>OX457078.1:19254366-21654366 GCA_949752815.1 Conops quadrifasciatus | reverse complement strand
CAGCAGTTTCTTTCAGTTTTAAACTATCCAATATAAATAATAAACATATTTACTTTTTATTTTAGTCAAAAAGTTTTAATGAATATTGTTAAATATTTATTATTTATTAAATGTTTGCAGAAGTAATTGCTTATCTTTTTCTTTTTTTTTAACTACATCTAGGCTGCGTTGTTTCCACGTACTTTTCCTTAATTTAATTGGCCGGCTTCCGACATAACGCCCATCCATTTCTTTCATTGCCCGTATAAAATCCGCAGGCTCGCGAAAACTTATGAACCCAAAACCCTTACTTTTACCTGTACGCTTATCTCGAATAACTCGTGCTTTTTGAAAAGACGGATACTTATTAAAGGTACGTGTTAATACCTCATCGTTCACATCATTTCCAAGGTCACCACAAAATATCCTAAAGTCATCATCAGCCCAATCGGCTAATGAGGAATCTTCCCATACTGTTCCCCCGGCAATACGTACAGTCTTGCGATCCTTTTTTTTCCTTTCCGTTGTTTGAAAAGATTGTAGAGCAGACGAGGCACGTGCCGCTTTAATGGCTTCCTCGGCAATGGGATTTGGTCCGGATTTTTCTGCTTTCAGTTTTTTTAACTTTTGTGTAACATCAAATTGTATAGCGTTTATATCAATATGGGGACCAGACGAAATAGAAGGTACATTAACCGACTGACGACTCTGATACAATTTGGGTGCACTACTGAGTATAATTGGAGTAGCAGTTGCCTTTTGTGAATTTTGAGCGTTAGTGTTGCTTACTTGTGTTGGAACAAATGTTTGTATGAAAGCTGGAGGAGGCATCGGTGGAGGCGGTACCGTTATCGGTGCATTGGAGGGTGGAGATACCTCTGGCTGTCTCTGAAGTTTCTCCTGTACCTGATTATATGTATTTGCAGCAATGATTGGACGAACTTGGCTGGGCACAAATAAATTTCGGGTTGATATAGCTGGTTTTGAAATTTCTGCCTCAAAACGTGATATTTCATCCTCGATATTCTTCCTTTTCGTACCCATATTTAGAAAATGAATTAGCTTTTTTGCTTTATCTGTTACGATATAATATTGTCAGCCATAAAAAATCACAATGTTTTCTATTCACACAGGGCGATTCGAATTTTATTAAGCCGCTTATACACAACACGACAAACCGGCTGACTGTGCGTCTGTGGTCGTCGGACGGGCAGCCGGTCTGCACATTTGTGACGTGTATGGGTTTCTTTACGAATTCCACATTTTCTTGACACTTGCGACGGATCGCACTTTTATCTCAAAGGAGGATATTTCACGGAGACCCTTTCCCCATTAGTCAGTCGCCTTGAATTATTTTTTCATCTCTTCTGATTACACGATTACCCTTGACCCATTTGATGCATGGACGAAAATCCAAAATTCACTTTTATCATACCACTTTTTTCCTATTTTTATTCCTATTCTTGTTTCAGTGACCGAAAGTAAGTTCCCTTACTTACTTACTAGTTCCCTTCCCAAGTAATCTGAAATAAAACAAGCAAGTGTTTTATATCCTTATTCGTGACTGTGGAAATCCTATTTTTTAATTTGTTTAAAATTTCATTAATTGCACTTTTTTTTTTTTGCGGTGTTGATAATGGGCTTTTACCTCGAGCAACATAATAAGATCCTCCGTATATGCTCTGTTCCAAAAGTAAGCAATTTTCATATAAATACCAAAGATAATAAATTAAAATCACGCCAAGTTTGTATGTAAATGTGGTTGTCCTCATGCGAAAAAAATGCAATTGAATGTAAAAATTGTAGTAGGTTTGCTCCTATTTTCAACATTTCCAACGTTTTTTACCAAAAAAACGCTGTTTTGCCCTCGTTATGAGGTTGTTTTAGCTGTAAGCTTGTGTATAAAATTCTGCTCAATGCCTGCAGTCACTGCGAGGTTGTGTTTTGGCTGTTAATCTTAAAACGGTCTCCGCCATTTTTTTAGAAAAGCTAAATCTACACAATTACTTCAGTAATCGAAAAAATTTATATATTAAATAAAAAAGGCCTTCAAATAATCTTTCAACTGACATAAACTTTACGCTGATATCTCATGTGGTTTAAAAGATATCACTCTTCAAAAAATTAAAAATGTCACATTTAAGACCCTATAACTCCTAAAATTAATGCCCGTCTCCCGGCAATTTTAAACATGTTTCTATTTAGGAGACTATGGCCCCTATTGCGAGTGTCAATCAACGATTGGTTCGACAATAGTCGTGTAGATCGACAAATTGTTAATTTGGTATTGCGTATCACAATTGACAAGCTTTTGTTCTATTGTGAATTTCTACACCATTTTAAGCCATTACGTATTGGTGGCCCAGCACTCTAGCTGTTGGCCTAGATATCATTAGAGCGTGGATACGAATCCCGCCACGGCCATTTAAAAAAAAATTTTCTGATTGCGAAAAATTTAAAATTCATATATAATGTGAAGAAATTTTCGATTGACAGCAGCGAGGAAAAATCGTCAACTATCAATCTTAATTGTTAACGGCTGCGTTCAGGATCGACAATCAATTTACGCTGTTGTGAACGGACCGCTGACATGCACTTTGTCACTAATTTTCAGTGTTTTTTTACTTCTCGTGTGGCGGTAACGTGGAATTTGGCAACGATATAAAGAAAATATAAACATATTGTTTATATGTTAGATAATAGATTTTGTTTAAATATTCAATGTGGGCTGGAGGTCGGTAGGTATTTTTAAATAATAAAATACAGGTTTACGTTATTATTACCCAACGTTTCGCGAGCTCTTCCTCACATCTTCAGGGGTTTTTTTTCCAGTGGTTTATTTTTTATTTTTACACTAAAAACACGCATAAATGTAAATCTATACATGAATATTACAATTTTTGGTTCAACTTGCTTTCTAAATTAATCTAATATATATTTAATTATTTGAGAACTAGTTTTGTCTATAAGCTGATGTTTGTCTTTGTTTGATACAGTTTTACTTCTTTAATGCGACTTTGTAAATTTTGCTAATTTTGTCAACGCCCTCTTTGTAGTTAATCGTTTTATGTAATTTTTGATGTACTCGTAGACTTTGCAATGTATACCAGGTGTTGGGCTTATTTTCTTTATCCAAAATTTTTGAGGTAGATTTCTGATCTGCGAACGATTGACATATCGCTCGTTCCGCTTTGTTTATTTTCTTGTTTTTGCGGGTAAACAACAACAAATTTGGAAAATAACAAAGCGGAACGAGCGATATGTCAATCGTTCGTAGATCAGAAATCTACCCCTTTATGTTTTTGATATATACGGTATGGTTATATTTAATTGTGTGGTGGATTAATGCCGTGGTTAAACAGCTGTTTACAGCTCTGAATACCATCAGCAACGCGTTAAGCATTAAACACAATCACAGCAGCGAGAAGCAACTTCATTTCTCAACTGTCAAAATTACATGGGCTCTTATGGAAATCGAGAAAAAAGTTTGATTTCCATTTTGCTGCCCTTACTTGCTGCTGAATCTTCAATTTGCTGTCGAGCTAATTCGAATTTTGAAAGCAGCAAAACGCATTTTTGTTGTTTTACACAGCTGTTTGTAAACAAACGAAATTTTTACATTTGATTTTCTCATATGCAATTTTTTGCTGCCAGAAGATGCTGGTTTGCCATTTGGTTTAACGATACGCTATTTCTTGCAGCCCTAACTTGAAGTTGCTTCTCGCTGCTGTGATTGTGTTTACAGCATTAAGAGCACAAGTTTTTCGCTAACAAATTTCGTTGACAAGCAGCATAAACTTATTGTAAATCCTGAACGCAGCCAAATTTTACGACAAACGACAATAGTCGTTTAAAGGCTCAAGGCTCAGTTTCATAGACTCCGTTTGCGTGCGTATACGTAAGAAATCTCACGCAAGAAAAGTTGAAATATATGCAAACATACGGGTTAAGTTTAACTTATACGGCATGCGGCATTTATGCCAAGAAATCTCATAAACGGGGCGTCTTGTGGTGAACTCCACATTCATGACACATACACTATACGTTTGTCCCCATAGTGCGGTTACAGCCTTTTTTTGACATATTTTTTGGTGGGAGAGAAGTTTCCTATTTTATTATCGCTGCTCTCAAGTACAGTCAAAAGTTCTGTAAACACCAGATATTAATTTCTGTATTTTTCTCTGTTTTTTTTCTAAAGTTTTTTCTAAACCGGCCAGAATCTAATTTTATTGAAAATGTTGCAATAAACTCTACGAATATCGCCGATTTCGTGTGTCTTGAACAAAAATCAGCACTATAGTTTTCTTCCGAATTTTTTTACTACGTCGACACTGACGCACCCCAATTTTCTCATACTGTACGTTCATTAAACACCTAAAAATTAGTGGAAGTAAAGCAGAATGGACGACACGAATATTCAAGATAAGGAAAGATTCGCAAGTAGAGAAAACCATTGCGAAATTGAAAGGAGACGAAGAAATAAAATGACTGCGTATATTACGGAATTGTCAGATATGGTGCCAACATGTAGCGCCTTGGCCCGCAAGCCAGACAAATTGACTATTCTACGAATGGCAGTGGCTCATATGAAGGCATTAAGAGGTACCGGCAATACCAGCAGTGATGGTACGTACAAGCCATCCTTCCTCACAGATCAAGAACTGAAACACTTGATACTAGAAGCCGCTGACGGCTTTCTTTTTGTTGTATCATGCGATTCAGGGCGTATTATTTATGTTTCGGATTCTGTCACGCCAGTTCTAAACTACACTCAAAGTGATTGGTATGGTACCAGCTTTTATGATCATATTCACCCAGACGACAGAGAAAAAATACGAGAACAGCTGTCCACACAAGAATCACAAAATACTGGGCGTATTTTAGATCTTAAAACGGGCACAGTTAAAAAAGAGGGACATCAATCTTCAATGCGACTAAGTATGGGAGCTAGACGCGGATTTATCTGTAGAATACGCGTTGGAAATGTAAACCCAGAAACAATGGTTGCTGGACATTTAAATAGACTTAAACAACGAAATTCTTTGGGACCTTCTCGAGATGGAACCAACTATGCTGTTGTTCACTGCACTGGGTACATAAAAAACTGGCCACCAACTGATATGTTTCCCGGAATGCATATGGAAAGACAAGTAGATGACGACATGCATTCTTCACATTGCTGCCTGGTAGCTATTGGTCGCCTACAAGTTACTTCAACGGCATCCAATGATATGTCGGGAACCAATAATCAATCCGAATTTATATCACGTCATGCCGTGGATGGAAAGTTTACATTTGTGGATCAGCGTGTTTTAAATATTTTAGGATACTCTCCCACAGACTTACTTGGAAAGATATGTTACGACTTCTTTCATCCAGAAGATCAAAGTCACATGAAGGAGAGTTTTGATCAAGTTCTTAAGCAAAAAGGTCAAATGTTTTCGCTTATGTATCGCGTACGAGCTAAGAGTGGTGAATATATTTGGTTGCGAACTCAGGCATACGCCTTTTTGAATCCTTATACGGATGAAGTGGAATATATTGTTTGCACCAACAGTTCGAGCAAGACGATGCATTCTAGTAGTCACGATAATAATACGTCTGAGCAAAATGAGCATGTGTATGTGGCTCCTGGTGTAGATTATACATTACAAGCACGTCGCGGCGTTACACCAACAGGTGTGGCCAGCAATGATGGGGCCTCACAGTCCCTTTACAACACCCATGGCATGATCAACGCACATTTACAACCTCAATCTCAGATTTCACAACAACCAAGTAATGTCCAACGTCCTGGTTCGGCTCAGAATGCAGTCGCGTACAATTACGAACCCACGCACTCTCCATTGGGTTACGGCACAGCCAGTGGACCACCACCGAATACGGCTCACTTGGCTAAAATACCGAAAGCAAATACGTCGCCTACAACATCGACAACATGGTCTTTACGACAGCCTGTAACAGAGCCCTATCAGTATAATCACCAAACGAGCCCTGCACGTTCTCCAAGCGGTCCAACTTATACACAACTAAGCGCTGGCAACGGACGGCAAGCTGCTTATCACACAGGCACAACAAATACAGCAAACACTGCTGCTATGTGGGACTGGCAAAATACTGGGCAAGCCGCCCATTCTGGTCTCGGAACAGCTACACATCCGCCCCATCCACCAACACATCCACACCCACATGTTCAGGGTCAGGCCCAAGGGCAGGAGTTTTCGGATATGCTACAGATGCTAGACCAGAGCGCAACTGCTACGTTTGAGGATCTTAATATTAATATGTTTAATACACAGTTTGAGTAGATGCATCATCGTATGCTCAGATATCTATATCCATGAGTAATTTCTATGCTAACCGAAATTTTGGCAATTTTCTTACGTATTTATTTTGCGTATTCTCGAATATATAACACATTCTAATAAATGGTTAAGTGCAATGTAACCTATTTGAAAACAAGCCTTTCACTGTACACATCCATATAAGTACACTAAAAATATATTTACGTATGCGCAAATAAGCTAAATTGATTACTTCGAAAAGAGGATGAAAATTCTGGAAACTAATTCTAATAACTTTCGGCAATGGTATTAAGGAAAAGGCTAGTTCGCTTTGAGGTGCTTCTACAGGGCCCAAAAGAAAGGCAGGCGTCAGCAGTTCACATCCTTTTTTTCTCTTTCGTCGAAGATTGCTGTATACTTTCCTTTGTTTCATTAACGAGTAGTTTTTGGCAATGTACAATTGCATAGAAGCAACACATCGTCCTGCTGACGCTGTGTCCTGTGAAGCTGCTAAAACGTCTCGAATGATTCGAAACTAACATAGCAACATTTTTGCGTTGATGCAGTGCTTCCATTTAATTTCAAATCAAGCCGTCTTGTGCAGCTCTCTAGTACATAACTGAAGTAACCCGCTTTTTGCGTTTGGATTATAATTGTACTTATTGAGATTAAAATCAGTAACAGCAAGATTTCAAAAAAATTTTATTAATCCAAATTTACTTTTACACTTTAGTATATTAGTCTTCTGGCTTCTCTGGAGGTGGCCCACACGGCTGTAACATCCTTTCCATTAAATTGAAACGAACTCTGGCTTTAGATTCATTCTCGGCAATTGCAAAGTAGTTCAACATGTCATAGTGGCCCATGTAACTGGCCAAGGAATCTCGGTGCTGATTCGTTAACCATTCGAATTTGGTCGTGTCCGCATGTCCTGTTCCAATGTATTTACTTTGAAGATGTTCCAACTGACTGTGTATATTGTATCGATCCCCCATTTTTCTTCAATAACAATCAGAGATAAGAAGTAGTGTTAGGAACTATCGAATAAAAACTATCGAGTCGTTCGATAGTTGCAAATTATTCATTTATTCGATAGTTTTACTAAAATTAGTAATTACTAAAAACTATCGAATTATTCAGCCATTATATATTTATTCAAAAGTTTTTAGTATGTAATTCAAAAATTATTCAACGAGTAAAGGCCGTGTGCAAATTGATAACTTTTGACTTGATATAGAAAACATTTACAGCCGAAACAGAAATTTTTTGTGCTATTAAGGCTTAGTTTCATAGACTCCGTTTGCGTGCGTATCCGTCAGAAATTTCCCGCAAGAAAAGTTGAAATATATGTAACCATATGGGATAAATTTCATAGAGTCCGTGCGTTTACAACAACAATTGTTATAGTTGTAATAGATATCTGACGGATACGCGCGCAAACGGAGTCTATGAAACTGAGTCTTTAAGGTGAATTCTTATGTCAAAATTTTGTGTAGCCTTTGGGGCTAGGTAAAATTTTCACAATTATTAATTTTCCTAAAAACGTTGAAAGCCAAAGTCAAAGCTTACTATTGTTGAAAAAAAGTAATATAACCAATTAAATAATAATTTTAATAACTATTAAAGTAATAATATTGTACAGTAATTAAACGTTGGAGCTGCAAACTGTTGACCTGTTTTTCACATATCAGTCTATTTAATCTTTTCAACTGTTGTGAAATTGAAATTAAATATATTCGACGAATACAGCTAGAAACAAACTTTTTACTTACCAGAGTAAAAGTTTTTCACCCCTACCTATCCCGAGCTAAAAGCTATTAATTGGCTACGTTCTAATTCGAAAAACATTCAACGAGTGAATCGCTCGATATTTTTTAGAAATACATAGATCGAATGAATGAATGATTGAGTGAAAAAACCATTCGATAGTTAAAATATAATCTCTGGTTAAAAACATTCAGTAGTAAACTAACGATAGTTGAAATCACTCGATATTTTCCAACACTGAAGAAAATGTCATGTAAACGTGACGTCATGCGGTGAACTTAACATACAGAACACACGCTATACGTGTGCCCACGGAAAATTATCCAAGAAATCAAGTCTTGACATATTTTTGGAGGGAACAAAGTTATCTATCTCTCCTTATCTCTGCTATCTCTGCTAAGAACTGAACTCACACACTTAAAAACACTAACCCCAGTAGGATAATTTGTAAATTTTCACAACGTACCATGACGTGAAAATCTATACGCCGCGAAGGTAAACTACGCTTTATAGCCCGAACACAGAAATGTGTTCAGACTTTATTTCTGACACAGAAATGTGTCAGAAATCTATTACAACTATCACAATTGTTGTTGTAAACGCACGGACTCTATGAAACTTATCCCATATGTTTACATAGATTTAAACTTTTCTTGCGTGAGATTTCTGACGGATACGCACGGATCCTAAACTAACTAGCCTTAAAGGCTCAGTTTCATAGACTCCGTTTGCGTGCGTATTCGTCAGAAATCTATTACAACTATAGCAAGTGTTTTGTTAACGCACGGACTCTATGAAACTTATCCCATATGTTTACATATATTTCAACTTTTCTTGCGTAAGATTTCTGACGGATACGCACGCAAACGGAGTCTATGAAACTGAGCCTTAAATGTTATAGCAGTGACTGCAACAGCAAGTCATCTGTTTGTTTACACTCCTGCATTCTATTCTTTCGTTTTTAAAGACACTGTTTCTTTATATATTTATTCCTACTTGAAACACCTAAAAGCGTCGATAAAGCTTGCCAAACTGTATACTTAAGAACAAAATTTTTTTTAAAAGTTCAGAAATCAAGTCGTAAAAACTCCTTCTGACGCACTTTTTTCATTAAATTTTCTTCCAAATTCATATTGAATTTGAATTGTAACATTTTTTTAAAATTTATTTCAATTTATTTTTTAAGTCAAAATCATATGGTTTTCTCTCACTTTTTCTATAAAAAGTTTGCAACGATTCAAGAATTTTTCGGGATTTTAGATAAAAGGTGTGCAACATTCTTTCTCGATCTTTAAACAAAATCACTGCTGCAGGAATAGAATCTATGTTCTCTGCAGTGGCTGGCGCAGTGGCTCGCGCAGTAGCTCTCCCCATAAGCTTGTGTATAAAATTCTGCTTGCTGCTGCTGTCACTACGAGGTTGTGTTTTGGGTGTCAACTATAATGTGTTTTGGCTGTTAAGTGGCCCTTACACGGCATAGATGTCTGTCCATGCATATTTAAAGGACTTAAATATGTAAAGGACTTTAAAGGACTTTTTTTAGACTTAAAGGTTAAAGAAAGGGGTAACGCCATTTTAGTGGTAAAATTAAAAGAAGTATTTTCGGATACCAATCGAGAAGCCGATGAGTAGTCATTGCGCTCACTCAACCGACTGAAATTATTTTTGGGTCTGTGCGTCTATGGTCCTCGGACGGACAGCTGATATGCACTACAGGTCTGCACGAGACGTTTTGAAAGATTCGAAACTAACATTTTGAACAAGACTTTGAGACGTCTCGCGCAACCCTCTAATCTGCACAGACATCTCTGTCCTGTATCGGCCGCTTTAGTTTGCACAGCACTGCAAATCGGTTCCTTATTGTGAATTTATATGGACTTGTCTGGCTGAAATTATCTATAAATTTGTGTTGTATTTGATGCTCCATTTGGGGGAATTTTCGCTTACCTTGTCTCTCGCTTTTTCTCATTTGGTCTAATGGTTTTTCTTTTAGTCTCTCGGCGCGAGCTCTAGTGTCAATCAATTTCCAAATTCCATAAAAATGAAGAAAATTTCGTATGTATGAAGAAATTTTTTTTATTGCTGCAGAAAATTTTCAATTCCCAAACAAAATTTTTCGTAAGCAAAAATACTCATAGAGGACAGTGTACATTTCAGAAAATAGTGCATCGTAGAATTGCTGATGAAAAGTGTATAAAAATATACGAGTGAAAATTTATAGTGAAAAAATCTTAAATTGGTTTCCCAAGAAGAAAAACCATTTGAAATTTTGTTTGTGTGTGGTGAAGTGGGGAGGAAAACAAAGACGAAAAGAAAACTTAGCAAAGGTAGAGCAATTAAAGTGAGTGACGACAATCGTTCGTAAGACGTAAAGAGCGGAAATCAAGAAGAATTCCTTATTGTTTGCCTTATTGTTTGCTATTGTCACTGGCTTCTGCACAATCTTTTCTAATACGAGTATACCAACAATAGAAGGCACACCAAAAAACAGGTGATACAAGAAATTTTAACTTCTCAGAGGAAATACAGAAGAGCAAATAATCGCACAAATACTAAGGAATGCAAAAAAAAAATATTTCAATAAATAAAGTCTCCTCGTTAGTCAACCAATTTGAAAGAAATTCCAAACAAAATATTACAATCATCTGTACAATAACTGGAAGAACAACAACAACCACTGCAATGAAAATAATATTTGTTAAAGAAGAAGCAGCAATGATAATTAGATTGCTTAATAAATAGATAGGTTTATTTGGAGAAAAATTAGAAACAAATTATAGCCGCCTTCTAACAAGTTGACTCTTCTCGACATCTGCTTCTATTTCTCTTATCATCGCATTCAGAGGAAATAGATCCTCAGGCCTGTCCGGACGGCTGCAACGCGCTGCGTCAATTACTCTCACCGAGCAACTCTATCCGCGACTACCACAGAATTTGCAATTGAATTAATTTACCACTATTGTACATAAATACATACATACATTTCAACCGGACAGAAATTGGAACTTTCTGCTTTAAATCTGATCATTTCAGTAAGGTTGCCACTTTGTTACTTCTCGTTTGTGTGTTCTTCATTTCGTCCTTGGGTCAGTGGACTGACTGATTTGCTGCCATCATGTTCTCCGGAAAATTACAAATCAAAGTATGCGAAGCAAGTGGCTTGCGTCCAACAGATTTTCAGAAGCGCCACAACTTGACTTTTGGAAAATTGGCGGATGATCAACTGATTGATCCTTATGTGTCTATAGATGTCGACGAAAGTCATTTTGGTAAAGACAATATTAAAGTGTGTTGGTTATAGACATTTTTTATCTCTCTGAAACGAATTTAATTTTTGTTCCGATATTCTTAACTTATGGATAAAGCGAAATTGCTTTTTTGCCGATGTGCGATTTACCTCGACCTTACTACAAAAGAAGACAGCGAAGGAAAATTTCATATATTTCACATAGGAAATATATAAAAAGCCTACTATAAACCTGCGAACAAAAGAATACAAAACACTTCGAACCATCCAAGACCTCTCAAACTTAAATTAACTCCGCACGAATTAATATAACATATTGTACAATAAACAAAATACAATCGATGCAGATTCATTATCCAACAATTACAAAATACTGCCTTCCGATCTCTAGGGCGTTTCAGGACGTGTCAGGATTTTACCTACTCATTCCTACAGAGAATGACTACGCCAATGCAATGCAAAACACTTCTAGTGTGTTTCATCACATTCAAATGACCCTGAAAATGACAGAAACAGGTCTGTCCCCAAACCGTTTATGTATATCGCGGCAAGATCAAAATTCGTTCCAAAGGGATACAAAATCTTATTGAAACATTCGATCATTTAGCCAAAAACTTAATAGATTTTCTTTTAAAAAATTACTTACTCTGAGTGTTTTGGTATTCGCGTTTTAGATCGTTCAACTACAAGGCCCAAAACATTTGATCCCGTCTGGAATGAGCAATTTGTGCACGATGTGACCAATGCTAAAAATATTAATTTGACTGTTTTTCATGATGCTGCGCTGCCACCAGATGATTTTGTTGCTAACTGCATTATACCTTTAGAGGATATAATTCAGAATGATTCAGGCGTACCTGATCTTTGGGTAAGCTTATTATAATAAAAATTAAAACCTGTAAAATCGTTTAATGCGGCCTAATACTTCCACGGTACAGGTGAATTTGGAGCCACAAGGCAAGATACATGTCGTTATCGAGCTAAAAAATCGCAATGGTAACAGAGGAAGTCTTCTTAACTCTTGCGACTCAAATAACCAATAACTTCGTTCTTTAATTCCATGCCAGATTCAACAAAGACCGTTACCGAAGTGGAGCATGCAGTCGCAGCCCATAAAGAGTTCAAGGAACGAGCTGGATTTAATCGGCGTCGCGGTGCCATGCGTCGTCGTGTCCATCAGGTTGGCAAAGCAAACTATCATCATCTACATTTACATTATATACTATCTGGTATCTCTTTCTCTCCCTTTATTTTAGGTTAACGGTCATAAATTTATGGCAACATTTTTACGGCAGCCCACCTTTTGCTCGCATTGTCGCGAATTTATTTGGTAAGTGCACTTTACTCTAAAAAATTTACCAGTCTTCATTCCATTCAAAAATCATTCAATTCACAAAACAGTAATTAACATATAGATATTATTATATTTCAGAATATTTCCATATTTCCTCAGTTATTATGAATGCTTTATGTTTTTTGGGGTTTTTAATTTTGTTTCTATTAATTTCTTTCTTTGCTGTCCTTTTGATTGGGATCATGTTTCCGATGCATTTAATATGCATCATTTTAGTATATACATATATTACTAGTATGTTAGCTCACATTAAGAATACGTAAAAACTATTGGTTTTTCTGCATTTTACACTGTACTTTTGTACTCGAATTTTTATTATTTAACTCCGTATTTCACTAACCATTATATTCTTCTAAGGCTTCTAAGGGTACACCGTTAATTCTGATATATCTATATAGTCTATTCATGCACCACTCAAGCAGTTTAGATTAATTTTGCGCATTATTTGTTACAAACTTGAAGCACACAATGGTGTATGTTTCTTATTTAAATGAGTCTATACAAGAAACGGAAATTTTTTGCCTTTGCAGGGGAATTGGTAAACAAGGCTATCAATGTCAAGGTATGTGTTTTTACCACAGCAGCAACAACAACAAATACATAAACATACTGCACCTACTTAGGTTTATGGTTGAATAACGTATGCATTGGGTTTGTGTCTTTATGTTTTTCACGTAATTGATCCAGGAATGATATTGCATTGCATTTTGTTTGTGTCTGCAAATATTATTTATTTATGTAACCATTAATGGCAGCCTTTTCAAAATACAATAAAGGCAAAAACAAAACATTATCAATCTGAAGATCTGGAAACCTGGATCATTGCACAAACAGTACAAACTGTTTCTCTCGTTAAATTATTTTTAAGCCTTCCTTACGCACAATTTATATCAACGTATTGTACTCGTAGTATGCTTTGTCCTTTTATTTTTTGCGTTTTTCTTAATTACTAGAAATTTAAAAAAATCCATTTAGTACTTTTTCAATGTTTTCATGTAGTCATCATTGACTAACCACAATAAGGTACCTTCCAAAAAGCTATGAATCAATCAATTCAGTGATCGATTATTGAAGGTTATATTTCTAAATCCAATAATATCTAATATATGTAATACTTAGAGATTTTTTAAAAAAATATGCAAAAACATAACAAAGGCAGTGTACAGCATGCTTGCGCCAGAACATTAGCCCGTAATAAGGAGCCTTTCTCTTTGAGTTTCGCACTTGCTGCGGTGCAGCACCTCACACGCACCATTTACGCCCAAATATTCACATTTAATGACTTTATGTGTATATAGAAAGAAAGAACAGACTTGCACAAAACAATTCTCCTCTGCCAAGGAAGGACAAAAAGCAGATAAGATCCTTATTTTGTGTTTGTGTTCTTGCCTCACAACTATTTTCGCACAAAAAAAATCGTGTGCGGACGCTGAATCTTACCCCGCCCCTTTCCTTCGCTGCAAGACACATTTTGCATCAAATTATCGGATTTGTCGCACATTGCAGTTCTTTGTGCGCGATTACCGTGCGCTGGACTAAAGCTAGCTTTCATGCTTTTGAAATATAAAATAAAGAGGTTAACCTATCGATTTTAAAAGTTGTTCTGCAATCCGATCGAAAATCAGAAAAAACAGTAAAAGTAAAAGTAAAAGTGACACTGACTTAAGTTTAGTAATCTATAGTTAATAATAAACATATCACATTCTACTTTTTTCCTTTAAGAATTTTTATATTCAGCTATTTTTAAAACCACCGCTAAAAGAAATTGGTCGGTTTCATTCCGATAGAAATTTCCGATATATCAAAATTCACCATAACTCCACCATAAATCCGATAAATATGCAAGCATCAAAATCGGAATTCAGAACACCTTTGATTGATGTTCCAAATTAATGATTCTATTTTAGCTTTTTGTACGTGCATTTTTCCTTATAGTATATATCTAGTATGTATACATATACATATATTCCTTTGTAATGTAAATGATGTCTGTCATTATATAAAAATTGTTTATTTTTTAAAGTTATGTATAATAATGTTCTTGATGTTTCGTATGCGCAATTGCAGATCATGTGTGCTTTCCTTCATTTGTTTGGTTTAATCTCTTAAGACTTAAGCCTTTAAGAGTATCATATGGTGTTCGGTCTCACTGATGATGATCAACCTCCTGAAAATCCATCGCCACAAAATCCCCCCCCAAAAAAAAATTAAATTCACTACTTTTGCTGCCGGACGAACTGTATAGATTGTTAAGCTCTAAAAACCTGTCTGTCTTTCCTGTAGAACAGCGTTTCGCATACTTTCTTGACCGCGGCCCGGTACGAGATTTTAAATTTTTTCGCGACCCACCTTATAAAAAAACATTTATTTACAAAACAAATTTTATTTTATTTTATAAAAATTTTATTTAATACTTAATTAAAAATTTTAATTAAGCTTGATTTAATTTTTATTTAAAAAAAAAAAAAAATTAAAAATTAAAAAATAATAATAATAATAATAATAATAATAATAATAATAATAATAATAATAATAATAATAATAATAATAATAATAATAATAATAATAATAATAATAATAATAATAATAATAATTTTAATTTTAAAAAATTAAAATTCAAGTTATTTGTTTGTTTATTTCATACACAAAAATTGCAAAGTAATTATAAAACAAAAACTTTATCTTCAAAAACATTATCTTCATTTAAAACTTAAAGTAAATAAAGTAAATTTTGTTTTAAATATTTTGACCTTAGTGCAAAGGATGATGTTGATTTTCATCACACAGTAATTTCAAGTTAGGACTTGATGATAATTTTATTCTCAAATTAGGTTCGACATCCAATCTGTTTCGATACTTATTTTTTAAGTACACCAAGGTGTCGCATGAAATTTCAATTAAATTGTCAACTTCACTAAGATTAAGCATTTATTCCTTTTCAATATCGACAGGAAAGGGATCTTTAATCCACATATTAATTAATCTTCTGCATCGTAGTTTGAATGGGTTTCAATAAATTTATGTGATGTTTTAAAAGATTTAAAATTTCCTCTTGAAAGTCTAAATATTAAATTTAGAGCAAAATATTACTCTAAATTTGACAAAGATTTTTTGTGTTTTTACAATTTTTGCCACGACCCAGCAGAATTTTTCTGCGACCCAGTGCCGGGTCGCGACCCACACTTTGGGAAACGTTGCTGTAGAAGATATTTGTTTTTTCGGCAGGGATTATAATTCTTACTCAACAAAACCGTGTCCTTGTTGAAATCTATTTTTGTATTAAGGGCTTTTCTCCGTGAAGGCCTTCGATCGAGGCAAGGATTAAAACCCTTTATTATTGGCGCCCACATAACATAATATTATATCTATTTAGAACCCGTTTTTTATTACATTATACTGCATACTGCATATACATATTATTACATTATTAGGAATCTGGAAAGTTAAATTAATCTCTGTTTTAAAAACGTTTTTATTAGGTCGCTTTTTTTGTTTGGTAAAAATATTGAAATTGATTTTAGACTTTATTTTAAACCTTAGACTTTATTTTATTCTCTGTGATCTAGAGATTTTTTTAAAGCATAGCTCGGAACTGGATGACAATGCAATATTAAGCATAAACTAACCACCATTATTTTTCGAATTCATTCTATACTACCTTGTTAAAAATATTGCAGTTAAATCCTTTTCAGAATTCATCTTTTAGAACAGCTAATCCTTCTGAGAAAATACTGTATATATGTACATATACTCGTATGTGTTGTATTATTATTATTATTTTTATGAATTTAGTTACAATTTTCAAAATTGGTAGAATGTGCAAAAATTTTTAATTTTAACACTACCTACTATGTATTGAAAAGAATTAAAAACTCATGAAACCTATTTGCATGATTTCCATATTTCTTGATACAAATATTATACGAGTACGACACTTTTCCTTTTCTTCAACATTTTCAGTACGAAGGGACTAACAAAAGTTCGCTTAGTCGGTTCGAAAAAAAAAGCAAAAATTATTTTTAATCTTTATAATTTTTTCTCCACATAATTTCCATTAATTTTTAAACATTTTGGTGAACGGTGGCTCTCCTCAAACTCGCGTTTCTCTAAACTCGTTAGTTCGACATATACTGCGTTTACTATTTATTGTTTTGAGGAGAAAACTTTTCCCCCTCATTATTGTATTTTTGGGAACTGCCAGAATTCGCAAAGCGCTAGATTTGGGGATAAGGTGCTGGGTTAATTTCACTGACGCCGGAGAGCTCCAGAAAGTTGCTCGTTTTTTTTATGCTGTGTGAGCAAAGGCATTGTCATGGTGTAGAAAGTAGCTCCTAAGATCGGCTGTTTTTTTATTTTCCAACAAATGTTTGAAAATTTGTGACAAGCAAGTTCCAGTATACCATTTGGCTTTTTATCATTTTCTGACCAGTCTCTAGAGGAATGGTAGCTACTGTCTTCGCCCTGGTGAAGTAAATCGCCATCATCAATATTGTTGACGATTTCGTTTTAATGAATAACGTTATTTCAATAGAATAACGTTAATATAAAAAAAATAATAAATAACTAAGCGAACATTTGTTAATCCCTCCGTAGCTCTAGCTATATAAAATAAATACGCCACTTATTTATTTATTAGTCGCAGCAAAATGGCGAAATAAGTGTGACCTAGACCTAGACACATTTGACCGCCTAAATTAACATTGAAAATGTTATAGAGTAACATCAGTTCAAAACTTTAGTTCACGACGAGCTTCTTGTAGGATTCATTAAAAAATCTTCTTGACATTTTCATTGTGATCGTATAACATTGCTTCCTCTAGAGTCTAAACGGATTTTTAGAATCTTTTTTCCTCTTAGAAGTGAAACTTGCAGCTGAAAATCTTTGCAGCTATGCCTTTTTAAATCATAAAGTAATAAAAAAACAGCCCTGACAGCCCCTCGGGACTCAAAACCCATCCTGTTAAAACAACTACGGTAGTGTTAAAAAGCAAAAAAGATGATAAAAGTTTGATTAGAGGAAGCAAATGTCGCCAGTAGCCATCGAAAAATATTGCAAAAAGCTGGTATATGAAATTTCTCTGAAATACTATCACTGTATTATGTTATATATTTATGTATTGGATATATATATAAATTAAAATTCTACAATAAACACATTTTCTTTTTGATTGTGCTTAAAATCGAATAATTCTTCCTAAAGAATTATTTCTCCTTTTAGAGTTTGCCTTTCTTATGAACATTATTTTAAAGATGCAACTGCCGATGGTTGTAAATTCATTCTTTTGACTAATTATTGTTCTTGTATGTTTCCTTTTTGTATTTTTTCAGTGTTCTTTGTATTTACTAAGTGTGTAGTTAATTAATCCTAAATATTAGTAGCTTTTCTCACAGCTCTTAAAACGTTGCATTACTTGGTAAAGAATTGCATAAATTACTTATCAATCATTGACTCTCTCCATTCCTTCCAGTGTGTACTTGCGTTGTACATAAACGATGTCACCGTTCCGTTGTCACCAAGTGTCCGGGCATGCGGGAAGAGGTAATTTAGGATTTAAATTTTAGACAGTCAGAAACGCTTCTATTGTTACTCTTCTCCGTCCACACATCTCAATTCATTCATTGTAATCGCTCTTTATATTGACTATATTTACAGCAAAGTAAGCTGGAAGTGGTGCCTGCTGGTCAGCGTTTTAATGTAAACGTACCGCATCGCTTCGTCGTGCACAGCTATAAACGTTTTACATTCTGCGATCATTGCGGCTCACTGTTGTACGGCCTCATCAAGCAGGGCCTGCAGTGTGAGGTTTGCAACATGAACGTGCACAAACGTTGCCAAAAGAATGTCGCCAATACTTGCGGCATCAATACGAAGCAAATGGCTGAAATACTCAACTCGCTGGGAATATCGCCAGACAAACAAGCGCAGCCACGACGTTCGAAAGTAAATTCATTATTAACAGAAATGAGAGTTTAATTTTTGTGGTGAAGGAATACTATGGTGAAAGTTATTGCGCCATTAACAATTTTCTATTGAAAATTTACGCGACATGTCGCTCTCTTTATTTCTTAGCTTGATTTTAAGAAATAGTTAGCTTCTGAGAAATAAAAGCTTCTGAGGGAGTTGTTAGATTTATTGTTTGTCTACAGATATTTAACTTTGTAATAATAAAAGAACATCTTATTCATATTCGTTCTTATTCATAACAAATACTTTTTTCTTAATTTCTTTAGAAGAATAGTTAAAAATTCTCACACTAACTATCATCTAATTCTTAAGAATTGATAAAGAAAGGGTGGGGTTACAAAAAAATCATCAACTTATTGGGTTAACTGTAGATGGAAGTGTATCTTCAGATAGACATATACTGGCACGAGACACTGACTATTATTAGGATACATATTATGAAAAGAAGGGGGCCACAGCCTACTTAAACAGACAGAAAATTTTGACACTCATAAGTCCAAAATTAAATCTTAATTCCTTTCAATTCGTATGAGTACAAGAAGAGCGAGAATTCACAAGAATATCGTAGCACCCACATCAACCCTAAAAGAACTTATTTATGAATGATATAATTCACGACAAATAAAATAATATTTCTCCATAATAGCTTCTCAAAAATTAAACTAATTCGCTAAGTCTATTAAAACTCTAGATAATTGCACTCAATCGTTTTTTATTTACCAATTTCAGTACTTGAATCAACCCTGTGGCGAAGATAATTATGGTTCCACTGAGCGCAGTGACTTTTCAGAAACAGCGTCAACACGAAGCACAATCCTAACGGATCAATCATCCGTTTCCACTTCCAGTTTGAATCAATATTTCGAAAGTCGTCCGGGCAAATCAGCTTTACAGGATTTCAATTTTATCAAAGTTCTTGGTAAAGGATCATTCGGTAAAGTGATGTTGGCAGAAAAAAAGGGCACCGATGAAATTTATGCCATAAAAGTGCTCAAAAAGGATGCCATCATACAGGACGATGATGTCGATTGCACAATGACAGAGAAGCGCATTTTGGCATTGGCTGCTAATCATCCATTTCTCACTGCTCTGTATTCCTGTTTTCAAACTCCGGTAATACATCATCGCTTCGGCGTTTTGATATGAAAACCCGTCTAAAAGTAATGATCTCTCTACTCATGGCCCATTTTAAATGCCTCTCCTAGGATCGTTTGTTTTTTGTTATGGAGTATGTTAACGGAGGCGATCTAATGTTTCAAATACAAAAGGCACGTCGTTTTGAAGCAGCACGTGCCGCTTTTTATGCTGCCGAAGTGACATTAGCTCTGCAATTCCTGCACGAACACGGCGTCATTTACAGAGATTTGAAATTGGATAATATTTTACTGGATCAGGAGGGTCACTGTAAATTAGCGGACTTTGGAATGTGCAAGGTGGTGTAAATAGTAAAAATGGGTCTGATTAGCGTTCAATAAAATTGAGAACAATTCACGAATACATAAGATTCGAAGCATTTACTGTGAAATATATCGTGTTTTCCAACTTTTATTACTTCTTTTTATAGGAGGGTATTAAGAACGGTGTTCTAACTACCACTTTCTGTGGAACTCCTGATTATATTGCGCCAGAAATACTAAAGGAGCAAGAGTATGGCGCCTCGGTCGACTGGTGGGCATTGGGTGTTCTCATGTATGAAATGATGGCTGGTCAGCCGCCATTCGAAGCGGACAACGAGGACGAGCTGTTTGATTCAATAATGCACGATGATGTCTTGTATCCTGTTTGGCTGTCGAGGGAAGCGGTATCCATTTTGAAGGGTATGACATCTTGAACAAACCTTAATATCCTCCACTACCACAATTTTTATCCTACTTAACACCACCCTTTACAGGCTTTTTAACCAAAAATCCCGAGCAGCGGTTGGGCTGTTCTGGCGATGAATATGAAATACGGAAGCATCCATTTTTTGCTAAATTGGATTGGGATGAACTGGAGAAGCGCAATATTAAACCTCCATTCCGACCAAAAATGGTTCGCACAACAATAACGACATCAGTCGTTTTAAACTTCCTTAAAAAAAAATAAAATTTTATTTTTCTATTGTAGAAAAATCCACGTGATGCCAATAATTTTGATACAGAGTTTACTAAGGAAGAGCCAGTGTTGACACCAGTATCGAACGATGTTATACGTTGCATCAATCAAGACGAATTTGCTGGATTTTCGTTTGTTAATCCGAAATTTGGGCCCGAGCGGAAAGTTTACTAAACAAATTGTTGTTTGCGGCATAATTGCTTGAAAGGTTTTTTCCCGTTTGGAAGGCATCACATTATTGCACGGACAAACAACAACCGATTGTTGATAGAAGAGTGTAGGAAAAGGTTTTTAGGGATAAACTATTGTAAGTCAAAAACTGAAAAATAACTAAATGATGAGGTTGAAGCCTCTGAAGTAGATAATGAATTTTGGTGAAATCAGATTAGATCAGAAAGATCTTCGTAGTGGCGATTAGTGACAAGTTTTAAAAAAACAATTTGCAACTTTAGTGAAATCTCATGAAAAAAAGCTTAAACAAGAACAACAGCAACAAGCATATACATATATAAAAAGTTTTTATTGAGGAATCATCTTCTCTATAATATAATAACAAAGATTGAAAAGAGTGAAAAGGGTGGAGAAATGGATATGGAAAACAGCAGCGCTATCAGCATCAGTAGCCAACAACCAGAATGTAGTATTATTATACCAGTATGTACCATTATATATCCATTGGATCCGTTGTATCTGTTAGATGCAGTCTGATTATGTATGGTGTTGTATCCGTTTAATGGCGATTTGAGGCAAAATAGCATTAGGCAACCTTAACTACTATCGTCTCTGCTTAAATTGACCCGAACTCTTTTTTGATTTACTTTACTTTAAAACAAAGACGACTCTTGACTCGATTTATTTCATAAACACAAACGATCCAAGTTAAAACTTTTAAAAATTTTAAATTAATTAGTTTTAATTTAATAAATTTAATTTAATAATATCATTTTAATAATATCATTTAAATTATAGTTTATGTATTTTTCATCAATTTCCTCAATCCTCTTCCGATTATAGTTTTTTCTTTTAATTATGCTCCAAGTTATTACTAATTATTTTACAAATTACAAGTTATTTTTATTATTGCTCCAAGTATGTACTATGTTAATAACAAAAATTATTTTGTTTAAAAATGTGCTCATTTCCTTCTTTAAGGCTAATACCACTTATAGTATTTTTGCCATTCTTTTCTAGTCAATAATTGCTGCATTTTATGTAACTTCTATAAGCACAAAATTGCGTAACAATTATGTTTAATTATTTGCATCTTTTTCCTATACATCATCGCTTTTAATTTTCTATTTAGATATATTTTATGTAAAGAATCTCATTTTTATTTTTGTCTTCTCTTTTATACACTTAGTTTTTAAATTTATTTTAATGTGTATCCATTACACACCAAATACAAAAATTATTTCTATATAATAAAATATATTTCAAAAAAACTTTTAAATGAAATAATTGTTATAAATAAAATGCACTAAAAAATATAGCATTTAATAGCACTCAATAATACTCAGCAAGAGCTTTAATTTGTTATCACACACGGCCCAAATTGGACCACCGCACTGGCGATGGTGGTAGCTACCACCTCCACCCAAAACCCCCCAAAAACGTAAAGATTAAAATCACTTATTCCAAATCAAACAAGAAAAAGCGTTCACTTTGGTCTGACCGAAGCTCATATACCCTACTGTAGGTGTGGCGGTATTCTCGCCCTATATGGGAGAGAATATTCGTGGCGAATTTCATGCTTCCACTCGTTCTACTGTAATACTTTAGTAGTTTTTTTGCCAGTGGGCGAAACAGCCTAAGGTGACAGAGAATATTCGTGTCAAATTTCATGGCGATACTATTCATTGTTCTGTACTCGTGATTTTCACAGACTGACGGACGGATGGACAGGGCTAAATCGACTGGAGGTGATTCTAAGCCAGAATAGACATAGTTGTTTATACCTGCTACGCCTCCTTTAATGCGCTACAAACGGAAAACAAGGTGTCGGGTATAAAAACCTCATGTAAATCCATCCACGTTTACTGCCCTAAAATTTTACACTTTCGTCACGAACGTCACTCCAACACACACACACATAGTCCTTCAGTCATGGATTTGTTATTTTTATTACAATATATTATTTAAAAATTAAGGTTTTGCAGTTGCACTTATGGTTCACAGCTTCGGTTCTAAGTTGGCTTGTAATTGAAACATGTTTTGAATTTGAATTGTGAACACTAATACTAATAGAGCCTTTAATTGTGTTTTAATTATATTGCAGAAGTTTAGGATGATAAGAGTAGGTTTTCATTGAGAATGCATACAAAGCAATTGTTAAAATTCCAAATAAATAACTTAATAATACCACAAGGATATATGTATGTAAAAAGGAAGTACGATATATATACGAGGATGTATCAAGGCTTAATTGAAAGTGGAAAAATATTACCTACAAACTATTAATGGCGGGGATTTTTCTATGAGAAAGTTTCCTTCAGAAAAGAGAATTTTCAAATACGATACATCCACTATTTGGGTCTTCCCAATAAATTCATTTGCAAAACAAAATATATATAATCATTTGGCATTTAAGACGTTTGCAATAAAAAATTAACTACGAAAATAAAGAATATTAAAACTAATAATAAGAAAGAAGACTAAGAGGAAGAAGGAATTAAGAAAAATAAATAAAATTATAAGGACTAAATATAAAAAGTAGCATATTATTTAGTTTTAAAAATTATATAAAATTTTTTGGTTATATGAAAACTTTGGTTTTTGTGTTTCATTGCTTTGAACACATAAAACAAAGATTTTTTTAAAAACACTGCTCTGCACAAAAGTATGAAACAAATTTCATGTGAATTTAAAATATTTGGTTTGAATAAAATCGAAATTTCACAATAGAAGCTATAATATAAGCAACACTAAAAATCCATGCGCAAAAAAGCTAATATATTCGAAAGCCTTATTCGAAAAATAAAGTATTGTCGAGTATGTATTTATTGATGTACGTGCGTATGTACATATGTACATACCATTAAGCCATTAGTTTGTACGAGTATGTGTGCGAATCTGTACGAACATACTAAGGTATTTCACCAACTTTTGCTGGCGAGAGGACATAATAAATGATATGACTAAAAACACGCCCACTGTAATTATATAATTGTGCTCGTAATTAAAACAACAAAGAATTACAAAATACAAATACAACAAAAACGTAGCAAAAACAAATAACAGATGCTTTAACAATAATTATAGATAAAGAAAAGGAGTACGAAAGAAATTTGAAATGTATTAAATAAAATGAAATAAGAAAATGTTTAGCAAAAACATTTTAGCAAAACAGTAGATTTTTTGAAAACTACGATAAATACTAACAGCTTAGGTCTAATTAAGAACAACAACTACAAATACCTAAACTTAAAAATAAGATATATGTTTGTATATATGTATATTTATATGTATATACATTTATATATATTTATGTACAATATATATACATATATATACATATATATGGAAATAGTACATTTAAATAGTTAGCATAAATTTGAGCATTTTATTTTTATCAACCCTAACGCAACACTAAGAAACGCAACATTTAAAAATAAAGAGTTTTGTTTAAAATAAACTTAATAAATTCAAACTACTATTTATAATAAAAGCAAAACAAAAAACCAAAAGAATAATCTTTCCTATATTATAAAAAAAACTAAAATATCTGAAAAGTTAATTCAATAAAAGTAGAAATAAAAACCATAAATACGGTGATAAGAAAACAAATAAAAATCGTAAGAAAAACTGACGGGCACTTATAATTGGACACTTGATCTTAAAAAATTTATCAATGAACCAGTTCAATGAAACTCGCCAAAAGCGCGAGTATAATCACACTCCACTAGTACTTGCTTTTCGAAATTAAGTAATGATTAATTGAGCTGAGGTAACGGTAACTTGGAAGATGTGCCTCGGCTTATAACAAAAACGGAGGAGGAAGACATGGAAAAGGGAGAAAGATTATATTTTTTAAAAAAATTTCTTTTATATTCTAAACAAGCATTATTGTAAAACGTATTTAAGTAAGTTAGAGGAAAACTAGCCAGAAACTTAAAAACTGAATACGATGCACAAATAATTACCCATTTATTTCCTCTTATTTGGAGAACAAAAAACAATATTCATTTGATTTCATACCTTTCCTTATTTAGATTTTAGAATATGATTTAAAATTGAAAGGTTTTGAGTTAAAAGTTATTAAAAGAGAAGAAATATTCACAAGAGTAATAAAAGCACAAAATTGTTTATATGATAAATAATAAATATTAATGAATAATATTTACAAATAATAAATATTGAGAAATATAGCACAATAACCGAAAATGCAAAAAATGTACAAGTATAGTAATAAAAAGAGAAAAAAAAAAAATTATTACAAGTATTTACTATTTATTTTATTTTCAATTGCACAAAATAAAACTTACAAATCTTTATTTCAATTTACGATAATAATAGTATCGTAGTATAGACTTTTACTTATTATTTTTTTAAAATTATATAAAAATTTAGCCAACAAATAGAATCATGATGACTTTAAGTAATCGGTGAGTCTAATGAATTTTTTTTTTGTGAATTAACGATTAACATAACAAAATTATTATTTTCCTTGCATTTTCTGCAATAATAACCTCAAGTGGTTAAAATCAGATGGCGAACCCATGGTACGCGTGGTGCCAAAGATTTTTAGATTGATTGGAGGAGAAAATGTACAATTAGATTATTTCTAAATAATCAGAATATTATTGAACAAAATATCCAATGAATTGATGTAAAATTATTTGCAAAATTATTTTTTTACTGATTCATGCTTATATGAGTTGAATATCAACTCGTTTGTTAGAATTTTGTTGTGAAATTATCGAACGAGTTCTTCGTTTATTGAAAATATTATAGTGTGATTTTTAATAAACGATGAGATTAAGAGGGATATTCCTGAAAGTCCGGGAGTTGAACTTCCGTGAATTCTTCTCGATTTTGCTTTGTTATTTTCCATTGTTGTTGTTGTTTACCAGCAAACACCCAAAAATGAACAAAGCAAAATAGAGAAGAATTCATGGGAGTTAAAGTCCCGGGCGTCTAGGAATAACCCCCTAAAAGCGATGGAATCGTTTTTTATCACCATGGTTCTAAAAAGCGATTTCTAAATTCTTACGGCGAGAGCTTGGTGACTTCTATAAACTTTATGTCGTTTTTAATGCTTATATCATGGCGACTCGTTTGTTTAAGTTGGGTCTTAGCGAGTAAGACTGTGTGCGTGCATTACGAAGATATGCTTGTGCTTTTATGAATTTTTCACAAGCGTAATACATAAAAATTAGAGTTAACCCTTTGCTTCCCCTATAAAATTGCAAAATATAATTGCAGTTTTTCAATTATATTTCAGAATTTTTCACTTAAATTTTAGAACTTTTCAGTTAAATTTTAGAATTTTTCAATTGAATTTCAGAATTTTGTAATTTAATTTCAGAATTATTCATTTGTATTTCAGAATTTTTTATTTCAATTTCAGAAATTTTCATTTGTAGTTCAGAATTGTAGTTCAGAATACAATTGCAGCTCGCTTAAAAAATACGCTACGTTTACGCTAATATCCCTTTTTTGATACCATTTTCATAAATGCGAAAAGAGTATTTTGTGTTAGGTATAGATTGTAACAATGTTTTACAGGCAAACGCACGCCCAATCTAACGCGCTTTTTCGTTTTCGAAAAACCACCTCGAGAGAGCTTTTATCGTAAAGTTTCTGCAAAGTCGATACAACGCACGCACTGCCCAAAGCGCCATTGCGGTTTCGACTTGACTCTGTGAGCTTGTGAATAAGCGTTTAAGTCAGCCATTACAATGTGATCATTTCACAGCAGAGCAGACACAGGAAGAACTCTCCTGTCTATGTGTACGATATAGCCCCCTTAGCATCATGGTGATTGGAACCATCCCTCGTTTGCTAATCACGGGATTAATGAAAATAACGCAATAAATAGTTTTGTTTACGCGACGTATTACTACATCAATTCTAAAAGACCGTTTATATTTAATATATCGATATATTTAATTATCGATAATGAAATGTATTCTCTCTGACTTTGTTTACGTTAAACATAGCTGCACCAACAACCACATGGTGTAGTGTCAAAAGTTTTTATTGGCTAATATCAGAGATCTTTGGTCAATAGATTATTCTTCCGAGGAAGGAATCAGAAAATATATTTATATATAATTAAAATTAAAAATACAAAATGCCAAAAGAGAAGACCAGTAAGAACACTCGCGTGCACAAGGAGGTGCAAAAGCAAGGTAAAAACAAAAATTTTTTAAGCTTAGGAATAAAACTTATCGGCCACTTAATTTCACCTAATAGGTATAATGTTCAATAAAAATTTTGGACAACACATTCTTAAAAATCCTCTGGTCATTAGCAGCATGCTGGAGAAAGCTGCAATACGTCCAACCGATGTTGTACTCGAAATAGGTCCCGGGACGGGTAATATGACTGTGGGCATATTGGAGAAAGCAAAGAAAGTGTTTGCCTGTGAAATTGATACACGTCTTGTGGCTGAGTTACAGAAACGTGTGCAGGGTACACCGGCACAGCCAAAACTGCAGATTCTAATAGGTGACGTGCTGAAGGCCGAGTTGCCATTCTTCGATCTCTGTATTGCTAATATACCATATCAAATCAGTTCTCCGTTGGTATTTAAGTTGCTCCTCCATCGTCCCGTCTTTCGCTGCGCAGTGCTTATGTTTCAACGAGAATTTGCACAGCGTCTAGTAGCCAAACCGGGTGATAAGCTCTACTGTAGACTAAGCGTAAATACACAATTGCTGGCGAGAGTGGATTTGCTAATGAAAGTCGGTAAAAATAATTTTAGACCACCGCCAAAGGTTGAGTCTAGTGTTGTTCGTCTAGAACCTAAGAATCCACCGCCTCCTATTAATTTTACGGAATGGGATGGTTTAACGCGTATTGCTTTCCTGAGAAAAAATAAAACACTGGCCGCAAATTTTAAAACCAAGTCTGTCATGGATATGTTGGAAAGAAATTATCGAATACATATGTCTATTCGAAACCAGGTAGCTGGTGCACAATATATCGTATGTTCGGGTAAATTTTAAACATGTTTTTTCAGCCCGTTGAAGGTGAACTAAATATGCAGGAAATAACTATAAATATTCTGGAACAGATGCATGTGGCCGAAATGAGGGCGAGGCAAATGGATGCTGATCATTTCATGAGAGTTCTACTGGGTTTCAACGAACGGGGCATACATTTCACTTAATATATGTGTATGTTACGGCAATGTGTGTAATGTGTGTAATGGCAGTCTACACAACGCCGGGTCATTTTGCAAAATGCCTTCATTACACACATTTCCCAGAACATTGTTTTTCTGAATATTTTTACATCCACCTCGTAACTAAACATTTTTAAATTGTAGCTTATGAGATTTGTAAAATTTGTAAATATGTATTTCCAAAATCGAACCGTAAAATTACTTTTTTTAAACAAAGCTAACAGTTACGAAATTTTCAAGGAGGAAATGAATTATTAAAACAAATTCGAAATTATTGAGCATTTTATAGTTTGAGTACAAGCTAAGTTCAAAGGATTACAGGATGATTTAAGCAAATTTGCATATAAATTTTTGACTAAACTGTGTTTGACGAGCATACTCGTTTGCTTGATTTTCCAGTCATAGCTGCGTGCTTTGAAAATGGGGACGCCAAAGCTAACTGGTTAGGCGCCGTTTTATTCACTCGTGGTTAAATTTTGTAATTAGAAATTGGCTGTTAGTCAATTCCTAGTTAAGGACTTCCCTAGGATATTTCTTCGCAACGACAAAAACCTTTACCAAATTTCAAAAGATTTAAAAAAAAATTGAAATTTATGAAAACCCGAATAAATTCGTGTAAAAAGAATAAAAGAGCATTTTCAAAATTCTGCGGCCTAAGAAGAATATTAATTGAATGTGTCGCGTAACGTTAGAAAACTTCACACTATGGTTGCACTGAATCACACTGGAACTGGAAATTGATTCCTTAATATTTAGGAACTGCATGGGTTTTTAGCGTTCTGCATGGGAACTGCATGGGTTTTTAGCACCCGTTAGAATTGACGTTTTTAGAAAAACAACAAAAAATTAATTTCATTTAATTGTTCTTAATGTTTCATAGCCTCTCCGTGCTCTCTTTTCGTTGGAAAGGAATTTTAATTATGAGTGAAAAAAAAGAAAACAAGCAAAATACTAGAAGTGGTTAACTAACCGAATTTGGCTGGTTAGCTAATTGTTGACATTGTTTATATTAACTACCAGTTAGAGAACTGTCAATTTTACTTTAATTAAGGTTGAACAAACCTAAGGGTTTTGCTAATTTTCCTATTTATTTACGTATTTAAATTGAACTACTACCGAATAAAACGGCCTTAAGCATGGTTTAAAAATTGAGAATTCCATTCATTTTTCAATTTCTAACCGCAAATCTATTCAAAGGCAAAACAGTTTGAAAGAACTGATTATTTTAAAAACCAGCGATAATTTAAATTAGCAGTCCACTAATCGCAAATACTCACATCACTAGATGCCAAAACTAGCGAGTATGGGCAACGAATTTCTTTTGACAAAGCCGATGATAGTATTTAGGTTGTTTGTTTACATTTTGCAATAAAGATGCTTAAATCATTTAATAAAAATTTATAAACAAATACTAATCGGTGAATTAAGAACTGGTACATAGAATATAGAACTTATAATAAACCGACAGCAACTTGAACCACGCTCAGTGAACGCAAGCGATCGATTTTTATAACTTCATTTTGTACACATTTTCGTAGCGTGTTGGTTTTTTTGTGTGCTCAAAATTAGCAATAAGACGAGTTTTAAATTGACACGAAGGAAACAGTTACAACGGGAACAAAGAAGGAGATATACATCCTTGCAATGGACGACGCGGAGAACATTTCGGTCCAAAAACAAAGTCCGGATGCAATGCAAACTTATATAACGCGTGCCAAGATAAATCCAGTTAAAGACGACAACGAGAAACGCAGACGAAAGGATGTAATTAGGAAGGTAATTCTCAGTTCCTAGATAGACACGGATCCGTCCGCAAGCTCGTGTGGAAGCGGTTGCTCAAAGAACAAATTTACATGAAACTACAACATTTGCTATAATTTTGGAAACATTTCTGAATAAATCATGAATTTAATTTTTTCAGGTTTCCACAATCTTTAAAAAATGTGAATCATTGCGTTCGTTCGAAGAAAAGCAACTGCTCGATAAACATCCCGACATACTAAAACAAATTAAGAAACGTAAGGAACGTGTTGAAATCTACAAAGAACGCATTATCGAGAAGGAAGATGAGATGCATGTTATAGAAGCGAAGGTGGAGGAATTGGCCAGCATCGTTTCGCAGGCTAAGCATCTTGTATGCTATACCGGTGCTGGCATCAGTACATCCGCTCTAATTCCCGACTACCGGGGAACGAAAGGCATCTGGACGCTGTTACAAAAGGGTGTCGATATCGGCGAACACGATTTGTCTACCGCAAATCCCACCTACACGCACATGGCCCTCTACGAATTGCACCGTCGTCGCTTCTTACGGTATGTCGTCTCACAGAACTGCGACGGACTGCATCTACGCTCGGGCTTGCCGCGAACGTCACTGTCGGAAATACATGGCAACATGTACATAGAGGTATGCAAGAACTGCAAACCGAATTCGGTGTATTGGCGTCTGTTCGACACCACAGAGATGACGGCACGTTATTGTCACAAAACCAACCGGGTCTGTCACAGTTGTGCGGAGCCGCTCTTCGATACCATTGTGCATTTTGGGGAGCGGGGAAACTTGAAATGGCCACTCAACTGGGCGGGAGCTTGCCACAATGCAGAGAAGGCTGATGTTATACTCTGTTTAGGGTCCAGTCTGAAGGTACTGAAGAAGTACACCTGGCTGTGGCAGATGGACAAGCCAGCGCGAAATCGTGCCAAAATATGCATAGTCAATTTACAGTGGACACCAAAAGACAACATAGCCACTCTGAAAATCAATGGCAAGTGCGACCACATTATGAGCTTGCTCATGAGAGCGCTGGATATAGCAGTGCCCATATATACGAAAGAAAAGGATCCAATATTCGCTCACGCATCTCTGCTTATGCGCGAAGAACTGCATACACTCTCTCAACCGTTGCTTAAGAAACACGATAGAGTTGTGGACGCGGTAGTGCAGGCGGAGGGGGAGGATACGGAAACTACCACAGAAGAGACGCAAGACTCCACTATTTCCGGCTGCAGCAGCGGAGAGATCGCAATAGGCAAAGGGCCTAGAATACGCGCGCCTTTGAAAAATGGTACACGCATCAAAACAAATTTGGTGCTTAAACATAAAGCTTCTGAATCGAATTCTCTGAATTTTGTTGAAACAGAGGAGAAGGACGAGAAGAAACAAAGAATAAAACTAGAAGTGTCCGATAGCGGCGACGTTGGAGGAGATAGTCCTGAGAAGGTTGTAGGAGAAACTAATGACAGCAAAATAACCGACCAACGAAGTTTTAAAGATGCATTGATTAAGCAAGAACTCGATGCAACGCAGGATAAGAAAATTACCGAGCAAAGAAGCTGCACAAAAGAAATGATTAAGCAAGAAATAGAAGTCTCAAATCCGGATACGAAATGCTGTTCCCAAACACCATTCGAGGATGTAGACATGAAAACTGGAGAGAAATCAATCAAAATCGTAAATATAAAACGCGAGAGCACCATGGAGCAGGAAAGTCCCACAAAAAACGAAGGAAACCTCTCGGAAAAGACTTTCAGTTCCTTCAAACAGGATTTAAAACTCAGTACAAATTACATCGCAACTAATAATCAATCGGAACTTGATCGAGACGATCCAGGTCCAACCAGTTATGCGTTGTCACCGCTCTTTAGCGTCACACAAAAGGATGACACGCCGTCGGGGTTATCGCCTCCAGACGCCTTGCAGCATCTGCACATACGGAGTGAAGCGGGGAAAACCGTTCGTTGCCATGACGACGGGGAGGCCCACTTGTCCAGGCACCATATCCACGATATTTCGAAATCACATTTGTTGGGAAAATTGCCGTGTTGGTATGACGTCGGCTACGCGTATTCGGGACTGCACAGCATTTTGCAGCCGCCTCCTTCAGATCTAAACATCTGGAGTTGTCAGATCGTGCCCAATTATGCGATGAATCGCTCTGCAGCCGAGTGCGACTTTTGTTTCGACAACTATGCCGAGCTAGAATGCCAGTTTTATAGAAAGTGGCATCTCAATCAGCGGCGGTACATAAAGCGTGGCCGTGGCGAGCGGTATATTGTATGCGAATGTTGTGTCTACCCGGAGGTTGAAAATATTGTCAAGAAGGACGAAGATGCGAACGCCGATGCGGATGACGACGACTACGATGAGAATATTTCTCTGGCAGATATTGCTGCAGCGGAGGCAACAAAAAAGCAGCAGCAACAGCAACAACAAATGTTATTGGCATCTCTGCAAACTCCAGGCTTCCCGCGGAAATTGGCGCGTACGCAGGCTGGTTGGTACGGCAAAGGCTACAAGAAGAACAGACGCCGCAAATAGCTGTTTGCGGCAGTTGATCGTAGTTGCTGATAATTTAAGTATTTCCTTTTTACATAAGAAGCACTTTTGTTGAAACTTACCTTTTAATATTTTTATTCTTATTACATAGAATGCGAATGGTATTATTTTCTCTACAAATAGGCATAAAGAACTGAGCTATTTATTTTATTATGCAAGTATAAGCATAATAATTCATATACTACAAACCATTTTCTAAATTTTTTTCGGAAGAACCCCCGTTAATACCCCCGTGTAATCTAATTACATGGAGACACATTTGACACTTTATTCAGAATTATATTTTTTATTAAATAAGATACTTTTAAATTAATATCTTCCTGACTGGGCGTATTAGCTTTGCAGTATTTTTGCATTTCCCCCCACTCTCTCTTTGTGGCTCTCTTATATATTATTTATGACATGTTATGCAGATGAATAAACTTAAATTTATAAGGAAACTTAAGATGTTTTAAAAATAAGCGCAATCAATTGCATTGCAAATACAGAGACGGAAAAAATACAAAACACAGTTGAGTTGTAATATAATAAATGCATACACGTTCGTAATTCGAAGCAAAGGAAAATACATGTACTTAATTACTATACAATATAAATTACAATTTGATGCTTAAAATAACGGAATTTTGTCCCCGGTGAGGCCGAGACTTTTAACCGCTTGATATTGACTGAAGAATTGCAGAAACTTTTAAAACTAAAACTCTATTAAGTTCAAATTATTTCTAAGCCATGTAGATGAATGTGTTTATGTCGTCGTCATCACGACGCATATACTTGTGTTCGATCAGCCACTCCAATTGCTCTTTAATCATCTTCTTGGAGGGCAGAAACATGTTCTTTAAAATATCAATTAATTCTGCCTGTAAAAGTAGATATAAATTAGACGGAGTCCTCAAAGGGCATCTTAAAAGCAGAGGTCTGCAATAGATGACCCATGATTCATGGGGTGTTCTTTCACAAGTGTAGTTCCTTACAACGAGTATTTGCACTCTTTCTCATATCGCAAGTAAAGGCTTGCTTTTCAAATAGGGTTAGGCGGCGGGGGTGCAGGGAAAGGAATGGAATCGGCTTAGCTCAAAGGAACTTACGCTTAAAGAACCCTTACTCGAAGATTTTATAGTTTCTAAAAAAGCTGACCTTTTTGCACGTATGCACATATACGACCACTTAAGCACTTATACAAACATGCACACGAAGGAATGGACTTGTGCAGACCTCCAATTGAATTTCAACATTACTCACTTGTAGTGCGGCGTTATTTAAGCGCTTACGCATCTTCATAATCTTTATGATTGCTTCCTGAGTACGCAGGATACGTAATTGCACAATGGAAAGATTATCTTCCTGCTGCGATCTTTCGGTGCTCAGCTGCAAACGTCCAATTAAATTGAGCTGTAATTAAACAATGTATTTTGGGCGATAATAAACAACTGAATGAACTAATACACCCTTTCCGTTGCCTTACCCTTCCTCTACGTTGCGATTTTCCATTTTTAATGACGGCAAACTCTTGATTGATATAAAAAAGAGAATTCTCAGTAAAGTCTTTTGCTGTGGACACAATTGGTTCCATTATGAGTATTTGTTTTTTTAATTTAGGAAATGCGACTAGCGACCATAAGGTACGCCTTAATTCGGGATCTTAAACAGCAACAGAAATTATTTGATTATTTATTTCTGCAAAACATATCGGTAAGCTTTGCTTATTATACCTGGTAATTCAGTAGCAAGCCGCAGGTTTTCATAGGATATTTTATCATGTGGCCGTTGGTTCCACGCAAACAGGACCGCCATTTGGAAAGTGGTTACATCCAAATCATAGCGCCCAAAGTTATTCACAAATGTAATAGTGCCATTGCTCATGTGATGGTACCATTGTAATTTGCGACCGGAATGTTTTTTCTTGTAGAACTCCTCAACATCGGGAATGTAGTCTTCCAATTCCAGCGGCAAACTGACCGAAATACGCTCTGAGCAACGCGCCCAAGCGCCAGCATTCAAGATTTTTATATTGATGGCTTCATGACGACCGATTGAGTTACGAAACTGAGTATTCAAATCTTCACTAACCTACAGAATGTATACCTTAAAGGACCGAATTGCAAGAACTGCAATACTTCGAACTTACTTTAATGTCTTGGAACATGCGCGCCAAACGATTGACATAGTCCGCAGGCATGCCGACCTCGCGCAACCATTCCACGATGTCCTCTTCTTTTTCACTATCAGCACTGGTCCCCAGTATTAATCTACACATTTTGATGCATACCAAAAAAGGCTGTTTAAATTTTGATTTCGGGAAACATTGAAATGCTACCTTCGGGTAAGATGGACTTTGTGATAACGCATGAATACGTCTTTGTTGTTGACGTATTTAAGCACTAGCAGGACATCTCTTAAGCGTCCGTCAATTTGCTCAGCCGTTAGTCGCTTGCTTAGTGGCGTACGGCGCAGCAGCATATCGCAGAAGTTCGCCAGTAGCTCCGGACATTTACTCTCAGGAGCCGTGCATTTGATGCCGCGATTTGCAATGCCTGTGGGAAGCTCAAGCTTTGTTTCCAATGGAAACAAATTAATGAAAAGACGGTAAAGAACCAACTACGGACTATATACCTTAAAAACGCTCGTGTCATTGACAACGGTCTTGAAGGCTTTGTCGCGTGCCGTTAAAAATCGCGGATCATCGCTGAATGCATTCTTAACTAAGGCACTGAACTTCTTGAATAACTCTAGCAAGCGTTCTACGTATTTTTCAGAGTCCTGAGTGATTATTTCCGAAGCGGACAGCATGTCGGACAGACCGGCAGAGACAATGTGGTTTTCCAAATCCCGTAGCATTGGGTCGACACCATTCTGGACACGATCCAGCAGGCGAAACATTAAATTCAGACGCTGAGTCTCGTATTCACGGATGAGTGGAGCACACTCAGCGATAATCGTATTCATATGGTCGCCCACAAGTACTTTAACGCATGTTTGTGCCAGCACCTGAAAACTACTAGGCTCCAAATATCGTTTGGCACGTGCCTCTTCTTCCCGCAGCTTAGCGTCGGCATATTTCATGAAGGCCAACACACCGTGGGCCTGCTGCTGCTCTGAGGCTTTGAGACGATAGAAAGCTGCAGTGGCCTTTAGGTAGGCGGCTTCAAAATTATCACGGTAAATTTCTAATTTGTCCTCTGTATTGGAACATAAATTAACATAGCTTTCGCGTACACCAATGACGAGTAACGAATCATAAGCGTCCCCGTTGCGTTCGGCATGGACAATCTTCATGGCTGAGTCTTGCAGCCGATCTTTAATATCTTTGAAAATGTTCTCGTTCCAAGAGTCCAGCATCAATTTACGCACTATGCTGTCTTCGTTGCCGTTTTTCTTTTGACTTGAGGAACTTGAGCTGGAACTGGATGTAGATGATAGAGATGTCGAAGCTTTGCACTGTAGTGACTGTTCTAATTGACGGAAGGGCAGTGGCAGGTAGCTGGACTGCGTGAAAAATTTTCTCCACTCAATGATGTATGTCATAAGCAGAGCCTGCTCGCCCCGTTGCGATTGTACTTTCTTCTGCGCGTGTACAATGAACTCCACAATGTCAGTTTTTAGGCAGTCGTAGATCTTGCAGGAACCTTTTTCATCCCATAAACATACAAGATGGACGCCATAGAAGAGATCCTGCCACTCCGACTGAGATACGGTCTCTTGCTTTAGCAGCTTCAGTACAATTTGACGCATTTGGGGCCAGACATCTTCGAAGGTTCGCTGCCCTTTGCCCTTGAGGAAATTCAAAACATGAGAAACATAATAAGCCCTGTGTAACAATTTTACCTTCAGCATGTTTCTATATAAGCTTAATCTCTTAACAAAGCCCTGCACCAAAATCCAATAGGATAATAAAACTATTGTTGGATTATTTGTGCAAAAAGCTGCGCTTTCTGCTATTTTCTTATTTCTCTTTCCGTCATTAGTGCAGAATTTCTTGTTTTCTAAATAGGATATAGCTTCGCTTATTTTTTCATAAACTACGTAAGTATTAATTAGGTTAAAGGCAATCTTTTTAACCGAAAGTTTAATTTTTTCCTTCTTTTAATAAGTTAAAGAAATCATTCGCGACCGGTTGACAGTCGACACCTTGAGAGCGTTGTTTATTGACACCAAGTACAGTGTTGTGAAGTGCTAGAGAGAAACATACTGGATAATGCGTAAACACATAGAAATCCGGTGCGAAAATTCGGCTGTATTGTCAAAAATCTACTGTCGTTAAAACATCGGCAGAGCGTTTGTTTACAAAACTTTCTCTTCGAAATACATTTTAATAGTTTATTAATAAATTAACATATGAGTTATATAGATTTTAAAATATTATAAAATACTCACGCCAGATAACTTCACACAATTTTAAAGTTATTTCTCAAATTTGTTGTTTTTTAATGAAAATAACAAAGAATTGAGAAGAGTGTGCTGTTTTGTGTGTGTGCCAAAGACGCTTATACAGTGGTTTGCTATATGCGAGCTACGACGGCGATGGCTGCCTCATACAGTTACTTGTTGTTATGCTCTGTCGTTCTTCTCGAACGAAGTAAGCAAAAATTTTGTGTTATTAAAATAATTTTAGTGTCATTCGAATAAAATAGTATCTCAACTATTAAAGAGTTCAACACTAGTGTAATTCATACAAAAATTAATCATCACAGATCTCATTCGAATTTCGTAGTGTCCAATCAAGCTACACATAGCTTGTTAGGGTAGGTGTGTCATGAGGATTCGTTTCAAGTCGTTCATTTTCACACTACACTGCACTGCAATACTGTGATTTAGTGCATAGGTATCTTCAGGACGTCTTGTGCATCTCTCTAATGTGGAAGTATATACAAAAAAATTTGGTCAGTCATTTGAACATCGTACGAGTTGATCTTTTGGGTTCGATGTTTTAGCACAAGTTTTTTAAATTAAACAAATCTCTTCTTTTTTAGAGATTATGGTTGTTGTCCACACTTTGACAGCATGACTTCTTAACCAATAGACGAGATTATAACGCCATCCGAAAAGCACATCTTTAAGTGCAAAGTTACATTGCCAAATTTTGATTCACCAATCTGTCAAATTGTTTTTGTTTTATGCTTGGAAAAAAAAGCTTTCCAACGCCTGAAAGAATGAGAGAGAGAAGTTGGCAGATTTCTATAGAAAACAAAAACAATTTGACAATTTAGTCAATCAAAAATTGGCAATGTAACTTCGCCCTAAGCAGTAATTAAATTTTGACATTCTCTGATTCCCTACGATTTATTTTTGTTACATTCATTGGCGTTTTCTTGTATTTTGTGGTTCGCTATTCGAGTTGTTTCAGTTCAGTCAATTGAAAAGAAAAACAAGTGTTGGCATTACAAGGCAAATAATATAGAAACAATCTAAATAATTTCAATTACATTGAAAAATGACAATGGGCGAGACACCGACTTCGTCGCTTGTGCTTCCAATTATTTTGAGGCCAATATTCGCTCAGGTAAGTCTTATTTCCAATATTCAGTTGGCCAAGAAGAAAAATATATTTAGAAAAAACAACAAGAACCTACAAGCTTGCCATACTTAAAAATACAAGCATTCATACATATGCATACGTATAAATATGCTTTAAACATTGGTAGCTGTTGTTAATTAGAAAATTCTATGGTTTACAGTTGGAACGACGCGATGTAGGAGCCGCTCAGTCGCTGAGGTCAGCGTTTCTCAAGTCGGAAATGAATAATCCAGGGTTCTGCTATGATTTGATATCAGCCATTGTTCGAAGAGCTGAGTTGAGCGTAAATCTCAATGAGGTTGTACTACGATTACAGGGCAACATCTCAGAGGCGGACTGTGAGTGCTGCTGGAGTAGTAAAGAATTGATTACATTATTCTCATGTTCTCATTTTTACTTTTCGCTGCAGTAAATGAATATCGTCTTACACGCACAGAAGAACCATTCCAGGAGTTGAATAAGAAGTCGATCGCATTGAAAGTTATACTAAGTCGAATTCCAGATGAAATCACTGATAGAAAGACCTTTCTGGAGACAATTAAGTATAACATGATTGTCGATTTGTTCGATGGTCTATCTTTACTATGTACGAGTTTCTAAATATCTTTTCATACATTTCCTTATAGAGAAATTGCGAGTGCAATAAAGAAATTGCTGGATGTCGTCAATGAGATTGGTTCTTTCATACCAGGCGTAACAGGAAAACAAGCAGTAGAACAGCGAAAGAAAGAGTTTGTGAAATATTCAAAAAAATTTAGTACAACGCTTAAGGAATATTTTAAAGAAGGACAGTAAGTCTTGCTTGAATGACATTAAAACCATCTTTTCATAAATGCATTCAAGCGTTTAAAAAAACACTTGGTTTGCTAAGAAAACGTAATGAAATTATTACAATAGTTATAAAGTTTTGAATTACTCTCACTTAGAATATAAATCAAATTAATTTTCATTACATTAAATTGCTGTCGCCAATAACCAAATAGATATTCAGTCATAAAGCATTGAACTAATATGCCTTATTTTTCAGATCAAATGCAGTATTTATTAGCGCGCTGTTTTTAATACGACAAACTAATCAAATTATGTTAACCGTTAAAAGCAAATGCGAGTAAAATGGCACTGCCGGAGTGATTATAATAAAAAAGAAATATGTGTTAATTTTAAATGAACACCATTACAATTACAATAATTGCGAGAACAATACAAATTCAGTCCTAAAAGTTTTAGTACATAAAGAAAAATGTTTTAGCAAATGGATTATATAGATGCAAAAACAAGCAGAAATAAAAGAAAAGAATTAAATAAACAACATCAAAAACACAAAACAACATCAACAAAATAACAAAATGCAAAATATATTACAACCAAAATAAAGATCAGCGTATTTTTACCTATATTAGATGAAATGTTATATAAATAAATTTAATACAAATGGATAACATATTTTATTTAAATAAGAAAAAAAGTGAATGTAAATATTTTTTTTTGTTGAAAATAAAAATGTATTGTAGTTAAACTTGTTGAACGGAGTGTACCGTTTCCAATAAAAACAAAAACAAACTATATATAAAATTATAAACGATGAAGAGAGCATGAAAAGCAATTATTATTTTATTTTAATATAGTCATATTTTATTATATGCAATAAATTAGAAAGTTTTAAAATGGCAAAGAATAAAATTTATAGTTTAATTTTGTAAAAGGTTTCTTCTGCGGTATGGTCGAATGGCTTTACGGAATGACGTCCAAATGAAATAAGGCTCCAAAATGTCTATATGAGATATATGTATATTTCATCGTTTGGGAGTTATTTCATACAAACTGGTCGCATTATGCACATACATACTTATCTTTTTCTTGAAAATTAAAAAAATCATATAGAACATTCTAAAAATCTCATGTGACGTTAATTGTTCAAAAAATTAACGTTCATGTTAATGTACTGAGAGGGTTAAATTCATAGTTGTGTTTAGCAAGAATATTATTTCTCTATATCTTCACCTCCAGCTACAAAAGTGTCCATAAAGTGAACCTCTGATAAAATTCCCATTAACCGTTAAAGACCTCTGTTGATCACATTTATGGAAAACTTTTTTTAGTACTTTTTTTTTAATTTTTGCACCGAGTCATTCATAATGTTGTTTTTTGCAATAATGTTGTTTGAACCTTTCCTAAAAGGGCTTTGAATTACGTTCAAGCGATGTGCAGAATTTAGAGCATTAATCACTTATTAATTAGACCCCGTTTAAATTTCGTTTACATATAAGTGTTAACGTGCTTTCACAATAGCCGATACATTATAGTAAATACACTACCGGCGAAAACTGCTTTTGACAATTAAAATTGGTGCGCCTGAAAATTGGTTTTGATCAAAACAGCAACATCAGAAAGTCTCATGTAACAGCTGCCTTTGGTGGAGTTCCAGTTGACAGCTAATGATAAATGCCTAATATTTAGACATTTCGTCCATTCTCATTTTAACAAACAAGTGCGCATGCCTACAATTGAAAATTCCATTGCCAAAACGTGCTGCAAGTTTTGGGACACTTCCTCATAGAATTGGATGTGATTGACTGAAGGTACTCGTAGAGCCTTTAGTTTGGTGCCCATTCATATGCATTTTTTAACACATTTGCGGCCTAACGATGATGTGATAATAGGTAATGATAGGTTGTGGGGGGGAAACGACGTTTATTTACACTACGTGGCAGCAGCATGTGAATATATTTTAGAATTTAACGGTCATGCCAAAACGAAATCTCTCACCACCTGCGGAGAGTAGAGAGAGCAGAGAGCAGAGAGCTTGGGAGAAATGAAAATTTAGGAAATTTTCGACGTCAGATGGATGGACATTGTGTCAATTCGAAGCATGCTTTTCTCTACACCAAGTTCCGAGTACGAAACCGAGTTCATCCCTTTCGCTGCAAGCACCAAAAATCGATTCTTTCACAAGAAAAAAATCAGTACAAGTAGTAGATAGTAGCTACTCGTTGAAACCAACCGAACAAAGGTGGTGGTGACCCATATTATGGGCTTTGCAATAATATAAAAATTTTTCTAATTAATTCAACGAACACTAATTGCGTGTATTAATAGTAAATTGTTTTATTGGATTTAGTGGAAAATATGTAGTGGAACAAAAACGGAACGGCTTGGCCTTCCAGAGAATATGCAAAAAGGAATTCAAATGAAGCACACACACGAGACAACATCAGTCGGGGAAAAATTTGTATAGTATTATATAGAAAAAAGACTACAACCAAATCGTTTCAACCCCATTTAAAATCGTGAAAATATTTATGAAAATGAAAATCTTTTGGAAAGAAAAGATTGTGTAAAGTTAAATTTAGCAGCTATCGTCGTTTAGTGGAGACCATAGATTTTGAAAGAAGTTAATGAAACTAAATGAGGTTATATCTACTCAGATTTCGCCCCTCCCCCACGTCTTACAAAAGAAAGAAATGTTCTAATCCATAATGTAAAAGTGTTCCAGACGAAATTTGAAATATTGTGACAATTGGTATTACCAGAAAAGAAAAAAAAATTAAATAAAGCCCTGTGACCAGTGTGACGAGCGGAAAAACGTTGTTAAATGAATTCATAAGTAAAAGAAAAATGTAAGTTAATTGAAAAAAGAGGGTTCAAATATTAATAAGTTTAGAAAATTATTCACAGGAAAATTTTTTTATAAAGGTATTCAAGCGTTGGAAAGAACTTCAATCCAAGTGAAAAAAAAAGTAAAAATCGTTACACGTTTTTAGATAATCGATTAAATGCTCCAGGAATTCCAGGCTTTAAACCTTATGCCAAGAACAGAAGAAGAAGAAGTGGTGTATATCGGTAATGGTAGATGGGAGGCCAGATTTCGGTAGATGTGAGACGCTTAGATTCGCTAAAAGTCTTCTGTTTCTCACTTTAAGTTCAGTCGATCACGTCGTGTGACTCTTCAAAATTTCTGTCTATGTATACATACATATCTACACTTTTTCCTCATGATCATATGTTTTTAAAAAAATATTAAATTTTTATTAGTTATTCTAAAAGCTTACAATTTTGATTTTATAAACAATATTATACAATAATTTGTGAAGTTTTTTAAAAATTTTTCTATAAATGATTTTTTTATTGAAATAATTGAATATATGAATATATTGAATATTATGGCTTTATTATTATTAAGCAGCCATGCTTAAAAGATTTCCTCTTACATTTTCGCATAAAATGAGGCAAAATTTCTCTTAATACAAGTATTATACTTAACTGTTTAAATAATTTTGTGTAGTATAGGCATGGAAATTATCCCTGAAAAAAAAATGGAGAGAACAGTTTAGAAAAATTAAATACAATGCAAAAGATGTGAGTACACCCGACCTACTTTTTAAGCAATACATATGTACATATGTATGTATGTATGTACATATTTTTTGTAAGTTCTTAAAGTTGACGCGTCATTAGAATTCACTTTAAAAGAGCTACTGACTCTTGGAGAAAAAGGACAGATCCGTTGTTGCAAATCTGAAATTTAAAGAAGATAAAGAACAAAAATTTTGTAAAATGTATTTGGAAATAATCTTCTTCATCTTTTCTCCGATTTATCCTAAAGAAAAATAGGTGTATTAAAGGGCTAATGTCAATTGGATGTAGATTTTAAATTTAATAACGTGACACCACCAACAAGCCCAAATTCCATGACAAGTTCTACAATTATTGTGAAGGGTTAATATTTGTATTTATTATATAGTAAAGAAACCACCGAAAGTAATGGAAAAAAATTTCTGAAGCTGTGGCGTTTGGCTGTTAAATTTAAATTTGTTTATTATGAATTTTAACTTGTTAAATATTTTATGTTTATAAAATATGTATAAATTGTTTAAATTTATGTTTATATTATAAATTAAATTTATAATTTAACATAATTTATAATTTAACATAAATTAAATTTATGTTTAAAATGTTTCAATTTTAAATTTGTTTTGTTGTCAAATATTGTTAAAATATTTTTATATAAAAAGGAGAGCATAGCTCACAGAATTCAGTTGGAATTGAATTCTAATGACGATCGGCTCGTACAAGTAATTTGGACAGTCTTTCTCATGTGTTGTGATATTGAAATAAATTGTTTTTAAAGCTGCATAAACCCATAAGTTACTTTTTACGCTCTTTTTCAAAAGGAGAAGATCAGGAAGAGGAATTGCCACCCCAGACATATCGTATTTTTAGAAGTTTTAATTTTGAGAAGCTTTTTAACTTATGAAATTTAAAAAAAAACTAATATAATATTAAAATATTTTCTATTGACAAAAGTAGTTTTCATCTTATGTATTTCAGTTGAAATTAAACATGTCGTGTATAAAAACCTTGTTTGTACATTCATGAAAATGATGAATTCATTAATTCCGAACATTTGGAGAAATTAAAAGCCTCTCTTCAGGCAAAACTAGGTAGCATAAATGCTAAACTAGGTAGCATAAATTAGGTTAATAGCTTCCGTATCTGTTGTCACAGGTTATGCTAACAACATGCTGTTTTGCTGAGAAAACGGAAGAAGAGACAGCAAAAGAAGCAGAGTATTTTGAATAAAATTATGCAGGATATCTCAAACAAATGCATTTGTGTGTGTGTTAGAAAGAGAGAGAGAAAGAGAAAGAGAGAGAGAGAGAGAGAGAGCGAGTGTGTATTTTTTTTGTGTGTTTGTCGGGTGGAATCCTATCTCCTGATCCCCTCTTTCCGACGAATACGGCAAACCAACCAAGTTAGATTTGGGTGGCACCATAGGCTGTTCTCATTAACTGGACCAAATTTTTCAAAGATCCACACTTTGTTGTTGTAAGCTGCTATTGATTGCATTTACCACTTCCTCTTTAGTGGTGCCTCGTCGATATCCTTGACTTGAAGACGGCTCATACATCAGCCGTGTCTCCTAGAGCTTTTTTGGCTGCGTGTTTAAGTTCGTCCGCCTTTTGTCTATTGAATTCTATCAGGAGTTCGCCTTTTGTGGTTTTCCTGATTCGCTTCCTCATCTGGCCTATATATATTAGTTTGCGATCCGCCTTGACTTTGCGTAGAATTTCTATAGTCTTACCTTCGGCTGCTTGAATTGAAATGCATTCTGTATGGCCTTGATGTCCTTGATCTTTCCTCTATACAAATATTTAATGATGTTTCAAGTGAGCCAGTACCTACATAGATAGCCGATGACCGATGGCGACCGACCGCTCCATCCATCTGCTCCTTTGAAAATAATTTTCAGTGTTTCGACACACCCTGTTATCCCGCTTGCTTATTTGCTATAAACCCGCCTGAAAGAATGCTTTAAAATTTGTCAGACGGAGCATAAACCGGCCGATCAGCTGTTTACTTTGCTTTGGTGACCTAAAGAAGTTGCGATCCACACGAATTGTAAGATTTTCAATAGACGAAGTGATTAGAAGCGAAAAAAGTGTTTTTGATCACCTCGGTCCTAAAAAGCGATTTCTAAACTGCGAAAGTGATTGAAACGATTGCTTCGACCCTGTCGTTGAGTAGCGAACGATATCGCTTATTCATCGAAGGAAAAATTCTTCAAAATCGCTCTCATCTCTCTCACTCGCTCACTTCGTTCGTGTACTGAAAATGCAAAAATTTGGATCGAACGAAAAAAACAAAGTAGAATCGACAAGAATCACTTCGTTCTTGTATTGAAAATCTTGCAAGTATTGCGTGGGAGATCGAATAAAACTTGAAGCAGGAGGCTTACAAAGGTAAATTTAGTTGTTGAATCTATGATTTATTATTAACTATCTGTGTCTAAGGTAGGAGGCGAGTCGCTTCACCGTCACACTGAGTCCAGCACTCTTCTGTAATATACTACTGATTTTATTCACTACTAGCAGAGTACCCGTCGTTGCTAGACGAGAGAGCTACATGAGACGTCTCGAAGGCTTGTTCAAGACGTCTTGAAAGTTTCAGGGGTTGTCTGAAATGCTTCCATTGCTTTCAAATCAAGCGGGTACTTTTGGAAGCGCTGCTAAAAACATTGCCACATACATACATATGCTTCCGATAGTCACGGCTTGATTCAAAATCAAATGGAAACACTGCATCACTGCAAAAATGTTGCTGTCAGTTTCGATTTATTCGAGACGTCTCATGCAGCCCTCTAATACATATATTATACTTTTTGACATTATTATTTCTTTTGAATTTTGAATTCTTGCAACTATGAACCATAATTTTTCCTTTACATTTTTTATATATCAGTCTAAAGGTGAAAACGCCTAAGCCGAATTAAAATAAAAAAATTTATATTTCTTATTAAAATGGAATAACTAAGACAATTATATAGTATGAAAATTCCACCAATGCGGATTTGATTCTTTGATTATTTTCAATGAGTTTCGATAGATATTAGTTTTATACAATTATTTCTAAAGATGACAAAAAAAATTAAAAAATTTTTTAGAAGATTAATGTAATTTTTAATAAAAGTTTTTCTTACTAAAAATTATTTTAAAATCGAGTTAAATCAAATTAAATCGCGTAAAAAAGGAGTAAAATATAAAAAAAAAATCGCGTTAAAGAAAATTCGCGTATAAAAGTAAACATAAAAACAGAACTAGGTGTGTATATAATATATTCCGTTTTTAAAGAGCATTAGCTATCCTTCTGTAATGTTATATACATATCCATATGTATATGTATATTTTATGATATAAAAAAGTTTCCAATTATCAACGCGTGGGTCATTTAAAAAGCCTGCGTCTTCAGTGTCTGATCCGCTGCGCATAGGTTCGCCTTCACTGCCCCAAGAGTGACTTATAGAACTTTACATGTTTTTGATACGGTGTTAAGCTTTGAAGTTACGTTGCTTCAGATCTTAAATACTTATTATACTATATACAACCAAAAACAACAAGAAATACCACAAAAAACAATGGAAAAACTTTTTGTCATTGTCGCTGTTGTTTGGGAAGAAAAATCGAAAAGTCATGTTTTTAGTGGGCAGCACTTGTGCGCTTAACATGAAGTTGTCGTGGTCATATATTGGCTATGACCAAGGGAAGGAAGGGGAGGAAGAGAGAGACTTCTCTCCATGAGCTAGGAGCTAGTTAAGAAACGATTGCACAGCGGTAAGTTTTGTGCTCTTTGCTACACCGTGATACATCTTAAAATTTTTGTTTGTTTGTATAATAACAACTGCTGCCCCATCGCTGCTGATCTATGTACGTTACATATTGTATTGAAATTAATAAACTTTGTCAACGAATTGCGGAGCTACACGGCGATATTTGTTTGTGCCTTTGTGAAAAAAGTCCCAGTTCCTTTCAGGGGATATTTTGTTATCTCAGCAACAACAAATTAATGTTTGCGTAACCACAGAGAGAGAGAGAGAGAAAGAGAGAGCGAGGGATATACTATCACCCGCGCCGACGCTCTTTTCAGCCCTCATTCTCTACCCTTTTGTAGAAAGTTATTTATTATTAAATGAAAAATAATGCCTTTTTTCTTTATCTTTCTCTCTTGATGTAAGAGCATTCCTGATAAAACAGTTCCAACCATTCTTGATGGCCAGAGCAACTGGTGGTTTGTTGGTAGTTGGTTCGTTCGGTACAAGTGGACCATGAAAAGTAAATATGTATGTACATATAAGAATAATATGTAATAAAAATGCTTAAATTAAATAGCATCCAAATGTAATTATTTTTAATCATTTTTTAAAAATTATATGAGAAAAACGAACAACAACAAAGATAAACAATTGTAAAACTTTTAGATAAATAATTGAAAAATGTAAGAGATGCAGAGGCAAATACATATATTGTGTGAAATAATACAATATATTGCAAAAATAAATTGTGGTCGTATTTGGACCAAGAATGTATGTTTGTGTGGGTGTGTGCGCGCGTGTCTGAAAATACACACACATATAGTCCTTGTGGTGCTTTGATATTTAAAATGCAATTACTGTTGTATTCTGTGTTAAATGTCATCTGTTGAGTCCCACGCATCGTCAATCAACCGTATGCTTTACATCCAGTCGTACATACAGAGGACCATAGAGATTCTATAAAGGCTGCGTGGATTTGTCCGTGAGAAGTCTTCTGTGTAAGGCCGTCATTAACATTGCAAAGTGTTTTTTTCGTTTAAAACTAAAAACGAAAAGCCTGAAACAAAGCGTAAGAGTGTTTGTTATTGTATTATTGTATTGTTATTGTATTGTATAAATAGCAGGGGATTTGAAAGAACTAATTAATTATATTATTGATGGATTATAAGCTAAAAGTGTAGGATATTTACCAGGCTTACCACTCATTTTCCACATTTTCTTGGGTTGGGGAAAAAATATTCTGCGTTTTTCTCATCGCTTCACTGTCATAACTTCAAGTGTCATCACTTCAAGTGTCATAACTTTGAAACGGTTAGTTGCATCTGGCAACTTTTTTGTTTGCTTAACAAGTGACAAATTGGCTGATATTTTTTGTGTGGCTGAAATTTATTGAGATTGGTGCGCCGTGTTGGAAGTTATTTCGAGGCAAAGATGAGTGAAAGTTCAAAAAAGGCCACATACAGCTTTGTTGACCCGGCAAAAACTAAGAGACTTCGGCTGGGAAGTTTTGATGCATCTACCGTATAGTGCTGACCTTAAACCGTCACATTTTAATTTTTTCCGAGCTCTCCAACACACTCTTGCTAAATCTAATCTAATCTAAACTTGATAACTTTACTATTCAATCATTTTATTTATTTGCATTTATTACTTCATTTAAGCTATCAAGCGTTAAAGACATAATGTAAGTCTATATAAATACTCTACATATTCTCAAAAATCGATCAAAATTTTTCTTCTTTTAAAGGAATTTTATAATATTTTTTGTTCTTTAAAGGAGCTAAATAATCCTTTTAATCTTTTAATTTTGTAATGAATCCATAAAAAATTGCAGACCTAAACGCTTTAAGAGAAACATTTTGACAAAGTTTTTCAAATAATGTAGCGGTTAAAAATATTAAAACATAAAGTATGTATGTATTTCCAATTCTACATAATTATTTATTTATTTATTTAGTAATTTTTTTTAAATGTCTACATATGTAGAGTATTTATTTAGACTTACACTATGTCTTTAACGCTTGATAGCTTAAATGAAGTAATAAATGCAAATAAATAAAATGATTGAATAGTAAAATTATCAAGTTTAGATTGGATTAGATTTAGATTAGATTAGATTAGATTATTTAGATTTGATAAGAATTTTAAACGGAATCCGACAAATTAATAATAGAAAAAACCGAATTAAAATCCTCACGGGCGCTGCTCGAAGTGGTTCCTGTTGAAGAAATGTCGATCTGCAAAAGGTTAAAGTTGAAATTCATATTATCTCCTCTATGTACGACGAGGAACAGGCGGAGTCAGTGACGCCATATAGTACATAGTAGTAGTGAGCGTTATCCTTCGATTATAAGTGAGGGTTAAAAAGTGAGGAATTATTAACTTAAGTCGAGATTCTTATGATAGATTAATACTCAGAATAGATACTACAGATTGTCCTTACCGAGAAAGCTGCGAATAACACTTTGCAATAAATAAAATTATATTATTAATTTTTTGTATACATACTTTGTTATACTCGTATTCTCTTTGTGTAGATTACACATTATTTTCAGCTAAATATTAATAAAGAAAATGTGTTTTTATCCTTAACTCGGTCAAAATGACTTTTAACCTTAAGTTCAAAGTTCAAAGCATTTGAACTATTGCAGCGCATGAAATTGCCACAGTCACTTGGAAACATTCCAAGTCGAGCTATTAAATAATTTGCTCGTTTCCAGAATACATTTATTCCACGAGGCGAGCGTGCGATAGTCTCGTTTCGTTTCGAGACTTGCCACCGAAATAGTCACTTTTTGGTTCGGAATGATGGCCATTCGGCTGAATGCCATCATGCAAAAGTTTCCATTCCAAATGTTTTCTCTCGGCTCCAGCAAATGTCCTCCATTACATAGAAAAAAAAAGGCTCCTCATCTCTAAGAAAATGTCTACCTTCTTTTCCTACAGATGCCATACGAATCAAAGCACCATCAATCGACAGCGGCCAACGGTCTGTTGGACTCCTTAAGTTTGCAGCTACGCGATGCTGAAACGCGACGTTCAGAAATAGAGCGAGCCCATCAGGTTAGTCTAGGAATGAAGAATGTGTTGAGCTTAATCTTGCACCAATACGTTAGAATCGCATTTTATGAAATGGCCTTTTTTTTTTGGAAGGAACAGTACAATGTTAATCAACCATTTGCTTTGTTTTCTTTCTGCTTATTTGTTCACATTGATTCAGGAGACTTTGGCTCAAATACGAAATCTCTCATCTAGTGGACGCTCCGACACCGAAGCCGTCGAAAATCTACGTTCACGTGCACGAGAATTGGAAAAAAAGGTAAGCAACACTCGCAGAACTGTTAAATTAAGCCGGCAGGTGGGTGACCTTCGGCATATATCGTATGTATTGCAGAAGGTGTCTGATGGTTTTTCTTCCTCAACAGGTAGCATTAGAGAATGTCCGTTGCGAAGAGTTACAAATTGAGCTTTCGGCCGCCATGAAATCGAAGGCTGCACGCGCCGCAGCTTCCATCTCTTCCAGCATGCCGAGCACATCGTCTCACATCACCGGCAGCTCGACTGTTACCTGGGCACCGACCATCGGCCAGCAAGATCAAGGCTCAGAAATAGATATAATCATGGCCAAAATAGAACAGGCACGTTTATCAATAGCTAACGTATGTTTTTCCAATAGTCTCTTTAAATAATGCACCTCACAAACACACATAGACGTATTACTACTATTACAATGCGAGTACACATTCGTGTACGTATCAATAATTATCTCTTTTTGAAGACACCGCCTGCTATCAGTTTTTTGGTTTGTCTGAAAAAGGTCTGAATGTTTGCAACACAAAAAAATACAACCCATCCTTGGGAAAGTACAAAACTAAATCACTCTCAATACTACAAATCTTAGTGTTTACTATTTATTTTATGTACCAAGGCATAGTCTATTTAAAGGTAATCTCATAAAAAAATAATTATTTTTTCAATACATTTGTTAAAGAGATTATTATTAGAGAAAGGTTGCACAGGCCTAAATCTGAAGACTACTAGGAAATTAAGCTCTGCTTCCGAGTTTTCAAGACGATTTCTCGGATAAGGAGTGATGATATTCAAAATGGGTTTAAAAGAGTGGAGCCAGATACAACGAATTTTAAGGTTTAAATAACTTCGTGTTGTACCTTAACCTCAGATTAGCTGAAGCCGCGTTTTTCGTACATTAGGAACAATAAATATAGAAAAAACAGACTTATTCGGACTGAAAAAGTACTTACCTAGGAAATATTTATAGGAGCGTTCATATTTATGAGTTCAAAGAAGACTCCTTTTTCGGAAGAAAATATGTGTGCTCCAAAAAAGGACTCCGAAAAGAGTCTTATATGATTCAAATATGAATGTTCAAATTTATGACTCTGAAAATAATCTTTTTTATGAACCACGCCTGGGCACCTAATATTTTGACTCCGAAAACCACCTTTTTTCTGAGGGAAATATGAGCCTTAAATTTTTTTTTCAAAATAATATTGAAAAACTATACACTCTAATTTAGGACTCCGAAATAACTCATATTTATGTCTATATTGTGAGTCTACTTGATTTTTCTTTTTTCAAAATTTGCTTTTGAAGGCAACCAATTTATTTCAATTGAAAAATTCTAATTTTTGATAAATTAAGACTATGAATTTGAATATTATCATGAGTTGTCACTGGTTTTTGTTGACTCAATTGTTCATTATCTTCCGGCGATTTGCGACCTTTTTTGAAGCGCGTAAACCAATCATGAGCTCATCATGAACTCACCATTAACTTTTTTGAACAATTCGTGCATTTGAACAATTCGTGGAAGGAAAATACACATACATATTAGAGGTCTGCATGAGACGATCCAAAAGTACTTTCGAGATACAGAAAAAAGTTCGAGAATTGACTGCAGAGTATCTTTTAATTATTCGAATCGAATGAGACTGAACGAATACTCCGCTGAAAAATCTACACTAGACGACTCGGAAGAAAAAGTTTAGTTTTTTCGTTTTTTTATTTGCACATTTTCGGGCCCTTATCTGCTGCCTGCCTTGCTCCGACGTTATCTGTTGTCCAATGCCTTTTCCCCCCATGCCTTTTCCCCCTCCATTTTCTGACTGTTATTTAGGACTTTTTTCTGAGGACCGTCTATGAAGAAAAAAACGTTCATTTCTGACTCTTTAATGTGTTCAAAAAGAGCGTATTTGCTCAGAAATATGAATCTTTTCTGATTCTTAAAAGACTCAAATTGTTTCCTGGGTATAGTCTGATTTCTGATTAAAAATTGTGCCGACTTCGTGTCTAAAAGTGCCGACAATGCTTATAGTGACGTTTTATCGCTATCGCAACATCAAATACAATATATTCGTATAGAACAGATTCCATTACAGCAACTAAGGTTTTTTGGATTCTGCTTATATCATGCTGAATAAATTATTGTCACGCAGTGCCATTGAGATTTATTGTAATAAAAAATTTATATAGATTTCAGTTATATTCAGTAGACGTCTAAAACATGTACTAAAGCCAAAATAATTCCTCCCAACAAAATACTCCCGTCTTAAGTTTTAAAGTTGCTGTTTATCTCAAAGCTTGATCAAAAGTTTTTAGAAACAAATTCCGTAAATTTTCTAAAATTTTGTAGTTCGATTCGTTATAATATAAAATATAAACTTATTTACACGCGATAATACTTGTGGTTTTTTAAATCTTATGGCGCAAAATATATCAAAAATGCTTGTGCATTTTTTATTAAACATTTTAAAAATAACAGACAATATGTCAATATTGTTATTTTCGTAATTTTAACTTATTTTAAAAATTAACATGAAACATTCAAAGTGGCCGAACTTGTCAGCATAGGTTAAGGAGGGACATGAGTGCCAACATAACGCCACAAAAAAACTGAAAATCGAATATACTCAACCCGCGGGATTTCAAAATTCGCGATACTTTTTGAACAGACCTCGTACGTCAGTTATAAATTCCGGAATTTCTGTTGATCCATTTAATTATTCAGTTAAATAACAAAATTTATGAGGAAACATTTTTTGGAAATAGACGCCTTAGTTCAGTTTTTAAGCGAATTCGAGAAGCCCGCTTTAATAATAATCTACGCTATTCTTAATCGTAGAACTCTTTCGAAATATCCTCAATGTTTTAAAATACTTGTAATTTATTTGTTAAATTCGTTTTTTGTATTAAACTTGAATACAAAAGAATAATTTTTATTTGTTTGCTTGTACGTACATATTTGTAATGCTTGAAAATTTCCCTCGTTTTTCGCCGCTTTCAAGCTCAAGTTTGTATATTCGCCTCATAGCCACAGCATTAAAACTAATGAGCTCTATTAAAAATTCCATCGAATTTTCTAACAAAATCTTTCTTTGATTTCTGTTTTCTTTCGAAAAAACTGGCAACAGGATAATCGTGTTTTGGCTGAATTGGAACATCCGAGAATTTCGAGTACCGGCGTTTCATCGATGGCAACCAGCAGCTCAAGCTTAACAACCGGAAGTAGTGACTTTAAAGCCATATCAAAAAATGGTCGGTATCAAAGACATTCCTAACCATTTTCCTCACACAAAAACCCATTTCTATTTTAAAGAAACAAAGTCGAAGTAATTGTTTATTTAATTTTCTGTTTTTTGCTTTCTGGAATTCTTAAAGAACTTGAAGAAGAACTGAATCGTTACAAAAGAGCAGGTTTGTTGTGTGATTTTTGTAGAGTGAAATAAGCTTTAATTAGCTTTCTCTTTCTCTCTCTCTTGCAGTATTAGGCGTAGGCAGTAGCGGTGTCGGTACATCCACTGGCCCGACCTCCACACACACCAGCTATGGTTTACCTCCTCAGTCCATGGCCTCGACTATTACAAACGGAGCTGCTGCTTGTGTAGGTGTGAGTGGCAGCAGTTCGTCTGGTGCCGGTCTCACAGCCATCTCGACCTTGATACCGACCTCTATGGGCGGCATCTCGTCAAGTCTCAGCAGTCATGGCATACAAGCGATGAATTCGCATGTCTATGGCTCGGGGCCTTCATCGGTTGAGAAACTATTGGGAGGAACGAGCAGCATCGCGGGCATTCCTCCTTTGCCGGTAAATATTCACTCGATGAAGTCAGTGCCATCCGCCCTAAGTCAGGTAAACTGTTTTCAATAACGAACCATTCAACAAGAACATCTTCATGCGCTTGTGCACAATAGAAACAATTTGCGATCGATCGATCGGCTTTGTTGCATCACATGTCGCCAAATCAGCTAGTCTCTGCTACCATACACAGCTTATGCTCGTTTGTATACAAATACAAAGGTGCACTAATTTGCTTAAGTGTAAATTGTAAGTTTTTATTGTTTGTGGCTTTTGTACCTTTCGTGGAGAATAGTAAACGCTATTCATCGGTACCCATCGTTTCAATCATGGCTATTGAAACTGTTCAAGATTAAAAAGATAAATTTTAATTAAGTTTTTATTCTTAACTTGAATGGGTTAATATTTAGGAAAATATTAGGTACTTTGTTTTTAAGGAAAAAATACCTTTTTTCATATAAAGCATGCTTAATTATCGCTATTGAAATCACTATTGTTAGAAATCTTTTACTTTCAAACTTTTGAAGTTTTTTAAAAATTCTTGTTTTAGCTTGAACGGTATTAAACTCAACCCAATCTAAATTGATTTGATTTTGATTTTGAAATTGAAAAATTCAATTTATGTTTCTGGTATGATCTTTCCTTTTTAAATCAATATAAAGATTTAGTATTTCGAACTAAGAAAGAAGTATTGTAGTTTTTATATCAATAGTTCATTAAGTATGGACAAGTTTTTGTATTAATGTTGTCTATTAATGTTGGCTAATTTATATTTTGTTACCTTCAATTGCATTAAGGAATTACAATTTTTGGCTTTCTGCTTCTGCTCCTCGTTTCACACTTGACGCCTTCAAAACACATAACTTTTTGATATTTTCAAATAACCAGCCCTATTCTGGTGAACTGCGACACGTGTCATTCATAACGAATATGTAATACTTTTTGTCATTGGAATTTTGGTGGAGCTGTGACAACCATGAAACTCTTTATATTCCCCACTAGTGGTGAATAAAGAAAATCTATGTGAATTGAAACAGCTGTTTCACTTATTTTAATTAACAAACGAAATCATGAAATTTAGAAATGTTCGAAATTTCGGTTCTTTTCGTTGTGAAGTAACCAGACCGCCGAGTGGTGGTTATGATTTATAATGAACAATTATAATTTTTATTTACAATTTTGCAAGCAGCATCCTGAACTGCAGGTTGGGAGAAACAATCTCCCGGCTGCGCTTTTGTGGCACAATGAATCCGAGCTATCGCGCAACATCTGGTGATAACTCGAAACCTACGCCTTTCGATTTGAGAAGAGAAGGGCAGCTAAATTCTTTCTTTCTTTTATCATATTACAAAATATAATTAAAATATATACACACAAATTTGGCATCACACAATAAAATTCACAACGAAGTTGTTTATTTGCTTGTCACCTGCTTTTGAGATCATAATAATAATAATAACACAGGCCATGTCACTTTTTAATCAGAACAGCTATCTGTGACACCAAGTTATTGGAATGACTGAGTCACTGTGTTAAGTTTTGTCACTCAATCAGAAGAAGGGGGTAAATAATTTAAATGTCTTTTCAAAAATTGTTGTTACATGTTGCTTTTTACACTACACATTTCTTGATCAATATTCATAGCCTGCTTCAATACAATTACTGCTGCCTCCTCGTGTACAATTAAACGAAGTTCAAAAGATTTTGACTAAGACGTGCGTTGAATGAAGCAATTAATTCAAATAGTTTTCTGTTGCATTCATTTAAAAAAATTATCGTGTTTTCCACCAAGACTATTAGTAACAACATCTTGTCACAATCATCGCCATCGCCATCGCCATCACCACATCGCAAATACTAACTACATCCGTTTTATAAAGTATAAATTGAAGTTGGCAAAAGCGGTAATTTTTGGAAATTTCTGGTCTCTTTCTTTCCTCTATTTTGTGCTGTTCTTCTTTTCGTCTTCTATATACAATATTTATATATTTACTATATACAAAATCCATATTTATACACTCGTATTATATATAATACAACACATCGTACATGTATTAAACTTCCTCTGTGTACGTAAATTGTGTGTGCGTGTGTATATCTCAATGTAATAACGTTTTTGAAAACTCAAAAACCCCCGACACCACCACAATTACTACTACCGCCATTACCACCAACTCCAATACCACCACGCCCACCAACACCACCCCTGCAACGTCAACAATAATAAAAACACCCCCAAATTTACTAAAATTGACTCCGAAAAAGCGAGGAACAATACAACTCTACAATTTGCAGAGCACAACCATGCCCATCTTGTCGCTGAACTCGCGTAACCTGCCAGGTAGCGCTTCCAGCTATTCGGCACTTGGCCTCAGCGGATCCGCAGCGGGGGTGGGCGGCACCGGCCTACCGCCCATTGGCTCTTCATTAACGCACGCCGGTCTGGGCAGTGTGCTCGATTCGGGCTCCTTGCTCGGTGGCGGCTTGCCAGGCTCAGCCGGCTTGACCGGATTGTCTAGTGTCCCGGGCACCTGCTCGTTATACGGTTTGGGGAGCGGAATTGGCGGAATTGGCGGCCTTTCGTCCACCGGTCTGCCCAACACGTATCCGCCGCCATTCATTGATGTCGGCACTGCTACGTACCCTTTCACTGCGGCCGCCCTGCGCAACGTCAGCAAGATGAAGATGCTGGACGAAATCGAGATACCGCTCACTCGTTACGGCAACCGCAGCTCGCCGTGTTCACCCATACCGCCGAGCAATTGGGGCCTAGACGACTTCACCGACGGCATGAGCGCCTCCATGATGCACACACAACGCGGCCTAGCGTTGGGCGCACTCGATTTGGAAAGTAAGCATAGTTCTCAGTGAAGAGAAACCGACTTCCCAGTTAACGGTTTGCTGTCTTTTAGCTCGTGGACACACGCTGAACGGCGTCAGCGAGCCGCAGGTTGACATGCTGGACATTCCGGGCAAGGGACGCTGCTGTGTATTCATCGCACGTTTTCCATACGATCCTCCAGAGTAAGTGCACAATTCAACACTAACATACTCGCAATCGAAACAATCGCCTCTTTTATTCTTGCAATTGTTTTGTAGAGAAGCCGAGGGCGAGCTCTCACTTTGTGCGGGCGACTACCTTCTCGTTTGGACCAGTGGTGAGCCACAAGGCGGTTATCTGGATGCAGAGTTGTTGGATGGTCGGCGCGGATTAGTACCAGCATCCTTTGTCCAACGCTTGGTTGGTGGGTATCTTTTGCGCTATTGTTTTGTTTTGCTATTGATCAATGTCCAAGTTTATATTGAACTTGGTATTTGCAGGTGACGATTTATTGGAGTTCCATCAGGCAGTCTTGTCCACGCTGCGCGACGCTGAAGATGGCTCCATGCAATGCGACGCCACGTCTCTGCCATCGTTGCCACCGCACAATCCGTTGCTGACGCATACGCACGAGGACCTGGCCAGATTGAGTGAGACTCACACCGATCTGGAGCAAGATCAGGATGACATAAGCGACAATGGTAAGTTTCGACCTTCCTCACAACATCTAATGGACATTCATTTGGTTTCGTTGTTGTTTCTTTGATGTTGTCAAGTGTTGCAACTGGTTACATGTAAGCAACATAGTTCTTTTATTACGCAGCATTAGGTTTAGTAGCTGCTAGTGTTTCCTTGCAAATCGCTCGACTGTCAAGCAAATCGTTCAAGAGTTTTCGACAACATTGCGCTTTTTCCTTTTTACCTAATACGAGTATTTACCCATTATGAGTAATCGAATTCTATTTCTGGACAGTTCCAGCTCCCAAGCACCTGACCCTCGAGCGGCAGCTGAATAAAAGCGTTCTTATCGGCTGGTCGCCTCCGGAGCCGGTTGGCTACAATCTCATCGACAGCTATCACGTCTACGTCGACGGAGTGCTGAAGGTGACTGTCAAAGCCAACGAGCGCACTCGAGCACTGATCGAAGGTGTTGATTCGAATAGAGTGAGTATTTCAGAGTGGATACTGATTTATTTGTCACATCAAATTGATACATGCTACTCCTCTCGCACACCTCCACACCGATGCCGAACAGCCTCACCGAATCAGCGTTCGTAGCGTAACGCAAAACCGTCAAACTTCGCGTGATGCGGCTTGCACTATGATTATCGGGCGCGACACCGCTCATTTGGGTCCATCCGCTGTACGCGCCTCACACATAACGTGTTCGTCCGCTGTCATCTCTTGGCTGCCAGCCAACTCCAATCACCAGCATGTGGTGTGCGTCAACAACGTCGAGGTCCGTACCGTCAAGCCGGGCGTCTATCGGCACACCATAACCGGCCTGGCGCCCAGTACTCAGTACCGCGTCACCGTACGGGCCAAGCATTTGCGCGCTCCTGGTGGCCCTCAGACGCCCGGACGTCCTCAGGAGGAGGCACCGGGTGCGTACGCCGATTTTCGCACGCTCACTAAAGGTTTGCCGGACCCGCCACAGGTAAGTAGGCAGGTTCCAAACTCTGCAAAAGCTGAATTCGCCCGCAATTCGCCAAGCAATAACGGGATAATTCTATGCCGTTGCATTTAGGACATCCAACTTGAGGCTGGTCCTCAAGATGGTACCATTTTGGTGACATGGCAGCCGGTCAATAGGCCCACTTCGTCGGGGCCTGTTACTGGCTATGCTGTGTTCGCTGATGGTAAGAAAGTGACTGATATTAATTCACCGACCGGCGACCATGCACTTATCGACATCGGCAAACTGGGAGTTTTCAATCCGAGAGCTGTGACCATACGCACCAAATCGCGAGATGCACAATCGGCTGATAGTGCACCGATACTAATTCCAAGTAGGCATTGTTGTGTATCCGAATTACAATATTTAGCCTTCTATCGAACATATTAATCGTTGCAGATGTCGTCCGTAATGCTGCCGTTCGAAGGGGACCAAATCAAATGGGCATGGGTCCACAGCTCCCACAGGGACTACATGGGCCCGGCCCTAATCAAATGGGCATGGCTGGTACTCAACAGCAACAACAACAACAACAACAACAACAACAGCAGGGACACATGATGGGTCAGGATCCCAATCAACCATACGATCCGAACCAAATGCAGCAAGGTCAACAGGCAGGTATGCAGCCGGGACAACAGGTGAGTACATTCTCAATGCATGTGGGGGTCGATGAAACGGAAAAGCTTCCGAGGGGAAGGCATTCCAAACAAAAGAAAGCTGATTTTCTTCTCATATCATGTCATAGCAGTGGAGTGGGATGGTGGAGGGATGATAGCTATTCATGCGTCCACGTTTCTACTACACAAAGTCATAAATATGTATGTACATCGTACACTATAAACATCTTCATATACATACATACATACATATGTACATGCACTTAGTAAATGATTAGGTTATGTGTCTGCACCGGACATAACGAGAATAAACTGGACCAAACGGGAATAAACAAAAAGTTCTGCAGGAAATAATACTTCGAGGTTTAATTTTCTGAAATTAGGTTATAGTTATATGTACATGTTAAGATTAAAGGAAAGCGACTGGCTCACAATATTAGGCCCGCAACGTATCGCGCTAAAAGAACATGTTCGCTTTAGCGGTTGACCGGCTAATAGTTAGTATTTACTATTTAAAACTAGTCAAAAGCTCCATAAACTTTCTTCTGCACTTTCTTACTACACTCCGAAATAGATCCAATTTTAGATTTTCAATAAAAACGCATCTATGCAATATATTATTTATAGGTACTACTAAAGTCAATCAAGAAGTCTTTGGAGTCGTAAGCCCTCACGGTCGAAAACTTTGGCATAATTTTCAACTTAGCAGGTTGTCATATATGTACATCCTAACCAAAAGGTTGATATCTTTAACCTTCTTTACTCATTCCCAACTTCAAAGAGGACAAATTTTAATTCGAAGTTGAAGTTACACGCCTTTCTGTTAACTATTTAAACATAACTATTTAAACTATTTAAACTAAATAGTTGATAACAAAATTAAGGAATATTTTAACCCAAAGATAGTTGAGAAAATTGAAAAATTAAACTGTAATTTTGGACCGTGTTACTAAAAGCATTAGCACTTGTGTATATTGCGTATATTACAAAAGATAATGCAAAGTATACAATGTATATATTGTATATTCTTTGATAATATCCTCTTTTAAGAGATAGAAGTAATATTTTTGAAAATTTGAAATAAAGATCTTCCTTTAGATTATTTCTGATAATTAGCCAACTGTCACTCCAGCAGTCACTTCTGAAAATTAGCCAACTGTCACTCCAGCAGTCACTTCTAATGCCGCCGTCACTTCCAGTTTTTACACAATTAATACTCTGCTCTCTCATTTCATTACATTTTTCTTTATTGGCTGCCCTTCTTTTTCAACTTCTTCTTTCCTAGTCTGTCTAGGACTCTGTGTCCATTACAGCTTCTTAAACTATACTTTTAATCATTAGTAAGTAATATGTTACAAAGGAATTATATATGGACGATGTAGTATGATATCGTATGTATTTACATGTGGTCATAATTATAATAGTGGCTATAAAAACTGGGACTTAGTTTTTTCGTTTCGAAATATTTGAAGGTTTGCGTTTTACCAAATTTAAAAATATTTTTATGCTGTTCCCTGAAAATGTATGTATGAAGCAATATTTACTCTTGAGATATTAGACTTTCTTATTTTAATGCAATTTTTTGTGTTTCCTTGTAAGGAAAGGTGGTTTTTTTAAGGCTACAAAAAACTTAGGCCACTTTCATTATTAAAAACGGATAAACAAATTTTTTTTTTTGGTTTCTCGACTTAGGCACTGTCATAATTATGGGCACATATATTCGTTTATTCCTTAGATCAGATCTCCGCAAACTCTCTGTGCCGTGGCACAGTAGTCCGCCGCAGGGTTATCGTAGCTGTGCCTCCAAAAAAGGAAACGGTTGTTTTCCTTTGTCTGTCATACGAAAACTTTTGCAAACTTTAACGTGTTTGCATGGTCCAGAAATTTTATGACAATTCACAATTGATTAAACTACCTACTTAGCATTTATCTAACCGGACGTTGCAGTTAACATCCAAATTAGTTAACTTGCCGAATTTGGTCAGTTAACGCCATTAATTGAGGATTTTCCTTGCTTTCGTTTTTTTCTAACAATTAAAATTACTTTTCTGCAACAAAAAAAGAACATCGGGTCTTGTTCTTTTTATGCCGAAAAATCTTGAAAAATTTGCATACACATTTTTTTGTTTTTCAAATATTTTGAAGTTTTTAAAAATCTTTGAAATTAATTTTGTTAAGTTTTTCGACGTCTTGAAGAAATATTCTACCGAAATTCCTAGCATAGAATTAAATTTAACCGGCGCCTTATAACTGGCAGTTCAATTTAATCAAGTTTGAAAAAATACAATTTTTAACTGGGGATTTTAATCCGAAGTTATTTTTGACATACAATTAAAATTAACTGAAAATTAATTGAGAGTGAATAAAACGGCTCTTAATAATTTATAATGATAAAAATAAAGTAGAAGACTACGAGTATAATTTGTCAAAAAATTATTGAAAACGAACTACTGTGCCGTGACCGGTAAACGGTTGCGGAGCTCTGCTTTAAATAACAAAGACCTCCAACATTTTCTTCTGATCTTCTAAACCACATACTTGTACATAAACGGTTTTGACAAGCTTACTTACACAGAATCCAGATCTCAGAATTCATCTTCATCTAATCAGATTTTCGAGATATTTTGGTGTAATTTGCTTGTATGTACTGTGTTTGAGGTTATGTTGCATAAAGGTAATCTTTTTCTACAAAACTCGTTACGGTATTCGCAAGTACTATTATTATCTTTCTTCCCTGAGTTATTAATGCTTAGAATATCGTTCTTCTTTTCCGAGAACTCCTGTTGAATTTCATCAAAGTCAGAAGTCAGAATTTTTCTAAGTAATAAAACAGATTTGTAAGGTTGGAAAGAAGCTATTTTAACGATGCATATTGGGAAGAATATACTTCTGTCTGTTTTTTACATCTGGTTTACTTTTATTTTACCTAATTGAGGTATATAGTACATATACGTATGAAGAAATTCTTTATTATTATTGTATATTTGTTTGGTTTTTCTTTGATCCAATTTTTTTATTTTTAATATGAATTTCAATTGCATTTTTGTATTCTAAATATACTATTTTGTGTCTCTCCTCAAAAGAAAAATTAGAAGGTTTGAAAAATTGGAGGAAAAGTTCGTTTGCGTGTACCGTTATTGAGGGATTTTTTTGAGTGTACAAATTCCCATTCTCCTAACTATTTTATTTTAATATTCAATTTCAAGACTTTTTCTTCTTCTTCAACTACTTTTCTCGTATTTCTTAAAATATTGTATTAGCCTTGTTCTTTGAAAACCTTGTTCTTTACTGCAATGACATTTCAAGACATATTAAAGATTCTAAGCATGATAGCATAACATAGAAACTGTATGGTTATATCGGTTTCGTCATGAATTCGTATTTAAGATAAAGTATAAAGTATTTTAAACACTCTTTTTAAAATAAAAACAAACACATACAAATTCTTATACAACAAAACAAATCAACTTTGAATGCAGCCCGATGGAAGCCACGGTTTATTAGGTGGCCTACTCGGTGGCCTATTCTCAAAGCCTCAGACCCAGACCCAGACCCAGACTCAAGCGAACCAAAATGTCAACGTAAGTGCTTTACCAACACACATACCATACACTTAAATAATCGTATGTAGTTACCTAAAAACGTATTTACTTACTTACTACATACTTACATATATGTATACTTACTACCGTCCAGTTACCATCTAAATAAGCGAATGAATGAATGAATAAACTTGTCTAGCCCAAAATATTATACATTGTATATAACCAAACCAGTACCCAATGTAACGCCTAAATTGTTTAGTTTACTACATTTGCTTATCGAAAAATATATCCTCTAAATAAAATATATTAAATTATATATGAGTATACCTGCATATTCAGTATAGATAGTGTCAGTTTATAGTTCAAGCCATAATGCTAAATTGTGCTAAATCTATATGTATTTTCGAAATACTTACTAACTTTATTGAGAATTATTATTATTTTATATCTTTCATAAAACCTTAATCGATCCAAATTTAATCTTTAGGCCCAACCGTGATTTGCATATGCAAACTCATGTGATAAGAGAGATGGATAGAGAGAGAGAGAGAGAGAGAGTCTCTTTCACAAGAGAGACAAGACAAAATTATCTAATGTGGTAGGTATAAAGCGGTTTTGGTTTTGGTTTAGGTTTTGAACATTGCTCAACTGTCAAGTGTTTTCATACATAAAGTGGTTTTATTTTGACAAACATGTACAGATCTGTATTGCCGCCACCAATCAAAATAAATAGACAAATTTCACACATGCTGTTGAAAATTACTGATTTTGTTGAATTAACACGCAGTGGCAACTCTATTTTAATTTAACTCTATTAGAGGTCTGGATGAGATGTCTCGAATGATTCGAAACTGACATAGCAACATTTTTGTGTTGCTTGCAGTGCTTTCATTTGATTTCGAATCAAGCCGTGACTATCGGAATCATATGTGGTAATGTTTTCAGCAGCGCATCCAAAAGTCACGGCTTTTTCGACATTTTTCGACAACCCCTAAAACTTTCAAGACGTCTTGAACAAGCCTTCGAGACATCTCATGCAGCTCTCTAAACTCTATCGTGAATTTAACACGCAGGCAGAGCAACTCAACAACTATTAAATTTGCTTACGAAATGTAGAAAATGTATTTCTTTCCACCACCAATGTAGCAGAAAGAGACGAATATAGGTGGGTAAGTGTTTCGAGCTTCGAAACAGGGTTGAAAGCTGCTAAAACCAAACACAATTCTGGCAAAACCAAAATTCATATTGGTTTTGCCCTAAAATTATAACAATATTTTCAGTACAGATTTTCTAGATTTAATAATGGTTTTGCTGCGAAAACCAGTTTTGCCTTAAACCGAAGCAAAACCGTTTTTATGGTTTAGTTTAGAAATACATTTTACATCAAAATACATCACAGTTTAATATTAAGATCAAAAAGATTTAATACTGGATTTAATACTAGAATACATTCTGATATATTAAAATAATTAAACGTTTTATTTTATAAGAACATCTGTATGAAGAGATTCTTACTAAATCTTCAACCTCTTACGGAAGCTACGATCTCTCTCTCTCTCCCTTTGTCCAGAGCATAAGCAAATGAAGAGATGGGTTTTGGGAAGGAATTTGGTTCCGACAGGGTTGGATGTCGATGATAGGATTTTGGAACAGGTTTCCGTCATCGCTTGTCGAGTTTCGGTTCGGTTTCGGTTGTCTCCAAACCAAACTTGACATCACTTGACATCGAAAAAGTACTTTTACCGAACAACGAACCGATGACCCGTGGGTTACAGACTGACAAGGTCAGAGACTTACAAAGTCAACTTTCAAAACATTTTTGTTTTATTTTTTATTTATTCTAATATTCAATATTAATCTATTAAAGGATTACAGCTTTTCATTTTATGACTCTTTTCCGATAGAAAAAGTACTAATATCGATTAAAAACTAAAATTACAAGTTATTTCAATACAAAGAAAAAATACGTATCGAAAATATATATTAAAAAGGGGTTGGTAACGAAATCCCGAAAGACAAAATCCCGAACGACAAAATCCCGAACGACAAAATCCCGAACGACAAAATCCCGAAATGACAAAATCCCGAAACGACAAAACTAGTTTTTCGGTATTCTTTATCTTCTTGAACATTTTAAAACCACTAGCAAACAATTCCAAGAAAGTAATAAAAAATTACTCTTATTTTACTTCTCTAAAATTATTATTAAAAAATAAAAAAAACATTATTAAAAAAATTTTAGCAGAGCCCTCTCGGAGGCTCTGAGGTGAGGTGATGTGAGGTTTTTTGCATACAGGTTTTTCCGCGTATTTGCAGCCTTCGGCTGCGGCAGGGATCATAACCCTCAATTAGCAGAATCCTCACGGTCATGTGAAGTTTTTTGCATACAAGTTTTTTCGCGTATTGGCGGCCTTCGGCCGCGGCAGGGATCATAACCCTCAATCAGCAGAATCCTTACGGTCATGTGAAGTTTTTTGCATTCAAGTTTTTTCGCGTATTGGCGGCCTTCGGCCGCGGCAGGGATCATAACCCTCAATCAGCAGAATCCTCACGGTCATGTGAAGTTTTTGCATACAGGTTTTTCCGCGTATTGGAGGCCTTCGGCCGCGGCAGGGATCATAACCCTCAATCAGTAGAATCCTCACGGTCATGTGAAGTTTTTTGCAAATTGTAGATTATAACCTTCAGACAACAAAATTCTCTCGATATTACAACTTTGCTTTTCTGCCATTGTAAAGAAAGGCAAGTAGGCGCGTACTTCGCTTCGGAGAAAATTTTGACTTAAATGTCATTTTTTCATTAATTTAAATTTTATTTCGTGATTTTCGGGATTTCTCATTTCGGTATTAAAAATTTTTCGGGATTTTGTCGTTTCGGAATTTTGTCGCATCGGGATTTTGTCGTTTCGGGATTTTAAAATTTTTCGGGATTTTGTCGTTTCGGGATTTTGTAATTCGGGATTTTGACTGTCTCCCATTAAAAAGTTTCGTTATTAATATATGGCAGTTATTTTTAAACTAAACTGTAAAAAGAGAAAATAATCTAATTTTAATATAATTTTTGAACCATATTAGTTTGCATTTACGTAATTGAAATTGAGCTTTTAGAAGCTCGATATAATACAAATAATATTGCTCGTAAATATTTATACACATACAGTATATACAATATATACATACATATACATTTATATGCTTTCAAAATTATGCTACACATTAGTCTATTCTTATATACATATATTGTTGTTAGTGTTAAAGTCTGCAAGTAAAGAGCTGCTTGATTGAAGCTTGACTGCAATTTTTTATAAATATTTTAGTATTCTTGCTCTATCAGTTACGTAAGATATCGAAGAATTTAAAAAAAGGGCAAAAGGAACTGCTCTTTCCCATTTTACTATTCCTCTCTCTCTCTCTCTCTCTCTCCCTCACCCTCTCTCTATCTCTCTGTCTCTCTGTTAAGCCAGATATATGTCATTTATCGCTTTTTAGTAGGAGGTGATAATATATAAATTTTGAAAGTATATACTTTAGCATAATAGACTCCTTCAATTTTAATTTCTTCTAATGCGGATAGATATAGTATGTATGTATGTATAATACTTCATACTCGTAATTTTTGCTGCTATAAAATTTGCTCTTTATCGCCATACCTAAAGAAGTAGTCAGTCTCTCGTAAACCTTTACCAGGGATTATTTAGTATGTACATGCAAGTACATGCAAGTTCAGACATATTTAGTTCATAAAATAAGTAGGTACACACAAGGACTGACATTAAATGCTTCCACAATTGAAACTACAACCAAATAATCGCCTCATCTTAGACAATATCCTGTCCAAACTAATCAAATCTAACTTAATCGTACTCACTATGAACAGTTTTAATTTTTAAAACTTCGGTTTGCCCTTCACAGCTTGTTATTATGTACTCTTAATCAACTCTAAACCTACTTCAAACCGTAAACTACTCTTAACCATTTACCACTTTTAAAGATTCGTCCCTAAAATGCTTCTTCTCATTGATTTTGTGTTTGTTATCATTTTATGTATGGTTCTTTTGTTTGTGTCGTATACAAATATACTTTTGCAACAAATTCGCATTAAATTGATTTGAAAAAAAAATTGAAATTTTTTAACAAAACTTGCGAAATTTATGCAAATAAAAGGGTTACCAGCCGGCGACAACACAGCGAAATGTGATTTCTGGAAGACCAACGGGACCATCAGTAATGAGTGCCCAACAACAGCAACAACAACAACAACAGTATGGGCCACAGAGTGGACCATTGGGTCAGCCCCAACGTTTTCCGGGACAACGGGGCCCGGCTCCCACACAAATGCAGGGTCAAATGCAAGGTCAAATGCAAGCCCATATGCAAGGTTCACAAATGCCTGGTGCTATGGGTCCGAGAGGACCCTTGGGTCCACAGCAACAACAACAACAACAACAACAGCAGCAGGCACAAATGCAGCAGGGCCAGTTGCCAACCGGTGCCCAGCAACAACAAATGCAACAGAAAAAGCCACGCTTTTTTGTTGCCATGTTCGACTACGATCCCAGCACTATGAGCCCCAATCCCGATGGGTGCGATGAAGAGCTGCCTTTTCAAGAAGGTGACACAATCAAGGTAAGCAATTAACCGGAATATCGTAGGTGAATAGCGAAGAAAAGGTTGAAATTGCGACCAGGTAGTTTTCATGAAAGCACAGAACCAAGAGAATTACGCGATCGGTGTACCACCGGTCGAGTTTTGGCACGAAGGTCACCAGGATTTGTGGAATGATACTCGTATTGTGGAAAATTGCAATCAAGGTTCAGTCAGATCCGAACAGATGGCTTCGATCACTTCCAGTCAGATCGGCTTTGCTCTGCACAGCTCTTGCTCCCGCACCGGCTCATAGTACTATAAAGCATGTTTTTTAACCATATTTGATTTTGATTTTCCATATTTTTCCTGTTTTTAATAAATATATATACTCTTAACATATACAATATCATTATACATCTACCCAATAGTTTTCGATAAAGTAGAAAATTTCGCTTCTAGTATTTGTGTTAATTTTTTTTGTAATTCGAAGAAATCCTTCTACATATATATTGTATATCCTGTTCCATAATATAATTCATATAATATATTTTATAATATAATTCATTATTATAATTCGGATCAGGTGTATGGCGACAAAGATGCGGATGGTTTCTATTGGGGCGAGTTACGTGGTAGGCGTGGCTATGTGCCGCACAATATGGTGACCGAGGTTGACGATGGTAGCGGCACTATGGGTCCAATGGGACCAGGCGGCCCCCAGACGGGCATGTCCGGCGGCCCGGGGCAACTAATGCCCGGGCAGGCAGGAGCACAACAGAGCATGCGGAATATTAGTCGAGATCGTTGGGGCGACATTTATGCAAATATGCCAGTGAAACGCATGATCGCTTTATACGATTATGATCCGCAGGAATTGAGCCCGAATGTAGATGCTGAAGTGAGTATTGATGCGAAACAAAAACAGATCTTACACCCGGTCAGATTTTATACTCCTCAAGGTCGGCAGTGAGGTAGACAAAAGATTGTAGGGGGTGCCATTTTAAGAGGTTGGGGATTTAAAACTGCAACGTAATCTACAAAATTATCAGCTTGACGAAAGAAAAACAATGACACTTCATTTTTTCTGGATCGTTTTTCTTTCGTCAAGCTGAAGATTTCGCCGCCAATGGAAGTAGGCATGAGTGCGAAGTATGCGCTATAGTGTACATTCGATATAAAAATTCAAGAAAATCTTGAAGAACAAATAAAGGGTTTATTTTCAATATCAGCTTGAGTTCTTTTTGAAAAATAAATCTAGAACTAGTTTAGTGTTAGTGAAGGAATTTATTAACACGAAATAACTTTGGGTGCAGAATGTTCAGATTTAGGTACTATAGCATTTTGATAAATGTGGAATTAGTTTAGCATTAGAGATCCTTTCCGGAGAAAGCCTCGCCAATAGAAACAATATCTTTAAACAATATCATATTGTGACATTTTACTCCTTGAACAAAACTTTTAATATTGCTCCAAACACATTGTTCTCATTCTTGTCATCTCCGCAGCAGGTGGAATTGAGCTTCAAGACGGGCGAAATCATTCTCGTCTACGGTGAAATGGACGAGGATGGCTTCTACATGGGCGAATTGGACGGCGTACGTGGTTTGGTGCCGTCTAATTTCTTAGCTGAAGCACCAGATCAATACAGCAATCAAATGGGACCCGGCGGTCTAAGTGGTCGTGGTGGTTTAAGTCAACGGGGTAGGGGGCAAGGCCCGGGAGCCAGAGGCCCGCCACCGCCACCGCGCGACAACATGATGCCCGGCATGGGTGGTCAACGTGGTCCGCAAGGCAAAAGTAAGTAAATCGTGCGGTGTACAATTTTATACAGTTTTATTCTTATAATGATGATTATTAGTATAATGATGACACATCTTTAATATCTAGAATTAGATAATGATGTTTGTAGTGAAATAACAACAACAAAACTGTTTTCAATTCAACAATAAGCAAATAAGCGAAGGATAAGCAAACGATAATACAATTGTCAGTGATAAAATTAAGATCTTAGCAGGCACAACACAAATAATAACTATTATATTTTGTTGTAAAATTCTACTTTAAAGCAGCGTTTTTTACTTTGGTTTTCCACAAATTTTGTTAAATTTGTATTAAATTAGTTCCTCTCTTTTGAAATGTAAAATACAAATTACTTTTTAGGTTATCTTTATGAATTAATTCATTAATTAAACTTATTTTGGCACCGTGTGACTTTATAAATAGTCGTTGTGGTTGTTGTTGTTGGTGTTATTGTTGTCGCTGTTGCTATTCTGATTGTTTTAAATTTTGAAATCAACAAAGCTTTCTTTGCTTAATTTTAGTTTAATATTTCGCTTTTCATTTTCACGGTACGTTTCGCGAACTGAGCCGTGATTTTCGAAGTAAATTTGTACAATTTGCAAGCGTTGTCCGCCCGTAAGTCTATTCATGGTGAAATGGCAAGACATATTGATCACTAATCGGCTGTCAATTGTCAAATTGTCTGTCGCTAGAAACAGTGTTTCCAATTTTAGAATCAAACCTCTAAAACAACACTCTTTACAAACAGACATATATACATATATCGACCAAAAATCAGATGCAAAAACTGACAATGAAAACGATGGCAAGTGTCTTGCGTTTTGTCAATTGTGGTCTGCCTTTAAGAATAAGAGCTCGTTTATTCTAATAGATAAGATATCGTTTAAGAAATTGTACATGTTTCAATGCATTCTTTCAATGGTTTGATTAGTTCTCTTTTGCTTTCAAGTCTATTAAGATGTAAAACTAATAATAATGTTTTTGTTTTCATGGTTAATGCATGGCAAAATAAACTTAGCCTACGATGAATGTACATACAAATGAAACATTTAACGCCAAACAGTTAATATTCAAACGTTTTAACGTTTGGATATATACGTATAAATGAATCAATTAGAGGTTACTGTTATTATAAGTATTTCGCAATGCTAATGTAGTTTATTTATTCAGGCTATTATTGTGGTTAGGATTTTAAACAGGTCAAATTAATCGCCAGTGAAATACGATTAATAACAAAAAATTATTCCTTTCCGAAAATTAATTATTATTATTTCCCAAAACGAAATTCAACGTTTTGTCTGTCCTTTGGACGCAAAATCCATTTACGTCATAAAATGAAGTGTGGAGAAAAGAGACAAACACTAAAACACTGTAAAAAATTTAAAATGTAAAATTTTATAATTTTTATTATTTAACCGTGTTAATATTAATAGAGTATATTGTTTAACTATAAATATTATAGTTAGAAATCTTTTAATTTCAATATGAGTTCAATGCAAATATTTGAAAAAAATTCCATAATTGGAGTTAATTGGTTTGGCAACTGAACTATGTATCATCCTTTTGACGAAGAGTAAGTGAATATTATACACTTTTCAATCCATCAATTTAAAGCAAATGACGTTATTGACGACTGCCACAGGGTAATATCAATTATTGTTGGATCGTTTAACCCTTAGGGGAGAAAACTGTATGGTAACCTTTTAAGAAATTTTTATTCCACGAGAGTTGGATTATTATCATAGTAACATTTTTTTTATATATTTCCTTTTCCTATTATTATTTCTCATTTAAAAGTAGTATTATTCAATTATTCACCGACAACAACAACAACACCAGAGTTTTTAACATCGTATTTAGAATATAAAATTTCAAAGATAAACTAAATGTTTTTAAATTTACAAACTCGTTAGTTGGTTAAACTCGTTATTCACAACTCGGTGATATTTAAAACGTGTATGCACGAGTCAGTTCTATGTTTACACATTACAACTTTGAAAAGTTCAATTTTTCATTTTTGGGTCTTTGCTAACTAACCGGTTATCCATTTGCTCTTTCGAAAAGTGAAGTAAAATAATGCACACTAAATATTTAGGTATCGATTAAATTTTTTTTCGATATAGTGCTGGGATTATGCGTGAAAAACAATAACGTTCAAATGTCCTCCACGGGACCCTTTGCAAGCCTCAATCCTTTTGAGGTAATTTTCGATGACTTTTTAACACAAGTCGGGCAATAATTCGGCCATAACTTGACATATCTCATTCTATAAATGCTTCAAAGTTGAGGGATTGTTCGCTTAAATACGATTGTTCGCGTAGCTCCACAAGAAAAAATCCAAAGCCGTCAGACCGCACGATCTTGGTGGCCAATTAACTTCGCCAAATCGCGAAATAACGTGTCCTGGAAATTTCTCCCGCAGTAAAGCCAAAACCGGCCGGGCCGTGTTGTGTGGCCTGTGGCGCCATCCTGCTGGAATCACATATCGTCCAGATCCATACCTTCAAGTGCAAGCTACAAGAAGTCCTCTATCAATGCCCAAATGCCGAGCGCGCCGTGAAATCGGTAAATTTGGGTCGTCCTCAGCTCACCGCTACATTTGCAACATTTAAATTTGCAACACTACAGCTCACCGGGGCCATGGTTTCGATCGAGCGTGCGAAGCGATGATGCCCTGGGCAAAACTTAAAAGTTCAGAAACATTCGTCTTCGACTTTGACAGATGCGTTGCTTATGGGCCGATGTTCGTAAGAAAGCATACATTGAACTCGATTTGACAGTTCAGAACTTCAAAGTCAAAGTCGGACTCTATGGGCTGGAGCCATTACTTTCCGTAATAGATAATAAGAATTCCGAAATGGATAGACAGTGACCCTTTATTATGTTTAGATGATGAACGTATTCTTTAGAAGTTGTACAAAAAGAGAAGAGTAAAAAATATGGCTATATACATAATAAAATTTGCTAATACAAATATATGCAAATGCAAATATACAAATATACATATTTAATGCATTTTTAAATGACAATTATTTTTCAAAAATCAACCACAAATTTGTTTATGAAAGCCAAGTTTGGCTGGGTGTTGTTAACACTGACTTTTTCTAAGCCTTTGACTGTCAACACTCTCGTTGGTGTTATTCAAAAGGAGTTTTGATAGCCGCTTGACTTATGTATGTATGTATGTGTATACCTACAGCGAATTGGAGACAAAAAGCACCAACGAAAGTTTGCTGTTGAGGAACCGTGGTAGATTCTGAAAATTTTATACAAGTTGATGTGCCAGTTGGTTAAAGTAAATGACTTTGTGGTTAAAAATAAATACGCCGAGCCGAGTAAAATATAAGTATGTATATATGCAAAAAATATTTAGGAGTATAATTTAAAAAGGATATAAATATACGATACACAATTTTTATTCTAATTCTAATGAATATGTATATGTAACTAAAATTACTAATTGATAAAGACATCTGCTTAAAATGGAAATAGTTCATCGACTTTGATGTACTGTACTTTTAGCCTAAAAATTTTACAAATTAAAAAAGTGCAGTTAAAAATGGATTGGGCAAGTCTACCATCCAATTAGTGATAGCTACAAATGATGTAGAGGAAGAGGAAGAAGATAATGTTTCAACAACGTACATTCGTGACAGATTTACTGCTTTTTTCTTTAAACTTTATTATTGTTTTATAGTTTTATTGAATTTTATTGCATTTTATTTTATTAATTATGTGAAAACAAATGGCTACTTCATTATCTATTATATAATTTCTCTTCTCCTTCTTCGCTGTTAATTTGTTTTTCTACCTTAACAACCTTGCGGTGAATTATATAGAAAACAAAAAACAGCACCGGTTCTTCTCTGGACACCAGTATATTTACCGCTATACATATGTATGTCTGATGCCTTCTACTATTACTTCTGATATTATTAACACAAATACTATACGATACATATCAATACAGTAATAATAGCTGTTACATTTTTTACATACATACATACATATGTACATAAAGTTCTTTTGCTGATTTATAGTTTTCTGTGAAACAGTATTGATAAACAGTATTGATACACATTTTACTATTAATTGTAATAACATACAATATTTTACGAATGTAGGAAATACGAGTATATTGAATACACTGCCAGAAAAATATATTAATATTAATATATTGAATACACTACAAAATTAATAACTCAAGAGGAACAATACTATAAACAATTTTCTTTTAACTACTACTACTACTACTACTACTATTTTTTGTCATGGTCTGCTGTGGTAAATGTGAAGTCTTTATGTTATATTTGTTGCTATAGATGCTCGCCCTGCTTCCCCTACACTGTTAGACAACACGGGCCATCCTGCCCCCGATCACCAAGCGCAGGTAAATACTACTCTTTTCTCTTTATTTAAAAATGCTTTCTTTATAAAATCAAATCAAACCCAAACACAGCAATCCTCACTCATTTACTCTGTCTTTGTCTCGCTTTCATTAACACGCTATTTTGCTGACTTGTTCGCTAAATCATTCTTACGCTTTTCTCGATAACAAAATTAATGACAAAAAGCAAAATTCCATTAAAAATCGATTTAAACTTTTTAACTGTTCACATCAATTTAAAGAAAATACATTCCATTCACATTTACCAGTTTTATGAAACGTACTACAAAATATATGAAGAGAAAAATGTAAATCCACCAACACAAAAAATATAACTTGATAGAAGTTTGCCAAAATCTTGATATCTGTTAAATGCTACAATTATTTAACATGATTTCTCACTTTTGGTGCTTGATAATTCAACATAATTATCACTTTGAATACAATTGTGAACAATTGTTGATACTGCAAAAAATTATCACTTTAAATGCAATTGTGAACAATTGTTGATACTGCAAAAAAAGAAAAAACAGAAATTAAATACTTATTGTAGTTTACTTGAAATGTTAATACATATATTTATATACTTTTTATGTATAGCTAGCAACATGTTACGAAAGGTTTTCCAAACAAATAGTTTTTTGTTTGTTTACATTGTGACATCCTGCGTAACAATGTAATAAAGACATTTTTATTTAACGCCTGAAACGAGCATACAAATTTATTAATTATCTCACATTCATTCATACACAAGCTATGTACGAGTACATACATACATACAATGTACATAGCAATGTACATACACTAACAGCTGATGCATTCAGCTAACTCAAGACGATTTTTGACGCGGAAAATGTTGGAATTATTTTAATGAAATCCTGCTTTTTAATTGATGTCATTATAGACATTACGGCTTCTGTCTTTCTTTTTCATTCTTTGCAAAGATTTCTGTGAATGCACTTCAGCAAGCAATCATCGTGCAATTCCTTTTGATAGACAGTGAAATCGCCATCGTGTAATACCGGCCCACGAAGCATATTTACTATAGAGCTGCATAAGTCGACTTAAAATCCAATTAAAACAAAAAAATGTTCAAGCATTGTCTGTTGTTGCTTTTTTGATTTCATAAACAATTATGGCTGTTCAAAAATTTTTGCAAACCCATTAAAAATAACACAACAAAAAAGCATGTCTAGTCTAATACATGCTTAAATTGAAGCAAGGAAAAATATTATCATCGCGTTTTTTAATAACAGAACAACAGCAGAAACACTAAATGTATACTGCGGACAACGAAAAAATAATGCGACAACGAAAAATTACTGGCGAGAAGAACGTAATGTCTAGTTTCTTCAGTTTCTTTGTTTCAGTGCCTTTTTAGTCTAAAGATTATCGGCAAGTAAAGATACAAAAACTTAAGAAACTAAAAATTTCGTTCTTCTCGCCAGTAATTTTTCGTTGTCGCAGTATTTTTTCGTTGTTTGCAATTCTTCTTTGCTGTCGCAATTTTACTTTGTTGTTACATTATTCATTCGTGTCTTCAATTTAAAAACGCAGCTATAGTTTCTTTCTTTTACTATTCCTATTATACGAGTATTGGTGTTTTGATTGGGTCGTGTTGGCGGCTCATTTTCTTTTAACTTTTCTGCTTTTTTTCGGCTGATTTCTATCGAAAAGTGGGAAATTCTTTAAATTTCTCCATAATCTCGATAGAAACCTGGATAAGACCAGGGTTTTACATTTTATATTGAGATAACCTATACAGTTCATTAAAAAAACACAGCTGATTAGTGAAACCGTATCGCAACATCTCGTAATGGCGTAACGTGTTAAAAAAATAACCAAATAAATCTGTTGGGGCATTTTAACTGTTGGTCCATTTGAAATATATTATCATGAAGATTTATATGATTTGAAAGTTAGTTCACATCAAATTCATAAGAAATTCACAAAAAAGCAGAGCAAATTTGTAATACTTAAGAAGCATTAAAAACTTTAAATGTAAATAGATAATTCGATGAAAATAAATAATCGTTCACAATTATCGTTGCAATTGTTTAACGATAAACAATTTCAAATTTTAAAAGAAAAATATGTTTTATAGCTACACATCGACGCACATTATATACATATATACTATATACGTATGTATGTACTCGTACATTATCCACATAGGTATATATAAAATTCACAATGTATAACATGCTTCTTTCTTTTGAAGCACAAATAAATGCTCGTTCTTAGTAGCTCTTTCGAATCCTGCTTTTTTATAGTATAAAAGATGAAATTGCCATAAAAAAGCATTTTATTTTGTGTTATTTTCTAAAATGGTGTTGTACATAAATGCATACATACCTACTTCTGTGTAATAAATACCTATTCTTGTACGTTATAAACCCTTTCTTGGAAACACACCCAACATACAAAAACCATATTTATTTCGACTTTTCAAAAACAAAATCCGCTTCACAACTTATTCACTGCAGAATATTCGCAGATATTGGATGTAATAGTGTACAAATTTCTATGTGATTCACTGTGTATGTAAAAGAGAAAAATAGTTTCTGTTTCTTTCGGTTCACTTTTGGCTTATGGACTTTCACAATCGACCGGATTTTTTAAGTTAAATTCATTTTGATTTGATTTACTGTGGTACCTAAATAAGCGCGTTGTGCGTTGCGTTGCTGTCAAAATAAAATTGAAACACGCAGTCTTATGGAAGTGACCGAAATAAGCAACGCGCTGGCGCAGAACAATTAGAATTTCCAATTTTGACATGCGCTAAGAAGTAAAGTTGGCGCGGAAATTAATTCATTTGTGAGGTTTGCACGGAAATGCAAAATGTGCAAAGATGGAAGAAAAAAATATTCAACAGCGTGCAAATAATAAAAACTTTTCTTGTTTCTTTTAGCTCTTAAGACCTCGAAATATATTTGCGAACTCATAAAGTCTTCCATTTAACAAAATTTTTCTTCTGCTCTGTGTAAGAAGAACAAGAATTGGAGAAGACATGTTTGCGGGAACACTCTTATTTCGGTTCCGCGCAGTATGGCTTTGAGAAGCGGAAGCACAACGCAACGCACAACGTGCTTATTTAGGTGTCATAATTAGCTTTCCAGGAAGTATTTTGCTCTCACGTGCTGCTCTCGTCTTGCTATCTTTCCGACTCTACCACTCGATGTTTCTTCTCTCTTTCTCTCTCTTCTTTTCACAATTTTCATTATTAGTTTGCTTTTTGACGTATGGAGTTGTAACGAATGAAATTTGTAATGAAATATTATTTCTTTATTCAAAATCGTTTAATTAATTTTTTATTTATATGTTTTTTTTTTATTTTTCCAAAAACACTACAGAAAAAAAATTCCAAAGTATAATATTATTTGTCTTTTAAGAATCAACAGAAAACACATTGAAACGTAATTTTTTAAAGTCTTAAATATAAACATTCCGAATTGTTAAATTATTAATTAATAAACGAATCCTTATATCCTTCATACTCCCACTTTAGTATTTTCATATACAGGGTGTTCCTCATAAGATACAGAGGTTAAAAGGTTAGGGCGTGTAGGCTGGGCGAAACAAGAAAAATGTCGATTTGAAGTAATTTTTTTAGAAAATTTAGCGAAAATTGCGTTTAAACGGGGTGTGTATGGGGGGGTGGGAAGCTCCTCCCATACGATTTTTTCTTGTCTCGACTCAACCTAACCTAACCTTTTGATGCTGATCTTATGGGCAACACCCTGCTATCGTTATATCCCAACTAATAGACCAGATAATACGTACATACATACATATATAATGCACACAGCCATACACATAAAATAAAAAAAATAAATTTAAATTTGAATTACTAACACTCGATTAATGTTACATCCTTCAAAAACAGTCCCTGTCGAACCTTCACGAGCCGACCCATTAAACATGGCCCATAGGATGGCCGCTTAGCCCAAAGCGATGTAGCAGCAAATTTATTGTATTTTTCCAGTATTTGCTCGATTGAAAGATCTTGTTTTGATGTAAATGTTTTGATGCAAGCAACCTTTTGCGCAATGTAAATTCTTTATGAATCCTTTAGAAATTTTACATTTACGTCATTGCAAAAATTGTTCTTATTTTTCTGAAAAATAAAAATAGGATTAGAAATTTTTAAATTAAAAACCGAAAACGTTGCTAGTTGTACATAAATACTTAGTATTTTCTTGAGAGATACTTTTTTAATAATTTTAGTATTTTTTTTAGCCGAATATAAAAACTTAATGAATTGCAACCGATTTGAAATTTTGCTATACTAAATGTCGATTGACTGATTGACTGATTTGATCTCCTCGGCTCTGTTTCTGGGCGATTTTTGTGAACTATAAAAAGAGCTAACATTTTTAAATTGCTACAGAATCTACAGTTTGCATTAAAATAAAAATCAATTTGATTTAATTTTAATTAGGACATAGCGTTCGTACAAGTCGTTTTATTTAACGTTTTTGTAGTTAATTTGAAATTAGTTGGATTAAATAAAATGGTGTAAAATGGTTTATATTGTTTGTAATGTGCAAATTCTACAAAAAAAAGTCCGATTCGGATTCGAGTTAGTAGCTTAAAAACATTCGGAAAGGATAGTTTTGGCTTTAGATTTGGTCGCCTTAAACTAACAACGAACACACAAAATCATTTACGAATCCTTCAAGTAATTTCATACATTAAGCTCCTTTTGTACCAGCCCCGATTCCGAGCCCATAGAATCCGAAAAAACAACTCGCCCGATCCAAGCTAATCCCAGTATCGCTATATCCCGTTTCATATTTTTTTTTTGGAGTCAAACTAATGCAGCTCAAATAATTGCAGGGGATGATCGGTCGCGCTGGTAATGTTGGTATGCAGCAAGCGCAACAGCAGCAACTGCAACAACAACATCAACAGCAACAGCAACAGCAACAACTCTATGGTCAGCAGCAGACGCAAATGGGACAGCAACCGATGGGGCAAATGATGAATCAGCAGCAGCAGCAGCAGCAGCAGCAGCAACAACAACAACAGCAGCAGCAGCAGCAACAACAACAACAACAACAACAGCAGCAGATGGGCCAGATGGGTTTAATGGGCCAGCCGCAACAGATGCAGCAGCAGATGCAGCAACAACAGCAGCAACAGCCGCCTCCCGTGACGCAAGCCTCCGGCGGATTATTCTCCGGAGCTACTAGCTTACTATCAGGTGCTACTTCGGCTGCCACTGGTGGTCTATTTGGTTCGAAGCAGCCGCCAAAAACCGATCCAATGCAACCACCCGGCGGTGGACAGCCCGCGCAGCAGCAAGCGACCGGTTTTGGAGGATTATTCGGTGGAGGTCAGCAGCAGCAGCAGCAGCAGCAGCAACAACAACAACAACAACAACAGCAGCAGCAGCAACAGCAACACCAGGCACAGTCCGGCATGCAGCAGCAACAACCGCAGCAACAAATGCCGCCTCAGGGCCAACAACCGCAACCGCAGAGCCAAGGGCCGGGCGCTGGCCTCTTGGGCGGCCTGAAAGGAATCGCTGCCGCGGCGCCCGGAGGCGATGTGCTGTCGAAAGGCAAAGATCTCTTCGGCAAATTCGGTTTCGGTTTCGGCAAATAACCCCGGTCGGTTCGTAGATGGCTTAAATTACTGCAATTATCTTCATTATTATTGTCGTTAACGTTGTTGAGTTTGTAAGTATGTTCGATTAACTAATAATAGAAATAGTAGGAGTATTTTTTTTAAAACGGCATGAGGATCAGCGGCAGCGGAACAGCGGCTGTCGATGATGATATTGTACTGCAGAAGAAAAAGACCTCTTCATCTTCTCTTCTGCGCAGATAAAAAAATGATGCTCGCTGATTCCGAAACAAAATTACGCAAAGAAGTAAACAATTGTTATTACTTCATTATTAAAAGTATTGAAATCAGTGTCTATCATCGGTGATGTGATGTATCAGGATGATGGCCGGTGGCCGGTGGCCTGTGAAAGTTTAATAACATTCTCATTATTCGAATAAGTAGAATCATTATCATAATTCTGATTGAAAAAAATAACAATACGATTATTATTAATAAGTAAAGCGATGGCAAGAGATAACACTAATAGCCAGAAAAACAAAAGCAAAATATGAAAATGACAAAACTATACATATATACATGCATACATATTTACAAATTATTTGTTACGCACATTGTTACATTTGCTCCTGTTGCTGACCAGTTTATAAACAAATTATTACTATTATAATTATCGTATCAAAATTATGTATAGTTACATGAGACCGTTGCGGAAGAGAAAGAGCCATGAAGAAAGGCATGCATCTACATAATCTACACACACATATATACATACATACACACTTGCCTACCATTTTCTTATCAGCCCAAAAAGTCATACATACAAATGTACTATATGAAGTCTTACATTGAATATTAACGCAAATATGTACTAAGAAATCACCATAAAATTATAAGAAACTAAAAGACACACACACACACACAATACATACATACATACATACATACATAACTTAAAAAAAATATAAATATACATATATTCATATAAATACATTACACTAAACATATTTCGAATTATCAAATAAAAATTAAATTGTGACCGTTACAAGAAAAACACACGAAGCCCTATTTTTCTCACAATACATCATGAACAATAATTGCAATTTTAAATATTTTACAATTTCATTTTGGACAGTCTCAGACTATAGAAATGGCTATAAACCTTCGCTCAGTCGATTAACTTCAGATTCTTCAATTCTTCAATATGCGACAAAACGATCATCACCAGGACTATCATCATTAAGGACGAGCATCATGTTCATGAAAGATGATCGTCCCGAAAAGAGACATGAGACACGAGTATCATAAGCTCAGTATGATCATCAGATAATCATCGATTATGATAGAAATGAACACAAAATTAAGGCAATTATAGCCGAAATTATCATCACAAAAAAGATTATGATGAAAGTGATAGCCACTTTTACGCGCTCAACCGCTTAACCACTGATAACGCTTATCATAGGAACAGTTTTACCATCAAAAAGCGTTAAAAATAAGAGTGATTATCATAAAGCGATATATAGAAAATATGAACGCATAAGAAAAATTAACAATCAGGATTTAAAGGCGATATATTTAAAGGCGATTATTATAAAGGGGATCGATCTTCCTAAAATGCAATCATGATAGTCACAGATGATCACAAAGGTTACGATTGCAATAAAAGTGAAGAGAAATAAATGATCATGATCGACTGATTTTTTTGCCATCTAAAGTTTAGTTTCATTTGCTTCGAGAATTCTTCAATTTTTTATAAACATCCTTTGTATTGTTCCAAGTATTTGAAATTTTAAAAAATGCAAAAATGCAAAATTGTGCATTTGTACAATTGCAAAATTGCAAAAATTCAAAACAATGCTAAATTGTGTTGTGCATGTATTTTAATATTGTATACTATATCTTTATTAAATATTTGCAAAAATGCAAAATTGTGCATTTGTAAAATTGCAAATTGCAAAAATGCAAAACAATGCAAAATTGTGTGGTGCATGTACGTATTTTAATACTGTATACTATATGTTTATCTTTGTTAAATATTTTTATATATTTAAACAGTTAATATTCCGATACACCCAATATCTGTCTGTCCGTCTGTCTGGCCGTCTGTCTGTTCGTCCGTCTGTCTGTCTGTCTGTCTTTAGATATAAATCACGATTGTGGGAGAACGAATCGTATCGGAAACGGTCTCGGAATGAAATTTGGCATGATATTCTCTAGCATTATTCGCTGTTTGGGATTGAAAATCGGAAAATCGCACCGCGGGCACGCCTTCTTCTAATAACTATTATCAATGCATCCCTTTTCAGAGCTATCTAGTCTAGTAGGGCAGATCTAACACTGAAATTACCGTCTAACCGGTTTCTTCTTTCTCTTCTCCTGCTTTACGATCTATTATATACTATACCATGCATGCATAAATAAATACAACCAAACAGATATACATACTACATACTTGCTACTAACATATACACTTGCAGTCTAACATTTCGTACATACCAAATACAATTTAATTAATTGCAAAAAGCCGAAACAAAAACAAAAGCAAATACACCATAAGCTTCACTAAAACGATCATATGGTAAAAAACAACAACAACAACAACAACTAGTAAAGAAACCTAACAAAAAACAATACTTTCAAAGCAAACAAAACCAAAGATCACACAGACCAAAGCAGAAACAAAACTAAACTAAAAAATATAACAAAAATGCATATTTATAAAAAAAAAAAACAATAACAAAGAAATTTAGTGGCAATTATTATTATACTATATAGTTTCGATATATCATTCTATATATATTTTTGTGTTATTTAATGAGCATATTATTTATATTTAAATTGTTATTAAATTTTCCACGTAAAGCATTTTTTTTTTAAAAAAAAACCTAATATATATAGTCTAAACAATTAACAAATACAATAAATTTTCAAAACTATTCAATTTGCAATCTTGCGATTATTATGAAAAACCTAAAAAAATTTAAGCAAATGTACAGCAAAAACAAAAACACAAATCTCTTTCGAAAAAAATTCCAATGTCGTAACTACGCTTTCTTTGATTCTTCGAGCATCTTTCACAAAATAAATAAAAGAAATGAATAAAGAATATTAATATTAATAAGTAAATAAATATTTATAATTAATTGTATTTATAAAAAACAACAATGCATTATATACCTCTTGCTTAAACCAAAAGAAATGATAAACATAAATTATTATGTACTACATATACATATACAAACATACATACAGACATACATACATGCAGACATACATACATACATACATACATACATACATACATACAAACATACATACATACATACATACATACATACATACATACATACAGGCAGACATACATACATACATACATACAGACATACATACATGCAGACATACATACATACCTGCATACATACATACATACAAACATACATACATACATACATACATACATACATACATACATGCATACATACATACATGCATACATACATACATACATACATACATACATACATACATACATACATACATACATACATACATATATACATATATACATACATACATACATACATACATACATACATACAGACATACATACATACATACATACATACATACATACATACATACATACATACATACATACATACATACATACATACATACATACATACATATAGACATACACACATACATATATACATACATACATACATGCATACATACATGCATAAATACATACAGACATACATACATACATACAGACATACATACATACACATGTACAACAGATGGTCCCCTATTTTTGAAAGTTTGAAAATTTTTACACTTAGCCCGCCGACGCCTCACAATTTCAATAAACAAATGGTGCCGAAAAACTGCTATGTCAGTTTCGAATCATTCGAGACGTCTCCTACAGACCTCTTATGTATATATTCGTGCATCTTATTGCTTTCTCTTGTTTCTTTTATTATTTACACTTTGGCTCGAACATTTTGGGTATAATCAAGTTCGAGAACTTGTATGTCGATAGATTCTATACTTCATGCGAGTAGAAAAACGATATTTGAATTAGTCATTCTTTAAGCTCTTGAATATTTAAGAGTTTTCGACAAGGTTGAGGTTTTCGACAAGGTTGAGGTTTTCGACAAGGTTGAGGTTTTCGACATTTAGAAAACTACTCTACAGTTTTCGACGTAGACTACATACAAGGTCAAAAATTCTTGACGAATGCCAACCCTGGCCACAAGAGGGTGCCAGGATGCAGTTTTAAATTATTTGGTGTAGAAATCTTTCTGATTGTATAGTCTCTAAGGTTCGCCGCTGGAGGGCGCTTTGTTCTTCTTTTCTTTGCATTATAAAGAACCAACAATGGATTGGCCGATCGAGATGAGATTATCGCCAGTTATAATTATGTATTAGAATATATTATTTCACAGACAATTTTGTGAATGTATGTAACTTTCTGATATAAGTATGGCTTTCAGAGATAAACAGAAATATTACATATTTTTAAATTCAAAAGAATTATGAACCAACAAGCGAAAAATAAGAACAAATGCAATTAGAATAAATAACAACAAAGTAAATATGTAAATCAAGCAAATGCAATTTATAATTATTACAAAAGACAAACATACACGATCGAGGCACTACATCGAGGACACAGGAAAAATCTTATCTCTAAAATTAAAAAAAAAATTATATTCTACAGCAAAAACAGTCACAGTCTCAGCCACAGATTGTTAAAATAACCTTCACCATTGCTCACTATAACATTTATTAGCCACTTTGAGACGCATTCCTCTCCTCTACTCACGGGGACGCCCTCTAATTTCAGGAGACCCTCGCCATAATACCTTCCCGGACGTCAACTAACCGCTAAATAAAACAAAAACAAAAACATAAACATAAACAACAGCAACACAGCAACGGTGACAGCAATAGCATCAACAATATACATATGTAGGAGCAACAAAAAACTAATTAATGAAAAATTTAAGTATAAAAATTGTAAAATGTCATGGTTTGCATTTATTTTTTACAAAAGATAAAAATTGTACCGGAAAATTTAAGCCAAAAACGGGGACATGCACACACACACACACACACACATACATACAATCACACAATCACAGTTACAGCCACATTAACACAATGCAAAAAATAGTACAGTCCAGACATATTCGCATTTGACTTCCACACATGCACACATACATACATACATTACATTACATTACGTTCTGAATGGACGTGAATTTCTGTAATCAGTTGCAATGCAAATACATACATATTTACATTCTGTATGTAATCGCGTGTAAAAAAATTCCTAATTTGTTATTTAAAAAAGATAATAAAAAGATGAAGATGAAGGAAGAAAGATAATACGATGAAGGCATAAAAACAACAACAAAAGATTTAACAAAAGAGTGAAAAAAAACAACATAAACAAAAACGATTGTTATACGGAATTATATTATACTTTTTCTATTTTAACTGATTACTTTAAAGAAAGAATGAGAGAATAAATAAAATATGAAATAAATATGAATCTTTAACAATGCACAATTTGTTTTTTTTTATGTTTTTTTCGTTGCTATTTCGTATATTGCATATTTTGGAATATTTTGCATATTGCATATTTTGCAATATTTTCAATATTGCATATTTTGCAATATTTTGCATAATGCATATTTCGTTGCTTATTTCGCATATTTTCTGTTTTCTGGCATATTTAAAGAAGTTTGTATTGGTAAAATGTAAGAGCATTGAGGTGGAGCGTTTTAATTTTTTCCAAACCTTTTTTAATTTTTTCTTGCATATCCGAGCTTGCTTATCTTGCAATTAATTGTCTCTATATTGCATATTAGAGGGCAGCATGTGACGTTTCAAAAGCACTTTCGAGATACGGAAAAAGGTTTAAGCATTGATTGCAGAGATACCTTAATTTTTTGAATCGAATGAGACTGAACGAATGCGCTGCTAAAAATTCGATACTAGACGAAGACACTAAAGAAAACGATTATTCGTCGCCTTTATGAATTGGAGGACACCGAATGAAGAAATGCTCATATCTCGATAATTCATTTTTGTTGGTGGAATTAATGGAAATAAGTTTTTTTACTCTACGCGTAGGGGAAAAAGGGAAAGTTTTTGTTTCTTCTCTATTTGCGCACGTTTTTGTAGTGGAATCGAAAAAACTATGCCGGCCTTTGGAGGTCGAGCAGTGAGAATGAGTGAGAGTTTTTTTCATTTCTTTGTTTGCCGATAACTTTCAGACGGCTATAGGGCGGTGTGCTGCCTGCCGGCAGACGGCTAATTCATAGATTGCGTTAGTTGTTGTTGTTGTTGTTGTTCTCAAAGCTTTTTCCCTCCATGCGGAATACGTCTAAGAATTACGTAGTTTCCTTTCTGCTATTTGTTATTGATTATAACAATATCTTTATTTTTCTTATTGTATTTTGTCATTGTTTTCAAAACTTGTTGCCGTCCGCACAGTGATGTATCAAAGGGGCCGGGGCGGTCCGCCCCGGGTGAATTAAAGCTTAAAATAATTAACTTTTATATACGATAATAAAATTTATATACATACGTAATAATGTTTTAAAAAATGAAAAGTTTATTTTGAAAGTGTCAAATGCACTTCATGAAAAAATGGAGTTAATGATGGGAAAACTTTTATTCTCGTATGATCTTTATATGTATATTTATTTATTTCAGAGAAAAAACTTTTCAAAATCTATACAATTTTCATAAAATTTTTTTCACTTTTAAAATAAATGGCTTATATTCTCTGTACAGTTGGATACAGTAGTACAATGCTATAAAAATAGAACAGAATTTCCTTTACTTTCAGTAAAGTTCAGTAAAATTTTAGCAACTCCAGCCAGTAGTGCACCTTCCGGAAAGATTTTTTCTTTAGCGCGTGATCTGATATCGGAGAAAAGGTCCAGAAATCCGATCCGATTTGCGTTTGTTGAAATTATTGTATGGTTATTGTTTATCATCAAGCGAAAATATTATTTATAATTTCTACATGTTCTACATTCTCATATAAGCCGTTGCTTACGATGCATATCGTATTATGCAAGACACATGCACTTAAAACGGGGTTTGTTACCGCCCACAAGTCTCTATGTTCCATGAAGTTCAATATTCGAATAATAAATTCGTCAGCAATTGTGATTAGCCGAGAAGTCGAAAGACGATCTCACTTCCACGCTGACGACGTTGTAACGCCAAGCAAAAGTCCCAATTGCCTGTAAGTAACGCTGTTGCTGATTTACCATATGTATATATGTATAAGATATATCATACTTCGACAGCTGATTTTGGGCCTACCGCTACTTGATTCCGTCACAACCTCACTTTAACAAGTTCTTGCTACGAAATTAAGAGTTACGGTCAAAACAACGAATTTATTACAGTTTTTTAATAAATAATATAACTAAGAATGACCGCCTATTTTAAAGAAATTATCTGTAATTATTTCCATGTAAAAAGTGGGCGTTCCTTCTCTCGTGAAAAAAAAGTTAATACTAACTTATCAAATACTCTGCGGTGCTACCCTTGAGCCTCATATTTTCATAAAAAATAATGGCATCGTATTGATCAATAACTGTCAAGAAATTTTCACATTTTGAACGCTCCTTTTGACTAAGTCCCGAGGGCGAAGGATGAAGACGGACTGGAGCTTGAAACAGTTTCTGTTATTTGCAGTACACAATCCAAATGTTCGTCATCCTGGCAATTTGCATCCAAAAGACGCAGCAACTAAACCAAATTAATTCTCATTAATAAATAGACATTTGTATTACTATCTTTTGTTTTTCGTTGTTTTATTGAAATTCTCCATTAAAATTAGTTTGCAATTCAATTGAAACCTTGATTTTGCGTGATTGGAATTTTCAAATAAAGCAAGAAATTTATTATTATTTGAAAATTTGTTGTTGCTTTTCAGAGTGCTGCCAGATTTGACTGCAATATTCGTAAGCGGGGATGCTCGTTTTATTTGTCACGGCGATAATAAGCGTATACTCGCGGCAAAAGAAACACGTATAATATATACAACATTATTGTTTGCAGCGCTTCCGGTTAAAAGTATTTCTTTCGAAACTGTTGTATTTCCGTATCACCAACGTAAAGATTAAATGACAAATAATTTTATTATGATTGCTGTAGAATAAGAAGATAAGAACATTCATTTATTATATTTTGCTTTTAAAACAAATACTCTTACGTATGTATATACGATTACGTACAAGTACGCATGTACATATATCGCCGCATCTCGCCACGATGCGTTAACCGCAGCCGTTCCGACAAAAATATAACAATAACAAAAAGGAAGTTAAAAACAAAGTAGTAAAAGCGAAATTAAATTAAATCACATTCAATCAGGAAATTATATGGAAGTAAATCGAAGAATATGAACCGGCATGACGACGTCATTATTGCTTGAAAATTTGCTTGCTAATGATGGCTTCATTGCAAAAGTTCAGATTCGGTAACTCGGGCATAAGGCGCTGCAACCTCGACGTCATGAGGTGTAAAACCAGCGTGACCTTGTGTTCGGCCAGTTCCAAGGCGAGCGCGCTGAGGGCCTCAGTAAAAGTTGAATCGAATTGCATGAAGCGCGTGCAGTCGAGCACCAACGGAAAGTCATAGTGGTAGAAGTGACAAGTGGAACGCACCCGCTGCCGAAGGTACTCCACACCTGTATAGTAGACGTCGGAGCGCGGTACAACATGAATGTAGACAGTGCCCTCACACTGCAATAAGAATTGAAAAATATTACTCTTTACTCTCTTTACGCGCACTATTTTGTTGTTGACAGTTGCTTTACTCTCTCAACGTACCTCGCGGACATTTACGTCCACTTTCGGGTTGCCCAAACGCATCAGAACGAGCAACATGTTGACGACGATACCGAAGAACAGGCCCATCTGAACACCAGCCAGCAGGCAAACGAGAAAGCAACCCAACCAGATGAAGCAGTCCTTTTTATTGGAGCGCCAGAGTTGCGGCAAAGGAGAGAAATCAATCTGGTGAGTAAATATTTTGAAATTATCTGGTGAGTAATGGGTGAAAATTATATGGTGTACAGCGGTGTGCATCGTCGTACGTACCATGAATACTACGGCAGCTATAAGTACCGCCGACAGTGCCGATTTCGGTATATACTGAAAATATGGAGTCAGGATGCTGAGGGCCAAGAGCACCAGTATACCTTAAGATTATGACACACTAATTCAATTATTGTTTATATTCATAGGGGCGTTTATTTGGGCGCAAGTACTGCTGCTTACCCGTGTAAATGCCGGCCATCGGCGTGCGTACGCCGCTGGCCTGACTGACGGCCGAGCGTGTAAAAGCGCCGCATACCGGCATGGCGCTGAAAAACGAGCCAGCCATATTACATAAACCAAGAGCAAGCATCTCCTGCGATGCGTCCAGGCTACCATCCTTCACTAATGATCATCGTTATCTTAGTTATTGCCATTTGCATTAATTTCCTACGACTATTCCAAGAGAAAGCACTTACCGAAAGCTTTTGCTATGGCCACATTCGCCAAAACCGCAACAATCGGCACGACCGCAATAGTGCTGCCCAGTTCTCGGCAAACATCGATGAAGCTATAGGTAACGTTATGGTATTCAAAGACGAACGGGGGCATCTGTAGAGTGGGCAGGGTCGAATTTACCTTGGCGGAAAGGGCGAAGGGCACACTGTCGATGGAATGCCAGCTGATCCAGTAAAAGGCCAAGAGTGATGAGAAGAAAACTATTAGAGCATTTCTCGAAATGCTAATGTACCAAAGCAACTTCTTGAAATGGCGAGCACCTGCCGTATCCGCTTTAAATTTCTGACCGAACTGACCAAGCGCCTGTAAGCGCAAAAGAGCAAACAGTGAGATCTCCGCTCTGAACAGATCCGTATTTGATTCGTATACTTTTCACCACGTTACCTTTAAAAGGAGTAATATCGCAATGCAGGACAATCCTAAGATCGCATCGCCGAGTCGTATATGATTCCAGAAAGCTGTTAACCTCGGCACACCCTTCAGCTTCACACCCAACAAGTTTTTTACTTGCACCAGCGCCACAATAGTTGAGGTGCCGGTGGTGAAGGCCTTCGTCACGGGACTGGATATAAAACTGACAATAAAACCTAGGGCAAGTGTGACATTATGTACGTGTTGAAAAGGAAGCAGAGCGTTACTCCGCTAACCTAATTGGAAGATGCCCATTAGCAACTCCACTAGGCCGGCCAGAAATGCCAATATAATAACAAATTGTACAGGCTTATCGGCACAAAATTGGAGTACCAACAATGCCATGAGACTGGTGGGTCCGATAGAAACCTGCGGAATAGTGCCAAAAAAAACGTAAATGAAGGAACCTGAAAAAAACACGACATGAAGTGTATTGTTCGAGCACGAATGCGAACTAACAAAGAACCTATAAAAGCCGAATAAAGTCCATATTCAGAGGAGAGCCCCGCCAGTGCTGCGTATGCTATGCTCTGGGGTATAATCGTCATGCCCAGAGTAATACCGGCAATCAAATCTGACAATGCCTTCTCACGGTTGTAGGTCCTGATCCATGACAAGATGTGAATACGCCGATAGAGCCAGGGTGGTTCCTCGTTAGTGCTGTATTGATTGGCATCGAAAATGACTTCGAGTCTCTGCTGCTGGGAGTCACCATTTTCTTTAATTGGCCTCTGCTCGTCAGTAGCTGTAATAAAAAGAAAGCACCCTGTATGTAGATCTCTAGTTCTTCGCCGCTCTCTCTTCCAGTCTTATAACATTTTTGATTTTTCAAATCTTCTACAACGGCCACCGGGTTAAGAGAAGAACGTCCTCCAGGCCGTTCGCTGATTTCTAACGTTTTAGGAACTTCGCTGCCCTTGCAATCGGATAAGATAAATCGAGAGCTTGACCACATCAACTGTCTTCCCCAGAATCGCATCGTTAACTGATCGACCGATGGGATCGATTCTAAAGATTAACGCTTTCGACTCGAAACAATACCTACCCATGAGAGTTCATGGGAATTTACTCTTATATTTTATATTATATTTTTATCATGTTCCAGCACATTTTTTGCATGTGATTTCAGTTGATTGTTTATAATGAAAAAAAAATCCTCAGAAGTTACATGACAAGTTTGTGTTAATTGAATAATTACTAATGGATTTGGGTTCAGTATTTATATGTATATAGTACTATAAACAATATGCAATTTAATATGTACAATAACAAAAAAAAACATTCAATAAAATCACGAGGGCTGCTTACCTACATATAATTTTCAAAATGCCTACATGTGTTTGCAAAAATGCGTTCGAAACAATTTATAATTTATCAACAATTGATCACTTCCTCAAAGAGTTGAGAAGAATTGAGAACGAACATTGAAGGCTTCACTTGTGTGCTTTATTTATTTAAAGGTTTAAAGTACAAGCACAATTTTGTTGAAAAAAGTTTTGTTTTGTGAAAATCATAAAGATTTTGAAGACAGTGACCAATGCGCTAACAGGTAACCAGTTATCATATAGTGAATAGGTGACTTAACATATGTATGTATACTACTTTTGAAAATATGCATCAACACCATTTCTAAAATAAACGATCCATTTTAAACCTTATGAGATACCTGATAAAATTGCAAAAAGGAATAATATTTTTTAAAATCCACTTTCTACTAAAAAAACACCCTTACAAAAATGAAAACTCGGTTTTTTAAAAAAAGGGCTGGACAGAATATTTACATACTTCGTAAATATAATTATGACAAAATTGACTACCTTCGATTTGTATGCACCTTCCGTTTCGATGGGCCATTGCCGCACTTCAAATAGCAAATTATTAAGATTAAGTTTGATTTTTGTGTATTATATAATAGTTATATAATTTAGACTGATCTAGTGATAAAAATTAAGAGCAACTCGAAAAGTCGGAGGAAATTATCACAAACCATTTACTGTGCGCTAGAAAATTCAAGTTAAAACTGCAAAAAATATTCTGACCAAATAGAATAAGAAGTAGGAACAAAGCGTTTTTCTACAATTACGGAATTACGGAGGCATACTTGTTCATGGAAGATATCGGGCGGGCGACTATCTGCAAGTTTTATACGTAAATGCGATGCTAGATGCTGATAAGAAAGAGATGAGAGCTTTTGTCACATTATCGCGATCCAAGAATTTTTGTGGGAAATCAAGCTGAAAATTGTCTAGTATTCTCAAGGGTAAAATTGATAAAAGCAGCAGTAGTGATAAAAACAACTGATATTTGATCATATATCTTTTCGTTGACTTAGATGGCCTGATGTCACCAGATTGTTAACGACCGTTTTTGTGCAATGATAAAGTGCCTGAATGATTTTAAATTACCCATTAAACCCCAGTCATTTAGTATTTATTACAGTAAACATTTGTTTACTTTTAATTAAATGATTTTCATCTTCAATGTAATTTAAACAGGTGGTCTGCGTGTGAAGCCTCATGGGTTATCATTGATTACACTGCGTTATCAGAAAATATTTCACGACTTATCGGAGACTATCGTAGATTCCTATTTAAATTACTTTCTAGATCGTTACCTAAACGAATAAAGTAAGACCTTGAACTACAAAAGACATAAGGGCAGGAGAGCTACTTAATCCTAGGAGAGCTACTTCGCTTCGATTTTGTTGTTGTTTTCTACAGGGAATCCAAAAAGAAGAACAATTTTGGCCGCTCTCATATAGTTTTGGAATTATAGCCCTTTGAAATAAAAATTTCAGTCCTATATCTCCTAAACTTTACAACAAACTTTTATATTTTATTAATACTGTTGGAAAGGTAATTGAATTATGTAAAATAACATTCTACGGAAAAACCGTTATTTTTAAAGAAAAAACAATTTAATATTTCTTATATAATTTTTGTCATTTAATAATTTTTTTTCTGTGTAAAATGTGTGATTAACCTATATAATTATCCCAAAATTAAGAAAGTAAAACCTCTAACCTTTCTATAAACGTATATATCATAAAGATCGGTATAAGATTTTATGAGGAAAATCTAGTTTTCAAACTCACATTGACAGTATTGCAATATTGTCATCGCAACAAGATGCAATGTCAAAATTACATTGGTTCTTATGGGAAACGAGAAACAAATAAAATTTCGGTGCTGTCGATGTCGTCGCCAGCTGCAAAACTGAAAAACTGCAAAATTTTCTATTTTCTGGGACTTGTCCTTGCTCTTGTCATTGTTTTCGTCGTTTGTTTAAATTCGGATGTACACATTTCGATATACACAAAACATAACACTCTTCACAATTTTTTGTTATTTTCACAAACAAAAAATTTGAGAAATAACTTCAAAATTGTGTGAAATTATCTGGCGTGAGTATTTTATAATCTATATAATTCAATATGTTAATTTATTAATACACCAATAGAATACATTTCGAAGAGAAAATTTTGTAAACAAACGCTCTGCCGATATTTTAACGATAGCAGATTTTTGACAAATCGGCCGAATTTTCGCAGCGAAGTTTCGCACCGGATTTCTATGTGTTTACAGCATCAAAGCGCATGTATTTTGTAATAGGATGATGTTGCATCCCTTCGGTTATAATAACACCAACGAATGCATATGCATTTCGTTGATTATTTTTACTCGTTGTTTATAATCATCTGATTCGTGGTTATAACCATGGATACTGCATTACCGACAACAGTTTTTGGGGCGAAGTATCGTATATTTGGTTTTAAAAGGCCAGCAAAGAATATACAATACAATAAAATATTTCTTTGTAACATATATTAGGTGCTACTTCTACTTATTATATTTTTATTGCTGGAAAACACTTCTCATTTCATTGGGCGCATTCCGGGCAGACCAATTAATCACAACTGTTGAGCAACAGCGCTACCACCCCTGGAAAGTTCTTTTTATGTACTTTTTATGTAAACAAACAAACAAAATTTCAAAATTTTTAACAGAATACCAGAAACTGATTATTTTACAGATTGTTGTTCTTTTTGAGCTGAAGTAGCATTGAATATTTTCGATCGAAAAAATGTCATTCGCCGCCGAACATGTTGAGGGGGCAAAGCATTACGGGTACAAAATTCTATACATTCAAGACTAAACGGTGTGCCTGGAATTGACCCATTGTTTTTAGCAGGCAACAAATTCTGACGCTGGAGAATGTGTTGACGCTAGTAAACCCATCCATAGTTCAATGTCTAAATTTCTTTCTCCAATTGCATCCTCGGAAATATACAAAATTATAGCGGAAATCAGGGTTGAAATTCAGACACTATTTTATTGTCTGCAATGAGCTCCATTATCGACATTTCCATTTAACCGGATTTAGTCACAATTGGCACAAATCCTTATTGCTAAAATTAAGATTTGATAAAGTGAATAAACCCTCATTCCTTCGGGTGTAGGATATATTTTATACCGTATAATTTATACCGTATAAAAAAGGTTAGGAAAAAATACATAATTAATAGAATGAAATTTTTTATCGTTTAGTAAACTTTGACACCATATACGATAACAAAAATTTAAATTTCAAATCTTTATTGTATTTTGCATGAATTCTACTGACATATACATTTGAAGTGGATTTTGTATAATTTCATCCACAGTTTCATATTAATAGAAATAATAGAAGTTAATAGAAATATTTTGTATTAGTTTCGAATTAATTAAACTAATATCCCTATTTCGTAAAAAAAACCACTCCAGACTACCGGACCCTACTCGACCATTCGCGATCTGATCGGAAATCAATGTCTATGGCTATTGGAACCATAATGCGTGTTAATTTATAGATAGAAGCACTGCAGAATCAAATTGTATATGAGGTCTCTTTTCCTTAATTTCATTGATTTTTTTAGCAATTTTCCAGCCACATAAACGTATCGTACGCTGACATTCATTAATCAAAAATCTGGTTCTAAATCAGTAGAGTAGATTTAGAAGATTGTTAATGGTATGAAAATTATAATCCACCTGTAACCAAAATTTGTTTTACATGTTTTGACCCGCAATTTGCTATATATTTTTTCCTATATTTTGTTCTTACTTTGCAAAATATATCATATATACAATATTATTCCTGAACGCACGGGATTTCTACATAAGTGACTTGCGAGTCGAATCAGTCAAAGCTTACGAATTCTATGCGGGTATCGTGGGTGTACGTAATATTTTTTTTTTATATTACACAGCAAAAGCAAATCATTCGCTGTGTTTCAGCGACAACTGTGTTTCATCTGACAACTACGGTCTGCTGAGCTCTGTTACCAGCTGTGTGAGCTTGTATACAGAAACCTAGGTAAGGAAAAGAGACTTTATAAGAACTTTGTTTAGGCTGTGTTTATGGCTATAAATAAACGCGAGGAAACGAAATACAATTATTAGAGCTGTTGTGGAATATTGTTGTTGGTATAAAAATTATAGCCGTCTGTAAATAAAATAATGACAGTGTTTTGGCGCGGAAATTGGGTTTCATATTCACGTATATTTTGTGCTTACCTCACAAAATATATAAGATATAAGATATAAGCCTTGAATACAGTTGGACGGACAAAGCACTAAGCACATTGGTCTTTCGTTATCTTTTATCTTTTTGCTTACGGATTAAATTTCATAAATCCCTACGAACTAAGCATATTTACTGTTATTTCTGCCAATTTCCGAACCCGAAATGTAAAGAAATGAAAAGAAGAAGATAAAGAAGAGCACTTTGTGTGTGTCAAATTAGAAATAGAGCTAACCCGAACACATTTGTTTCTTTATCATCGGACAATTGTAAGGCAATAAATGCAAAATGAAATAATAAAGTGTATCTGAATGTGTTTTTATAAGTTATTAGAAAAATTAAGCATAAATTCTTACTTGTTTGCAGACGCATGGATTTTCGGGCCTTGTATGACATATTAAAGGCCTGTGCGAAATGTGACTAAATATTAGTGATATACTATTTGCTGTCGAACTGCTTTACAATCTTTCTGAACTGTGCGAATACTTTCCGAATCTAAATCAAATTAATGACAGAATTTTATAATTTGAAATTTTTGAAAAAAGCTTATTTTTGCTTAAAATTTTCCGATAAATATGAAGGAGGACATTGATTCTATGACTCCCAACTATTTACGGTCATATTGCTTTTGAAATAATTTTCAATTATTCGTTACATTCAAATAGTACGGTCGAAAAAATACTAAACTTTAGTTCAAAAAACTGTTGACATTTAGTGTATACTGCAATGCCGGCGTAGCCTTTTTTATCGACGTTTCCAATGATTCGGAATAATAAATTTTAGTGTCAATTCGCACAGGCCCCAAAAACGAATCACATCTAAAGGGATTTGCAATTTGTATGTTTTCGTAAACATACCTGAAAAGCATGTAAAAAACCAACAACATACGTCACAAGGGATACTTCGCCTGCCTCTTCTTTTTCAGATAGCAAAACAAGAATCCGACGAAAATAACAAAGCAAAAATTGGAAGAATTCATGGGAGTATAACTCCCATGCGTTCAGGAATAATGATGATATACACAAAGTGAAGGAAAACTGTATCGGAGAAATCGGAAAGGATCGTGTCGTGTTATTTTATGGGATATAAAAACTTTAAACAAACAGCATGTAAAAAACAACAACAAAATATTTCGTATGAGACTAGCCCAATTGTTGTTTTTCCGGAATCAAAAGGATTTAAAGTAATGAAAATAACAAAACAGAATTACGTGCTTACAGAATTACAGGGTAAATTTGTCTCCACTTGTACAGAATAAGGTGGCAATATTATCGCGAGCATCGACACGAAGAAATGGACAAATGCCAAAACCATAAAAAGAATATATTGAATCCGGTCGGACGAACAGGACAAAAAGAAAATGCTAATAAGCGGACGATAACACAGTGCAAGCCGTGACAGATTAACTACGGAGTCTTGTTCATAGCAAATTTAAATTAATTAAAATTTGTTATTAATCAATTCAAGTTGTTCATAAAAAACCCTGGGTCTGCCACGCATGAAATGTCAGAAAGCAGAACTGCAGAAAGTTAGGAACAAATTACAAAAAGTGCACACGAAATACAACCTGAGCAGCGAAAAAAACTCGGGGAAAATTTGCAGTAAAAAGTTCACTCTGGAAGCAGGCAAAAAGGAAGCAAGCAAAAAGAGTGGCAGCGAATCAGAGTGCAAAGCAAACAGGAGAAATTTTTGCACCTCACAGTGGGAACAGAAAAGTGAAAAGCTGCCATTAAGTACAGGTAGCAAAATACCGAAAAACAAAGACAGTGGGAAAAGTGGAAAGTTGATTTCAGTCTGATTGTATAAAAATTTTGGTGGCCAACAAGCATCGATTGATTCCCAATATACAAAAATCGCTTTCAACAAGAATATAAATTAAAAAATTTCAAGCAACTCTATACAAAATTCATAACAAGCCCAAGCTCTTTGGCAGTAGCACTGGAAAAGTGTTCAAAGTGCATCGAACTTGCTTTTCAGTCAGCTGCTGCTGGTGCGTTTTTTAAGAAGCTCCAAGCCAGCTCCAACCGCTTGCAAACGTTACCGTCCGCTAAGCTTATTGCCTCAACGCCTTCATTTTAGCTTCAACAACGCTTGCAGAAACTTCCTACAACAGTTGTTCCCTTTAATAACGTTGAGGATAACGTGAAGAGGAGGAGGCAGCTTGCACGCATACGGTCGTTTATAGAACAGTAGTACCAAAAACAGAAATAGCAACAACAACTACTACTACCACTGGTAGAACTGGTAGTTACAACATGAATAATAATAGCAAGCGGAAAAATCGGCCCAGTGGGGCTTCCAGGTTGGTTCACTTAAATGATCTATGCAGGCAAGGGATAGTAGTTATTCATTATTTATTGGATTTATAACGCAAATAAACTTGCTTTAAGGAAATAATGTCATAATGTTTGGCGTGCCGTAGAAGGAAGAATTGCTTAACTTTATTGTTTTCTAGTACTTGTTTTGCTTTCACTTTATCGATTTCTTTTATATAAAAATGTTTGGATTTATTTATGTGTTGAGAAAAATTAATTTCTTAAGCATTAGAATAATCATAGTTTTTATTACTTATTAAAGAAGAATAGAAAGATAGTATTTTTAATTTCAATTAAATTTTCTTGCGTAATTCTCTTCCTTATCTTCACTGAATTTGTATTTCATTAACAGTTTTACACGCATATGATTTGTGATTTATAGCTTGGAGATTCTAGCATTCAGAATTCTACTTCCAGTTCCACTTCTGTGAACAGTTTGGATTAGCTTAGGGCTGGCCATCTAGGTGTACAAGGTACTCATAGCATTGGAAATTACATTAACCCAGTGGCGTATATAGCTTTTGCCTTTGTTGGAGCTCAAAAGTAATTCCAATTGATAATTTTTCCTTGTTTTTTGTATGGTTAAAGAAGTAAAGGCCAAAAGTGATGCATATATGTATAAAGAAAATATGGTTAAAAAAGCAAGGAAGTGACAAATACTTTAGGAATACCATAGGATTTACCTTGCCATTTCTTCTTGCAAGAGGCGTCCGGATCCTTTGACCACTCCCTAAACACGCCACTGCATTAACTTATTTCTTTTTCTTTTAATGACAAGAGTTTTATACTCGTGAACAATAGCTTTTATATACAGTTTAATTTTCCCTAAAATATGCAATTAAGAGCAATAATATGGACAATATATAAAGAGACGCTCTTTGATATTTATTGACCTTTTTTAAGATCATCATCCTAACTGAATTAAATTTAAATTAGAATAAAATATTTACAATGTATTTGGATCTGAAAATAAAAATGCATTCTATATCCTTAAGACCAAAGAAGAAACTGCACCTTCAAGAAATCAATATAGCCAACGCTGTAATCTCACGACAAAATTTGAACTTCTATTTGGATCCCTTTCGGCTCTACAAAGAGCAAGAGGAGGAATTTCGTCGAAGCACGAGTAACATTTGGCAACACAGATTGTGTGCGCAACTGCTTTTACCTCACTTCACAGCTCACGTAAATAGCTGTGTATATTACCCATTAGCTACATCAGTATAGATCTAAGACTAGCACTTACGTGGCTTTAATTTGTAAAATGGGGTCATTGTAAAGGTTCGTACAAATTCTAGAAGTGTAGCAACTTACACCATCATTCATTCTTGTTACAAGACTTACTTAACGATCGTGAAATTTCTCAAATTTGGAACATACTAATCTAATATAGTCGACATATACATAGATAGACAGATTGCGTCTTCTCAAACTTCTTCGCAGTTTTAATTGCATTGAAAAGAATAAACAAACTGCAAAATTCATTTGTTCAAACAAACAAAATCCGTAGGTGCATGGACTTCCGTGGTTTGTGGTAATAGATCGATCTACTTCCATTCAATATATAGTATTCTCTTCATGATGATTATTGACGAGTTCAGTCATTAAAGTCACTGCACTTGGAAGACATAAAAACATTGTTTTGAAGCAGCGCCATACACGCTCTGCATGTACATACATATATACAAACATACATATGAGAAAATGCGGACTTTAGAAAACTTTTTCGTTAAGTTGTTTTTTATGAAGATAGACAAAAGCTTTAACATGCAAATTATTGGGCTACGAAATAGTCAGCAAGTTACGAGTATTTTGTGTTTGGCTGTATGTGAATATATGTACATACATATACTAGTATGTATATATGTACATTTTTGCGAGCACATTTTTGTGCATAAAACCGACGGTCAATATAATATGAAGCGCTGGTTAAAAGAGCTTAAACAATTTCTTACATTTCAAATATTAACATCAATAAATAAAAGCTCTTTTGAATTGAAGTTTTAGGTTTGGTTTTTTTTGAAGATCTAGACTTTTCTTTGTTAAATTTAAAGTTGCCTCGCTTTTAGTTAAAGCAAGTTTTATCTAATGTTAATGTTAAGAAATGCTCTTAATGTTAATGTTAGAAGAAAGAAAAAAGAAAAGCAGTAAAAGAATTTTTACTTGTGTTCGATAAAGGCTTTTATAGATAGTTTTTCAATGAATAATTTCAATGAGTTCTGAGGATTCATGGTGTAGGGTCTTACATTTAATACTTTATAATACTTTACATTTAATACTTTAATTTTAAGTTTGATAATAAGGTTATGACATCCTGGACGACTACACAAGGAAACTTATTAAATGCTTATATCAATAAAATGCTTATAATTAAGTATATATACAGTATAAACAAACATAATTTTTAGGATAAATTTAATCACATAGAGACAAAAACGATTTCGTGAATATTTTCACTAATGTGAAAAGGTTGGTTTCTTCCATTGAGTTGAAGAAATGAATATTTTTCTAAGACAAAAACATTAATATTTATTTATAAGTAACAAAGCGAAGGAGCTACAAGTTTTAAACCCGTAGGTTTTAGCTACTAATAATAATTATTCCTGCGATATTTTTGCAAATTGTCTGGTGTTGTAGTTGATACCTTACCTACGTACTAATCAGTCTTTCAACAAGAAGCGTAATTTTAAATTTGGTATGATTTTTTACTATTTCAATTCATTGCGCGAATGTGTAGCGATCGATATCTAAAGACCTCCTGATTTTTACTTCTCAAATGACCTCACAATGACAGTTGAAAGATGAGAGTTGAAAAATGACGCGAAATTTCAAATGATACCTCTTGTAGAAAGATCCTATACTTACTCTACATGAAAAGGTTTAGTAAAAAGATGTACTAAAAAATGTACTGCTCGGAAAGAGGAAAGTAATACAATATATTTTTAGTACTGAGGAGCTCCAAAAGATGTATGTGACCTAAAAACATATCGCGACCTTTTTGTTTTCTTGCTATAAAAAAAAATACATGTCAGCATCCTTTATCGATTTCTCTTATGTCCTGAAGTACAGAAGTACATAGTTTTCTTGGTTCCTGTCTGGGTTTTCATTCGTTGATGTTATCGGAAAATGTTTGCTTATAAATTAACAAAGGTTTTTTTTTATAGAAAAGACTAATGGGCTATACTATATACTCTATAGTAATGGGCTATAGAGAGGGCTCTTAACTCTCGGTTAATGGGCTCTTAACTCTCGGTTAATGGGCTCTTAACTCTCGGTTAATGGGCTCTTAACCGGGTTAAGAGTCTTAAGTCTTACAAATTGCTTATGTCCGGTCATAACGTTTTACATAAATTCATTTTTATAAAACGCCATAATCTCAAGTCAATGATGAGGTTAAATATTAAACTTGTCCTTTGATTTAGTCTGTTGGTTTGGTCTACATTGAGAAGTCCATTTGTTTGAAAATGCATTTATCTCCTTCCTTTCCTAAGAAACTTTTAATTACTTTTTTGTCAACTTCTTGTTTTTGCAACCGTATTCATATATACAATATTATATCATACAGTATATGCACTTAAAATGCACGCTTGTAGGTAAAAAATAAATTAGCGGGGTCGGTTTTCTTAGGTTATCGCTAATACCGAACAATCCTCTTGAATGCTGCAGGTAGTTTATTGATGTATGAATGTATGTATGTATGTATGTACATATGTATGTATGCATGAGCGCATGGCGGACTACGCGTTTGGGTAAATAATTAATTTGGAATGATGTGGAAAATCTTCTTCAAATCTCTATATAAGGACATTTGGAAACTCGCGGAATCTTCAGTATTTAGTAAAACGTTATCTTGCTTTCAGCCAAATTCTCCAAAGACAAAATTCATCGACTTAAAGAAAATGTTAAAATCTGACCACCGCGCTACGAATTGGTAGGAAGAGATTTTTCTCATTTAAATTTTTTTTGAATGCTTTTAATAATTTAAAAGCATTAGAGTTTAAAGAAATGGAGAAGAATCGAGACTCTCGAGTTGTTCTTTTTAAATAGTTTTCTGGGGCTTGAAATTTCTCCGAGCGATATCGGAGGGTGTGGGTAAGGGGTGGACGGGGGAGTTGTTCCTCTTGTACACACATAAGATTTTTCCGAAATTGTAGGCAACTCCTTTCTTTTTGCAATTCATGGCACTCTTGCAAGTCATTTGTCAGTTCAACGAAATATTCTCCTACTCTTAGGTTCTCCTCGGACAACAGAGCACCGAAGGGTCGGCCCCCAGCGCAGGGTGTTTACAACAACACGTATTTCATGCACGCCGCCACTGCTCTAGTCGGCAACGTTGTGCAGGTGCGCTTGCGTTCGGGCAACATTTACGAGGGCGTTTTCCGCACATTCTCGCCCAACTTCGACGTCGCCTTGGAGCTGCCCTTCTGCATCAAAACGAGCAAAAATGCACCCGACGAGGGCAAGAGCGTGCCGAACTACATGATCTTTCCTTACGACAACGTCGTCAGCATTTCCGCCAAGGACTTCGACTCCCAGTACGCAACCGCAGGAAGCACTTTTCAGACAGACGCCGCCATTTCCGAGAAGTGTAACGGTGAGCACGCAACTGAGGCGATTCCTTGAATTCTAGAAGAATGCATCGCAATTTGTCAAGACTTAATTAATTTTCGTCAACATCGTCTTTTTGATACTGATTTTTAGGTACTCGCTTCGATGAGAAGGAACTGGAGCCGTGGGATCCTTCGGGCATGAATGGTGATGTTGACATTGAGTTGGATGGTGCTGCCAACGGTTGGGATCCCAATGAAATGTTCAAGAAAAACGAGAACACCTTCGGTGTGCAGTCCACATTCGACGACTCGCTGGCCGACTATACCGTGCAGCTGTCCAACAAGGACTCGGAGGAATACAAGGAGGCCGAGATGAAGGCCGAGAAATTGGCTGCGGAGATCGAGAACAATCCCGCGTGTAGAGAGCGCCTCGACTTGGAGAACGGCGACGAGGAGACCTTGTTCGCGGCCGTGGAGCGACCGGTGGCGGACGTTGAACGTGAGCGCGAGCGCGAGCGCGAGAGAGAACGGGAGCGTGAGCGGGAAAATGACCGAAATATTCGTGAGCGCGATCAACGCGAAAAGGATCGCGAAGGAGTATCTGAACGCTATATTAGCAAGCCGCAGCGACATATGGCGGTGCAATCGGGCGCAGGAGTTGCTGTGGTCTCGAATGCCATGCAGGCACCCTCAGCACCCCCCCAGGGCCCAACGGCCCACGCACAGCGAGAGCTGATAAATACGGAGCGCTCCGAGCGTGTCGTGAACTCGGTTCCACCGCCAACAGGCGTGGGACAGTCCACCTCTACACAGTCGCCAGCCCTTATTAGTGGCGGCGGCGGCGGCGGCGGCGGTGGCGCCGGTGCAAAGAATTCGTCGTCGCAACCGTCGAACATGGGCGGTCAAGAGAGTAACAGCAGCAACAAATACGCGTCGGTAATGAAGCGCAAGTCAATGCCGCAGAGCAGTAAGCTGGTGCGCAACACGCCGCCACCGAACAGCCAACAGAGCGGAAGCATGGCGCAGGGCGGCGGAGGGGGAGGGGGAGGGGGAGGCGGCAACAGCAGCGGCGGCAGTAACCAACATAGTTCGAAGGGCAACTACCAGTCGACGATGCAGAACGCTTCTTCGTACGTCAGCAATCAAAGCTACTCGACAATGGTGCATGGGTAAGTGTGGTGCAGGACTGCCGCGGAGTCCGCGCGGTGTTGGGAAAGGTTTGATTTTACATTCGAGCTTTTAATGCAGACCGTCGCAATATAGGCATCAGTCCGGCATGGGCAGCGCCTCGAAGCAGCAGAACGGCGAGTCGAGCGTCAACGCGGGCAAGCCAATGCAGCAGCGCAACATGCGCCAATACCAGCCGAGCTCGCAGTCGAACTACGGCGACTCGCAACATCAGGTTAGTAACTAGCTCTAGGCGTACTTTAGGCAATATTCAGATTCTTTGATCGTTGATGATTGCTTTGGTGTCTAGATGCAGATGAATAAGTCGATCCACATCCAGCATGGCCCACCCCACGGCCCTCCGCCGCCCACTGCGGCCAGCGGCAACAACAGCAGCTCGCCGCCCTTGCCGTCAAGTGGTGCGCACAGCAATCATCCACAGCAATCGCCTGGAGCCATGCACAGCAGCAGTGGCCTCATGACGGGGTTGGCCAGTCAGCCGCCGCCGCAGCCGCAGCGCCTAATGCGGTCACGCGACGCGCAGCTGCAGGACTTGCGACAGTTCGGCCAAGACTTTCAACTGTCGGGAGCAAATGCTACAGCGGCGCATCAACAACAACAGCAACAACAGCAGCAGCAGCAGCAGCAGCAACAAGCGCAGCCGCAACAGCAGCAGCAACAACATATTCAAATGACTAAAAATATCTGTAGCGGTCACAATCCGCAGCCTGCAGTTTCGCCGTCACAGCAGCAGCAGCAGCAGCAGCAGCAACAGCATGTGTCGCAGCAGCAGCACGTTGCTATGCAACATGTTGCCGGAACGGCACAGCAACATGTGCCGCAACATCACGTGCAAGCGGTTCAACATCAGCAGCAGCAGCAGCCGCATTCTCATCAAGCAGCTACGCAGCAACATTATGTGGTGCAACAATCACAGCAGCATGTTCAGCAGCACATGCAGCAGCAGCAGCAACAGCAGCAACAACAGAAGCAACACCAACAGCACGTCGAGAATGCGAATATGATGCATATCTCAAAGGGGCAGCAACACGGTGTTTTGGCAGCACAACAGCAACAACAACAACAACAAATGGAGCAGTCCATGTATCATTCCGCAGCAATGAGCGCTCCGCCGAATCCGCAGCAAACGTCTCCGGTTCTACTCACCTCGCCTGGTGTGGTGGACAACACGCAGCTGCAACTGCAGCAGCAGCAGCAGCAGCATCCACATCAACAGCAGCCAACGCAGCAACTGCAGCAGCAGCAGCAGCAGCAGCAACAGCCACCTCAAATGACCCTAACTAATATTGCCAGCACCACCAGCAACAGCAACAACAACAACACCAACAACAACAAGTCGGCCATTGATGCCACCTCGGTGGTGAACACCACCAACAACAACAACAATGCAAACGCAGTCAGCAGCACGGTGGTGCTCGGCGAGAAACTAACACCGCCAGCAACAGCCGCCGTCAAGAAGACGCACGTGCTCAATCCTTCAGCCAAGCCGTTCACGCCACGCAGTCCCAGCACGCCGAACCCCTCGCGTCCGCACACGCCCCAGACGCCGGGACCCATAGCCGGCATATACACGACCAGCTCCCAGCTGGCGACCAGTCAGACGCAGATCTACGCGGTGATGCAGCAGCCGGCAGCATTCCAGACACCGATGCACCCGCAGGCAGGGCAGCAGCCGCGACTGCGAAGAGGTAACTATGGTAATGATTGCGATTTCTGTCCACGTTTTTTTGGTATTATTTCACACCAGAAAATACATATTGTACATTCAGTAAATATAGACACTGTACCATACGCCTTTTCAGCTCCAATGGCGGCCTCACAGATGCACGTCTCGGCCACGACAGCAACAGGTCAGCCGTTGTTGGCCACAGGACCAATACAGCCGTTCATTTATCATCAGCAGGCAGCGCACCCGACACACTTCCCTTCGCAGCCGTACACACCGATGGTGAGCATACTTGGCCTGCTTTTCAACTCAACAGACATATAATTTCTGCCGTCTCCTTCTCTCTCTCTCTCTCTCTCTCTCTCTCTTTCTCTGTTTCTCTGTTTCTCTGTGTGTACAGCCATTGCAGTTCTTGGCGCAGACGCCCCCATCAACTACGCCCTCACCCGGCCAGCCGCACCAGACTTTCCATCCACCCCCACAGCCCTCCCCTGCAGGCGGGGGACAGCCCTACGCGCCGCAAACGCAGCCACCAGCGTATGTCATGTCGTACCCCGTCATACATCCGTCGCAACTGGTGCCGAACCACCACTACTACCAGGCGGCGCCGCAGCACCCGCAGCAGGGTCAGCAGTTTCAAATCGTCATGCAACAGCATCCCAACCAATAAACGCTCTGCCCGCCCGCACACTTAACCGCACGTACGCAAGCCGGCAAGTGTGCACGCGACCACAAAAACAAATCCATTAAAATTCACAGAGGAAAAAAGAAAAACTTTTACGTCATCGTCGTCGTCGTCGACGAAGCTTCATACAACAAAAAATCTATCGATAAGCAGCGACCGACCGCGGCAGTAATTAGTGCAACCGAAGGAAGCAATCACAGCAACAGGAACAACAACAACAACAACAACAACAACAACAACAACAACTGAAATTGAAGTTAAGGGAACACAACAATGTTAAAACAATAATAGAAGAAACAACACAAACATTTATTACGGGCAATGATCGTTCGTTTGACGGCGACGACTCGATTGATTGGTTCATTGATTTATGCTAGATCGAAGCATGTCTTTTGTAGGCTTAGAAATACGTTGTTTTGCTTTTGTTTAAAATTATTTTCGCTAAATTTTGTCTTATTAGGCGCCTCCTGCACCTTCTGTGTCTGTCTCTTTGTCCACCTCCCTCACCCTTCTCCTTTCGTTTCCAATTCTTCTTGCTGAAAAAGTGATCGCTTGATTGCGCCTAGCTCTTGTTGTTGTTTCTGATTTTGTAATTAAATTTCAACGGACGGAAAGAGGACTGAAGAATGAAGAAAGACAACGCGTAATGAAAGGAATTCGATTCGCCTTGGGATCATCACAAGAACGAAACTGTCCTCTGTTCCTCTCAGTCACGCCATGCAGATCGTTTGACGTTGAGTTGGCGAACATTTAAAAACCAAACAACTTCTTGGCAGTAATAACTGAAAAGTTGGCTGTTGCTTGCGATTCTCAACTGCCGACGTTATGTTATGTTGTAGCATTGTACACATTTCCATGTCAGTAACTGCAATAGCTTCGAGCTTCGAGCTTCCTCCCAATGATTGCAGACGTTGCAAATGCCGCCTAAACTAAACTTAGCTGAATAAGGAAAAAGAAGTAAAAGACAACAACTGAAAAGTAAAGAAATTGAATTGGTGATCAACTTCGTCATGGATGGCACAATAGAATTTGCAAAATGCAAATAAATTTGTACAATTTGCAAATGAATTTGCACAATTCACAATTTATTTGCACGCTTTTGCACAAAGAATTTATTATTTCCGGTGTATACACAATTGTTTTAAACACTATCTGAAGCCATGCCAACAACAACAACAACAACAACAACAACAACAACAACAATAGTGCTTGTCAATATCAACAATGATTGCTTATTTTAAATCCGAATGTAATCCTGTAAATTGTCCCGAATTTCCTTGCGACGATGTAGTTCCCTTTTCTTCCATTCTCTTTGTTTCGTCCTTTCAAGTTCCCGTGATCGAAAGAAAAAAGGTTTATAAATCATTATTAAAATGCGAATAAAGAAAACTTCACAAACATCAAAAACTTGCGTGAGTGATTATTGTTATGAGTATTATTTAGAGCCTCAAAGCACCCAAGCCTTCGGGATTCAAGAAGAAGAAGAAGAAGAAGAACTCGACGAAGACGTTACAGAGAGGACCACCACATCCTTTAAATCGGTCAATGATGCCTCTGCTATAATAATATAATGATTATATTAAATTATTCCAACAAAAACTGAAGAAAAATTGAAAAAAATATGAAATAAATGTAGTTGTACTTCCTTCACCCAAACTCGTCAAAATGGCTGTGATATGATTATTGGTGACACATAAATGGCACAAACATTTTAACGACATGGTACAAGAAACTGACACAAGAATGGGCCAGAAGCAGCATTAGTAGCATCGTATCGTTGTTAACATGTTCGAAACGTTCTCCTTTCAAGAGTTATTTTTGACACAACAACAACAGCAAATTGACTAACATTTAACATATTTGAATAAGTGCATAATTCAACTCTTCAGCACATTCTTACAACTGTGTCACATTAGAGACACTCGCGCCGCTTCTAAGGGCTCTTTCAACAAGAGGTATCATTTGAAATTTCGCCTCATTTTTCAACTCTCAACTTTCAACTGTCATTGTGAGGTCGTTTGAGAACTAAAAATCAGGAGGTCTTTAGATATCGATCGCTACACATCGATCGCTTACGTTGTGGTCGCCAGTAAGAAGCTGTAGCTGTCGCCTCAAACAAAACTCATCAAAATGGCTGTGATATGGGACAAAATTGCAAAACATTTCACAACATCTTGAAGAGTTTCGTAAGAACATCACTCTCGATTCGTTGAGGTTTTGCTTTTTGCCAATTTAATCATAAATTCTTTATGGTGCGTTACCATAAAATATTTTGTTAGCTATTAAGTGCTGAGGTCCATCCACTTTAATGAAACATTCGGAACTAACTTCGGGCGGTAACTCCTTAATCAATGTGGTTTTGCTGTATTGTTTACCTGATCGCTCAACTATTGGCAACAAACACAATATATTTGTTTCAAATGAACCCACAACTGTTGAATTCAATGGAATTTGAAATTGGCTCAAGTGGATTTAATGCGACTTGACTCGGAACAAAAATGAAAAAGAAGCAAAGACCAAAGAAAGAAACGCAACAGTTTTATTAAGAAAGGTACACAAAGCAGTTAAGATACTAAATTAAAAAGTGATAGGTGCAACTTATTAGTAAACTATTAGGTCTGGAGCATTTCCTATCATTTCATAAGATCGTTAATTTCCGGTTTATTATCATTATTTTGCTCAGCTACATTTACTTTAAGGTGCTGCTCTAAAACGCGCGCGTGTGTGTGTGTGTGTGCGCGTGTGTGTGATAATCCAATTTGGCACATCTTTCCATTCGTCTCCATAATGTTTTCCTAGCAGTGATGCCACATCTTCAAGCTTCAAACCGACCGAAAGGTACATTTTGACAATTGCATTGCATTTGGTAATAAAATATTTACTGGAGAGTTTTTTGTAAACAGGATTTTGACGTTTAGAGGTCTAGGATTTCTAAAATTAATAACTAATAACATAATAAACAATTCTTAAAATGAATTAATGTAAAATACTGAAATTGTGATAAAATGAATTAAGGAATTAATGATGAATTAAGGAAAAAACCGAAATGATTTCGTGAAATGACTTATTAAAGAAATTAATAATTAATTACTTCAAATGATTTAATGAAAGTAACATATTGCGAATTCGAAGTGAATCAATCACAATGAAATGAATTCAAACAAAAAGATTAATTGCTTAAGATACTCGTAATGCATTAAAATTAATAAATAAATTAGTGTAATTCTCAAAGTGAATTGAAAGTGGAATTGATTTCTGCTTAAAATGAATTAATCAAAGCAATAAATTGCCTAAAATGAACGAGTTCATTAAATGATTAATAAAATACTCAAAGTGTATTCATTACAGAAATTTATGCATTCAATCAAAGAAATTAAATGCCTGTAATAAATGAGATCATGAAATTCAATACTATGAAATACTATTGTACGATTATCGTAGTCTATCGTATCTGCAGTTAGCAATCGATGTTTCCATTTTAATACAACCGTTTTTTACTTCTTTGTCCGGAAATAAATTTCACATCACAACGCACAGGATATTCATTTAAGTTGTATACACTTCATTGGACACGCCCACAACAACACAACAGCGCACACAGCATCATACAATGTTTGTATGTACCTCGTGAGTATGCGTGTGTGTGTATTTCTGCACTCGTTTTCACCTGCGTCAATGTGTGAACGGCAAAGGCTTATGTGTGCGCTTAAAAAAGAAGGAAAATAGTCTCTAATAACAGCAATAACAACTTGTTAGAGTCAGGAACTACGAGTACGATTTCAATATAGCGATGACGTATGGGTTGAGAGTGTCGCGTGCCTCGTGCGTCGTGCGGCGTGCGGCGCGGGTTGGCTGCTGACAGAGCAGATCAGTGCGGATGCTTACTGTTTAGTTGTGACGGATGCATGTCAGCTGCCAATACGATTTGGCCAAGCTTGCAATGCTCATCAAAGCTGGCTGTGATACACTTCAACTGCAAATATCTACAACAACCATTTTTGATGACACTGAAGAGTCCAAGAGAAATTGAAAGAGCAGTTGAAAGGTCAGAAGTCGACACCGACCTACACGAAGCACACGCACGCCGCTTGCTACACCACTCGCCACCGTAACGCACGGACGCTGACTCGCCGCCGTTTCTGCCGCGCGACTTCCGCTTACGGCCACGGAAGAACACGGAAGCAACACGCAAATAAAGCTGAGATCGTTAAAAGCAAAACAAGAAGAGACGAATAAGACGCATAGAGAAATAAAAACTCGTAAGTAAAAATGTTTCCTTTCATTTATGCAATGCATGCATAAACGCATGCAATTCGAAATTCACGCACTTCGCCATAGCCGCTTGCATATATACATACTCGTATGTATGTATGTGTATATGTGTATATACGCACAGGTGTTCTCAACGCACTGGACTTCAATCTCATTAACTGGGTTAACGTTATATTGAGCATGCCGCGTCAGCCGCATGCCGTTGGCAACGCGCGCTGTTGAAAAAAATCGCACTCGTTGATTGATCTGTCAAATCATTAAGTAATCGCGTTCCATTGTTTGATATGTTGATTGACTGACTGATAATTTAATTGATAAATGTTTTCACTTCTTAAACGCAAAATAATTTCAACGTAAGCGCTTCTTTGCTTCTGCTTGCCGCAAACGCATTTTTCTCCTGAAGAGATGAGAGAAAATGTCGTCCTTTGAAGGAAGTAGAAGTGAAAAAAGGCGACGACTCCGACCACAGCCCTCGACCGGCTAAGCACACATACTAACACATAACACATACACAAGCAAACAAGCCAGCATGCACGCAAGAACACACACGTAACAACAAAATAGAACTAAACATACGTAGCTCTTGCATACACTGACGAAAGACATTAAAACACACACACACACACACATACACGTAGGAGCACAAGTGTGTATAATAGGAGCGGCAATGGCAGCGGCACCGGTTCCGCACCGGCACCGGCACCAGAAGCGACAGCTGTAGCGCCAGCGCCAGCGCCAGCTGCTAAAATTGGGGTGGAAATAACGACGGTGGAAACAGTTGCCGTCGTGAAGAAAGAAATATAGTTCTTCTCTGCATCCTTCATCCTGGACTCGCCGACCAAACCGACTGTTCCAGTCCACCAGAGCAGTCCACTCCAGCTCTTCCCAAGGCTGCTTGGCGCAAGGTGTTTGACCGCTTGGCTGGTCGAGCGCTAGTGTTGTTCACACTGACGGCGATGATGGTGGCGGCGGCCGTGGCGGTGGGGGTGGGGTGGGTTAGTCGGAGGGGCTGTCTACAGAGAGGCGTTGGTCGGGTCCTGCTTAAGTGCAGCATTAGAGAAATTTTGTGCTCAAGCGCTTTTTTAGACTGCTTTGAAGCGGCGCGGCAGTAGTGCTTGCGTGCGCGCTTGTGAATGAGTATGTGTGTGTGTGCGGGCGGGCATTTGGTAGTATCCCGAATTCTCTCGATTCCTGTGTATGTATCAACACTCCCTCTGCCCATGTTTTTTCTCCAGGAAAATTCAAAGAATTCGCCCTGAGCTTTTTGCTTTTTGTTCCACCGACTTTCTGGTCAAATTTAATACAATCACATTGTTTGGTCGCATTGTAAATCGGGAAGCGGTCCATTTTAGGAATTATTAACAAACGGAGAAGCAATCACCAAATCATATCCCTTTCGCGGTAGAACGAGTATGTTGTTTATTTTTCATCCTTATTTATTTTTCACTATCATTTATTTTTTTCTTTGTCGTTCTTTCAGAATAGCTTTTCTGAGCTGTCGTCGAAATTTACACGCGTCGCTCAATTGTTTGAGCGTTTTTGCGATTTTTTAACATTTCTGCGGAACAGTTATTTGCTATAATTTATTAACCGGTTCTTCGCTTGTGACGTTTTTTTCTACTACTATCCTTTTTGGGCAAGGATTTTCTTGTATATTTGGTTCGTGGGTTCTGAATCAAAGCCATCCACACGGCAATGCGCAGGTCTTGTCTACACGTACGAGAAAGCCTGATACGCGACAGTCACAGCCACTGCTGGCCGATGTTATCCACTAGTTGTGGTGTTTGTTGTTGTTGTTGTTCTCGTCGCTTTCGTCTCGCTCTGGTGGAGTTCAGCGCACTCCTTGTGGGCAATTGTGTTCAGGTGAAAATACGACAAGGTGGCAACGAGTAACAACGATGAGTTGGTTTGACAATGCGATTAACTTCAACTATGGTTGAAGTCTTGGGTTAGTTGTCCTGCTTTTGATTCTACGAGTACAATCAAAAAGTGAGTGGCTCGCGAGTCAGAGTCCATAATGGCAATGAAAAGAAAAGGAAATATCCACACGTCACTTCTACTGACATGCACTGTGAGAATTGTGTAGTAGTTATCATTAGGTGTTTCCAAGGTAATTAACCTAAAAATATCGTCATATTGTCATCAATATTGTCATATTTACAATCGGTTGTTGTCAATTCGAAATCGATACATTGGCGAAGAAAGTTTACACACTAGTTTTACCATATTTTACAACCAGTTGTCAAGGCGGCGAGATCCACTCGTTGTAAAGAACTCGGTTGTCATTATGGTCGACAATATTAGAGTCTTGGTAGTCAATATGAAGCCCGTGGATGTTAATATTAGAATCAATGTGGTAAAACTGAAGACCGTGGTTGTCAGCATAATAATTTGGATTGTCAATATGAATAGCGTGGTTGTCAATATTAAAATCTTGGTTGTAAATTGATACGTCAATACGATAATCAGGATTGTCAATAAACCAACGCGGACGGTTGTTGATTAATAACCTTCAAAATTGAAAACCACGATTGTCGGCTCAAATGTGTCAACCAAATTTTCACATTGACTAAATTTTTAAATTGACTAAACTAAGGGGCATTTTTTACCGCTTTGTTTTGGCGAGATTTTCGGACTTTTAGTTCCAAAAATTTAAACAAAAATAGTGTAAAAATCGATAAAATTGCAGCTATTGGACTATGTTGGAATTGGAGCTAAATGTGAGCTAAATGTTAGCCGTTTTTAGCGTGAAAGGGCAACAAACAAACAAACAAACACACAAGATTTTTATATAATAGTAAGTAAGTAAGAAGTAAGATTCATCGAGTGAGTACCACTTTTTTCCTAACTTTTAATACTCACATGGTTCATCGACGTTGGCTTTGGAGAAAATTGATATTATCAAAATTTCAATACAAAATTTGAATTCCGGTATGGACTTTAGTAAGCCTAGACCAAGTTTTTATATTATATTAATCAAAATACATAATTTTTAAAAGCTTCTTTATTTCATAAATAAATTCAGACGAATCTTTCAAAACCAGGGAAAATTTTTCACACAAAGAATTATATTTATAGAAATTAAATAAAATTTCGATCGATGTTTGCACAGACATCAATAGATATAAATACATACATATGTATATAGAAAGATAAAGAAAGTGAGTGTATGTTGTTAATTTTTGATCATGTTTGTTTTGTTTAATATTGCTGAAAGTTTGCGAGTACTCAACAAACTCAAATGTGAAAGGCGTTGAAAGACATATGCATACATATATTTATTCGTATAACCAAACAAAAAGAAGCATATATGAATAACGATAATAAATATTTTTACTTAAATATAATTTCATTTAGAATAAATACCAACAACGATGCAACGAAGTATGTATCGTTAATGAAATGACCAAAATTGGTTATTCGAAAAGCAAAACCGCTTAAGTGCAGTTGGGCTAAAGATGAATTGTCGGTAAAGGGCAGCAAAGGAAGAGAGGGAGGGATTAGAGGGAGTAAAAGAAAATCGGAGGGGATGACTTGGAGAAAAGGATAAAGAGAAATATCCCTCGGATATATATATTTTTGTATTATGTATATTAATATGCAAAATAAATTAATAATAATTAAATGTGTTGATAAATTAGAGAAATCAATGTGGTTGTTATCAATAATAGCAACCTATTATTGTTATTATTCTTGTGAGATTCTCTCGCTGCTTTTTTCTTGTTGTTGTAGCAAATTTAGCTGGCAGCGTTGTCAAGTTAAAGCAGCAAAAACTGCAGCTAAAGAAATTTCAGGTTGCCGAAAATGTGGCTGTTTTTCGTGCTTTAATGTGTATAATGGATTAATTGATTGATTGAGTGATGGAGTTAAGTTGTTTTAAAATTGCCAAATAAGCTCTTTATGTGCGAGCGATGAAGTAATCAAGCGGGTAAGCAAACAGGAATCAATCAATATCTTCGTCCCCGAAAGATTGACAACGAAATTGTCAACATTATTAATTAATTGCTACGGCTTTGAAGTATTTTTTGAATAGTTTTAAGGCTTTTTTGACGGTCAACTTTTCTCACATTTGTACTAATATACTCTAGAATAATTTCAATTTTACTTTTTACTTTACGCTTGGCTTCTTTCTTTCCCTTTTGTTGCTTCATTTCTGGAAATTTGTCCAAATTAAAACCAAAAATTATCTCTAAATATTTTTTACTCATTAAAGACTTTTAGCTTCCCTTAAATTTCTTACTTAAATTAGAAAATTTTTTAAGTAAACAAGCCTTTGTTTATAGAATTTAAAAAAATTAAGAACTTTGAAAGAGTTAATACCTCAATTTTGTAAGTTTTTCTAATCTGTTGCGACAGACATTGCTCTCTCAGTGAATAAAAAATTGCATTTTCTTGCCATCAATTCGATTTAACTGCAATTTGCTTGCTTTCATTTTTGAAAGAATTTTTAAAGATTATTATGCTTAATGAGCTTTCATGGAAAATTTATTATTCTTAATAAGTTTTGTCGGTTTAAGTCATATTTGCCGTGAGCCATATTTATTTTTCACAGTGTAGCATTGAACCGAACCACTTCGGCATGTTTCTCGTTGCGACAGCAACACGCACGAAACAGCAACGAGAAATACTAGCTTTTCGGCGTGTTGTTGTTGATGATGGTTTCAGCGAGTATTTATTAACGAGTATTTGTGTATATACGAACGATTCTTGTTTGCTCGTCGCCGCCGCTTCATCGCCGCCGTTTTCTTTCTCCGGCCAATCATTAACTGTTTATGCCTAAAACTAGTATTATTTTAAAGTAGAATAAATATCTAAAATTAACGAGAAAGTAAAAAGAAATACAAATGCACATCAAAATTGAGAAGACGGCTCTTTGCGTCCATCCATCCAAGTGGGTGGCGGTTCCTTCCCTTTTCATTTCCTTCCAGCCCAGCTCTTCCTGCGCTCACGCTACAGCCTGCCTTTGCACTTGCGTCGATGACGCCGTCAGTCGGCATTCTTGATTTCACTTAGATTTCGACACTGTTGTTGTTGCTGTTGCTGTTGCTGTTGCTGTTGCTGTTGCTGTTGCTGCTGCTGTGACTGTGGCTGTCGCAGGTGAAGGTGTGCATGTCGCTGCAACGCCTGTCTCTCGGCCATTTCGTCCATCTGCAGTCCCTCAGCTTGCTCTGCCTGTTGCTCTGCCTGCATGACGTCATCGCGATCGTCATCATTCTGTTCCTCTTTGATTTTGAAAATTTGCGTTTTCAGGCCGCAGAGTATTTCGGCGGTGGCAATATTCTTCACTGCGCTCATGGGCCTGAGATCCAACTCGCTGCTGTTGTTGTTGTTGTTGTTGTTGTTGTTGTTGTTGTCGTTGTCATCATCGCGCTTCAACACTTTGCGCTCGATCGATCGGTTAATCGCATTGATCAAAGCCGCATTTTTATTTGTTGTCTCGTTGTTGTTGTTGTTGTTGTCCTTGCTGTTGAGCTCGTAACTGTTGTTGTTATTATTGCTGTCAGTTATTTTAACGTTTTCGCTATTCTCATTGTTGTTGTTGTTGTTGTTGTTGTTTTTGTTGTTATTCTCATCAGCTGTTGTGTATTTATGCAACTGTTGCGGCTGCGGCTGCGTCAGCGTCAGCGGTTCATCGGTGCTGTGTATGTTGTTGTTGTTGTTGTCACTGCCCTCCTGCATGATTTTGTGCTTCAGCAGCTTCTTTTGCAGAGCGTCCGTGTCCATTTTGCCGCCGAGATCCGAGCCCAGCTGCCGCTCGACGCCAGCCTTCGGCGCGTGGAAGTCGTGTGCACTCGCATTTTGGGCCAGATTCAAGGCTTCATCTTCCTTGCTGTTGTTGTGCTGCTGACTTTCCAACAGGCGGATTTTGAAGCTGCTGTGTTGTTGCTGCTGCTGCTGCTGCTGCTGCTGCTGCTGCTGAAGTGATTGTGGCACTGTTGTCGTCGTCATACTCGCTGCGGCTAAGGCTAGCGCTGCCGCCGCTGCTGCTGTGGCGTCCTCGGGCGGCATCAGATTGCTGCTGACGGTACTGTCGCCGCCGCCGCTACCACCAAGGCTGTTGCTGTTGTGGCCGCTGCTGCCGTCGTCCTGATGCTGGTCGCCGTAGCCGCGCTCCATTTCCTTCAGCCGCTTCTCGTTCAGCTCGTCATTGTAATGCATGAGAATCTTTCGCTTGGCCAAGTATTTGTGTTGGTGCTGCTGCTGGTGTTGCTGTTGCTGCTGTTGCTTTCTGGTGTCCAGCAGCTTTTTGCTGTTGGCCTGTAGAATTGAAAAGCTGTCGGCAGCGGCAGCGGTACTCAGTGAGTCTGGTACACTGCCGCCAACGGGATGATTGTAGCTGCTACTGCTGCCAGTGCCAACGCTGTTGTTGTTGTTGTTGTTACTGCTGCTACTGCCGCTATTGTTGCGGCTGAGGCTCTTCATGAAGGTCTCGGCCAGTGCTGCCTTCGTCTTGATGTGATCGCGGAATGTGGAGAAGCTTTGGGTTGTCATCGTGGCGGAGTTGCTGCAGCCGCTGATGCTGGCGCTGGACCCGGTGCCGGTGCCGGTGCCGGTGCCGGTGCTGCAGCCGTTGTTTGCGTTGTTTCCGCTGTTACTCGTGACTGTTTGGCTGATGCTGGTCATACCGTTAATACTGGCTTCCAACTGTTGTTGTTGTTGTTGCTGTTGCTGTTGCAGGTGAGTTGGTCCATACGGTTGTCCGGTGATGTTGACGCTGTGGCTGCTGCGATCGAAGCGGCACTCTGCCGATTCGGTATCATGCGCAGAAGTAGGTTCTTTTGTATCATCATCTAAGTTTTTCTGTGGGAGAAAAGCACAGTGAGATTCTGGGATGAAATGTGAAGGTCGGTGGAGAGAGAGAGAGAGAGAGAAGGTGCCGGGCCCTTTCTGCTTTAAACCATTCACTGACCTCGGTGTGTAATCCTTTGATTTTCATTGCTTCAGCAACTTTCAGGAAAACCGGAAGATCCTCATACTTGACGTTGACCTAAAAAATGTAAGAAAATACGGAGAGAGGGAGAGAGAAAGAGAGAAAGGGTGAGAGATAGCACATACATATTTTGAGCGAGGGCCATAGTTGCCATATATGTATATTTCCATATCGAGTCCGCATTGAAAAGTCTCTTTTCCCCCCCAGGGTTTTTCGCATGTCAATCCGTCGTGGCTATTATTTCCCACAGAAAGGAAAAACTCCCAAAGGGATAAATTTAGTTCCTTGTGGGAATTTCTCCTTTCTGTGGATCTCATATATTTCCACAAATTATCAGTAAATACAAATAAAAAATTTTTATTAATTTTTTAAATTAAAAGAAAAATTTTTTTTAATTTTTTTTTTTAATTTTAAAAAAAATTTTTTTTTTCAATTTTTTGTCACAATTCATTTTTAATTAAATTAATTTTTTTAATTCGAAGTGAAATTCCATCATAATTTAGTTATCAATGTGGTAATTAATTAATTATTAATTGAAAAAAAAATTTTTTTTTATTTTAGAATTTAAAAAAATTTTAAATTTAAAATTTTAATTTTTTTAAAATTTTTTTTAAATTTATTAAAAATTTTTTTTTTTTGTTTTTTTTTTTTACAAATTTATCTGTAGAAAGTTATCAAATTATTTAATAATGGTGGAGGAAAAGTGAGATAGTTTAAGTCCCGAAATGAAAAATGTCCCGAAACGAAATATCCCGAGCTGAAAAAATCCCGACGACACGGCAAAACTTTGCCAACACTTAGCAATTTCTTCCATTTCATGGTTCTAACGTTTTAGTTAGCTTGACTCTTCGAAATGGCTCTTCCCAGTGTTGGACCTACTGAGGATTTTAATCCTTTTCTGCGGCCGTGGGCCACTCTACCCAACAACCTCTAGATCTTCTCTAGATCTTCTAAAGTTGCTTTGGCAACCGAATAGGTGTCGAAACGCCCGACAAAGTTGATTATAAACTCAATCTGTAATTTTGTCGGGATTGTGGCACATCGGGATTTTGTCGGTCGGGATATTTCGGGATTTCGTTACCAACCCGGAGGAAAAAATTAAACTCGAATTTAAAATTCTCTCACTACATTAAAAAATCCCACAGCCTTTCCCTTTCTTTTCTCAGAGCGTCCAAAGAGAGACTGTGGAGAGCGCTTGTGGTAAGGCGCTTGAGTGAAGCTGATGCCCTACCTGCCCGCTGTACATAAAGTCCAAGAGCCCCGCCATGTGGCTCGCTTCGACATCGGCCATCAGCAAGATCGGATGACTCGACGGATTCTCTAAGAAAATTTGCTGAAAATACGGACTGCAGACGGACAAAACCTGCAAGAGAGAGAGAGAGAAGACGCATTGAGCAGGCAAGCGGGGGCACTCGTCGTCGCCAGCAGTTACCAGTTTGTGGGCCTTGAAGATCTTGCCGCCTGCTGCGATCGTTACGTCCACCATCTTCTCGTCCTTCTGGAGCGTGTGGAAGCCGCGGCACATGTTGCCGTAAAAGTTGTTCCAAGAGAGCAGGTACTGATCGATGGTGTTGGGGTCGGCTAGGGGCGGCTGCTTCTGCTGCTGCTGCTTTGTCTGGTGTTGCTGATGCTGGTGCTGATGCTGGAGCTGTTGTTGCTGCTGCTGCTGCTGCTGCTGCTGCTGCTGGAGGTGCAGCTGGTGTTGTTGGGCCTGATGCTGCGCTGTGTGCAGATGAATTTGTTGGGCGGTTGTTGGCGGTGTTGGAGGTGGTGGTGGTGGCGGCTGATGCAGCAGCTGGTGCTGCTGTTGTTGGCGTTGCACTTGCTGTTGCTGCTGCTGGTGCAGCTGCTGCTGTTGGTGCTGCAAGTGATGTTGTTGCAAGGCATGAAGACCGGCCGGCGGCGTGGCCAAGTGTTGGTGCAGTGCCACATGTGCATGCTGTTGCTGCTGTTGTTGTTGCTGCTGCTGCTGTTGCTGGTGCTGAAAGCGTTGCTGTTGCTGGCGCGCATGTTGCTTAATCTTGACGATATTCTCTTGTTGTTCTTGTTCTCTTTGTCGCATGATTTCTTCCTTAATCTTTTGTTGCTGTTGCTGCTGCTGCTGCTGCTGCTGCTGCTGTTGCATGGTTAGATCATCGACGCTTTTCGACAGCTTCAGCACATCATTGCTGCTACCATTGCTGTTGAATTTGCTATTGGCCAATATCGGTTTGATGTCGTTGAACTTATAATCGTCGACGGCGAACTTCTTCTCGTTGGCGCGCTCCTTCTGCCGCCGCACCAGCTCCTCAATGTCCATGTAGGCGCCGGACGTGGCCGCCGCGATGGCGGAGGCGATGATGGGGTCATCCTCGAAAACACTGTCGTCGATGGTCTCCTTCAACGTCTTGGTGGAGGAGAAGAGGCGCAGCGACGGATCGTTAACCTGGTCGCTGAAGTAAACATCCATCAGCGTGAAGAACGGCCATTCGCGCCGTTTCGGCTCCTCGGACATTTTGATGGCCTTGTTGGGGGCGTGTCGGGTGGGCAGGGCAGCAGCAGACGGAAGAAGAAAAAGAAGAAAGAAAATACGAAATCAGCCGATTGCCGGCGTCGGGGCGATTGCTAATTGGACCAGGCGCTTACCTTGTATTCCTGCAGCAAGTTGTTCCACTTCTTGATGATCTTCGAGAGAGGCAGCGGAACACTGAGCTCGCGTTCGACAACACTGCAGCCCCGAAGCGTGAGAGAAGGAGCATTAATGAGAGGGAAAGTAAGGGTTAATAAAGACGCAAAAGTGAATACAGCTGTGCAGCTCCATTCCTTAACCCTTAAGGGGAAGTAGGGCGCTACTGAGGGTGGAGCTCTCGACGCAATACTTACGCCCATGCATATTTAGAGGCATTTCGTTTGCCCGTGAACAGCGGCGAAAGCTCGGCGCGTAACCTGATTAACGATTTCACTTTATCGGCTTCCCCTGAAAATGAAAAAAAAAGAGAAAATGGTGAGTTCTGGCGATGGAATAGGAGGGGAAGAATGTTTATCGCGGTAAGGTTTAGCCCTGTTTTTACAACCCTTTTGTCATTTGTCTGCTTGCAAAAATGTTTGGTCGCAATTTAAAAAAAATAATGGAATGAGTGTAATTTTCTTTCCGGCTCTAAAGTTCTCTGATAAATTCTGAATAAAATGCTTCCAACAAAAAGGACCTATGTCTTGTAGTTCTGGAGAAAATTGAAAATTACGAAACACACTTTTCCCCCAAAAAACACTTTTTTGCAACCAAAGTGCAAATCATTATGCCATCAAGTGTACGCCCTTAGAGCTGAGCTTCCCAATTCGTAGTTCAGAAATATATATGAACTTCAAATTTCATTACCGAGTTTACTGAAATGATGGAAGTCATGTCACGAAATATGGGCGTGACTCGCCTCACTATTTTTGAGATATTTATGTACATATTGTAAAGGATGTTTTTTTAGCTTAGATAGAACTTTCGATAGGAACAACTGTCAATACAGGCTGTCCTTCTGACTGCTCTTGTTGTTATTTTTATTCAGTATAGTCTGGCAAATCATCATGAATAGTCTTACGCTTGAACAACGCTAACAAATTATCCAAATATACTTCGAAAATCAGTCGTCGATTCGAGCAACTTATACACGTTGTTTTATCGCAAAATTGTGTTTAGCGATGAGGCTCATTTTTGGCTTAACGGGCTTGCTAATAAGCAAAATTGCCGCATATGGAGTGAGACGAATCCACAAGAGACTCTACAGACTCCATTGCATCCAGAAAAATGCACCGTTTGGTGCAGTTTACCTGCTGGTGGCATCATTGGACCTTATTTCTTCGAAAATGTGGCCGGAGCTCGCGTTACAGTCAATAGAGATCGTTACCGCATTACGATTAATGATTTTTTGTTTGAAAATATCGATAACATTAATCCAGACAAAATGTGGTTCCAACAGAATGGCGCTACCTGCCATACGGCGACGGTAACCATCGACTTATTGAAATCACAATTTGGCGAAAATTTGATTTCGAGAAATTGATCTGTCAATTGGCGATTTCACACCTATCGATTATTTCCTGTGGGGTCACGTAAAGTCATTGGTTTTTGCTGCTAAGCCAGCAACAATTGACGCCTTGGAGGCCAACATTATCCGTGTTATTTGTGACTACGTCAAGAACAGCCGCGGTGGCCATATGCCCGAAATCATTTTCAAATGTCATGTCATGTCTTGATCTTTTCAATGAATAAACCAATTTTATTAAATTTTTTTGTGTTATCTTTTACGATTTGAAGTTCTATCGGGCTTAAAAAAACACCCTTTATTTGCATTTTGAATGCAATGCAAATTAAAATTTGGCAATGTAACTTCGTGCTAAGTGAAATGAAAATAGGCGTTACCCGCCCAATTTTCAATCATCAATTCGACGTTCATCGACGTTCATCATCATGTTAACGTTCTTGCTTGTTATATTTCTTAAAGTTTTAAATGAAAATTGTGAATACATACAAATTAATACTAGCCTTATGCGCCAGCACTATATACTATGAGCTTTTTTCAGGTATTCCATTTTACCCACCATACAACTCATCAACTAACCAATCAACCGACCAACCATTGAACTAACCAACTCGATTTTACTTTTTATATACAATATTTTATTTTATCTTTTTGCCACTTTAACATTTTTCATTTATTTTTTTTGTTCAATGTTTGTTTTGTTGTTGTTGTTGTTGTTGTTGTTGTTTTCTGTTTGGGTATGGGTTAACATAACAGGTACCGGCGAATAAACTTTAATAACCGAAACTATTCAACGCTGAAGAATTCATTAGCAGATTTCACTTTCACTGACGTGACGTCGGCATGTTTTCGAATATATGTACATACATATGTATGTATGTATGTATTGTCTGTGCTTACATCAATCCATACATCCGTCTACACTCATTCATACATTTCTTCGTCTATCAATCGGATGGATCGTATGTAGAAAGAAGGTACGACAGTATGGGCATGAAAAGCGCTTGGAATGAAAAGTGAAATAAGAATAAAATTAGCTTAAAATTTTTAAATTAAATTTAAATACGTAGTTTTTGAGAATCTTGGGAATAAGTACATATTTATTGTAAAAATATATACATACTTATTCCAAAGGTAGATCCTCGTTCTTTGAATAAGAACGATTAAAACAAAAATAAAAATACTCTCAAAATTTGTGTATATTCGTTATATTACCCGAGAGAGTTACATAATAGTAATTTTACAAAAAAAAAAAAAAAAAATTACCTATTTTTGGCACCATTTAACATATGTATGTATGTATGTAAAGGTTGCTTTTTTAAGCCCGATAGAACTTCAAATGTTAAGAAATAATACAAAAAATTTAATTTTAATAAAATTGTTTTATTCACTCGAAAGATCAAGACATGGCATTAACATTTGAAAAAGATTTCGAGCATATGGCCACCGCGGCTTTTCTTGACGCAGTGCATTCTGGACGTCCAATTTCGAGTCACTTTTTCGAGTACTGCTGGCCGTATGTCACAAATAACACGGATAATGTTGGCCTTCAAGGCATCAATTGTTGCTGGTTTATCAGCATAAACCATTGACTTCACGTGACCCCACAGGAAATAATCGAGAGATGTCAAATCGCACGACCTTGGAGGCCAATTGACAAGTCCATTTCTCGAAATCAACTTTTCGCCAAGTTTTGATTTCAATAAGTCGATGGTTGCCGTCGCCGTATGGCAGGTAGCGCCATCCTGTTGGAACCACATTTCGTCTGGATCAATGTTATCGATATTTTCAAACAAAAAATCATTGATCGTGGTGCGGTAACGATCTCATTTTTGAGGAAATAAGGTCTAATGATGCCACCAGCATGTAAACTGCATCAAACGGTGCATTTTTCTGGATGCAATGGAGTCTGTAGAGTCTCTTATTAACAAACCCGATAAGCCATGGACGATGGACGATTATGTGCGCCATAAAATGCACGAAGTCGTCTATAAGTTGCTCGAATCGACGACTGATTTTCAAAGTAAATTTGGATAAGTTGGTAACGTTGTTCAAGCGTGAGTCTATTCATGATGATTTGCCAGACTATACTGAACATAAATAACAACAAGAGCAGTCAGAAGGGCAGCTTGTATTAACAGTTGTCCCTATCGAAAGTTCTATCTAAGCTAAAAAAACACCCTTTACATACCTACTTTAATGTTTAACTATGTATTTTCGAATTCGAAATAATCTGGGGAAAATAATACTTTTTTTTCGTGTTCTCGTTATGCGAAGTCAACGACTTTTTTGCATTCGCACGAATTCGTTCTCGAATCGTTAACGAATACGTTCTCAAATCGTTAACGAATACGTTCTCGAATAAATAATGTGAGGTCGATGCGTTTCGAATACGAGACAAATTATTAATTTTGCTTATTCGAAACAGTATATAATACTCGTAGTAAGTATTAATACACAAAATGGGAAAGAGCATGAATACAAAACATACTCGTACATACATATGTAGATACTGATGTAAAGCCATTAAAGCGAAAGCGCACAATCGACACAAAGTTGGACATATCACCTTCGAACTGCTATGTGGCATATAAAAAGCAACAACAACAACAGTAACAAACCCATTAAGATCTTTGAAGAGTGTATACAATTTTTGAAAAGAAAAATAAAACAGCGGCCACAGAGAAACAAACAACATACAAACAATAAAAATTATGCCACAGAGAAACAAACAACATACAAACAATAAAAATTATGCATAAAGTGCGAACATTTTCAATACATTAGTTTCAATACAAAGACAAGAGAGTTGTTATTTCTCTTCTCTTGAGTCATGAGGACAAGGGGGGAAAACAACAACAACAACATAACTTTATGACATTACTAGTGGGCTACGGATATAGCATCGATGGGCGGCGAGCAAGCTCGTAACTGGTTTGTGCGTACACCGTACATACATACATACATACATACATACATACGTGAAAGAGACAATCTTTCGACGAGTAGAAGCGCTTTCGAAATTAAAGCACTTCAAGAGCAACAACAACAACAACAGCGACGACTAGGAGAGAGAGACAACGACCAACGAGAGAATTATGGCGAGCTTCCGACTGTACCGACGAAAAAACAAACCTACAAAGATAATAATGACGAAAACTGCAATAATAACAGCTTACATGGACGAACTATCAGGTGAGCCGTTTTGTTTGAAAGCGTGGTAAGTCCACTTTGTGACAAAAATGGAGTTAATGATGAGAAAACTTTAATTCTGGTCTGATATTCATATTTTTATTCAATTTAGAGAACAATCTTTACAAAATCTATACAATTTTCCAATAAAAGCAAACATCCTTATCCATAAGAATTGAATGCAGAATGGACTTACGCCACTTTCAAAGACAACGGCTATCATGCACGATAGGAAAGACACGGCTGAAGACATCAGGCTGAATAATATAGTATGTCTGTACGAGTATAAAGAAAACTAGAAATAATAAGATTAATAACAACAACATAGACATAGACAATAACAGTTATAACAACAACAACAACAACAACAATAACGATAATAACAACGCAGTGAATACAACAACGAAATGAACGAAGAGCAGCAACGATCGCTACGTGATCGTGTTCTGCATTAGTTTCACTTTCTTTGAAATTGTTAATGAAGCCAAGTGAGCGCTTGAGGCGTTTCCCACTCCTCAAGCATGTAGTCCCCCTCCCCCGCCTGCCCTCCATGCGCCCAACCACCTTTCACCGCATACGATTCCACCAGCCAGCCACCAGCACAACAGCTTCAAATCTCTCACCATGTGATAACAGGGCTCTTTCTTCTTCTTCTCCTTCTTCCATTCCACGTATGCATTATGGTAGCGCACGTGTTGTTGTTTTTGTTCTTGTTGTTGTCGTCATGCATTTTAATGTTTCACTAATGTTTGAAACCAGTTCTTGCTTGTCAAACGTAAGAAACGTCAGCAGGCGGAGGAATTCCTGCGAAGGAAAGCCTCCGCGCTTGAAAAGAATGAAATGAGTCGCCCTTTCTATAAATTAAATATGGGCCAGAATGATGCATGCGGTCAACAGAAGAAGAAGAAAAAAAAAAAAGAGAAACGAATATAAACGACTTCTGTGTGTGTGTTTTTTAAGCTCAATACAAAAAGAACTTGATGAAAGAAAACAAGAAACAAACGCAACACTATCTTCAAACTATCCAGCATCAACGCTATAGAATGAATTCGAAAAAGCCGTATTGCTGCTGCTGCTTGTTGTTGTTGTTGTTGTTGTTGTTGTTGTTGTTGCTTTTGTGGTTTCTGTTGTTGCTGCTTTAGTGATCTGCACTTAAAAGAATGAAAGTTTCTCTTTTGACCTATTTTCTGATGATTTTTCTGTGTGTCTTCAAACTTCAAACAAGTCTCTGGTATTAAAAGACAAGTAAAGAAAGAGCAGAAGAAGAAGTGTAAGAAACTAAGAGGAAGGGAGTAAAATAGACGATCGCCGGCGAAAAAGCAAAGACGTCATAGAGTGCTCTCGTACCATCGGCGTATACATTTTTTACTCAGCGCATTAACAAAAGATTCTCTTAAATCGCAGCTGTTCGAACCGAGCGCCAAGACTGCCTCGACTGCCCAGAGTTGCCAACTCCACGATTTTTCAAGCGTTATTTTATTTATTAACCGTGCGTATATTATTGACCATCCATCCCCATCCATTCCCATCCATTTGAATGCTATCAATTAAGCGCTCAATGTTTTACTTTCTTTATCAGTTTTTACACCAGACAAAGATTATGCAAAGATTATGGTTCTCTTTTTCGATTTTTTTGGTGTAGAATTATTACTATTTATCTGTCAAATCTGCTCTTCTGAGAAGAGAATTTATTTATTTCATTTGGTTGTTGTTATAATAGTTGTTTTTATCTATTCTTTTGTAGCACGAAATGGTGTTGTGGGAAAAATTTAATTAGAACCAAATCCGTCACGTAGATACTTTCGTTCCTTGGAAGCTTATTCATTTCATTGGGATTTTTAAGATGAACTCATTTATTCTCTTACAAATTACTTACTTTTGTTATAAACTTTCTCTCGTCTTTATAAATGTATTCTCTTCACAACGAACTCAGTTATTCCATGATTCCACCATGATTACTTCATTGTTTCTAGTTCATAATACGTAAATTTATTCATTAAATTCATTGCAATTACGTTGATCATTCCACGCTGAATTCCAGTGCATTTTTCAATAAATTGAAATAGTATTTCTTTCGGAGCTTATTCTCTGACGAACTCATATATTCTCTATGTCAGTTCGTTTAATGATTAATCAAGCATTCCATATTTTTCTCATATTTATCTCATTATCAACTAATTCATTTTAGAGTGAATTTTTTCATTCTACGTTTGATTTCTTTATGAAATAATTCACTTCATGATTAGTCATTCTTTCATTCCATGATGAATTTCTTAATTTACTGTCATTTATTATGAATTAATTGTTGTCATAATAAACTTAATTACTTAACAGTTTCCCAATATTTCGTGATAAAGTTATTCCATTCTGTAACGAATTTCATAAACATTCAATGATGAAGTCCATCAGACAATTTCTTGATGAACAGTTGTTCATTTTATGGTGAGTTATATAAATATTATTTCGTTATGAATTTCTGAATTCTGTGGTAATAAATTCTCTTTCATGGTGAATTGAGTTATTATATCTTCTTTGTCATGAATTCTGTCTTCAATTCATGATGAATTGATTCATTCTATGATAAATGAATCATTGTTTTCATATTTTTCAAATACGTAATGATTAATTTATATCTTTATGAGCTCAATCTCTTTACGTTTATGTTTTTCATTTCCAAATGAACTTATTCATTATGTGATGAATTTCTTAATTTAATTATTCGCACAATTATTGGCACATTGTCGAAACCGGTTTGTCTCCAAACCAAACTTGACAAGTGACGGCGGAAATTCGATCCAAAATCCATTATTATTCAAACCTTTACGAATTCTAAGCAATACTATGATTTTCTCAACTGAAAAAATACTGAAAAATACTGAATCTTTCATCAATCGAAAGATTTAACGGCCGGAATTTCATGCTATTCCCAGGAATAAAAAAGAAATTCGAATGCGACTGAAGAGTTGTCGCATCAGACTTGTCAAGCGCACACACGGCGTCGGTACCACACGGCGTTCAACAGGTCTGCGCAAAATAAAACTGAGGGCCTTGAACCTTCAACGGAGGCCAGCGCCGAGGCGTGAGATTAAAAAAAAAAATCGTTATTAAAAATGCGTTGGCAAACGGTTGCAAGCCACAAAAAGTGTTCCCCAGAGATTAGAAGTGGGTTGGAATGGAGCAGGGAGGCGTCGTGTGGGCGTGGGGGGCGGGAAGAAGCTTTCGGGGCAGGGCTGATCATTGTCATGATGTTGTTGGGTCGTTTTTGCTTGCAGTTTATGAAAATTTGACAAATTATTCCCGCTGTTGGTGTTGTTACATGCATCCATGTAACGCAGTACGTTTGAATTTTTGAAGCAAATTCATAATTTTGAAGCATAGAAACCAGCCCAGCTCCTGCACGACTACAAAAACAAAAGCCAAAAGAAACTTAAAAACCCACAGCCATTTTTCTTCTTTCTATCTACGAGCTGCTGCTGCTGCTGCTGCTGCTGCTGCCGGTTGGAGAAAGTAAAAATGAGAATTTAATGTATCCACGGAATAACAGCGCAAGTTGTTGTAGAAAATTGAAGCGTTTCTGCTGTTTTCGCTTCTTTGGTGTTGTTGCAGCTGTTGCTGTTGCTGCCTTAACGTCGACTTAAAACGCAAGCCGTCAGACTGGACGAGTGTGTGCTGCGAAGCCGTTGACTGCGGCTAATTGCGGCATTGTGGTGTATCTCGTTTGTACCTCTAGCCTCCACGAAAGCCAGCCTGAGCGGTATCCCGAAGAGGCGGCGCGATACGATGCATTGCGATGCGATGCGATGCGATGCGTTGCGTTGCGTTGCGAATGAATGATTGTTTTGCGTTGTTGCGGTGAAAATACGCGGCCGTCATTCTTGTGGTTGTTATTGCTTTTGTGGCAACTGGCAAGTTGTTTGGAGGCAACAACGCTGGAAAAGGTCATGCCAAAGAATCAAATCAATCAGAGCGGCTGCTGATGGTACCTCTGCCGCTTGTCCTTCTGTCCTTTCTATTGCGGTAAATGGACAAAGCAAACAAAGCAAACTCGCAGTCTTTCTTCGAAGTCAAATGCATGCGATTTCATCACTCATGACTCATGAACGATCCGTCATGCACGAATCTCGTTGCGATGAGCTCATGGCATGGTTGAGGAGCTCTCTTCTGGGGCTTCTAATGGCCAAAACGGGTAGTCTTTCAAGTTGCTCTCCTTCTCTATCTTCAATACTCTCTCCTTCCTGCTGCCTCTCTCTCTTTTCTTCAACATTTAACTGTTGTTGTTTGGGTTTTTCCATCACAATCTCGCAAAATCTTCGAATAGTTTGCAGAAAAACCGAATTGCTTTTGTTTCTATGTGAAAAGATGTTTCCTGTCGCTGTCATTTTTATTACCTTGCTCTGGGTTTTCCCCCACAGTCTCGAGTGTTGAGAGAAAAGAAAAGAAAATATAAAAAAAACGTTGAAAAAGTAAGAGAAAAACCACCTCGAAAGAAACAGAAACAGCGAAAATGTGGCTGCTGTTTCGTAGTTGTCCATTTGCCCAAGCATCCACTAAGATTTCTCTCTTGTCTGCTGAACAAGACTTCCTTTCTTAGAATTCGATTTTTCATTATATCGTACATTATTGATATAAATTTGACCTTTTGTCTACGGACATCGTAGTTCTGAAGTTCAAACCAAAGAGTTGTGGAACTCTCATAAATCACTCTTATAAATCGTTTTGGAATTTAAGAGCCAGTCGCATCGTGCCCAAGGCCTTCTTTGAGAAACTTGACAGGACTAGAAGACATTTGTATTATATGTGATCAGCCAGATTCACAGTCCTTCAAATCCGTAATCTTTCGAAACACAAAAATCGATGATTACTAAACTGCAACAATCTCCAAATCTCTGAAGTTTGTCCTCTTTTTTAACGCTATGATAATTTAGACGATTGACTAGGACGTATATACTCTATAGACGATGATACACTTTCCGTTATTAGAAATTCTCTTAAAAGTTACTCAAAATATGCAGCCCTCTGAAGATGTTTTGTATTCTTTGAAATTGATCTCAAGATTTAATCGGTTGCTTTGATCTTGTTATAGAGGAACACTTTCTGAGTTGGTCTCCTTTTGAGTCACCGGATAAATGACGCTTAATAGTAATACAACGAACTATTGATCAGAAATCGTAGTAAGTTTCTCAATATGATTGATAAATTCTGGAAATTCTCGAGCTTCTAATCTTTATAACTTTTCAAACCTTAAAAAGTCTTAAAGCTGGCAAAACACGTCGAAGGTTTAATCTTTTGGGCTTAAAGGCGAATTGCTCTTGGTTCGTTATTACATGGGCGTTTGTGTGTGTGTGTATTTGTGTGTTTTCTTGTGTTCAACATTTCGTATGAGAAAGCGGCGATCGAAGAAACCGCTTGGTTTAGGGAGAACTGATCGGTCCCGGTCTTAAGAAAATATACAGATTTCTGGCTTACTATTGTTTCAATGGTTTAATAGTACTTTCAGTCCCAAAATAATGTTGTGAAAGAATACAAGAAAGGAAACAAAGTAACAAAATTAATTGTCTTTCAAAAGAAAGTGATCGTTGGAGAAGAAACTTGTTGATTGTAATTAAATAAAGAGAAACTTATGTAATAGGTACTCGTACCTACGAGAAATGCGAGAAGGTTGCGAGAGTTGTAAAATATTGAGAAGCTGCAGCAGAAACAACAACAACAACTAGTTACTACCATCATCAACTACCATAGTCATCGCCATCATGGCAGTCTAAATGATGCTCTACCATGATAATTTATTCATGTCTGAAGACGTTTCTGTATATTGTACTAACAGTAAAATTATTATTGCTGTTTTAATGACTTTTGTTGTAGGCACTCGTATATTGCGATAGCATTGTACAACAAACAACAACATTCTTTTTTTAATTACTGAAAAATCATGTGAGGCGTGTTGACGGTTGGCGATCGATGGCTTTCGTATGAAAATCCATGAGGAAGTGCCGAAGTTAGACGCCTTCAATTTTAAGAATTCAGCATTATTTGCACATAATTTTTTATTGTTATGAAAACTGAGCACTCAGTGGTAAAAAGCTGTGACAATGACCGACAATGACAACAACAAGAACAGCAACAACCGATTGAATTGTTTGAGTAATGTCACGCAACGCAAACGAAAATTTGAATGTGTCCTTCGAACATACTTCGAAACATAAAAACCCAACAACAACAATAACAATGGGGGGAAAAACATTATCCAACAACAACAACAACAACAACAACAGTAAAAACAGGCGGCAACGGCAGAAACTTTTAATTTTGAAGTGCACGAACATCAACATTGTCCACGTCTCCAAGCCACCCTTGAGGAATCTTGCACGACATGTCGTTTCAGTCATAATTTAATTTCCTTTTTGTAAATTAAATGTAGTAACAATGCTGTTAGCCAGTCTATGCTTAATTTTGAATCATGTAATTTAATTTTTTTAATTATAAATTTTTTAAAATTTTTTATATAAACATACATATGTATAAAAATAAAAATATGTAATTTTTTTTTTTTTTTTTTGTGTAAATTTTTTTTTCTTTTTTTGTGTAAATTTTTTTTTTTTTTTTTGTATGTATGCTTTTATATATACATATGTATAACCTAGCTTGACTTTTCCAAAACAACGATCATGCTTAAGTCTGTTGCATTGATGTTTGTTGTTTTCGAACTTCTCTTGCCGCTTTCTCGAAAAATTTTCCCTCCCTCTTTTCTATTTCATTTATAGTCGTTCTTCTCTTATACGTTGTCTTCTTCTTTTTCTCTTTCTCCTGCTTTTTCTTCTTAATTTCTTGGACAATTTTATGATGGCAATTTTGTGATGGCCGCCGCTAGAGATTTTGCTGGTATTTTCCAAGTACAACAACACGGTGGCAAAATACAATAGCAGAACAACAACAACAAAAACAGCTGCCAGCTACTGCTGCTCCAGCATAGAGTCACCAGCAGCAAGTCATCCATCAGAAAAGTGTCTATACATTTTGCATTTTCCGACGCCTTTTTGCTGCCATTACCGCTTCGTGCGGTCTTCTTCCCCTCCTTCTTGTATTCCCATACACACATACATACATACATGCAAGTGCATGAAAATGAAAAAACAGTAACAGTAGTGTAAAAGACGAGGAAAAAGAACACTAAGCAGGAGAAGAAAACAATAATGTTGAAGGCGGCAAACGGCCGCGGCGGGAGGATGATGAAGAATGAGAAGTCCCGCTCTTTGCAAAGTCGAAATGGCCGATTGTCTCTTTATTTCCGAAAGACAATTTTCTGAAGTGGTCTTGGAGGTTTGAACGGCCATCGTAAGCCACCATCGACCATCGACCATCGACCATCGCCAGCCATTATTTAGAACTTTCACTTTAATTGATTGCGCTTCTTGTTTTTTAACAGCCACCAGCAGAGTAATCGAGCGTAGGGTGTGTGTGTGTGTGTGTGTGTGTGTGTGTGTGTTTATACTTTACAACAGCATATGTTTTGTTTTTCTGTTAAAGTTAGTTTTCGACAAACGAAATTCAAACAAAAGAAAAGGAAAAGAAAAGAAGATTTTTTTCTCTTCTTTTTTTTTGATTTTTTTTTTTTTTTTTTTTGATTTTTTAGTAAATTTAGAAAAAGTTAATAAAAAAGCTAAAAAAAAAATTATTGACAATATTTTTAAGCTCAATTTAAATGAATGTAGTTTTATATCGGTTTTAATTGGAAATCAGCATTTAAATAAAAAAGTTTGAAATATTTTTTATGCTTAGACAATCATGTTGCTTTTAGTTTGAATAAAATATTTTGATTAAAAATTATATATTTGATGTCCTTCTCGATTGAAATGGTTAGTTGGCGACCTTCTTTGCTAGAAATTTTCGAATATGAAGCTTAAGTTTTTCCAAAACAATAAAAAAACAGTATTTTGATGAATGGACTTGTTGTTATCAACGAGTTCATGGCCGTGACGAAAACGAAGGGAGTTTGCCCGAAACATTATTCGATATCCGATTATCCGATACATTATTCTGGAGGAATTTGTTGTAGTTAATAAATAATATTAGCAAGATTATTGTAATGTAATGAACGTCCCTACGAATGAAATGGGAACGCTTGTTCATGCAATGATTGTCGTATATTCAGATTCATTTTCATATTCTTTTTCCGTTATTATTATTTAAGTTATTATTTTAAGATACAAATAATAACTTTTCCTTCCTTTACTTTCGTTTTTTTTATTTTTTTTTTTTTAATTTTTTTTTTTAATTTTTTAAAAATTCTTTTTTTAAATTTTTTTTTTGTTAATTTTTTTTTTTAATTTAAAAAATTTTTTTTTTTTTTTTTTAAATTTGTTTAAATCTAAAATTTGTTTTTAAAAGAAGTTTAATTATTATTATTATTATTATAGTTATATTTAGGTACATGCATATTTAGGTACAAATTATTGCGAACAAAACAAAAATTTCCCAAACTCTCAAATATCAAAGAATCATTAAACATAATTTATTAATGAAATAAAAAACCAGCACAATCTCATAAAAAATAACTTCCTTGTAATCAGCCTCAGTCACTCTTTCTCTCTCTCTCTCTCTGTCTCTTTCGCCCTCCGCCTAAATTCTAGGATACTCTTTTGTACTTTTATTTTCTTTGAATTTTTGTTTAATCTCATCCAGAAAATATGTTCAAAAAATAATTAAAAAAAAAAATAAAGTCGTTGGTATAAAAATAAAACAATAGCAAAACTTGGCGAAAATAAAATTCTTCTCTGTCACTAAACAACTACAACAATAATAAAAACAACACACACACACACACACACACACACACACACTAACAGTTTCATAGACAATACAAACGTATTCAAAGACGGCAAAATGATCAACGAAAACAACGAAAACAACAACAACGAAAACAACAACGAAAACAACAACCAAGAAGAGATACCGTCAACAAGTGATGATCAACAACTAGAAGAGACTAACGACGCATTCGTCAGATTAACTTTCACTTTGTAATAATTATATTCAGTAGTTTCAGTTAACACCAGCTCCGTAAACTCACAAAAGCCGAAACGAATACATACACACAGCGAGAGAAATTTATACACACACACACACACACACGCACATTTATTTATTTACATATACATATGTATGTATGTACATGGTACGATAATAACAGAAGCAAACTTGTTGAAGAAGATGTTGAGATTTACGCTAAGAAAAACCGTGAATAATACTCTAATGTTGGTAAAAAGTTTCGATCGACAGAGCGGCAGAGACCAAACAACATTGGCAACAACAACAACAACAACAACATTGGCTACTACTGCCACCACCACCAAAAATTACTTGTAGTATGGTAATAGTCAAACAATTAGTAATAAAACCATAATAATAAGCAAATTAATTTTATAAAATTATAAAAAGATTTTAAATAAATTGTCTTTAAACTTAATCATGATTATAAGACTAGTCATCATACAACAGATTTTCAATAAAGTAGATTTCAAAAATACTACTATTTTTTCGTGGTATCATCACGTTTTCCATTAGCTTAATTTATACGTATTAACAGTTTAGTTACAGTTTTCGAGATACTCGTAATTTCGCCAAAAAAACATGTTTTGTGTTTTTTCATAATTTTTTAGGCGTTGTGCGTGTGTGTATTATCATCAATATCCACGGAAAATTTCCTGGTTTTTACTTGTCAAATTTACCACGCAAATGTTGGTTGTTGTTGGTTGCCAAAAGTTAAGTGAAATTTAAAGTGAGTTAAAAAAATCTTTTATTAAAAGACTTTACACAAGTTACTTGTAAATTAATAGTAGAAATAGTAAGTAAAAATGACTATAAAAGTAGTAAAATTAACAACCAACAGCGTAATGGTGGTGTTTAACTGCCAAAAATAGTGAAAATAACTATCAAAAGTTTTCTAAAAACATCTAAGAGTAAAATAGTAGCAATAACTACTAAAATTCGCCACGAATATTTTCTCTCATGATACTCGTATGGAAAATTAAGAAAATCGAACCCCTGCCACGCCTACTTTTTAAGTAAAAAAAAAGTGGGCTGAGTTTCTCAGCTTGCAGTCGTGCAGTCGTATCTGAAGCTTAAATCTCATTGCCGTGTTTGTCGTAGCATTCATCTCACAAAAAATGGCCGCTCGCCAGGCCGAAGTTAAGGCCGCTCTGGGTTGTTTATTTCAATTTAAATTAAAAAGTGGAGAAATCTCAGGCCTGGCCATCAGGCTTAAGCAAGCCCTTTACGAGAATACTCGTATGCACTGTACAGGAATGGCATACAGCAAAAGAAAACAGACACACAATGAACCAACAGAATCATCCACCATCTATCCATCCATCCATCCATCCGCCCACAACCATTCAATGAAGAATCATACAGCGCCAAAGCAACAGCAACAATGTGAAGAAAGTACAACAATGCATGGACTATAACTCGTACACTAAACGAAAGATACTACGTTTTAACAATAAAAGCATGCAGAGGAGAAAAAAGCCATCAGAGAAAGAGGCAGTATGCAGAGAAGAGGTGGCTGACAAAAGCAACAACGGCGACTTCAACATACTCGTACTCGCAACATACAGCAGCACTTAAGCGGCCCGAGTCAGTCGCCACTGTCGCCCGTCGCTGCTCTCCACTCCCCAGAAAGCAATTTAAAGAAGGGTTCAAAAGAAGACGGCAGCAGAAACAACTTTCACCCATTAAAATTCGTGTCGCTCTTTGGCGAGCGCAGTATCTTCGGTTGGTTGCTGGTTGTTTTTGTGTTGTTGTGTTGTTGTTGGTTGGCGGATGGCTTGGTTGGCTAACGATTACTCTGATCTTCCAAGCAGCAATAACAGCAGCCAGTTGGCTTGTTCGTTCGTTGCTGCGACTGCCCCACAACTTACGGTACTTTAAGCGACCACAGCCAAGAAAGCGAACCAACCAAACCAAGTCCCACAACCAAGTCAACCAACAAAATTGAAGACAACAAAGAGCTGATGGCAATTTTATGTGCAAACTTGATTGCAAGAGAATCGCTCGAGTGTGCTCGCAGTGTGGCATTGGAGAGCACCTAACGCAGGCGCCAACAACCAGAAGCAACATGGTTCGTTTGCAACTAACGATAAGTGTAGAGATAAAAGCAACCAATACGAACAACAACAACAACGTATCAAAGAAGCTGAGGCAGCTAGACATAGAAGCAGAAGCAGAAGCAGAAGCAGAAACTTTCTAGCATTTTAAAGCTTGCCAGCAAGTTGGCCGCTGAGCTCGCTGGCATAGCTCGTAGCCACACTCGTTGGAGTGCACACGTTACCACAGGCACGCACTTTTCCATGCTGTGGGCGAGTAGTTCGTTATGAAGTACGGGCTCGCTACTTTTTTGTTTGTTGGACTGCAATGAACTGCAAGGTTTGCTAGTTCGGTTCGTTTGCTAGCAATTGCAAAATGCAAACTTTTTTTTTGCAATTTTATGTGCATTTTTTTTTTTTATTTTGCATTTTAAATACTTTTCTGCAAATTTTTGTGCATTATTATTATTTATATTATGGCCTTTAGTGGATGCTAATTTTATTAATATCACTTTCAAGCAATAAAATGTAAAAAAATGCGTTCGTTAATTGTTGAAAAAGGTCTCAAAATGCGCAGCAATTTTTTGTTTCTGAAATATATTTTTGAAACTTTAATATCAAGATAATTTCACTTTTTGGCAAAATGCAGAATTATTTAAATGGATATAAATTGTAGTACCCTTTTAGCGCAGTTGTTATCAACTAAAATCTTTTTATTATGTATACAAAGTTGTTTTTTTTTATGGTCCAACTCTTTCTAAGAAAATGTCTTCCCTTTTGTTTGTTTCAATTTTTTCAATGAAGCTTCGTTCTTGCCTTAAGTTGAAGCAAGAAGCAGCATACGTGAACTTCGTCGAAACCTTAAACCTGCGAGCCACCGAAAGTGGGCGGCAGAGTGGGCCACATTACTTCGCACTGAATGACACTGAATGAATCCTGCAGGAATCGAAGTGTCGAGAATTTAACTGAAACTGAAACTGAAACTGAAACTGAAACTTACAGCAGTAACGCGTTGAATACTGGCAGTTCGCGTTGACGACGCTGGGGGCCAACAACTCGTTGGCGGCCATGATTTCGTTGGCCATTTCCATGGAGATGGGGCGCGGCAGCGTGCTGTCGTCGTTGTCGTCGTAGTTAGAAATTCGAAATCTTCACAGCTGCGGCGGAAGAAAGTCCGAATCCAAGGCGGCAGCGTCGTATGCGTGTCGATGGACTGCTGCTGCGTACGCGTCGGTGTTAGTGTGTTTGTTGTCTTGTTGTTGAGATGATGGCAACACTTTCACTTTTTCACAAAATCTGGCCACTAAACAAGCGTTTACTCTGCGAAACGAAATTTCTACGAAATTAATTTTATTGTTACCAAAGTCATATTTTTGTCATATTTTTGTGGACTAAACCGTTGCAGTCTTCACCGTTTCATTTTATTTGTTATGAATTTTGTGAATATTGTAAAAAATTGTTTATTTTTTGTGGTTTTTTTTCGGTTTTTTTTTTTTTTTTAAAGAAATTGCAATATTTTGTGCTTTGCAGAAACTTTTCACAAATATTTTGTTAATTTTTACAATTGATTTTCTATTCAGTTTTTTTTAATTAGTTTTCCTTTTTGTTACTTTCAAAAAAAAAAAAAAAAGGAAACTTTCTTTAGAACATATTTTCTCGCTTGCAAACGTTAAGAGTTTCAGTTTATTTCTTTGTTGTTTTTTTTTTTTTTTGCTCTGGCTTTTGCACGATGTTGTCGCCGTCGCCGTCGCCTTTGCCGTCGTCGTCACTGGAGTGCGCGTGGTGAAATGCTGAGCTCGATCGGAGCCTGTAACGCTTTCCTCGACTCACTTTTTACGTCTGCGCGGTGGGCTGCGTTGAGGCGCCCGCTTGACTCCAGGCCGTGATGGTGTCGGGCCGCTCCACACCGCGCCGCATTTCATTCCATCGCGTCCTAACGAGCTGCGGCTTTCTTCTTTCTATTCTCAGCGACGCCACTCTACTGCTTCTTCTAGTGATAAAAGCCTTTCCATCGCCATCGCCATCGCCATCGCCACTCTTCTCTTTTTCTTCTTCTCCTGCCTGTGACGTTCTCTTTCTCTTTCCTTTTCTTATTCTTCTTATCTATACTCGTTCCTAAAAACTTTCTTACTCTGGCTAACAAGAAATGCTTTCTTCTTTTTCTTTGTTTCATTTCCATGCGTTTCCATTCCGTTTTGTTCCTTCGCGATCGTTTTTCTTTAGCAGTCGAAGAAAGACAACCCATGCTGTCTCTGTTGCTGTTGCTGTTGTTGTTGCTGTTGTTGCTGTTGTTGCTGCTGCTGCTGCTGCCACTGTTGAAGGTTTCTGCTGTTTTGGCCAAAGTCATGACGTTCTTGCTGCGAGTTTGTTTTGACGTGTCTGCACGACAAACTCTGGAAAAAAGCAAAACAAAGCAAAGTTATGGAAAGTATTATTTCGTGTGTGGTTGTTGTTGTTGTTGTTGTTGTAATGCATTTACTACCATAAGTTAAGTTATGAGCTTCTATTTCTTGTTTATTTTAATACTATCGTTTCCAATTTTCTTACGGAACGCTTCTAATTTCTCCCTGATTCTTCTTCGTCCTCTTTTCCTGCCTTCTTCTTCAACAGTTTCTTCTGTTTCTTCTTCTTATACAATACATACATACATACTTGTACACTGTTTGCTGTAAGATTTTCTCGGTTTTATTTTTCATTTCTTTCTTTCGACACAAACGCAACAAAGAAATAGAAATAGAAAAAGAAAAGAAAACTATTAGTCAACTTCTTCTTTTTCTTATGCTTCGTCCTCGCTCTTTTTTCTTCTTTATCTTCCTCTTTTTAAGCGATTTTTCTATCGATTTTCATGCGCTCTTTTTGGTTATGATTTTTATCAAATACATTTATACCTATCTTTCTCTCTTCATCGATTTTATCTTCAGCGTCTTCACATTTTCTTCTTCTTTTCTCTTACTTTTTCTTTTGATTTGTCACATTTTTCATATTATGTATTAATATGTACTATTTTCCATTCTTGTGATGGAATAAATGCAGAGCTTTTTCGCTTATGATTTTCTTTTTTTTTTTTTTTGGTGAAAAACGAAGAAGAAGGCTTGTTTATTTTTAACTGCCTTTTCTTCTTCTTCTTCTTTTTATCTTCCTAATTATCTTTTTCTATATTTTGATTCTATTAAAATTTTTTTTCGCTTTTCATTTTCCACCTTATTTTCTAACGCAAACACAAGAAAACTACATAATTTTTCTTCTGGCTGAAACTTCTTCTGGTCTTCTTCGTCTTCTCTTTCTCTTTCTTTGGCTTCTCCTTCTCCGTCTTCTTTTTCGTCTCATAACTTTCTAACCTAACTTTGCCAGCGCTTTTACTAGCTTTTAAAACAACTGAAATTGATTGATTTTGGTGCTTTTTTTTGGTTTTGTGGCTCCAGAAATCTAGCCCGATGTACATAGAAGCAGAAGAAGATGACGTAAAACATAAAAGGTGAAAAGAGGGGGAAGCTGAATGTAAGAGAGTCTGTTTATTTCTTTGAATTTTTCTGTTCATTCTGCAAAAAGCAACAGTAACAATTTTCAGAAGCTTTTTCCATTATATAATTTCAATAATTTCGTAGTTGCTCTCTGTTATCGTTGTAGTTGCTGTTGTTCTTCTTCTTCTGCTTCTTCTTTTTCTTATGGTTACTTTATTATTGAAATTAATTAATGTTGCGCGATCATTTAGACTTCGCAATTCGACTGGAATAACACATTTTTTTTTGGTTAATAAAATTATTCTGCCCACAAAATTTTCCAAAAACATTTACGCGAAACGTTGCATAACGTACAATACTTCTTTAAAGGCTTTTAGTTTATTAGTTTATTATTTATTACTAAAACCGTAATCGCATCCGAATTGAGAATTTCGACCCAGAATTTTTCCATTTCCTTTCATATTTTTGTGATATGAAGCTTGTGCTAATCTCACGATAACGAGGTTATCTTTGGTTATCTCACGATAATCGTTCTTCATACAACACGTTGTAGTTATCCTTCCCCTTCATCCTCTTTCGAATTGAACTATTATTTCTATTATTTGAAATACATACAAACGTCTTTGGAAATGAATTATTTTAGCAATGCGTTAGAGACTGAATAAAAAGGAGAAGAATAGAAAAAGAAGCTCTCAGCTACAAACAAGTTGTCAGTTCTGGTTCATTAAGTATTTTACGGTCACTGATTTTGAACCCAAAGTCAGAACTACACTGTGCACGATCCCATATGCCGGAACCTCATAAAACCTGCATTATAAAACCTCATTATCCAGGTTTTTTAATCTGATATTAGAACTTTTTCGCTCAGAAATTCCAGGACTGTGGTTACAGATTATAGAACTAATTTATCCGCCATCTTGTAGTAAACACTTTTTGAAAATTTTGTGAACTGAGTAATCGATTGAGTCACAAGATTTTCAATTCAATAAAATATAAAGTATTTTGTTTAATTTATATTGCAAAAAAAATTGTTTTAATATTAAACTATTGCCATTAGTTAAATAAGAGTCATTAAATGTATATTGAATTCAAAAAAAAAAGAGCGAAGATACATTTACCTTCTTCTTCTTGTTCTTCTTTAATGTATTTCAATGTAAATTAAAGAACTTTGCGCCCTGAATGCATTCACTTTCCTTTATGTGTACAGCTCTACAAATAACAGCTTGTTTGTAAGGCTTAGTAAGGCCTGAAAGAGTAGAGTCTCATTGTGTTATTTTGTTTCTCTCTTTACTGCCCTCTCTTTCTTCTTTCTTTTGATATTTTTCTTTCAGTTTATTCATTAGTACATTTTCTTTTTAACCCAGCATTATTGCTTCCATTTCAATACGTTCAAAATATTGGTGGATTAAAAGTTTTGAAGTCTTTTGTTTGGTTTTCTTTTCAGGAAAACTTTCTATTATTTAAAAAAAAATTCAGGAGAAAAAAGACAGAAACCGAAACAAAGGTTGCTCAGAGAAAGAACATTTGGCGCTCGAATTTTGATTAATTTTATTTCAATTTCTAATAAACTTTTAAGCATTGTCGTTGTCATTTGTTAATTAATTTTTTAAGCAAAAATGAAAATATTATTAATTAATCGTGTATCGTAAAAAAATGCGAGAAACCGAATTTTTTAACAGGAAATTGTAATTATTTTAAAAATATAGACGAGAAACGTGGCAAACAATAGACTTAAGACACAAACCCTTGCAGCATGATTTTAACACTTTATGCGTTTCGAAAATAAAATTAACAGCAACAGCAGCCGCAACCACATAAAAAATAATAATAACAACAACATTAACAACAACAACAACAACAAATCTACGCACAGAAGAAAGCAGCAAAATAGTTTGTTTGTTGTTTTTTTTTTCAAACAAAACCTTTTCACTTTTAAATATTGTTTAACACCGAAACTGAAACAATCCCAAGTACCATCAAATGGTAGAAGATTAAGAAAAATAGAACTAAAACTGTAAATAAACACTCAAAGAAGCTTAAACAAAATTAGGTCGAAAAAGAAATGAAATTTCAAGTTAGAAAAAGCAGTAAAACTTTAAGCCGACAATGATTAAAAGGGGCTCCTCCATACATTCAATACCAAAGCGGGAAAATGTTTAGGAAGCAGTACAGGCACCAAGAAATTTTAGACCTCACTGGATTAACTGACAAACAAATTAAAAGTTATTTAAGAACAACAAAAAATTTGTTAAAATATACCTAAGTGCAGGTACTCCTCAGTTTACGAACGGGTTTCGTTCCGACGACTACGTCGTTAAGCGATTTGGTCGATAAGCAAGCCTCTCTTATCGAACTGTAAAATTATAAAAATATAAAAATTATGCAACAAATTTCAGATCTATTCATAAATACTGTTCAAATGGCAAGTATTAGGTTTATATAAGCCGATGAAGGATCGAAACTCGGTGGCCCGAATCCGAACTAGGTCCGAAATGCGAGTGGTCATTAAGCAGATAGGTCGTAAAGTGAGGAGTACCTGTATAATATTTATAAAATTTAAAAGAATTCAATATCTTTAAGCACAACCAAAAAAAAAAATAAAAAAAAAAAGAAAAATTGATAATGAATTGAAATCAATTGAAAAATTGATAAAAATGTAACTTAAAAATCAGACCTTTTTAAAAACTTTAAGTAGCTAAAGGTATAATGCTTAAAAATGTAAAAATTTTTAATGAGAGCATTTCTACAAACCGAAAAGAGAGAAACAAATTTCCTTCGATATTTTAAAAAAACAATGTTTTTAACGATATTTCTCTAAGGATTTCAAAACGGATTTGACATTTTCAATTATTAAAAACTTATTGAGTTATTTAAAAGTTAATTGACAACGAACAATTAGAAAAGAGTAGAAAAATTTTAATTTTTGATGTTTCTCGCATGAAGTCAAAGTTTGAAGAAGGAAAGGAAGAATGAAAGCTCAGGTCTATACTCGACGCCATCAATGTTGGGAACGCTCTAAGAAGAAAATTAAGCCAAACGACCCAAATTCTTAACGATTCCCAAAGAAAGGAAGCCAAGCCAAAGAAAAAGAAATCAAAGTTTGACCCAATTGCTCACGTGCGTACGTGTGTGCATACAATCGGCGCGCTGAGACCCAAAATCCGTTAAACTAAATCAACAAACAGACAATCGAAAGTTTTTCGCTTTTTTAAATAAAAAAGAAAAGAAACAAATCATGAAACAAAGAGAACAAGTACGTAGAATGTTGTGAAAAGGCAGCAGCAGCGAACAAAAAGCAGCAGAAAGAAGACGAGAATTAAATCGATCGAAATCGTTAAAATTTCATTGAAATTCGTTGCGTGACGACGACTGCTGTTGAATAAAGCGCTATTGAAAGCGTATAAAAAACAGAATCTTTCATGATTTTCGACACTCAAAAATCAGAAAGTAGAAATACATCAATGCTTCGACACACACACACACACACACACGCGCACTCAAACAACGTTTGATAACCGGACGATAATGTAAAGTCAGCGTTGAATTGTAAACTTAGTGTTCAGGTATTTATTTTTGGGAGTCACTCTTTCTTTTTCTCTCTCTAATTGGTTTTATTTTACCGACTCACGATCACCCCCCCCCCCCCCTCCACTCTGCCCCCTCCCTTCAATCAGCCTAACTTTAAAGCCAAAGTAATTTCTAAAGTTCTTTTAAGCCCAAAAACAGCAGAGCTCTGGTCATGGATCGTGCTTCTTCTTTGCCATTCTCAAGCCAGCCAAAGCCAACAAAGTAGCATCATCGTCACGAAGAAAGGGCGCACCAACTGAAAGAAGAAACCAATGCTCAAGAGACCGAGACGAAACGGAAACAGCAACCGGCAGAAATGAAACGAAACGAAATGAAGAAATAAAAGAAAGCAGAAGACAAAAGAAAAACATTCTTACGGTGAACAAAACTGGGTCAGCTGAGGAACACTCACCACAAACCGTCAGAAAGCACACTGGTTGCTTCAACCACAACAACAACAACAACAACAACAACCCATAACCAACAACCCACAAACAACTTGGAATATTAAAAGATCCACTTGCACTTTCTTTTTCTGCCATCATCACAAGCCCAGCAATTACAACAATAACAACTTCAACACATGCTTAAAACCGTCATGGACAGCACGGACGTCTACCCCGCTACCCCGTTTCCGACGCTGCACTACGCCTTTCTTTCTATCTCTCTCGTTGTTGCTGTTGTTGTTGTTTATTGGTAGAACCAGTTGGCTTTGCTCGCTGCCTCGTTAAACGATTCCGATCACGAGAGCCCATCATCACCGTCGCCGCTTCATGTGTTTCACTCGGTGCTTAAGAAGAAGTGCTTGAGGTTGCTGCGCTAGACGCGTCATTGTGTGTGTGCGTTGCTTTAGATTGTGTCGTTTCTTTCCATCGCTGGGGGGGGGGGGGGGGGTGGGCGGAAGAAGAAGAAGTGCAGAGAAAGTTATGGTGTACATTATTTAGTGAGTTAGTCGATCGCTCGGATGCTCGATCGATCGATCGGTCGGTCGTTCGTGTACCTCGGTGTCGGTCGATAATCGAGGAAACGCTTTCTGCAAAGCAGAACTAAGATGTCGTTACTAAAATCATTGCTTACTTTTAGGCACTTTCTGAGACGTTTGTTTCTTGTAAGAAAATCGTTCTTAAAAAAAACGTTCTTAAAAAGACTCCTATTTATTTTTCCGCTAAAAAAGTAAAGGAAAAAGGTTGCCAGGTTAATTGTTAAAGGTTACTTGTTAAAGGTTACTTAGTTAAAATTTAAAAAAATATATTAAATACATCTAATTTTTTAATGAAATTGCCCATGACTTCGTTGTAAAAACTATTTTGACTTTTTATTGGCTTGAGGAAGTATTTTTCTACTGAAATAAATTTGAAATATCTGTGACAAGCATTCCTCCAGCATATTATTCCTAAAGAATCCTCAACAAAACTACTTGATGCTGGAATCGTTCATCTTAATTAAAAAATTTCTGAAAAAAGAGTTTTTTTAGATCAAAATTAATTAATTAATTAACACGTAGTGATAACTATTACAAAAATTTTACTAAACTGAGCACAGGAAAAAAGACATTTGGTTCATTTTTAAGGTTGATAAAATCAAAAAAGGTCCATACGATAAATTGAGGCTATTCAGAGCTTCCACCGGAAATAATTTTGAATGATTTTTAAAGTTTTTTTTGAGTAAAAAAAATTTGTTAAAAATATTAAATCTTTTAATGATTTAAACCGAACATAGATTTGTGTAAAAAATTATTAATTATGAGTACATATTTCGAAAAAAAATTCTTCTTTCTTGAAAAAAAAAATAGCCTCTGACGACAAAATAGCCTCTGTCGTCTTTGCCTCTATAAAGAAATGGCGGTGATATACCGTCCAGGAGTGGAACGAGCCCCACAAAATTCATGACATTTTTGGACTTCGGCCCTATTTACATTTTGAAATAGGTACGCCCATGGTTTTCGCTGCGATAAAAACTATTATCATGACATTCGACAAATAGTTTTGTTTCTCAATTAATCGAATAGATTTATTTTGAAACGAAATTATTTTAAAAAAATTAAACAGAAACAGCTACAACAACAACAATTACAGCAACTACTACCAAACAATTAAAAACTCAATGTAGAAAGAGTCACGTAAACTTTTGTTGGAATAAGTTTTGAGTAAAAGAAATCGTAGATAAAAACGATTGTACAACGACTCGCATGACAAAAAGTCTTTATTTAGAATACGAGTATTAGCAAAAAATAGAAACTATTTTATTGTATACTAACTGAAGATTTATTCTACTTAAAGGCCGGCCCTAAATAGACGAATAGCTCTGTAACGAATTTGACAGCCGTAAATGATCGAACTGAACGAAACATTATAAATGATTACGGAGGCTTCTGTTAAGCGCCTGTAAGATACCTCATTTTTTCCGTCTTGTTTTTGAGGTGGCGTGTAAGCTGGATAGCTATAGAAAATCCCTCTCTTGTAAGAAAGGGATCAATAGATAATCGCTGCAAGATTTCATACATATGCTCGTAAATTGTTGTTGTCAAAGTTGTTCAGAGTTTGCATCAAAAAAACGTCAAAAACAATATCTAAAAAATTTTCTGGGGCTTACATTTTTCTTGCATTTTTATAACGATTGCCTGCTGTAGCGCATGCATTCACACTCATGACAGCGTCAATTGCTACAGTAGTCGATCCGTTCTTTAGCAACTTGACGAAAGAAAAGAAATACCGAAAAAATGAGGTATCATAACGAATTTGACAGCCGTAAACGAGGATACGTAAATGACCGAACTGAACGAAACAGTTACAAGCGTTGACGGAGGCTTCCGTAAGATTCGAACAGCCATATGCGGAGCTACTCGTCACAACAACAACAACAACAATTTCAACAACAATTTCAACAACAATTTGTGAAAACAGCTGAGCAAATAAAATCGTCTGTTTACGTACAATTTAGGTCGCGCTATTGTTGTAATGATTGTGTGCAAACGTTCGATGAGTTTCTCATGAAGCTACTCGTCTATTTAGGGCGGGCCTTAGCCCTAACAACAACAACAACAACAACAACAACAAACAAGTGCTGAACAAGACTAAGATTGATTATTTATTGCTAATAATTTTACGAGAACTCAACAAAAAACTTTACCAGTATCGTTGAGAGAGGAGTGCGAAGGCAGGTAGACAGAGGTAGACGGGAAGGCCGGGTGGGTTCCGTTTAAGACACAGACACCGAATTGTTGGAATTTTCCTGAGAGCGACGAGATGCAGGACGGAAGCGGTGCCGCAGGAAGCAATGACAAATGTTGTCGGCATCATAGCATGAACAATGCATTTGTAGAAGCAACGGCTACGGCTACGACTGCGGCAACAACAACAACAACAACAACATGTTGCTATTGAGCAAATTGCAATTTATTAAGTTGCTGTTTAGTGAGCTTCTGAAGTGAAACATAATGACGTTTTTAGTTCTAGTGCCGCTTCTTTAAATACCTTCTTCACGTTTCCTACTCTTCTTCTTCTTCTTCTTCTTCTTCCCTGAGCATGTTGGTGTTGGCAAAAAATGCGCCAATCCGAATTCTTTAGTGACAACCTTGATTTGTATTTATTGTCTATTTTGTTATTGCTGCAGCAGCAGCAGCAGCAGTATCAACATCAGCAGCAACCAACAGCAGCGACAAACGATGGCGCGCTCGCTCGGATCGTATCGGTCCTTCTAAGGTTCGTTTCTATTAAAAGATATGGCAACGCATCCTCGTCGTTTAGTTTATGCGCTGATTTGTAAGCGAAGAGAGAGAGAGAGAGAGAGAGAGAGAAGAGAGAGGGGGGCAGAGCTACGGGATAGCTACTAATCGATTAATGCGATTAGCGTGGCCGATGCAACAAGCTACAAATAATGCAGCAGCTGCTATTGTTGTTGTTGTTGTTGCTCTTGCTCTTCTTTTCTCTTCTTTCTTCTCTTCTTCTTCTTCTTCTTCTTCTTCTTACAGATGCCTTTTGCTGCTGATGCTTAATAAGACGTACCAATGCCACCGTACGGTAGCTTTTCTCTTTCTCTTTGTTGTTGTTGTTTCTCCTGATTCTGTCATTGTTGTTGTTTGTTTGTTGTTCTTTTCTTAAAATGTGCATTGTTTTATAAAACAATTTACTCAACAATTTGTTCGATTTAGATTTTGGGAGCAACAATTTTCGAGTCTCTTCGAGCAACTTCGTAGAAAGCAATGAATTTCACCCTGTTTTTTGTTGTTGTAATGATTGTACGATAGTATCGAATAGAGAGAGAGCATCCATTATGTAGTCATTGGTTGTTGTTGTTGTTGTAATTGTTTGTACCTTTAACTAGGAGGGCATATTTTGTGTGTGTGTGTATGCATTTTTCTACACTGCTCAAAATAATGCTCTACATTCGGTCAACTAAGTACAAAAAAATCCATCGGTAAAATCAACACCGTTTAAAAATTAAATTCATGGAATCAAATTGGCGGCCGGGATTCCAAACAAAACTTGGCCCACAGAGCGCAATCTTTGCTAAAATCTATTTTTCAGGAAAAAATATACATTTCAGGTCTTCCTGCGTGGAGGGCTTTTGACCGCCGGAAGACCCTGTATGCCCTGTAAGTCGATTTCAGCAAAGACAGGGTGACTAAGGGTTAACAATAATCTCTACCGTGGCCTTTGGTTACGCTGGTCTTGAGGACTCAACACTCTGTTAAAAGGCTATACTTGCCTTTTTCGACATTGCGTCGATATTTTCCAGACGCAGTTTCCAGTTTCCAGGCTTTCCAGTTAAGTACTTCCAGGCGATAGAAACTGATTGGATCTTCTCTAGGCCCTTCCCTGAACCAGCCTCACAGCCCTTCTCAGTGTTACTCATGCCTGCTGTAGCGCTCGCTGAAGACAACAATCACTCGCTTTGAGAAAGGTGCTTTTATGGACTGGTTCCTGCTGGCGCACACTGGGCCATTGGTGGCTGCTGTGATTGTGTGCGTTTGTGTAGCGTTTGTGGCGATTCGGCTTCGGGCCTGCCATTTGTTTATTTTTGAGTTTTCGCCGTTTTCGCCATTTTTGCCAACGCACGTCGGCTCTCAGCGGCGCCAACTTTTCACGATATAAAGAGTTCCGCTGCACTCGCGCTTCTATTTGTTGTTGAGTCAAGCCGCCAGCAAGGATCCAGGAGAGCACCCAGACGACTCGTACAAGCAAATTTTTTTCAGTGTCGTACGCTTCAGAGGTGTGTAAGAACAGTCGTCACGTAGTAGTAGTAAAGGATCATGGAAATAAAAGCAAATTCAAGGATTAAAATGATTAAAAAACAGGCATCATAATAAAATAATAACGCAATGCAAAGTTAAAATGTTAAGAGTTTTTGTGTTTTGTGTCGATCGGTGTAGAAAACTATAATGAATTTGGAAGCTTTTAACGCATAAAATCAGAGATTTCCCAAAAAAAAAAAAAAAAAAATTCATAACTCAAGAAAGCTTTCAATAAAAACCATCCTTTGTACGAGATAAGGACCCTTTTTGATAGCTGAAAGACGAAACGAGTTCTCCAGAAACGTTCCACAAAATCCTATTCCGTTTCTAACCTTAAAAGCTTTTACGTAACGCCGAAGTTGAACTTTTTACATGAAGAAACTCAAATGAATGAATTACGCGATGAACCACGACGAAATGTTATAATTACGTAATGTTTGAAAAAAACTGTGGAAAAACACTGAAAATAGAACATTTCTGCAAATTTACTTTGAGAATATTCACAAAATCTTTAAGAAAAACTATTTTTATAGGTCTTCAGTATGAAATACTATCTAAAAATTTGGAGAAAGGACATTTCTATTTTTTAAAAATGAAAATAAAAATTAATTAAAAATTGAAAACAATATTTCAAGTGAGGAAAATTTATCTTTTTAGACTCAGAAAAGATTTATATTTCTGAGCAAATACGCTCTTTATGAACACATAAAAAAATAAGAAATAAACGTTTTTTCCTTTCTAGACGGCCCGCAGAAAAGAGTCCTAAATAAGAGTCAGAAAAGACTCATAAAATTGTGCGTTTTGTGAGTTAAAATTTTCTTTAAAAAATAATAACTTCTGAGCCTTTTATGATTCTTTTCGGAGCCTTTTAAGAATCGTTTCTGAGCACTTTATGATCTTTTTCGGAGCATTTTATGATTCATTTCGGAGCCTTTTATGCTATTTTTCTCAGCATTTTCTGAATATTTTCGGATCCTTTTATGATTCTTTTTTGAGCATTTTATAAATCTTTTCTGAGCCTTTTATGAATCTTTTCGGAGCCTTTTATGATTCTTTTTTGAGCATTTTCTGAATATTTTCTGAGCCTTTTATGATTCTTTTCTAAGCATTTTATAAATCTTTTCAGAGCCTTTTATGATTCATTTCTGAACATTTTATGATTAATTTAGAAATCTAAGCATTTTTCAGACTAAAAAAATATTCAAATTTATGAGCAATTTCGGCTTTTTTGGACTCATAAAAGACTTAGACATGTGCTTTTTTCCTCTCCTAGATGGCTCGCTGAAAAGAGTCTTAAATAAGTTACTTAATGGGCAAACAATTTGAATCTTTGCAGACTCCAAAAATATTCTTATTTATGTAATGTAAAATTTATTTAGGCTTTTTAAGATTATAAATTTAATTTTAATTTTATAAAAGATTGAAAAATGTGTATTTTCCTGCCCAACGCACAAATTGTTGAAAAAAGTTGATGAGTTCATGATGAGCTAGCTCATGAGTGGTTTACGCGTTTCAAAGAAGGTCGCGAGTCGCCGAAAAATTATGAACATGTTGGTCAACAAAAACCAGTAACAACTCAAGATAGTTTTCAAAAATACAAAGAATTAATCAAAAATTATAATTTTTAAATTGAAATAAATTTTTTTACTTCAAAAGCAAAGTTTGAAAAAAGAGACGTACTTGATTAATGAATCATATAAGACTCTTCGCGGAGTGCCTTTTTGGAGCACACATATTTTCTTCCGAAAAAGGAGTCTGTTTTGAACTCATAGCTTTTGAAAAGGTTTAGAAGCTGGAGAAATTACACTCTATTTCAAAATATTGAAAGCTCTGGAGAATTCGTCTAGAATGATAGAGTCTCGAGTTACTTTACTTTATGGTATTAATAGATCGACTATACTTACTTTATTCCATGCCGCTCCTTTTAATTCTGCTTGTACCTACTTTTAGTTGTAAGCGCATTAGCAAAAGGAGACCGTAATAAATTCTATACCCATTTCAGGACTATTGCATCTACTCTTCTAGGTACCATCCTACGACGATCATCATCAAACTCACCATCCACACTCACACGATCCCAAGTTAGCTCTACTCTGCACCTTCTCACAGTCCTTCAGTTCTCCCCGCTTCAGCCCGCCCCAACGCAGCTCTCACCCTTAGAAGATCACTCCAGCTCAGTCCAGACCGAATCGTTGTATCGATTTCGGAAAAATCCACCACATTCACTCTCGCCGTGGTACATTAGCGCCTCTAACGTGATACCTTGTTCTTTGTGTTTCTCTCTGTCGCAGGTTTTCACAATTTCATTGAACTGACAAAATGTGTGACGACGACGCGGGCGCTCTTGTCATCGACAACGGTTCGGGCATGTGCAAGGCCGGGTTCGCCGGCGACGACGCTCCACGTGCCGTCTTTCCCTCGATTGTGGGCCGGCCGCGCCACCAGGGCGTGATGGTCGGCATGGGCCAGAAGGACTCGTACGTCGGCGACGAGGCGCAAAGCAAGCGCGGCATCCTCACGCTGAAGTACCCCATCGAGCACGGCATCATCACCAACTGGGACGACATGGAGAAGATCTGGCACCACACCTTCTACAACGAGCTGCGCGTCGCCCCCGAGGAGCACCCGGTGCTGCTCACAGAGGCGCCCCTCAATCCGAAAGCCAACCGCGAGAAGATGACCCAGATCATGTTCGAAACCTTCAACTCTCCGGCCATGTACGTCGCCATCCAGGCGGTGCTCTCGCTGTACGCTTCGGGTCGCACCACCGGAATCGTCCTGGACTCCGGTGATGGTGTGTCGCATACCGTGCCCATCTACGAAGGTTTCGCCCTACCGCACGCCATACTGCGTCTGGACTTGGCCGGCCGCGACTTGACTGATTACCTGATGAAGATCTTGACCGAGAGAGGCTACTCGTTCACCACCACTGCCGAGCGCGAAATCGTGCGCGACATTAAGGAGAAGCTGTGCTACGTGGCACTAGACTTCGAGCAGGAAATGGCTACCGCTGCCGCCTCGACGTCGCTGGAGAAGTCTTACGAGTTGCCGGACGGTCAGGTCATCACCATAGGTAATGAGCGCTTCCGCTGTCCCGAGGCCCTGTTCCAGCCATCGTTCTTGGGCATGGAATCGTGCGGCATCCACGAGACTGTCTACAACTCGATCATGAAGTGCGACGTCGACATTCGCAAGGATCTGTACGCCAACTCGGTGCTGTCCGGCGGCACCACAATGTATCCAGGTGGGTAACGCAGGCCCCTGAGATCGGTCGCAGTCGAACGAGCAGCGACTCATTTTCCTTCCTTTGACGCTGATTTACGAGTACTTCATTGATTAATGTTTCTTTCCTTCTTCCTCCCGCCTATTCTGCCGCTCTGCTTGTCTTTCTGCCTCTCTGCTCTCTCTCTCTCTCTCTCTCTCTCTCTCTCTTCCGCGCACAAACAGGTATTGCCGATCGCATGCAAAAGGAGATCACTGCCCTGGCTCCATCAACCATCAAGATCAAGATTATCGCTCCCCCCGAAAGAAAGTATTCCGTCTGGATTGGCGGCTCCATCTTGGCTTCTCTGTCCACCTTCCAACAGATGTGGATCTCCAAGCAGGAGTACGACGAGTCCGGCCCCGGAATCGTGCACCGCAAATGCTTTTAAGCCTTTGATCCGTAAAAGGCGGCAAAATGCTTTGCGTGGGTGACTAGTAGCAGCAGCAGCAGCAGCAGCAGCGACGGAAGAAGCATTGTCATCAGCGGCAGCTGCAGGGTCACCTCTAAGACCAACATCACCACAATCGCCACAATCACAACTACCAACACAACCACCGCCAACACTAACACCACTACACTCGCACCATTTACAATCATAGCCACAGCAACACGCCCACAACATCGCCAACTCTATCAACAACAACAACAACAGCAAACAAGGCTGCAGCATCAAAGTGGCTCGCCAGCGCCGTCTTAGGACATTGTCGGAATTTATCAGACAATTCTGTATGGCCTGTAGATGACCACGCTTGCTCGCTAGTTGCACGCCAACAAACAACAACACTACACAACCACAACAACAACACCATTTATTTAAGCAACTAATTTCCAAAAGAAAAATCCAAACAAACTGACCAAAAATAGTCTTTAAATAAAAATGTTTATAAAATACATTCTTTATTATTTTCTTTTTTTTCTGTTCTGTTCTTTTTTCGGTTCTTCACATCCGCATTCGTTTTAAGAGTTTTTTTTTCCAAAAAATCGTGACAAAATCCCGACATTACAGAACTAGTTTTTCGATATTTTTCAGCCTCTTTAACACAGTTCCATTTAGTCACTACCAGGAGGCAAGGATCATAACCCTTAGACAACAAAATTCTCTCGATAATGCAAAGTATTTACGCATTAAAAGTCTTGATGCGTGGTGGCCTTCGGCCGTGGAAAGGATTATAACCCTCAGACAACAAAATTCTCTCGATAATGCAAAGTATTTACGCTTTAAAAGTTTTGATGCGTGGCGACTTTCGGCGGTGCCAAGGATTATAACCCTCAAACAACAAAATTCTCTCGATAATGCAAAATATTTTCCATTAAAAGTCTTGATGCGTATCGGCCTTCGGCCGTGGCAAGGATTATCACCCTCAGACAATAAAATTCTCTCGATAATGCAGAGAAGAAAATTTTTTTCCATTAAAAGTCTTGATGCGTGGCGGCCTTCGGCCGTAGCAAGGATTATCACCCTCAGACAATAAAATTCTCTCGATAATGCAGAGAAGAAAAGACTTTCGGCGGTGCCAAGGATTATAACCCTCAAACAACAAAATTCTCTCGATAATGCAAAATTAAAAAATTTTTCGGGATTTTGTAACTCGGGATATTGACTATCTTTCCATTCAGTTTTTATTATTTCGAAACGTTATCCAAGCGTAATGGCTTCGGCCCATAAAGTCCGTCAGACTTCGACTTCAACACCAACGTATTACTATGGCCCAATGAAAACTTCGACTTAATTTAATTTACTTTACCAAAATGTAAACAAACTACTTTTTTGGGCGCAAAATAGTTGTCAGTTAAAAAATATCATGTGATTTTAAAAGAATGTCACACGGAGAAATTGACACTTTTTGACATAAAATGAATCTTTCGTCAGAAATCCAAAATAAATTTTGCATGGACTCTGAAGAGACTTCTTTTCATCTAACCTTTGGCTGTGGGGCATTTTTGGGCATAGCAGAGGGATTGTCGGCGGAAAAAGAGTGTTAGATCACTCCGAGTGGACTGCCCCAGAGCCGTTTAACCCATCTTAACCTATAATAGAAATAATACGTAATAAAAAGACAGTTTTTAAATTTTCTGCTTCTTAATTATTTCCCAGTATTTTCTAAAGGTATTCGCTCTGTCGTCGTGCAACGCTGTTAATAGAGAAGAAACAAACCAAACTTTTTATTCGAAGCGTGCATTGCGCGCTCGGTTTGCTTTAATTTTACCGCGAGCCGTAGCAGCGAAGGGTACACACACACACAGCTTCTGTCTTCAGCACGGTAAATGTATAAAACAAAATGCCTGAACATTTCTCTTCTCGGTTAAATTAAAAACTCTTGTGATTTTTTCCTCAAAAAGTAATCTTTTATTTCGACATTAATTGCTTATTGTTATTGTATATATAAATTTGTTCTTGTTATTCGTAGTGTTAGATATGAGTTGCTTTTTACACTTTTAAACATTACTACAAACAACATTAAAAATATGACTATACTTTTTTTAATAGTTTCTAACGATTAAGTATATTGTATTTTACTCCTTTTCATATTACTTTAATCTTTATTAAATGTGTATAAATTATTTTGTATTCTATTTATTATAGTAAAGCAATGGCGTGAAAAGATGTGTAATTAATACCGTTGGAAAAAATATCTTTTTGTTCTCTAACTATTTTGTAAGTGGCTGAATTTTTGCAATAATTTTCTATAAATATTACCTGCATTATATTGCATGATCATTGTTTTTATCATCATTATCGACAGTGATGGACGGTGATTATGGATGGAGGAGGTTGGTGGTTGGAATCGGGGTCTGTTCTTTCAAATTACGCTGTTTGTTAATAATTTAAAATAATTATACGTATGAGTATTCTTGTCGTTGTGGTTGTTGTTGTTGTTGTTGTTGTGGTAGTTTGAATTAATTTTTTGTGGGATTGTTGAATTTTTTGTTCCATTTAGAAATGTGTTTGTTTTAGACTGAGCAACGAGAGAATTTTTTTCTACAAGCCTACATAAACAAAAAAGTCTTCGTTTTCAAATAATTATAACGGCAGTTAGTGTAGCACAAATCTATCAAAGTTTCCACAAAGGCTTATTTATTTGGAGGTTAAGTATTCTTCACGAACATACACACAAACTTCCTCGCTGATCACACTCGTATGGGTGCACTAATCTATGCGTACATGACTCAGCTGCCAGCTCGACACGTTTTGCGAGCCACCAAATTTTCACAATAAGTGCCGATAATAATTATCTTATCCATATTTGAGATTTCAAGGTGATCTATTTTATATGTATGTGTGTATTATAAAATATTATTATATTTTTAAGGTTATGGCAAAATTGTTTTCTTTTTTCTCTCCGAGTATTTCACGTAACTTTTCGGTTTTAAACTATTTCTTTTACTTTCTGTTTGTTTGTATTGCTCTTACTAGGCTCTCTCCTTCTCCCTCTCTCTTTCTTCTACTGTTTTAAAAAATTTAAAAACTTATTTTAAAAAATTATTGCAATAATAATTAAAATTATTTACACTTTCCTTTTCTCTTTTCGTAGTTTCAACATTCTTCATTTGAGTTGAATGAATATTCTTTTATTAAAATAAAATAAAGAAATATGGAAAGTTATGAGATTCACCAGCTTACATTTTATGGCAAAGAGCTTTATGGCACCGAAATGAAGATAAATTTCCATTTTTTCCTATTTTCTGAATTATATACGCGTATTTAATTTCAAAATATCTATTCAACTATTTAAAAATATGAAAATATGAAAAAATATGAAATTTTGGCGAAGAATTGAAAATTAATAAAATTTTTAAATCTGGTTTATCGTATCTTAAAAGATCTCACAAAGTATTGAAAAAAAAATTTCCGGTAATTTATAGAGAATTAAGAACCACTAATAAATTTTTTTTTCTAATTTTAACTTATTGTTGAAAAATTCAGAAAATGATATTAAAGAAATATTAATAAAAAACGGACTAAGATATAGATGAAAAATGCTGAAAACATTACACAGGCCGACAAATTTTACTAATCTTTACTAAACTCTCAATGAAACTAAATTTTTTCTGATTTATAAGGACGTCAAATCGCATTCAATATCAGAATTTCTACAGCACATACGTTTTTCGAGAAATCCTGCTCTTAATTCTGAAAAGACACAGTTTTGCGCTATATTTGAAAATAACCAACTTGACTCTAAGGTCAAACCACCTCAGAAGGTTTTGAGATTCTTCAATGTGGCCGATTATGTACCTCAAGCCAGAACCTGAAGCCATGTTCTCAATATATCATCAATATATTTACAAATTGTGTCTGCTATGAAAAAAATTTTTGGAAACTTAGTCCCTAAACTATGGCGTTGCAGTCCACTATATTTGATATGATATTTCGAATTTCAAAGTAGCGCCCCAATTTGTGAATATTCGCCAACGAATACACCAAAATAAATTACTCGTAGCTTCAACAAAGTTATCGCAGAAATAAAAAGATATTTAAACGATCTAAAAATGATGCTGAAGTTTTAGAATAATACTTTCGGATTAAGAGCACACACAGATCTCCTCCAGTACCCAAAAGAGAGGATATCTCGAAAATGTGTTCGTCCATCAATCTGTTTATCCTCTGTTAACAACAACCTTCGATCTATTATACTGTTGCCCTGCAAGAGTATCATATCATCATATCATATCATCTCTTTCCGAATACGTATCTGATAAATTTCCTCTTAATATCTACGCATCTACTATGTTATATACTATGTACGTATAATTAAAGACAAACAAACAAAATACACAATGTAAAATACTTTTAAGATGGCTTCACATGGTATAGTATAAATTGCTCTATTCGAATTTAATGTTGCAGCCTATACTTCATAAAGTACTACAATATTTATCTACAGTGAGTTTTTGTAAATCTCCACGAAAATACAACTTACAGACGAGTATAATCTACAATATTTGTCCTATAATTATCGTATAAGTATAGTATTTAAGCTCACACTTCGTACAATATACATACATATTACTTAGTTTTAGAATGTAATACTATATTTTGTCGCTGTTTTTTTACCAATTTAAACCTATAATGAATGCACTGCATGGATCGCTAAAATTATGGCCATATAAATAATAGATAGCAAATAATAATTATTCATGAATATTTAAAAAATGCAAATTTGGTCTAATTTTTTTTTTTTTTTGAACTTATGAGCGAAGTCGTAGAATGTGTAGAGACAAAAAATCTTCAAAATTTCGATTTGTGATTGTGAAAAATGTCTGTACTTCTCTCTCTTTTATACTCTTCTGGTTTGCAATGAAGCGAGAGCGCAAGAGAGACAAAACCAAATTTCACTACTTTCGGCTAATAAACATTTTTCTTTTGTAGTTTCTGTTTTTGTTAACGTTTTAAGTGCACTTTTTGAATATGTTCAATATTATTGTTCCTTTTGTTTTTGCTTTTGGTGATAAAGCTTTGTGCTTTGTGTTTTATGAGTAGACTAAATCAACCTGTTGATTATGTTTTCTTCATACACATCGTAACATAAACATGCCATACGTGTCACGATGACCATCGCTACGTAATCGCATTGTCGCTTCCAATGTGACAAGCGCCGCCATTCCTGAGAGTCTCGTTCGTGGAAGAAGAACGCCACTCGCCAGACGTGCGGGCGTGGTTTTATATCGGTGACTGTAGGTATGTACGTACATATGTATATATTTAGAACTGGGCAAACTTGAATTTAAATGCATAAAATACAATACAAGTTGGCAAGTGGGCGTGGCACCTCTGGCCGAACTCCTTTCGACAGTTGTGAACACTTTTAGCACCAAAATACTCTGTAGAATTCTTGCAATGATTCAATTAGTAGCGAAGAATCATCACACAACGTCCAGATAAAGTCCTCGATGTGTCGATATAGAACAACGTCCACAGTAGCCCCCGCAAAGAGCCCGCCTAGATGTCATCGAGGAATTAAACTGTAAACAAAAAAGAATTTAAGTGAGTTGACCATTAAGGAAGGAGAAGTACACGGCTACACATTGCTACTAAATAGTGGTGCACCCTGAGTAAGATCTCTCTCGAGAGTACGTCCTGACTGTCGTTATGAAGTGTCCTGATCTCGTTATCAAGGGTAAAATTCGTCGCCAAGTCTCTCTTTACACGCGATCTCGCTTCGATGGGAAAACATCTGCCTGTTCACTTAATTACGACTCAATAAACTCCTCGTTTGCAAAAGTTTATTTCGTAGTGCAATAGAAGTGCAACGTAAAAAGTGCAACGTAAAAAGTGCAACGTAAAAAGTGCAACGTAAAAAGTGCAACGTAAAAAGTGCAACGTAAAAAGTGCAACGTAAAAAGTGCGACGTAGAGAGTGCAACGTAAAAGGTGCAACGTAAAAAGTGCAACGTAAAAAGTGCGACGTAGAAAGTGCAACGTAAGAGGTGCAACGTAGAAAGTGCTACGTAAAAAGTGCAACGTAGAAAGTGCAACGTAGAAAGTGCAACGTAGAAAGTGCAACGTAAAAAGTGCAACGTAAAAAGTGCGACGTAGAAAGTGCAACGTAAAAAGTGCAACGTAAAAAGTGCAACGTAAAAAGTGCGACGTAGAAAGTGCAACGTAAGAGGTGCAACGTAGAAAGTGCTACGTAAAAAGTGCAACGTAGAAAGTGCAACGTAAAAGGTGCAACGTAAAAAGTGCGACGTAGAAAGTGCAACGTAGAAAGTGCAACGTAGAAAGTGCAACGTAAAAGGTGCAACGTAAAAAGTGCGACGTAGAAAGTGCAACGTAAAAAGTGCAACGTTGAAAGTACAACGTAGAAAGTGCTACGTAAAAAGTGCAACGTAGAAAGTGCAACGTAAAAAGTGCGACGTAGAGAGTGCAACGTAAAAGGTGCAACGTAGAAAGTGCTACGTAAAAAGTGCAACGTAAAAAGTGCTACGTAGAAAGTGCTACGTAAAAAGTGCAACGTAGAAAGTGTAACGTAGAAAGTACAACGCAGAAAGTGCAACGTAAAAGGTGCAACGTAGAAAGTGCAACGTAGAAAGTGCAACGCAGAAAGTGCGACGTAGAAAGTGCAACGTAAAAGGTGCAACGTAGAAAGTGCGACGTAGAAAGTGCAACGTAAAAAGTGCAACGTAGGAGGAGTTTCACCAAAGGAGTGCTTCACCAAACCTTCATCCCCTCTTCCCACAGACTTTCTAATATTTTCCTACTCCCTTTCATTCCTACACAAATCCTTTTGCAAAGGATTACGCTAATGAAAGTGACCTTTGGAACAATCGCTTACCGTGCCAGAAAATTGCATGACCACGCTGTTCCCCATTCGGTCCCATACTGTGCCCGGGCGCAGCACGAAACCGGTGTGGTCCAGGTTGATCGAAAAATCTCCCTGCGGACATGCCATGTTTCGATTATAGCAATCGCCCGCCGAGCCGTATGGCTGCTGCATGCCGATGGTGTCGGCGAAGGTGAAATCATTCTCAATCACTCGCAGCTCGGCGATGTTGACACGCACCTTCCGGAAGTGTGTTCGCCCGGAACTAATGCTACTGTCACGATATTCGCGGCGGCGTGCTTCCGGCGGACATCGGTCCGGGGTCTCTGTCTTAAAGTCATAGTAGATGGAATAATTTTCGGTCGGGTTGAGGCTAATGTACTCCTTGGGCGCGGCAGACTTCATATGGTGGCAGTAGATTTTGGTTGGTCGCGACCGCACGTAGATCGTGTATTCGCGATCGTGATAATGTTGATGCCGGTGACGCAGATCGGCACACGATTGCGGCTGGCATTCAGGCGGCGGTTGGCATTTCTCCTTGATGATCTTCTGCCTCGTGGGACAAGCAATACGTTTGCGGGCGGAATCGTAGCAGAGGATGCGGCGACGACGATAACCCTCGCAATTGCACTGAAATTATAACAAGTGCGTAAGAAGATAGCATTAAAAATATTACTCGATGAATCATACTTACTCCTGCAATTAGTTTCGATTCACGACGTACGCAGTTGTTGCAAATCTTCCGCTCGGCAGGCTTCTTGGAGGCGTCACAATAGTGGTAAGCAATCGGATTTCCCGTCATCGACTCGCAATAAACCGAACGCGACTGATAGTCGCTGCTACAGTCGGCGAAGCACTGCGTCCAGTCCGATGAGGACCACTTACAGCTAGTCTTGCACGGCTTCTTGGTGCGCTTCGGCGCCGGCTTGCGAAGGTGCCGACAGTAAGACTGATCGATATAGACTCGTCGGCGTGGCGTCCCCTTGATTTCGGGCTTGTAAACGCGGGCGCAGAACACTTCCTTGCGGCGAACACCGGAGCCGCAATCAACGGAGCACTGCCAAAGAGTGATAACGGTGCAATAAAGCAGGTTGGTGTCTTCGGAAAGTGTGCAGCTAGTGGTACTTACATTCGACCAATTGGACACGTATTTGATCTTGCAACATTTCCTCTTCGCCAACGGCTTCTTTTCGCGCAAACAGCCGTAGCCGTGAGGATTGCGGCAAGACACGGTGCGATTCTTCTCACACTTCTCGTCGCACTCACCCCACTCTCCAGTCAGCCAGTTATTAGCGACGACCGAGCGGGCGGTTATCTGGCGGAGGGACAGTGCGAACATCAATATACAAGCCCGGATGCAGTATTTTCCTCAGACTTACCGAATTATCTTCGTAATAGGACCAGAAATTATCACGGCAGGACTCACCGTTGCAGAGTCGAAGCAAATCATTCAGATTCTTCGTTCGGGGATCACAAAGAGAGTCACTGACACGCACGTGATCGAGGTAACAAGCCACGCCGCGCGTTTGAGTGCCGCTGCCGCACGACTTCGAACACTACAGTAATAAAGAGAGTGAGAAACTTCGGATTCCAACAGAACACAAACAATTTCGCCTCACAGAAGTCCATTCGGTGTAGTCCCAGCATCCTTCGCGACAGCGTTCGAAGCGCGTCAGCTCGAATTTGGACAGACAGTACGCCATGTCGACCACACTCGCACGCCGATTGCCGTAGAATGACTGGATGCACTGATACGTTTTTTCACGTGTGCCCCAAGCGCCACACGCGGCCGAACACTCCGAGATGCCGGATACGTTAAGCCTACAGATCACAAATGCATTACATCAGAAGTTCGCGCATGAGAAGTTCGCGCTGCCGTCTGCAGTAACCACTTACGAAAGTACGCATTCCGTGTTGCACGCGCGATGCTCGGTGGGCGGCTTGGCGTCTACATCGCAGAACTGTGGCGCCACCTTTAGCGCCTTGGTAGTGCTGACGCACGCTGGCAGTCGGTGCGCGTTGCCGTGGCACAGAGCATCGCAGTTGCTCCACTGCTGCATCTCCCAACGATACACTTCGATGGCCGGCTCGTGGTAATGCGGCTTGTCCATTGTGTACGTGTACGTTAGCAGCACGGAGTCGTTGTTCTTCTCTGCGATCGTACTCAATGAAATTATCTACAAGTGGCACAAATACAATTTGCAACGAATTTGTTCAAAGAATCGGCTACCTCAATCACCAGATCGCGTTTCAGTTTACGCGAATACGTAGTGTGTACCCGCTCAATGGTATTGTTGGATCCGTTGTAATCAAAGGTGAGGCCTGCGTAAAAGCTAACGTTGCGATACGTACTGATAAGTTTATTACCGTTGAGCACGGAATTGTTGCGATCGTCGCGCAACACAATGTAGTTTTCATCAGGATAACCGAGTTGGGCTATAAGGATATTGGAAGCTCCTGCAACAAAAAAAAGTCGATGGAAGTGATTTATTTTCTACGGTATTCCCTAAAATATGAAACTATTATACAAGTACAATATTAAAACTATATTATATGATACATATATATTATATAATATGAAAATTGATTTTATTTAAAAGTAGACTTTTTACAATAAGGCCGGGTTCATATTTATAAGTTCAAAAAAGTCTCCTTTTTCGGAAGAAAACATGTGTGTCCAAAAAGGGACTATGAAAAGTGTCTTATATGTTTCAAATATAAATGTTCAAATTTATGACTCTGAAAATACCCTTTTGTATGAACAATACCTTGGCACACGATATTTTGACTGAAAAAAATCTATTTATAAGCCTCATAATTTTTTTTTTCCAAAAAATATTCACTTTAATTTAGGACTCTGAAATGACTCATAATTGTGAGTCAATAATAGAAATACATTATTTTATTTATCTTTCTAAATTTATGCTTTTCTAAAAAAATCATAAAAGGTTCAGAAAAGAGAGTCACAAAAGGCTCAGAAAACAATCATAAAAGGCTACGAAGCGATTCTTTAAATGCTCAAAAAAGATCATAAAAGGCTCACAAAACGATATTTATAAAAGGCTCAGAATAGAATCATAAAAGGCTCAGAAAACAATCGTAAAAGGCTCCGAAACGATTCTTAAAATACTCAGAAAAATATCATAAAATTATCAGAAAAAGATAATAAAAGGCTCAGAAACGATTCTTAAAAGGCTCAGAACAGAATCATAAAAGGCTCAGAAATTATTATTTTTTATTGAAATTTTAAAAACGCACAAAACGCACAATTTTATGAGTCTTTTCTGACTCTTATTTAAGACTAATTTGAGCAAGCTGTCCAGGAAGGAAAAGACCTTCATTTCTGTCTCTTTTATGTGTTCATAAAGAGCGTATTTGTTTAGAAATATGAATCTTTCCTGCATCTAAAAAGACTCATATTGTTTGCTGGGAAGGAACAATTTATAAAGTTGAAGAAGATCTATGATCGCTATAGTAAGTGCACGCTTTGATAAGTCCAGAAAATAATTACAAATTATGTGAATACAATCGTGCGGTAATTGCGAATTGTTATTATTGGTTACGAAGTTTACTTATGTAACATAATTTCATACCTACGTCTACAAGAGATTATTTTCATATTATTCTGCTTCATTAAATAATAATTAATCTTCCTGCTTCAGTCTGTTATCGACTGAAATTCAAAGTAGTTGAACTTTTTTCTCACATTTTCGCCATCTTTTTATGACATGATTTAATCTAATCTCATTTTAGATCCGCTCGAAATAAAAAAAGTAGAACATTTGTTGTTGTTTTTTTTTTGGTTCATTAACCTCATCACGTATAAGATCATCGTGAGAGAGAGTCGTAACTGTACCGATTAAAATGTTGCCTTCTCTTTTTTTTGTGCAAATATCGAATAAATCGTACACATACCGATTATTCATAAAACAATAAAACGATAATAACGCTGACACGATGGCACGTGTAAGCGTGTCCGTTAATAGATAGAACGCAAAAAATTCAATCGATGTTCCATGTATGCGAGACATATTTTTAATATACAGAATAAGCATCTTCTCTGGAGCGTTTCTTTACAAGCAATTACTTTTATCATGTCGCCACTACGATCAAGTGCTGCATGCGCTCATAAATTGTACAGAATGTATAAGCATTTACTTATTATTCGAACAAGCGTGAACAGATTGTCAATAATCAAGACGCCAACTCATGATTAAGACTTTTAAAAAAAAAAATTCTTTAATCTTTTCAGTGATGAACAGGTTCAAAATTCCAAATAGGATTTTCTAGATTATTCGTAGCGCAGTAATGGATCTTCTAAACGATTCTATGAAAATCGATATTATTGATTTATGACTTCATAAAGTCATATTTATAAATGACTTATAAATGGCGCCAAGTTATAAAAATACCTAAACGTTTCTGCCGCTTCAATACTGAAACTATCCTGAGTAGCTCTTGAAAATCTTGAAATTCTTGAAAAAATTAAAATTTGGAGTATTTTAATGCAGAGCAAAAACTAAATTTAAATTAATTCGGTGGCCTCCATCTTTAATTTAAAATAATTGGATTAAAAATGGGTTTTAAATTATATTGGTATAATAAAACTAATCAGCGCTATATAGCCCATTTGGTTGGTTAATCAGTGAGCACTGACAATTCCTTGTTTATAAAGAAGCTGTCTTCATCAGCGACCTATTTTATACAAGAATAAAGTTTGTTACTGAAAAACAAGTACCCGATTCATGGTACCAATTGTACTCTTCTTGGCACTCTTCTTTAATCACTAATTTCAATAATCTTAATTAAATAAAAAAAAAAATTGAGAAAGAACACATTTCTTGTTGAAACATTGAGAAAGAATCATTTGTTATTAAAATAAAAAACCTATTAAAAAGACACTTCATTTGCTCATTAAAGCGATCATTCGCGAGACTTGAATTCGTTCGAGATAAAGTCATTATCTAATCGTGGCATCGTGACAGCGAGCGTTTTCAATTGTGACAATGTGCAAAGTGTTGTTATTGTTGTTGTTGTGGTTGTTTCCGTTTGCTCTAAGCAGTCTGTAGGTATTTAAAATGCTTATCAGGCAGCGCAATTACGATTGTCTCACAGCTCATTAATTTAATAATTATGCAGAAATCGCAGGCGCCATTGAAAATGTTTGCATTCGCTCATTTCCTCTTGGATCGGGCGACTAATCGTCGACCATCCCCTCCCACACTCGGCCTCACTCGACCACTTACCTCTGGGAATAGTAGCGACGTAGTAGTAATACGATTTCGATTTGGGCTGCAGTTTATAGAGATCTGAAACGTAAAAGTTGCCGGTGTACTCCTCACAGGTGTCGTTTTTGCCCTCGCAAACGCCGCACTTATCTGCTCCACCCGGCAAGAGGGTTTTGGGAGAGAGGGAGAGAGAGATGTAATAGAGTTATGAAGGCTGATAAAGTTTGTGTCCACCCACACGTACCCAACTTGGCCATGGAGTTGAGCTCGTTGTCGCAGCCTGCCGGTCGGCAGATGCCATTGACGCACTTGTCGAAGCTGTCGAAGGAGCAGGTGGTGCCGTCTTTGACCTTGTCGGAGAGCTTAAAGTATGCGCTGTTGTCTTCGAGGCGGCAGTACAGTTTGCATTTGTCATTCGGATTCACTGCGAAGCAAAAGGAATGCTTTATCGATGCCTAATTTCGTCGCAATTCAACGCTATATTGTATATACATACGGCCATATTTCGGTATCCATTTGGCCGATCGTTCGATGCCCTTCAGGCCGAAATTGCGTCCGTTCATGTCGTAGCATTGCTGCTCGCGTGAGTCCAGCGAGCCGGGCGGGCAGCTCTGTGTGTTGCAGGAACGATACTTCTTGCGACTGCCGGCACAATAGTTGCCCCGATTTTTCGGCAACGGGTTGTTACATTCTCGTTGCGACTCTTGCACCCCGCCGCCGCAAGTCAGACTGCAAGGCGTGAACGGACTCCAGGGACCCCAACCGCCGTGCACCATGTGCCGTGAGACGCCTTCGCGCGCTACGCATTCGCCCTTTTGACACCAGAAGCGTTTGTTGTTGTTACATGGTGTACCGTCGGCCCACGGCAGATTGCTGGAGCGACAGTCCGACAGCTGTTCGTCCGTTTTGCACCACAGCTCCTTGCATTCGCCGTCGATGTAGCAGAAGCGCGAACGGTTGCCGTGTATGAGCTTGCACTGATGATCCAGTGAGTATATTTCACCCGGTAGCTTGGTATTCGGATTCGGGATGTACACAGTGGGCGTATCCTCGAGGCACGATTTGTCTTCTTTTCTTTGGAGGCAAGATAAATTGAAGGATTAGATAAAAGTAAGGTGCAGCGAAACTTACTCCAGAAATTCAGAGACATGGTAACGCGAACAATCCGACCAGGACCAGGGATGGATGTCGTCACCCATTATGCTGGACATAATGTGCAGCTTGGGCTTAATGCCCGGCGTAATGAACTCCTTGCAGCGATCGTCATCATCATCGTGCGGTATATTGAGGCTGAGGAGAAAGTAAGAAAGAGCAAAGCGCTGAATAAAGAGGCACCCTTATCCCTTTCCCAAAGCACCCCTAAGCTTACATGTGCCCCAGTTCGTGGGCGATCGTGAACGCCGCGGGCAAGCCATTGTCTTGCACTATGGAGCAAGAGTGTGGCTTGCAAACGGTGCCCAATTCGGCCAAGCCCAAGGTGTCGCACTTTGTGCCCCGTTCATTGCGACAAATTTGATCCCTGACAAACAAATCTGATTAGTAACATAATCTGTGCTCATAACAAACTGTATTGGCCAACCTGGTGATTAACATGGCGGTATCATAGTGATAATCACGTTTCATTAGATAATTGCAGAACAGCCGCAACAGCTGCGAAGCCGAAGTGGCTGCAAGTGAGACCACAATAACACCACAGAGGAAAAGGGAGACGTCCGAGAAAGAAAAGAAAAGAAAATCAATCTTAGCAGCAAAAGATCACTTTAACCCATTTGCGGCGGACCTACTTCGTCTGCGACTGTTCCGGGCTGCCGCTAAGTCATCTTTCAGCAACAGAATATTGGCCACTGAGATTTGTATGGCGTTGCCAATACTGGCATCCGCAAATATATTCGATACGATCGAGATCAAATTCAGTATGTACGCGTTGAGATCGTCCTTGTGGAACTCGATCATGCTGCGATCCACTGCTATTAATACCTCCATCGTAAACAAGCGCTGTCCAATGTCCACGTAGTTACGTTTCTTACGCGACAGCCTCGTCGCGTGGACGACGTTCTGCTCCAGAGCTTGTAAATGTAGCCCGAGATCAGCGCCGGGGACAGCATGTCTGACGTTACGACGCGAGTGGCGCCACACCTTGTGCAGAACCGCCTCCTCCTGCTCTTCCTCCTCCTCTTCGCCGCTGTCGCTGCTGCTGCGATTGACCGGCTGGATCAGCAGCGAACCGAAACTGGTTTTAATGTAACCGGTCTGATTATTAGCAAGAAAGATCATCATTATATAACGTTAGGTTATAGATTCCATTAAAAAAATACAGTTAGTGTCATGTGCAGAATGTTGAGAGTTTACCGAGTGCTTACCATGCCGTTGCAGAGCGATACCGCGACCGCCGATTGGTCATCACCCTGAACATAACCTTTGTAATAACAGCCTAAGTAATGCGCCTCCTCGCCTTCCTCTTCGCTGCGGTTGTTTAAAATATGTATCACCTTTTCACCAGCAAAGAACAAAACGATGAACGAAAAATTAGATTAGAAAACGCTATAGTAAAATATATAGCTAATAAGGGAAGCCTCTTTGGCGGCTTTTGGCCGCCCCCCTTTTTAAAAATACCAATTTTAAAGAAACTACAGGGTTATCCATTTTCTCTTTCGGATCAGAACTAACAAAAGCTAGTTCGGATTGACATTTGACATTTGACAGCTGCCAAACGGCAGGGCTTTACTCGAAATGGATAACCCTTTACTCAAACTGTCTCTCTCATTCTCTACTCACGCGAAATGTGTTCGGCGGTATAAACGATGTATCATGATGCAGCACCAAATGCAACCGACGACCGAACGTATTCAAAATGTATTCCGGATGAGGATCCCAGATTTGATCAGATTTACTTCGAAAAGTACCCGTCACGCTGAAGGCTGAGAAATAATCTAAGGTGAAAACAACAGACAATAGCGCTTCGAGCTCAAGTAATCGCAAAGAACCTCAGCAAACATCCTAAATGAAATTGAATGTGACCGCTTTGCTCACAAGCAAAGTCTTCTTACCTTTTCGATTGCTATTATCGTTGTTGTGATTTCTTTTCGATTCATAGAGCAAATCGTCCGCATTGAGGCTGAAATCATGTACTTTGATGGGCTTTGCGTAGTCACTCATCACCTCCTCCGGCAGGCTTTTATTCAAATCGTCGACTTCATTCGCTAAATCATCTGAAGAAGGTAACTACTTTAGGTGAAATCCTTGAACTCTGAGATATTCTGTGCTCTGGCCGGCCGGACTCACCTGCTGCTGCCATTGTCCAATCATAATCCAAGCCAATAAACGAACGGTTCACGTAATGCGTTTGAACGAGAGCGGGCTGCTCGAGAGGCGTTTGATGTTCTTGCGTTGGTGCAATTTTCACTGGCTTCTGTGGCCCCTGACCCAACGGCAGGCAAAGCAATATAACAAGGCCCAGCAGGGTTAAAATCGTTGCTGTTGCAATACGAAAGGAATTCGTCTTCCAGTGTGTCGACATGTTGTTGCATTTGTTTTTGTAAAGCCACCACTCACAAGTTTTCTTTAGCACAAGCTAAAAGGGGCGGAAAAGAGAGAGGGTGATACAAATGTATAATTATATATAAAAAAGATATATAAAACCCATAAAGTGGGATCCGCTTAAGATGGGCCAAAAGTTGAGAATGTGAAGATTGAGGTTAGGATGTCGAATTAAATAAATATTGCGTGAGAGAGTGGAAGCTATCAGAGTGGGGGATAGGTTCCACTGTCTCTGGAGAATATGACACTAAATTAAAACGAATTGAAATAGACTTTTCTCATACGATTTTTGCAGCACCCTGTATACATTTATCGCACTACATAAAGACAATGCATATGATGGTCTGATCCAAACCAAACTAATATTTTAAATCGCCGAAATTGATTGTTGTTGAAAAATGTAGATATTTCTGTTTTAATCCAGTAAGAAAGCTCTCAGTTGAATGAATAAAATTTATAAAACATAATAATTATTTATCTTGATTTTTAATGGCATACGTTCGTTTTTGTGATAAAAGAATTCGCTCCAAAAAATAAGTTTTTCAATAATTTCATGCATTCATTACATACATACTGTGTGATGATGTTGAATGAAATTTTAAAGGACTTTGAAAAGATTAAGAAAACATCAACAAGAAGCAAGGAGAGATATTTTCACACAAAATAAAGTTGTATGTAAAATGGAAAAAATCAGAACTGCCTGATCAGCCGGTTATTGTTAAAAATACATTTTGAAAACATCTTAAAAAAATATTCTATTCTCAAACTGGACTCCTGATTCCAAACCTAATTGTCTACTAGTCTTCTTTAATATTCCTGTAAATTTATTAATATTAACATATTATTATTAACAAGAGAAAAATGTGTCTTTTGAAATTGTTGTTGATTTTTTTAAAACCCATTGTCTTGCCCTTTCCAACGCTTACACCCCTCTTTAACCCCTCTTCTTCACCCGTTCACAAAATAATTCAGTTTAGTCCATTCCGTTGATAATTTCATTTCATAAATGATCATCAAATTAAATAAAAACTAAACGAACATCAAGTAATAAATACGAGCAGGTACTTCACAGCTGCGGCAACGCTTAGTTGGTCTATTCGTGTTATGACACTTGAATATTTGTGTTATTGTTGTTATTTTTTTCTATTTTTGTTGTATGTCACTGTATGTGTGTGTTTCGACGAACTTTTTCTTGAGTTCATAAAACTGAAACCGGTTCACTTCTGCTAAAAAGTGTTCAACGAATATTAAAAAAAAATTATTTTCTGTTGATTATAAAAAAATCTATATGATAATAATTTTATTTCTTTTGTTTTGTTAGCGAGATTTTTATAGTCCATACATTATCATAGACGACATTCAGTCTCTGCTAGAGACTGTTGATGGAATTTTATTTTTCATTTTTTTTATACATTTTAACGCTAAGAAAATGAAATTAATTTTGAAATTAATACTTAAACTATGAGAATTATAAGGAAACTTTAAACATTTTTTTTTTATTTTTTTTAAAATTTAAATAATTGAAAATTCATTTATGTTAAAAATGGAACTGCAAATGGAATTTGAAACTTTAAGAAGTTAAATGATTTCAATCGGCTGTTTACAAAAATTGTATTTAGAATTTAGAATTTTAGAATTTAGAATTTTTTTATATACTCGTAGAAAAGACAAACAATGCCCCCGAATCGAATTTAGCGATTTTGACCCTCTGAACGATTAGACAAAATTTTGCGAACTGTTGCTTTTTAGCAGGCTGCAATTTTATTTAAATGAAAATTCGCTGCCGATTTCGAAGCCAGCGAATACAAGCCCAAAGAGGCCTGAATCTTTTGAAAAGTATATTTTTTGCCATCAGAAAAACTTTATAAACAATGAATGTATTCTTTTTGATAGTTTGTTTGTTTGTTTGTTGAATGCATTGATGGCGTTGAAATCGGAAAAGTGTCTTAAAAATATTCATTTTTTTGCATTTAAAGTTGTTTTAATTATTAAAAAGGTTGTTGTTTTTTTTTTAAATAATTAATAAAATATATAGAATTATTTCAAAATTTTTTGCTTTTCCCATTTTTTTTAGATTTTAAAATTTTTGCAATCATATTATTTGGCATTTATATTAGTTATTATTTGATTTGAATTTATTTTAGAGGAATTTAAATATTTTAAATACTCGTACTTTATATATTATTTAGTAAATATTGGCACAGTATTAAATATTATTTTGAACTAAATTTTAATTTTTAACTAAAAATGTTTAGCGGTCTTTATTGTAATTTTGAGTTTGCTTTTGATGAATATATGTTATTGAATTAAAGCTTTAGAAGTGTTTTTAAGTTTGGTTAACATGCTATAATTTGTATAGTTTTAAATTATTATATTTATTTCTCTTTCTTATTTTATTTGTTGTTTAATTTTTCTTTTATTTTGAACATCGAATTTGCAAAAAAATAAAAGAAAGAAAGAAAGAAAAAAATAATGAATAAATAAATAAGAAAAAACAAAAAGAATTTAAAAATATTTATTGTTATTTTTTTATCATTCTTTTCTAATAGAATATAAAAAAAATATTTTTCAAAATATTTAAAATTTTGGTTCTCGTTTTAATTTTAATTTAATGTTTAGTTCTGCTTGTTTTTTCTTATTTATTCATTCATTATTTCTTTCATTCGTTGGTTTATTTTTTTTTTGCAAATTCATTGTTATTTATTGCAATTTTTTGGAAACCTCTTTTTTTAAACAAAACAAAATTTTCCACGCTTTTCCCTCCAAAAAATCAACACTTACATAAACCAATTCACAAACCAATTAGAAAATTACACTGAAATCTTTTCGACTTAAAATCTACAATTTTGCTGAATATTCGAAATGAATCAGTTCTCTATTCATAGATTATTATTTCTTTCTTCCGCTGACAAACATACAAACACAACAAAAACAAATACACACAAACACACACCAAACCAACGCAACCAAAAAACGGATTATTTGTTTGAAAGAGTAAGAAGAAACATGCTGTGGGTGAAGATCAGTTTTTCAACGCATTTGCATAGAAAACACATTAAGATGCAGAGAATATCAGCGCAATCTCCTCAAAAGCAAACCGAAATTAAGCAGTAATAAATAACTTTTTAAAACAACAACCAACGAATAAAATCTTAGTGGTTTATTAACTAGAAAAGACGAACAAAGACGACGGACAGACGGCGTGGCGCACCCTTGATTAGACATTGTAGACTCGGCATAGGTACATATGTATATATGTACCTATTGATCCGGCGTGTTACGCCATTGGTCGGTGAAAGAGTGGGGGAGGGGGATAAAGCCCCTCTTTAGCTAAAGAGCGCAGGAATCGAATAGATAGAAAAGAATTTATTTCATAAAATTTAAAATAAGCCCAGTTTAATAGGCCTTTAGTCAATACCTAAACCTTTAGCTCAAATAGTTATTGAGAAAATAAATGCTAAAGCTGAAATTTAAACCTTTAGTCGAATAGTTATAAACCTTTAACCTAAACCTTTAGCTCGAATAGTTATTGGGAAAATAAATGCGAAAGCAAAAATTTAAACCTTTAGTCAATACCTAAACTATAGAATAGAAAAGAATTTTAGATAGAAAGAATTATAGATAGAAAAGAATTTATTAAATAAAATTTAAAATAAGCCCAGTTTAATAGGACTTGAGCCTTTAGTCAATACCTAAACCTTTAGCTCAAATAGTTATTGAAAAAATAAATACTAAAGCTGAAATTTAAACCTTTAGTCGAATAGTTATAAACCTTTAACCTAAACCTTTAGCTCGAATAGTTATTGGGAAAATAAATGCGAAAGCTAAAATTTAAACCTTTAGTCAATACCTAAACTATAGAATAGAAAAGAATTTTAGATAGAAAGAATTATAGATAGAAAAGAATTTATTTCATAAAATTTAAAATAAGCCCAGTTTAATAGGACTTTAGCCTTTAGTCAATACCTAAACCTTTAGCTCAAATAGTTATTGAGAAAATAAATGCTAAAGCTGAAATTTAAACCTTCAGTCAATACCTAAACCTTTAGCTCGAATAGTTATTGAGAAAATAAATGCTAAAGCTGAAATTTAAACCTTTAGTCAATACCTAAACCTTTAGCTCAAATAGTGATTGAGAAAATAAATGCTAAAGCTGAAATTTAAACCTTTAGTCGAATAGTTATAAACCTTTAACCTAAACCTTTAGCTCGAATAGTTATTGGGAAAATAAATGCGAAAGCTAAAATTTAAACCTTTAGTCAATACCTAAACTATAGAAGAGAAAAAAATTTTAGATAGAAAGAATTATAGATAGAAAAGAATTTATTTCATAAAATTTAAAATAAGCCCAGTTTAATAGGACTTTAGCCTTTATTCAATACCTAAACCTTTAGCTCGAATAGTTATTGAGAAAAAAAATGCTAAAGCTGAAATTTAAACCTTTAGTCAATACCTAAAGCTTTAGCTCGAATAGTTATTGAGAAAATAAATGCTAAAGCTGAAATTTAAACCTTTAGTCAATACCTAAACCTTTAGCTCGAATAGTTATTGAGAGAATAAATGCTAAAGCTGAAATTTAAACCTTTAGTCAATACCTAAACCTTTAGCTCGAATAGTTATTGGGAAAATAAATGCGAAAGCTAAAATTTAAACCTTTAGTCAATACCTAAACTATAGAATAGAAAAGAATTTTAGATAGAAAGAATTATAGATAGAAAAGAATTTATTTCATAAAATTTAAAATAAGCCCAGTTTAATAGGACTTTAGCCTTTATTCAATACCTAAACCTTTAGCTCGAATAGTTATTAAGAAAAAAAATGCTAAAGCTGAAATTTAAACCTTTAGTCAATACCTAAAGCTTTAGCTCGAATAGTTATTGAGAAAATAAATGCTAAAGCTGAAATTTAAACCTTTAGTCAATACCTAAACCTTTAGCTCGAATAGTTATTGAGAGAATAAATGCTAAAGCTGAAATTTAAACCTTTAGTCAATACCTAAAGCTTTAGCTCGAATAGTTATTGAGAAAATAAATGCTAAAGCTGAAATTTAAACCTTTAGTCAATACCTAAACCTTTAGCTCGAATAGTTATTGAGAAAATAAATGCTAAAGCTGAAATTTAAACCTTTAGTCAATACCTAAACCTTTAGCTCGAATAGTTATTGAGAAAATAAAAAAATGACAAGAAACAAATCAAAACGGCAAAACAAAGACGACATACCTGACGACTTTAATGAACATTCAGTTAGTTGATAATGAAGAAAACAAAAAAAATTACATGAGAACAGAGATGACAAAAATAAATACATACTAAATACCATACTACTATTTATATATGTTGGTAATTTTTTTAATAAATTGATTTTTCAGGCAGTAGTAATTAATTCTTAAGAACACCCAAATCGACCAACCCAATTCGTTCAACGCTGAAACCGACACGGAAAATCTTTAAAAAAAAATTGAAAACGCATTAAATTTTAGCGTCTCGCTTTGAAATTATGGCTGATTTATTTTTTGTAAAAAAATACACTAGAAAAAGAAGAGTAAATAAATGAAAATGGAAAAGTTTATATTTTCAGATTAAATGAAATTGAATGGAATGGCAGCCGTGGAGGCGGTGCACCGCGGTGGCGGCAGAAATGATGCCAGAGACGGCGTTGTTTGGCCTTTCGCATTGTGCACAACCTTGAATTCATCGAACATAAATAAAATAACCAAAAACTTTTGTTTTGCTTCGTTTTTTCTTTTCAGTGCAGAATATTTTTTTCCAAAATGCCGAAATGGCGTTAAAAAATACAAAAGCTGTGAAAAACTCTGAGACTGAGAGCAATAGCTATTGTTGTTTATTAATTTTTAATAATTTAAATATTTTTGCAAACTCAAATTCTGTTGCTATCATCATCATCATCATCATCATCACTAACAATGAGGGCGTTACGCAGTTTTTGCAAATACTGTTTGCCATTAGCACTATTAGCGATAGAGCCAAGCACGTTTTATGTGAAGAGGAAGAGAGAGAGAGAGAGAGAGAGAGAGAGAGACTGAAAAATGGCGATTGATGAGTTTTCACAGCATGTTAGACAAACAATTATCAATTTTTAAATAGCAAAACAACAAATTAATGGCATTTCTAATATCATGTCATTACCAAAGAACATACATGAAAACAGCACCAGCAACAACAACAACAACAACAACAGCAGTAACAACAATATTAACAACATAAAGAAAATGTCTGCCAGCGACAGCCAACATTTAATAAATAATTAAACGCGACGTTATACTTTGAAAAATATAATTATTCACATAATTTTTCCGGTTGCGTTGAAAAGTCAACAGATAGAATAGATATATACATACAATAACAGTGACGTAGCGATGTGGGGGGGACGGCAGGAGCTCTAGACCAAGATCTTAGCACACAATTTTCCACTTAGTAGATGAAGAGAGCCCCAATTTCCGCGATTCTGCGAGGAATCGGTACCAAAACTTATTACGAATAGGTTTACGGAAGAATATGTTTGTAGAAATTAAAATAATATTCAAAAGGGTGACAAAATTCAAAGATTTTGGCTACACCAAGCGATCGTACGAGTATTGAATACGATATTTGGCAAAGGTTTCCTGTTACAATGACTTCTTGCCCTTTATAAACGAGTACGAGTATTAAAAGCACTTTATAAACAAACCATTTCATTAAAATTGTCCACGAAGAAGTGTTCACTGCCAACAAAATCACTTTCGATGTCCCAAAATAAAATTTATTACAAAATATTTAATCGTCATTAGAAATAATCACAACAACTATCACATTTAAATGCACGTTTTTTATAGCAAAAATATTGCTATCAGAAATTTGTGTGTTTTGTTTCTATGTATATCGTAAAGTCTTTCAGACGCGCTCAACAACAAGGATCGTCGATCGACGGCGATCGAGCGATGAAGCGACCGAACGATCAGGATGTTGCCGCGTTTGTGCTGGCCGCGGCAGTTTGCGCTACTGGCAATGCGTTCCAAGTCGATGTACCGACATACCGAAGACACTGAATATACGATATTTTTTCACAAAATTTTGAACTGCAGTTTTAAACAAAAAACTGATTCTGAACTGAACTGAACTGCAGCAAAAAAACAAGACACTAACAAGAAAAATCGATAACTAAGAGGACAAAGACACGAACTAAAACAAATAAAGGCAAAGGAAAGCAGAGACAAGGACAACGACAAGGAGAAATGATAAAACGCAGCGAAGAGGAGAGAAAAAGAAAGCATTGCAAAGAAAACGGCGGTAAGAAATGCTATGTATTCAGAATCATTGCGCGAGATCCGAGATCGCATGAAACGCAAAATAAAACAGCTTTAAAAAGATCGCCGTGTCGTGCGAACGGCCGAAAACAACCACAACAACAACTTCGCGGCTAAATGACCGTAACAACAATAGCAACAACAAGAAACACAACAACAAAAATATCAATATTAACAACGGCGTTAAGAAAAACAACAATGACAGCAGCAGCATTAAAAAACAGCATGGCAGCAGAAACGCAACTACAACTACAACAACAACAGCAATAACAATAACAATAACACCAACAACTACTACAACATCAATAGCAGCCACACCAACAACAACAACAACAACAACATCCCGCAAGCTCTCAAGTTCAACAGCTAAACAATAAAAACGGGCACAACGAACCAATGAGGCCTCTTCTTTCTCTCTCTCACACCACCCCAACGACCTCCACCTCCAGTCCCGTGCCACCCCTTCCCGACCACCGCCAATGCGGCTCTTCTCTCCACTCAAGATCATCATCATCATCATCCTTCCAGGAAGAAAAGACAATTTACTCGATTTATTTCAGTTTCAATCATTTTCAACAAGTTGTTTTTTATCGTATATCGTATGTAGCAGTCTACTCTTGTTCTTCTTCTGCTTCTTCTTGTCGCCTTCTTCACGCTTCTCCTCGCTTATCTCCGAAATTTTAAATGCTTTTGATGGCATCATAAAGTCTGTAGAATTTTTCATTCATTTGTATAAATCTTTTACGAATTAAATAATACGAAAATACTAATTTTTTAGCGATCTTTTTTTGTGCGACAGCTTTTCTATTCGATCTGTTATCGACTGTTTGATAATTTAATCCATATATTGTTTTCGATTGCTCGGTTATCGATAGCCTGTTGTTAGTCGCCATCACTCGTCGTTTAATTTTTTGCAAACTTTTTTCTTTAATCAATCAGTTATCAGTCTATCGATCATATTTACTGATCGTTCTTGCCCGATAGTTTGTTATTCGTAGAGTTTTTTGTGCGTTTTTCATTAATCCGTCGTTTTTTTTAATTTAACTCTTAATTTTAATTATCTACTCTTTAGTGAACGTTTTTTTATTAGAAAAAAAAATGATTCAAACATTCGTTAATTGATCATTAATCCTCCGGATTACTCTTTGAGCGTTTGTTGATGGTGCTGGTCTTTTAATCAGGAGGTTCCCTTGATTAACCACTCATTAATCAATAACTTTTTGAAACTGGTCTGAATCGTCTTTAAATCTAGTATACTCTAATTATTTTTGTGAAAATTAATTACTTTTTCATTAGCGATGACCATAACCCATCGTGGAGTTATTAACGAGTAGGTACCTCTTTGATCATTTAGTTTCTAATCCGTTCATCGATGTCCAGAACATTCCTGGATCATTATTTTCACTATTTAACCACTAAATCTAGTTGAATATTCCTTAATTAACCATGAATCAATCCTGGATAATTTTTAATCCATTCTTAATCCATTCGGTTCTTCGAGAAATTATTTGATCGCTCAGTTTTTTGATTGCGTCATTCGTTCTTTAACCGATCTTGGTCAAACTATAATGATAATTTTTCGAACAATTATTCTTTAATCGAACATTCTCTAATTGTCCATATAAGCAAATATTATTTATGTTATGTTTATTATGTTATGCATTCTGCATTAATCGATCGCATTGATTTTTTAATCGATTGTTATTAAACTGAAAATATGAACATTTTTTCTCTCTGTCATCAGCGTTGAAGAATCTGAGCTTAAAAGTATAATGAGTACCTACAGTTTATTTATTGTACAATTCAATTTATTTTTAATATTGATTTTTATTACATTTTTAATTAAAATTAAATTCCACAAAGAAATCAAATTCGGGTAATAATTTTTTTCGCGCTAGTAATAAAAAGTAATTAAATCTTGTTTTATATCGATAAAAGCTGTCACTCGACGATTTTATTTATGTAGAGATGCTTTATGAAAAGCTCATAGGCACCTAATTTTATGTAAATTAAAAAAAGACAACAAATATTTTGACATTTTTCCGTCTGTAGTTAACTACAGAAGAAATCATTGATAATTTAAGCAATCTTTGCAATGTGCAGTGAAAAGTTAGTTATTGCTTTTTAACTAAGAATTGGTTTTGTCTGGGCTAAAGCTTGAATGTTACGCTCATGACACTATTTGACTAATTTATATAAATTCGTTTTTTATAGAAATAAGATCAAATTATGAAAAGAGTGGAGGAAAAAGATAATCATGAGGTTTTTCTTTTAATTTACGACTTTTTTTCAAAAATTCCATACTATAGGAAAATATAATATTTTTTTTTTGTGTTATATTAAAAATTTAACGAAAATTAAGTTCGTTTTTTTTTGGTGTTTTTATAGAAATCAAAGTTGCATTCTGCAAATTTTTTTACAAGAAAACAAAATTTAATATCATTAATTTTATTATCATTATTTTATTTTAAAAATTAAAAATTTTTTTTTTAATTTTAACAGCTGTTCACAGGAATTTAAAAGAAAATTCTTGCAATTTTGACGAAAACGCTTTCAGTCGATTTCAATGAGAATGATGTCTAATACATATTATAATATGCATAGAAAGTTATAATACGATCTCCATGAAAGATATACCCATGTTGCATTACGCCGTTGACGTTAGAATGTTGGGCCGTTGATGAATTTGAATAAAAGGTAAATGTTTAAGGGCTGAAGGTGTTTCAATCTTATGGTAATTTATGGAGCATTAGAAGGTCCGCGTCTGATTTCTACAGTTTGATTTAATAAATTTTAATAAAACTGGATTAAAACACTCCCAACAAAATCCCTAGAGAAAGAACTTTTTGCCAACCCTTTTGCAAGACCTTTCCAACGAATCGTGAACTGTTTCGTAAACGTAGTCTTGCTTGAAAACTACGATGAGCAAAATTTTCCTCACTTTAACATAAATTATTTGTCATTAATGAATTTTTGGGAGCATTACGTAAATGCTCCCGTCATAATTCTGTCATCGTACTCTTGTTACAGTGTATCCAGTGGCTGCCATAATGCGTGAGTATGAACGTGTCAGCACATACATATGTATGTGCGTATATTTGTGTCAGCGTGTGCACTTTTGTTGTTGAAAGACATTTTTCTTTCGATGTTTTCAGAGCCTTAACTACGTGTTTATATTATTGAAGGTCACTCACTCGAATTCATTAAAATATTCATAAATAATAAAATTTTGAAACGTGTTTTCTCTCAACTCTTAACAGCTGTTATTCCAAGTGGCGCTTTTTATTTGTAAAGCAGGCCGTGTCTGAATAGGTGTGGATGTGTACACTCTCTGCATACATACGCAGAGCATTTGCATTAGTTTACATTGTACTTTACAACGTTGTATGCATGATGCTTACGCACAGACGAGTACCATGCGTAAGCGATTCTCAGAGAAGTGGAAGAGAATGAGGAAGAATAAGAATACGGACATGGATTTTTTCAACTTAAGTTTTCAATTTCTTTTTAAAAAGTCATTAATTTTTATTATAATTAACAATCGGAACAGTTCTCATGTCATTTTAACGAATTTATTGTCATTTTGATTAGCTCAAAAGGTCGCAGCAACATCGAAGCAACTGCTTAACATAACAGGAATATATATTGTTTATTACCTCTTAGACGATTTTTCTTATAAGGAAAAAAGTTTTAAAAACTAAATTAACTGAACTCTTAAAATCAATAAAATTATTGTTTCTATTTTGAACGATAACTAAAAGCCTACAAAATGGCAATAAATTTCAAAAGTTGAATTAAAATTAAATTTGTAGAGGCCGACAAAAGCGGCTGCTTTTCTTCAAACTATTCTTTCGCGTGAAGGCATTTCAAGGTGATAAATAGGTCTTATATCTTCAAGTTCATCTATTAATACGCTTATACGAGTACATCCATGATCAGGCCTCAATCCTGACTTTATTCGTCTAAAAATCAGACCGCTTCATTACAGTATCTGGCTATTTGCTTATAATCAAGGTTTTACAGCTTTAACCGTCTGTTTTTCTACCTCGAAGCGGGAGCAAACTTATTAAAGATCACAGCAATATTTTATTTCACAGTATACACAGAATTATTAATCTTTCTCTGCTTCAAGAAAGACAGATCTATAGTCATCATATCGTACTTATTAGTAATTCTTGTAATTCTTTAATTTTTTACCAGAGACATCATTGAATATGTCAAAATTGTTTGAGTGATCACTAAGAACGTCAACGACAGCACACACAACTTCATTTCTTTTCATTGTCATTCTTTCATATTAAAATAATTAATTATTTAAATAATGGAGATAATCTTGTACGTCAATGGAAAAATAATTATAGAACTAAAACAAACACAACAACAGCAGTAAATCATAAGAATAAGAAGCATCAGAATAAGCCACATAAGAATAATTTTCAGAGATGATCTGTCAAAAGACAATCTCAATGGAAGCTCCAAGCTAATTGTTTTTTTTTTCCATGCATAAAATATAAAATACATGCATGCTATGCGTGAGTGCATGGCTGCATATCTACACACATCTGCCTTTGTCACTTTGTCACAAACTTTAATAAAAAAAAAAACAATAACATTGACCCCGACGACACTCATCAGCGATTCTGAAGGCGAAGAACAACGATGACGATGTCGTTTGAAATAAATGCCATCTTGATCCTTGAAATAATGATAATATAACATACATATCATAAATATGGTAAATACCCAGGAAACATTTTTAGGAGCGTTCATATTTATGAGTTCAAAAAACTCCTTTTCCGGAAGAAAATATGTGTGCTCTAAAAAGGGACTCCGAATAGAGTCTTATATGATTCAAATATGAATGTTCAAATTGATGACTCCGAAAGGATCCTTTTTTTATGAACCGCACCTGGGCACATAATATTTTGACTCCGAAAACAATCTTTTTTATAAGGAAAATAAGCCTTAATTTTTTTTTTTTCTTAAATCTACTTTATCTATTTTATCTAAAGCCTACTTTATTTGTACTTTTTCAAATATGCTTTTCAAGTAAAAAAATGTGTTTTAATTGAAAAATTATCATTATGAATATTTCATGAATATTCTTGGAGTCTGGAAGGATTTAAATTGTGAGCCCAGGAAAGAATCACAAAAGGCTTCGCAATAATCACAAAATGCTCAGAAAAAAAAATCATAAAATGTTCAGAAAAGAATAAAATGCTTAAAATGCATAAAATGCTTAGAAAAGAATCATAAAATGCTCAGAAACGATTTATAAAATGCGGGGAAAATAATCATAAAATGCTCAGAAAAGAATCATAAAAGGCTCCGAAAAGATTCATAAAAGGCTCACAAATTATTATTTTTTATTGAAATTTTAAACTCACAAAACGCACAATTTTATGAGTCTTTTCTGACTCTTATTTAGGACTCTCTTCTGAGGAGAGTCTAGGAAGGAAAAAACGTTTTCTGACTCTTTTATGTGTTCATAAATCGCGTATTCATTCAGAATTATGAATCTTTTCCGAATCTAAAAAGACTCATATTTATTTATAGCTTACACAGAGAAGGAAGGAAGAAGGAAAGGAAGGAAGGAAGGAAGGAAGGAAGGAAGGAAGGAAGGTAGGTATGTATATATTTTATTAACACAAAAATTCTAAAATTCTCTAATGTTCTTTCTCTAACGCTTATAACGCTTTGGATTTTTCTGGTTTTTTTTGTATCGTCTTCTTCAGTTGTTTAGCGAAAGTTTTGGTACGTATGTCATAATTAACGTTATCGATTATGCTTAATTGCCTAAATAATACGACTACGTTTCTTTATAGAGTAAAGCACAGAAACGGTATACGGAGTATATCTTCATTTTCGGTATAGGTATAAAGGTATAGGTTATAAAGTCCGTCACCGAAACAAAAACGCAAATAACCCAGTCCTAGAACATCGATAGTCCTAGAACATCGATATGAAAGTTCTAAAAATGTTCTTAAAAAAGGATTGTTAGTTAAAAAATGGCTTTAGTTCATTGATGTTTATCCCTAAATTGGATACAAATAAGAAGACAATACCAAAATTAAAGGTCTCCCATCGTTAATTAATTTAATCATTGTTCCTAAAGTGGGCGAGCGGCGCACCCACAGCGCTGTTAAAATAAACGATTCATGTATAAAAATCGAAAGGACTTTAATTCTATTACTCTTTTTTTTAAAAGGCATAACTTTTTTATTATTTGCATGATATTTTTCATATTTTCGAAATAAACTTTAAAAAGGAGTAGAAAAAAGAGAACGGAAGTATTTGCTTAATTTATTTTTTTTTTTTTCGATTTTTATTATTGTCATTTTTATATATCGTTTATAGTATCTTGTGCGCTTCTGAAACTCTTTTAAAGCAAGATTTATTCTTTCTATCTTTATCTTAATTGATTGTACGATATATAAAGATTTTTATGATATCTTTAAGTTGAATGTCCTAATTATTGTGTGTTTTTTGTGTGTTTTTTTGTGCGTTTTTGTGTATGAAGTTGAAGATGATGATAATGATGAGTTCTTTTCATTAGAAATAAGCCCACGATGAATCATTGAACATAAGAAATTTTGTTTATTTTGAGTTTTATTAATTTTTTTTTTATTTTTAAAGACGGACGAATAAGGCCCTTACTTATAATTTAAGCTATTTAAGGTTAACAGAAGATAAGTTAATAAAACTAACTTTACCCTTCTTCAGACTTTTCTTTGTCTTTCTGCTTCCTTCTCTTTTCCTATACAATCTTTGAAATCTACACCGAAATAAAAAAAAATTAATCACGCTGAAGATCGCGCGTCCAACTTTTTTATAAATATATGTATATATGTATGTTTTAATTGAGGTCACTTGTAGAGTTTTTAATTGAAATGTACTTGGATTTTTGTGCTGTGTTTTTTCGTTTAATATAAATGCACTAAAATTTAATCATATAAAAACCAAATGATTGTGCATTCACGCAACAACAAAATGCACTAAAAGTGATGGACAAACAACTTTATGGCAATTAAAAAAAATGTTTTTTAAACACTGCAAGGATAAACTAAAGGCATTTTTAGCAGCCTTGAGAAAAAGTAGAAACAATTGATTTTATACAAACAAAAAAATATATAAATTTCGGTAACTATTAGAGTTAACCAACCGTTTTAACATTGTTTTATTGCTTTTAACTGAATTCAGTGTTATTAAAAATTAACTATTTTTTTATGGATTTTCGTAAAAGTCGTAATGCATTTTTCTATTTCAAAAAAGCTTATTTATTTATAAAATACACCAAGAATAATCGAAGTTAATGCCTTTGATATTAAAGATAATATATTATATAGACCATCTCCATCTCGAGCTTCATAATATCTCGTTAATTAAATCCTTTGTCTTTATATAGCAACATTTAAATTGCTTTTTCACACAGAAATATATTTTATATCTTGATGTTCGTAAAGTTTTCCGGCAGTGTTGACACTTTTTTTGGTTTTTATCCTCATAAATCATAATTCATTGCTTCCTTTTTAGGCAATCTTTAAGTTTTCGAGATACAAGAGATATAATGGTGTTATTTTACGCGACTGTTTTTATGTTTTTATGATTGTCGACATGTTTTTGTCGTGTAAAAAAGACTTGGGTGTAAAAGACTCGTTGTTTGCGAATACTTTTTATCGCTCCGCGAGACAAAAATTGTACTCGCCCAATTTGTTTCAATCCAGCTAATGTCATTCAACTCGCTACTTTTCTGTACGAATAGTTTTCTTGTACATTTATTAATACACAATAAACACTACTTGTATTATTTTTTATATTATTATTACAATATTAGTCACTTTTTGATTTGACAAAAATTATGCGGCTTCGCGCCGCAAACGCAGACTCATGCAAACAACAGCGTTTGTGGCTGCAGCTGCGGCGCCACCATCAATCATAAAAATTTAAATAAAAAAATAGCATCAAATTCTGTGACATGCTTGAATTCTCGCCAGCGAAAGAGTCTGAAAGCGAGCCTGTCAAGCTTGTCAGCCAGTCTTTTATCACTGAAGCAGAAGATTTTGAAAGCCTTAAGACGTGTGTGTGTGGGTGTGTGTGTGTGTGTATTCATCGCTCTACAAAAATTGGATACGGATATATTTATATATAATACAAAAGCAATAAAAAAAGGAAATAAAAAATCTTTTTTGAGAAGGCGCAGAAGAAGACGAATTAAAGGGGAAAACTTATTAAATGAATTTCAATTTTTACTGAAGAATTTTGATTAACAATCAATCAATAATCATCAAAGGAAAATAAACAAAAGTTCTGTGAACCTTTTGCCAGCTCAAACTTTGCGAATGTTGATTATTTATGATAAATAAAATGTCTGATTTATCATGTATTCTGCTGCTAACTAAAGAATTTGAAATATTTTGCACAAATAAGAAGAGTATTTTCGAAATAAATACTTTCAGTTTATTTTAATAAATTTCTTGTTGGAATTAAATAAAGCTGTCAGCACAACGATTTAGAATCCAACCCAACAAAAAGCGTTCTGAATATATTTTCAATAAACACCATTGTTTATTTATCAAAATAAAATTTGATATTTTTTATAAATTTTTATAAATGTTGCCAAAAAAAGTACGAAATTATAGATTCAAAGATATTGCTTTTTTAAATTTTATTTCTTCCTCTCAAGTACACTCAAGTCTGCTGTTTTTTTTATTCAAGAATTCAAAATATCTTAAAATGTATTGAAAAAAAACCAAAAAACTTGTAACCAAATAAAAAACAGTGAACAAACTTTTAAATTTTTGAATATTTTGCGTGAATTATAGACTACCACTGGAAGGAAAAAAGAAAAAGAAGAAGAATTTTGTGCAGTAAATTGAGATAAAACACAGATAAATCAGAAGAAAAACCGACACGCCCTCCAAGCGAAAAAAAAAAACCAAATTAAAATACTAGAGCAGCACTGAGCTATGTATACCCGCTGAGCTGCCAATAAAAAATATATATATATACATATATATTGTGGTAAAAAATGCTAAAGCGTGTTAAAGAGTAACCAACGCATAAGATTGAAAAAACAAAAAACCGGCAACCAGAAAACCGACTAACAGACGAAGGAGCAGATGGACATTTAAACGGACAAACGGTCCAGCGAACAGACGGCGCCTAAAAACAACCAAGAAAAACCTTACAAGATCTATCGTAAAACAAAAGCAATGCCGCAGTTTGTATCTTATAAAATACAAACAACTACAAAAGGAAAGAAAAACACTAAACAGATAAAATAAAAGAAAATAAGGAGAAGACGAGAGGCTAAGAAAACGCATAAAAAGAGATCCGGAAGAGAAACTACGAACAAGTTTTCGTTTTCGTTTGTTTTTTCTAGATTTTTCAGTTGTTTTTTGGTGGTTCCTGGTCATCGATTTTACATTTTATTTTCTTACAATAACAAACAATAACAATTTTATTATAATTTTTATTGCTTCTTAAAGCAATTCATTTGTTTTTTAGCATTATCGAATGATGGGCCAATATTACGAAAACACAAAACCAAACTAAAGTGATGGAATGAGGAAATTGTAAGCATCTTTGAGCATTATGAAACACAGCAACAACAGCAACCTTAATTCATCAATATCTTGGAAAATATTTTTCCAAACGATCAAAATATTTTCCGATCAAATGCATTCAATGAATGAATGAATGAAGGAATAAGTAAATAAATAAGTAAATTTATAAGCATACAGTAAGCATACAAGAGTAAGCCTATAAGTACTCGTAAGTTGCCAGAAGTCTTAGAAATTTTGTCATTGATGACACATTGTTTATGATTGGAAAAACTAATTTTTTTATTTTCTTTTGTTAAAAACCGTTACTAAATAATATATAGTTTTATAAAAAATGCTTTTCGTCGCAAAAGAATTTTACCATTTGTTCAAATCTATCATTAAGCATTTGCCAGCACAAATCTCAGCACGATTCATGCATGATTCGTTTATGCTTTCTTGAAAACATTAAAACTTTTTACCTGCTTTTTTTACCTTTTTAACTACATAAAGTTTTAATGAAGGTTTTTAATATTGTATGATATGAAGATACGCAACAATAACTATAATCTATTACTAATTAATTGAATCGAAGTCGTGACATCAAATGAAAGCTGCTGACTTTTTCAAGAGAAAAACGCAAAAAAACAAAAAAAAAAACGAAAAAAACCCGGAATACCCGACAAAATAACGAAAGCTTGCAGCGACAAACCATGAGAGCTAACAGTAGCAGCAACGTCAACGTCAGCTGCAAGAGCTGACAGCTCATAAATAAATGAATTCTGTATATTTCGGATACGAAATATGTACAGCCAACCAACGAACGAATCAACCAAACACTTGAAATCTTCGTCTTCCATTCATTCATTCGTCTGTTAAATACTAATTGCAACAACAACAACTAAAACACAGCCTGTTTGACAACGCAAATGACAACGCACTAACAAATAACGCCACTAATTTACCAGAAACAACAACAGCAATAAGAGACCGCAATAATAAACAACAATAACAACAAGTACAAAAACATTGCTACTACTCATGGTAATCAATTCTAATAACCTTCTCATTAACTTAACCCACAACTTGCAGGGCACTCGATCTGTTGATCGGTCCATGGGAACTAGTCAATCAGTCCGTTAGTCGATTAATCGATTAGTATGTCACATGTTTAGACCATTTAAACAAGGAGATTGCACCATGTTGAGATCATTAGTTCATCATCTAAACAGTTAGAATGTAAAAGTCACTAATTTAGACAACTTTTAGACGACTTAAAGTTGTCTAAATGAGTGACTTTCACATTCTAACTGTTTAGACTTGTCTAAACTTGTTAGTTAATGTAGGTACTCGGTTACCAAGTACATACTTCTTAACTCCAGCAGTCGATTATTACCACATCATTTAGACAACGAAACGGACTATCTTACTAATTAGTCAAGTAGTCCACAGAATATTCAAACGTCCATCGACAAACCCATTAAAGTTAATCTTACATTGTCAGATTAATCAAAAATTATTCAATCATTTACTTAGTTACTAAATAACTGAAATACTTAATTATACTTATTTAATTATAACGTTATTCTTTAGGTTGGTTGCTTTATACGACGGTCGGTTACTCAAAAAGTCTGTTAATAAGCTAGTCTATTATTTTATAGCCCATTAGAGAAGCGCTTTTTAAGCTAATCAAACATTTATTTAGCCAGTAATCAACTGATCAATCAACAAACCGCCACTCAAATAGTCATGTCTAAATCAATTAGACAACGCTATTTAGTAAACTAACCAACCATGTTGGTGAAATAAATTGGTGAATGGTTAAATAAAATCAAGTTTTACAAAATAGATGTTTTCTTCCTGACTTTCAAACAGAAAAAGTCTGTAAGTAAAACGTAAATGAGTCATACTAGTAACATCTCAGTGAGCCGTTTCAAAAGAGAAATTATCTCTAAAAATAAATCAGTTTTCTACTAAAATAAATAAATAAATAAAATAAGAACTCACTGAAATGTTTTCCAAAATAAAGAAATTATTTCTTCTAACATGAAAAACTATCAAAATAATTTTATATATTGTATATGATATTAACATGTGTTGATATTGTTGTTTACATGGCAAGTACATACATATGTACATATATATTTTGCTAAACAATATTTTTCTAAATATATAAATAACTTCTTCTAAATAAATATGTATATGCTATGAAGACAAAGGAGAAGAAGAAGAAGAAGAAGGAAACTTTAAAAACGACTAAGCAATGTACAAGTCATTTATGAAGAGCGTATGTACGTATGTACATACATATGTGTGTAAAACAAGTATCTTGAACACATCTTAGTCCAAAATAAAAAATTGGCCTCCTTCCAGAAAAACTATCCAGCCCCAAGAAGTACCGAAAAACTAAAACTTCCACAGTGCTATTATTTCAGAGAATAAATCGAATAAAAATAAATTCGAATTCTTAACAAAGTTCATTACTAAACATGATTTAAGAGACAAAAAAAACAACGAAAACGAAAAGGCAAAGGCAGAAAACAACATGATCTTTTTTACTGGAACTACGAAAAAATTATCCATAAATTTTCGAAAAATTCAACAATTTTAGAAGCTTCTGTATGTAGTGAAGAATCATCTGCATGCTGCCGAATGTTTTGAAAAAATGATTTCATCTTGAATGAGATTCGATCAATCTTCTTTGATTTACGTTTAAAAATTCAACAATTTATAAAACGTACAAAACGTAAAAATCGTATAATCGTATTGCATACGAAAGAACGAATTTTAGAATAAATAAAAGGAATGGAATAAATTCGAAAGAGTAAATTAAATAATAATAGTTTCATGCAAAACCTTCAACGACTACGGTTTAATATTTTATTTTACCAATCACTAAAATAAAATATTGTATAAAATTAGTACGTATATAATTTACTACCAACTCCCAATTTCTATAATAATTATTTAATATTTATATTTAATATAAAATAAATAATTACATATAATTATTTCTATAATGTTAATAATTTCTATATAGTATATAATTTCTGTACACAACTATATTTCGATAATTTCTATGCAACTTACAAATATCGTATACATATATACATATAATATCGTATAGATAGCAAATTGTTGTATACTCGTATTAACGATATCTTGTGATAAGTATAACAGCTTCTTTATTAATAAAAGTCTCCCTATATAGTATAATATAAAAGTGGGTGGGACAGGCGTATATACGAATATGTATGTTGAGATGACTTTCACCAATTCGGTATACCTACTCGGCAATGAAATTTGAGTCCTTCATATCCGGACTAAAAACTGAGGAATTCCGCTCTAAAAGCGAATGCATTTATATTTACTGGAAAAAGGAGGGCGTACTCCTGATACGATTTTCCCCCATTTTTTATACCAAAGAGCTAATATTTTATAACAAAAAATATATGTGCTAAATTATATGCACAATACCTTAATCCGTTTTTTGGTAATCGTGTCGTAATTAATTCTGTCTGAGATTGTTATTACGAGAATATAATTTCAGCTTAAGCTAGTCCTGCTAGCTTAGAAATCTGGCTCTAAAGAAGGCGTGTCACTGCTCTCATTTCTCCCACTTTAAATACGAGTAAATATTCGTGCCATTTATTTAATGGCGATATCTCTATTCGTTTTCCGGTAATCCGGTAATAAAAATTAAATTTTCAGAAGCATAAAGTAATTTCAAAAATATATTACAACAATATTTACTAAAAACTAAATGCATAATACATAATAATAAATGCATATACAAGAACAAATGCTATGAGGATTAATTCAAAAAATATGTATTGTACTAAAGCAACCGAAAAGTATTAAAAAATTATTAAAAAAAAGAAATATGTACAAACAAATACAGAACATTTTAAAGTGACAATCGTAAAAAAATTGAAATTAAATTCAACAAAAAATAAAGCAAAACATTTAATGCTTTTTTAAAAAACACCTGCAGCAAACTTCGCTGTTTGCTTCCTTTTATTGTTGTTGTTGTTGTTCTCCCAGAATCCCACAAAGTGTCACGTTTTCGGATTTCGTTGATATTTACATACACTTCTTCAACAACAAGACACCTTTTTTAACAACAAGAAAAACAATTTTTAAAATATGAGCAAAGACCGAAAAGATTTTAGATTTTTTGAGAGACTTTTTTTTGGCAATATTTCCTGTGTGTCGTTTAAAAGTGTCGCATTGTTTGTTGTAGCTACAATATGTATATAAAAATATACATAATAACAAGCATACAACTTATATATACGAGTATATATACATACGTATAAAATATATTGCCGCTCAAATCCAGGCTAAAACAATTGACGATTTCAATCAAAGATTCTTCAAATGCATTTCGCTTTATTGTTGCGAATTGTTGTTGTTGTTATTAGATTTTTTGAGAAAAACGATAGGTCTTTTGATAGGTTTTTTTCTAGGGCGAGGCGATTTTTCGATAATATTTGTGAAATTTTTCGATCGATCTCAAAAGAGCCGCCGCCGGCCGATCCTCAGAAAAACCCGAACGAAACTAAACATTTTGCAGAGAAAATCTGCACCGATCCGGCAACAACTATGGCAGCGACTGTGGCTGTGGCGGTGGCTGTTTTTACTGCGGGAGCACCGGATGTCCGAAGAAGCCGCATCATCAAACAAACCTGGCCCCCTGGCCCATCATGTTAATGATAGTGATGATGATGATGATGACGATGGTGATGGTGATGGTGATGGTGATGGTGATGGTGATGGTGATGGTGATGGCGATGATGATAACGATGGTGATCGTGATGCTGATGGTGATAAGAGATAGATGCGTTACTATTAATTTCCCAAAACGTTCGCAAACTTATGAAGCCGCAAAGTAATAATGAAGGTTAGGTTAATGATATCGAATGAGGCGTGCGTATATGTAGCGACCCGGCATGTCGTGCGTACCGCTCGCGCAAGTGAACCAATCGCGAACGCAAACGTGAAGCTGAAAATAGATTTTTCTAATTTCGTTAGCGATTCTCGCCTAAGAAATAAACTCACTTAAAATTTTCCTAATGTTTACTCTTTACTTTTTCACTTGCTTTGAATTTTCGCGCAGTTTTATTTCGAAAATATGTACGTATTTCAGCTTTCTATCTACATTATTCTTTACATTATTCTTTATCAACACACAAATCGAATGATCCCTGTAGGAAAGTGGAAAGTACGGCAGCATGTATGTCTTTTTGCGTGCCTGAAATCGTTAATGAAATATGACAGAAATGTACACAACATTGGTAATGATTAACATAATAATACCTATATAAACATCATACGTAAAAATGTATAGTGCGTAACATTACAAGAATTAATTCAAAAGAGCTTGTAAACAATTTGAAAAAGGAAGTACAGAAATTGCATTGGTTAAAGTTGCTGAAAGGCTAAATGTTGAATAAGCGAAGCACAGCTTAGTTTCGATGAAGGTTATTTTCCAGTAAACACAATTGTAGAGAAATCTTAACAGAGCAGATAAATCTTAAGCGGCAGTTGTCCACAATTGTGTGGACAATTAATGGAAGATAACCTCTATCGAAATCTAAAGTTCTATTTTAGACTCCTGGAACTCTTCAGGATATACTAAAGATTTATGGAAGAGGCTTGCACAAAAAACAGCAGGAAATTTCTATTTAATTTTCAATCTATCTTGATTTTCATTTCGATCATCGACAATGTAGCTTAGCATACACGACACTTTCCTACCGAGATATATGTACATATATGTACATTTATATACGATACAATATAAAAGTCCCTGTGTGTGTGTGTGTGTGTTTATCTAGTGATTAAAATTTATGTTCCACAGCTGAATTTTGCCGGCGTAGCTGAAGAATCGAAAAAGCTTAAAAATTAATTTTTGTTAAAGTAAAAAAAATTTAAATATTTTAATCCGTGGCAGCTGATGTTAGCTATCTACCCGGCTCCTTCACCCCCCCCCCCCCCCCTCCTCTCCTCGTTTTTTCTCAACACCACTAAGAATACCATTAAATGGTATTTAATTTCATATTGTGTGTTTTTTAACATCGTCTGTTTCGCCGACTATTTCTCTATAACGTTATATCTGACAACGTTTACAGCATTTTCCCAATAATAATTATAGTTTTTTGAAAGGATTAAGAGCTCCCAACAAAACAGAATTAAGCATTCCTTACCCATTCAAAAAAAAAAAAAAATATCCATTGCATATTTTGCAAATGATGCAAATTAATTGATGTTGCTGCAAAACAATTAAAATATTCAAAAACACAAATAAAACAATCAATGAATTATGTTAATCGCAGAAAGACGCCAGCAATGGAAGACCAAAATTAAAAACGAGAGAAATAACTACGGAGGCGGGCCCGCCAGTTCGCTGATGCAAAGTAATTTCATTTGATGTAGAGCGAGCTTTTTCGAAAACCTTCGACTGTCATTTAATCATGAGCATAAATTAATTTTTTTAGCTTAATCGGTTTCATCCGAAAAATATATACCAGAGATAATACCCAGATCTCACACTTTGAAAACTGTGCGATTTATTGGTCTAGTGCAGAGGTGGGCAACCTTGTTTTGCTGTGAGCCAATAGTAATCTAAATGTGACTTTTATAAGAAGACGTTTCGATCAAAAACATGGCCCCGGTGAGTCGTAGTGTTGAGGACGGCCGCAATTTATCGATTCCACGGCACGCTCGGCATTTGGGCAATGATGAAGTACTCCTTGTGGCCTGCACTTGAAGGTATGGATCTGGACGAAATGTCGTTCCAGCAGGATGGCGCCACAAGCCACACAACACGGCTAGTTTTAGCTTTACTGCGGGAGAAATTTCCAGGACGCGTTATTTCGCGATTTGGCGATGTTAATTGGCCACCAATATCGTGCGATGTGACAGCTTTGGATTTCTTCTTGTGGGGCTACGCAAAAGACCGTATTTATGCGAATAATCCCTCAAATTTGGAGCACTTAAAGAATGACATATGTCAAGTTATGGTCGAATTATTGCCCGACTTGTGAAATCTTCGAATGGGTAACTTGGTGACCCGTGGGTAATAGGTTGTCAACTAGACTCCTTTAATCCTTTTCTTCTGTTATTCTATTAGTTACTTTTCGGAGACTTTTTTTTTGTTTCACTTCGTGTTTGTGATCGGTAGAGTGTGAAAAATATCGAACAAAAGGGTGAGGCTTCGCTGTAGTTCATGTCTTTAACAAAACATAAACGAATCGTGCATGACATTTCACCATCGGGTATGAATTATGTACTGACTTGCCCACACAAATCGTCGATGACAATACAATCAATGCCAATTAGAGTATAACTGTTCAATTCACAAAGTTTACATTCTCTCTTATATTCTTTCTTACAAATTCTTTTCAAAAAATATAAAAATTGCAACTTTTCAGAATTAGAGTACATAAGCAGCCAACCCTCCTATAACTTTGTCATTCACTTTGTACCTTTAGAAATGATTTCTCTTCAGTCAGTTGTATGTAAAGGCCGATGAAATTTTTTCTTTTAAAAAACCGATGAAAAGAGTATCAACATTTAAGTTTAAACCTTCGTAGTAAACAAGTTGTAAGAAATTTTTCTCAAATCTTGGAATTAATGTAAGGTAATGAAATAGTTGAAACTATTATGTGGCACGTATTATATTCCATTATGCATTACCGCTGAAGCTATAAGAGAAGCCCTTACGGAGTACAAGACTAACGATTCAATGACATGTGCCAAAAAAGGCTTTTTATTTAAAATTCACGCGTTATTTTTAACGTTATAAACGTTTCAGTATGTTTGTCCATATGATCATAATTTACCAATTACGGTTGCTAAACCGGAAAATATAGAGTATAAATTTTCATGATCTATCATGCATGAAAATTGTTATTTAAAATTCATTCAATTCCAACAAAAAAGTGACTACAAATTTTATTGGCTAATATTTTTTTTATTAGAATGCAATCTGTCGTATCGATTTCGATCGACTTTTGAATACAAATTAATTTTTCAATTATACAAGATGTAATTTATTTAAAAGCATGAAGTCAGCATCGGAGAAAAGCCTATTTATATATAATTTATTTATTGATAGTATTTATATTTACCTCACTATCAATCAATCAAACATTTTATCACATTGTATTACATTACATTACATTATATTTAATTGTATTCTACTACGGAATATGACGAAGGATTTAATTTAATTAGGTTATCAACATCGTTTATATCAAAAATCGAAAAATCTAATCCCTCGAGAAAAAAATCTGGCAGCCCGAGTATCTGAGAATTTGACAGCTTGAGGTGATCCGGCAGCCGGAGATTTTAACAGCCTAATAATCTGAAAAACTGAGTATTTGAGAGTTTTTTTCAAGCCTTCAGCTTGTCTCAGCCCAAGAATTTGACTGCGTGAGAATTTGAGACAGCTGCGAATGCGACAACATTCAAATTCAACAGCGCTACAATTTTACAGCTCGAGAATATGACAAGCTGAGAAACTGTAAATTTGACAGCCGAAAAGACGGACTTAGAAACTCAGAAAGCCTGAGAGCTTCACATTCTCACAACCTAAGATTATGACAGCGTGATAATGTGACATTTTGAGATTGAGACAATATGAACATCGGACAACTGCAGGCAACTGGTGAATATAAGAATATGACAACACGACATTTTGTTAGATTTTTCAGACAAGAAAAATCTAAATCTAATAAAAGAAAGATGAAAATATATGTATCATACTCGTATATTCGCTGTGTTAAATGCCAATTGACAGATGTCATTGATCAGCGAATCAATTGATGATAGAAAATTACAAAGAAATTAGCTTTGAAAATATTATAAATAATAAAAACGTTTTCATTAATTTTGGAACGAATTTCCGTCATCCCTTCTCAAGTTTGGTTTGGAGACCGAAGTGATCTCATGGGTTAATCCAACGCAAGCGACTAGTTAACTTACTGCTAAAGCAAATTTTTTGGTTACCTAACTGGTACGATAGTTAAATTTACCTAGCGATAATTGTTAAGCTCAATTTGGTTAAAAGTAACCAAAAAAATATTGTTACCCAACAATTTTAGTAGTAGTAATCTAAAAGTTAAAAAAGTTCCTAACAAGCTCTGCAGTATTTTTACCAAAAATATTGTTACCTTACAATTTTTATAGTAAATGTACAGTGAAAATTTGTCAGATGACTAATTTTTCCGTTAATTTGTCGTTACTTAACAATTTGTATACTAAAATTTTTACACTAATTTGTCAAGTTACAGTTGGTAGTAGGTTATATTTTCCAATTTTTCGGGTTAGTGTCCCATTTTAACCCACAATTGGGTTTAGATTTGCCTAAGAAATCTTATGATTGTAATAAGGAATGAATAATATTGAAAAATTAAATCTAAAAAACTATAAATGAAAAATAAAAACAATGAAGCTATAAATTCCTAAACAGTTCAATCATTATCATAATCGATAAATTTATAGTTTTTGAAAATAATAAAATCAATCAGCCTGGTTCTGCATTCCGATTCATACGGAATCGAAATTGATTTCGATCACTTTTTTCTCGAAGATGTTCTGTATTCCGATTCCGATATTCGAATCCGATGTTTGCGTATTTGTCAGAATTGAGGTGTTCTGCATTTCGATTTATCGGAATTTTCTGTCGGAAGTAATCCGACCAACTTTTTGTTGGTGAATTTGAATTTGATTGTAAAAAATTTGAAATTTTTTAACACATGTGATTTTTGTGGGAAGAGTTAGCGGAGAAACTCAATATTTTTGGTCCACCAATGAAAAAAGTGCCGAGTGGAAAAAGGTAGCCCTGTTATTATTTAATTTTTACCACGAATGATAATTAATCATAGACATGCTGGGAAATGCAAAATCATAAAAAACATTTCTGGAGAATACAAAGCGCTCCGGGGAATACTAGGTGCAACAATAATTAGCCACCAATCTAAAAAAGGTTAAAAAATATTCAAATTTCCATTTATATACCGACCATGTGTGCGTTGGCGGGATTCGAACCGACATCCTCAACATGTTAGGCGAGTTACGCTGCTATTGAGAGCCACAATTCTTATTTTCAATTTTCAAATTTAAAATTTCAGTTTATTAAACGCCAAAGTGACAGTAAAAAATAACTGGATGAGTTCGAATCGGAATTGTTTTCGTTTCGGACATGTGAAATTCGATCGGATTGCAGAACACCTCTACAAATACAAATCGGAATTCAATTTCGATTCAGAATCAATTCCGCATCGGAGTACAGAACAAGGCTGAATATCTTAATCGAAAAAAAAACTAACAATGGATAGTAATGAACTAAAAAAGAATAAAACATTTGCGATGTGTGCAAAAAATAGATTTTACCATAAAAAACAACTAACAGAAGAAATATCTTCAGAATATGAAAAAAAAAGAAATTTTGAAACTCTATAGACTCCATCATAAAACATTTAAAGGCATAATAAATCTTAGCTTGTGCCATATACAATACAATATACCATACACGATATAGTGGCATACATATGTTGAAACTAAAAGCCAACAATATACTCGTAAATCAATCTGTCCATATTAATTGCAATAAACTGATTGATCGAAAATTTTTCCGTTTTTATTAAATGTTGTTTTGTTTTATAGTAATGAGCTTTTTATAAACTATTGAATTAGCGAAATAAAATCGAGTTTATATATATAAAATATATATGTACATAAAATTGTTGAAAGAATATTGAAAAATATTGTTATATTGATTTTAAATTTTCAATTAAATGCAAATTAATATAAATTATAAACTAAAATAAAAAATGCTTGCTGAATTGTTATTAAAATTATTTCTATTTTTAATAAATTGTATTAAGTAACATAATTTTTGCTGATTTGTGCTAATTTATAATATCTATAGTTAATAATTTTCAGCCTTTTTGTAAGTAAGACAAATAACACACAATTTTTCTATTATATTTAAACATACATACATACATACATATATTACAATGTGAAATGTACCTTAAAGTTTTCATTTCCGGCTGGTTGCCGGCTTTTTAAAATGTTTCCGCTGGTTTTCTTCATTTTGTTGAAATCCGTTTTTTTTCCGTTAATCGTTAATTGGTTTCTTTAAACAATTCGCCTAATTTTTTTATATTGCTAAATTAGACCAAACCATTTAAATCATCAATTAAATCATCAAACTAACAACACCGATTTTTTCTAGGATTTTACTAAATTGATTTATTTTTTTAAAGTCAATAAAAAGTAAGTGCTAATGATTATGTTACGAGTTACACAACTCTATTGTCCTCAATCGCAAGAAACAATTGTCCTTCCATGTTCCTGTCTCTCAATGCTGACAACACTGGCCGGCGAACTCGTTGAAAACAACGCAACTCGTTCAACGCAGCGGAACTCAACACGCAACACGCACGGAATCGCATAAAAAGGGAGAAACGCATACGCATTTACGAAAGCTTTGAGTGGCACCGTCACTAACTGGAAAAGCCGATACCGAAATACAATATAAAACACTTGATGGACTGAATGAATGACGATGGGCGACTGGCCGACTGGATTAAACTGAACTGAACTAAACTACAGTGAAGTGAAGTGAAGTGAAGTGATCATGCGAACAGGGCCAGCGAGCGACCAACGAAAAGTTATGGTTTTATTGAGAACTTTTGGGGAAAGCACGTCGTCGTCGTCGTCGTTGGCGTTGTTGTTGGCCCCGCAGTTTTGGCAATCGTTCGCCTGCTCTACATGGCATTTGAATAAAATGAGTAGTCGTCGAAGAAGAGGAAGAGGCAGAGTAACAACAGAAAAACATCTGGACAGAGGTGGGCAAACTTTTTTCTGAAGTGGCGTATAAAAATTTTAGGGGGCCGCCTGACCAATGTCAACACATAAACTTAAAAATAAGATTTCAAATACACTTCATTTATGCCCTTTGAATTTTTTTTCCGGATTGCCATTAATAATAAAAGGTTAATAAAAGCCATTTTCCGTGCGGATTTTCAGATTTTCCTTTTAAAACGGTCTTCGTTAAGTAAAAGAATTTAAATTTTTGAACACTTTAGAAGAGGAATTGTTTGACGGCAACACATGCCTGCCAATAAAGGATTCATTCGATTCTACAAATGGCCAATAATTAGTTCAATAATTTCTACTAAACTGAACTGAACTGAACTGAAGTTCAACTGAATTTCAAAACTGATGGAAAGACCTGAAAGCGTGCTATATGAGACTCCCAGGCAATTGTTTGCCCACCGCTGATGAAAAGAATTAACCACAAACATTTAATTTATAACTTTTTCCTTTCTTGTTCTTTCTCCTTGCTGTAGTTGTATTGCTTTAAAGTGGAGGAATATACAGATGTTTTCTGAGGACGAGTTTATATGTATTGTTGTTGAAGTTTACCCTCAAGCGTTAAACTTTGTTGTTGCTTCGTCCACAAGAGAGAAGTGTTTATTTTGTAGTTTTAACTTTTTGACACTTAAACGAAAAAAAAACGGTTCATTGTTTATTTGTCGTTGATGATGATGATGACGTTAACGATAGTGATTAAAGTTACATAATAATGACGTATGTACGAGTATATTGCAATTGTAATGCAAAAAAAGCATTACATTAAAAATTATTATATTTAGTACTAATGCAATTACGATATTGTTGTTATGATATTCTCGGTGAAATTGTACAACAAAAGCAACAAAAAACTATAATCTACTGATAAATATAAACGTTTAAGCTTTTAAAACGATCATTTGACATTCTTGACCTGCATTACGATTTTCATCTGTTGTCTTATTGCACGCCACCAACAGATAATAAGCGGAAGCATCAACGACAAGTCCTGCAAGTGTCATCGATGTTAACGATGTTAGAGCGGCCTGAGGACTATATGTTTGCTATTTGTAATTAATACAGTTTAACAACAAATAAATACAGTTTACAAAAAAAAATTATGAATGAAGACGAAGACGAAGTACCGGCATGAATTTTCGTCACTGATTCATAAACAATTCATTAACGATTAATGAATTTTGGAAATGCTGAATATGATAATATAACATAAATGTAAAATTTATGCTGATGATGATGATGCTTACGATGTTATTAATAACGATTGCGAAGATGATGATGATAGCATTGATCAATTTCCTTGATTTAATTAAGAAAAAACCTAAAATACTCTTCTATTTTAAATTGTTTCTTCTGGCAGTTTTTGTTGCTCTGTGGTCGCGGCTATCATTGCTTTTTTGATTACTGCGATGAAGTGCGATACAATAATAATAATAATAATTGTACTAATTGTAAATGTAATGTAATAAATTAATGAACTATTATTATTATAAGAAGAAAAACGAGAAGAACCTTCAGCTCTTGCTGCGAACATCAGAAAATTGGAATCATTAACAGCTTTAAAGCGGTGTCGAGGGATGGATGCTGGTAATGCTTCCGACAAATGATGTAAATGTTTTATTTTTACATAATTTTTTTTTTGTCTTTCAATTATTTTTATTACTCACTTTTTGTTGTTTTAATTTCTTTTTTTTTTGGGCCTGTTTTAATTTATTCAAGCTGTCTCATCATTTCATAATAATCTACAATATTTTCCATTTTACCATAAAAAAACAAAAATTAATTTGGGCACTTTAATTGATTTTTTACCCTCTCAACAGACGCCATCAATCTACGAGCATTCAATGTTTCTTTCTCGTGGTCGGTCCATCACACTTTAGAGATGAGATGCTCTGCGCTCGCGGAATCGATTGTTTTCTTTCGGCCACGTTCGGCGTTCAGCATTCAGCAGTGCACGACCGCCGCCGCTGGCCTTGTAATCTCTTTGCAAGCTGACAGCTGCCGGAAGTGTGGGCTGTGAAGACGAACGAAACGTGCATACGGTGAAATAATTACTTTGCCTCTCTGGGCATATGTTCGCAGTATGAGACTCGCGTTGTGAGGATCGCGTATGAGACGCGACCTATCTATGGCAGGGATGGGCACGGCCTGGTGTAGAGTGCCCTTAATTGTAATGCCAAGAATGAGCTGCTTACTTAATGGTCTACTTGTCATTCTTAACATGTTTACAGACCGTAACAGCAACAGCAACACCAACAAAACGAAAAAGTGAACTTAAATCCTCTCAACTGAGATCAATGCAAAATAATTGTATTGAGAAATTTATGACTGGAAGATGAAGAGCTTAAGTTTTTCCTTTTCTGTTTTAGTAAAATTTTTTTTAAAAATGTGGCAATGTTGCAAACTCTTTTTGACCATTTCTTTGGGCAAATGGGTAAAAAATACCCACAGTTTTTCTTTTTCATAAAATCTGTGGACCAGAAACCAAAAACCATCTGTCAAATCTGCCGAAACCAGAAAAGATTGATTTTTTCTTCTTAAACCAAAAATGGCTAAATCATTTTTCAAATTTTGGATGTAATTTATTAACAATTTTCGAACTAACTCTAAAGATTATTCAAATCCTAAAAAGATAATCACAGTTGCCTTTTTTGTCTTTGCTTGAATCAAATGTTTTTAGATGATGGCAGAGTAACCAACGCACACTTTGTGGACTAATTTGGAAACATATTTCGAGCACATTTTGGCCATTAATCCGTATCATTTAAATTCTCCCCAATTTGGCTTTCTTTCCTTTTATGTTTAGTGATTCTTAGCCATTACTCGTAAATGGTTTATTAGTCTTGGATCCTTTATGCTTCGATTTCTTGTCATTTTTACATATTAATTTGCTGAAAATTTAATAGCTTTTAATCCAAATCGAAAACACGAATTTATATTTTTTTTTTACTATACATAAATTTAATCTTAAGATTTAATTTAGATTTTAATCTACATTTTTCCCGATTAAACTTCAGCCTTTCGCAAGTAATAGTTATTTCGAGGAAGTTCTATAGGTACCGGCTCTATAAGTTTGCTGCGATTGAGAAACAAATGCTACGAAAGTATACCGACAATGACCCAATTTGGTGTCCTTTACGCTTATTCTGAAGCGTAATAAGCGGGCGAATAAAAAAAAAAAAACAAACATAACAAAATGCATATTTTAAGACAAATTTAAATCGCTATTTATTTTTTCTCCGAATTAATGAAAATAAAAATTGATATTTTTCATAGAAATTCACTGCACTTAAATAAAACTGTTTTGCTTACGCATATTTTTTTTCAAATTCTTTTAATCAAACAAATAAATTAGCAAATATTTTGATTTTGTTATACATACTACGATATATCTATGTACAGGCATAAATGATGCCACATAAAAAATATAAGTATGTAGTGTACAAATAGATATAATAGAATTCTGTAAAAAAATATAGTAGAATGAATTATTTCGGATTTTTAATTAATGAAACTTATGAACTAAAAAAATAAGATTGCTGCAAATTTCAATAAGAAACTGGAAACTAATTATACAATAATTAAAGATGATCATTTCGGTTTTTCAATCGAAAGAGTTAAGATGAAAAATTCCAGGAAAATTAGCAAAATTTAACCAATTTTTTACTGTTTACTAAGATATTTATCGATTTGTATATCTTTTAAAAGTTATGCCTTTTTTTCTTATAAAAAAAATTATAAATAAAATAGCAAGCTCTCAAACTCTCTGCAAACTCTCTAGCGTAAATATGTTTATGCTATAGAACGATATATATATCGTTTACAAAATCTACGAATTGATCTAGGTACCTATAGATATACTGATTAACGCACCTTTTAAAATATATCGATCTGTCTACCTCTCAATCATATTATGGATGTCCTTTTATGTTTAGTGATTCTTAGCCATTACTCGTAAATGGTTTATTAGCCTTATATCCTTTATGCTTCGATTTCTTGTCATTTTTACATATTAATTTGCTGAAAATTTAATAGCTTTTAATCCAAATCGAAAACTCGAATTTATATTTTTTTTTTACTATACATCAATTTAATCTTAAGATTTAATTTAGATTTAATTTAGAGGAATAAATCTTTCAATCGATCTATTCCGATTGATTTCTATTTATATTCTTTGAATTTTCTCCATCTTTTTCCATTCTCTACAAATTTTTCACCAGACCAGACCAACCTTCATTTCGATTCGATTTTATAAAATTGCTAATTTTAGATTTTCTCCCTCTCTCTCTCTCTCTCTCTTTCTCTCTCTCTCTCTCTTTTATTCATTATTAATGCTTAATTCATTCGCCAATACGTACATCAAAATGTGTTTTTTGCTTTTTAGTTTAGATCGTAATCGAAAGCTATGTACATATATGCGGTACACCGCAAAGAGATTATCGCCTAAGCCACAATCTGTGACCTTGCCTTCGACTCGCCAGAATCGAACTTTCATTCTATGAATTACTGAATGAACACGTTGCCGTGTTGAGATTTGTCACTAATTAAGTATTTTTTAAATTATACTGACAACCTACAAAAATTTCACTAAAACTTCATAATATTTTTGACAATATTATTAATGTGTTTATTAATAAAATTTAATGATTGTTGTTCTACATTCGTAGTTGTTGCTCTTGTTGTCAGTTGTTGTTGTTGGAGGAAAACATCAACTGATAATGTTAAAAATATACGTAATGGTCTTACCACTAATTTAGTATTGAAATTATTTAAAAATGAAGATTAATTTAAAAATGATTTACAATCATATTTTTTTTAATTATTATTAAAGCTTAAATTTTATTTGAAATATAGAAATATTCTAGCCGTTTATTAATCGAGAGGTTCTTGTTAAAAGGCAATCCCTTAAATTTTGCCCCCTTAAGTTTGAAAATACGCTATAAAGGATATTGGAGCACATAAGCTCGACAAACTGTGCCCCTCGGAAATATCCATCTAGAGACCTCGTCTCGACTGTAGTACGTACTGTCTCGCCTTAAATATATTTTCATTACAACGAGAATAGGTTTCTTTCTCTAAGTTTGGAAACAAAATCTTGGAGGAAAATATTTGTAACAAATTCTCGACTAAAAGGAGGAGGCCCATCTCGTTCCCGGATCTCGTCTCGACTAAAAATGCAGGTACCGTGGGTTTGTTCTTGTGGGTTCTTGTTTCAACCGGAAAAACCTGTTTCGCCTCAATGGAAAAGGTCTATTTCGTTCTCGAATCTCTGCATGTTATTTATCAATAATCCAGAGTACTTGAACTTACGAATAAATAAACTGAAGACTTAATTCTTCGCTGTATCAGGTAAGATTTTTTTAAAAAACTGCTCTTCCGTTTTTCCCCGGAATTTTATAGAATTTTGTTTCTTTAGTTTTTTTGCAATTTTTCTTTATTTTCACAATTTAAAACTGTTTGCCTTCGATAAAAAGGCTTTTCTTAACGAAAACAAACAAACGAGTTCATTTAACCCTTCAATGACCATCCGCCTCACCTGATGCTGGTGGTCATTGGCTTTTTATTTTAAAATTTGTTTATTAAATACAAAGGAAAACGTTTTGCCGGCGGCAAATGAAGTGAGAAGAATCGATGTTTGCAATGTATATCAAGATGCAGGCCGCTGATCGGTCGGTCGGTCATGTTTGCCAAGAAAAACAACCCGTTGTAGAAGCTTCTTGTAAGAATTTTCACACCTCGCTGAAAGTGTAAATAAATGAAGTGCTGTGTGAAGAAGACAAACAGATGGATGGACAGACAGACAGGCGAGCAGATGGCAGGCAAACCGAGAGGCGCTGGCGACTACAGATAAACGTAGACGCTGTGTGCCATTGTTAGCATTTCATTAAATGATTTACAAATTTTTCTTTTAAACTTTCGAAGAAAATAATAATATACATATAGGGTCGCATATATTCCGCATAAAATGAGACACAAAACTAGTTTGTACTAGTACCTATACAAAGACATTGTAAAAAAATTATGACCAAAATTTAATATTCGAAACATTTCGTTAAAGCAACAACATTCTGCAAAAAACATTCTGTCTAGCAATTTATTTTCAAATTCCTGACACGTCCTACAAATTCCTGACAAAAAAAAAACAATAATTGACAAATAAATACTGAGACTGAGCTGACTGACACTGGCTGGCATTCGTAGCATTCGGTACACCACACAGTAAATGGCTTCGAATTGTTTTGTTTGACTGGATGCCAGGCTGACAAAATCATTAGACAAATTGCGTTATAGACACTCTTTTTATGGATTTCCATAAATATTGGTCTTTTGGTCTTTCTGTGTAGTTGTTGTTAGTGTCGTTGTTATTTTACATTACTTTACGAGTGTTAATAAGTGTCAGCGAACCATCCGTCCGTCCGTCCGTCCGTCCGTCCGCTCGTTCGTGTATTTCGTCTGTCTGTTTGTCCGTTAATCGCTTTTGTTTATTTGCCGTGACTAATCGTGTTTTGTTGAGAAGCTTTAATTAAAAATTCAATTCGAATTTTAGAAAAAAAAAAACAGCAACAAGTTTTTATGCTGTTATTAACTCATGCTTAAAGTATTTTGTTCGGGAACGTTTTATTTTATTATCTTTATGTAATAAATTTATTCAGTTATTACGCATAACGTCTAATAATTATATAATTTGAAATATTTTTGAACAAAAACACGTATCAAAAAAGTATTAAAGAAAAGAAAGAAATTATTAAAAATTATTAAAGAATTAAATTATTAAAGAATTTTATTTGATAGAACAAAGAATGTTTAACAAATTCTATAGTAAAATTAGGTTTAATAATATCTTTTATTCTGCTTAGTCTAAGTTAAGGTATATTGTTTCAGAACTGCCACTAAACTTTGCCCATCAAAATACTCTTCAACTAAATCCAACAATTTAATGAATTGGTATAAAAGACTATCAGAAAAATAGTGAGTATATTTAGTGAATAATATCCATTGCCCTTTTATCTACAGAAAATTATCCGCTTGACAAATATATCCCCTGAAGCTTGAAATATGCGTCTATTTATCACTAAATATCCGAAATTTTATAATAACAAAATGTAAATCTTCGTTAAAGGCGTGTTTAATATTCTCCGAGTAGTCTATTCGGTATTAATTTCCGTTTTTCTTATAGTTTGGAAACAAATGCTTGGAGGAAAATATTTATAAGAAATTCTCGACACTAAAAAGGCCCAACTCGTTTCCGGATCTCGACTAAAAATGCAGGTACCGTGGGTTTGTTCTTATGGGTTCTTGTTTCAACCGGAAAAACCTGTTTCGCCTCAATGGAAGAGGTCTATTTCGTTCTCGAATCTCTGCATGTTATTCATCACTAAGCCAGAGTACTCGAACTTCGACTAAAGGGCCGAAAATTACAGCTTAATTTTTCAACTTTTTCAACTTTCTTTGGGTTGGAATATTCTTAAATTTTGTTATCAATTATTAAGTTTATATCGTGAACAGAAAGGCGTGAAACTTCAACTTCGAATGAAAAATTCGCCCTCTTTAAAGTTGGGAGGAGAATTTCATCACTTTAGTAATCTGCAATTTTAAATTCATTAAAAAAACTATTAAAACCCAATCTGATGAAATGATTTTTAATTTTTGTAAAGTATTGAAAGGTTGAAGGCTTAAAAAACAATTTATAATTCCAATAAAACACAATATTTTACAAAACTTTTCATTGAAATTTTTATAACATTTTTTATAGACTTTTGAGCAATGCAAATTAAATGGATTCAATAACAAAACATTCGAACATTTTTATATAAGTTCCATATGCGATATGTTTTATAAATGATCGCAACGAATTTCGCCTATCCCTTTGTCAAGCTAGTTTTTTTGGAAAAAACCCGGTTTTGGTTTGTCTTTTTTAAACCTAAAATTTTACCTAATTTTACCTTTTTTAAACCTAAAATTTTACCTTTACCTAAAATTTTATATGACATATTTTGGATTAAGAAACGAAAAGGGCCAGGAAAAAATATTGAAACTTTTAATAAAAATAAATTTTTGTGTACGTAAAAAAATTACTGTGTAATTATCTAATTACATCAAGGTATTATTGTTATGGCAATAATCAAAAAAGCGCTTTAAAATATACACTAAGCAAATTCGCCAACGAGACGGACGACCTTTGAATTAAAATAATATAATCAAAAAATTTTATTCACTATACTCAAAGGAAAAAATAAGTACATACATATTAATTCGAAAAATAATTACTTTTTTGTTAAAATCACTTTAAAAACTAATTAAAAAAAAAAAGATTATTGTATTCTAAACAAAATCATAATTTTTTTGAAATATCGTCGAAATCTGAAATGATTAAATTATCTAAGGAATCGTTAGAGCGCCTATTTGCAGTTAATATCCAGTTGAAGACACCGGTTGTACTTGAAAATGAAGATAACGTATTGATTTCCGATACGGAAAGCTATATAGAAGCAGTTTTGAGACGAAAGCTTGAAAGTGCTATAAATATTAGGAGCTCCAAAAAACAAAATCTCCAGTATTTTGGATATACCGGAGACAAGACAAGACAAAACTATATTAAAAGAATTTAATTTCTATGAAGCCAGTAGAAAATTAGCAAAAAAATTTTAAAATACTCTTAGATACTCTTCTCGTTTCCCGAGAATTATTATTTGCCGGAAAATGAGAAACCGTAGTACAGACAATCATACATACACACAATCAAACATGCTGAAATGAAAACATTCAGTAATGAAAAATTAAACCATCAACAGAAAAAAACAACTTTAAGAAAGAGACAAATAAACATCTTCGAAAAGAAGCTAAACATGCATAAATAATAACTATACCCATAACGATTGGTATTTGTGGGGCAGAAGCGTGGCAGTGGCGAGGAGGTGCAACTATTCAAAGAGAAGAAACTTCACCAATAAAAACAACAAAAGAGCAAAAAAAAAATTGAAATTAGTCAAACCGGGTAGTCCGTCCGGGTAAACCAATTTGTGCACTCTACACTCAGTCCAGTGCACTCATTGTGTGTCCAACCCAATAAATTTCATTGCTTTTGAAAAAACAACGCGTCTACACGATGTGGTGAATTCTAATACACCACACTTTAGGTGTAGGATGTTCAAAGCGCAAAAAATATAACCAAATATAACATTCGCAGCCGTCGCACATGGTCGCACCCGGTTTTACGTAAATTTTATACGAATGTTTTGTATTTAAGTATTTTCGTTTTTAATTCTTTTTTTTTGTTTCATTCCATTAACCCTTTGCTGTCAGTGATAATAGATTTTGAGATCGTGCAAATTGAACATTTTACGTAACAAAAATCAAAACTATAATTAAATGAGCTTTAATGGAACACAAATTTTCTAAAATAAAAGAATTACGTAATTATTAAATTAAAGAATTATTGCAAAATATCGGAGAGAAAATAAAAAATTATTAATAGAATTGTAGAATAGGATTATTAGGGCCGGTTTCGCAGTGTCGAGTTAACCAATTGGTTAACAAACCAATTACTTGGAGTTAAGCCTAATTTAACTTTAACTTCTAACTTCAATTTCACTGTGCGTCTATCTGTTAGCTAATACGACAACCCCATACAAATAATATAAAAGTTTTTCGTTCACTAGCAAACACACCGTTTTCGTTCACTGTTTTGGTTTTGGACGAAGCACAGCTGACCATGATTTAACCACAGAAACTCGGCGTTAAACTTTAGTTAAAACTTCAACTGTGAAAATGATTGTTTAAGTTAAACTCGGATTAAAAGTCAACTCGGCACTGTGAAACTGGCCCTTCATCGATTACGTATTCAAGTATCAACATTACATATCGAAAAACTTGGCCATTATTTGAACAATATGCGCAACTACGCAAACAACAAGAAGCGTATAGAACGAACATAATGCAATATAACAAACGCTTTCTTTAGCTCCATTAAATAACGTACTTTCTTATCCTAAATAACGTACTTACTGTATTACAATATACAGTAAAAACTAGAAGTTTTTATGCTGAGTGTATTTTATAAAGCCGGAATTAATGAAACCGGCTTTTTCATGCGGAATTTTATACTTTAAACATTCGATCTTTCTAAGGAAAATTGTGTGGCAAAAATCAGTAGCCGCTTGAGTCTAAATTTGCTATTTCGCAGAAATAAGCTTTTAAAGATTTTACTTTAACACAAGCGAATATGTTTTTTTGTTAAACTTTTGTTTTAAAAACAGTACAAACATTTTAGTTTATCAAATTACTTAAACTTATTCATTATGCGCATAATTTGAGGTTATGTGAAAGCGCATTGAGCTTTTTCGGTCGAGATATTATCCAAGAACGAGACAGACTGCCAGAATTTCTAACGAGAGGAGATTCGAGCACAAGATCGCCCAGATTTTAGAAAGTCCGCTGGTGCGCCCCACTACTGCCATTAAATTTATATGATGCTTGAAATGATAATGTGGCTTATAAAGGGTTAATCGATTCAAACCTTTCTCAATCTCCCTTGCTGTCTCTCTCTGTCTCTCTTTTCGGCCACACTTCTTTTATTTTGAGTTAAAGACGATGACAACGGCTGATCGACTTCATTCTTTAATTTTTTTTTTACACGTTGCAATGCAAAGAAAATACGTTTGTAAGTCGTTACCTGTTTCTCCACCAAACTCCGGGAATAAATAAATTCCTTCTTGGGCGAATAAAGTTCCGGCGGAAAGCCTTTGAATGAGTAGCGCAGAAAGTTGTCATCACTGAGGCGGTTCTGGCAGAGCTCGTGGTCGCCGTCGTCATCATCATCATCGTTGTCACAACGAACGAAACCGCTGGTGCCGGCTACTGAAGTGTCATCGGCAGAGGCGCAGCAGCTGCCAGATGTTGAGGCACAAAAGTCGGGGGTGTGGCAACGGTGTGTGCGATCACATGTACAATCAACGCCAGCGCTGCTGTTGCCGTCGTTGTTACTGCAACCAGAAACTCCGAGGCTAGTTGGCGGTACCAACAACCGATGAGGACGACAGTCGTTGTTGTGGTCAATGGAGGAGGAGGAGGAGGAGGAGGAAGAAACTAATGGACATTCCATGAAATTCATGTTGCTAGAATCGAACCAGCGCCAACACCACCACAATCGCAATCACAAACGCAAACTTTAACGACGACAACAAGAACAACAACAACAACACGATGAAAGAGAACACTGTGGCAAAACAAGGCAGTATATGTAAAAACAAAAACGACACAAACAATTTACAGAACAACCGGATTGTGAACGATTTTCTAGCTTCCAAAATTATGCTTATTCTGTTTTTATTGCTTTTTTATCCACTTTTCTTGCCTTTTTTGCTTTATGCAAAATCGAAAGAACTGTTGTTGTTGTTCATTTCATTTGAACAAAAAAAAGCGACACAGCACCAAAGAAGAAGTGAGTTCATAGAGCCGAGAAACACGTTGCGCTGGTTGCTGTTGTTGCTTTCATTGACGTTGTTTTTCTTAGTGGTTCTGGTTTTGTTGTTGTTCTTTTTTCGATTTATGTTATTTTAAGGCTTTTGGCATTGTTATTTGTGTTATTGTTTTTGTGTTTGTCATAGTTGTTGGGTCTGCAAAATTGTTCAATTCGTTTCAATTTTTCATTGACTCGCGAGAAAACGGATCGCCAACGAACGATTCGGGCGCGCGCGTGCGAAAGCAATCGCGAATGTGTCTTGTCGTGAGAATCTTTGCGGGCACTCTGAAGGCACCCTGTCGTGGATAGCACTCGAGCAGTCACGACAAAAGGTTTTGACTTGAAATATGCTTCTTTCTCTTTTCGTTTCCTCTCTTTTCTTACAACACTTTCTTTCTAGATTTTTACTCGTAGATAAAATTATTTCTTTGTTTATTTTTGAGCGTATATTTTAGTCTAACAATTATTCTATACCGGCCGGTACCGAAGTATCCACATACATACATACATACATACATGTATATAGATGGATCTCTGAAAATGTAAACTTTTATAGTTTTGCGAGATTAATTCTATTTTCGTTTGAATTTACATACATATACATACATATGTATGTCTCTCTCTTTTTTTTGGTTAATCAACTTTAAGCTTTTTCTTCTTGGTGCAGATGTTTTTTATTATTAACGGTACATGTTCTTGTACTTGTTTTTTTTTTTTTTATTTTAGCACTTTTTTTATAAACAGTATGAATTATTCAATCCAAAAAAACGACTACACAATTTTAGCCACTTTCTGGTAAAACTTGAAAACACTTTACTTTTTTTAAGCTTAAGGTTATGCTAAGCGTTTTGTTAGGCCAGCGTATCTGATGGATGGATAAACGCGAAGGTCTTCCACTCGACTTGCAACAGTCGCAACCGCAGTCGCAGCCGCCAGCGTCTCTTCTGTATGTATTCGCCTTTGCCGCCGTCGTCGTGGTCGCGGTCGTCCTCGCAGTTGTGGTCGTCTTCTTTTTTAAAGAATAAAGAAAACGCTTGCTATCCAAACACGCCTCAAACTCCGCAGCTCGTCAAGTCACCGCCCGAAGAATCGACCAAAACCTCGACTAGCACGCGCTATACGTTCGAAAAGTTTCAAAACGTAGCTAAAACTAAGCAGTTGCAGTGAACGCGATCATCCAAACTGTCTGAAAGAAATAAAATCTCAGTTTTTTCTTCTTCTTCTTCTGCTTCTGCTTCTTCAATTAAGTCTGTGAAAAAAAATAAATGAATACAAGATCTAAACGAACCCTCCAACCAAAGGCCGAAAAATACAACATCAGCAACAGCAACAACAATTATTGCCGCAGAGACAACAACTACAACGACAACAAGCCCAAGAATTTTAGAGTGTTGCTTTGGTGAGACACACACTTCGCTCTATCTCGGTATCTGACGCGACAGCAAACATTGCCGCTCTCAGACAACGCAGACAGATCACGATGATGGCAACCAAATATTTAGCTTTTTCTCATTTCGTTTTGTTGTTGCTTTTTTCCTTATTTCTTACCTCACTGTGCTCAATCATGCTCTGTGCCTGAGAGTGCTACACGAAGCATAAACATTACTTGAGATGATTCACTACAGTTTCTTGTAGTTCATTTTTAAGAAAATAAAAAAGAAATAATAATGATTTTAAAAAAATCTTTAAAAGAATTTAATGTTTTTAGTTTAAAAGCCAAATTTTAGAAAATTTAATAAAACCAATTAGAACAAAATGATAAAAAAACGAATTAATGCTAAAAGAAATAAAATTGATTTTAAAAATCTTTGAAAGAATTTAATGTTTTTAGTTTAAAAAACAAATTTTAGAAAATTTAATACAATAAAAAAAAAATTTTAATTTATTTAAATTTAATAAAAATAAAAATTAGAACAAAAATTAAATTTTATTAAAAAATTATTAGCATTAATTCAAAAATAGAAAACAGTAAAAACGTTTTGATTTAAAAACAAGTAAGAGTTTTAAATTCAGTAAGAGTGCTAAAATATAAGCCCCGGCCAGGCTGACTTATATGGCCTACATCCTTAACTATTTAATTTTTATATAATAAATTTCGAAGTCTTGATACACAATAGAGGGCTGCACAAGACGTCTTCCAAACGGATACTCTAAAGACAAATCTGCCAAAAAAATATAAAATTTGTGTGTAATATCGTATATTACAAACAGAAGAACAGTCCTTTATCCCTTCGGATGAAGGGTAAACAAATTTTAAAAACTGCTATGACTCTTTTATGACTCCTACTAAAAGCTTTAAAAAACTCTGCATATTCCGTATTTCAGAAAAATTTCTTTTCTTTAACCAATGTCGACTCTTGAGCCTTTATAAAACCAAATTAAGCTTTGATGCATCCACAGCATTACTAACTACATACATATATGAAAATGTAGAGGGACTCTACCTTCTCCAAGCCCGACACATGACCTCTCCCAATCTCTCTCTTTCTCTCTCTCTCTCTGAAAATTTATAATACATACATACATACATATATTGATCAAAAATAAAATAAATAACAAAGCTTAGAACTAGGTTGTGCTTTTCAGAGAAGCTCAGATCGATTTTTGCGATATGTTCTCTTTTTCATATTCCTTTTGTGCTTATGCGAAACTCTTTTAATCGAAATCAGCAGCTGTTGACGAGAAAAACACAAGCCATTTACGATTGATAGTAGAGAAAAGTCGAAAAAAGCGAAAAGGGGGGAAAAACTTAGTGAAAAGAAGAGAATTTGCGGTAGAATTTTTATAGATGTATAAAAACAGGCCATGAATTCAATAAATATAAAGATGAAGGAAAGGATAGAGAAGACGAGATAGGGATGGATAGGATGAGAAGGAGAAGGAGAAGGCGGAATATAATCCTTCTTCTTTTACAAAAATCGATTAATTCTGTGACTCTAAAGAGATAATTTATTCATTAAAAAAGGTTTATAGACCTATGTTATTATAGACATAACGCCAGGGCTGCCGAGTATATTTTTCTGAGTCCCCAAATTCTCTCAAAAAATTACCCAAATTTCAATTTAATTCCCGAATCCAACAAAATTACTTATGATTTGTGTATTTCTTTTTTAATTTAGTTAAGTGACGTAGCGATATTGGTTTGGCGGGGACGGCCCACCACCGCACCGTTAATATGCACCGTTTAGTGCGGTTTTCAGGCTGGCATTATTAGTACTTCTTAAAAAATTAACCTGTTACAGTCAATGGATTCTTGTAAGCGCCTCCTGATCAATGATTCTTAATATACAGTCAAATCCCGCAACATCAACCCCGTTTTTTTTTAAATCCCGAAATAAACAAATTCCGGCGCGACTAAACTTTGCCAGCACTTAGCAATTACGATCTAGAGTCGTTGGCTTTCCTCGCAGAGGAACTTTAGTTACCGAGTAAGTTTTGGACTTACTGTGACGATTTTAATGGCTCTCTGCGGCCGTAGGTCGCATATCCACAAAACTTTAAACGCCAAAAAAATGGGGTAACCGTGTAGGTGTCGAATTTGCTTTAATCATTCTCTGCGGCCGTAGGCCTCGGACCAATGATTTTTTGTTAGAAAATATGGATCAACCTGGTCCGGACAAGATGAGGTTTCGAAAGAAGCGCAACTTTACGTACGATATGGCGACGAAAGCCACATCAAATTGTTAAAATTAAAATATGGCGATAAATTTCAATTGGCCTCCAAAGTTGGCCTACTTCGTAAGGCCATTGATTATATTATTATACAAATAAATTATCCATATGGACCACATTCACATCGTTTGTTAAGCTTATTGTCTAATAGCGTTTTCTATTCTCAAGAAAATTCTGCCTCTATCTTATAGTTTTTCTAAGTTCTGCACTTTTTCCGATTCTTAAAAATGTTGAGCCGAAAAACTTAAAAAGTTCATAACTTTTAACACCGTCGTTTGTAGAGTGCAGAAAATTCTGCCCTTCAGAAGTACGATCTAAAAGCAAAAAAACCAAATGTTTGTTTGACATTTCACAAATCAGCAAACAAAAAAAGTTAGCAAACAAAAGGTAAACGACTTCAGCAAAAATTGCCAACTTAGCCACGTTAAGAAGTCGCACTTTATTTGTTCTATTCTCGACTGAAAGCATGGCTACAAATTTGAGTGTAGGTCAGAATATAAAAAATTCTGAACTCAATGAATGCAGATTTTTTTGGCGAGGAAAGAAAACGCCATAAGAGAGATATTCGCTAATATATAAGGTATCGCGTGATATGGTATGTACTTAGTACAATGTGGAATATGTAACCAGGTTCGCGGTCGGAAATTTTGGTTCAATTTCCAACTTAGCAGGTTGACACATATGTACATCCTAACCAAAAATATTATTTTCATGAATATTATTTGCAGGAATGTCATGAAGTGGCCGCTGATTGAGACTGAAAAATGTGAAAATCTGACCAGTGGGGGTCATTTCACCCCCACTTTTTCATCAGCAATTCAATTGATATAATGTAGGGTGTAAGAGCTTCGGCCAAGCCGAAGATAACACAGTCACTTGCGTTTTGTTTTGCTGCTAAGTGGCATAAATATTGTCTGTTGTGTGTTGTTATAATGGTTGGTTGTTTTTATGTCAACCTTTTTGATGTCAATAGAATTCTTCATCTTCTTCGTTTGCCTCTTTTTCTCTTGCGCCTCTTTTATTTTTTAAAGCAGACTTCAAAAGACGTCATTGTTTGTCGCAGTCAGTCTTGGTTTGTTTGTGTTTATTTTTTACCATGCTGCTGATTATAATCATATTGTTATTGTTAATGTTATTATTGTTGTGTGAAATTGTTGTTGTTGTTGTTGCTGATGCCGTATTGTTGTTGTGATATTGCTGTTTTTACATTATTATAGGTTTATGTTATTTATGTTGATTATTATCTTTATCAACCAACATATTGTCGATGTTGTGATCACGATCACGTTGTCATTGTTGTTGCTGTTGACTTTTCTCAGTTTCTCAACTTTTTTCTGCTTTTGCTTAAGCTTGCAAGTTAATAAGTTTTTTTATGGTCGCTTCGATTTTAAAGTGTTTCTTTAAATCAGCTGCTTAAAATTAAATCTTTTTCTATGCGAGCGTTCACATTACATTTGCTTTCTTAATAGAAAAAAAAAAATTATATAAAAAATGTATTTTGTAACCAATAAATAAATAAATAATAAATATTTTCTAAAAAAAATATTTTTCGATTAATTTCATTATCGATTCATTTATATTTCTTTTCTATTTTCATATTTCAAATTATTAAATTATTTTCCATTTCTATCAATTTTTTTCCCATGAAATTTTTTCATAAATTCACGAAACTTTTGCAGTTTTCAACTTTTTTTTTAAGCTTAGGACTTAATTGTTAGTCCTTGCAACCGATAATCTCAGAACAACAATCATCAAAAGAAGCAAATTGCATTTAGCCATGAGATCTCAGGAAGTCTTTAATGAAACAGTTTTCAGTTAATTGCCAGACACAAACAGACACTATTTTAAATAAGTCTACATTTTGTAGTTGCTTTGCTATTGTTTTCTTATTTTCTATTGCTTTCTAAATTTCGATAGCTTCACAATCGTATAATAACCACATTTATAATGGAATACAAGATTGATGTAATAATTCGTCTGCTCTTGAGGCGGTGTCCTCTGCCCCGCTTTCCCAGTTCTCTCTGAAATTCATTCATTCTTTGTTTCCAGCACTAACCTTGAAATCAAGTGGCTTGCTTGTCCTGTTATCGATTTTTCTTTAAATCAATCAATTAAAAACTAAACTAAAAAGCAAACAAAAAACATCTTCACGCTTTCGAAAACCACTTTACGTCTAATCCGCACAATTTTAATTGTTAACAAGGACTTTAATTGGATTAGCCGGGCGTTAATCGCAGCGTTTGGTTTCCACTCAATCGGCCGGTATAAAAGCATTGTCACCAGCGAGCAGAGCTCGCAAAAGTTCACGGATTTCGCTCGAAACAGTCACACTCACCGTGAAGCGCGCCACCGAAGCATGGAGAAAAATTGAAAACCAACTGAAATAATAATATAAAGTATCAAAAAAGCCCATAAAAAAAAACTTATTGCAAGACGACACACACACACACACAAGAACCGAGGCAGCCAGCCAACTTGTCTTCAATGGCTTCATTGAATCCACCCACGTTCGCGTACATGCGTGGCGGCCGCAATGTCAGCCTGGCCGAGAGCGTTCCTGCCGAAATCTACCACATGGTCGACCCGTACTGGCACCAATGGCCGCCAATGGAACAGTCTTGGTTCGCTATAATCGGCTTCGTCATAACGGTTCTCGGCATTATGTCATTAACGGGCAACTTCATCGTTATCTACATTTTCACCTCGTCGAAGGCTTTACGCACGCCGTCCAACATGTTCGTCGTGAATCTGGCCTTTTCCGACTTCATGATGATGTTCACCATGTTTCCGCCGGTGGTGCTGAACGGCTTCTACGGCACCTGGATAATGGGGCCTTTCCTGTGCGAACTGTACGGCTTGTTCGGCTCGCTGTTCGGCTGTGTTTCCATCTGGTCGATGACGATGATTGCCCGCGATCGTTACAATGTGATCGTGAAGGGAATGTCGCGCAAGCCGCTAACTATTGGCGGTGCCTTGTTGCGTTTGGGATTCGTGTGGTTGATGTGCGGGACCTGGTCGCTGGTACCGATTTTCGGCTGGAATCGGTATGTACCCGAGGGCAATATGACGGCATGCGGAACGGATTATTTCGCTAAGGATTGGTTCAATCGATCGTACATAATCGTCTATTCACTGTGGGCCTATTTGACCCCATTGCTGACGATTATTTTTTCCTACTGGTTTATCATGAAGGTAAAAGAAGTTCATTTCTCTATCGTCCTATGTCTCACTCTCTCTCTCTCTCTCTCGCTCTTTCTCACTTTGCGGCAGGCTGTTATAGCTCATGAGCGGGCTATGCGAGAGCAGGCAAAGAAAATGAATGTGGCCTCGCTGCGCAACAGCGAGGCTGACAAGGGCAAATCCATCGAGATCAAGTTGGCCAAAGTGGCGCTGGTTACCATCGCGCTGTGGTTCCTCGCCTGGACACCGTACACGATTATCAATTATGCCGGCATTTTCGGTTCCATGCACCTGTCGCCACTGAGCACAATCTGCGGCTCAGTGTTCGCTAAAGCCAACTCGGTTTGCAATCCGATTGTCTACGGACTCAGGTGAGTCACTAAACAGCGAGTCAGTGAGTCTGAGGCGTGCTGAGATGCGAATGGAATATTTTAAGTACTTCTCTCAACAAAATTATAAAACCGAAATATCTCTTCTTGGCTCTTTTCTCCTCTTTCCTTTCTCCTCTTCAGTCATCCCAAATACAAGCAAGTTCTACGCGAAAAGATTCCTTGCTTGGCGTGCGGTAAACCGGAAGCAGGCAGCGATGACAAAACAAACACCACGACTGAGGTAAACGAATCAACGGCTTGAAAATAGTAGTAGACAACAATTATTGAAGGAAGGACGGACGAATATGTACTGAAAAACGCAACTAAAGAATAAATATTTCTAGAAGTATTGTAGTGTTCAAGCAATATAGTTTAATTAATTGATATACATAAATGTATCATAATAGTTGAAAAGGAGTGCAAGGAAAATACAACATCCAAAAAAAAGCAAAAAAAACAAAAGAAATTAAATCAAAATGTGCAAAACATAAAATCAATATTAAATAAAGCAAGTGATACTAAAATCATATCATCATAGTAGTATTTATGTTGGAGACTATTCATGAGCGTATGATATGGCAAAGAAAACGAGTTTAATTACGTTGGATGCTACCATTGATGAATGGAAATAATGAAATTCTACATGACGAAAAAATACCTTTTATGTGAATTCGAAAAACAAACGGTTTCCATTTCAACTTTCATCAAGTGTTTATATCTCAATAAAGGAATTATTGAATACTTTATTGTGAATTAACAAAATCATTTTAATGCGATAATTTCAAAGAAAGTATAAGCTTTCAAACACAAATTCTCTTCAGTGTACCCTGGGGCGACTTTTCCCTTACCCCCGGCCCATCCGCTCCCAAACGCTCTTCCTTCCTTATTCATAGTCATTATCTCAAGCTCAATAATCATCGTAGTAGAAGCGTGGTTCGCCGTACTCAAAGTCTGTCCGATTGCGTTGCATGATCTTACGACTCTGTCTCATCGCTCGATCGTATCGCTCTCGGCTCAATTCGTTTCTCGTGAATAGAGCATGTCCTCGGAACAAAATGAAATCGATGAGACGTTTCTGGTTGATGAATTTCTCTGTGTCCGGATCAGTTCGTTTCCTCAAATAATTGAAGCAACAGGTTCTAAATGAAGTGAATTAAGTAGGTTTTTTTTTCTATCACAATTTTGATTACCGAAAGTGTTTAGTGCCGCAAGCACTGGCACATTCGTTGCCACAGGAATCACATGGAATCGCGTTTGTAATTAAAATGCCTGCAGCAATTATCACTGAAATTAGAAGTAAAATTATTTTAAAATTAAATTAATTTGTCCTTTATAAGAGTATTATCAAATACAGAATCCAAATTTGTATACGCGTATATATGAAAAATATGCTGATATGCTGCTAGATCGTTGTATTATCGAACGACGCAAAGGTATGGATCTGGCCCAAATGTGGTTCCAGCAGGATGGCGCCGCAAGCCACACAACACGGCCGGTTTTGGCTTAACTGCGAGAGAAATTTCCAGGACGCGTTATTTCGCGATTTGGCAATGTTAATTGGCCACCATTATGCTGCGATCTGATGGCTTTGAGTTTCTTTTTGTGGGGCTACTCGAAGACCCACGTATTTATGCGAACAATTCCTCAACTTTGGAGCATTTAAAGAATGACATTCGGTTAAGTTATGGCCGAATTATTGCCTGACTTGTATCAAAAAGTCATCGGAAATTACCTCGAACGGATTGAGGCCTGTAAAAGGTTCCGGGGAGCGGTACCTTTGAACGATATAGTTTTTCACGCACCAAGGCAAAGGCCAAGCACTATATTAAAATAAAAATTCAATCGCTATCTGAATATTTAGTGTGATTTTTTTACTTCACTTTTCGAAAAAGAAAATGCATAACGGCCTTTACAAGGCCGCGTAAATGAAAGTTCTTGCACCATTCTTTAACCAAAATCATGCAAATCGAATATACTCGTACATTATTACCATTATAATGATTTGCTGAAGTTTCTTTTCAACGATTAAAACCTATTGCTACAAAAGTTCTTGCTATATACTCAAACGATAGAAAAGAAACTTTAGTTCTCTTTTCTCTCCGTCTTTCACATTATATTCAATCTTTTATTTACACTACTCTCTGATTTCGTGGCCATTTCTATCACACAATCTGAATGCTTTTGACTCTTTTTCGTAAACTTACAGAGCAATATTAACGTCAACTTCTTGGTAAGAGGCATTTTTCTCTTTCTGTTAATCTTCTGTTAATCCACACGGTAGAAAGGAAAGACTAATATTTCACAAGTAACATTGAATATTTGGAGAGCGCAGCTCCTGCACCTGATGCACGATCCTGAGTTGACCAACGAAAGAGTTACACTGGAGCCGCTACTGAATTTATATCATCCAAAGTCTTTCCAGAAATTCAGTCAAGCATAATTATTGTAGTTTGCATAAAGATTAAGTTGAATGTATAAGGAATTTTTATGTAACATTATACAAAGATGGCTGGATGCATGATGAAATTCAAATTGTTAGGTTTGGTTAGCGCACGTTCCTGCAGCAAGTGATAATGACACATCCACAAACAAGAAGAACAACGACAACGACAACGAAAACTGTTGTCAACAATTACAAAGACCGCAGCAATGATGGCAAAGGCAACGACAATCACAAACCAACAACAACAGCAGTGGCAATGAAGAGGTTGGGCTAAACCAACCAAGCTGCTGTCCATCTTTGCCATCATTCAGTATGTGAGTCACACAAAAGAAAATTGTGAAAGAGTGAGTAAAGAAAAAACTTCAAATGCGTTTACAAACCAAAAATAAAACCCTATAGAAGCCCCGCTTCCCCCCCCCCCCCCAAATTTTTCACTTGAGGTGCAGATAAGACAAAATTTACCTTTACCTTGTTCACAATTTATCAAATAAACTTCTTGAAAGATTTCTTGGTCTGCTAAAAATTTATTGCAACCCTGCGTATAGAATTTCAATAGGTTACAATCAATTCCAGAAAACTCCATCCCTTTCTCTACCTGACAAAACATGCATCCACAAGTACGTCCTACACTTTTAAACTTTTAAATGGAAAAGGTTTTTTTGAACTTGGGACAGTTTATTTATAAGAAATGCCAAGAAAAGTTTCTGTTGCCATTCGGCTCCACATTTAAAGGTATCTTCCAGCGAGAAATATCCAAATACTTTTTACCCAAATTAGAAAATAAAATCAATTAAAATATATTATCCATTTTCTATTTCGTATAATAATCTGAAGTAAAACAAGTAAGAGCGTTAACTTCGGCCTGGCCGAACCTTATATACCCTACACCCGTATCTGTCGAAGTGACGATAAAAAGTAGGCGGGTGACGCCTACTTTCATTTCATTTACATATAGTAAATTTTGATATAGTAACTCATTTTTACAGCACCGTTTTTCTCAGCAAACACCTCATTATATGGTATGGTATACCGGTGGGCGTGTCACGCCCATTTTATGTTAGATAACTTTTTATTTTATTATAATTTTTTAGAATATTTTAGGAGAAGAGAAGAGAATGCGAGAATCGTGGCAAATCTCAAGACTATATCTCCATTTGTTCTTCTCTTACCGTGATTTTTGTCACCAGTGGGCGTACCACGCCCATTTTTAAGAGTGTATTTAAGTTTGACACCATGGACTCGGGAATGAAATTTTAGCTTTAAACTCGCTCTACAAGCTGAGAAATTGAGCTAAAAGCAAGGAAAAATTCATATTTTCTATAAAAAGTAGGCGTGGCACTGGACCGATTTTCTCCATTTTCAATACCAAACAGCCTATGGTGACAAGGAATATTCGTACCGAATTTTATGGCGTTAGCTCTATTCATTCTCCCGTAATCGTGATTTCTACAGACAGACAGACAGACAGACAGACAGACAGACAGACAGACAGACGGACGGACATGGCTAAATCGACTCAGGAGGTGATTCTGAGCCAGAATATATATACTTTTCTATACCTGCCACGCCTCCTTTAATGCGTTACAAACGGAAGAACAAAGTGAATATACCCTCATCCCTTCGGGTGTAGGGTATAAAAAAACACACTAAATATTCAGATATCGATTGAATTTTTATTTCAATATGATGCTTGGACTTTGCCATTATGCGTGAACAACAATATCGCTCAAGTGTCCTTCACGGGCCCTTTTGCAGGCCTATTGCAATCCTATTGAGGTAATTTTCGATGACTTTTTGACACAAGTCATGCAATAATTAATACTTAAATCATTAAAGTAACAAAAAAAAAACCAAGAAAACGGCAAACGAACAAGAAAGAGATAGATAGAAAGAGACATCCGAGTTGAAAACCTGATTCGTCGATTAATTCAAAATCTGAAACGTGATCAGTTGCCATGTATTGCTTCGCGACGAATGATCTCTCGCTCCTGGCTTAGCCGTAGCATTTGCAATGAGAAATAGCTGTATTTTCTCGATTATAATCGCAAGCTTGCTTACATTGGTCTCAGGTCAACAAATCGGTAAACAAAAAGCGCCGTCCTCTTAAATGAAAATTAAATATTCAAAATATAATTGATTCGAAACTATGTATTTCTTCAGATCAGGACTGTAATGAAGGCAAGGGTGAATGTAAGTTTATAAGCGACTGCCCGCCCATAGCGGATAGCTTTGCCGAGATATTCGAGAGCATTAAGTACTGCAACCGAGCGACTTTTTTGATATGTTGCCCCAAACGGGTCACTTCCACCACTAGTAGTGCATTTAAAGATGAGGACAAATCGAAGATTTCCGTTCGAGGTTTGTACGCTATCAACAGAAACCAGTCTCCTTTTGCGCATACTATCGCGCACAACACACAAACACACCAACACACACACACACACACACACTTATTCATTTAATCGTTTTCCTTGGAACCACCACAGAATGCATTGCATACCGCAAACGCGTTTACGACTCTTGTAAACCTCAGCCTCTGATCGTAAGCGGCACTGCAGCCGAACCACGTGAATTTCCTCACATGGCGCTTCTGGGAGAAGAGAAACCTGACCGGAAGATCCGCTGGCTTTGTGGTGGTACTCTCATTAGTCCCAAATGGGTGCTCTCAGCGGCACATTGCTTCTACGGCAACAACGTATTGCTGAATCGCGTGCGTCTAGGAGAACTCGATTACAACAGCAACGAGGACGATGCTGAGCCGCAGGACTTCGCCATAAAGCAATATATCACTCATCCGGAATACAATTACGAAAAGAACTATAATGACATTGTGTTGGTTGAGCTTGACAGAGAAGGACGTTTGAGCAAGTATGTGGTCCCTGCGTGTCTGCCACTCAGCAACGGTACGGAGTACACAGAATACATTGCGGCTGGTTGGGGTGCTACCGGAAATGCGGCAAATATGTCCACGCATTTACGTAAGGTGCGTCTTGATCGTTTCGATGATGCCGACTGCAATGAGCTCATTGATCTGCCCTTTAAACTGGATGCGGGCATTCATGAACGCACGCAATTATGTGCCGGCTCACATTCGGACAAACGCGACACCTGTCAAGGCGACTCGGGCGGGCCATTGTTTGTGGAGCACCCCGCTCAGACTTGCATGTATTTATTGGTGGGCATTACATCGTTCGGCCAAGCTTGCGGCATACCAGGCTTTCCGGGGGTATACGTGCGAGTAAATCTCTTTGTAAATTGGATCGAGAACATCGTCTGGAATGCTACGGCTTCTATTTAACAATATTTAGGGCCGATTGCACAATGTCCGGTTAGGTGCTAATCGGGAAATTCAAACGTAAAAATTTCTTACTAATTGACTTTTGTAAGCCCCGATTAGCACTTAACCGGACTTTTTGAAATTGGCCCTTAATGTGTAACGCATCAAACAATAAGATGCAACTAATGAGATGAAATAAACACATGCTTTAAAAATTTGCAATTGATCTTGATTGATATTACTTTCAACCCACCGATCTTCTCTTATCAATGGGCGGCTCATCAGCATTAAAAAAAACTTGAACTGATAATGATTTTGCTTTGAGGAGCAAAGTTCTTCAAACACTCGAAACGAATCATTTTAATCTCGCTGCTCAATGGGCCTTTCGTAAGCGGCATATTAGTATAAAACGTACACATAAACTTAAGGCCACTAGTAAGACGACTAGACTACTAGTCGAAAAGTAGTCGAAAGATCAAAATACTCGTATAAAAAGGTTCGAATTCGAATTCCATATGAGCTCTACAAGCGTTTGGCTTACGAAAAGATGTTCATACCTATAGCGCTCTCGTAGATGGTCTCTCAGACCAGGGCTGCCAAGTATATTTTTCAGATTCTCCGATTTCCGCTTAAAAAATTACCTAAATTTCAATTTAATTCTCCAATTCAACAAAATTACTTATGGTATTGTATTTCTTTTTTAATTTATTCAGATCATTACACTTGCCAATAGTAAATTTCAGTTTATTAACTCGTGTTATAAATGAGTTTTTTCCCTCAAACACCTCATTATATGATATAGTATGTCAGTAAGCGTAGCACGCCCACTTTTTGTGGGATGACTTTCACCAATACGGTAAGCACGGCAGAGAAATTTGAGCTTCAGATCCGAACTGCAAGTTGAGAAATTCAATTAAAAAAGTAGCCATGGCAGTGGTTCGATTTTCTCCATTTTCGATATCAAACAGCCTAGGATGACAGAGAATATTCGTGCCATCTATCCAGATAACCACACCGCCACCTTTTAGCGGGTAAGTCAGTATAACTTCCGCATTCGGTGTGATGTCCAGGGCGCAAGTGGCGATTCGAGCGAAAGAAATGGTTGGCGTGGCATTAAGGTTCTCCGCCATGTTGATCAGGTGATCTAGGTCATGGTAAACTTCGCTGCTCATAATAAGTCTTGAGGATTTATGGAGAACAAGATTTTATTAAATTCGTTCGAAGTTTGGTTTGGTTCTTTGTTTTGTTCTGAAGAGGTTTGAGGACAAGAGAAGAGTGAGAAAAGAAGAAGTTTTGAAGAAGAGGGCCGATGAGATCTGCACATACCATTTCCTAAGGCTCGTCACTCATTTGGGTGAGCATGTGCCCCGCCTTTTGCTCCTTGTAACATGATAAGGGAGCCCATAGTTGCTAGCATCTGTCTGAAGGGTAAACAGCAGATTCAAGTCTGGCCGTGCCAACACCGGGGCTTCGGCAAACTTTTGCTTAAGGGTGCCGAATGCTTGCTGTTGTTGTGTCTCCCAGCGAAACAGCTTTTCCTTGGTGAGTAATGATGTCAGTGATCGTACTATAGTCGCAAAATCCGGAAAAAACCTATACCATGACGCCGTACCCATAATTTGACGAGCTCCTCTCACGTCTTTGTGTGGTTTCAATTCTCGGATGGCGGCAATCTTGTCGGGGTCAGTCCTTCTGAATTGACCACGTGTCCTAGGTACTTGTCTCTCTTTACAAAAACTTGCATTTCTCTTTGTACATCTTAAGGTTGGCCGCCATGAGGCATTGAAGAACTTCCCTAAGAACTTCCTCCTCCAATGAGCTTCCGGGGATTATTACGTCGTCAAGATAAGCGAAGGCGAAAAGCTCCAACTTAGGTCCTATAACTTGGTCCAAGGCTCGCTTAAAGGTAGCCGGTGCCGAGTGGAGACCAATTGGCATTACCCGTCATTGGTACAAACCTCCTCAAGGTCCGTTCAGTACCAGTACCCGTTCTTTAAGTCCAATGTGGTGATGTATTGACCGTCTCTTAGGCGATCCAGTATATCTAAGGATTAACCATATCCAGTGGGTAGGCATCGGGAACCGAATGGACATTTAACTCCCTAAAGTCAACTCAGACCAGCCAGTCTGCGTCGGGTAGTACCGTTGTTTGCAAGGATTATAACCCTCAATCAGCAGAATCCTCTCGGTAATGTGAGGTATCTTGCATACAGGTTTTTCCGCATAGAGGCGTTCGGCCGCGACAGGGATCATAACCAGCAGTTATTAAAATTCTCTCGGTTATGTGAGGTTTTTTGCATACAGGTTTTTTAGCGTGGCGGCTTTCGGACGCGCAGGTATCATAACACTCAATTATCAGAATTCAGCAAAATCAGTTAGAAAATCCTTTGGACTATAAAAAAGTTAATCTATTATATGCGAGATTATTTAGTTGATTGAGGATTATAATTCACGCCGCGGCGTAAGGCCATTACGCAGAAAGACCCTGTATGCAAAAAGTTTGAAGTTCGAAACTGTCAAACCGAGTTCTATATATGCTTTCTTACGAGCATCGGCCCATAAGCAAAGCATCCGTCAAAATGGAAAGTTGCTGAACTTTTAATTTTTCGACTCCGTCAGCCCATTTGACAGAAGTTTGTTTACATTACTGTAGAGTACATTGAATAAAGTCGAAGCTTTCATTGGGCCATAGCAGTACGTTGACGTTGAAGTCAAAGTCGAAGTCTGACGGACTTTATGGACCAAATATCGTACATAGTTTCAGAGATATAGACGATTTTATTTCAAATTTGAAGAGCCTCCAGCCCCGCCCCTAAGGAAGAGCGACATTTTTTTTTGCTTGTTGGGGTCAGGACCAAGAGCACTAACCACAAAAAGCAAAAAAAAAAATTGTAGCCACTTGTCAAAAGTAAGTACATATAAGCCAAAATTAATAGCTTAAACACTGTCAGAACTGTAACTGCGAACTGCATTTTTCAACTGTCAAAAGTTTTATTTCCCCTTTGCAGTTATGAGTCTTGCAGTTCGCATTCGAGCCAATTCTAATTTTGACAGCTGCATTTTGCGTATTCCGTATTGTTGTTGTTGTTCTTGTTATTCTTCTTGTAGGTTGTTGCAGTTGTCGTTATGGTTGTGTTTCACGGCCAGAGCTTGACTGCATTGCAGTTGCAGTTCGGAGTTGCGGTTCTGACTGTGTTTAAACTATAATGGAGCGACGAAATCGAAATGGTTCAGCCCTGAATTTTCAACAGTCTGAGCGAACAGCTGAGCTGTCATTCGTTGGTTATTCATAATATGGTTTGTGAATTTCTTCGATTGCGGTACAAAAGTTCGAATCAGAGAAATCTCTGGTGGGGAATAACCAAATAAATTTTAGCTCCGAACGGTTTCATCAAAACATCAACCAAAGAGTGATGAAAGAGTTTCCCAGATTTACTGCTGCCCTACGCGCTAGTAGCGACCTAGAGGCCGCAACGACTTCATTGGTCCAGCCAGCCGACTGTAAGGAAGTCCGATTGTGGCGAAGTAACAGACTACGGCAGTAAGTAACCAAATAAGCAAATGGAGTACATTTCTAAAGCAATATCTCTAAAAACAAAAGACAGAGCAGCGGAACTCAAACAGTCGCTCAACTAGTGGAGCAGATTCCAAAAGACAAAACTGCACAGGCCAAACTAGCATTACACAAATTACGAAATTTGGTTCAAGAATGTATGGGATACGAAGAGCAACCCGAATTGGTGGAGCATGCAACTTTATATATTTTCTGGTTACTTCTGGAACAACGTGTGATCTGTGTTGCACACAACAAACGCATTAACAACATTTTTGGAGCAACAATACCAAACGCTACATTAACTCGAGCTTTGGAAAGTATAAGGCAGGTGCGGGATCTGCTGAACGAAGACGAAGTAGAGAATCTTAAGAAGTGGTCGAAGATAAGCAGGCAGGAAGCGGAAGGGACCTCACAGAACGAGGCATGGGGTCAACACATAAGTATAGCAAAGGTGCCGGCGCCACTAATGACGAATGTGATCACACTCCGCCTGCAAGATATCTCCCCTGATGCAATTCTAAATAATAGAACGCAAAAAACATTCTCAATGCACTGGAATAATAGCGAAGAAACGCAAGAGTGAGTAAGCCAGATGCCCAAATAGGCTAATTGCACTTTTAATTCAATTTTTAAATTTCGAGAGCATCAAATGGTTTTTTTCAAATAATTTCTTTCAATTTATTTGTTTTAATATATCCTTGGATGTGTCACTTCTAGCAAAAACCACCTCCGTTTGGAATCCCTCCGTCAACTGTCTAATAGCACCGGCGACACTCAGCTCCTTTCCAAAGTCAGCGAATTACTCAATTCCAAGAAATCCAATAATGAACTTCAAAATGACATGATCGAGTTGTTGGGATTCGAGCACTTCGAACTAGTGCAACAGTTGCTAGAAAAACGTATGGCATTGGGAGAGCAGCTAGAAAAAATCGAACAGCAGGAGAAGCGAGCTAAGCTTACGAAGGTCGCCCAGCAGCTTCAGCAACAGCAACGCCCAGTCGAACTCCGGCCCACTGTAGCTACAGCCGTCGTTGTCCAGTCCGCCTTTGAGAAAGAGTTAAGTAAACAGAATCGACGAGAGGAGAAGAAATTGAATCGCTTACTAAATAGCATAGGCCGCGCCGATGATGAAACAGAGGTAGCTCGAAGTCTTGACCCAGTGCAGTTGCGCTTACAACAACAACGCAAATTACTGGACACTGCCCAGCAACAACCTCTGCTCAAGACGACACAAAAACTCAAAGAAATGCGTTCTATGCCGCACAGCGTACCGAACTATCCGTATGTATTCGACAGTCAATTGGCTGCGAAACAGCACGCTGGCTTCATTGGCGGCAATCGCATCCACCTGCCGGAAACAGCGACTCGAATCGATAGCAAGCAGTATGAAGAAGTGAAGATTCCAGCCACCGAACCACCGCCTCTCTCAATCGGTAACAATCGCATTCAAATCGCTGACTTGGACGAAATCGGCCAGTTGGCATTTCACAACACCAAAGAACTGAATCGCATTCAATCGGTGGTATACCCGGTGGCGTACCATAGTAATGAAAACATGCTCGTGTGTGCGCCCACAGGAGCCGGCAAAACGAACGTAGCCATGTTGGCCATTGTGCACACTATACGATCGCATCTAGAGAGTGGTGTGATAAATCGCGATGAATTCAAAATTGTCTACATTGCGCCGATGAAAGCCTTAGCAGCCGAAATGGTAGCAAATTTTTCGATACGCTTGAAATCCTTGAATATTGTTGTGCGCGAACTTACTGGAGATATGCAGCTCACCAAGACCGAGATGACCCAAACGCAGATACTTGTTACGACGCCGGAGAAATGGGATGTGGTAACGCGCAAAGGTTCGTATCTATTTGTTTTGTTTGCTTTTCATTCGCAGTTTATAAAAGAAAATGCGTGCTCCTAAAAACATGTTAGGAGCTGGCGATGTTGCACTCATCAGCCTGGTGAAATTACTCATCATAGACGAAGTGCATTTGCTACACGGTGAACGTGGCCCAGTAGTGGAGGCGCTCGTTGCTCGCACTCTGCGTCTTGTCGAATCCTCACAGAGCATGATACGTATTGTCGGCCTCTCCGCAACATTACCCAACTACATAGACGTCTCCAACTTCTTGCGTGTCAACCCAATGAAAGGCCTTTTCTATTTCGACTCTCGCTTCCGGCCTGTGCCGCTGGACACCAATTTCATAGGTGTAAAGTCGGTGAAACCTCTGCAACAGATGGCCGACATGGATCAGATCTGCTACCAAAAGTGCCTTGAAATGGTGCAACAGGATCATCAAGTAATGGTGTTTGTACATGCGCGAAATGCGACGGTCCGAACAGCGACAGCCCTGCATGAGCTGGCACAGCAAAATAATACGAGCGCCTCTTTCATGCCCAAAGACACAACGGGCTTTGGTTTGGCGCAGCGTGCCATCCAAAAGAGCCGCAACAAGCAACTGGTGGAGCTCTTCGCCTGCGGCCTGGCTATGCACCATGCGGGAATGCTGCGCACCGACCGCCAATTGGTAGAGAAGTATTTCGCCGAAGGCTACATTAAAGTGCTCGTGTGCACGGCGACACTGGCATGGGGCGTGAATTTGCCAGCGCATGCTGTCATAATCAAAGGTAAACAGAAGGGCACTTCTGTGACTTCCTGTCGAATTTTTCACTTCCCCTTTTTGCTTATAGGTACCGACATTTATGATTCCAAACATGGCTCCTTTATCGACTTGGGCATCCTGGATGTACTGCAGATCTTCGGACGCGCCGGTCGGCCGCAATTCGATAAGAGTGGCGTGGGCACCATAATCACAGCCTACGATAAGCTCAACCACTACTTGTCACTGCTGACGAATCAGTTTCCCATCGAGTCCAACTTCGTGGAGTGTCTGGCCGACAATCTGAACGCCGAAATCGCGCTCGGAACTATTTCCAATGTCGAAGAAGCCATAGAGTGGTTAAGTTATACGTACTTGTATGTGCGCATGCGTATCAATCCTCACGTATATGGCATCGAATATACCGAATTACATAAAGATCCCTCGCTCGAAGCTAAGCGGCGTGCCTTGATCGTAAGCTCTGCCATGAGTCTGGATAAAGCACGTATGATACGCTTTAATCAGCGAACCATGGACTTCAACATCACCGATCTAGGACGCACCGCATCGCATTTTTACATCAAGTACGACACGGTTGAAATATTCAATGATTGCTTAAAGCCGTTTATGAATGAGGCGGATATTTTTGCTATGATATCCCAAGCTCAGGAATTTCAGCAGCTCAAAGTACGCGATGACGAGCTCGAGGAATTAGATGATCTGCGTCATAATTATTGTCGGGTGAAAGCATCAGGAGGCAGTGAAAATGTTTGGGGCAAGGTAAGACTTTAGATTTAGATATAACAAAACTACGGCAAATGCCATCATGTTTGTCATGTTTCAGGTCAATATTCTTATGCAAACATTCCTTTCACACGGCTACGTAAAATCTTTCTCTCTGGCGTCTGACATGTCATACATTATGAACAATATTTCCCGAATCGCGCGTGCGCTCTTCTCTATTGTTCTGCGCAATAACAATGCCATACTTTCGGGACGAATGCTACAGGTGTGCAAAATGTTCGAGCGCCAGCAATGGGACTTCGAAACACCCATGCGCCAATTCAATATACTTACCGCCGAGACCATTGAGAAGCTGGAGAGTCGCGGCATCAGTTTGTATACGCTCCGTGAAATGGAAGTGAATGAACTGAAGGAAATCCTGCGAAACCAACGTTCTGCCGAGGCTGTGTTCAAGTCGGCTCGAGAAGTGCCCATGTTGGATATCGAGGCAAACCTACAACCGATTACGCGCACAGTACTGAGGATAAAAATTGAAGTGTGGGCAAACTTCAATTGGAACGATAAAGTGCATGGCAAGACAAGCCAAAACTTCTGGCTGTGGATTGAAGATCCAGAAACAAATTTTATTTACCATTCAGAACTATTCCAAGTACGTACGTAGTAGCAATGACGCAGTTATTCAGTTGTAGCTCTGAAATTAATCCTTCTCAGGGGCATACTTAGTAGTTTCAGTTGAAAAATTTTAAGATGCTTGTGCAATATGATAAAATAATTACTGAATATACGGTGAAAAATACTAAAGGGCTTCTAAATACTTTAAGCCTGCAAGGGCTAAATACGTTACTGGTTGTTCTGTTCGGTAATTTTGCATTATTTCATTTTGTAGGTAACGCGAAAATTTGTATTCGGTGGTAAGAGTCAAGAACTCGTAATGACCATACCGCTGAAAGAACCTCTGCCGCCGCAATACTACATTCGAGTGGCCAGCGACAACTGGCTCGGCAGCAACACCTGGGTTCCGCTAACCTTCAAACATCTCGTTCTTCCAGAGCATCATCCGCCGCTCACCGAGTTGTTGCCACTGCAGCCTCTGCCGCTTTCCTGTTTGCAAAACAGAGCTTACGAATCGCTATACTCATTTACACACTTCAACCCCATTCAAACACAAATCTTTCACTGCGTCTACCATACAGATTACAATGTGCTGCTCGGTGCACCCACCGGCTCCGGTAAGACAATAGCTGCCGAAATAGCCTTTTTCCGCGCCTTCAATAAGTATCCACGGGGCAAAGTGGTTTACATAGCTCCGCTGAAAGCTTTGGTGAAGGAGCGCATAACCGATTGGAAAAGACGCTTCGAAGGCAAGCCACTGCGGCGAAAAGTTGTCGAACTGACGGGAGACACTACCCCAGATATTCAAGCAATACGAGAAAGTCAAATAATCGTAACAACTCCAGAGAAATGGGATGGCATCAGTCGATCGTGGCAGACCAGAGAATACGTACAAGACGTTGTGCTGCTTGTTATTGACGAAATACACCTGCTGGGAGAGGACCGAGGGCCTGTGATTGAAGTCATAGTGTCTCGCACAAATTTTATTACGGCACACACGGGAAAATCCATACGCATCATTGGCTTATCGACAGCACTGGCAAACGCCCAGGATTTAGCCAATTGGCTAGGCATCAAAAAAATGGGCTTATACAACTTCAAACCTTCAGTACGCCCAGTCCCGCTGCAGGTGCACATTAACGGCTTCTCAGGTAATGTACTGCAAATATTCAGCTACTTGTTCCTTCAAACATATCCATTCAACAAGAGAAAGAGCGGGACAATCCCTCCGTACAGTTGTCTAAGAATTCCGTGTGCCCTTGCTTCTTGTCTTTAAATTTCCGTTTCCTTCTTCGGAACGCAGGTAAACATTATTGCCCTCGCATGGCCACCATGAACCGTCCTACTTACCAGGCCATACGCACCTACTCACCATGCGAGCCGACAATTGTTTTCGTCTCGTCACGTCGTCAAACACGCCTCACTGCATTAGATTTGATTACCTTTATCGCGGGCGAAGAAAATCCAAAGCAATTCCTTCACATTGGAGACCAGGAAATGCAGAGCATTTTAACCAACATTAAGGATTCCAATTTAAAGTTTTGCCTCGCTTTCGGTATAGGCCTACACCACGCTGGTTTACAAGAAAACGATCGCAAAGTAGTCGAAGAGCTCTTCTACCATCGAAAGATACAAGTGCTGATAGCCACTGCCACCCTGGCGTGGGGCGTTAATCTGCCCGCCCATCTGGTGGTCATCAAAGGCACCGAGTATTTCGACGGCAAGGTGAAGAAATACGTCGATATGCCTATCACGGATGTTCTACAGATGATGGGTCGAGCCGGACGACCGCAATTCGATAACGAGGGCGTGGCCGTTGTGCTGGTGCACGATGTTAAGAAAAATTTCTATAAGAAGTTCCTTTATGATCCGTTTCCTGTGGAGTCTAGCATACTGCAAGTATTACCGGAACATATCAATGCCGAGATTGTCTCCGGCACAGTGCAGACGAAACAAGCGGTCCTCGATTACTTGACATGGACGTACTTCTTCCGGCGATTGCTGCGGAACCCGAGCTACTACAACTTGGACGGTGTCGAACCGGACCAGCTGAATTTGTTTCTCTCGTCCCTGGTGGAGCGAGTGCTGTTCGAATTGGAAGCAGCCGCTTGCGTGCTGCAAAAGGACGGTATGTTAGTGCCGACGTTTTTAGGGCGCATTTCGTCATTTTACTATCTTTCGCATCGCACAATGAAGCACTTTCTGGAAGACTTGAAGCCAGAAATGGGAGCACGCGACCTATTGCTAGCCATTTCTGATTCCTATGAGTTTGATCAGCAACCTGTACGTCATAATGAGGATGTCCACAATGAGTATGCGGTGCTAAATCTAAGACGGACTTGGCCTAATCGAACTTTTATTTTATTCTTACAGAGAACTCGCTGCGGAGTGCCGATATAGGCCAGAATCGGCCACCTGGGACTCGCCATACACGAAAACATTTCTCCTACTGCAAGCGCACTTTTCGCGCTTGGATCTTCCGAATTCCGATTATCTGACCGACACTAAATCCACTCTAGATAACGCGACGCGCGTCATGCAGGCTATGGTTGACTATACAGCGGAGCGCGGTTGGCTTTCAGCCACCCTGATGGTGCAACTGCTAATGCAAAGCGTTATACAAGCGCGCTGGTTTGATGAAAGCGAGTTTCTTACCCTGCCGCATGTCAACAGTACGAATGTGTCGCTCTTCTACAACGTCAAATGCAATCACGGATACCTAACCCTCCCTACACTCAAGGAAGAGTGCAAAAACAATTACGAGGAACTGGCACGTCCTTTACGAGATATGTTTGAAGAGCAAGAAATTGAGCAGATCTACAAGGTTACCTTTAATAGAATACAACTTTAGAACTGTTTATAGATTGTATATAAAAGACATATATGTATACTTCATTTTATTTTTTGACATCAGGTTCTGCAAGAGCTTCCCGAAATTTCAGTTACTATATCCATTCAAGGTCACTACAAAAGCGATATGGAATCTATACGAAAACTCTCAACCGATTTCGCTCCTGATCACTGGACTCGAATACATCCCAATGAAGTACGTTAGTCTGAAATTATGTTTATTTGTTTACTTTATTTTTCAAATCGTCAAGGATTATGTGCTATGTGTAGATTTGATACGGCATAATACAAATCACAAGCACCACCACAATTCCATTTACTGTCCCAAGTATCCGAAGGGAAAGAGTGAAGCCTGGTTCCTGACGCTGGGATCGCAAGCCAACGATGAATTGCTCGCCATGAAACGAGTACCTATGCGTGGTAATCGATCCATGAATCGAATTTGCTTCCAGTCTACGCCACGTCGTGGTCGACTTATATTGACGCTTTATTTGTTGTCGGATGGACTGATCGGACTAGATCAACAATTCGATTTGCAATTGGAAGTGATCGACGATATCTTATGCGAGTGATACGAACGAAACCAATTATGTTAAGTTTCATTACAACAATAAGAGCTAATGGAAAAGAAAACAAAAATTATGAAATTTCTTTTTGAATTCCTTTAAATTTACATTTATTCTTTATATACATTAATATAGTAATCGTGTGATTTCTTTTATAAAAAGGCTTTTATAAAATGGTAGACATAAAGAAGCAAAATTAATAAATATTTGTTGAGTGACTTGAAGAAGACTCATTGAAAGAAATATTGCATTAAGAATTATTTCCTTTTGAATGTATAAAGGTTTATGCAATGGAAAGTCGGTCGGTTATCATCAATATATTAGAATTTGTCGAGGACAATAAAAAATCTTAAATTGCATTGTGGGCGGCCCCCTTAGTGATTACGGCCTGTAGTCGTAGCCCAGAGCTGAATTATTTCTGTTTGAATACTCTCAATTCTTTTTTACTATTTCCATCTTAAGAAAGTGATTTCAAGCTTCTACACTCGGATGTAAACTCTGATTAATCTGAGCTGCATTCTTTATATTCACACTTTTCACATATCACGTATGTATGTACTTATGTTATACATAAATTCGTAGCTCAGAGTTAATTGTTATTAAAAATTTAAACAACCATTTGTTTTATACAGATTGTAATATCTTTATTACAGCTTGTTTGTGTCTAATCATTACGGTTTTCCTCTCCTCCTTCGAGTTTCTGCCTTTCCATATTTTTTAATCTCTGCTGATTTTTCTGCCGAAACAATTCCTTACTGGCCTCTTTGATGGCTTCAAAGAGTTTCGCTTGGGACATTATTTGCTTTTGTACATTTTCAATCGCTGGCTCGGCATTAATATCGATGAGATCACTTAAGGCGTCCCCCATGACATCGTTCATATAGCTTTTGTCATCGATTTCGAGCCTTTTCGCCAAAGGATATGGTACACGTTTTCTGCCACAACCTGTAAGAGATGAAAATGTAAGTTTTCAAAGGTATGATAAACATCTAGCACTAATGGTCTATTTTCGATAATTACCTGTAAATGCATTACAGAACGGACGCTTTTCATAATTCCATTTAGTAAGACCACTTAATTTCTGCTGAAAAAAATTTATTTATAAATATTAGTTAAACATTAAACGTCATCCTTATTAAGAACCGATAGTGTTTAACGTTTCTTTAGTGAGTGCTACCCATGAAATATATTTTCCGAAATTCGGGCAATATTGTCCTAGGATTTTGTCTCGTCTCTTTCATCCGACGTCTTCGCTAAAAAAATTATATCCCGTTCTCGAACCTCGTCCCAACAGCTTCTCGGATCTTGTCTTGAGTGAGTAAGTCTGTCTTTCTCTATTGTATTGAATAAGAAATGCGGTCTCGTCTCCACTGGAAACGTCCATCTCCTTCTCGGTTCTTTTCTCGACTGGAAAAAATTGTTAACTTCCCGTTTTCGGTTTTCCGTTGTCATCGCGACTTAAAAAGTAGGTCCCCGTCTCGAGTAAAAGAGTTCGTCTCATCCGAATTATTAATTAACACATTGACTTTGATATTGCACTCGCTGGGTCCTCCAATAAGACTTACATTGCCCAAATTGACTTCATTGTCACAACGTGTCATGACGATTATACAAAGCGACAAAATGAAAACCCAAACTTTAAAAGCGACCAACATTCCTTTAGTTTTATTGTATTAACTTCTAAAATTTTACACAGACTTTATTTGGACACTGTTAGGTATAATTTTTGCGCAAATGTAAAAATAATTTTTATTAACTGTTTAACAAGAAATGCCTTTGATATTTGCTGTGGAACTTTGTAAAACCGACGACCGATCGAATGCAATTGAGCTGAAAATTGTAACAGAGCGACCGTTAAATATATAAAATCCTGCTACTCACTGAACTCAAGCTGTGCCGCAACATTTAACCAAAACTGTATAATATTGTTCTACACTTTCTCCCTCTCCCTCTCCGTCAGCATTTCTAAACCAAACTTATTTCGTAACCGGAACAGAAACAACAACAACAACACCAATTACCAAAGTTAACTAACATTGATTCAAGCCAAACGATTCGAGATGCGTTGGTGATTTTGCTACTGTTGTGGTTATTATTTTTTATTGTTGTTGTTGTTGTTGTTATAATTAATAAAGTCTACATTTAATGTACTTGTAGCATCCACTTCAAGTCGTCCTTTAAAAGAGTAGCCTGCTGTTTCTGAACGTTCGGTTAAGATTTCAACATTGCAACTTAATTGGTTTTCATGCCTTTCCCATGGAGCAAAGGAACTTCAGTTCTGATTGTTGAATACAATAAAGTCTCGATAACGACACTACACATGCATAGCCTTGTTAAGGAAAAAGCATTTAAGTGATTTTTCAATTTACATCTACGATATAATTATAAAAATTGGGTATGAAAAATTATCAACATCTTTAATTCAAATATATTTTGTCATTAAAAGATGTATTCACAATGTACATATATACATATGTGTGTACTTATATATACAAATAATGGATCTTTTAACAAGAGGTGTCATTTTAAATTTTGTTCGCGTAATATTTTAACTGCCAACATTCAGCTGTCACTGTGACGTCCTCTCGACGAGGCGGTTTTTAGATATGAATCTATTGTATATACACTCACACAACGAACTGAAATAGTGAAAATTCACTACAAAAATTTTCGAAATATAGTAAATATTTATATAGTGAGTTTATAAATTTTTTTTTCTAATTTATATAGTCCAATGAATTCGAGCGTATCGGACAAGGTAGTGATGTAAAGACCCCAAATCGTATTCGTCCAGCCAGGTCAACTGAAAAAATCGCTGGAGTAGCTAAGAATGTGCCTGAGAAGCCAGTTTGCACCGCATTTGGCATAAATATCCTAGCCCACATATTTATAAAGTACAGTTGACGGAAGCATTGATGTAACAAGACCATGCACAACGCCGTACATTCACTGATGAAATATCTTATAATATGTACTACATACATATGTATGTACTAGAGGACTGCATGAGACGTCTCGAAAGATTCGAAACTGACATAGCAATATTTTTGCGCAAATTCCGGACAAACTACGATGCCAGACACAATTCCGATGCCGGACAGGGTCACCAAATCCGGACTATCCGGGCCAATCCCGGACGTATGGTCAGCCTACCTATAGTAGTAACATACTATCTCTAAGATCTTGAGTCTCTTGTTTTATGTATCTCCACTATTCTTAAAAAAAACAACAGGAGATATAAAAAGAATTTTCGTTGGAGTTATCCACAGTGCACTGTATTCAATTAAGAGTTTGTGGTAAAAGACTTTCAAAAAAACTTCTTAGGCAGCCAATCGGTCGGGTGGGTCAACGCTATAATATAAGATGGCGACTTTTTATTAAATTCAAAAATGTCTACAACCATTTTTCTCAACATCGTAACCTAACTAACTAAGACGAATGAGAAGAATGAGCTGAAAAGAGTGTGAATTTACTTACGAATGTTTTAAAGAGTTGCTAAATTTTCAGAGAAATACAATAAATGAAAATAAAGTAAAAAATTGTTTGCTGATTTCAGATTTTAGAGACCAAAATCATTCTCATCATAAACCTGATCATTCTTGGTTACCACAATTAAGAAAAGTATCTCTGCAAAAAGCAGAAGGGAAGGATGAGAGGAGAGAATAAGATTCTAAGTTCAAGATTTATGTACAGTTGGAAACTATGTTATAAAATTCTTATATGACCAATCTCTCTTTCCTCAATACTTCTACTCTTTCATGATTATAGGAAACGTTCATTTGAAAATCAATTTAAAATCGCAACACTATAACATACTTCTTGTATGGCCAATAATAATCTTCACACTCTTTCAACGTAGTATTTCGGCACTCTGTCCTGCTGCTCTGTCCTGATGATCTATTAATAAACAGCTTTTCTTTAGAGAATTGTTAGACTCTAGCCGGAATTCATCGAATCGCGCTGCACCAATAGTGAAAAGACGCTCATATAAAACGTGTCGCAATCAGAGAGATTTGTTAAAGTGAAAAAGAAAACAATTTGAAAAACCAAAAAAAATTAGTGACTGAATTTGATTTTTAAAATTTAAATAATTCGTTTATAAAATTTATTGTCGATCAAAACAACAACAACAAGAGCATTTCTTCAATAAACGAACGCTGGAAGTGAGTCAATGAAGTAACTGTCCAGAGATTTACAAGCGCCTGCCGGTTATTTCACACCCTTTCGGGTTAAATGCACTTTAACTAACCCAAATCTCCGTTGCAAGGACAATTCGCTTATTAGCAAGCATGAATTCCGTTCCAAGTAAATGCAGCAAGCAAATCAGTGAATTTAGTCCTTTCTCAGTCTTGTTTATCCTAAATTTTTACTTAATGCTAATGAAAAAAAATTTTAAAAATATTGTTTCATTTAGATTTTGTAATTAAATCTAAGAATAGCCACTTGCGTTGAGTTTTCTATATCACGTTGCGGTTCTCGGTTTTCCTACAAAATCCTAAAAATACGCACATCATCTATACAGCTATTTTAAGATATTTCTCGAAGTGTAACAAAAAATTTTGTGAAAACTTATTGCTGAAATAAAGGAAACGACATTTTTTCCATTTTATTAAAAAAAAGTAGACAAAAACAGCGCCAAGTACAATGCAAAAAGTGATTAATTCGAAAAGTGTAAAAATTGCACGGCACGGCAGCAAAATAAAACCACGGAATGGCGCGCAAAATGACACCAAATGCTAAAAAAATATGTATTAGCATTTGGTGTATAAATATGTATTTTATAAATAAACGCCTATATTGCAACAAAAGGTGGAAATAATCGGTGACACATTTTCCAAACTCATACATATTTTACAATTACATCCGTTTGCATTTCCTACACTCATATGTATGAACATATGTACATATGCATACATATGCTTACATATGTATGTATATTTCGTCGTGGTCGTACTTCGAGAATTTGGGAAAATTTCGTAAATTGGCATTTTCGTTATTTATGGTTATTTATGGTTATTTTTGATTATTTATGGTTATGTTTACCACATTAATATCACTGTTCATATTTCACAACTCCATTTAAATACCCCAAATTTTCACACTTTGTAAATACCTTTTTATTAAATATTTATATTTGTTGTATTTTTAGCTTAAGATGTCGGAGGCTAACAACGAATCACCAACGCAAAGACGCAACGAGAACGGCAAAGATAGATCAGAATCTATCGAAGAGAATGAAATACCACGTGAACCGGCATTAGTTTGTAAAGATATCGATGTATGTATGTACGGCTATATTAATTAATATTAGTATATTTAATGGGAAAAGCTTACAGCAGGGCGATAATTTTCAATTTGTCTATATAATTCTGTACCAATGGAAAGATAACTCTTACAAGCAATTAATTAATAGCTCTTAGCAATTAATTATACTTAACATATTTGAGTATATAATGAAATCGGTAAATAAGAAAATAATTTAAGGTAGTTTTGGTAATTAAAGTCTTACACAGAGACTATTTATTATATCAAATTGTGTTTTTCCTTGGATTGCGTTAGCAAATTGCAAAGTCCAAAATTATAACATATACGTCAATATATATATTGTATATTCTTTGCATAAACACGTATGACCGTGGGAGTATTACGAGTATAAATGATGATGAAATATTTTGATGAAACGTAAAATTAGTAAATCATACGAAACGTAACCTACGTAAACGTAAAAATACATAAATTCTATGATAACTAAAGTCAGTGTGAAACTTTCGCAAAACTGCTTATCTTGTGCCCTCGATTTTATAATATGTATATGATACATTCTCGTAATATATGTATGTACGTCCAAAATATGTTTGTTAATATTAATCAAGTATAGTTTAGAGTTTTTCCACACAACTAGGAAGGCTAACCTCTTACTCATTGAGATGTCCTACTATTGGCAATACCCTTCTGGGGTATATACTGTACTATCAGGCAATACTCTCCTTTTTTGCGCTATATAATCTCAGCTTCGAATGCATAATTGTTAAACCATAATGAACCGTTTTTCCTCAACCCACCGAAATTTTCGGACACACCCGAATGTTAGAAATTTTAAAAGTAGGTACATCCTCATTTAATGGCCGAAGCTCCCTTCAAAGTCCAGCAACATTGTACAATATAATTAAAACGTTATAGCTTTTCAAAATCGATTAAAACAAAAACCTATTTACAAATATGAATATACATATTCTCGTATATTCGCACATATTTACATCCATATTATTATATGCATTATATATATATTTTCATTAAATACCCAGATAAAGACTGAATTGGAATTACTTGTGAAATTACTCGATGGCAAAATATCGAAGGAAGAAGAAATCGCTATGGAAGAATTGCATCAGTATCTAATAGAAGATGATGGCTCCTGGGCATTGGGTGATAATTTTTTAATATTCGTACAGCGTGTTCTACGCGAGCAAACTTTCTCACCTGATACTCGGATACATATGGTACGGACTTTGGCGTATGCGGCACTCAAGGATGATGTCATCATTATTCTGCATCAGGATCGTAGAGATCATGCATTAATGAATTTTGCACAAGATTTCGATAAACATACACCGGATGTACAGCAGGCTTGGGCGATGTTTGTAAGTACATACATACATCGATCGGAAGAATTTGAAATAGTATGTATATGTTAGTACATTTAGTTTCGAATAGTTAGTTTAGTTTCGAATACACATACGTGGTCTGTTCGAAAAGTATCGCGAATTTTGAATTCCCGCGGGTTACGTACATATATTCGATTTTCAATTTTTTTGTGGCGTTATGTTGGTACTCATGTACCCCTCATTTATCAGCACTCAGAAAGTCTAGCGGCTTTCTATTGTATTTCTATTGTCGTTCGAAACGAAAAAAGACACTGAGAATGGCACATCGCCTAAACCGGAAATGTATAGTAAAAATATAAAAAAGGAAAACTGTAAATAGGAAAAAAGGCGAAAATAGGAGGAAAATATACCGTTCTCTTAAGTCGGTCGCCAGAGCCGTTTGTTTGTGGAAACATGGAGCAAGTGAGGATGACAATTGAAGGGAGAGGCTATCTGGGACGCGTGCCAGACCTCAATTCATCCATCATTTAGCATTTAGTTTTATGTGCGATACAATAACCTTTACTTTCATTAAACTAATGAAAATTGCAACGAAAGCAATATAACGAAATTATATGTACTCTCATGGGCGCCGAAGACTGAATTTTTTCTAAATATGTATAATTTTAGATGTGCAATCTTTTCGAAAATGTTGGGCCATCGGAATGGCTACTATATATATCCGAGTGGGAGTATAACGGTCAGGTTATATCCAACATTCGAGTGACAACCAAGGTGGCAGTACACTGTGTACTCTCAAACTGCCCGCAACTAAAGAATATTGGGTCCATGATCCTCTATAATATCGCTATCAAAGAAGTCAAAACAGTGGTAAGTAATTGCGGCGAATATAACCGCCATAATCATTGGTGCGTACTTCCATTTATATAAATTCTTTATAATATATAACCGATTAAGATGTTTATGTTAACATCCATTTAAGAAACTTCATCAAGATCATAATTTGGTTTTAATTTTATATATCTTTTCTCCTTCCGATCAGGTATTTGACGATGTTGCTGTGGAGTTAGCGATGGCAATATTGCAATTCTTCCAAAGCAATCCAAATGAGGAACAGATTTTTCGTACACTCAAAGCTTTAGTACGTTTTCTGGAGGTACATGTTCATTAAATTAACTGAGACTGTAGGAAATAATAAGCAAATAATAACCGTAGGTGTCACCGGATGTTGCGGCTATTATTCAAATGATTGGCCCTCATCCAAAGAAATTTACTGGCACAAGCGGACGCATTGATGAATTAGTCAACGTCATCAGTCGCAAGGTTCCGGCTTAAAAATCTGTTGTATCTTTTATTTTAAAATTTACACAACGATTTACTATAGTTTCTCAAAGCCCATCCGAAACGCAAGAGACCAACCTAATTCATTTTTGCATTAATTTCTATTTAAGTAAGGATCAATTATATGAGTATTTAATAAATAAAGTCAAATTTTGTATTCAGTTGACTTGAACAGTTTCAAAAAATCATTCACGCTCAATTGTCTTTATTCGAATTTAAATCTTTATTAAAAGTTACTGTCGAACAATTAACAATGTACAAGAGCAAAGCTAAAACTTAATAGCCTAAACAGAACCATGGCAACGATTTTACGAGATTTAATAATCGAAAATTGTTATGTTATTATTCGGATTTTCTCAGTTTGTAGTCCAGATATGAAGCTAAAATTTTAACGCCGAGGTAACCGAATTGGTAATCTTTTGTCACTTTTTGTGAAGATGTTACTAAAAGCTTCCGTTCATTTAACAGCCAGTAGGTACATCGAATATTAGATTTGCAAATCTAATAAAGGCATTTACAACAATCCCGATTCCGGTCCAATAGTTTAAATACAAATTACAACACAATGCTATTGCAAGCATATCAATTTATAATATTCCATAAACCTTCTCATAGTGTCGTATCATCACAACAAAATTGAAGCCATGGAAAAGCTGAGCCGGGACCGCCGACACGCAACTGCAACCAATGCTTCTGATTTGAGACAAACATTTCCGCTGGAAGATGTGTTTCCTCCTGTGGTACATCCTTGTCTAAAGAAGTACATACATTTTTCCGATACATCGATTGGAACACTTCCAACTTACCTGTTTTACTTTTATACATCGGTGATTGCTTTATCATTATCACATCTTCCGGCTTTCGTAGCAATATTCGCCCCACACCTTTGCACATGCGTAGCACCTCATGATCACTCAATTTTTCCGCGTGATCTGGTGCCAGCTGATCGCAATTCATTAACCATGTGCGCACTTTGTCAAAGTCTTCCAATAGTCTGCGTGCTCCAGTAGCATTGAATCTGATACGCTCTTGATAGATATGATCCAGCCAAGCTTGACATATGATTTTTAGAACCAGTTCCAGGATGCGTATATCAGGCGTGGCCTTTATGACAGGCAGGTAGACAGCACTAAGTACAAAGTCAACATATTGATTACTGTCATCAGGATGGTCTTGAGAATCGCGTGGCTGCTGCTTATGCCAATGTTGGAAGGATGGAAAAGAAAGCTGAAAATTTGCCAAACTCAAAGTACGACAAACGACAGACATTATTTCAAGGCATTCATCCGTGGTGTCCTATGGTAAAAAGTTGTATTAATAGAAGTAATGCAATAATATCAACTAAGAAGAAATTGATTTGAACACAAAGATCACAAAGTAGGCACATTAATTAACAACTTACAACTAAAGACTGTGACTCAAACTACAAACCCTCATTTTATCGATATTTGCGTTGACCTCGCAAATAAGTTTGGCTCGCAGCGCCGTACAGACCAACAATAAGATATCACTTGAGTCCGCATTTAATTTGGGCAACTTCAAGGTACCGAACAGCTCCAGACACTGCTTTACATCATGCTCTAAAATTCGAAACAGCATATCGATCTCCCAAGTGTTGCATAACATTTTGGCTTGTTCCTTAACCCACAAACGTGCTGAATGTACGGAATGGTCTATGGAAAGGCTTAGCATACATAGACTGAAAAACGTATGTTCCTTCTTAATGCTAATGCTAACCAATACGATGCAAAATCGGTATCTGCTCGGCCACGGGGACAAGACTAATGTTTCCGATTTCGTTGGGGGGAAAGTAACTGTTACTCTGTTGAATGAGATGAGAGAAAAGATGCAGCCAAACGGTGCCTGTGGCTGTGCCAAGATGCTGCAATTGTCAACGGTCGCACTGTATTTTGGAATGATTTTATACATACATATATTGCTATGTATTTACATTTAAAGTTGTTGCTGCAAAGGTTTCCTCACGCTCACGTTGCGCACGTTTCTCCTTCTCTTTTCCTCCACAAGTTGGTAAGCCCATCAGTGTCAAACTGAATTGTTTATCCCAAATATTAATTGCTAAGAAGTGGGTCAACGTTTCGCCGACCCCACGAAGAGCGGTGTAGACAGGTTCCGGTAGATCTTTAAAAGAATGTATCATCATTAACATTTTTCTCGGCGGATTATTCGCTTATCTGCTACCATACCATTAACGCCCAGACTGCAGATCCAATCTCTTACCGAACCAATGTGCTCCAATGAGTAGCAGGATAGAGGCGTGTCCATCCACCAGAGTATAAGATGATCGAGTATAATAGCCACATAGCTCCAAATTGTACGCATCCCACGCACTAAAAACTCATTCGAATCGAAATCTGCTTTTGATCCTGGAAAAAAACAAAAAGAACAAATCAAAATGTTAGAACTTAGACCTTCTTTTAATGGCACACCAAAAATCGAGGGGCAAACTTGATGAGCATTCCTTATTATCTGCGAAATGAAAATTCCTTCATTGCTTAAAAACTTTAAGGTATGCTTATAGCTTAAGCTTTTCCCAGATCCACGCTCCGAACCAGTAGAACCTTTCCTGTTAGCCGTTGGTATCAATGTGGCGGCGTCACTTGTGTGAGCACCTCTTTCGTCAATGATGTCACCAGCCAAGCTAAGCGTTAAAATACGAGAAATTTCTAAACTAGAACAGCTAGAGTCAGACTTTTGCTCTGAGTTTTGCTGCCGCATTTTAAAAAGGCCCAAAAGAAGATCTAATGAATTCTGTTCAATACGACTTTCCGCAGCCAACTAAAAGAAAACCAAGACTTATAGTCGAAAACCTTACCATGAGGCGGCAAGCGCTTACCTTTAACACATAATCGAAGTCTATTGGTTTATGTGGTAAGAGCAGTGGTGGATACATATTGCTGCAAATGTTGGCATTGAATTCGGTATTCAGGATGCTGTCCGCCTTCGCCATTTTATCGCAGCAATTGTTGTATAATTGGACGATTTGTACAGCCCAATTAAGCCACACTTCCGAATGCATTGATTTGCGTAGAAGGTCATCGATCTGAAAAAGGTGCCACTTACTCAGATATTGTTTATAATCTGCCGTTTATTTCACGTCCATCGCTTTAAGAACTCACCATCTTCTTCAAAACAAATACCAATTGATGGAAGCGACGATCATTCAATTCCTCAATGCAATCAAACTTGTAAACTAGTGTCGCCGTATAAGGATTATGCTTCGTTTTTCTCTTCAACGCAAGAATATCCTTTCTCTTGGATTCATCTTTTAGACTCCAATATAAATCCACTGCCTTTTCACACTCTTCTAGAGAGTTATCCTGTTTCGAAAATACGAGTTATCCCGCTTCAAACATTTTTGGTACTTACCCTCTCATTAAAAATCTTCAACTTAACATCAAGAATAATTCTCTTCATAGCCCGACGCAAATCATAGCTCAATTTGATAAATTCGGGAAAGGCATGGACTGCTGTAGGCTTGGTGCGACAATGCCATTTAGGTGTCGAATTCATTATATAAGAAAGAAGTTTTCAAACGCACTACTCGTATTCAAAAGCCAACAGATACAAAATCAAGTTTCTCTATTGTTAGATCGATAAATAGTTAACCTAATAGTAATCGCCTTAACAACCTTATTATTGGACCAAAGAACTAAAAAAAAATAGTTTTGGCAATTTAGCAGCATATTATGCAAGACGACAGCAAGCTATAAAATAGGGCGAAAGGTGTAGGTGGTGGACAGTGTCTATGTACACTGATAGGCGCGTGATAAGTAGGCGAATTTCTTTTATAAGCACAAAACATTAAAAAGCAAAATTAAGCATAAAAGTTAATTTTATTTTAAAGAAAAGTCACCTTTATTCTAATCATCAAATTGAGCTCACCATACACGCTTTTCTTTCTCTTTCTTTCTCTCTATAGCTTATATAGACGATTTCTTATTGGTTTAATATTATTAGTAATTTTTTCTCTTTTAAAACTGAATAAACGAGATGTAAATATACAACATTTCTTTTCAATTCTATCACAATAAATTGTTACAATTATAGTTTTAAATTTCATCTGAAATATAGTATATCTGTTTCATATATCTGCATTTTTGTTTTGTTTTGTTTTGTTTTGTTTTGTTCTTCTGTGGTTTTGTGTTATTGTTTTTGTTCAAACTTAATTTGTATTAATTGTGTAATAATTTGTTTACGTTATTTTGTGTTATGTATAATACACATATGTATATATATACGTATATTACATATATGTAAACATATATACATAGATTTATAAGAATATTTGTATACTTATATAGCTGTGTGTAGTATGTGTGTATTTGTTTATTCATCTGTAGTGTTCTTCTTCTCAATAGTTGGAATATCCTCTTGCAGTTTCAGGACTTGTAACCTTGGGTTATAATATCCTGATAGGTAATATGTATCATTATTATCGTATATAGATTGATATTGCTTTGAATCAGCTCCGAATTTTTCGAAATAACGCATAAATGGAAGTACAGCGCAACGATGCGAAATTGTTTGTACATCATTCTCATCTTCGTGTGGCGATTCAAATAAAGCACCCTATATATAAATGGATACGAAATCACATGTTATCTGAGTTCGTTGGCAGTTTTTGTTATATTTTTCACTTACGGGATATTTCAAATTGGGACATCCTATTGTCTCTTCTGGATGATAGAACCATCGCACACGTACGACTTTATTGCTAGACGCTGTCTCCCACATGGATTCAATGCGTCCAATATATGGCCGATCAGGTCTGCCAGTTGATAAAAATACTGCACAATCCCCAACCTAAAAAATGCACATTTTTTCAAAAAGAATTTCACATTAACGCAGTTCTCCTTGCTATATCTGCTTCTAACAATAGCAACATTTTATAGTACTCGACTCCACTCCACTCGAAATAATTATGACCGAATGGTATTATTACATACATATATAGTTACATACGTACTTACGAGCATCTACAGCTACTTACAGTAATTGTTTCTTTCCCCCTTTTGATTGTTTTATAAAATTGCTTTCGGGCTCTTCCCTTGACGCCTGCCTTTCGATAAGTTTTCCCAAACCATCCCCATAATTGTCGCTCAGGGAGAAATGCTGCTATTTTACTGCCCTTGCTGTTATTATGTTCAATTTCTTCGTCATCAATCTTGGCCTAAAGCAAAACAAAACAAAACACCGAGTAGTGACATCATTTAAAGAAGGGTGAAGAGGCGAGCCTGTTTTCCTTCTCCTCACTTACCTCATCGGAAGCTTCGGACATCATGTTCGATGTGGTCTCCTCTTCTAAGTCAAAATTCTCTGCTTTCACCTTAAATGCTACTGATTCCGCTTCTGTCTCCATCGTTGATAGCGATTCCGTTTTTAAATGTTTAGCCTTTGAAGTTATTTCATTCTTACCCAAGCTCATGTTTTCATTTTCACATTTCGGTTGGCCATCGTTAGCCTCTTCGCCATCCTCTTCCTCTAAAGGTGGCTGCTCTTGCTTACTGTTGCCATAAATTGTGGACGCGCTCACAACGTAGGTAGAATTGGCTTCGGTTTCAGCCGCCAACGCTTTACGGTGGTGTTTCTTGTGCTTCTTTCGTTTCTTATGCTTGTGATGCTTGTGGAGCCGTTCATTGGAATCGGTGCTCACATGGCGGCCACTACCGCCCACTGTTAGTTGACTGTTAGTCAACGATTTCTTTAAATTCTTTATGCGTTTCTTCTCTTTGCGATGAGCGAAAAGGTCCAATGGCTTCTGTTGAATTTCGGTGCTATGGTGCTGTTCATCCTCCACCGAATTTGCCTCTTGATGTTGTGTGTGTTCAGAGTTGTTACCAGATTTGGAAACGGATCGTTTTTGCTTCCCCAACGAATAAAGTGGATTATCGTACTCTGCAATTACATGATGAGGCATGTTGGACGTCATTGTAAGAAATGGAAAACATGCAATTTTGTAAGTTTATTAAAGAAATCGAAGGATATCGCAGGATATACTTACCAGCGATAGGATAATCACTCAATAGAAAACGTATATTCTGCAAGCGGATCCTGCCGCTGTCGCCGTCGTCGAATTCAACGCTAACAAAATCATTTCTGGTGCCATCGTCTGAGGCTTCCGCTTCAATTGCTCTGCCCGGGTACAAGCAGCGGTACTGTTGGCTCCAATAGGCGCACAGTCTCGTGCCCACCGGAACCTTATCGATGCTATTTGGCGAGACTTCAAGAATCTAGAATTTTAATGTAAGAGTAAGATTCTGATAGGTACATGCATAGCTGGAATGAGTCAAGTCGAGGGGACACCGCTGTTCCGTTTAACGACTACGACCTCGATTCGAGGCTCCTCTTTATTTCCAAAATCAAATGGATTAATATTTAATAACCGCTACATATTGAACAGCGATTTCCCCTGCGTCCCCCCCCCCTCCCTCCCCCTCTAATTTTGAAAATGCGTCGACACCTACAGTATCTTTAAATATCTCCTCTCTGGACATTATGTGCGATTTGTTGCCCCTTTCGCCGTCTAAGGTTATGGCGTAGACATCCGGCGGTTGCAGCGGTTTCATTATGCCTGCGTAGAAAAGGCCACCCATGTCGGTGAGCACACGCGTCTCCTTGCGGTACAAATGCTCACTTGTCAGGGCCAACTCTCTGTCAATGCTGCTGCCAGTTCCACTATGTTGCGATCGCTTTTTTGAGGCAGCAGCTTCAGTATCACTTGACAGCAGCGCTGCAGCGAGCTTCCTTGGCTTGCATGAAGACGTCGTCAGTGTTGCGCATTTCTCTAAGGAAGAGTGTTTTTGCGAACGCATGGGGGTGCTTCTGCCGCCCTCCAGGGCCGCCAGTGAGCTGGGCTCTAAGCGCAAGGGTTTATACAACGAGGAGGAACTACATGAAGGCGTATTTACAAGTGCTTCACTTAGGTCCACATCGGCGGCTGGTGGAAACTGCGATTGTATTTGCGGTTTGTTGTCGGAGAAACGCAAAAAATTCGACGGGCTCAAGTAAGAGCCGGTGGTGGTGCTGCTAGGCTTCGTCAATAACTTGGAAAACTTATAGTCGCACAGTGGTGAGGACGATATCGCCGTGGAAGAGGTTGCGGAAGGGTTGGCCACCAGATTCATGCTGCTCAAACACGACATCGCAGAACAGGCGGACCCTATGGCAACGCCCGACGGTGGACCGTTGAGAACACTGCCCTTGAGTGCTTTCTTTTTGTGCTTCTTACTTTTGGAAATCTCATCCAGCTTCCGTTTTTTCTTGCGGTACTGACGTGTTATCTCAGCCAGGCGCATGCGCATATCGGACTCCATGGCCTTGAAAATCTCCTCGCGGTCTGGCCACTTTCCAAAGCGCTTATAACTCGAATCCACTTTATCAAAGGCACTTTTGAAGTCCTCCTGCAGGTCTTCGTCGTCTTCGAAATCCAATACTCGTTCCAGCGACGCCGGCGCTGGCGGTTGTTTATGTTTGCGCTTCTCCTTGGCACACTTTTTTTTGCTCTTCTTCGAACTGCGCTGCGATTTCTTACTTGATTTTGATGATTTGGAATGTTTATGCTTCTTGCGTTTAGCCTCATTCGCGATCGGTGGTGGTGTTAAATCGGCCAGTCCGCCAGACAGTTGTGTGTTGTTTGTTAGCTCCAAGCCAAAAGACAGCCCTGGTGGCGGCAGAGACGCCACTGGTGGCGGCGGCGGTAGCGGTGGCGGTGGCTGCTGTTGATGGAAAACCATTTGGTCATCATGGGCGTTAGTGTTCGTACTGAAAATGCTACCGCTACTTTGAACCTCTTCCTGTATACGTTGCTCAGCCAGTGCGCAGAGTAAACTGAGACCACCCAAGGGCTCAGTCAGAGGCGCCCGCGCTAGCAAACGCACGTTGCTCTCCACTGGGCTATTTTGAGACGAAGGCCCTAAAGCCTTGCGCACGTTTGTCGTGTTGCTGTACTGCTCGACCTCTGTGTATGCTGCGTACTCCGAGTGCTCGACTGGCTCCAGTTTAACACTGAGAGAACTATTCTTCGCCAACGAGCTTGTACTTATGTTCGACAACAATTCGAGTCCGGTTAAGTCCTCTGCCGTAGCCTGCAGTGTCATGGGTTGCGATACCACTGTAATAAGTTCTGCTGTGCTTGTAGCTCCTGCTGCTGCTGCTGCTGCTGCTGTTGGTGCGTTGGCAACTGCTCCATTAGGAGCTGTGCTTTCCACCGCCGTTGCGTTAGTAGCCTCGCCCGAGCTATCTAATGAATTATGGCCCACATACGAAGGACCATCACTTCCTCTGAATTCCTCTGTGGCTGCTCTTTCATCCATTTCATTTTTATGGCACGGAACTGCCGCTTCTGCACCCTGTAGTTGTTCCACAACAACGGCCTGGGCACCCACCACCCCGCCACCGGCTGTCGTAAGCTCCAACGGCTCCTCATGCGCGTCCATTTCGCTGGGAGGCGGTGTCGTAGACGCCACGTATGCCGATGTCGGAATGTTGTTCTGTATGGCATGTGGGCAGGAAGAGCTCTCATCCTCGCTGCAGACGGGCGTGTCGGTCTGGATATTCACGTCCTGCATTTGTGGCGGTGGTCCGATGGAGGAATTGGCCGTCGCACTGCCGCCCACCCGCGGTACTCCTACTACAAACTGCTGTGCGTCGATGGCTGAGGTCTTGAAATTCAACGCTTCGTCGCCAAGCGGTGTCGGTGGCCCGCCAATCGCTGCTGTCAGCGTGGTTGGCGTGCCCACATTATTAAGAAAGTTTGTAGTCATGCTACTCGGTACTGTGCTGCCAACTCTTGGCAAGAGCGCTGTGTTCGAAGCCGATAGATTAAGTAGAGCAGGCGATGACGTAGCATTTGCCTGGAAGAGTATTTGAGGTTGCAGTTGCGATGCAGTCGCTTCGAGAGAGGCCGGCGTGGGTGGTGTAGGAAGACGCATCAAGTTCAAGGCCTGTGCATCGCCGGCCTGCAGGTCCATCAGACTCGTGCTCGCCTTATCACGTCCAAATGTCAATGCTGTTGTCGAAGACCCTAAATGATGATTTTGGTGAGTGGTCGCCGATAACGTGGTGGTTGTGGTCTTCGCGGCCGCCGTCGCCATGTATTCCGTGGCGTTCCACTCCTCGACTTTCATACTGGGCGGTGGCAGCACCAACGGTAAGCTTTGTTGCTGCTTGGACAGCGAAGTCTCTTGCAATCTCTTGGATTCGGTTGCAGCCACACTAAGGAAACGGCTCGTTGTGCCACTCGTCACGCTGCTGCTGCTAGCAGCGCCCGCCAAGCCCAAGCCCAGACTCAAGGTGCTCGTGCTACTGCTGCTACTGTTTGTCTGTTGCTGATTGTGTTGGCAAAACGTTGATGTAGCGGCCGCGGCCGCAGCAGCAGCTGCAGCAGCTGTCAAGTAATTGGATCCGAAAAGTTGCAAAGGAGTTGCATACGAGGAGGCCTGCAGGGATGAGTGCGGACTCATCGAAGGGAAAATAAAATTCGGCGGCGGCTGCAGCGCTGCCGTGGCTGTGCCCTGTGGAATGTACGAGGGCCAGACGAAGGCCGCCGCCGCAGCTTGTTGAAAAGGATCTGTGGGTGTATAGAGTGAAATATTTGATATGCCTTTTTCGCATAAAAAGAAGAAAGCATAAGTAATTAGTGAGTGAGTGACTTTTCGAAAGCGTTAAAATGTGACTTTTTGAATGCGAGACCATTTCAAATAAAACTTATATAAGGGTAGATATCTACAAAATATGCAAATTCGAGGAAAATGGCGTGTCCGGGGACTTATGGAAGGCAATGCATATAAAGCAGGTTAAGTTTAGAAGATCTAAGTTAATATTACCCAAAGTAGCAGCTGTAGCTGGCAGAAGAACCACTTGTCCGCGACTGGCGTCACGTTGATACTGCAAACCAACGGTTGCCGGCGACATTGAAATGACAGATTCTATCGGTAGTGCGCCTAAGAAAGAAAATACATAGGAAACATTTGTATTTGTAGCGCGAATTGTGTCCTTTTATAGACACAAATGAACCATCCAAAGACAAAGCTACGGTAAAGCCTTAACAACAGAGTCCTTAACGTTGTGCGAATGCTTGAAAAGTTTTGTTTGCGGATTAAGTTAATGCTATTGACTTACTTGGATACTGCCAAAACGTCGACGGGGCTCTATTGACACTCTGCAATCCGGTGGCAGCACTCAGAGCTAATTCTTCGGCAGCTGCAGATCCGGTCATCAGATCACTATTACCGGTAAAATAGAAGTTACCGCAGCCAGAGGAGACACCACCTTTAAAAATACAACAATATAAACTAAAGTAAAACCGTATCCTTTTGAATTATGTAATCGTTTACGTAGTTATAAATCTTCATAACCGGTCTTAGGCAGACTAAGTTTAAAAGATATGGACGACATATTTTAAGTCTACATAATTTCCTTCAGGTTTCGGCCACCAGAAAAGGACATTATCAATTTGGTTACTTCGAAAAACCTCTCATATGCTATCATCACAAGACAATAACGGGGTAGTTAGGGGCCTCCCCCCCCCCAAGGTGGCATTCAACACCATGGAGACCGGTTAATGAATGTCCTTCAAGGGAAAACTTGATCTGATTGCATTTATTTTGTATTTGAAAAAGATTTTCATAGAAAATAAAACCCCTTACGCCTATTGCAAGGTTTCTAGCTCACAAACAACAGAGGATAGGATAAAAGTAAACATAAATAAACATAAGAACCGTTTTCTTTGAAGTGGTGTAAGTCCATTTAATGAAAAAATGCAGTAAACGATGAGAACCCTGTTATTCTTGTGGCATGATCTTTAATTCCATTCAATTTAGAGCAATTTTAGTACAATTTTGAACAATCTTTTCAAAGTCTATACAATTTTTCTCCAACAAATCATCGCTCTCCTTAAGAATTGCATTCTATTCAAATTGCAAAGCTGTAAATATCTCGAAATGAAAAAGAATGGACTTGCACCACATTCAAAAGGCGCGGCTTATATATGTATGTAATTTTCAAATAATACAAGTTTGATTGGAGAAGATCGCAGAGAGCATTTCTATGACTTCACCCTGCCAAGAGAGGGTCGGTCGCCCACAACGATGCGCCATATGTTTAGATATTCTTCACTCCCATCCACAAAACGAACTCTACAATGTCTCTCGAACCGACGCATCAAATTGCACACGATAAGTGCGTTTGAAATGCTCTGCAATGAGCAGGCGGCGGCAGCATCCCTTCCCGCAACTTTCAACAGAAAGAAATGCTCCCATTAATATTCAGACTGGACGACTAGGGTGAAAAACCACCCCACACACCGTCACATGTACATACATATACTCTGACAGGTATGGGTGGAAGCTAATTGAAGTGAAAGAATAACATAAATTAAGGACCTATTATAACCATTATTCGGTGCTCAGAGTGCGAGATTCGAAACGTTATTAAGGACTCTCTTTTTCGGGGTCTAGCAGAAGGCTCGATGGGGGTACCTTTAAGGCCAAAGCATAAAGGTAGGCGGCGGGTACAGCGGAGGCAATTCCAAAAGAAATTGAAGGAATTTCGTCCGCCAGCCTTGAGTGATGAAACATTTTCAAGAACGGCTCCAAATGTCTACTAGCTACCGACATCAAAGCTACCGATATAATTATTAAAACTTAAAGTTAAAAAACTTTTTAAAAAAATCCCTTCGGATGAGGGTATATTGACTTCCGTGTGTAACGCATTAAAGGAGGCGCAGCAGGTATAGAAAAATATATGTTTTCTGGCTCAAAATCAGGAGATGATTCTGTCGATTTTGCCCTGTCCGTCCGTCCAGCTGTCTGTGGAAATTACGATTACAAGAGAACGAATTAGGCATGTAGATTCTTGTCATCCTACTTTTTATAACGAATATTAATTCATCCTTGCTTACAGCTGAATTTCTTATCGTGCAGAGTGAATTTGTAGCTCTCCCATGTAGGGACATGTGGCTCTTTGATGTCGAAAAAGGGGAGAAATCTGACTACTGCCACCCCTACTTTTTAAGTACATATTAATGGATCCGATTTGAGAGCTGAATTTCTCAGCTTGCAGTCTAGATCTGAAGCTAAAATTGTATTGCCGTGTTTACTGTATTGGTAAAAATCATCTTTAAAAAAATGGGAGTGACACACCCACTGGTATACCACATCATATAAGGAGGTGTTTGATATAGATCTATAGTTTCTATATATAGATCTATAGTTTGTATAGATCAAAATTTACTATCTGTAAGTGAAATAAAAGTAGACGTTAGCCGCCTACTTTTTGTCATCGCTTCTAATGATGCGGGTGTAGGGTATATGAGCTTCGGCCAGCCCGAAATTAATGCTCTTACTTGTTTATATTCACATTTGGGAAACAAAAAGTTTTTCGTGATACCTCGTACAATTTTTTTAATCAGCCTTAGTAATATGGAAGTTATTACACATTATTTACGCGTATTCACAAGCTCACCGAGTCACTCGTCGTCGTCGTCTCTAAAAAGTAATTTTATTGCAGAATTCGTATTCACAAGCTCACTTGTTCTAAAGGTGACTTGTGTTATTTTACGCTCACACCAGTTGCCATGTGCTCAGAGGTTTGTGTCCCAGATAAAGTTTTCAGTGCTAGCATACACAAATTGCATGGGCACGACTAGGTGACTTTGAGGTGACTAGAAGCTATTCGCAAGTACGACAGCAGACGTCAAAACGTCCATTTTAAGAGGACCCGAAAAGCTGGCCATAAGTCCAAAATCAAAGTTTCAATTTGGGAACTCTGTAGACCATAAATAAAGGGTTATTCATTACTTATGGAAAGTAAAGCCCTGCCGTTTGGCAGCTGTCAAATGTCAGTGTCATCTGAAGTAGCATTTGTTTAGTTGAAGGTTTGCCGTTTTACAATATGGATCGTTTTACCATCGAACAAAACGTTAACTTGTTAAAGCATTCTACACGAATGGTGCTTCTGCTGTAGCTGCATTTCGAGTCCTACTGAGCGTAGAATTTCAAACGTAGTGAAGAAACTGGATCGGTTACAGATATTTTAAGGCCTGTGCATCATCGCTTCGCACGCTCGATCGAAAACATTGCCCCGGTGAGCCGTAGCGTTGAGGACGACCCAAATTTATCGATTCTACGGCGCGCTCGACATTTGGACTTGGCAAAGGACTTCTTGTGGCCTGCACTTGAAGGTATGGATCTGGACGATATGTGGTTCCAGCAGGATGGCGCCACAAGCCACACAACATGGCCGTTTCTGGCTTTACTGCGGGAGAAATTTCCAGGACGATTTATTTCGCAATTTGGCGATGTTAATTGGCTACCGATCGAAGATCGTGCGATCTGACGGTTTTGCATTTCTTTTTGTCGGGCTACGCGAAAGACCGTATTTATGCGAACAATCCGTCAACATTGGAGCATTTAAAGAATGACATACGTCAAGTTATTGCCGAATTATTGCCCGACTTGTGTCAAAAAATCATCGAAAATTATTTCAAAAGGATTGAGGCCTGCAAAAGGTCCCGTGGAGGACATTTAAACGATATTGTTTTTCACGCTTAATGGCAAAGTTCAAACATCATATTGAAATAAAAATTTAATCGATATCTGAATATTTAGTGTCTTTTTTTACTTTACTTCCCGAGAGAGAAAATGGAGAGCCCTTCATACACATACCTTGCTCTTGAAATCAGTTGCAACCTAAACGCTCCACTACGTTACATTAAGAATCTCGCTCCGAACACAATTATAAATAATTTTCAATCGCATTGCATTTCCTTGCGCGTTTAGTTTTATTAAATGAATTTAACTACTGAAAGAATATATTTTCTAACTATTAAACTAAAATTCACTAATATGTGATTGTTATTAAGTTATAGGAGGATTAAAAGCATCGTTTTTTTATGGATTCGCACAAATTAAATAATACCGAAGTCAAAAGTCCTACGAGGTCCCACTCTCAAACATTTTTTTGTCTTTTTCAATCATTCTCCACCAATAATTTTCAAAAAACATTTGCGTATGTATGTACAACCGTGACAGGGGGAAACCGGAAATAGGGGTGGGAAAGTTGTGGTATTCCAATGGTTTTAGCCCTCATGTTCTCCTCGGGTCAATATGACCCAACATGAAATGTTGTTAAGGGAACCCCGAAAACATACTGAGAGTGCTGACGATGACGGAGGGTGAGTTACTTACTTTTTGATAAATATTCTGACACCTTGTATAGTAGCAACCCATCACATTCCTGGCTAATCTGGTTTTATATTTGTAATTAGCATCCTGAACACTCTTTATATACAAAATTTCAATCGATAAACGGTAAAAGTTTTAAGGCCAGCTTTTCGGGATTTTGGACCACTGTGCATCGTACTTGTGAATAGCAAATGACGACGACAGCTGGTTTTAGACGACGACGACGACGGGTAAAAGTGCGCTTGTGAATAAGCATGTTATTCTAATGTCGAGATATTTACAGGATTGTATTTTAAACCGAGGGCAATTAGTAAAACTTTGTTTTTGAGATCATAAAATATTGAAGAGATTAGTTTTCAACTGATCACTTTCAGGATCAATGGCTGAAAAGAGATATATGTATGTATGTATATCTTAAGACTCTTACCAATATCAGCCACGCGAATACCGAAACAATTTAAATCTTTGTTTAGTGACTGTTGAACTGGAATTGTTGCATGACCTATGGACGTTGCCGATTCTTGTGGCCGTTTTCGAGCAACCGCAATACCAATAGGAACCGAGTTGTCTGCAATATGATTACCCATTAATATTTGCCTGATTTATCTGAACTTTTAACGGTTAAATATATACAGGGTGGTCCATTTATCAGAAGACATTGAAATATCTCGAGAACTATGCATCGGATCAAAACAAGTGGGTAATGAAAGTTGGTCGTCGCGAATTGGGCACATCCAATGGTACCAAACTCTACCCCCACCTCCACCCCTTGGGAGTGGGAGAGTGAATTATATAAGATTTTGAAATAATACCCTCTCCCACCCTCAGGAGGTGGCGGTGGGGGGGCAGGGTGGGACCACCCTGTATATAAGCAATCGTAGACGTAGGCCGTACTTGTGCTTGGCATGGGCGGAGCGTTAAGGGATCCTTTATCCAAGTCATGCACCTTTGGTGATGAAGCTTCTATCTTTACCAGCGTTGTAAGCGTGGTCTTCGACGAGCTGCTCATACTGCTGGAATGTTGCTGTTGCTGAGTAGTAGTCAACTGCTGATGATGATGGCAATTGTTGGATGTGGTCACCTCAGAGACTTGGCAAGGTTCACGTTTAATTTGCACAAAAGTGTAACTCGAGGACGTGGCGTTTGTCTGATGTGTGTGATGATGCGAAGTCGCTCCCCCACCATTTGCAGCAGCGCCGGCGGCAACAAAATGTTGATTATTGGCAACTCCCGTAAAAGGTTCCAACTGCAGCGTGGCGTTTGTGGTGGGCACAATAAAGGTCGCGGCAGCGGTGCGCTCGAAATGATCAGCAGTAAGCGTGGCGTTCCTCATGACATCTGCGGCCGTGGAGTTGAAAGCTGCCATTTGTTTTTGTGACAAACTTTGAGTTCCGACGAACTTTTTCGCTTTCCGTGGGGTCTTCGTTTCGGATTTTATTTATAGTCGCCAGCAGCTATTTTGTAGGGAAATTAATTGTTGCACTACGGCCGGCGACCCGTAATTGTAGGAGGCCGACATGGGCCACTTTGTGTCGTAAAGTATTAAAGTTTATATGACTCGCAGTCATCGCAGATGTTTAGGATATTTATACGTTCTTTGTTAACATTTTTAACTTTTAACATACATATTTCCGTTCTATAAAAAATAACATAATTTCATGTTGCTTCTCTGCCGGAGGGAAAGAATTCCAAGCGGCCCACTCAGACGCACTTCTCGATTCTTCCACTCTTAAACTCATACATAAGGCGGAATAAATTACACTGAGCAACGCTTAGTACTACTCCTCGAAATGCGGTACACAATTAAGTCGATCCTACCAACTAGAATTTCTTTTATTCTGGTCAAAGTGTAAAATCGCGAAGTCCTCGGCCGTCGCACGCGAAAATTTCGATTCGTAGAAGCAAATTTCAGGTTTTCACTTTTCTTCGATTGTCTTTTTCATATCTTCGCTTTGCCTTCAATTTTTTGATATTTTATTTTGCTTATATGTGTTTACTTTTATTTTTCAAAAATGTTCTTTGCACTTCTAACATATTTTGCTATCATTTGGCTTAACTTCCTTTTGTTTTTCCACTAACTTCGTCTTCCTTAATTTCATCAGTTTCACCTTCTTTAACCATCTTTTGCTGCTGCTGCTGCCTTGGCTGTTCCTACTGGTTTTTTCTTCGCACCATAAAAAAATTGTTTTACACATTTACGTTGCGACTACAAAATGTGGTTTAGTTGAAATAAGTTTAGTTATCATAAAGTTTACCACTTTCCACGCTATTCTCTACTTACTAATAAAGCAGAAGTAGATTGTTCAGTTTTTTAGGGCCCATCTCTTATGAATACGACCACTGCATTGCAAAAAAAATAAATCGTATTTTTCATGGAATCGTATTCTTCTTTCTGTCAAAAGCGTAATCATACGTCTGTGAAATTAGCAACAACAGATAAAAACGATCAGGGTGGTTTACATCCATGCCAATGTGAATTATGCTATAAACACAAAGAAAGTCGACACCAACATTTGCCGGTGTGAAATGTCAAAAATCTGCTGCTGCTGAAACGCCGGCAGATAGTGTTGTATTTGTATTTCTTCAATCGAATGTAAACAAACGAAGAAAAAGAATAAAAAGGCGAAGAAAAAGAAGAACAAGAGCACCTGCAACGACAATATTCGTGAATTTCTTAGTTTTGTCGGTGTTGTTAGCGTCGGCAGCAAAGACGTTATATTTTTCCTCGTTTCTCATAAGAGCCTGTGTTATTTTGACATTTCTCAGTGGCCAATAAAGGATTTTAACTTTCAATATGGAATAAAATTTTCATAAGCTGAATATAACTTGAATATAACTGAATATGCATCTAAATATGTTTATAGTATTTTATACGTAGATATGCGTTGATATACCAAGTAGCAATTTGATAAAGGTGGAAATGGTGGGAGATGGGTGGTGACTACCCAAAGTGTTCAAACGGGGTTTTTCCACCCAAAATATTTTATTGCGCCAATCGATCGGATATTTCGTGAAACAGATTTTGACCATGGCTAACCATGGCCCACCCCAAAAGGGATCACACGGGGGTTTTGTTTACCAAAAAAATTGTTTGCAACAATCGATAGAAAATATCGCGAAACGGATTTTGAACGTGATGGGCGGTGGTGTTTGCATTGCATTAGGCCGAATTTTTGCAATGAAGCTTCGCACCGGATTTCTATGTGTTTACAGTATAAGACTCCGAAACGAATTATGCTCGTTATGCGAGGTTCCACTGTACTTTTGAGGAATTTTGTAAGGAGGAATTCAAGGCCTTTGTTGGCGATTGAGACCTTAATATGTGAATGATAGAGTGTAAGTAGAAGAAAAATGAAAGCAGATTCTGGCAAAAAAAAATTTATTTTTACACTTGATAGGAAATATATAATATGTACATATATGATATTAATATATATTAAATTATATTAAATTTTGTCGCGGTGGGTGGAGATCCCCAAAGTGGTCACACGGTGGTTTTTTACCCACATTTTTTTGCACCAATCGATAGGAAATATCGTATTTTGATATAATAAATAAGAGATTTTGAACATGGCAGGCGGTGGGGGAAAAAAATCGAAAGGAAATATCGCGGTATACATCGGTATGTTTTCCAAAATTCTTGTGTCAAAGAACATTATTGTATTATTAAGGCCTGATTATGCTCGACTTGGCGTGGCGTGAGAGCTTTCAAAATTCCATTTAACTATTCGTATGAATATGTGCCACTACCCCGCGCTCGAAGCAGAATAACAAAATGATTTTGATATTTTCTGCAAGACGGCGAGAATGTCAGCCAGTGGTGCAGCAAAGCTGGACACCTGGCCTTTATACCAGGCTATGCGGTTTTTGGACCCGTATGTCGTGGTAAAGCCGTAAGTATTATTTAATAAGTATTTATATTATTCACATACATATTTGCGAAATTAGGACGCGTTCATCGGAAAATATCTGCCAAATAATGCCGGTACTGCCGCCATCATCAATATCTTTACCTCTGCCGTCGACATCATGTGTACTGCCGCCATCACCAACACTTTTTCCTCTACCGTCGCTATCATATGTACTGCCGCCATCACCAAAACTTTTTCCTCTGCCGTCGCCATCATATGTACTGCCTCCATCACCAACACTTTTCCCTCTGCCGTCGCAAACATCTGTACTGCCGCCATCACCAACACATTTACCTCTGCCGTCACCATCATCTGTATTGCCGCCATCACCAACACCTTGGACTGTACTGTCCCCATCGCCAGTGCAGTCCTCACCTGTACCAACTCCTAAAACCACTAGGAAACGATGCCATGAAGTGGAGAATGCGATACTAGACGCGGTGAACGCGTACAAAAGCAAATGCGAAAGCAGACTTTAGACGAATGCAACTATCCGAAAAATCGAAAAGAATTATCGCGGTATACATCGGTATATTTTCCAAAATTACTTGTGACGAGGAACATTATTGTATTCTTAGTTTCTTCTTCAATTTCAGTCTGCGTAAGAATGCCAAACAAAAGACTTGTGTGTGGCTTTGAGTGAAAAGGCAATTTTAGATCAACTATGGATCAACTTAATAAAACTTGGGATGCATCTTGCCATGCATACATTTTTCCAAAATGTTACGTGTTTTTATTGTATGTGTTAACAGTAGAAACACAATCACTGCAGCTCTGCTCCTAATTTATACACAAGCTTATGGAGCTTCACAACTGCGCCAGCTATACTATAAAAGACTACTTTTCGATGTGGGCTCACAGTAGAAGGGAGAAATTTCTCTGCCAGCGTCGCTTAGGCCGTCAAAAAATGTTCGGTATTGATATGTACATATATAGTTAGAGAACTTGAAATTTTTTTAATCGAATTCAAACCTCATGAAATCTCTTATTATATTTATTTATACTCGTTGCTTTTGTTTTCGTATAAAACTGTTATTATTTACTGAAAATTATACCTTATTCTATGTTCTATAACTTATTTTATATTACATAAATATAGTTAATAGTTTTTCGCGGTTGTAATGCCTTATTACCACATAAAATAAATACGCTGCTGAATAATATGATAGATCTTAAGACCCAAAGCTGTAGCCTAGTGGAAATTTTTTATAGAAACGAAAATTACTTTTACGAAATATGGAACATATTTCTTTTCACAAATAAATTCGACGCAAGTCTTTAGGGGAAGTAATTAAATTACACTGAGGACATAATTTCCTAGCACCCAAGGAACGCAACCAACACTCCTCGCAATGCACATGCCAACAAGATACGGAAATAGCAGGATTTCTGTAATCATCCAAGCATATCAAACACTTGAACTTGCTTTGAATGTGATTCTCATAATGACGCAATTTAGCTTTTAGAGATTCAACAATTTGCAAATGATTTTTCCCTAAAAATGATAACTCGAAGTTATTGTCAATGGAACGTGACGAAGGTATAAGCTTTTCGATAGTTTCTTTGATCTCAGTAGTGCCTTGAATATCAGTTCTTTCTATTTTGAGAGCAGTTAGATTTGGATCATTTGCTGTATTACCACCACCACCTATCAATTGCCGCATGTATGTTGCAACGCTATGCTCTTCAGGATCTAGACCATTCGTATCAGTTGTTGGGGGTATAACGTCGCTCTCGCCATACTGAGGTGGACCATAAATTTGGGTATCGTCTTCATCCACATTTAAGTCCTCCTCATCATCGTCAGTTGTTTGTTTTATTATTGTTCCTAGACCGAGAGACCCATAGCCGCCCTGCAACAGGCTTGATGCACGTATTCGTTTCTGACCTGCCCATTCGTATTCTTCGTAGTCGGCCTCATGTTCCGAATCGTCATCGAAATTGTCACTGGCCACATGACAATCCGTAGTTTTATTTTGGCGGAGGCACTGTTCCGTGTGTCTGTGAATATCGTCTTGAGGATAACTTAAATTACAAACCGGACACATTTGTTCCGTTTGTGGCCTTTTACGACTTCGCAGCTGCAAAGAGAGGATGCGTTAAGTAAAACATTATATAGAGAGCAAAGAGAGGCTTTATCGTACCTTCAAACGGGTTTGACGATTTCTCTGAACCTTTCGAAATACAGACCAGGGCTTTCGAGTAGTATCACTACTCTCCCCATTTTGCAAGTTTGTCCCCGCCACTTGCTGCTCTGCAGCTTCCAAATTCATAATTTTATTTTGCAATTGCTTGAGCTCATCTATTTCTTCCTCGCAATGCTTCGCTACTTCATATGGCTTCAATGCTACATCACAGGACGGACAGTGAACCACTTCCACCGGTTGAATCAAGACCGAACGGTTATTAACGTCTGTCGAGGCTTCCATCGACGCTCACGATTTCTTATGTACTTTAGAATTAATTGTCGCGATTCTTTTAGAATTTATTGATTTTAATTAATTGGTTTGTTGGAAGGTCAATTCAAAACAATGGAACAAAGACAACAGAAAAAAACATGGTTGCATGAAAACCACTACGAGTACCACTATCAGAGATAATGAGTTAGGACATTATTTTTCCCAGCTGATACAAATCGGTTTGACTCTTATTATTGTGCTCTGTGAACCTATATACACACTTTGTCTTACAGCATGCTTAAGCCTGAACTATAATGTGAATATCCAGGCTTCTACTAACTTCAGCAAACACGAGATAGCACAGAAATGTATTTCGCAACAATATTGTGCAGAAGCAAGTTTCGTTAAAATTTCGTTCAATTTGTCTTACTTATGCAAGGATCGAATCCCATCGCACTTCCCGTACGGAAAAAGCTGTTCTTATATAGTTGACATAATCCAACCCTCTGCATTTGACATGAAGTTCGTTGAATTCTGAAAGTAGCTTATGCCGACCGCAGCATATTATAGTTCACTTTTTATAAAATTTGTTTACCCTAGCCTACTTACACAAACGAGTTTCGGAAAAACTTTTACAATCCAGCGTCATTATTTCATGCATGATTAGAATATTTTAAAAATATGCGAGGGAAGTAAAGGGTTTTCCAATAGCGACGGGTCGCGGTTGACAGTCTGTAGGAGCCATGTTTTTTTGGTGGCCGCTGTCAAATCTGTTGTTATTATTTCAGTATAAAGCTGTGCACAGCCGTTTTAAAATCACTTTCAAAACACACAACGTTTTAGCAGTAAAAATTGATAAAACATTTCAGATTTGCACTCATAGCCTTTATTGCTTGTGCTCTGCTGGAAACAAAAACAAAATTGTCAGTCGAAAATGACACAGCAGTTTTAATGCCACTTATTGCTAAATAGATATAAGAGAGGATACACACACGAAATGCACATACATATTAAATACATACATACGTTCAGCCGTCTCCTAGGCTTTTAGGTAGAAAAAAAGCATTGCGTGCCTCTCCCTTTTTTTGTTTCTTTTTTTTTTGTCGTATTTCTCGAAAATGTGGCAGAACATTTTTTTCAATCGTTGTTCGGGGCCACAATTTGTGGACCATTTACAACAAAAACAAAGTAAGAAAAAGACGATAATTACGTGGAAAAATGGATAGATTTGGTTTTTGAGTTTGAGCGGAGGGAAAGAGGGGAAGTTTTTTCTTCTTAATTTGGGAATGCTTTTCAGACGCTTATACGGCGGCCTGTTGCCTGCAATGGTACGACGGCGAAAGCTTATCTAAAAAACTAATGCCTTTGGAGTTTGAGCTGAGGGACATAGGAAGAGTTTTTCTTCGTAGTTTCTTAGTTAGTTTTCAGACGATTCTGGTGAAAACAAAGCACCACCGACGGAGTGGCGAGCGGCGCAAATTCTTGTCTTTCGTTCCTTTGGAGTTTGATCGGAGGGAAGGAGGGAAGAGTTGTTTGCGTTTCTTTCGTTCCTTTGGAGTTTAAGCGGAGGGGACGTGAGAGAAATGCATCAACATTAAAACAGCAACTGCAAATTTTCGAACAAGCAGTAAAAATGAATGTCGGTCGGGTAAAGGCACAACAGTTTTTTTGTTTATTGCGATTTTCATACGGCAGTCACAAAACAGCAGTTGTGTCGATTTGTGCCTAGCTGTGTTGAAAACGTCTTGTGCACAGCTCTAATTCAGTAATACCAAATGACTATGGCAAGTTACACGATTGAGCAGAACGTCCAAATGATAAAAAATATGACAACTGTCAAAATCGACTCGTGCCCATTGACATGAACTTTGTATAAAGGTAGGTACTCCTCGCTGAATGCTATAAACCAGAGCGAAAGAGTACAAATACATCTCTTTGCCAAAGATAATAAGATTTGACACTCGTTACTACAACATTCGCATATCTTTAATACAATCGCAGTTTCGTCCAAAATTAGTCGCAATATGGTACATTCTTCCAGGAAGACTGTACCAGCGTTCTTTGCATGAGCACACTGAGTACAGGTAACCTTCACTGATGAGAACATCAGCTATGATGTCATGATGATATTTACCACTGGGTTTGTTTTTAAAAACAAAAAAAAAAAAATGTGTCTAGAGCAGTGATTCTCAACCATGCTGCAAAGTTTTTAGTGTGCCACCAAATTTTAATATATAGTAAAAATTATGCTTTTTTTTCTATAAGAATTTTGAATGTGGTCGAATGAATGCGATAATGCTCCTTTTTGCGTTTCATAAAGTTAATCTTTTAAACTTTTATATGTTAAACTTTTTATAGTTGAAAGAATGCATTTTAGATCGGCCGTTTTCTTAGCTCTTAAATTTTCTTTTTCGTTTTCATCATTCTCTGACAGTTCTCGATCTAATTCTTTGTTTAATTCTTCATTCGAGAGTAACTGATCATGGGATTCCAAGAGTTCTGTTACATTTTAATGCAGCTGTGCAGCTGCAGCCCCTCCTGGCAGCACTTGTCCCAAAATCACCCGTGCCATAAAAGAACCATTTTATACAGGGATTTTTCAAATTCCCCAACCGTGTTATAGAAGTGGCGTGTTGTACGTGGGTAAACTGAATGTACATTAGGGTGGTACTTAGCTATATGGGTAAAAAAATTTTGTGAGATTTTGTTTTTCTTACCCCCCTTAAATTTGTACATGTGATAAGAAAACTATATATCCAAACTTTCAGCGAGATCGGATATCGGCAAGTCGTGCCGCAGAAAACTGCGTACACCTGATTGCAGCTTTTGCACTTTGCAGGCAAAAAGTGTTTTTTGGGAGGGAAGTATATGTCGTAGTTTTCAATTTTCTCAAGAACTATAAGACATACATATGTACATAGATCCGTTCTGTTTGAAACATTTTTTGTAGAATTTATCAGAAAACTACGGAATCAGAAAAAAGTATACTTATTCATGTAATTTTTTGTAAAAAATTGCGACCAAAAATTTTTTTCCGAAATTTGTTTAGAAAATTTTAAATTTGACATTAATTTTCTCAAAAACTATTTGACCTAGAAGTCTAATTTTAAAAGTATTTTAAAGGTTGGATATTTGTTTTTTAAAAACAGGAAACAGGAAGGATATAAGTGTTCCCGTTATTTTTTTAAATTTTTTTTTATGGTTTGAAGTCGCGTTTTGAGAAAAACCCCTCCTGCGCCTGAATTGGGGAAAATTGCCCCTCCCCAAAATATGACTCTCTACTAATAGAGCGGCTAAGTGACAACAGTCCAAGGAGAGACAGAAAAGCGCCGCAAGGATAAAGCCGTCAGTTGTCTTCAATTTCCAAGCTAATCCGCAGGTGGCTATCATCGGCAGGTGGTGGTGGCGAGGCTGCTCTCGAAAATGATGGACAAGAGGACGGCGGAGGTGGACTTTGACGGAGATGGCTGGGAAAAGAGGTTCAAGGTCGTCGGTTATGGCAATAAGAAGTCTCTAGGAAGGTCTTAGCGAAATGAAGGTCTTGACGAAGACAAACTCGAGGTCCGGAAGCTTGAGGTTCCGGAGTCGTAGGCGTCGATTCTGAGATTGCTAGATAAAGAAAACCGCTCTATAGTAGAGACACACAGGTGGGAGTTAAGCTCATCCCCGGTGCTCAAGAGTGGTCACGGGAGAGGTTTGTAATTTAGGAAACTACGCAATGCTCAATGACCACTCGAAGCAAGAAGTATTGAGAACAACAACTAACACTCTGTATGAGCGCAAAATGTGCGCAAATAGAGAAAGAAACGTATAATTTCTGTTTCAGAGGCGTATTGTGTCGAGTTTTCAGCAGCATTTTCGGAAGTCTCGGCTCGATTTGGAAACAAAGAAACACTGCAGTCAACGGTTAAGCATTTTTCTGTATCTATAAAGTGCTTTCGAGATATCTCTTGCAGCTCTCTACCGTTTATTTGGCCTATAAAGTATGTACTCTGAAAAAAAAGAGGGGACGTTATTAAATGGGTCATCGCTCATTAAAAAATTGAGGGTTAATACATTGAAAATACATATATTAAAAATTAATAATTTTAATTTTTTTCATTTGTTTTTAATCTTTATTTTTTATAGGATTTTAAATCTACAATGAAGAGACTACTCTGAGTGGCAATATTACTGAATTATTTTTCGACAATTGTTTTAATTTGTTTACTTTACCCAATATTTCTTTTTTCTTTTTATTTACCATGCCGAGCTCACTCTTTTCAAAAAATGTAACAGTATTTCACAATATAATTATCGTAAGTTAATAGTTTTTAAAAGAGCTTATAGTTTCGTTAATATCGTATATATAAAATGATTGATAGAGCGATTATACACATGTTAATTATGACAAAATATTCATATTCCTAGTTTAAATTATTTATATTATAAAACAAAGTCGATGTAATGGAAACGAATTTGATGTAATGTAAATTAAACCGTTAACACAAATGCAGTACTTATTAATTTCAGACAATTACTTGAGCTTAGCGCAACGTAATTTACGAAATCACATGTTGCTGTTAAAAAAATAATTATCTTGACCTTATAATTATCTTGAAGTTCCTAATTTACTCAATAGCTTTATCCATAAATTCAAGAAATCTCTTTGCATATTGTTCAGGATCACAAGTAGAAATCCCATCAACATTGCTGCCATACTTCACAGTTTTTGCCGCTTTTGCCGCCTGTATAAACATAAAAAAAATAATTAGAAGGAATAAGGCTTATACGATAGTAATGCTATTCGCAGGCTCAAATTTTAATTTACAAACGCATTTAAGTCAAAAACTCTGAATTTAAATTTTTTTTTTTTTTAAGTAAAGTAGTTGTATGGACTCACGGCTTTAAGATTTTAAACAATGAAATGATATATAAAATAAGCAAAAAACTCCCAATGTATAAAAAATTCGAAACTATAGAAAAATCCACTAAAATTTGTCTTAATAAATACGTTTTAGTAACATTTTCCCGGTCATTTAATTCCTTTTCGGCTCTAAATACGTTATTGGTCCCGAGCTTTAAAGCAACACGAGATTCAAAAAGCACAGATAAACGTCAAACCTGTTTCTTGACACCATATTGTGTAAGCACATCAATAATAGCAATAAAGTAAATTTCCCGACGTTCTGTAATGAAGACCATTAAATTATTTCTAATCATAATTTTCATTTGTATTTTTGTGGAACTACTCGTACCTTCAATGCTTGGAATGGCATAAATGTCCACTTCATAAACGACTTCATTGTATTGAGCTCCCCGGGGAGAATCAGGTGGTGTATTATATGTCCACCTAGTCATGACGAAATTGAGAACAATTGTGATAGGAAAAAAAAGAAGTAGTATGTCTTATACAATATATACTATATAACAACGACAATTGTCAATAGGAACCCCTTGACGTCATTGCGTTAGAAAAAATTGAACAGCTTCAGTTTGGTACTGCTAGTCCTGAGTCTAATCGCAGCAGCAGAAACACTTTCAGAAATATCAGATCAAGTATCATGGACTAAAGAGCAAAACATCTTTAGAGTAATGCATCCAGAGAGCAGTTTTTAACGCTGTTTCTTCGTTTTCGTTAAATTTTTCGACAGGGTTGAATTATGATGAGTTTTGGAGCAAATTACCGTCATCTCTTGTCAAGTTTTGTTTGAAGACAACCCGGTTCCGGCGATGTGCCGCGCAGTAACTTTAAATGCGACACTGCCATCACCCGTTAACTGCCATCTATCAAAAATGACAGTCCGGATAAAAAATGGAAAATCCGGCATATTTTCCAGATTTAGTCCCCTGCGACTATTTCCTGTTTCCAAACCTAAAAAAATGGTTGGGCGGTAAGAGATTGGTAATTTGTTCCAAAAGTTTTCATCATTCAACCCTGTCGGAAAACTTAATAAATACCAAGAAACAGCGTTAAAACCCCATAATTTGTCCAGACTCTTTACTTAAAGCTCGAACTAGTTATAGCTGAGAGCAGTCTCTTCAGAATTTTTTTTCTTGTAGTCATAGCCTCTACGTAAAGAATACTGGAGCATTAGAATACGATAGCACATTTTTAGCGTGTACTCCTGGAGTAGAACAAATACAAATTCTTCTTACCCTTACGCTAGTGAAAAACAATGCAAACTACGTCTAAAACTTACCTCTCCCCACTGTCACATTCTTCACTTTCACTATTCTCACTTCGTCCAGCAGGTTGAGAATTCTCTCCCTGTAATGCTTCTTCTTCGGCGCGAACGCAATCATGTATTCCAACCAACAAGGAATAGTCCATAATATGCAATTTGGTTAAAAGCTAAAACATGAAAGCAGTTTTGATTAACAGATACGTTGAAATCGAATATGTATTTCATATTTACTCACATCAACATCATATTTTAACATGTCTAAGAGTTTCCTTTTAGCTTCTTCGCCAATTTCAATTTTAATTTTCTGTTTCATGAAATCATTATCCTTATAAGTTGGAAAATGTTTTTCCAATTCTTTCTCAGAGGCTTCACGATCTACTGTGCTACCTTTTAAATCAAATTTCCTATAAAAATAATAAGGTCACTGGTTAAAACCAATAAAATATAAAATAAAATAAATTTTAATTCAGCCGTTTTCTTTGAAAGTGGTGTAAGTCCACTTCATAAAAAAATTTAGTTAACGATAAGAAAACTTTTATTCTGGTATGATCTTTATATTTTCATTCTATTTATTTATTCACTTTCGTCTAAAGAAAATCTTTAGACAGAATATTTATACAGAAAATACAAATTAAAGAAACCAAAGCTTAATTAAACAATCTGAATAAGTTTAATTTAAACCTATTCTCAGAAGTATTTAATGAACGCCTTAAGGATAATTTAGAGACCAATCTTTTCGAAATCTATACATTTTCATAAAACAAAACATCTCTCCATAAAAATTGCATTGCATTTAAAATGCAAACCTGTGAATATCTCGAAATAATAAGAGTGGACTTACACCACTTCCAAAGAAAACGGAACAAAATTCATGAAAATGAGATGAAGGAGGTAATAATGTTGATGACGAAAGATGATGGATGATATAGTAGTAGCATTATAAAAGATATATTGCATTGTGTATATTAATTTAACTTACTTGTGAATTGTCAAGTGTGAGCTGAATACATTGCGCATTACAACAAAATAATATTGTACACTCTCCACCGTTATCCTATACATACCCAGATATTGTGGCAAAAGAGTTTTTCCGTGCCTTTCGACGACATACTGTAAGAATAAAACAAGATTTAATGGCCAAATAAAAATGTTGTTATATTGTTTCGAAGGAACAATTAATAGACTTCGAATTTGAAGGATGCGAATTATATTCAAATTTAAATTCGGTTTCGGTATTCGGTTTCGGTATTAAAGGGTAATACTTCTACATTTGGCTTTAGAAATATGTTAGTTACGAATCAAGAAGTTGCTTTAGCTTTTTTTCTATTGGACAATCAGATATATTTTCAGGTATAATCAAATATACTGGTATAAAGCAACTTCTAGATTAAATACAAACTACATAACTTTAATAACTAATCTGGATAGTTTCTGTGTGTATAAATTTTAAATTCGCATGCATTCACGCGATAGAACTTTTATAAAAAAATCTTACCGGATGATAATGTTTTAGAAACGCGTGCATACGTTCAATTTCTTCAGATGTTAAACTTTTAATAATGAAAAATTTATCATAACTCTGATAGAACTGTGCTCCCGATTTTCCAGATGATTCAATAAGTAAAGGCTGTGAGCGTGTCAATGATTCACGATAATCCACATCATCCACTCCAAAACGTTCACGCAAATTTCGAAAGACTAATGGACAATATTCTTTCACTTTGAAATGTGATGGCATATTTTCCCTGCACAAGAACAATTAGAAAAAGTATAAGAGTATCAAACACCTAAATTAGAATTAATTCTAAATAAAAGTTACTTGTTAAACAGATGATTATCGACTTTGATTTTGGAATGAGCCCGAAAATCATCAGGCAATAGCATAACTGGTATGTTCACATGACTCAATTCATTGATCTGCGAAAAAGTAAATTTGAGATTCTTTCAAAATTAAGTTTGAAGCAATATAAATACTTGCCGTGTGGTTTATCCCCCACATAAAGACACTAAGAATGGGCTCATTTGCTCTAAATAATTTAACTTTTTGATGTTTAACACGAAAGTGTTTCTTCTTCAATATACGCGGTTGAGTTGTGGATGACACTTTCTTGTCCATGACTTGTAGAATGTATATTTATTCAAATTTGTCTGTGTACACTTTTAAGAGAAGTTCTTTGATTCCTGTTACAGAAAAGATAAAAGCAAATTAAAAAATTATTCTACAAATGTAAATTTATGAGTGATTATTTTGGAAATAAATGTTGTATGATTGTTGAAATTGTTTCATTAAAATTTAAAACTACTCGTACTAAAGTATGTATGTATATGTACATACATATATATAATACAAAACACTATATAATAAGAATTTCGCATTTCACGTTACATGCTTACATTTATAATGCAATTTCCAAATATGGACAATTTTTCAAAAGCTCATAGTTTTTTAAAACAACTTATTTTCTATTCATATCTGCTAATAAGAATAAAAAGATTGTTCTATAAAAAGACGGTTTCTATCCTAGAAGACGTTTGTAGCTTGATTGAATACAAAATCTTAAACGACATAGGCGTGTCCGGAACGAGTTTGACTTCTCAGCGAGAATCGAAAGATCAACAATTAACCAGAAGATATCGTTACAATTTGCATACTTACTTAGGAAAATGATATAAAAACAAGGACGCAATAGTGTAAACAAAATTTAACATATTATATTTATGATAGCCAATGTTTATACTGGTACATCCAAATGGAAGATTAATTTGATAAATAACAAATCAATAAGGGATATATGCGCTGAGCAGGATTAGGCAGAATAGATACAGACCAAGTATATTCTGATTCAGAAATACGAGTAGGAAGAATGAACGCGGTGCGGTACATATTGTATTGTATATGTTCATAAAAAAACTACTTAAGGGACACAATCCACACTCATATACTCGCAACAATATCGGTAAATATCAATTTTAAAAAGCATAATTTTTGAGTTATTAATTTCTTAGCCGAGTGTTGAAAAGCGATTTTTCGCAGCCGATTGAAAATACGGTGAAGATATTGGTATCGCTATACATTAATAATAAGCATCCAATTGTAAATACATTATCTTCTTCTTCAAATGACTATAAGATAGTACCGGAATATGGCACTCACTAATAATTTATTGTATATTCTCACAAACAAAATTTGCTCTTATATTATCAAATTAAACTTTAATAAAATACGACCGTCAGCAGACGCCTCTTGGGATGTAAAATTCGCTGAACTTTTGTTAAATCAGTAATGTTAAAAAACTGTCAGAATACAGGAACGTGCGGAATTTGAAACAGTCAGACGATGACTACAAAATGATAAATTCACTATTAGACCCTATGCCGTACTCACACGGGGGTTATATTTCCCGAGCCATGGAACTATTAATTTCATGTGTCCTCCCTCGATAGCACTCACACAGGGGACAGATTTGTAAATGACCATGTACCGTAACTTGCACGCAAAGTGCAAAGTGTTTCTTTCGTTTAAAACTAAAAACGAAAAAGCTGAAACAAAGCATACCGCGTAAGAGTATTTGTTATTGTATAAATAGCAGGGGATTTGAAAAATATAATTAATTTGATTATTGATGGATTATAAGCTAAAAGTCTTGGATATTTACCAGACTTACCACATTGTTTTATCGCAATGTAGCCTTTTTAATAAGTATGAGTTTAGTCCAATATCATACTCGTACGTACATTATTGAAAAAGAATAATCAGCTTATAGGAGTACAAGTTTGTGTTTATGGGGTGAGAGAAAAACTTTTATTCCTATGATATTACTCCTTGTCTACATGAATCTGAAACTTTATACTTAGAAAAACAACTTTTTAATATACAGTCTATTGTATGTACAACAAATACTCCTAAATGTAATATAATAATTAGTAATTATTAATTACATAGTGTTGCATTCTTGGAAAGATTTTACATATTGCATGTACAATGCTCCCGTTTACGTTTATGTATGAACATTGTACATACATACATATGTATTGATATGTTTAGATAGCTAGCTTTGATAGTAATTGATATCTACTGTCACTATGAAATTTTTAAGGATCATAAAAGGATGCACTGCAAATGTTTGTGACTTGCAATACTTTATCGATACAAATTTTGCTTCGTTTAAAGGAATTTTATAATATTTTTTGTTCTTTAAAGCCAAAATTACGAGCTAAATAATCCTTTTAATCTTTTATCTTTTTAGTAAATCCATAAAAAGTTGGGGACCCAAACGCTTTAACAGAAACATTTTGACAAAATTTTTACATTAATATAGCGGTTAAAAATATTAAAACATAAAGTATGTATTTCCGAATTCTAAATAATTATTAATTTATTTATTTAGTAATTTTTTATGTGTTAACTTATGTAGAGTATTTATTTATTTATTTATTTAGTTTTAAACTATGCCCTTAAGGCTTCGTAGCTTAAATGAATAGATGCAAATTAATAAAATTATTGAATAGTAAAGTTATAAATTTTAGATTAGATTAGATAATATTAGATTAGATTATTTAGATTAGATAAGAATTTTAAAATCACACTTACCAGTGAACCATTTTGGTTCAGTTAAATAAACGGAATCCGACAAATTAATAATAGAACAACCGAATTTAAATCCGCACGGGCACTTCGAAGTGGTCTGTTGAAGAATTGTCGATCTGCAAAAGATTAAATTTGAAATTAATATTATCTACGGACGATGAGGAACATGCGAGGAACATGAGGACCACCCTAATCCTTATTTTTCAACTTCCGGAATCAAATCCATGGATTGATATTGGATTGATCGAAGAATGAGAGTGCTTGAGGTGGCCAGGCATCTGAACTAAGCGGGTACATCACATTTAACGTGAATATTTGGACATGAAAAAGCTATCCGCGCGATGGCTGCCGATGTTTGCTCAAGCTTGATAATAGTGACCAGTTCAAAGGTGTGTTTGGCGATGTTCAACCGGATTTTTGCGCCGTTTCGTTACCGTAGACGAAACGAAAGAATAATCAAGACAGTCATCACTGAATCAATAGTAAATTTTGATCGATTACCTCATTTGCAGCAACGCTTTTCTGAAAAAAACACTTCATTATATAGAATGGTATAACAGTGGGCGTGTCACGCCCATTTTAGGTGCGATGACTCCCACTAACACGGTAAACGCGGCACTAAAATTTTAGCCTTAGATTCGGGCTACAAGCTAATATATTCAGCTCTTAAAATAGATGCATTCATATTTACCTGCATTCATATTTAAGTAGGCGTGGCACTGGTCCGATTTGCCCCATTTTACCAAATAGACCAAACAGACTATGATGACAAAGGAAATTCGTGTCAAACTTCATGGCGAATGCGTTGTCCCGTAATCGTGATTTCCACAGACAGACGGACGGACAAAGCTAAACCGATATATATTCTGAGCCAGAATATATATACTTATCTATACCTGCCACGGCTCCTTTAATGCGTTACAAACGAATTAGCATTTATACAAAGTGAATATTAACCTCTTCCCTCTTACCCTCTTGCCTTCGGGTGTATGGTAAAAAAACTCTGGACAAAATGTATCCAGCTAAAAGAAGACTATGTGAGAAATAAAACGCTTATTTGCCGAAAAAATTTATTTTATTTAAAAAATCACTGACTTATCTAACTACCCTCGTAGTTAAATGCTTTCATATAAATGAAGCCTTTATTATTTATACTTTCTATTAATGTCAACGTACGAATTAAAATGAAAACATACCAAGTATAATGTATTATAATTTATATGAAAAATATTTCTTTTTTTTTTTGTTATAACAACTTTCTCAATCACAAATGCGTCGTATTGCTGTCTTCGAAACCTGGATTTTCCTTGCCCAATGTTGTTCCATCTAGTTGGGAATGAGGCTGTTGTACTTTTTCCATTTTTAACTCAACAGAAGAATCAACTGGTATATGGAAACTTTGTACATTATCCAATTGTATCGATGATTCTTTAATCTCTTTTATTTTGAAAGATTTGCGTAATAAATTGATATTTGACTTCTTTGAAAAGTGAGCTTCTATTTCCTATTTAAGAATATTTAAAAATAATCATTTTTCTTACTCTATGTAATATGTATAATTTATTTGTATACATTAAATAAATTATAAAAACCTACCGCTAATGTTCGGTTCTCGGTCTCCGGTAGAGTGAAATACAATATCACAGCTCCAAAAATAGCGACCGAAGAATAAAACCAGAACGTTCCTGGCAATGTCAGAGTTATTATCATTTGCAAAAACAATTTATTCGCCAAAAATCCGAAAATGTAGCCAACCGCACTAACTAAGCCAGACGCAGTACTACGCACGGGCTCAGGAAATACCTCTCCGATTAATATCCAGGGTATCATTCGTATACCCAAATGGGCAAAGAATGCTGAGCCCAACAGTAAAACTAGCGGTAACCAAACTAAATAATTTCTTTCCTGTTGCGGTACTGTCAACAACAAATTAACATTATCATGATGAACTATTGTCAGATTACGTTGAGGCGCAGGAACCGTGGTAGTTTTGAGGAGGTATCCATCAGCTTCTAGCTCAGATAAATCATTTCGCATAGTATCAGTACCATTATAAATTTTATATTTATGTTTATTACTAACAATACTTTCTTGAAAATCATCATTGTTTTTATAATCAAGAGTTGCGGTACTATCATCGGTAGTGGACAGTTGACCGTGGTTACTAGATGAAAAACCATGATTGAAATCATTCGGCCACAGGGTTGTTATTTCTGTTTCACCATCTTTTGCCGTCATCACAGCATCATATGAATCTCCAGCTATGAGTAATAGGGCTTTTTGTTCGGTTTGGAAAATCTCGGAGAGATTATTATGTGATATAACGTTTTGTTTCGGTATTAAAGATGAAGCATTTACAACCACATTATCGATTGCAAAGCCAGGAACCACTTTTAAGTAGTACGCATAAGTCGCAGTTCCGAAAAAACACACTCCCACCCCAATGGTTGAGACTAAGACCAAAGGACGCTTTCCAGTAAAATGTATCAGACAGACACACATAACAGTAGCTATCAGCTCTGCCACGCCCAATAGGATAGTTGCATGATACTTATTTATAGGTGCTTTCAGCGTATGGAATATCTGGAGAAGAAATTAAATAGTTCTCGTTTACAAGATCAATATATTGGAGAATATTTACTTTCTACACAAACCTGTACTGCGTATGTTTGTAAAGAAGTTTTGCCCGAAAAATGTCCTGTAAAGAATGTGAAAGCTACCAAAGCAGCAGGCATCAGAAACGATCTTTTGCGAAACATTCTTAAACGCATTTTAAATTTGTGAAACCAGTGTCTATTCGTATTGGTCTCTGGAGCCTCTTCTAAGGCAGGTTTGGTTATTAGGTCCTCATAAAGTTTATTAAATTCATTTTCGATCTTATGTTCCGGAACCCAACCGCGCAACCATTGCAAAGCTTTAACCGCTTCTTTAAAACGTTGCTCTCTAATTAGCCACGTGGGACTTTCTGGTACGAAAGACAATGCAATTATTGATATAACCGGAAATGCTGAACTTACAGCAGCGACTGTGCGCCAGTCCATGAGAGATCCCATAATAAATTGAATGAAGACGCCTGTAATGACACAAGTTGAACCAAGTGCCGATAAAATACCACGATATTCGGGCTCTGTGATTTCAGCTACGTACGTTAAAACCTGCAAAAGTTGATTGGATTACACCGAGGGAAAAAACATAGTTAAATCAAATAATATTACTTTGTATTAAATATTTCTCACTATGATTTTCAAGTAAAAGCGAAAATATTAAAAATAAATATGAAAAAACCTAAAATATGAAACCAGCAAACGGATATTTAAATTAAATAAATTGTCCTTAAAATTAATTTTGTGAGTTTTTAGTTTTAATATAATAAATAGTTAAACTAAATACAGAATTATTTGTTCTTAATCAATGTAGTATTAAAAGTAAGAACAAACACCGTATGTTTTAAATATTTTCGATAAATAAAGATGTTGCAAATATTTCTTGTCACTTCTTGAACCTAATATTTTTGCGCTTAAAATGAATATGTTTTATCTTAGATTTAAATACGTACTTTTGAATATGGCAATTATTATAATCAATTACAAAATATTCAATTGTTTTGCTTCTCATTTTTCTCGGTGATAGAATTAATTATAAAAAACCAACAAACTGTTATATTTTTATAAGGTATTTAACTATAATCAACTCTAATAGAATAGGTGGATATATCTAAGTTTTCAAATATCAATAATCTTATTTAATTTATTCATACTAACATTCAACCGGAAACATGTTTTTTTTATTTTCTTTAAATATTGGAAAAAAATTCTCGTTCCACAAAATTTATTTCCTGACAAAGAAACTAAACTTATAAATATGTATATACATACATACCTATGTATGTATATAAAATTTAAGCCTGCGTCTGTCAATGGCCGCAAAACTCTAAAAATAGTTGCTTGATTCACTTAATATTCACAGCGTTTGTTACTTAAGTTGTGAAGATGGTTTGTAGTCAGGTTTGGTGGTCGGGTTGGGGCCGATAGGTGGCGCCACAAGACAACTTCTATAATACTGGTTCGATTGAGCTCATATTTATACATTTATACATTTAACAGTCAACCCTCCTACAATGCGACACTTGTAGAACGCGTTTGTGCTACAACGCGATTCATAAATTGAGGCAATTTTTCTTACAAAGCGACTTTTTTTCCTACAACGCGATTAAAAAAAACACTTTTCTCGGAATGTTTAAAATTTGACATTAGTTGTTTTGTATAAATTGTGTAAGTAAAAAATAAACTCCACTTTTGAACGAAGTGGACTTGTGCACTTGACTTAAGCACTTAGTTCTTAATTTTCAAAAACGTGAATTATTTTTTTTTAAATTTATTACAATTTTATTAAAGGATTTTTAATAAAATCTTGAATATTTACTTATTAAAGTTTCATTTCATTAATTTTAATGCAGTTTTTTATACTTGAAACCTAAACCCTTTTTTTCTATAGAGTTCATGTCTCTTGAGGGTTGGCTGTATATATGTATGTATATTGCAAACATAAAAAAAATACATTCTTTATTATACATTTTACAGACGAGTAAGTATGATGGTAGGATAGAAGGGTCTGCTTTTAATATTTATGTATATATGTAGTATGTATAAATGTATATAAAATATAGTGACAAGTTCGTCATACTTACAGGCGCCTCCATTAATCCCCCTCCCAAACCGCTGAAACACAATGCTGCGTAAAGGTGTTCGGTTTTTGTGGCAAAATGAAACAATAGCCACGATGCTAAAATTGGCAGATTTACAAACTGAATAATGTTGTACTTTGTATATTATTTTCTTCAATTCAATTATCCAAGGCAAGTATCATTACGTACCTGCATCGCTCGCCGTTTTCCAATCGGTTGAGTGAGCAGACCCGAAAAAAGGCAACCCAATGGTACGCAAATGAGATTAATTGAACCTACACACAAATTTGTGTATTAGTTAGTATTTTCATAATTAATGATGTTGTTAATGATGTCTGATGACTAATTCACAATCAAAGTTTTTTAATGAATAATGCCAATACATACTAAACCAAGAGATTTGCTCTCTACTGAGTGTTATATCACTCGATTCTCGACCATCTCCACCCTGTATCGCTGGTATAACAATTGTTGGAAAACCAAGCGTCATGCCATATACTAAATAAAATCAAAAAAAAATTTTAATACGTTTTTTTTTTTAATAAATTTCATAGAATTTCTGTATTACCAAAGAGCAAAATGTTTTTGATACTGACTGCTATAAACTGAGGCAATGCTCGTTGAAATTTTCCAATTTCTTCTTCTTCCATATTCCTAGGGTTATGATTGTTTGATAGGTTTAGAATGTCTATTGAGGCGTCTCTACACGGCCTTAAAGAATATCAGGATAATAAAGTTATAAAGAACCTAGTTTTCTTAAATTCCGAGCGTGCACACACACACACACACACTTTTACTATAGAATTTAAATAAAGTTTATTCTGTTATATTTGAAGCTATTTTAATAAAAAATCTTTTGATACGAAAAAAGGTAGTGGAACGCTGAGAACTAAAGCCGAGCCGAGCAGTGTCACAGCCAGCAAAAACAGTGTGCATTAGAGGGCTGCACAAAACATCTTGAAAGTCTTGAAACTGACATAGGAACATTTTTGCGTTGATACAGTGCTTCCATTTGCACTTCAGACAACCCTTTGAAACTTGCAAGACGTTTTGAACAAGCTTTCAAAACGTTTTATGCAGCTCTCTAGTACGCATACATCGGACACAAGACTCGACACACAAGCAGGGCCGTTTTAATAACTTTGTTGCTGACTAAGTTTAAAAAAATTCTTATGTAACTTTTAAAATCTGTCGAAAAAAAATTGTGCAACGCTGTTCCAGTGCATTCTATGACAAAAAAAGCATATGTATATATGTAAGTGTATATGTATTTACATAAGAATACTGTACTATGTACGAGTACATTGTGTGTACTACAATTAACGCATCGTAGGTAAAACACCAATACTCATATAAGCTAATAGCTATAAACATATCCAACACATTATGTAACCATTTTCATGTTTTCCATGCCCACTTAATGACTTTTTTATGGAGAAAACATTAGTTTCAACGAATGAGTGTTTACATTCATCAAAAGGTTGCTTAATATAAGCGGAAAATGTTCATACAAAAGAGACTGCTGTTAATTTCACCAAATTCATTCTGACAATATTAAATATATAATGTTCAAAACAAGCATTTGGCATATTGATGCCAAATCAAGTGTGTTTATGCTTGAATTAACCACGAAACAGCTTGTTTTTTGGCTCAGTGTAATGGCGAGGTACATACGAGTATATAATAGAAATTTTTTCGTGTTTCGGTTATTGTTCATTCGATTTTTCACGCAATTATTTTTAAGTTAGTATTGGCCTAAACCATCGAAATTGTGTATTTGTTGTTTGCATTGATTCAGCTATTTTTTCCCCTTTACCAATTTGCTTAGACACTTTCAACTGGCCTTCACTATACCACCGAATAGAAAAAATTTCATCCAGGCCGTATAAAAAACTTATATACAAAACTTATAAACTTATTACTTATATAAAAAACTTTATTATTTTTTTATTATTGTTATCATATAACTGTTTGACATTACTTTTTCCAGCCTTTTTATACATACAGCATTTTTTAAATTTATACGAAAATTAGTTTTTATTTTATTATTTTTTTAAATTTACCTAAATTGATATATAGAGTCTCTGCTGCTAAGGATTCCCTAATAATTTCCGTCTGTCCGTCTGTCTGTCTGTCCGTCCGTCTGTGGAAATCACGATTACAGGAGAACAAATCGTCATGAAAGTTGCCACGAACATTCCCTTCCATTTAATGCTCTTTGATATCGAATATGAAGAAAATCAAACAATTGCCACGCCTACTTTTTAAATTAATATTAAATAATATTAATAAATTAATATTAATAACTAAATTTCTCAGCTCCTAATCCGAATCTAAAGCTCAAGTTTCATTGCCGTATTTACCGTATTGATGAAAGTTATCTCACAAAAAATGGACGCGACACGCCCACTGGTATAGCATAACATATAATGAGAGGTCACCCACCTACTTTTTATCATCACTTCGACAGATGCGGGTGTAGGGCATATAAGCTACGGCCAGGTCGAAGTTAACGCTCTTACTTCTTTTTATTTTATTTTATTTTTTCTCTTTATATTCAAAAAATTATATACAAAAAAAAAATTGTACAGTTAAATATATCAATTAAATTAACATTGAAGACATATTTTATAAGTTTAAATTAAATAATTTGACATTTATGTATGTACAACTACAAACAATAAAATGCATACAATAACTATTATATGTTATGTATTTTTTTTAGCACTACATATGTACATTTAAATGCTAAATGGACCATGACCGAATTTTTCACAATTCCAACGCGTTCTTCAACAATACATAATTTATTGTCCGTTTTGTATTTTTCGTCGATTGTGAAAAAAGAACTAACCTGTTTTAAAATACATACATACGATACTTTATCTGTATTTTCACAGAAGTAGATTTCACTTTTTTTAGATTTATTTTTTTCACAATTTCACACTACGAGTATTCAACTCTTATATCTATTAAGCTTAATTTAACATAATTTTCAAATACATACGAAGTAACTGGTAATTTATACAATTATACGTATACATACTAACTGAATTGCAAACGTTATATCTCCGGATTACGACAACATAATTTGCACGGCTGTTTTACAATTTGAATTATTTTAAATAGTAAAATTCTTGTTAACAATTTATTAGGTTTTTGTAGTCATCTTCGCGACACGATTTAAAATATACTAATTTCCAGCTTAAGGTAACGCCGGCCGCTCACGGCGATATTTTTAGACCAGCTTTAAAATGTTGTAAGCTTAAGTTGCGAGTTTGATTTGAACTGGCAAAGTCAGGTTTGGAGATAGCCGGATGTAAAATTAATCATATACTGTCTATTGTTCTTTTTGTAAATTTTAGTTTTAATTTTACACATACGTATAGTCACCAAATAAAAGAATTACAATTACTTATTTATACAATTTCTATACAAGATTCGATTATAGAAGTGATCGTATTAGTGAATACGACGAATACATTAAACTCTTTTTAGTTTGACTTTTCTTTTTTAATCACTTTTGTAAGAGTAGAGAATAAATTTCATAAAGACATTGAATAGTATATTAAATTAAATGTGAAAAATAGAAATTTTGTTTTGAATGTAGCCCGAAACGAATTTTTGTCTTCTTCCGAAAGAGAAATTTGTGGGAAAAACCGGTTGCAAAGATGATTCTCGGCGGATTCATCGCAAGTAATTCATCGCAAGACAAATTCATCGCAAGACAAATTGATGGCGCAGCAATTCATCGTAACAGCAATTCATCACATAAATATGCTTGGCACATAAATATAACACAAAATAACGAAGCGTATTGAGAACATTTTTCATGAAACTGAAACAATTAGTTTTTAATATTTTTAAAATTTGTGGTTATTAATTTAATTATTTTCGTAGGATAATTATCAATATTTTTCAAAATTTCCTTGTTATGAGCTGCTGATACGATGACTCGCTATTGTGATGAATTGCTGTTGCGATGAATTGCTGCAGGATAAATTGCTTTGAGATGAACTGCTTTGCGATAAATTGCTTTGCGATGAATTATTTGCGATAAATTGCTCGCGATGAATTGCTTGCGATAAATAAATTGGGTACCGCGATGATATGTGGTGTGTTGTATTTCGTTCTTATTTAATTTTTAAATAATTTATTTGGCTATAGAAATTATTACGAAATTAAGAAGGAAACTATTTGAAACCGTATCATTGTTAGTTTTGGAGAATATCGTCTTTGTATCGTATCGTATGTTATATCGTTTATTCAATAAAATACAAATACAATTTATTCTTTCCTAGACTTAGTCGTCACTACTGGTTACTGAGTCACAAAGTGTTAAATAAAATATAAAAATGAAATAAAATATAAGACGCTTCTGGAACGTATATATACTTTTGTATATGATAAAAATACAAATTTAAAGCCACAAATTTGTGTTATGATATTTTGAATGAAAAAATTAAAGTCGTTGTTGTTGTTGTTGTTGTTTAAATGATACAATCACATTAATAAAAATATTTTATTGTTTTAATATTATTTACCAAATATGTACGTAATAACGAAAGACATTTGTCAATCGTCTTTCTCGTATGGTTCGCTATATCAAACTGTTTAAGATCAATGCATACACCATATTTTCAAATCCATGTACATACGTTCAATATATTGAGTCTTTCAAATAGCGATAACTGTAATCAATTATTTCTTAATAACCCGTAGACTATAAAAATAAATGTGCATAAACATGTACGTCGTAATTAATCGCTGCAAAATTTTATTTAATTGTTACAGAATTAAAAATTTGCTTTTAAGCTTTATCTGCATCTTCAATAATAATGAAGAAAAAGAAGTTAATCGCATAATATTTCATTGCTGTTTTTATACAATAAGAAAAAATTGCAGACGCTGATTTTATTAAAAAATTAACTTTATATTTCGATTTTTGAATTGATATAAAGGGAACTAACATCGATCAATCCTAATTTTTTATTAGAATACGTTAAATAATATTTGTGTGATTAATTTATTAAACGGATTGAAAACGGCCGCCACGCAGAAGGACGCCGGATAGAGTAAGACTTTTCAGCAAGGAGATGGTTTTGTCCTTAGGCCGCCACGCAGAAGGACCCTAGATAGAGGAAGACTTTTCAGCAAAGAGATGATTTCGTTGGCTGAGGATTTTAGTCCCTGCCACGGCCGAAGGCTGCCACGCAGAAGGTCCCCAGATAGAGGAAGACTCTTCTCCAAGAATATGGTTTTCTTTGCTGAGGATTTTAGTCCTTGCCGCAGCAGAAGGCCGTCATGCGAAAAAACCCTGTATGCAAAGATACTTTACATTACTAAGGGGGTTTTGCTGCATCCAGAAATAAAAGCTTTTATGTAATTATAAAAAGAGACAACTTGCCTTGCCGCAACAATAACTTGTATAAAGTATTGGTTATTAATTTAAAGCTAAAAGACTGTTCTTTCTAAAAATTCTAATAAAAAATTAACTTTTTTTTAAAAAATTCTTGAAAAATGGAAAGACCTACATTCGTAGGTAATATCTCTTCTAATATCTAGAAGGTAATATATCGTAAACTAATTTAGATTTTTTTTAAATGGATTTACCATAAAATATCGACCATAAAAAAATATTTTAAGCGCTATGGACTTATATGGATATAGACTTCCTGGCATGTACGGTTTGAAACTCTGAAACGTTTATGTTTTGGATGGCTGGAACTGCTAAACCAGGAGAGACCTGCAACTCGTTAAAATTACAATAACAAAATGCATGTGAAAGGTTAACGAATACTGAATAACGGGTTAACGATTTAGGTGTGAATACCCCTATGTTTTACCTTTATCAAACGTTATTTTAATTTTGTGAGTGCTCAAGAGTTTAATGAGTTTATATAAACAAACTAAGTAAATTGCCTTTCAAATTGCGGTTTCTTGAAATTTATTACTAATATCGTTTGTAAGAACAAACCGCTGTGCTCTTCCAACAGAAAAAATTATTCATACAGTATGTACAAACATCCGCTTACCGCAAAAAAATTGTAAGACTAAAAGATTCGAAATAATCGGGATAGAGCGATTCCGTATTAAAGTATATTCATATTAAATATATAAAAAATTGTATTTTTTTTAAAATACATTTATTCTAAAAAAATTTTCACCGAAATCGGATAACGGGAATCCGTGGCGCCATTAAGGCAAAGTTCAAAAATTTAACCACAGCGCAAGTGTACCGTAACTGTAACTACACACAGCAAGTGTTTCTACTTTAGTTTCTGCTGAGAGTTCAAAAAAATAAACATTTCATTTTGCAAGTACTAGAAGATTATCGGCGGTTTTATTCCGATGTGAGTAAAATCAACCTTATTAAAAGTCAGCATGTATTGACATATATGCAGGGCGTTCCGTATAAGATGCATCAAAAGTTTAGGACGTGTAGGTTGAGTCAAAACAAGAAAAAGTCATATTAGGGCAAGGGCGATTTTCCCCAATTCAGGCGCTGGAGGGGTTTTTCTAACGGCAACACTTATAGCATTCCTGTTTCCTGTTTTTAAAAACCAAATATCCAACATTTAAAATACTTTTAAAATTACACTTATAGGTCAACTAGTTTTTAAGAAATTTATTATTATGTATTTTTTAGCAATGGAAATTAATTTCACACCCATCGTATAGTCCACATCCGAGCAGAAAAAGAAACAGTACAACAACAAACAGTAAAAATTTATTGAGTAATTTTCAACTGGCCGTATGTCACAAATAACACTAATAATGTTAGCCTCCAAGACATCAATTGTTGCGGGTTTATCAGCATAACAACTTTGGAGGCCAATTGAAAGGTCCGATTATCAAAATCAACTTATTGTAAGTAACGTTGCGTTTCTGGTGAGAACATGATCCACATCTCGTCCGGATCAATGTCATTTATATTTTCAAACAAAAATCTTTGGTTGGTAACGAAATTCTGAACGACAATCCCAAAACGACAAAATCCCACTGCAACAACATCCTAAAATTACAGAACGAATTCTGGATCAAATTTTTACAGGGTCCTGCGTCAGCGGTCTACGGCCGCAGAAAGCTATTCAAATTGTCAATATATGTATACATACATCGTATACGCTCACTCAGTGTTTTTTGCCTGCGGACGAAACAGTCCATAAAAGTGTCGGGCACGGACGCAGAGTCTCTTTTCGAGCACCACCGGTCTCTTTTTGAGCACTGAAGTATACTGTCTTCAGGAGACGCAGCTCTTGTGACGGCTCCTGTCCAAGACGGTGCTTGGTGGTCAGCGATCGTCTCCTGCAGGCGGTGCTGAGTCAGTAAACCGACTCGTATTCAATTATTGAATTAACTCGTATTGAATTGGATTACTCGTTATTCAATTCGCGGAACAAATTTACATCTTCTTACCAGCCCCAATTTTTTTGTCGATTTTATGGTGTTTTTTTGCTTTGCTCCTGACCCCAACAAGCATAAAAAAAATTGTCGCTCTCTCTTTGGCGGCGGGGCTGGAGCCCTTTGAAATTTGAAATATAACCAGCGATATCTCCGAAACTATAAGAGATATTCAGATTATATTGGTACCGTTAGAAAGCTAATATAAATATCATTAATTCATGTGAAGAGACATTTCATCGAAATGTTAACAGTTTTTGAAATAAACGCAATTTAAAATTTTTAATACTTTTTTTTTCCGTAAAAAAATTTTTTTCTAAATAAAATGTGTAATTAATGCATGCAATTACACTTAATATAAGAAAGTATATTATTTAAGCTTTCTTAGAGACTTTTTTCATTCAAATTGGTGCTGTTTTTACGGAGAAAACGCATTTTTTAGAGTAAGTATAAAATACCCTTTTTTAATTTTGCTACTATGCAGTCTTTTGATAGTACGACTTTACAATGTATGCAACGTTGGGTCTTAGAAAGTTTAAGCTATGGCGGGAGTTACCGCCATTGTTGTTGTTCTATTGTTGTTTTTTTTAATGTTTTTTCTTAAATTTTTTTTTTATTTCAGTATAGCGCCGCCGGCGAAAAATTTTTAAGAAAAATGGCGCGATTTTTCTTAAAAATTTTTATATGTCAGTAAAGCGCCGCAGGTTACGCTCTATCACTTCAAAACAACACCAACACCATTAAGCTACAGTGCATAGTACCAGAGTCGCATTCTTGAAAAAGTGTATAAAGAATTAATTGCAGAAAGTAGTTCGTTGCCACTTTAAAAATCGCTTTTCTCCGTAAATAAAGCACCGATCGTAATGAAATAAATTTTCTAAGAAAGCTTAAATTATATACTTTCTTATTATAAGTATAATTGCATGCATTAATTACACATTTTATTTCAGAAAAAATTTTTTAATGGAAAAAAATTGTACTAAAAATGTTTAATTGCACTTATTTCAAAAACTGTTAACATTTCGATGAAATGTCTTTTTACATGAATTAATGATATTTATATTAGCTTTCTAACGGTACTAATATAACCTGAATATCTTTCGTAGTTTCGGAGATATCGCTGTTTATATTTTAAATTTCTAAGGGCTCCAGCCCCGCCCCCAAGAGAGAACGACAATTTTTTTTATGCTTGTTGGGGTCAGGAACGAAGCACAAACACAAGAAAAAAACGACAAAAAAATTGGAGCTGGTAAGAAGATGTAAATATAAGCCCAATTCGCGTATTAAATACTTTTATTTTCAGTTTTAATTCATGAGGGCTAAATTTATCACAACAGTGTTTCCATGACCGAGAATAACTACAATATGCATACAAGATTGTAATATTGATGCATTGGTCGGTATTTTTAGTTAGAAAACGTAATTTCTGCGCAAAATAGCTGACATTTTTCACATGCTACACATTTTTGACCTCGTAAAATAAACAAAGAAAATGTCATATAAACGTGACGTCATGTGGTGAACATCACATACACCACCCATACACAATACGTGTGTCATCACTTAAAAAAAATGTCGTTTTGTTTTGACATATACGACTGGCGTTGACGCAGCTTCCTATCTCATTAACTTTGGCTTCGGGTGCGCTACCAATCAAATAACCGGTGAAATACCTGGCCGTCTTGCTGGGTTTAAACTGTATATGGTTTAACAATTGTTAAAATTATACGTCGCGACGCGTGTATGTTTGTAAAAAAATTTAACGAAGTACTATTTGTAATAAAAAATTCCCGTGCCCTAAAAATGCCACCTGTAGATACAGGAATAGTAAAGAAAAAGGCAAGAAGCAGTCAACCAACTATTGGTACCCACAATGGAGTCTTTCATTGCGATGAAGTTCTGGCATGTTACATGCTTCAACAGTTACCGGAATATAAAAATGCAAAAATCTTCCGCAGTCGTAATAACAAGGATTTGCAGGAAAATTGTGACATAATTGTTGATGTTTGTGGTGTTTTTGATCACGAGCGAAAGTTTTATGACCACCATCAAAAGACATTTCAAGAAACAATGAGCTCACTAAATCCGGAGCTTGGCAGTAATTTTAATATAAGGTACATATATTCCTATCTTCAATTATTATTGTCCTTATAAATTCACCGATATTTCAGATTAAGCAGTGCTGGCCTTATATACAACTACTATGGCGAAGAAATTATCAAATGTATTCTACAACAATATAAAAATGTAGAACTCTCGGAAGAAAATCTCAAACTTGTTTTTAGAATAATTTATAAAAATTTTATTATGGAAATTGATGCTATCGATAATGGCGTACCAATGTTTGAGAATGGCGAAGCTTTGTACAAAATATCAACGCATTTATCAGAACGTATTAAAAACTTGAATCCATCCTGGGATGAGGAAAACGTAGATATAAATAAACGCTTTGAAATGGCGGTAACACTCGCCGGGGAAGAATTCAGAAATAAGGTCATCAACATTGGCACTTCTTGGATAAATTCACGGGGACATATAATAAAAGCCATAGAAAATGCTAAAAACATTTTCGAGAGTGGCGAAATACTTTTATTAGAAAAATTTTGCCCTTGGAAACAACATTTAAGCGATTTAGAAAAAGATTATGGTATTGAAGGTGTTCCGAAATTGGTCATCTATTGTGAGAACTCGTCACACTGGCGTGTGGCTGGTGTACCTGTAACCCCAGATAGCTTTATAGGCAGAAAATTTTTGCCGTGTGCGTGGCGTGGACTTAGAGATGAAGAACTTTCTACAAAAGCTGGCATATCTGATTTAATATTTGTACATCATAATGGATTCATAGGGGGTGCTAAAACAAAGAAAGCTGCCATTGAAATGGCTATTAAAAGTCTAACACTAATCGATGAAAAATAGCTAAGATAAATTCGAAAATTATTACGGTCAGATTGTATTGTAATTTGAGAAAATGTAATTGTTCGTAATATAAAAAAATTTTTGAATCCTTTACCGGAGATTTATTTCCATTTTAAATTAGTATATAAGAGATTTTAGATTTTTCTAAAAAATGCAGTGCAACTAATCCATCCTTGTCTTCAGTGTCTTCATCGTGATTTTATCTTGTTCGATTATATAAACCGTAGCACCCCAACCACTAATAGCATCCCGATCAAATGCATTGATCATAGCCTGGGAGATGACTTCAAATAATTGTTTGGATTCAAGGTCAGGCTTCCAAAGTGTTTCACACATGCCATACAATTGCTCCGCGCATGTACCAGCTACTACAAAGTCATCTGGTTCATTAGGACAGCCGATCAGATCCATATTGCAAATAAATGGTTCCATTGTTTTCGGATTCAGCCCTGCTATAACTGGTTCGATAAAGTATGGCCCAAATCGATGCTCATATAAAAAACTCGAAACCATTGCAGAAAAACGTTCTGGTTCCATTTCCCGATTTTCTCTAGTCTCATACAAATTTTTGCGAAACATTAATCTGTCGCGCACTGTTAGGATATCAGTTTGTAAGCCTACTAGACCCAAAAACATCCGAGGATTAATTTTGAACACTTTCTGGAAGTCCGTCTCAATTGTTTGTGCCTGTATTCCGAAACGACGATCAGTTCCAATAGCAACGCAGTCCTTACCACGCATGGCTACGACGCAACCTCCATTGTAAGCCAGAATTGACATTATTAAACTCCTTAAAATCCTTCCTTTAAAAATTTTCTGCAGAAGTGGAACTCGTAACCAAACTTTAACCACCGAAGAATGACTTTGTTTTTCCGTTTATCGGCTGTGGGAATTTTTTTTAGGTTATGCTTTAAAACAATAGAAACCAAGAACCACAAAAACAAATGTCAAAATGAGGCGCACCCTAGACGACACAAAACATTTCTACGAATTGCTGTTCTGCAATCTTTTACGCGTGTAGTGTTTGTGAAATTGGCGCAATGATTGTCACAATCAAAACCAAACATCAAAACCATTTTTAAAGTTTTAATTTTGCGCAATCATATTGTGTCGCCTAGCTTTTTTGAGCGGTGCGGACGTGTTACGGAAGAAACGCAAAATGACCAGATAAAAAATTCTAGTCAGAATTGAAAGATTTATACACATATAATTTGATGCTTACGATTGAATAGCTATTTGGATGGCGTTTTGTTCCCCTGGATCAGCCAAGCCGTCCGCCTTTTGAGTGGGACATAACAAAAAAACACAAACATATAAACAAACAAGATTTATAAAAAAATTTAAATTTAAAATAAATCTATACCTATACTTACTAATATTATAAATGCGAAAGTAAGGCTGTCTGTCTGTTACCTTTTCACGGCTAAACCGCTGCACCGATTTTGGTGAAATTTGGTGTCGAGATATCTGGAACCTTGACGAGGGACATAGGGTACTATTGGCTATTTTATAAAAAGTCTACCTCTAAATAGGAGATAAAGGATTATAGGGGAATTCAATCTCAATTTGAAATTAAGTAAACATTGTGCTGGCCAGAATAGATGTCAATAATAAATGAATTTATATAGTGATTCACTCGTTCGGAAGAAAAGTTCACAAAATGCTACAACCACTGAAGGATAAATGAATTTATATCATGATACATTCACTGGTTCGACAGAACAGTTCACAAAATGCTACAACCACTTAAGGATAATGAAAAACAAGTAAGAGCGTTATCTTCGGCCTGGCCGAAGCTCATATACCCTACACCCGCATCTGTCGAAGTGATAAAAAGTGGGCGGGTGACACCTACTTTTTTAAATTTACAGGAAGCAATCTATCTATGATCTCTTAACTCATCTACAACCCCGCTTTTCCTACCAAACACCCCATTATATGGTATAGTATATAAGTGGGCGTGTCACGCCCATTTTTGACAATATATTTTAGTCTAAGATGGTGTACTCGGAAATAAAATTTTAGCTGAAAATTTGGTCTACAAGCCAAGAATTTGAACTAAAAGCATGGATGAGTGCATATTTTCAATAAAAAGTAGGCGTGGCTCTGGTCCGATTTTCCCCATTTTCAATACCAAACCGCGTAGGATAACAAAGAATATTCGTGCCAAATTTCATGACGATACCTCTATTCGTTCTCCTGTAATCGTGATTTCCACAGACGGACGGACAGACAGACAGACAGACGGACGGACATGGCTAAATCGAATCAGGAGTTGATTCTGAGCCAGAATATATATACTTTTCTATACCTGCCACGCATCCTTTAATGCGTTACAAACGGAAGAACAAAGTGAATATACCCTTAACCCTTCGGGTGTAGGGTATAACTAGTTGAGAGCTACTGAACTAAACTAAAAGAATGAACTAGCTCACAAAAGACAAATAAACTAAAATTACCGCTCACTCTCGTGAACTATAATGCCCAAGTCTACACGCGTTCGTTTGACCAAGCTTGGTCAAACCACAAAAAACCCCCGGAAACCCCATGGTTTTATTTTGCAACCGTGGTCTAGCTTTTGAACGAGTGATTTAGGAGTATCCTAAACGACATAAAACATTGCGCAAAGCGACTGTCCGTCGTCCATTGGCCACAGACGCACAAAATGTTGCGCAACCATAAAATTTGTTTTAATCGGTTGAGTGAGCGCGATGACTCCCCCTCGACTCCTTGATAGACACACGAAAATGCTTCTTTTAATTTTACCACTAAAATCCAACGACCACCGACAATGCTTTCGTTGCTTTCGTCAACGATAGAGGGGAAATTTAATTTTTTTCTCGTTTCCCGTAAGAGCCAATGTAATTTTGGCACTAGCGACGTCATTTGTAGTCAACGAAATTTGACTGTGTTTAGACTATTAAACTTTCGTAGCGAAAGGTTTTTCATGGATATCGACGTTCTGATTGCTATCGCTCTTATTTTGGGCAAGGCGAAGGAAAAGGAAAAACTTCTTTGACGTCCCACAATGAAGTTAAGGAGCGATAAACTTCTATATATTCCAGCAAAAATTCTTTTTCTTGAATATTGTTTTTTCCCACGCACGTGTTTTACCTAAAATATGAAAGAATTTGACAATCAGCTGTACACCAACTGAGAGATTGACTAGCGAGTCAAGCCAAAATTGTGTCGGTGTAACTCACACAAACTTATTTTAACTAACTTATATAAATTGACTCACGAGTCAAACGCACCGTGTGTGGCCTATAAAAACAGCTTGAGCGCTTTATTTGGATTTTTCCGCTTTTGTTCGATTTCAGCAAGCACATATGACGTTTCCTCGCATAATTTCTTTCAAAAAGTGGGAAATTCTTCAAATTTCTCCATAACCCCGATAGAAACCTGGAAAAAACCTAGGTTTTTGATTTTGTATGGAGAAAACCTATACAATTCATTATATGTTGCTATATAAGGAACAGATTTACCGTTTGACACTAGCTCAATCTTTTTTTCTGTTTTGTGTTGTTATTGTTGTTTTTGGCGCTTATCCCAACAACAACAAAATTTTTTGTCGCTCTCTTATGGTTTAGGAGTTATAACCCTTCAAAGTTTTAATTTTTTTTCGCCTATATCTCCTAAACTATAACAGATATTCTGATGATATTAGTGCCGTTACAAAGCTAATGAAAATGTCATTAATTTATGTTAAATGACATTTTATAGAAAATTGTGTACTTTTAAAGAAAACTTCAATTACATAATTCTTAAACAACTTTGTTTCATTGATTAATTTTTTAATTTTTTTTCTTTGTAAAATGTATAATTAAGCCGTATAATTATTTTATTATTAAAAAAACGCCGAGGTTCTTAGCTTTCCAGACATATTTTTTTACCAGTATCGGTGCAAGATTTTAGAAAAAAATGCATTTTAGAGCTCACAATCCTCGGCCGCGGCAAAGATCATAACCCCCAATCAGCAGAATCCTCTCAGTAATGTGAAGTTTTTGGCATACAGATTTTCCGCGTATTGGCGGCCTTTGGCCGCGGCAGGGATCACAACAAAAATCATCAAAATCCTCTCGGTAATAAAAGATATTGTTGCATTCAGTGAGCTTTAAAATGCATTTTCTCCTAAAATCATGCACCGGTGAAAAAAAGACTGGTGAAAAAAATATGTTTGGAAAGCTAAGAACCTCGGCTTTCTTAATAATGATATAATTATATGGCTTAATTATACATTTTACAAAGAAAAAAATTAATGAAATTAAAAATTTGTAATTGAAGTTTTCTTCAAAAGTACACGATTTTCTATAAAATGTTATTTGACATAAATTAATTATATTTTTATTAGCTTTGTAACGGTACTAATATCATTCGAATATCTCTTATAGTTTAGGAGATATAGGCGAAAAAATTTGAAACTTTGAAGGGCTATAACTCCTAAACCATAAGAGAACGACAAAAAATTTTGTCCTTGTTGGGATCAGCGCCAAAACCAACGTTGTTATTGTTAAATATTATATCAACATATTATTGTTAAATGTATTATTTAAAAAGAGTTAAATTAACGTTGTTAAATAATACAAAAAAATTGGAGCTAGTGTCAAACGGTAAATATAAGCCCTATATTATAGTATGTACAATTTCTCAAGCATTTTACAAGTGTTAAGGTTAATTTGTGTAATGAGCTTTCCAATATTAAAAATTAATATTTGGGTGTTCTTTTTTAAATTTTGAACTCAAAGCATTTAAAATTGAGGGGTACATTTCTGATCTACGAACGATTATCATATCGCTCGTTCTGCTTTGTTTATCTTCTTGTTTTTGCTGGTAAACAACAACAAATTTGGAAAATAACAAGGCGGAACGAGCGATATGTCAATCGTTCGTAGATCAGAAATGTACCCCTGAATCAATTAAAATTTTTTCGAACGCTCCACGCATGTTTGCAGAGAACTTTGAAATACTTCACTTGACAGTTGCTCTAATAAAGTTCCTTCAACAATCTCCATTTCGGAAAATAAAAACTAAAAAGAGAAAATTGCCGTATTCTGGGCCAAACTTGATACGTAAACTATGTGAAAACGTTCAGTAGTCGAAAAGTTTCCCTAGATTCACTGTAGTACAGAAATCAAATTAATTAGTACACTGTTTTCAAAATTGTGTGGGCCAGGCAACACACACACCTACGTCACCAAAGGAATCTTAAATAATCCTTTTGAACTCTACTCTAAAGTTGCGGTAGCATGGCCGAAGCAATTGTTGAACATTCACAGGTGCCTACGCGGTTCTACTGTCATATGTGCAATGTTGAGATTAGCATTTCAAACTCGGATTACACCTGTCCTTTGTGCTCGGGTGGATTTATCGAGGAGCTACCTGCAAACGCACCCACTACTGCTACTGGCTCAAGTCTTGGTGAAGGCTCCGGACGCTCAGATAGTGAGGGACGCAATATGCACCGCCTTAATGATCTGGAAGCTATACGAGGTGAAATCGCCACATTATTGATGTCACGCAATGGGCCAAATGTAGAAATATCTATCGACCCAGGGAATCGGCGAGCTAACTTGCTAACATTAGGTAATGGATCTGGAAGTAGCAGTGGTGGTGTTGGCAGCAATACAGGTGGTGGGCGGGTTCGTCAACAGACATATGACCGTCTGGATAATGTATTGATGGATTTCTTACAATCCATTTCTGGCGATGCCGATACGCCATTCGGAAACTCGCAAATGTTTTTTATGGGAAATCCCGGTGACTATGCCTGGGGACGTGAGGGCATCGACACCATTGTTACGCAATTGCTAAATCAAATGGAGACCTCTGGACCACCACCACTAGCTAAAGATAAGATTGAAGAAATACCAAAAGTGGAAATTACAAAGGAGGAGGAAGATAAAAAGATACAGTGCTCTGTGTGCTGGGAGGATTTCCGGCTGCAGGAGATAGTGCGAAAGCTGCAGTGTTCACATATCTATCATGAGAATTGCATAGTACCATGGTTGGATTTACATGGTACATGTCCCATTTGCAGAAAATCTCTTGCTGGTGATGAGGAAATTAATGCAGACATGACTACTGAAAATAGCACAGAATTACCAACTGGTAGCGGCAACAATACGACCATTGGTTTATCTGCTCATCATAGAAGCTCGAATTTAGGTGCGAACCACTCAGATAATACTAATAACTTGGCCTCTGGCAGTGGTAGTGGTAGGGCCGCTAGCGTAGTACGTAATAACACTGCTTCATCTACAATACAAACGGCTGCTGGAGATAATCAGACTCCACAAAATAACGTATTTGCGTTTGAAGACGGAAACGTTGACTTAGATTAAGACTTGACTTCATGTAGGCCGAAGCATACGGACTTTCTCGATTTTTGGGAGCAAAACGATTCAACAGATTTGCATATTTCAATACTATAAATACCCTAGCGTACTATTGCAAGAGATCCAAATTAAAATTCTCAAATATTACAAATGGTTTATATTCATTTTGACGTAAAATACGACTGCATGAAAGTAAGTTAAATTTTTGAAAATGAAAGGGAATTGCGGTTTGAATAACTAAAGGTTAAATGAAAAATCTGGGCTTAACTGCTCAGCGGTAGCATAATAATTTGTAAATACATACACTGGAAGAAAACGAGAAATAAATGCAAATAAAATACAAGTTATTAAATAAATGTGTTTCGATACGTGCTTACAATACGAATAATTAAAAACACTTATTAAAATGTAAACATTTTAAGTTACTAAATATGAATGCTTTCTTTATTTATAATCAAAACATTTTCACATCCATAATTTAAAGGTTTTTAAAAAATTTGTAAATGAAATTTACATATTTAATCTTGATTTGTTACAAGTAAACGCTTCAATTCTGCGCAGTTATAAATCCTAAACTATAAAATATAAACACTAAAACCGAGTATATTAACAGGATCTTGTAATCATTTATACATATATGTACTATATTACAAACTTGAATATTCTGAATTGTATTTGGTCTTAAAATAAATTGCAAGTAAAAATTATTTTGCTGTTTTGTTATCCATAGAATGTATAATAAATACAACAATGTAATTGTAAAATGTGATTTGGATAGCAAATCGAATAACTTTTCGTATATTTCTAAGATATAAGTGTCTCTAGTATTTCAAGAACTATTTATGTTTTAAAGAAATTTCTATATTAACGGTTAACACACTTAATAACGAAATTTTGTTAGTAACTGTGTGCCAAAGTGTATTTATTTGTCACTTTTTTGAAATTGGTTTGTGTTAGACAACTTCGAAGTTGAAATACGATTCTTTTATCGTGCTATACTCTTAAAGTTTGAAGACTATTCTAACAAATGAATCAAATGGAAATTCTAAGTTCTTGTACTCAGAAATAAATGTTGAGGACGTATGTATATTTGGTATGTTGGAATTAAAAAATTACTTTTTCTGAGTGACAATTTATAACATATTAATATTCGGCGGTATGAATAAACTTCAGAAATCAAAAAATTAAATAACTCCCAAATTTTTCGATACAATTTTTTTTAAGAGTTTTTTCATTTTTTTTTTTGGAAGTTAATTTATATTCGGGTGAAGTTGAGAGTTAATTTATATTTTTTGAGAGTTATTTCATATTTTTTGAGAGTTATTTCATATTTTTTAATGTTAATTCATATTTTATTGCAGTTATTTCATATTTTTTGGGAATTATTTCATATTTTTGGGATTTAATTCATATTTTTAGGGATTAATTCACATTATTTATTTATTTATTTAATTTAATTCGGAAAATGTTGAAGAGTAATCCATATTTTTATTTCGTGATCCTGAAGGCCGCCGTGCGTAGAAACAATGCGCACAGAAATACTGTCTGCAGCAAAGTTTCAAATAGTGAGATATCATGCCCAAAATACATATGCTGATATATAATGCCCAATATTATTGGGCATAATGTGCAATATACATGTGCAGTAAAACGCATGTAGCGCATGTGCGGATTTTGTTTGAAATTTTGTTTTTTACATTTCTATGCGTTTGAAATTGAAAGTTTGAAGATTTTAAAGTGTGAAGGTTAGAATTTGATATGGATTTGAATTAATTTTGCATTTTAAAAATAATGAATTTAACGAGATCAAAACACGAAATGTCAAATTTCTTACACACGTAATTTTTAAATTTTTGAGAAAACATCCAAGAATTGTTCACATATATTAAATTTGAGAAGTCAGGCAGAAAATTTCCCCATGCAGATTGTACGAATCTCTCCGTGGATTTCAAATGGGTTAAAACAGTGTTTCTTTGGTAAAAAAGTTTAGAAATGTTGAAAATAGGAGCCAAGCTACTACAATTTTTACAAGTATGTAATTGTATTTCTTTCGCATGAGGACAACCCTTTACATTTCCACATATGTAAATTTAGCGTGATTTAAATTTATTGTCTATGGTATTTATATGAAAATTGCTTACTGTTGGAACAGAGCACATACGAAGGAGCTTATTATGTTGCTCGAGGGAAGCCCATATATATCCCACAAACATTATCAACACCGCGAAAAAAAAGAAAGTGCAATTAATGAAATTTATTAATTGCAAAAGTAAAAACCTCATTTTAGTGTTTACTTTTTTAATGAACGGCTCGATTAAATCGAGTAAGAAATCGAAGTTGCTATCAGACATTCCAAAATAATTTGTATAAGCCCAAGCGTCCTTATCCCGCAATGAACTAGCAAAGGCCAAACTGCCATCGACTCTCCTGTTAAGGCGCCATGGTTTACCCCATTTCGTCTACTTCCACTTTCTACATATTTCTCTAAAATTTTAATATATAATACTTTAATATTTATATTTCCGTAAGGTTTTGATATAATATTACTCACCGATATTCTTTATAATTTAATTTATTTATGCGCCAAATCAAATAAATTTGTTAATTGCTTAAATGTTAGGATTGCCTTAGAATTTGATAGGTCCTTTCGTTTACTTTTCTAATAAAACGCAGTGGAATCGTAAAAATTTTTAGACAGAGTTTTAGTTCACAAGGTATCGAAGTTTTACGAACCAACCTTTCGTAAAATTGTTAATACTCTTCTTAAATATAATACGAATGCATGCCTGATTACAGCCATATTTTTTTATCGACATGACAATCCGCTTTCTGGTCCAGTATATAACCACAAATGTCTCACATGCGACAGATTCATTTTTGCGAAGTCCAAACTTAATTTCGTCGTTTTGCTGGGGCAACAACAACAAATCTGACGTGTCTCGACGCATATGTCCCCTGTGTGAGTACGGCCTTAGCGACCATCGCAGCTATCATTTCGGGCAGAGATAGGAAACTGCGTCAAGGCCCATCGTATATGTAAAAAAAAAAAAATTCGGTAATTAGGTGAAACACGTATAGTGCATGTGTCGTGTATATGTAGTTCACCACAAGACGTCACGTTTATATGACATTTTCTTTGTTTATTATTTTAACAGATAAAAAATGTTTAGCATGTGAAGAATTATTCGAGTTCACTCGACATCACGACTCGACTCGGACTGGGCAGTAGCTAGGTGTCGTGTAGACAGCAAAGGCGAGCCGAGCTGCTGCCTAGGAATTTGACAAGCCTAGTAGCTGTCTACTGGCCAGGCAGCAGCTTGCACAGTGTAAACGAGCCATTATGGGAAACGAGACAAAAACAATCAAACAAAAACAATCTATTTTTCAAAACATATATCAGATCTAGTTTTTTTCATATAAAGTACAATTTCTTGAACAAATAACATTAAAATATAGAAATATATAAAAAGCTATATAAACAATGTTAAAAAAAGATTTTTTACTCTTTGTTTTATAATTTCAGCAATTTTGTTGATATAAATTTTTGAAAGTTTTTTATTTGCTTTTTTACTAATATGTATTTAGTTTATTTTTAGAAAGGGCCCCGAAATTTTAGATTTGCCCTAGGCCCCGCACAGGGGCGGCCCTGGTTGTTGGGATCGGCGCAAAAAACTTTATTAACAACAAAAATAACAAAATTGGACAGTTTGAGCTACGGTACCTTTAAGCCACAAAAACGAAGCAAACAGTATACAACAACAAAAAAAGGAGAAAAAGAGCAGCGGCAAGATGCAAAATACGAAATAGATGAATCGGTAGCATCGGCTGGGATGCAAGCGGAAATTTGTTTTTTTTCTCGTTTCCTATAAGAGCCAATGTAATTTTGACATTGCATCTTGCTGCGGCAGCAAAGCATTATTTGATGTGTTTCGGCTTTTATTTAAAGGTTTATTTAACAGTAAACTCTCTGCAACTCTCCCGGGTGCAATAATTCAGTTCAATAAGTGCAAAAAAATAATATGGCAACGTTATTTTCTGGTAAAGAAATGTTCTGTTTGTTGTTCTGATAATAAATTCGTAAACCAAAATGTAAACAATACAATTGCGATCAGGAAAGTGTTGTCTTGATATTAGGCAGTTTTCCCCATACATAAGAAAAGGTGGTATAAAAAAAGAAAAGGTCTTTCACTATACTCTATTCCTGTCCATTATAACCATTTATCATGGAGGACTACTCATCAAACGAATCTGAACTTCTTGGAGATTATGATGATCCAGATATGGAGCTGGAACCTGGAATTGTCTTTACAAGATTGAATGAAGTGGTATGTTTTTCGACAGCTGGAAACATTAAACATCTATACATGAAACATTTAAATCATAATAATAGTTATTTAAATTTTCGTAGGTACGTAAACAGTATTTTCGCTTCCTAGAGAAGTTGCTAACGGAGAATTATGAAACCTGGTGTAAAAATGTAAATCAGGTGCAAGAGCGGAGTCATATTATAGCTTGTGCTGAATTACTTGAGGATAAAGCATTAAAGTCATGCATGATGGTCCAAATATACAGAAAATCTATGGTCAAAATTGTAAGTATGTGGTACATGCACTTAATAAGAAATCTTAATAGGATTATGCCTCGTCCGTAGCCAAAAAACTTAATGTGATTAATAAACAGCATTAAACACTTCTACATTGAATTGTTTTTCATTTTTTATGTATAGATAACCTGTTTATATGATTATTTTCCATTACATTTCCACTAGATTGCAAACGTACGTCGCAGCACAAAGCAGTGTCGTTTGCAACATCATTTGCGAGTACTTCTTGAAAGGAAACCACTCCAAGATTATCAAAAATTGAATCTATCTAAATCTACACAAACTGATAGTGTGTTAAGAAAGGATGTTGGCTTGAGTTCTCATGCGGACCCGTTAAATGGTGAATTCGTTTCTCCTTCATTGCAACGTAAGATGGATTTGTTTAAGAAGAAAATTAATAGCGAAATAGCAGCAACGGTAGCTACTAAAAGGGGAAAACCAAAACAATTGCTACCACCAAAAAACAAAAGGTTAAAATCAAGGATTTCAAACTTTTCTTCAGATCAGCAACTTTTAACGGTTCTTCCCCAAAGATCTCCGCAGTCAGTCGCAACTATCGTAATTACGCCAAGTCCTGTTGACAGTAAAAAGGGAATTGACGACGATGTTGTTGCTCAAGAGTTGGCGCAATTATTTAGTGAGGAAAAGAATGAAATCGACGAAATATTTGGGTTTGATATTAACGAACCGGATGATCCGCAAATAAATAGTATATTAAAAGAAATACAGAATGCAAAATTACCCAATGAGCAAAAGTCATTTACAGTCATAGATGTTCAAAATCAGTTGGTAGCTGATCTGCAAACTGAATCGGCTAAACATGAAAATGAAATTGTTACTGAAGAATATAGAACACCAAAGGATGATCTACGCAATAGTGTATGGCCTTGTGAACATTATATGCAGACTCGAAAACTGAGTGAAACTCTTTCGCGGCTCATTGAAGAAGATTTTCGATGGCATGACATTATAAAATGGAAATTTGTAACGCTGTTTGGGGAGGACAGCGATGATGAATTCGCCTCATATAGTCCGTCTATTGAGCTGGACGAAGTATTAATATGTAGTTGCAATAAACGAATTTCACCTTGGGTAGTAAAGCATTTAATGAAACCAATGAATGATGGTTTGATAGCAAATCGTTTCCTTTTTAAAAAATTGGCCAAGAAACTTTCTCGGCTTATTATAATGGAAAATCAATATCCAGGTAGGCATTTAAAGTTATTTAAGACTTTTACAAGCATGTATGTATGTACATATATATTACAAGTATGTTTTATACTGTATTATAGGGTGAGAAAATTTAAAACAGATGGCAAATAACATCGCAAATAATACTATAAAAATATGAAAAATTTAAACGAAGTGCTTCTAAGGGGAAGAAGAGGCAGCACACTGCCAAATTATTGTCAATCTCAATAATTACAAAACAACAATATATTGAAAAACTTATAGTACGTCAAGCAACAACAAAAAAAGTATATTCTGATAGCCATTGAGACAACATTCACCTACTCCCGGTTTTGTACCCGGCAGACTACGTCCCTGGGCGTTGGAGGCCTTCAAATAAACAAAAGTTTCATTTTTCTTAATTTGAAGACCAAATACTCTTTTCTTAATATGTATATGTACTTCTGAATTAGGCTCCTTGGTCAAACAGTTTTTGAGAAAATAAATGTCAAAATAGAAATTTAAAAATAAAATTTTTGCTCGCAATTTTTTTTTAAAAATTACGTGAATAATATTAATTCTTTTTTCTGATCCCTGACTGATCCCTTTTCTGATGAATTAAAAAAAATTAGTTCTTCAAAAAATGAATATTACGAAATATACTATACTTTTTTCCCAGAAGACAATTTCTACGCCCAAAGTGCAAAAACTGCTTTCCCCCCGTTTTTGTAGCCTTTGTTTTAGGCGTGAAACGAGCCCCACAATTCATGAAATTTTTGGACTTTCACATATGTATTTAAGTTTTGACTTAAATTTGAGCATTTTTTAGAGAAACTCTAGGAAAATCAGAGTTTTTGCCAAGCCTTTAAGAAGGAAAATTATTAAAAAATCGCAAAATTTACAATTTAAGTAATACTGAAAGGTTAGGCGTAACGTCTTTCTCTTACTTTCTCACAACACAGGTTCCTCACTATTAACACATCAGGGTTTAGATTCTCTTCTTGGTTTTCCAAAATATTTTTCGGAAATATTCGTTGGTAACAAAAGTTCTTTCGCAACTAAACTCTCTTTGCATTAATTGCCTCGTATATATTTTTATTTTTGGTGTCAATTTGTCGTTTTTGCCTTCTGTTTATATTATACTAGCTGTTGCCCGCAACTTCGTTCGCGTGGAATAGTGCTTGCTCTAACTTAGTTTAAATAAATGATGTACATATGTACACATCACAGTCGTTCGCTTGCATACATACTCGTACATATGATATACACGACACTTTTTAATTTGGATAGGAGAGGCCCGTTATAGGGTTGCCTTGACAACTCGAGGGCCCAAGAGATACTTCTTGCTTGTTTGTGTCTTATCACGATATAAATTCATTTATTATTGACATCTATTCTGTCCAGCACAATGTTTACTTAATTTAAAATTGAGATTGAATTCACATACAATCCTTCATCTCCTATTTAGAGGTAGACTTTTTATAAAATAGGTACCCTATGTCCATCGTCAGGGTTCCAGCTATCTCCACACCAAATTTCACCAAAATCGGTGCAGCGGTTTAGCCCTGAAAAGGTAACAGACAGACAGGCTTACTTTCGCATTTATAATATTAGTATAGATTAACCTTTTTCAATCTTATTTGATTTTATATACATACTATTACATACATACTATTTTTGGTTAAATATATAGTTTAAGAATACACCTCAAATAATGCACAAAAACAGGTTTAAAGCTATGAAATATCAGTGGACATATAACTTTGACTGATAACTAACTTCAACTGAGGATTGTGGCAATAAGGGGAGTGTTAGTATTCACTATACTCGTTCGTTTTATTATTTAGGGGATAGTTATTGAAAAATGATAAGTTATCGTTATAAGATCTGCTGTAGTCAACATTCGCACCCGCCTTCCACCATGCCGTCATGTGATCTATTGGGCAGTGTCCTGTAATAACCCCCACCACAACTCAGCTTAAAGTTGCTCCAATTCAGCTCTTGCAACACAGAGTCCGACAGATAACACAGCCGTGTCTGTTTTTCCAGAGATGATCTGCTATCTCGTTTACTATGCTCTCAATTGTTTTTTTGAGATATGTAGGTAATCGCTTGAAGTACTGACGAGTCCGCTTCCTCAGCATTTATGAAAGAACCCAAGCGCGCCAACGTATCCGCTCGTTCGTTGCCCGCAATATTTGTATGACCGGGAACCCAGAAGAGTTTGACGGTATAATCCCTCCGTAGATCCTTCAGCGTATTTCTACCCCTCAGCACAGTCTCCGAATTTAACACCTCCAAACTCAAAGGCTTTAGTGCAGCGTGACTGTCCACACAGAAATTGCGAACCGTCCGTACATATCTTAATGCCCTTCAATAGTACACCCCCGTCGGACAGTCACTCGTTCCTGTTGGGAAGTAAAACAGCCGAGATCCCCTTAAAGTAGAATCTTGTCAGTGGGTAGTCCGTTGGCCGAGACAAGTCAGGCATTTGACTACCGGATGCAAGCACACTTGTATGTCCAAAAGGAGCTTCTCTGCACAGCTTCAGCTCCCTCACCCTAAGGAAGGTTTTTTTGTGTTTATAACTTTAGAGAGAGCACACATCCATCACGGGTTTGACATATGTAATCTTTTTGCTGCCCACTTTGGTTCAATAGGTAACTGGGAAGATATTCCGCTTCAAGTAAGCATGTTTTCGCATCTACCTCAACTTGTTCGCATCGGCTCTTTATATATAACCAAAGAGGAATTACATGATTTCAAAGGCCAACTCTTTGTTTGGTTTCTTAAAGCGCAACACGAGGGATTCATCGATAATTTTACGTATAAACCACTATTTTGGTGAGATATATCTTAGAGTACGCCAGTGTGATTTTGAAAATTGTTTGGTTCGACGGACTGCGTTCAAATAAAAAGCATGCCTTATTTCAATACAGTCGCTGGAATCAAAAATATTCAAAAGCGTTTTGAAATGTTTGTTTCACGACGTATTTTTTTTGGGTGAATATGCCTTATTATGAGGTAAGATGTAGTCTGCTGTGTCTCCAGAGTCTAACTCAGAGGCGTAAGCTGGCCAATATTTTTTTTATTAAGGGTATAGATAGATAAATAGGCATAATAGACCTTATGGTCGTAGTGCATTTTTACCCCATTGCGATCTCTCTAGTTTATTAAGGGCATAATCGAGGGTAAAATAAATTGTTCGAAATTGTTAGCCATTATTCCGTTCTGGCTTGTCAGCTAAAAGACATTATCTTATTCCGCACTGAATTCCATAAAGCAAATTCAAAGATAGATTTAACTTGCAGCTGGAAAGCATCTTATATTTTTCTTACATTTTTTAAAATTAATTTTTGGTCAACTGTAAGTATTAATTACACAAATTTATGTAATTTATTAATTAGTAATTACCGATATAAATTTCTGATTAACTGGTAATCTTATTTGTAAGGGGTTATTCCGGTTTGATTTAATAAACTAACTAAACTCAGTGCTTTTTTTTCTAAATAAGGGTGGTGGAACGCTCATCTCATTAAATATAAACTAAATATATGTCTATATATTTATGTACTATAAGCATTACTTTTATTAATTATATTTAAAACAAAAGTTCATAGTATAGTTGTCCAATTTTCTCTCGATTCAACGTGGACCAAACGTCAAATTTGAAAAAAATTTTTAAAACTTAAAATCGTTTGAAAAAAGGTAGTGGAACGCCGTAACAGTGCGTTCTATGACAAAAAAAGCACTGACTTAACTAATTAACAAATATTGTACAGATATGTATGTTTATAATAAATTTAATAAGTGATAATTTTTTACAGAAGAAAGAGTTATCAAAACCGTTGTCGAAAACTTCTTTTGCATACGACAAGCTGTTTTATCCGTTGAAGACCTGGAATTACCGTTTATTATATGCAATGATGGAAAACTCTTCGATGATTAATTTAATGTTGGGACGCAAAACGTTTTAATCATATTCAATATGGAAAACATCCGACCGGATTTAAACATAACCATTTTATGTTTCTTCTCCATATACCGAATTTATTTTTCTTTAATTTCAATTTCTTTTCTGGATCAATTTAATCCCAGTGCGAAAAGAAAATAAATTTGTGAAAACAAATTAGAGCTCTAAGTTCTAAAAATTTGTAAACAATGAGAAATAAACCCGACATCGGTCAACCTGCCTTTTAAATGATATGAGATATGTCGTCAAGTTTATGATCATAGAATTGACATGCGTTATCGGTTAACGGAACTATGTAATAGAAATTGAGGAAATTTCCAAGACTTGCTTAACAGCAAGATAGTTGGCAGTAAAATGGAGAGAAAAAAATTACTCCATTATCATCGAATCTGCTTTATTAAAAGTATCGTCTATTTAAGTATGAGCAAATGTAAATGTATGAGACCAGATCGGGTTTGGTCAGATTGGTCAGTCAAAATTTGGCAAAGTAACTTTGCACCAATCGAATTCTTCTTGTTTTGGCGTTGTTCTTTTGTTTGTTTTCAAGATTCCGTACCATATAAAATCATGACCAGAGTCTCAAAAAAAGAAGGTATGTTCAACGAGTATAAATAGAATAAGAAATTAGGTTTTAGTTCGATTAAACAAATTTTCAGGTTCACTATACATATATCAATACTAGAGGTCTGCATGAATCGTCTCAAAAGCACTTTCGAGATACACTCGAGGTTCGAGCATTGACTGCAGAGTATCTTTTGATTACTGGAATCGAATGAGACTGAACGAATACTCTGGTGAAAATTCTACACTAGACGATTTGGAAGAAAACGATTATTCGTTGTTTATGAATTGGAGGGGCACCGAATAAAGAAATATATCTCGTTAATTCATTTTTGTTGGTGGAATCCATGGAAATACGTTTTTTTTTTTACTTTACGCCTAGTCAAAAAAGGAAAGTTTTTTGTTTCTTATCTATTTGCTGAAGTTTTTGTTAGTGGAATCGAAAGAGGACTACCCCTTGTCTCCGGTCCTTTGGCGTTTGAAATTCTCCTTTGTTGTTGTAATTTTACGTTGTTAAATTATTTATTCATGTGTTCAATTCAAAAACGCAGCTACACTCTCTTTTACTATTCGTTTTATCGAGTGTTTGTGTTTTGATTGGTTTCGGTTGCCGACTAATTTTCATTTGACAATTAATTTCATTTCATTTGATTTCATTTGGCCTGGTAAATGTGATTGTGATTTAGAGCCTAGCTGTTTTCAGAACTACTTATGCAGCTCTCTAGTTCTACCCTAATTTCATTCTTACAAAAACGTATGGAGGTTAGGTTTCATTCGACTGTAGTAGGCGTTTGAATTTTTTAGTTAGGGAGTAAAATTTTCATTCGAAATGTACTGTACTGCTGTAGTGTATTCGTGTGTTCGAGACATCCCATGCAGACCTCTAATTTGTACGATATTCTATACATTTAGAATTAGTAAGGCACTTGAAATTTGATTGTATGATAATTTTATTTGGGGCTGATGAAAATGATCCTCTATTTTGACTGGGAATTATTATGGGTGAAATGTAATGCTTTTATAATGCTATTTAACACTTACTTTGTTAATAGTTTTTTAATATAATGAGTATAACTATGTACGGGTGCAATAGGCCTACTAGGAAACCAAACACCCTAAAAAATTGGTAACGCGCTGCAATGCAAACCTCCTGGGTGGCATGGAAATTCGTTGTTGTCATTAACATAAATAATAATAATAAATACTCATAGTTACCGGCCCATGCAAGTAACGTTTCACTTTAGCTAAATCTGTTGTGATTTCTTCGACGCTTTATCCGTTAAACCATTAATTCCATCTAGTTTGGAGGTTTTTGCTTTGCTTGGAGAAGTATTTCGAATAGGTCCGCTAGCGGAACTAGGACCATTGATATGAGTGCAGGTTTTCAGGACCTATGAAGATTTTTATATTTTTATAAGTGAACTATATAAAGGAAAATGGGGTTTTATATCTGCAAGGAATGCACCGGAGAGACATATGCCTTGCTATTTATTTTATTGACCTGCAATAGGCTATCGTCACCGCTGCTGTTAACGGACTGCACTGCTAAAAGCAACAGAGCTTTTTGTGACTTCGGCAACAGAGAAGTTTCTATAAATTAGAGCCTATTTTTCTAGTCAGCAGTTAACATCACTTTTCACGGGAGTGTATTACTTACCGCGGGAAGTAGGAATGATGATGTCTGAATCTTTGGGATAAGCTGCAATTTGGATATAGCCCATCTATTATTGCCTAAAAAGTGTTCCACGCAGTTGCAAAGTCTTATTTGAACATTTTTCTAGGAGAATAAATTTACACCCAAAAGACACTACGCAGGTCTCTTGTAAGCTGAGATAAATGAAGGACAAAATGTCTCATCAGAAAAAGAAAATTATCTCGGAACAGATTTAATATAGTCCGATTATAAAAATAGGAAAAGCACAAATTTAAGCAATCAGACCATTTTATTTAACTTTTTAGATTAAACTGAAATTGGAACAACAGTTTCGATCGGAGAAGATGAAAAAACTTCGTTTGTTGGCAAATAACGAACGCGAGGGATGAAAAAACTTCAGGTTTTGGCGAATAACGAAGTTTTTTCATCTTCTCCGATCGAAACGTTGAGAAGATGAGACTTATTTTCATCCCGAGTGATATTTATTATTGAAGATGAAAATTATTTTGAACGTGAGGGATATTTATTTTTTTCGAACGTAGATGAAAAAAGATATTTATCAGTGAGGATCGAAAAATTGTTATCTTTGGTGAGGGATATGAATTGAGCGATATAAAAGAAAACGTTTTCCGAACCCTGATAATAAATCACAATACAACATTTGTAGTGAATTTGAATATAAATTCTGACAGATTTGAATAAAATATTTGTAAGCGGAAATGCTCATTTTATTTGGGTCCGACGCTACACGATTTATTGTGTAGCCATTAGGTTCATATGCCGGCTTATTGATTTTTGTTTTTGAGTTGGATTCAATGAAGCTTCACACACGAGAACAATTTTGCATGCATTAAACTGACGCTTTTTGGCGAGGGAGATGAAGAGCATGGTAATTCGTGCATTAAAATTCTTCACTCTCAGACCTGCATTAACTGTGCAAAAAACTAACACATACACAATTTTCCTTAGCGAGAATTCTGAATTTTTCACCAACACAAACCAATTGCCAAATTGGCAAACATTGGCAAACCAAAAGCCAATGTTCACGTATACATTTTTTCCACAACTTTTGTTCATCTCGTGTGTGACGACGAAAACAAAAATTGTGCACGCATAATTGTTCCCGTGTGTGACAGGCCAATGCAATTAATTTTCTCAATGGTGCATTTTTCCACTCGTGTAGACCGGCACATAGTAATCCTGCGCCGGATCAAGCGGTAATAAAGAAATCGTGTTTATTAAGGGTTGGGTTAACCAAGGCCGCACTGTGGTTTCAAAAAACTACGTTGATCTCACATTAATTTCATTCCCGCCCCTTTTTTTTATATCTCCGATTTCAACGAAAATCATTTGTTTTTCCTTTTATATTTTATTGATGCAATTTAAGATATCATTATCTCAATCTTGATAAATTCTAATGCATTTAATAGCAAGGATGTGTTCTTGTTTAATTTTTATGCCATTCATAAAATATTTTTAGGTTTGTTTTCATTTACAACATACATATTCATATAAATTAGCCAATGATCAAAAATCCTTTTGATATGAAAATAAATTGTTTATATAATTAACTATTTACAAATGTTGGAGCAACGGTGCAAAAGTTGCATGCAAATATACCTAAAAAATCGCAATTTTAAAAGTGAACAGAAATATTGGTATTTTTAATAGTTGTATTGTATTTCTTTTTTATAATTCCGATAAAATATAGCACTTTTCAATAGCTCAACTAAGCTCTCTCGCTTTTTATGCAGAATATTAGATGTCAACAGATAAATTTATGAAGAATCTATAGCGAATGTTGCTGACATTCATTTATTGAACAAAATATGAATTTGTATCGTTTAATTCTGTTTGCCAAAAATGTCCGCCACTTGCAAAAAATAACAGTCGTCTATATAATTTAAGAATAATTTCATTTATGTTTTTCTTTTATAATTATATAAATTTTAATAATATATTTAATAAACGATGTTGAAGTTTTTGCTGTATTCCTTGTTTATAGTTTGTGTGATGATAGCACTACCTAGTATCGGGGATTTGATTTGAGGGAGACTTGGTAGATGCTGCAGATGTTTTAAATTTTTGTTGACCTTGCTGGGGTTGTTGTTGTGGCTGTGAACCAGCAGCTGAAGTTCCACCAACGGGTGGAGGTGGTGGTCTTCCACGCCTTTCAATGCCTCTTTCTGTTGATGTAGCATGCTGTAACGCTTTTCCGCCAGAACTGGTCCCCCCAGTAGGGCAGGGTGATTTCTTTTTCGTTGAGTATGTTTGCTGCTGTTGTCTATACTCCTCAGCGAAGTCTTCTGGCGAAGTTTGTTGTTGTTGGTTTACCAGACGACGTCCAGTTACAATCGATGTAGACGTATTGGTTGAAGATTGAATGGATGAAGCCGCATTATTATTGCGCAGTGTTTCTCTTTCATCGCAAAATTCAGTATTCATAACAGGTTTTTCATTATTTACATTATCACTATTTTCTCCTTGCGATTCTTCGCGATCTTTCTTTACATTATTTTCTTGGGTTTCAAGAGATGCGTTTGATAGAGTTGACAATAAAAGCGCTTGAACAAACTGAGACCTTAAGTAAAACGCAGAAGAAATAATTAAGAAAATGCTTTAAGTACTGTAACTTTAAAACGCACCGATCAGCGCGATCTTTTTCAAGTGTGGCTAATTCCATATCACTCAATGTTGGTTGCATGAATTTCGTAAGTAAGTATTGGGATTGACTGTCCCCTCCCACTGTACTTCCATTGGCTCCGGAAACACTCAAACTCATAATATTATTGCCGCTATTGATGCCGGACTGCCCAAAGCGTTGAAAGCAATAGAAAAAGTTTGTCGAGAACAATTAAAATTACTATAGTGCATCATATTACCTCTCTAGTGTTAATGGCATTACTTGCAATACTGGATTGTGATTGCTGATTTGTTGAAGATGAAGTGACTGTCCATTCATTCGTTCTGCAGCCACCATTTGAAGTAGTGGCCCCTGAGGCATTTGCTGCTGAGATGTTGCTTCCACTGATTACTTCTTGCATGGTTGCATTAGAGTTTGCTGATAATACCATAGGATGAGCTCTTCTTGGCAAGCGCTCCAATTGTTGGCGTGTTGCCTAAACATATATTTATAAATTCATAAGCCCCTAATTTTTTTTATATTTACTTACCGTAACTTGTTGTCGTTCCAACTGAATTTGCATCTGCAATTGTTGTAGTTGTGACGTTTGCGGACCACCACGACGCACGCCCGACAACTGAGATAATAGTTCTGCAATCGGGTCAACGGAATCACGTCCAGATGGTGATAATGCAGATAAACCACTAGAGGAGCTAAAATGCATATTTGACCGGCGTGGGCGGGGACCGCCTAGTGTGCGACTTGGAATGCGACGCACGCCACCTCCATGTCGTATAGCCGATGGCTCATCGTATATAAGCGGTTAAGGAAAATCATAAAGTTTTAAAAATATTTACTATGTGTTTTAAGAATTTGGAAATGGAAATGCTTATATATGCTTATATATTAAAAATGAAAACTAATTTTTGTTTGATGGTTGTTTTAAAAGGATATCAAAAACGAGATCAATTCTCTGGGGCCAGTTCTATGTTCCAATGTTAAATGACCAGCAAAATCATCTGTGACTAGATTCGGCTCGCCGCCCGGTAGCCCAGCACACAAAGGGCATACAACTTCCAAACTCGTTTCCGAATGTTCGGCACTCACATGCTCCAAAAGCGTAGCATCACTGAAACCCATTTTTTTACAATAGGGACAAGTAAAACTTTGCGGCTGCTCCGAGTTCAACATTTCGCCCCCAAAGAAGAGCTCAATATCAGCACGTGTAAGAATGCATTGCATTGGGTGATCAACCAAATGACGCGTAGATGTAACACCTTCCTCATAACAATCAGCACAGAGATCGTAATCATAGCAAATTAAGCATTTGTAGCGACGACCATTGAAATTACTTTTAAGACACGAATCGCAGCTAACTCCTATAAAAAGTATTATAATTTGATATAAATATCTCTAGGCATATTATGAATGGTAAATTATTTCAAACGTACATATATGTGAATTTAAATTAATTTATACAAGTAAGAGCGTTATCTTCGGCCTGGCCGAAGCTCACATCACCCCATCTGTCGAAGTGATATAAAGTGGGCGGGTGAAACCTATTTTTTTGTAATTTACAGGGAGTAAATTTTGATATATTAACTCATCTACAACACCGCTTATCTTACAAAACACCTCATTATATGGTATAATATATAAGTGGGCGTGTCACGGCCATTTTTAGAAATATATTCTAGTCCAAAATGGTGAACTCGAAAATAAAATTTTAGCTGAAAATTCGTCCTACAAGCTGAGAAATTGAGCTATAAGCACGGTTGAGTGCATATTTTCTATAAAAAGTAGGCGTGGCACTAGTCCGATTTTTCCCTTTTTCAATACCAAACAGCGTAGGATAACAAAGAATATTCGTACCAAATTTCATGACAATACCTCAATTCGTTCTCCTGTAATCGTGATTTCCACAGACAGACGGACAGACAGACATACGGACGGACAGGGCTAAATCGAATCAGGAGGTGATTCTGAGCCAGAATATATATACTTTTTAATACCTGCCACGCCTCCTTTAATGCGTTAAAAACGGAAGAACAAAGTGAATATACCCTCATCCCTTCGGGTATAGGGTATAAAAAGACAGAAACAGGCCTCGGCCTGGCGCATACTCCGCAGTGCTGTAGAATCGATTGGTTTTGAAAAAAGTAGACGGCCTATTGTCATTTCATTTCCAAATAAAACACAACAATCTCATTGCATACAACAATGGTTTCCTCAACGAAAACTCCATATACCATATAGCATATCAGTAGTGGCTCACGCCTATTTCTTATAAGACAGCTTTACATATCTGAAATAGAAGCTGATAAATTCGGTACCCGGCTAATTCATCGCAAGCAATTCATCGCAAAGAAATTCATCGCGCAGCAATTCGTCGCAATTTTTGCAGCTCACGCTCGTGACCTGTGAGCCCTTCAGAAAGCTCACGCTCGTGAGCCGTTGGAAAAATTTCAGACCAAAGCTGCTAAATACAACCACAACAAATTCTCATTGAAAAATCTTTACATTTTTCAAGAATTACTTAAATAAATACTTAAAATACTCCATGATGTGTTGGCAGAGTTGGTATACAAAAATCAATGCGCTGAAAAGAGGACTCATATGCTCCTTGTTTCTGGAATGTGTTTTGTGTATGTTCATAAATCAACGCAAAGAAAAGAGGCAAACATTACAAGCCGAAAATGCAGAAAAAGGTAAACACGGAAAGCCGTTACGTACGCAGACAAAAACGCGCAATAAAGTTCTGCATAAGTGCAGTGAAGTATTGTGGCAAACTCTGTGGTCCCGTTTTATCTGTTTTCATGAAAATACATGATATAATATACCTACAATCACTAGCTTTGTTCTTGTATTTGAGTAAAAATGTTAACACATTTAAATAACCTGAACTTTTAATTTGCAGAAAACATTCAATCCTTTAAAAATCAATTTAGTACATATGTACATATTAAAGATGAGCGATATTTCAGTACCGGTGACTTTGTCACTGACAGTGACTGCCGCCTTCATTCCAAGAACACACACAAATAATCGTTCCTGCCGCTCTCATCTGATTTAGGAGTTTCAGCCCTTTAAAGTTTGAAAATTTATTGTCTATAACTCCTAAACTGTTAAAGATGTAATGACCTTCAATCTTATGGAATTCATAACCTTATGAAATGTTATATCTCTTGGAAGGCGGAATTTTTTATAGGTTTTCGGATATGACGGCCCTAACTATTAATATACATATAAGTAACTAGAACATACAACTCGAATTTATAAACATATGAATTCATTGCAATATTATTTAATAATTTCTTTAATTTAAGCCTAATACAATAGCATAAGACTATTATATTTACTTTGTTTAAATTATCTTAAAAATAAATCATCTTATAAACAAGAAAAAGGTATTTACTTGATATTTGTTTAACATTTTTTCGATATTAATCTGCGCGTTAATTTCATCTATTTACGTTGATCTATGAACTATTAGTTCAATGCTCGTTCTGCTTTGTTATCTTCAAAATCTGTTGTTGTTTATCAGCAAAAACAAGAAAATTACAATGCAGAACGAGCGATAAACGAATCGTTCATAGATAAAAAATCTACCCCTAAAACTCGCTAAAACGTCTGGTTTCGTTTACTTATATCAAATATATCATATATCAAAAAAATCAATTTTAAAAAAATTATGTGTATGTTTTTAGGCCTATTTCAAAAGAACCTACGGTCTAAAGCAAGCATTAGCAACACGCGGCCCGCCACACAAAGGCGTGGCAGGTATAGAAAAATATGTATGTCTATTCTGGCTCAGAATCACCTCCTGGGTCGATTTAGTTATGTCCGTCCGTCTGTCTGTCTGTGGAAATCACGATTACGGGCGAACGAAGAGCTATCGCCATGAAATTTGGCATGAATAGTCTTTGTCGTCATAGGCTGGTATTTGAAAAATGGTATTTGGTATTAAAAATAAAGAAAATCGGACCATTTCCACGCCTACTTTTTATAGCAAATATGAATTTTCCCGTGCTTATAGCCCACTAGTGACAAAAACCACGATTACAGGAAAACGAGTGGACACATCATCATGAAATGCAGGAGGAATATTCTCTTCCATTTAGAGATTTCTAATGTCAAAAATGGGGTTACTCCTACGCCTACTCTTAGGTAAATATTAATGCATCCAATTTGAGACTTGAATTTCTCAGCTTGTAGTTCGGATCTGAAGCTGAAATTTCAGTGCTGCGTTTACCGTGTTAGTGAGAGTCATCACTGAAAAAATGGGCGTGACACGCCCACTGGTATACCATAGTATATAATGAAGTGTTTGCTGAGAAAAGAGTCGTTGTAAATGAGTTGATAAATAAAAATTTACTATCTGTAAGTAATATGAAAAAGGGCGTTTTCCGCCCACGTTTTATCCTCACTTTGACAGATGCGAATGTAGGATATATGAGCTTCGGCCAGGCCAAAGTCAACGCTCTTACTTGTTTTCACTAGGTTTATTTTGTTAACAAAGAAATAGTTTAAGTTCATCATTCAGTGTTTGTGGGCCATCTGCTGGTTTCTTTTTAAATTACGTCCATGTTATTTTGACACTGACAGCTAAGTGACAAAAACAACGTTTTGAAGTACATATTGAGAACTAATGCCCTGTTCGAAGTGGCCTTTTGAATTTAACGTCTAAATTATGTGCGTTCCGAGTGGATTTACCTAATTTATTTTGGCAGTTCTGTATTATGTTTTGTTGTCGTGAATTTTTATACGCACATTTGCAGGTGTGGAATTGTGGCCAAAGTTCTGTAATTTAACCAAAGCTTTCTTCTAGAACCTGCGCATTGTTTTCTGCAAAGACTCCTCCTAATTATATCATTTAATTCGTTTTACAGTTAATTTCTCAAAAATTAATTAATTTTATTTTTCCGGAAATTTAACAAATATTTTTTATATGTCAATGAAGTGTCATGATATTCATATAAAGCGGCCGTGATGTCTGTGCGACATAGATGTCTGTGCAGATCGGCGACTACCACAGACGCACAGACGTCTGCCATTTACTTGTGGCGGCACGAAATCACAACTGCGATGGTCGCTAACAATCATTTAAGTCCACGTAATTACTCTATTAGTTTTTCCTTTATATTTTTCCTATTGTTAATATTTACACAATGCATTTTTTCTGTTTAAAATTTCGTTTCGTTAGCTAAAAAAATCTAAACAAACCACTTGTAAAAACAAGACCAGCGACGGAAACGATCAGTGTTTCGTACCGCTGGTGACTTCTACCGCAGAGAATTTTTTTTTCTTGTTTCCCATAAGAGCAATGTAATTTTTGACATTTGTTAGCGGTAGAATCCCTACGCCGCAATGGTTCTGTTTAAAGCATAAGTGAAAAAAGCGCCAAAAGCGCAAAAAGTACGCAATTAGTACAAAATTCAGAGTTGCAATCACTTTTCGATATAATTTATGGGGTAATTTATGATAAGTTACAAACGGTAGGTGATTTATTTTGACAACTGTTGTATAGCTATACAATATAACTAACTTACGCATGATTCACCTCTAAATTAGGAAAAGCCTTAAATTTCGTGATTTAGTGCCACTCCGAACATGCTATTACTTCCAAATGCTGTGCTACCGAAACAGTGCGAATTTTTGTTTTGGAGACCAAAATCGCCTTGACACTATTAGACTTCTTTGTGGAGTGCTGTTAAAGATCGCTGTTATGCCGACAATTCAGAAACGATTCAGGCAATATAAATAAACACAATATTGTTCATGCTATTGCTGAAATAGGGGTCGAATTCGTCGGAAATGTGCTGCAAAACCGGGTTGACAGGATGGGCTACTGCAGGGACAGCCGATGCAGCCATTTGAATGAAGTTATATGCGCAATTAATCGGAACAATTATTGTTTCTAATAAATCAAAAACCATTGAAAAATATTGAACGGTGTTTTTTTATAAAATTTTTTGAAAATAAACCAGCCGATGGACCACCCCTTATTATCATAAGTCTGTTGCATGCGGCCTGCACAAAATTTTTGAATTTGTATCTGGTCTGTTGTAAAATAAGGTTGCTAAATCCCTGGTTTAAGGGCCAGATTTCTGGTCAATGAACGTCAGCGAACGATACGTTTATCGTTAATTCTGCTTTGTTCATTTCCATCTTTTTGCTGGTAAACAACAAATTTGAAAAATAAAGCAGAATTGACGATAAACGTATCGTTCACTGTCGTTCATTGATTAGAAATCTGGTCCTAATACTATAACCAAACAATTTATTGTTTATAAAAAAGTATTTTTCAATATTTTGAAGAATACATTTCTCGTGGGTTGAATGCGTTCGGCAGAACTGGGACCAATTATAGCTACCTATTGCATTAGACATATATCTATTATATTACAAGTATTATTTGGAATTTAAAAATAGTACAAGAAATTAGGCAATTTACCTTCATGGCGACTCATTATTCAGATGTTTTTCAATTATGCGCCCAATGCTTTATTTTCCAAATACCCTGAACCGCCAACACCACTGTTAAATTCTCTATATAGTCTGTTGAGGTTTGATGTGAGGTTTCCAACCTTCTCCCGCAACGTATAGATTATGCTAATGCTCACTTTATTGATAAAATTGATGCACCACTGCCCCGTGTTATATAGATGATATTGTCCGTTTCCCTTTATGTTACACGCTTCTCAATTGAATAATTGCCTGAATTATTTTCGTAGCGTTTTAACGAAAATACTGATTTTGGAAATGTTGCTAAAAATGAAAGAAGGTATAAGATTTTGTGTTTTTTTTTTTAATTTGGCTTTATACCTAAACCAGCTGCAAGGTTAAAAAAGGCCGATGCAAGAGAAATTTTTCCAATAAGCATTCACCAACATGAAAGTTTTTTCTTGTCCACTGACCTCAAGAAGTCTCGGATAAAAAGCAGATTTCTGACGTTTTAGATTCTTATTGTATTATTATTTGCGACGTAATTTATTTGATGCACAAAAGTGAAACGAAGTACCACAAATTAAGCTTAAATATCTTTATAGGATTTAATTTTTTCGTAGACTATTGCGAATTTCGTTGCAAAGAATTATTTTTAACTCATTGCACGGTTGCAATATTTTCAATTCGTGTTTCTGTCGTGGCTGTCGACGAAGAAATCTACTTCGGCAAAGAAATGTTGCTTCTTTTTGTTTCTCAAGCAAAAATGTAGACCTTAGAATCGTGGGGAAAATTATAAAAATTTTTTTAATTTATGGTGTGCATATATATCATGTTTGTATATCTGAGGGTTTATAGTATGTATAAGAATGATTTTATGCAAGTTGGAACGAAATCTATTTTAACAGATATTAACCGAGTAGATCTTTAAATAAAGACTTCATAATTCATCTAGTTCTGCTTCTCCCGTATATTAATATATTTTTTTGCCCCATGCAAATAATACCCGTTTTTAGATGGGTAACACTAAAGGCTATCTTATACATCCGTCACATTTCAACGAGCTTGGAAGATCTAATTAGTATTTGAGAAAAGGAAAGAATATGTTTCGAGATTTTAATATAAAATTTTTTGCATTATTCAAACATTTCTCTGAATTGGTTGATTAGAAACAAAACATTTCGCTATTTAAGTCCCTGAACCTATTTCTCTATTTAACATGCATATTTCCAATATTAATACTTTTAACAATTAATAATCCATACAGTCAATAAGCCACAAGTAGCGTTCGCAGAGTTCTGACTGAAAATTTGCGCATTTAGTTTTTTAGCATTTTCAGATTAATTTTTGTTTTACACAACCAAAAAGTTTTTTTCAGATTCTCCCCACTAGTTGTTATAATGAAATCCTTCCAGACAGCTATTTCTCATGATTCAGATATACTTTTGGATCTCTAACTTGCTTTTAAAAAAAGCTGTTTTGTCCACTTTTTAAAAATTATTAAAATTTAATATAACAAGAATTTTGAATAATTATTAGAAGCGAGGCAGCACAATTTATATTTATATTTTAGTTTTTGCTGATACTTTTCACCGACTTTTTCACTTGCTGTATTCCGTTCTTCGAATTTGAGTGCAATTGTTAAATGTATAGTTTCAAACCTCTATATCTATCTCATCCCACTTTATTCTTTTACATAGCTTTCATTAATACCACTTATTTTGTTGTTGCTTGAGAATAATGGCTGAATTAAAAAATTATAGAATACTCAATCTTTGGCTGAATATATTCTCTTCTCTTTTTTTACTCTCTGATAAGCAACAACAAATTTTAGCGCTTAAGAGTGTTTTAACCAGGGCTGATATTTTCAGATTCCTCGATTTTTCTCAAAAATAACCCAAATCACAATTCAATTGCCCAATCAAACAAACTTTGGCGTAATTTTACGAAGAACTTTTGCTACTGTCAAAAGCCATAAGGTATATAGCGTTCGTGTGTATGTGAGAGTCGAACGAGGTAATATCAAATCCATTTTGATATTTTCTCAAGTTCGAAGAAAGTCGTTCAAATTCGAACAATGGCAATTAAAACACATTGTCAGATCGATTTTGGCGTAATTTAGATTGCACGCATTTTCAAGCGATTCAATGGGATTTTAGAAGTTCGTTTGAATTGAACGATTTAAAGCAACAGCATAAATATAATCATTATAAAAGGCTATAAATTAATAATATTCTTATGTTTCCTTTATAAGACTTAAATTTACCGTTTCGACACAGCTCTAATTTTGTTGTTATTTTTTTGTTGTTGTTGTTTTCGGTTCAGACCCCAACAAACACAAAATTTTTTGTCGCTCCCTACTGGGGGCGGGGCTGGAGCCCTTTGAAGATTGAAATTTAAACACCGATATCTCCGAAACTAATAAAAAATACTAAAAATACTGTTAATTCATCTTAAATAACATTTTATCGAAATAATTTTAGTTTTTCAAATAAACGCAGTTTACTGTTTTTAGTACTTTTTTTTCCCCACAAAAAAACGTTTTCCAAGAAAAAACGTGTAATTAACTCACATAATTATCTAAAAATTAAGAAAGCAGACGCTAATACCTTACTGAGAAAATTTATTTCATAAAATTTGGTGCAGGATTTATGGAGAAAACTAATTTTTAAATTGAAAACAAACTACTTTCTGCAAATAGCTTATTACACCTTTTTTCAGTAATACGACTCTGGTACACTATAACATGTGTTTGTAATGGCATTGGTGTTGTTAGCTTTGAACTGATGTTAACTGCGACGCTATTATAAGAGATTTTTCAATAAACTGAAAATTAAAAATTTTTCGCCTTCGGCGCTATTTCTAAAAAAATTTAAAGTAAACTGAAAATGAAAAATTTTTTATTCTTATTTCCATGGTAATACCATCAACCTGACAACTAAAATCAGAAAATATTATGTTTAAAGTAAATACTTGCAGACATAGTGTAAGGATAGTATAAAACTCGCCAATAAATTATTAGGAATTTACAATAACAGCAATAGTAAAAGTAATGGTAGCACCCGCCATAGCTTAAACTTTTAAGACTCATCGTTGCATACTTGGTAAAGTCGTACTACTAAAAGTATGCATAGTAGTGAAATTTCAAAAGAGTACTTTATGCTTACGTTAAAAAATAAGTTTTCTCCGTAAATCCTGCACCAAATTTTATGAAATAAATTTTCTCAGTAAGGTATTAGCGTCTGCTTTCTTAATTTTTGGATAATTATGTGGGTTAATTACACACTTTTTCCTGGGAAAAATTTTTTTGTGGAAAAAAAAAGTACTAAAAACAGTAAATTGCGTTTATTTCAAAAACTAAAAGTATCTCTATAAAATGTTATTTAACATAAATTAACAGTATTTTTATTAGCTTTTTAACGGTACAAATATCGTTAGCATATCTCCTGTAGTTTCGGAGATATCGGTGTTTAAATTTCAAATTTCAAAGGGCTCCAGCCCCGCCCCCAGGAGGGAGCGACAAAAAATTTTGTATTTGCTGGGGTCTACAGCAAAAACAACAACAACAACAAAAAATAACAACAAAATTGGAGCTGTGTCAAAACGGTAAATATGTTCCTCCCCTGCAACCCGCAAAGCGACAAAAGTTGTTCGAATTAAGTCAAGTTACGCCAAAGTGCTAATAATCCGGCCATATAGCCTAAACACAGTCAAATTTCGTTGACTACAAATGACGTCGCTAGTGTTAAATTTACTGTCAAATTGTTTTGTTGTCCGTGCAAAGTTGTAAGCTCTCAGCTAGAACGTTAAAGGATGAACTTGGAGTAGCCTAAAAAACGACAAACATACAGTTTGCAGTCGACGAAGCCAAATTGCAGTGTGATGAAATAAAATTGTATTCGTGCTCATTATAAAAGAGCATGAAGCTATATTTTCATTGCAAAAACGAGGTTCATGTAAACAAAATTTTGCTGAACCTTTTTTAGTTGTTGTAATTTGATGTCAAATAGTTTCTGACGTTTAAATATTTCCCACCGTCATTTTAATGAACTGAAAACCTAGTTTATTGTGTTTACAGCATAACACTTTGTTATAGAAGTTCTGTTTTCTAGCGTCAGATTTAGGGTCGGTTGTTCCATCTCCGTGTAAATGTTGCTTTATCTGTAAGTTAACTACACAGTAGATGAATGTTACCAGGGACTTTATCTTAGAGTGCGTAGCTTTACGCTATTTTTACTGGCGTGTAACTATCCTACAGATAAACGCAAAATATCGTTATATTAACTTCCGGTGAAACTTCAGTCGACTGTTTTCATGCGACAGATTTTTTTTTTATTGAAAGCCCGAAGCGCAAATTTCTCTCCGCAAGAAGTGTTGCAACTTGTGACACAAGTTGTAAGTAAGACAGCATAAAACAATAGAGTGTAAGAAACCCGACAGTTTTACTTGGCGCGAAAAGAGTGAAGCATTGGAAAACGTTGCAAAGAGTTTCAACGAGGAGGAAAGAGATATACCTAGGAGCAGTAAAGTCTTAAAGGAAAAATATGAAAACTTAAAATAGCTGTCAAATATATTAACCTCGTAGTTCATTTCCAAAATATTTTCTCAATTAAAAAGTTCCGGCACCCAGCACGTATATTTCATTTGTCAATAACATACAAACGTCATTAAACATTTATCTGCCGTGTAAGCTCGCTACACGCTGGTCCACCCACCGTGTAATTTATCTGTCGTGTTGTTTATAGTTTTCCGGCAGATTACTTTTACACAGAGGTGGAACAACGCGTGTAGACATTTACACGCCGGATAAATTCACACACTACTTTACACGAGATGGAGCAACCGGCCCTTAAGGTGGTGAACTTCACATATACCACACTTTCAATAAACTCAGGGGGTTATTCCTGAACGCCCGGGCCTTTAACTCCCATGAATTCTTCTCAATTATGCTTTGTTATTTTCGCTGAACAGATGCTTGGCTTTCTGAAAAAGAAGAACAAGCAAGCGAGTCCCGATTTTACGTATGTTGTTGGTTTTCTTACATGCTTTTCAGGTCTGTAGATGAAAACATACGAATTTCAACCACTTTTAGAACCTGATGTGATGCGTCTCTCACATGTCATACAAGGCCCATCGCAAAACCATGCGTCTGCACACAACTATCCAAAAATTTGTGCATTATTTTTCTAAATTCTTATAAAAACACATTTAGATACACTTTATTACTTCAATTTGCATTTCTATCTAATGTATTTTGCAAAATATGCACAAAATATTATGAAAAAAGAATTTAACCCAAATTGCGCACCACCAAAAAAAATGCTTCAAGGCACGTTTTTGTTTACAGGCGGCCATTTTTTCAACTACAACAATCTTCGACATTAGCTCTGATCACTTTATCTCTTTTTCACGCGTTTATTTATAGCCATGAACACAGCCGAAACAAAGTTCCACTGAAGTCTCTTTTCTACACCTAGGTTTCTGTATACCAGCTAACATAGCTGATAAGACATGTCAGCAAACCGATGTTACCAGATACCACTAAAGCGAATTTTCGCTGCAAAATCTTTACATTTTTAAAAATTACTTAAAGGAATATGTAAAATACTTCAAGCTTGGTAACAATGTTTCGTCTGAGTTGGTATAGTGAAATACAACAAATGACAGACAAAGAAAAATAAACAAAAATCCTTACGTAGAATCGTCCCATACCCTCAAAATATGTATGTTTTGACTGATGGGACTCGCCAGTCACTCCTGGGCCTTCAAGGCCCGGGCGTTCAGGAATAACCCCCTCAATTTGGTAACAGAGTTCCAGTTCTCCAAATTCTTCCCAGTTCCACGAAATTCCCAGGGTTGTACTTGACTATATCGAGATTATCTTGCAGATTAAGAGGGTTATTCCTGAACGCCCGGGAGTTGAACTCCTATGAATTCTTCTCTATTTTGCTTTGTTCATTTTCGGGTGTTTGCTGGTAAACAACAAAAATGTTCAATTCATGCGAGTTTAACTCCTGGGCGTTTAGGAATAACCCTCTAATTTTTAATTTCGTCGTGAGGATTTCAATGTTGCTTTCATTCTGGCAGGTTCTGTCAAAAAAAAAAACTTTTATAACAAGATAATGTAAAAACGAAACGCGAACAAAATTGCGTTTCTCTTTTGTGCTTTTCGTAGTTTATCGTGGATTTGACAGAAATCCATTGCGAATACCAACAAAACTACGAAAAGCACAAAAGAAAACGCGATTTTGTTTACGTCTCGTTTTTACATTATATTGTAATTATTAAAACCATTTTTGTCAAGGGACAAAGGTCAGGAATACCAACGTCTGTAAATTGGAGTTATTACAGAACAATCGTGAAGAACTAAAAAATGAGCTCCCAGGTGGTGCGAGCTTCAGTTTCACAGTTAATTCATAATAAAAATGACAATAACCAAGAGGAGGAGGAACCTAAGAAGAAATCCCGTGAAGATTGGCGTAAAGCAAAAGAGCTTGAGGAAGCACGGAAGGCAGGTACAGCACCTGCTGCAGTCGACGAGGAAGGTCGAGATATCAATCCACATATTCCGCAATACATTGCGAATGCGCCATGGTACTATGGGTCGCAGGGGCCGACGTTAAAACATCAAAGACCTCAAAGAGAAGATGAGAAGGGCTACCTTGAAAAGGTAGCGCCAAGGGGCGTGAACACCACAAAATTGGTGACCAAATATAGGAAGGGCGCTTGCGAAAACTGTGGAGCTATGACGCACAAAAAGAAAGACTGTTTGGAACGTCCGAGAAAAGTTCAGGCGCGATACGCTGAATCCATAGTTGTCCATGATGAATTCATCGTCAAAGATGATGCTGTTAATTATGATGAAAAACGCGATCGTTGGAGCTCTTATGACCCTGCCAATCACAAAGAAATAGTCGAAGAATATGAGAAGGTTGAGGAAGCGAAACGACAACTGAAAGCAGAGAAGCTGAAAAATAGTTAAAAGTTTAACTTTTTAATCATTCAGAGGATTGACATTTAAAGAGGCCTTTTTTTTATTTCGCAGATCCAGACGCAGAAATTTCCGATAGCGATGGCAATGAGGACAAGTATGTTGATGAAGTCGATATGCCGGGAACTAAAGTTGACTCTAAGCAGCGTATTACGGTTCGAAATTTACGTATTCGTGAAGACACGGCCAAATATTTACGCAATCTTGATCCAAACTCGGCATACTATGACCCAAAGACCCGTGCAATGAGGGATAATCCTAATCCGCAGATACCACCAGAGGAGTGAGTATCTACGCAGTATTCTAAATTCAATTTCTAATCAATTCCGTTGTCCTCATTTGCTTGTAGGGCTGAGTTTGCCGGTGAGAACTTTGTGCGCTTCACTGGCGATACTACCAAACATACCACCGCACAGCTATTCGCCTGGGAGGCACACGGCAAAGGTGTGGATGTACATTTGTTGGCTGAGCCAACCAAGTTGGAATTATTGCAAAAGGAATATGACAAGAAGAAAGAGCAATTTAAATCAAGTGTAAGTTATCTGAAATTTATTCCATATTGATTCTTTTCGTGAGTCGATAAAGACAACTCACTAAAGTAGTGCAGTGTTTACTTACTTAATCTGCAGGGACCGATCTACTAATACTTTCTAAATATCCAGTCAGTCAGAGTGGCCTTTAAAGCGAGCACCTTTGTAGGCCAAAGGACGTGGGTTCACATTGCGCCACGCTTTTATATATGTAAAATAGTAAAAATTATAAAAAATGCCCGGAGCAAGTGTCAAGAATCCGGTAGTGGTGTCAGACAATCTTGCACAATGCTGCGGTAGTGATGTTACCTCGACATTGATTGCGAACTCCTTTCCCACCTCTCCTCTATTTTATTTTATTATCAGTAGCTGCTGCATTTGCATCAAAAACCGTTGTCCTTCTATCATTAAAACTAGATATTTGCATTCCATTAAAATCGAAATGTCCTTTCAGACTAAGGATCACATAGTAGAAAAATATGGCGGTGAGGAGCACTTGAATGCCCCACCAAAGTCGCTGCTGCTGGCGCAAACTGAAGAGTACGTCGAGTATTCCAGAAGCGGTAAAATCATCAAAGGCTTGGAGAAACCGAAAGCGAGGAGTGTATATGAAGAAGATGTTTACATGAATAATCACACCACCGTATGGGGATCCTATTGGGATGCTGGGCGCTGGGGTTACAAATGCTGCAAATCTTTTATAAAGGTGCGGTAGAATTTTCGAATTATATATTTGGTACTTCCGAGTGATTATTGAGCTCCGGATATCTCTTTGTGTTTTAGAACTCTTATTGTGTGGGTATAAAGGAACCGGAATATATGCCAGATCTTCAGTTAATATCAGCGATTCAGAGAGGTGCAGACTCGTCAACACTGACTAAAACGCCGGCGGTTGCGCCGTTCGAAGATGACCCCTCCCCCTTATCCTCATCATCATCATCGGATGAGGAAGATCAGACTCCGAAGAAATTAGAAATGGAAAGCACCATCTCGAACAAAAAATCAAAAAAGCGAGAGAAGAAAAAGAAACACAAAAACAAGAAACAAAAAGAACGTAAGAAGAATAAAGAAACTAAAATTGCTAAGAGTATAAAACAGATGTCGCCGTCGTCATCTGCTCAGGAGATCTTGGATGATCGCAAACGACCATACAACAGCATGTACGACGTTAAAGCTCCTACTGAGGAAGAGATCGAAGAGTGGAAGCGTAAAAGACCGCGCGCGGAAGATCCAATGTGGCAACTTTTGCAAAATTAAGTCCGTCAATAATCAAAATCAAATAAGCTTTTCGTAGTATTTGGCAGATAAAATTAAATTGTTAAGTCAGAAATTATGTCTTTTACTAAACAATAGCGTACTGATCATACAACAATTCTCGTATCTTATAGTACTCGTCGGATAAGCAACCTTCCATCGTTATTTTACCCGCGTCTAACCGACGCAGGGCCAAGGTGCCATTGTTGCACCAGAGCACGCCGCCTGAGAATTCGGAATTGATATTGTTGCGGAGAAGAACTTGCTTGAAGTCAGACAGCTTTAATTCATTGATTAGAACTGAATTGTGCACCGGAATATCATCCGCCTCGAGCATTTCCAGGGTGAGAATATTTTTATCGTCGCTGCTTTTGTCCTGATTAGCAGCTTCGTACGGATTTGAATCGATTGCTTGTTGGCGAATGCCAAGTTTCGCATCGATCCAAGCGACTTCTGCGTCTTTGCCCTTCTGGAAGTGTAATTGTGATACGAGTCCTTCGGTGAGACGTACCTGGTAGATATGTGTTTCAGTGGTAACGTCAATTATCTACAAAGTAAAACGCCAAAATTGCGGTAGTCTTTAATGACAAGAACCCAAAAAATCCACAAGAACACACCTCTCCTTTACCAGGCGTAAAAACACGCGCCCCGATATTTGTTTGGCAATGTTTAGCCACCACATTTGTAGCTTCTGCACTACCGTGCACCACTATCACACGACGTGGCCGCAATTGAGATAATATTTTGAGCATCGATTCTCCATCTGAGCGACCTTCGAAGTCTATGCGTTGTATTTGGGCATTTATCTCGATCGTCTTCCGGGTAACAGTACATTTGGTAGGCTTCTCCAACAATTCCGCATCTTAAAGAAAACGTATATCGTACAAAAACAATTCCATAATATATTGAAATATAAAATATATACATAGAATTTCGCACCATTTGTTATTGCTTTCTTTTCCTTTACATCCTCTTTTCTAATATTTTCCTTGTTACTCTCTTCGATTGTATTCTCATAACCGACATCCACGATCCGGTAATCATCCAAATTTATAATTTCGCCGTACTCATCACATCGAATTTTTTCTTCGTGAAATGGAAACATGACATGGTGCTTTTTGTTTGATTTAAAGAAGCCCGTGTGGTGTCGTCCTTCTGATCGAATGACGATGTCGTGTTTACCCGTAATGATACTCATTTCAATATCGTCTTCCGAATCCGAGCTACTCTCCTGCTCAGCGTCTTGCTTAACAATTAAACGATTTAGCTTCTCTCCTTGTGTGCGCAAATATTCATCCAATTCTGCCCCTTCCAATTCAATGCGTCGTCGTATGTCCAAATCGATTTTACGCCCAGTTCCGGCATTTTCAATAAGATCCATTGCCAAAGTACCCTGAGACGATCTACAGTAAGAACACAGAAAAAAGACACCAGTTGAGTATTACTATCTTCAATACAAAATTTCTTGTTATAAACTCATACCGTGACGTTATGATAATGCTATTATTGGGATTGCCGACCCACTGCACAAACAACTCTCTTGTGTAGCCACTCTCCAGATCCGGAGTACTGGCGAGTACAACTTTCGGACTTGGTAGTTTGGCCAACTCGCTCAAATTATGACATAATTGCATGTGTTTAAATTGAAAAGGGTTATTGCGAGCTCCCTCGAATGTTTTCATGAGCTTATCGCTCATCCACTCAATTTGGGACTTTGCAAACTCTATTACATTATAGCTAACGTTGTTGAGTAGAGCCAGAGAGTAGGCCATTAGTCCAGTGTCTTTATTTTTCCACACCTGATCCAACATATGCGCTAACTCCAAAACACGACCGGCGGTGTCAACAGCTATTAGTACATTGCCATTGTTGCGCACAGTGTGCAAGATGTTGGTCATTAGCTTTTCGTCACGCGCACGTCGACGCGCCTGCTGATATAGTGCGTTGAAGGCATCGGTGATGAGTAGTGATGGACGTTGCAGACGCTCCAGCTCACAGCCATTTAGATGTCTTTCCTTCTTGTGATTAAAATCCGTGGCATAAACAATGTCCTCTTCTCCTACTTTAAGGATCTTCCAAATCGTACCGCCAATCATGTGTCCTGCGGGCATAGGAGTTATCGCTATGCCGTATCCCTTGCCTGAAAGACGGCAATAACTGAGTATCCTGCAAACGAAGGCAAAATCGTGCAATCAAACGCTTTAAAATATATACCTTTAAGCGAAACTGTCTGGTTGTATTTTAATTGTATAATTTTATCGAACGCTGCATCAACATCATCTAGTGTAAACAAATCGAACTCGTACATGTTATAATGGGACATATAAAGATCGTACATAAACATTTGTCCCATTTTGTACACTGGTATGGTAGCATAGATGGGACAATTCAGTCCTAGCTTTCCCACTAGGTATGGTAGTGCACCCAAATGGAAAGCATCGGGATGGGACAGGAGAACTGCATCAATAGTGTGGACATGCCTGAGTCATAAGATCAGTGAATAAAAGTTGGTTGAACATAAGTGTGGTTGTTACCTTTTAAGTTCTTTGATAAAATTTTGATCGAACTTCTCATCCCAGCCACAGTCCAAGAGTATACGTACTTCATCTATTTGCAATATATAACAGGGCGGGGACTCATCCATGGCACCCGATATTGTGTGCAACTTTATGATAGAAGTCATTACGATTATATTCTCCTTATTTAACTTATAAATGTAGTAAAAATATCTCAAGCAAATTTGCTTGCAGCATAACTTAATTAGCGGCTTAAAAAATTTGACATGCGGTGCAATAAACACAATAACGATATACCCCTTTATCTTTAAACACAAACAACTTCATTATAATTTATTGTAAGATTTACAGAGGCATTCCAAGATTCACGAACTATTGAAATCGTCTTTCGTATTCCAAGATTCACGAACTATTGGCTGCGTTCAGAACAGTCAAGCCGTGTAGGCTGGTTCTTGTTGGCATAAATCATGGTCTCTGAACGCGTTGCTAAGTCGTTGCTGATAAACAACAACATTTAAACAACAACAACAATTCATTGCCAAATTCCACGTTGCCGCCACACGAGAAGTAAACAAAACACTGAAAATGAGTGACAGAGAGGAAAGTTCTGAGCAGATCCAGCATACAAATTTTTGGCTAGAAAAAATGGCGACTGCTTTGTCAGCCCTTCTGACCTTTATAACTCCTCAGACAAAAATCCAGCAAAAAGCCAACATGGCTTGACTGTTCTGAACGCAGCCATTTAAATCGTCTTTCGTATTCCAAGAGTCACCGACATAGTTAAAATTCTTGTAAAACGTTGAAGTTATCGTCTTTTGGTATTCCAAGAGACGTTTTTATTGGATTTCTTCTCCTAAAAAAGACGATCAGAAATTAGCTCTCGTTCCCGAATAAAAATGTAATATTTCAATGAAAAATCTTGTTATATATTTTTCGATTCACTTGTATAGTTATTCTTTTCTATTTTTATTTATAAAATAGATAATAAATAGTAAATACATAATTGTTATAAATAATACTAATGCTAGTTTTGATTTCGAACGCGAATTAATTCCTTTTCAGAGTCTTCAGCAAAAAATTCCACTAAAGAATCCATGTTTTACAATGAAGCTTATCACACGAGAACAATTCTGCTTGCATTGAACCGTCGCTTGTGTGCGAGGGAGATGAAGAGCATGGTAATTCGTGCATTGAAATTCTTCACTCTTGGACCTGCATGAACAGTACACAAAACTAACATCGCATCGTTTGGACCAGAGATAACGAGATAGGAAACTGCGTCAAGACCCATCGTATATGTCAAAAAAAAACGAAATTCGGAATTTAGGTGAAACACGTATAGTGTATGTGTCTTGTATATGTAGTTCACCACAAGACGTCACGTTTATATGACATTTCTTTTGTTTATTATTTTAACAGATGAAAAATGTTTAGCTTGTGAAAATTGTTTAGCTATTGAAAATTGTTTAGTTATCTCTGGTTTGGACGAGTTCGGCAATAGCTCGTCAGTGCCAGCCAGACAGCTGTGCGTGAAACACGTGTTTTTTTTTTGTGTACTACGCCGAATCGTTCGAAATGGCTGCGGATAGATGGTCTTCTGACAATAATATTTCATTCATGAAACTCTACAGAGACCAAGAAAACCTGTGGAATTGTTTCGATAAAAACTATCGAAATAGAGATATGAGAAAAGAATCTTTGGAACATATAGCAAAAGAAATGCACCTAGGTAACACCATTGAGGTAACCAAGAAAATAAAAAATTTACGATCCACCTACAATCAAGAAGTGAATAAAATCGAAAAAAGCAAGAAGAGTGGCGCTAGCGCAAACGAGGTGTACAAACCATCCATAAAATGGTTTGATATAATGGATTATATAATGAAAACAATTAATTTAAAAGATAAGAAAACAACATCCAATCTGGTGAGTACGTATTTCTTTATTCGACTGATATAGTTGGTTACATTTAGATATTAATCATACGACTTTGCCAGGAGACAGCACCGTCATTACAGAAGTAGTTTATATATTTTTGTCTCAATTTTTTGGCAACTGCTTTTGATCTGTTATTTGTTCGGGAACGGGCGATACTTGGTAACGCATTTATTTCTGATTTCCACGTTCCAACAGTGACAGTGAAATTTGTAATATCTTCATAATCTACACTACCAGGAGGAGTGTAGATGTGTGGTGAAGATTTTCGTAACCAGTTGTGCAGTACGCATGTAGTTAGAATAATTTTTATTATGGTCTACTCTTGCAACTGGATAGGTTTTCCCAAAACACGAAAGCGAGATGCTAAAATACCGAATCCATTTTCTACTATGCGTCTTGCCCTAGAGATTCTGTAATTGTACATTTTTTCAGCTGTCGTGGTCTCATTGGGATAGCGTTTCAATAAGTACGTCTTAAGAGGAAAAGCATCATCTCCCACTACAAATCCGCCTTCTGGCAATAATATCCCATTTTCCAACACTGGATACAATGAGAAGGCTTGGAAAACACCACCGTGAGAATTTCGCCCATATGAGCCTATATCCACATATTTAAAACAGTAGTCATGATCCACAATCGCTAGGAGCACCAAGCTGTTAGTTCCTTTATAATTGTAGTATTCACTACCACAATTAGGGGGATCATGTTTGCCGCATGTTTGCCATCGATGGCTCCACAACAGCCTGGAAAGTTCCACCTGTGGTGAAATCCTACTTGTATGTCTTCCCATTCCTTTCTGTTTGGTACCTGAAAAAAAAATACAAAAATTTTGTATTCTAATTGCAGAAAGACAACACACCGGCGGATTTGGAAAATGCTGTTATTCAAGACATGGATTATAACACTGATGAAAATACTGATGATAAAACGGGTGATAAAACTCTTGATAAATCTGATGATAGATCCAGTGACAGCACATTGACAAACAAAAAAAACCCGGGTAAAGCTAAAAAATCACACGATACTGCCCAAGAAATGAGCGGAATTACAGCAGCTATTATTGAGCTGAAACAACTAAACAGTACTATAGAATCTTACAGCTCTTCTCAACAAGAAGACGAGTATGATGTTGTTGGAAAACACGTCGCTATTCAATTGAGACGGCTCCCATTACTGGATTTTATAGATGCCAAAGATGAAATTCAACAAGTACTTTCACGATACCGAAAAAGAGCTATATACGCCCGGAACGCATCTGCCCTTCCCGCATACAGTGCTTCGTCACCACAGTCCTACATACCGTCACCATCACCATCATACGAGGCAGTAAACTCAGAAACAGTTTCTGCGCAGCAGCCAGTTAAACCAGAAATGTTGTTTGGATGGTGACTCATCCACGCAATAATGTTTTTAGTTATGGTTTAATTTCTCTTTGAAAAATAAATGAATGAGTCACACGTCATGTATCATTGAGATAGTTAACTTTTACTTACTTGAAAATATTCGTCCAAAGCTTCACAGAGGCATTCTGAGATTCGAGGTGGATCGTTAAACTATGGTTGCATTCAGGACAACAAGCTGTGTTGGCTTTTTGCTGAATTTTTGTCTGAGGGGGTTAGAAAGTTCAGAAGGGCTGACAAAGCCGTCGCCATTTTTTTAGCCAAAAATTTGTATGCTGGATCTGCTCAGAACTTTCTTCTCTGTCACTAATTTTCAGTGTTTTGTTTACTTCTCATGTGGCGGCCACGTGGAATTAGGCAATGAAGTGTTGTTGTTGTTTAAATGTTGTTGTTTATCAGCAAAGATAATTCAGCAAACGTATTCAGAGCACATGATTTACAGAGGCATTCCAAGATTCACGAACTATTGACAGAGGCATTCCAAGATTCACGAACTATTGAAATCGTCTTTCAAAATCGTCTTTAGACGATTGAAATCGTCTTTCGTATTCCAAGATTCACGAACTATTGAAATCGTCTATCACAGAGGCATTCCAAGATTCACGAACTATTGAAATCGTCTTTCAAAATCGTCTTTAGACGATTGAAATCGTCTTTCGTATTCCAAGATTCACGAACTATTGAAATCGTCTCTCAAATCGTCTTTAGACGATTGAAATCGTCTTTCGGATTCCAAGAGTCACCGAAATAGTTAAAATTCTTGCAAAACGTTGAAATTATCGTCTTTTGGTATTCCAAGAGACGATTTTATCGGATTTCTTCTCCTAAAAAAGACGATCAGAAACTAGCTCTCGTTCCCTAATAAAAATGTAATATTTCAATGAAAAATCTGGTTATATATTTTTTGATTCACTTGTATAGTTATTATTTTCTATTTTTATTTATAAAATAGATAATAAATAGTAAATACATAATTTTTATAAATAATACTAATTCCAATTTTGATTTCGAATGCGAATTAATTCCTTCTCAGAGTCTTCAGCAAAAAATTCCACTAAAGGAATCCATGTTTTTCAATGAAGCTTAACACACGAGAACACTTCTGCTTGCATTAAACCGTCGCTTGTTCGCAAGGGAGATGAAGAGCATGGTAGTTCGTGCATTGAAATTCTTCACTCTTGGACCTGCATGAACAGAGCACAAAACTAACACATACACAATTTTAATTAACGAGGGTTCTGAATATTTCACCAACACATACAAGTGACAGGCCAATCAAAATATTCAACAATATACATACACGGAATGTTTTCACTTGAACTGTGCAATACAATGGAATTTTCCATTGTTCACAAGTTCGTACAGTGTTGGAAAATTTCTAACAAAAAAAACAATGGTAATTTTTTTTTGCTAAAATCTAAGCGAAATAATATAAAATATCACAAATATTACTCTACATATAATTCGCGATGTATATTCTATATTTTGGTAAGGTTTATAACTTTGTTTTTCGCGAAAAAAAACAATTTTTTTAGGTTTTTATTTATTCAACATAACTACAATAATCAAAGTTTTGCCTCCTAGCACTGAAAATGTCATCTTGAGCTCAAACTGCAGTAAAAGCAAAAGACGATTCGAGTTTCGTGAATCTTGGAATGCCTCGTTCCCTTTTTCGTGACTTTTTTGCCGAGATAGTTTAACGATTGACCTCGAATCTCAGAATCCCTCTGTGAAATCGTCTTTCAAAATCGTCTTTAGACGATTGAAATCGTCTTTCGTATTCCAAGATTCACGAACTATTGAAATCGTCTCTCAAATCGTCTTTCGGATTCCAAGAGTCACCGAAATAGTTAAAATTCTTGCAAAACGTTGAAATTATCGTCTTTTGGTATTCCAAGAGACGATTTTATCGGATTTCTTCTCCTAAAAAAGACGATCAGAAATTAGCTCTCGTTCCCTAATAAAAATGTAATATTTCAATGAAAAATCTGGTTATATATTTTTTGATTCACTTGTATAGTTATTATTTTCTATTTTTATTTATAAAATAGATAATAAATAGTAAATACATAATTTTTATAAATAATACTAATTCCAATTTTGATTTCGAATGCGAATTAATTCCTTCTCAGAGTCTTCAGCAAAAAATTCCACTAAAGGAATCCATGTTTTTCAATGAAGCTTAACACACGAGAACACTTCTGCTTGCATTAAACCGTCGTTTGTTGGCGAGGGAGATGAAGAGCATGGTAGTTCGTGCATTGAAATTCTTCACTCTTGGACCTGCATGAACAGAGCACAAAACTAACACATACACAATTTTAATTAACGAGGGTTCTGAATATTTCACCAACACATACAAGTGACAGGCCAATCAAAATATTCAACAATATACATACACGGAATGTTTTCACTTGAACTGTGCAATACAATTGGAATTTTCCATTGTTCACGAGTTCGTACAGTGTTGGAAAATTTCTAACAAAAAAAACAATGGTAATTTTTTTTTGCTAAAATCTAAGCGAAATAATATAAAATAACACAAATATTACTCTACATATAATTCGCGATGTATATTCTATATTTTGGTAAGGTTTATAACTTTGTTTTTCGCGAAAAAAAACAATTTTTTTAGGTTTTTATTTATTCAACATAACTACAATAATCAAAGTTTTGCCTCCTAGCACTGAAAATGCCATCTTGCACTCAAACTGCAGTAAAAGCAAAAGACGATTCGAGTTTCGTGAATCTTGGAATGCCTCGTTCCCTTTTTCGTCACTTTTTTGCCAAGATAGTTTAACGATTGACCTCGAATCTCAGAATGCCTCTGTTATTCTGACAAGAAAAAGCCAACACAGCTTGTTGTCCTGAATGCAGCCTATCTTGGCAAAAAAGTCACGAAAAAGGGAACGAGGCATTCCAAGATTCACGAATATCGACTCGTCTTTTGCTTTTACTGCAGTTTGAGCTCAAGATGACAGTTTCAGTGCTAGGAGCAAAACTTTGATTATTGTAGTTATGTTGAATAAATAAAAACCTAAAAAAATTGTTTTTTTTATCGAAAAACAAAGTTATAAACGTTGCCAAAATATAGAATATACATCGCGAATGATATGTAGAGTAATATTTGTGTTATTTTATATTATTTCGCTTAGATTTTAGCAAAAAAAAATGAGCAATGTTTTTTTTGTTAGAAATTTTCCAACACTGTACGAATTTGTGAACAATGGAAAATTCCACTTGTATTGCACAGTTCAAGTGAAAACATTCCGTGTATGCATATTGTTGAATATTTTGATTGGCCTGTCACTCGTATGTGTTAGTGAAATATTCAGAACCCAGTAGTTCAAAGCTTCGTCGAGGACATTGTCCTCAAAGACATCTTGCAAGAGAAATTCCTATTTGTCGGCAAAATTTTTCATTGGCGACATGTTTAGGGACACGGAATGCAAGCTGTCCCCAATCGGACATTGTGAGGGACACGTCCTGCAGGTTGTCTTGTTAGTGCTCGCTCTAACTTATGGCTCGTTTACACAGTGCAAGCTGCTGCCTGGCCAGTAGACAGCTACTAGGCTTGTCAAATTCCTAGGCAGCAGCTCGGCTCGCCTTTGCTGTCTACACGACACCTAGCTACTGCCCAGTCCTAGTCGAGTCGCGATGTCGAGTGAACTTGTTTTAGGGGGTTATTCCTGAACGCCCGGGCCTTTAACTCCCATGAATTCTTCTCAATTATGCTTTGTTATTTTCGCTGAACAGATGCTTGGCTTTCTGAAAAAGAAGAACAAGCAGGCGAGTCCCGATTTTACGTATGTTGTTGGTTTTCTTACATGCTTTTCAGGTCTGTAGATGAAAACATACGAATTTCAACCACTTTTAGAACCTGATGTGATGCGTCTCTCACATGTCATACAAGGCCCATCGCAAAACCATGCGTCCGCACACAACTATCCAAAAATTTGTGCATTATTTTTCTAAATTCTTATAAAAACACATTTAGATACACTTTATTACTTCAATTTGCATTTCTATCTAATGTATTTTGCAAAATATGCACAAAATATTATGAAAAAAGAATTTAACCCAAATTGCGCACCACCAAAAAAAATGCTTCAAGGCACGTTTTTGTTTACAGGCGGCCATTTTTTCACCAACAACAATCTTCGACATTAGCTCTGATCACTTTATCTCTTTTTCACGCGTTTATTTATAGCCATGAACACAGCCGAAACAAAGTTCCACTGAAGTCTCTTTTCTACACCTAGGTTTCTGTATACCAGCTAACATAGCTGATAAGACATGTCAGCAAACCGATGTTACCAGATACCACTAAAGCGAATTTTCGCTGCAAAATCTTTACATTTTTAAAAATTACTTAAAGAAATATGTAAAATACTTCAAGCTTGGTAACAATGTTTCGTCTGAGTTGGTATAGTGAAATACAACAAATGACAGACAAAGAAAAATAAACAAAAATCATTACGTAGAATCGTCCCATACCCTCAAAATATGTATGTTTTGACTGATGGGACGCGCCAGTCACTCCCGGGCCTTCAAGGCCCGGGCGTTCAGGAATAACCGCCTTAATAAAAAAAACGGTGATACGCTCTATGACAACAATATTATGTCAGGAATTGGAAAATATCTATAACCATAGCCAATATAAAAAAAAAAAGATGCTTCTCTCATATCTCTATTTCGACAGTTTTTATCGAAACAATTCCACAGGTTTTCTTGGTCTCTGTAGAGTTTCATGAATGAAATATTATTGTCAGACAACCATCTATCCGCAGGTATTTCGAACAAAAAAAAGCAGCCATTTTCGGCGTAGTACACAAAAAAAAAACAAGTGTTTCACGCACAGCTGTCCGGCTGGCACTGACGAGCTATTGCCGAACGCGTCCAAACGATGCGAGCGACGGCCGAGCCGCAGTCATGTGCGCGTTGCTGCCGGGCGAGTAGGCGAGTGAAAACAAAAAATGTTGAAGTAATTCGGATGGGAGCTACTAACCAACTCACACGTACGAGTTACTCGTAAGTTACGTCCAAACGTTGCGAGTTACTGCAGTACAGCTACTCGGAAGGCTGACTCATACGCTAGCTCGCACTGTGTAAACCAGGCATTATTTTTGACGTAAACAGCTGTTAACGTATTACTCAGGGCTGAAATCCAGTAATCCCAAACAAATGTGTTCGAAGCGTAGAATAAAAAATGATAATTAGGTTATACAAAAGAACGAGAATTCACATATTAGAAATAGTTAGTTTGGTGTCTTTTGCTTTGGTTATTCTTTCCCTGGTGTTACCTTATCGATTTGCATCACATTATGATTACCTTCATCCTGATCAATTTTATGGTGCATTAAATGAACAAGTCACGCCGAACATATCACTGCAACAACTGCCCGTATGTGATTACAAGGATATTATCGAGCAAAATCATTACACTTATACGCAGCAGTTGCGGGACTCAGTATTATGGAGCAATGAGATCCGGTCGGGCGGTGAATATTATCCGGAGGAGTGCCGAGCACGCTACAGCACCGCCATTATTGTGCCTTATCGCCAGCGCGAGAAACAGCTGAATGACTTTCTCATTTATATGCACAATTATTTGCGTCATCAGCAGCTGCACTATCGAATCTTTTTGGTGGAGCAGTACGATTCAAAGCCTTTTAATCGCGCCAAGCTCTTTAACATTGGTTCAGAGATTGCGGCAAAGCATGACTTTCCCTGTCTAATACTGCACGATGTGGATCTGATGCCATTGAATTCTGGAAACTTGTATGCGTGCACTAAGCAACCACGTCATATGTGTTCAGCGCTTGATATATTCCGGTATAATCTGCCTTATACGGGTCTTTTCGGGGGTGTCGTAGCTATTCGTACGTCACAATACCGTTTCATAAACGGCATGTCCAACAAGTTCGAAGGATGGGGTGGAGAAGATGATGACTTCTACGAACGCTTAATGTCGTCCAAACTATCTATTTGCCGTTTTCCTCCAGAATATAGCGAATACACAATGCTTAGGCATAAGAAGGAGAAACCGAATGATTTTCGCCTAGCGCTGCTTAAAAATGGGCCGTTGCGTTATCAAACAGATGGATTAAATTCATTGGATTACAAAGAAAGGGATATACGTATTCATAGCCTTTTCACACACATTCTGGTAGAGACGTGAAGAGACTTTTGGTCGTGACAATGCGACAGTGCGTAGGATATTTAAATGCTGAAAATCAAAAAGAGGAAACTTTTTTTTGGCCAAGTTGTCCAAATGCTCATATAGATTAGATGCTTAACTGATAGATTAAATGAGAATTACTTTCAATTTCTAATGTTTCTATAAAAGATTTTAAATTAGAATTACATTTATGTATGAATAGAAGTGGTCTTCGAAGAAATATTATTAATTAAATTTCAATATAAGCCAGGCAGTATTTATTTATCAATTGATGAAAATAGAAAAGTGATGAGTGAAGTGAGTCAAACAGTAACATGTTTTTGGATGCATAATACTTTTATTAAATATGATTATCTAACACAGTAATATAACTTTTTAGGGTACCAGCTTCGATATTCACCTTAATAACAATTGCGCAATTAGGAAAGGTTCTCCTACAATTTTCAATTGCTTTAATTTTGTAAGAAATTATAAATATATAATATTGCATGCTGAGTGAATATACAGCGGTTTTAATAAAAGAACATAATACTAAGGAGTTTGTAAACATTTCCTGTTAGCAATTATTGATTTTTCCTGTGATTTCCAATTTAAACATAATTAGAATTCGCTTAAGTTTGTCACGAATGGTCTAGAAATTGTTACTCTATTAAATAAAAAAAATATTCTTAAAACCTATTTCTTAAGAATATTTTTTTTATTTTATTATTTAAATATTTTAGTTGTGGCTATTTTATTTATTAAAAAATTTGCCTTACGAATAAGCATAACTTTTTCAAGGTGAAATATAATTTTATTACATTTTAGAATCTATTTGCATCATAGTGAATAGATTTTATTTAAATATAACTACATATATTTATAGCTTAGACAATATTTAATTAGTTACATTAAAATTTAAGTTTTAGTTAAAAAAACAAAAACAGTTTCAGTTATAGAACAAATACAGAATATACAATACATCCGTCTTCACAAGTTTCGTCATTTGCCACACAGTAATAAAAGAGGATTTTATATAATAAATAAAACATAATTATCGGCTATTAATTTAAAAAATTAAGTATATCTTGCTGTGAAAGTACATTCAGGTTTTTGTTGTCATTACTTGGAGTTTTGATTTGCTGCGGCGCTAATAGCAGTGGCTTTAAGGCATTGTTGCTCATGTTTATGCCACTGTTTGTCATGCTGCTTGCATTCGGATAAATATAATTAACGACTGGCTTCTCTATAGCTGTCGATTTACTCTTACTACTATTACTAAAAGCATCCAAATCGTCTAGAGAGGAGAAATTATTATTTGTATTCGATTGCGGAGAAGCCAATTGATGATTCATCACAAGCGGATTGGTACTTTGCCAATTAGACGACCAGGTGTCGTTACTACTGACTGAATGCGTATTGGAAAGGTCATTGTTGATACTTTTAGAGCAAACGTTATTGATATTTTTACTCATTAAGGATGATAATATGTCCGGTTTCGTAGGAGAAATTCTATAGTACAATAAATAGGTAAAGTAATAGAGTGAATGTCTCCTCATAATAACAATAAAAACAGCAAAAACAACATACTTCAAGACATCATTTGTTATCTTTAATTGTTCCTTAGGTTTTATTTGACTCATTGGTTGCCTTGGTTGTGTTGTTTGCTGGCCAATTGAGAAGCCCGAAAACATGTCGCCGTCATTACTTGATATTGATGTGGAGGAGGACGCCTTTCCTAATTCTGAAGCTAAGATTTCAGAGGCATTTTTTGGTCTGTAATAGAGTGGAAAAGAAGGATTCTCAATTTTCAATTGTATGGGAAGGAAAACGCTCTTTCTGCTGCTATTTTTGGGCTGTTTATTAATTGCCTAAGGCGTTGTGTTATTTCACAAATGAAGGCCTGCCCTCATGGCCTTATAAGGGCAGGGCCTTATAAGCTTTTCTTGGTTACTCTGTATCTTTGTGTAAATGTTTGTAAGATTTTATTAATCCCTCCGTATCCTCAAGAGCATTAAGTAATTAATGCGCATACTTTTATAAATAAATGTTATTACTGCAGTGCAACACATCTTTTACTCACTTATTGTCTCCTTGAATTGTGCTTAACTGTTCCAATTTTTCACGTTGCTCTTGTTCGACACGACCAAACATTTCTTTTATTAGAGCTACAACGGTGTTGAATTGAGCAATAGTTAATCCGTTTTCTACGCATAATGGCATCAGGAATGGGATACATTTGAGAGCCATAACATCTTTCGTGATTCCAAGTTTAGAGTTCGTCATGGCAATTTTATAGATTCCTAAGATTCATAAGAAAGAGCGAATACACATACCACACAACAAAATTAAATGCTTGCTATCTACCAATAATAGCCATAACGATGGCAGGCTCACGACTTTGTATTTGCTGTAAGAAAGGGAGAATCTCATCAAGAACTAGCCATTTGTCTAGATTCTCCAATAGCTTGCCAATACAAATTAGGCAGTTAACTTTTACTGAAACATTCGAACTGCTCAAGCAAAGCTTCTTTATACGCGGTATCACAGCATTTTTCATGGCATTGTAATCAATCAAAGTGGAGAATGTGGGCATTACTGCTAAGCACAGCTCCTGTATTTGTGGCATATCGCATTCCAAGGAGCGATAAAGTAGTGGCAGCACATGCATTTTAACTTCATCTGGCGGTGTCAACCTCAGCAAAAGATCCATCTTTTGCATGAAAACTAAGAGGATTTGTATGGGGTCAAAAAGCTTAAAGATAGGCTTTAGATGAGGTAGGATATAATCGCAGTATTCTTTTTGGCTACTCATTTCCGCAATGAGCAGAACATTCGGCAAAACGAAAGGGATCATGGGTGAGTTAACAAACTCTTTGACCAGATGGGGCAAAATGGAATGCAAATTTACTCTGTGCGGCAGAGTGGGTATAATTTCCGGGAGTCCCTTGTAGAACTTGGACTTTTGCAGATTATCCCACTGGTAAAGACAATCGAGATAGCTGAGTGTCTTTACACCCACATCTTGGAAATAACTGATCTGCAAAAAAGTAAATATTTGTTCCGATATACATTTTGATTACAACAATATAATCATTCATTGAATTTTTAATAACCTGCTTTAAATCGTGTAGACTCGGACGCATTTTCGGACTAGGATGCAAAAGAGCTTTTACAGATTCAACCAGCTCGCTAGGAACAGCATTCATGGGCGGGTACCTCCGTTGGTTCAAATCGACAGCATAACGACGAAATGAACTATAATCGCTGCCAAACACTTTTAATGGTTTCCCCGAATATATTGTGAAAATTAGAACGCCTGAAGAACGCCAACCAGCAAGGTTTTAGAATTAATAATTATTCAAGCATTGCTCACCAACTCACCCAGCGAAAACAGATCACTGTCGTTATTATTTATATTATTCAAAGCAATCTCGGGTGCACTATAATCCAGGCTGGGCTGAGCCAACACATGAATCGAGGTTGAGAACTCTTTGCAGGGCCAAAACGGATGGCCGTCAGCAGTGGGCTGATTCATAATGCAAAAATCGAAACCAAACCATTTCCAACTACGATTCTTATTGATAACAATTGCTTCCGTGGTTATATTGCGATGCACAATTTTGGCGTCTGTGTGCAGGAACATCAGACCATCGAAAAGCTGTAACAGTCCATGACGTATTTCCACATCATAAAGCTTTTTATCGCCCTTTACATTCTCCCCAACGACGTTCGCCAAGGAGGCAAAGACTGGTTCTGTCGCAAAAGCCAAACAGTCGCGACTTTCCTCCAGTGGATGCTGTATTGTGAGAACATGAGGATGTCGTATTTTTGTTATTTGTTGTACGCCACGCCTTAAGGTTTCTAAGAGAGCCTCACGATCCTCTTTAGACCAGCGCTCTAATGTTTTCTTTTCAAACACAAACACAGACACTTCTTGTTTCGTTGATTTTTTGTGTCCATTGAAGACTTTCCAAACAAGACCTGTTTTTTATTTTTTTGTATGTTGCGGTTAATACAGAGTATACTAATTGATAAACGATGGATGATATTCTTTGAGATTAATTATTAATTACCAATTCCTGCAGTACACACTTGATCCAACACCTCATATTCCCTCGTAACATTGTTGCCTGGTAGGACTCCAGACAGTTGCGATACCGTCGTATGAACCGTGGAATAGAATTTGTTAATCACATCCATTGAACCTTAGTATAGAATTACAATGATCCCTTAATTTTCTTATAATTTACGGAGTTTTTGGCACAATTTTCCACTTGATCTCCAATTGAAGGGAAAAACTTTTCTACTTTACGTTTCCTTTGTTTTTAATCAATACACGAAAGCGTGTTCAGTGCGTAATTGATGGTTAGAAAGATGTCAAGTTGTTCGAATTAACCCTACTATGCTCGAACATTTTTTGGCCGGACATTATTTACATTGGGCAATTTTTCCTTTGAACTTCAAATTCTAAGTTCGAGTTCATCGGTGAGAGGCTGAAAAACTACAAAAATTAAATAAAAATTTCCTCATTTAATTGTTTCAAGTCACATTTTGATTTTGGCTTAAATTGAGCCAAACGGCACCTTTGTAAATTATTATTAATAAAATATATTTGAAAAGGAAAAATCAAACCTTTTTTTTATTAATTAAAATAATATTGTGGCTTACAACTGCTGATCCTGCGAGAACGAGTTTTGACATCACATTCCTCCTATGCTGGCTCAATAATTGTTATTCTCTAACTAGTCAGTGATTAGTTTTAGTTAGTTCTCGCAGAACTTCTTGCCAGTTTCGTCAGTTTCGAATCATTCGAGACGTCTCATGCAGACCTGTATTTTGTAAACATCCGGTCTCAGCATCAGCCAAATGTAAGTTGCAAAAACTTTGGTTAAAAAAGCTACCAAGAAACCTGACCATACTAATTTTGACAAGTACAAACACGAAGGACATTAACGAATTGACTAAATTGGCAGACAATATTTGGTGACAACAAATATCAACAAATTTGGCGATGGAGCCATTAAGTGGGAAGAACCATGTAACTTCCACAAAAACAAGAGACAACAAACCAGACAACAAACTAAAACCTTCCGTTGTCGCGGTGACAAACAACGGAGGTTTGAATATTATAACTCGTCGCCTATTTATTCACGTTAGAGACAATCATTTAAAATTTTTAATAAATAGCAGGGCAGAAATTTCGGTTCCACCCTCTTTAAAATGTTCAAATACAAAACGTTCAACCGACATAATTTTGATTGCAGCCAATGGATAGAGAATTTATTCCACATTCGGAAAGTTGGAATAAAGTTTCCGGCCAGTTTAGTCAGTTCATTGTCTTTTAATAAAAATTAAAGAAACCGAAAAAATTTCATTTATTTAGCAGGCTAATATTCGACATGTGTAGGCTAATGTAGGCTAATAACGATGTATATTTGAAAATGCGCTTATTATTAAGATGTCCTCAATTAAACTGTATTATATGTATGTATATAATATTACGACTAATAAACTGTCCGTAGCACAATTAAAAATGAATTAACTGTAATATTAAATACAGCGTTTTATTATTAGTAGTCTCTTTAAGTTTTTAATTGCTGTTTAATCTTTGAAATATGAGCACAAACAGATTATTATCTTTGAGAGAAAAATTACAAATTTAAAAACATGAAATTTGTGCTTCTAAGATTTACATTGCATTGAATTTTAGACTGATCTATATACATACATATGTATATCACATGTAATAACAATATGTACTACAAAGCAGACGAATAAGTATGTACTTCTAACCAAAGTACTTGTACATACATATTAATAAACATATTTATCAGTCCAGTCAGCTTAATTGCTCCTTGATAGACAAGTACATAAGGCTTAATTAATTTCTGGGTCAAAAAGATAAAAAGACTTATTGCTGTTAATCTCTTTGTTGGAAATTATATGGTGTATATTTTAACCTCAGCTAGAGTTTGTGGATTTAGGTCATACAATTTTTTAAAAATGTTAACTCATTAAAAATCATTAAAAATTTTTCATTTTTAAAAACCTAATTATTTTTCTACAACTACACCTTCTTCAATTGTAGTTCAGAATTTTTCAATTATAGTTCAGAATTTTTCAATTGTAGTTCAGAATTTTTCAATTGTAGGTCAGAATTTTTCAATTGTAGTTCAGAATTTTTCAATTGTAGGTCAGAATTTTTCATTTGTAGTTCAGAATTTTTCAATTGTAATTCAGAATTTTTTAATTATAGTTCAGAATTTTTCAATTGTAGGTCAGAATTTTCCAATTGTAATTCAGAATTTTTTATTTTTAATTCAGAATTTTTTATTTGTAGTTCAGAAATTCCATTTGTAGTTCAGATTTTTCATTTGTATTTCAGAAATTTTCAATTGTAGTTCACAAATTCCATTTGTAGTTCAGAATTTTTCAATTGTATTTCAGAATTTTTCATTTGTATTTCAGAATTTTTTATTTGTAGTTCAGAATTTTTCAATTGTATTTCAGAATTTCTTATTTGTAGTTGTACAGTTATTTGTTATTTGTATATGTACAGAGTTTCCAAGTATCTTAATAATAATATTAATGTAATAATGTAATAATAATGTCGTAAGACATTTTAACAAATACCATTAACAATAATAATTTAGTAATAATAATTAAGTAATTAAGTAAGTAATAACAATAACTTGAACAATAAACTCTATTGTGCATAAAGAGTGTGTTATCGCAAACAATTACGAGTCAAAAAACAAATAAGACTCTACATATAATATAAAAACACCAGTATTTTTCTGTGGTCTATGGTCTACTGTGTATACCTTTGTCATATATTCATGCAATTTACATTTTTCTACATAAATTATGTGCTATTGAAAATTTCTGAACTACAATTGAAAATTTCTGAACTACAATTGAAAAATTCTGAACTAAAATTGAAAAAGGTGTAGATCTACGAAATGTCTTAATTGCTTAGAGTCTGCTTAAAAGACGTGCGTTTTCAGGGTTTGGTGTAAATGTCAACAATTAAAATATTGACATTAAATGCAATTTAGTTGTCAGTTAAAGTGATGAAAAATAGAATGATGAGATCGTAGAAATAAAGTGAATCTATTTGATTTTATTATACTTTATTAAAAAGCTACTGCGCTTTTATTAAAAAAGTAATTTGCATAAATTGATATCATTATCATCACATCCATAACGATGACGATGATTATGGCGATAAACAACAATTGTGACTAAAGATAAGAATGTCAAGACGAGATCCCAAAACGATAATGTCTTCCAGTCAAGCCGAGAACCGAGAACAAGGCGGACTTTTCCACACGAGATGAAAAGATAAAACAAACCAATCGCAAAATATTCCAAAACTCGGAAATATCTCGTTCGTGCACATTACTATCGTGAATAAGGCGACATCGCGGACATGAATGATAATGATTGTGTGATGATGATGCAGAAGTTCAAGATCATTTAACTTGCTTCGGATGTGTTAAGTAATCGTTAGGTATCTAATCGTTAAGTGTAGCGCCATTGAGCTAATGCATTACAAAATCGAATGCTTTCAAAATCATTTACGTCCTCATATAATTTATTTATTTGATCTGGGAAAGTTTTGAAAGGTCTCAAGTGCTTCTTCGAATTTATACAGCTTAGCTTCGGAATATTCTCAATTTGCAATGAAAGATTTTTTTGTTTATACCGTGACGAATAATTGTTACGTTAAAAGAAGCAGTTGAGTTAAGATAAAATAATGTTTTTTCAAATGCTTCAGTTTATATGAGTTCAATGAACTACTCGTATAATATGTATATGAGTAAATGCATATATAGTGTAAAGATTTTTAAAATAATAAAAATAAAATGGTCGTCGTCTTTATGACCAAAAGATTCTTTGATATTATTCTTACATACTCGTATGTACACGAAATAATGTCGACTTAACAACGTCAATGAATGTGAATCTTTGTTAAAAAGCAATTACCTCAATTAACGAGCTTTAACACGAGTACACGGTAGCTCACTTTCGAAGAGTGGGAAGAACGAAAGAGTTCAAATGGAACGCATTTGGAACGTAAAACGCTAAAAGCAAAAATTGACGTTTTATTCATTTGAAGATTAACGATGTCAGGTGTTGAGGAAATGTTTTTACATTTCTGAGGTATCGTGTGGTATCCATACACGAGTACATCAATAGTGAGTACGAGTACGAGTATAACGTACGTACGTTTTCATGTAGGTACACGTAGAAGAAAGGTTAAGAGACTGAAGCTAATAGCTAAACTTATGCATGGTATGCTAGTATCGCAACATGTAAATACAATATTATAGGAATGATAGGATGGTAAGGTATAGCTTACCGAAGGTATAGCTAACCCCGGACACGCTAGTATCGTGAATTATAAGAATTTTTTAAATTGTTACAATGGTGCTATAGCAGTTTTGTAATATTTGAGTAATATCAATCTGAAGGCATAGACTATAATATTGTTAGCTACGAGTATTATAACATTGATTGTAAGTCGTGATATGTCGCTTGACAAAATTCTGTGGCAAAAAGCAGTAAGCGCTTAAGTCTTTAAGTTTGTTATTTCGAGGAAATGAGCTTTTAGACTGCTTTTACTTGAACAAATCAAATACGTCTTTCTTTTAAATAACTTTTGTTTTACAAACAGTAAAAACATTTTGGTTTTATCTAAAGGTGCAGCGCAATGTAAGAAGGAATAAGGTAGCACTCATAACTCAATTCTTTCTAAGGTCGACTTAAGCGGTTACTGTTTTTAGCCACAGAATTGATACCTAAAGGAATAGCTTGCATGATAACTCTCGCGGTATGCGGGAATCTTTAATTTGAGGTAAGACGAGTTGACGTGAGTGATATTCAGGGTTACTCATTGTGATGGCGAAGGGTCAATGTTGTCATGATTATTATTAATAAAGTGGATGTGAAGTGTTTTAGAAACTTTATTTATAAGTATGTTAAGTATATTTATAGGTATATGTGTTCAATTGTGAACGGAAGACTCGCAAAGGTTTTCAAATTAATGGTGACATATTAATTTTTAGTACATATAGGGATTAAGTGAGTTATTTTCGTACGAAACTAGAATAATAAGTGAGGTTAATTCGAAGAGTGAAACGTGAAAGAAAGAGACACGTTACAGATTTAAAAGTCTGTTGTCCATCCACGGCATGAAAAAAAGAAAAACCTAAACTAATTGCAATATTAAAGAATATGTTTTCAAGAATTTTGATGTTTTGGGGAAAAATATGTTTTGCGATAAGGCCTATAAGAGTAAAGAATGCTCAATTTTAACATATTTTTCCCATACATACATAAAATATGTATATATTTTACATACATATATGATATATATAGCGCCATTGATAGAATATGTATAACACCTAAAAGAGAAAAAGACGTTAAAGAGATAGTAGTTATTGGTTGAGTAAATGTAGCAGCATTTTTAACACTAATAATTTAGTTCTGGTTAATTTTCTTCAAATTCGTCATGCATTTTCGTAGATTTAACTTGAACTGAAATGAAAGACTAGTTTATTTCATTTCATTTTAGTTAAATTTCAACAATAATTTAGTTAATTTTCAGTTCAATACAGTTTGATTGAAGAGTAAATAATCAATGATCAATAATCGATAATCAGTAATCAGAAACTATCAATGATCAACGTGTTACTTCTGGGATTAAGGATGGAAAAAAGTCTAGAAGTAAGAGGCAAGGTAGAAAAAAAGACAGGCTAAGCATACGCAGATGAAAATTTTAACATTTTAACAGTTGTTGACACTTGTCGAAAAGCTTTGAAGCAGTTGAAAACAAATAGGAGTAAAATGCTTACACCAGCTGCGCATTATACCGCAAGGCATCAAGTTGATATTGAGCGGCCGTTACTGCCAATCTGCCAGTAACTAGCCAGTCAGCGAGCAACACAACTAGCCAACCAGTCAGATAATAATCCAGCAAGTGCATCAACCGGTCAGTCAGCGCCAGCTAGCCAGCTAGCCAGCCATCCGTCCATCCATTCATTCATTCATTCATTCAGTTAGTCGGTGACTTCGTTTGGCTTCACTCCGCCAAAGTGTTTAAGTGTTCCAGTGCCGTTCCACTTGAGGTGTTGTTCGTGTTGCAAGCGCAGTTTGAGCTGAGTCTGTTTTTGGCGCTTCTGCAGAAAGGTTCTCGAATATATTCTCGTGGCTGCAGGGTATATTTTAGAAGGAAGCAGCAGAAGAACAAAAGAAAATCAACAGTAATTCGAAAATAAACACATTTAGAGTGAAACATTGGTGAAGAAAGCAACGTCACATCAAACAACCAGAGAGTGAGCAACAATTTTAAAGCAAAAAATTTCACTTGTAGAAAAAAAAATATCCTTTTTTCAAATTCATTTAAACTCGCATAAATGGCGAAATGTGCGAATATGGGTAAATGTAAGCGTGTGTGTGTAAACGAGAGAGAGAGAGAGAGAGAGAGAGAGAGAGAGAGAGAGTGTATGTGTTTAAGTGCGAAATTTTTGAATACTACAAACGAATTTGTAAACATACTACGTATTTGATTAAAAAATTATTCAAATTAAATATTTATTTTTACTTAAATTAAAATAAAAAATTTCTAAGTGAAAACAAATGATTTTATAAAACAAAGTAACAAGTTTCGCTTCGAGTTTTTATGCGTTATGCGTTCGGAGGAAAGCAATTGGAAAACGGCTAATAATGTGTGACTGTGGATGGATGGTTAAATATAATAAAAAAATAGTAGTAACACCAAAAACAAAAAAAAAATGCAAACCACAACTACAACAAAAGAAAATTGTAAAGAAAATGTGGCAAGAGAAAAACGACCAGAGAAAAGAAGTCGTTTATTTTCACTTTAATGTTTATATAATGAATATATGTATGTACATACATACATATGTTGTACATACATATGTACATATGTTTAAGTATAAACTATATTTAAAATGAGATTTTCCAAATACGTATATATTTCTCATTTCCTTACTCGCTTCACCTTGCTCGCTCCACTCTTTCTCTCCTTACTGGCCTTTCCTTAAAATTTGAACTGAAAATGAAACTTTGGTGTATTTTCTTAATTTAAACAATATCCTCTAAAAAAATTAAAAACTATTACATACCACAAAGGTATTTATAACTCCATCATTTATAATAAAAAAAATTAAATTTAAAACAAAAAAAAAAAAAACCTAAAAAATGTTAAAAAATTTCTTGACTTCGTCGTTATGTCTTTGTTTATAATTTTCATAATTTTTATAATGAATTTTCATTCTTTCGTTATATCGATTATGTGTACTCGTATATTCGATTATTTGGTGTATGTGATTACTATATCTTCTTACTTACGATATATGTTATCGTGTCATTAAACGTCTAGTATATATTTTTCAAGTGTTATAGTTTCAATGTTTGAATTTTCAATGTACGACCTTCTATCTTAACGACAAATACGTTCCACATAAACGAATTCTTAATATTTTTATGGTCCTTCATTATAGTCCTTCACAATTGTAATTTCAGAGCTATTCAGGGTCGAGGGAGACCAACGATTCTAATCAGCGACCGACCAACGGTCCTAATTGCTAAGTGTTGGCAAGTTTTGTAGCGTCGGGCTTTTGTCGTTTCGGCATTTACAAAATATTCGGGATTTTCTCGTTTCGGGATTTGGAAAAAACAGAGAATTCATGTTTTTTTTCCATAGGTTTGAAATATTATTACATTCAAAGTGAACAACTCAAGGGCTCACTCAAAAGCTCAAGTTAAAGTGTTTGCCCTAAAATCACTTTTTAGAATCAAAGCGTGTCTAAACGAAGGTGAAAAGCCACTTGCTAAAGAGGATTAACTATTATGGAATTTAACTACTTGTTAACTATAATGTTAACTACTAACTACAGTTAACTACAAGTTAACTACATGTTAAGTTAACTACTATGGAATTTAAAGTTTTTTGATTGGATCGTTGCTAAAATTAAAAACGAAAATGATCTAGTTACAGATTTTTCAATTCATTTATTTTACTGTTAATTTATGTAATTTATTTTTTGTTGTTTGTTTTATGTACTTGTTAAAAAAATTAAAAAAAAAAAAAAGAATTCAATGCGATTTCTTTTTAATTATGTTTTTGAAGTGGCCGCTCCTTGTGCGTTTCAATTGTGTTCACAAGGTGTTTTTTTTGGTCGATGGGCAAGATGCCAAACCAAAGCCAAGTTTATATGCTATACGTAATATATTGTAATAAAATGCTAAGAAATCTTATGATGATGTAATTTGATATCGTTTGTCAATTTTGTAAAATATTACCCAATGAACTTTTAATTGCATTACAAGTAGTGAAGTACCAAAGATGATTGCGATAAAGTGAATAATTGACTGCGCAGTAGAATTTACTGCTACTCATTCTTTTGTAAGGGAGTGTTTTATGGAATATACATAAGTACAGTTTATTCGTTACTGCTTGAATATTCAAATATTCAGGAATATTTCCTGCTTGAAATTTGTGCGTTTCTCTATGGTACACTTATCGTACACTTATAGAACAACAAGTCAATTAAATCAGTGTATTTAGGTGTAGTATTTTTAGTACGTCATATTCAACTTTCATGTTATTACGTCATGTTAATTCGTGTTAGAGTTTGAACTAAATATGTCACGTATGTATTTCATTAATTCAAATTATTCAAATCACTGTAGGCATATATTCTAAGAGGATTGATAGTCTTTTATTTAATTACTAAATATTTTACTTAGGTTAGATGTCAATTTTTTGTTTTGCTTTTTGTTCTATAGTGGTTTGTTCATTAAAAAAGAAATATAAAAAAAATTAAAAGTACACTCGTGATTAAAAGAGACACTTGTTCTAAAAGTGACTTGGGTTAAATTACGCTCACATCAGTTGCAATGTGCTAAAAGGTTTGTGTATCAGATAAAATTTTCAGTGCTAGTAGCACTTAAATTGCAGTGGCACGACTAGGTGACTTAAAGTCAGTGCTTGCTTTTGTCATAGAACGCTCTGGAACGCTGTTCCACCAACTTTTTTCGAAATATTTGAAGGTTTTAAAATAATGTTTTAAAATTTGATCCACGTGGAATCGAGATAGAATTAGACAAAAGCTTGAAATATGCTATGAACTTTTGCTTTAAATACAAATAAAAGTAATTTATATATTGTACATATATTTAGTACAATATATAAAAAAAGCTCTGCTAAAAGCTATTCACAAGCTACGACAGCAGACGTCAAAACGTTCATTTTAAGACGACCGCAATTTAGGTGTCGTCTCATGCTAAAAAGACGGCGTCCTGCTTGTGAATAGCAAAAGACGACGATGACGGATAAAGCGAGCTTGTGAATAAGCGTGTAAATTTAGGCAAATCTAAGGACTTTAGTATTTCTTCACGAAGATTAACCTTTTACAATATATGTACTACGATATTAAATTTCGGCATTCTCTAGAGTGGTCTCTACATACATATTCCATACAGAGTCTATAATTTAATTTTTATTTTTAATTAACGTCAATTCTCTAATAAATTTGTGCGTAGATTCCGAATATCATGTTGGTTTTTTCTATCAGCTTTAGTTTCATTAAAGCTTTCATACAATTTTTCTTTAAAGAGCTTTTACTTTTTTTTCTGTAGGAAAAAATTAGCGAAATTTTGTAAGCTTGTGTGTGAACAAATGAACAACGAATGTCTGAAAATGTCGTTAGAAAAGTCGATTGTCGTCGTCAGTTTTCTCTGCATTCAAGTGAAATTCTATATGAAATATAGAATAGAGAAATTTTTCAAAAACTCGTATTGTTAATTCTTTCAAAGACTAAGAGGCCTTTTTTCATAACTACTCGATAGTAATAAAATTAATTACTGTAAATGTTGTTTTTGCAATTGCTTGCTGTAATTTTTGTTGTTATTATGGTGGCGATTGTTGTTGTGATCGTTGCTGTTTTCGTAACTTTATTACATACATAGTTTATTTCAGTTATTCAATGTTGCGGCTGCGCAGCAAGTTGCTGCTAGTACAACTAGTTCCAACCTTGTCTTCTGCTCGGTGCACTTCTGCAGTGGTTTTCCTTGTGTTTATTTTGAAAGCCGAACGCAAAAACCAAAAACAAAAACAAAAACCAAACACAGAACCAAACCTGAAAAAACTATTTGCTAAAATCAAACAAGAATATAAAAGCAAACACAAACACAAAAACACACCAACAATGAAAAGATAAAGATAAACGTAATTAAATGACTGCAACAGAATGAATGCCAATAACTACGCCGATGCAACAGAAACAACAACAACAATAACAACAGTCAAGAACTTGATTTTTCTGGCAACATTTTTTAAGGCTATAAAAGTAATACGAATCGAGAGAATAGAAGACTTTTTTAAAACAAGCAGCAAAATACGAAAAAAACGAAAGAGCGCCAAAAAATCAACAACAAAGAAGCAAAGCGTGTAACTAACAAAATCATGAGAAATCACACTATAGCGCATCAAGAAGCGGCAATATAATGTTATCGCCAAATATCTGGTTAACTTCGGCGAATATACGGACCAAATAAAAACGACAACAACAACAACATCAACAAAAACAAAAGCAATAGCAAGCAAAAGTAATACTCGTAGCAAGAGCGAGAGCAAGAGGAAAAACTTCAACTCAGGCTTCGGCAAACCACCAATTCCTCACGGGTCACCAATCGACCCATTTGATAATTTCAAGTGAAAAACTAGTTAGAAAATATAAAATTAAACACTGTCAAAAATAAATAATAACAATACATAATAACTTTGAAGATATTTAAAAAAAACTTTTTCGAAACTTATGATTCTTTTTATTTAATTCTTTTCTTAAATTACTTTTTATTTTTCTAAAGCTGACTTGAATAGTATCATAATTTTTTTTGCATTGTTTTTTTTCGTGAAATTGCCGAAAAAGAGATCGACAAAATCCCGAAATGACAAAATCCCGAAACGACAAAATCTCGAAATAACAAAATCCCGAAATTACAAAACTAGGTTTTCTGCATTCTCCATCTTCTTGAACATTTTAAAACCACTAGCAAACAATTCCAAGAAAATAATAAAAAAATACTCTTATTTTACTTCTCTAAAATTATTATTCAAAAATTAAAAAAAACATTATTAAAAAAATGTTAGCAGAGCCCTTTCGGTAATGTGAGGTTTTTTCGCGTATTGGCGGCCTTAGGCCGCGCCAGGGATCATAACCCTCAATCAGCAGAATCCTCACGGTCATGTGAAGTTTTTTGCATATGTAGATTATAACAGACAACAAAATTCTCTCGATATTAAAACTTTGCTATTCTGCCATTGTAAAAAAAGGCAAGTCGGCGCATACTTCACTTCGGAAAAAATTGTGACTTAAATGTCATTTCTTCATTAATTTCAAATTTAATTTCGTGATTTTCGGGATTTCTCATTTCGGTACTAAAAATTTTTCGGGATTTTGTCGTTTCGGGATTTTGTAATTCGGGATTTTGACTGTCTCCCTTTTCTAGAGCACTTGAAGCGCTCTATACTGGTATTAATTCTCTATATTACTCCTGTAAAATTTGAGCAAGCTGCGCCATTTAGTTTGTGTCGGACAAACTAATTTGAAAATGGAAAAAAGTGAATTTGGTGCGTTCAGGTCATCCAAAAGCGGCCGTCAGACGCCAGAAATCGCCGATAAAATCCATGGAATGATATTGGACGTTTGGAGAATGAAAGGCGAAGGAATTGCGAAAGACGATTTTATAAATAAGTCAATAGATCACAATTTGCCATCTGTAAGTAAAATGAAACACTTTTTCATCATCGATTCGACAGAGGCGGGTGTAGGGTATATGAGCTTCGGGCCAGACCGAAGTTGTAATACTCGTAGCAGCACTTTTGTTGGTTTCGAAGTTTGCCGACGCCTGCTTTAACTGTTAATAAGGAATACTGAAAAATACAAAAGACAAGCAACGAAAATTGAAGCGTTATAGCTTAGTTGGACAAAGGCGGTGGTAGAGGGTGGAACAGGGTGGTTGAGGGAGGTGGGGGGCGGTGGGTTCGAATGGACGAGCGGTGAAATAAGTATAAGTAATGATTACTTAAACACGATTTGGTCAATAATTCAATCTTGTGGCTGAAATGGAAATTTTTTTAAATATTTTACCTTTCGATTTCCATCAGTTGTTTGTTGTTTGTTGGTTGTTCTGGCAGACGAGTTCTATGTAGTGTTCTTTAGTTTCAGCACGAGTTGTTGCTGTTTTTGTTGTTTTTTTTGTATTCTTTATTGTATTTTGTATTAAGAATTCGAAGCACAAAATTTGCAACGAAGCAGATTTGAACGATGCGTCGTCGAGTCGAGAGAACGGCAAACATTTTTAAAGACATTACACCTTAAACGTTCAAATCGACGCATTAAATGCATACGAATGATAAATTGTTAGTAAATACAAAATGCATTTCTTTCGGTATCTACGTGTGTGCATATTTGTCGGTCGGTACACGGTGGTGTGTATGTAGCCACTGATCTAACACGAAAGTAATGGCAAGTAATTTCACTGGCATACTACGGACGTCTCTATCAATCACTATCATCGCCAATTCGTGTCAACAAGTTGTCAATTTATTCGAAACATTTACAATTCGCTCTTCCTCATACCTACTGGTCTTTCTAATCGGGGCTCAGCTCGCAACAGTCGTCGGCGACCCTCGCACTCCTTCTCCCCGAATCTCATCATGGAATCATTCCGTCATGTATTGTATCTAGTCGCAAGTGAAATTGAATATTTGCTCATTATCGGGACGCTTTCGCTTTTACAAATTAGTTGTTATTTACTATAGAAAAAATGCCGCTAAAGAAAAAGTTAATAAACTGCAACTTTTTGAAGACTTTAAATTTTTCCGAAATTTCCCGACACCCTTCCCTTCCCTTCCCTTCCACTCATCACTCTCATCCTCCTCCATCAGCTACAAAGAAAAAAAATAGTATAGTAGTACAATATAATACCACATAAAAATAATAAGATCTCTGAATAGAGCCATTTTACTATGAAAAATCCTATTAAAACATAAAAATAATATGCTTTTTTCATAGAGAACTCTTAATAATTTTATAAAAAGGAAATCTTATTGTTTCAAAACAAAAAGTTAAGCTTATTAATTCGTGATTTTAATAAAAAAATTCACATTTTTTCCGTCAAAAAATCATGAAATAAACAAGTCTGCATTGAAAGTATGTAGAATTCTTATTATTTACTTTTTTCAATAAGAAACACTTCTTATATATAATATCGTCGGTCTGGCCGGAACTTTGATAATAATATTTTTGCCAGGTCAGGTTTACTTCAGATCTATCATTCGTTTAAATTTTTTTATATTGGCATTGTTTATAATGGACGATCTTTACATCTCAGTTGTGAGTACTTTTCATCTTTATATATACAATATACTTTGCAAACAAATCACAAATAATAGCATATTACTTTTCAGGCTTTAATTATGAAATTTTGTGAGTATTATGATTCATATTCCTGAAATCTGGGATAAATAAAAAGAAATAAAAAAACATGAATAATTATATTTTTTTTATAAGACTGCAAACAAAATAAGATTTTCTTATAGAATATGTACTTTAATAAGATCGTCTCTATGAAAAACAATAAGATTTTCTTATTGAATTTATATTTTAATATGAACTTTTTCCTTTTTTTTTTAATTTTAATATGAACTTTTTCTTTGTCTTTTTTAATTTGAATCAGATTTTCTCTATGGTTAAAATATGGCTTCCTTCTGGGATGAAAAGCATAGAGAAATCCGATTGTTTTTCTTTTATTTTATGTGGTGTTTTGGCTCTGTGTAATGGATTTATATTTTTATAATTTTAGTTAGTCATAACGATCACTAAATGTTCAGTTTGCTATTTTTGAAAGCTTTCGAAATGTTTATATGTAGCAAGTTTCGATCATTTCTAAGATCCCGGCGCGTAGAATCCACAATTTGTTCGTAAGTGCGACTAGCGTGATCTTACTACCTCCGGTAAGTCATAATAATTATTAACACAAACAAAGTCTAAAAAACGGGTCATGTGTTTTTTGATTGGTTTTCGTATAGTAAGCATTGATTTTGGTATCAGTAAACCCTAATTTTTTCTTAATTTGCCGTTTTAACGCTGCAAAAAAAAAGTTTATTGATAAAAAAACAATGTAAAAATTTATTTGGACGAAAAAATGTTCGAGAAATTTTCGAACATAAGTCAGTTCTGTTTGAGACAATATCAAGAGAAGAAGGAGATTGAGAACGATATCATCTCGTGCACAAACTCTTAAGTGATGGTCTCAATAATAATTATTTGTAAAATCGAAAAAGTACTTAAATAAAGTACTTTTATATGATTTCGTAAGAAGATAATGAAATGTTAAAAATGTTGAAATGAATTCAATTCTGTGGTCAAAGGATTTTAATTCTTCAACATAAAAAATAAAAACAGAAGTATTTTTTTGAATGGAAAGCTACGCTTTTTGCTACGTTTTCGAGATGCGAGTACAATATTTCCTGACTCTGAGTTCTTCTGGTGCTTTTGTTGACGCAGCTCTGATAAACGGAGTGGACTGGACTGGTTTCTCTCTCATGAAAGTAAATTAATCTGCGCCTTGACTTTGATCATTACCTCCTTGAACATTGACCTCCAGCTTGAGAATAAAATATCCGCTACCGCGATGAAGTCATGGAAAATTTTATCCCGAATCGTTTAAAGTGATCTCTTTCGAATATAGCAGTAAACTCTTATATATATTTAGTAAATAATGCATTTGTTTATGCGGATGTGAGTAGGTTTTTTCATCTAGAAGCTACGGACAGCAGATGGAAGGTTGTAAGAATACTGTTTGACCTTGAAATATTTTGCTTTTTATGATCTTATCGAAAGTTGTAAAGAAGAAAAAAACACCCCAAAAACCGCAAACTTTTAATGGGGCTTATGACGAAGCAAAAGTAGAAAAGAGAACGTCATAATAAGAGCATGAAAAAAAGCTTCTTCAAAGCCATGGCCAAAAAAGTCATAAAAGGTATCACCGTCTCCTTTTGAATATAAGTTCCTCTCGCACTCGTCTTCTTCTTCTTCTTTTGTGTTGTGTGCATTTTAAATTTTCAAGGTCGAGAGAAAAAAAGCAGGAAGATGAAATTGAAAAACCAGATTTGCCGGATATACTATAAACCAGATCGTTTTAGCGATTCCGGGTCGCACTGAAGATAAACACAGTACTGTCTGTATACTCGTAGTGACTAACCAGTTACGTTTTAATAGTTATTGGTAAAAATAATATAGTATAGTATGGTATAATAGTATGGTATAATTTACGACAGATTGGTTTGATCTCTGTTTAGTTCCATTTAGTTTTTTTTTAGGTTTAAATCATTATGATTTCGTATGACGAAAATTCGGTTAACTATTCATTATTCATTAAGTTGATTTTTGACAGTGTTCCCTGGCAGGTCTTCAGTTTTATATCAGCTTTTCTATAGGAACATGAGTACCAACATAACGCCACAAAAAATGTAAAATCGAATATATGTACATAACCCGCAAGAATTCAAAATTCGCGACACTTTTTGAACAGACCTCGTACATACGTATATTGGTTTATAGTTTGAAATGAAATTTACATAAATCAATTAAATTTATTTTGTAGAGTAGTTTTCATTGATTTAGATAGATCTACGTAATATACTACAATTTAAAGCGCAATGACTCTTACCCTCCTGACTGCGACTTGTGCTTTTCTTTATCTCTGGATCTAACACTCAGCCGAGCAGGCTCTTTAAAATCGATATGGTTTTGGTTTTGTCTCACCATCATTACTTTTTTCAGCATCAACACCAATTACAGCAGAAACAACAGGTCGGCTAAGCGTTCACAATTGAACGTGTCTAACGCGGCTCTATGATCTACAGGCGTCCCCTTCTACCGCAGTCTTTTTTGAAATAGTTTTTACCCATTTTACACTTACGCTTGTTGGAAGAGTACTCAAAGAGTGTTAAAGAGCGGTCAAACGGTGGGCTTTTGTTGTTGTTGTCGTTGTTATTGGTCATTAGTTGAGGCGAGGTTTGAGGTAATACTGAAGTATGATGAATTTAAGGCGGTAGGTTTGATGAACTTGCCGTTTGGTAAAAATTGTTGTCGCCCAAATTAACTAAATTTGGGTAGTCCCATTGCTTGACGTTTTAAAAGGATGACAAATAGTTGCGGTGTGTTCTTATTGTTATTTTTGTTTTTGTTATTGATTGTGCTGAAACGCTAAGTTTCATTTTAACTGTTCACTTTATTGTTTTTCATAAGCCTTTCAATTAGCTTAAGGAAGGCAGGGGCAAATGTTTTTCCGGAGGGCCAAATAAATTGAAACTGAACTGAATAAATTTTTCATAAAATGGAGAAATGCTTAAAAGCATGAAGAAAGGAAAGGAGAGGAAAGGAAAGGAAAGGTAAGGAAAGGAAAGGAAAGGAAAGGAAAGGAAAGGAAAGGAAAGGAAAGGAAAGGAAAGGAAAGGAAAGGAAAGGCAAGAACAGGAAAGGAAAACAATAATAAAGCAATTAAAAAAAATAGAATACTTGTAGAAAATTTTAGATTGAAATGATGATGACAAAATTATTTATTTCAAGTTTTTGAGATTTCTAGATTTTTTCATTTTCAAAATCCTCAATCATTAATCATTTTAGGAATCGTGTAAAAATGACATCGTGTAAATAGAAGGTGTCACGTGTAAAGAGGACGGAATAAGCTCGAAGTCTACTAAGAAACTTTACTTGCGGGCCACATTGAAATCTTTTACGCGTGCCACATGTAGCACGCAGCCCGTAATTTTCTCACTCTTCGCTGCTGTCGTTGTTGTTGTTGTTGTTGCGGTTGTTGTCGTACGCGTTGCTATTGTTGTTCACAACCCATTCAGCCATTGTTTTAATATCGATAATGATCAGAATGAGTCTTTGAATCTTCTGTTTTTATGAATTTGCTGAGAACAAGTGACGCTTGTCGCCGCCGGTTCACAACAGCTTCAAAAGCTTCACAACAGAATTGGGTTAATTGTGCGAACGAGATGCAAGATAACAAATTCTCTCAGCAGAGCAGATAAGATTTTTTCCACGTTAAGAGTTTGATCGATTTGAAGATTACACTCGTGCATACATACGAGTGCCAACGAGCACCTAATTAGGCTTTAATTTGTCGATGGATATGTTAATGAAGTCGCCAACAACAATGACAGCAATATTGTCGTTAACAAGAACGCATAGAATCAAGGGTACAACAAGCAACAACATTGCCATCATCGGAGAGTCGTTGGAGTCTGTAACGTCATTGTATTGATCAAGAGAACACAAGTTTCTTTCTCTTGTGAAAAACCGAACACCTTCTGCCTCTCTTTTTTCCTTGGCTTATAAAAGACAATGATTGACAAGGTGCTGTGGTTTCTGCTCCTCACTCTTTCTCTCCCTCTGTTCCTCTTCTTCTTTTGGTATCCTCTCGTTCGTCTCACTCTACCTCTGGCTATATCATCTGCCCTTGTCATTTGTGGTTAGTAATCATCAATCATAGGAATCAGTTGAATACTTGTTACTCGGTATTTTGTGTTTTCTATTTTTTTGTTCAAAGAATCATTATTGACGTTTTTGTACTTGGTTTTGTTAGTGTGTCTTCAGTTATTATTTCTCTTTTGGCATTTCTTTTGCCATAGGCTTGTTTGTTGCTGTTGTTGTTGTTGTTGTTGTTGTTGTTGCTGCTGTTGCTTTATTTCATGCACTGATAATTATTTTGTAAGACTTTTGCTTTTCGAAAGTCTCGTAAATACTCGCACTTACTTGCTTTCGTTGCTTTAACTTACAAATGTTTATGGTTTATGGACTACACAAGTGTACTCGATTGAATCGATGAATCGATTAATACTCATTTCAGTAGCAGTGACAATTTTGTTACATATAAAACCACGTATAGGTGCAGTTTCAGCCTTCCCCAAAGTGCGGTCGGTAAGCTTTGTTAGCTCCAAATTAAAAAAACAGTTCGTAGTTTAGAGGAGAAGGTGTCTTGTCTTCGAAATCACGAAAGTTCGATTCCAAATCTCAACATCTTAGCTTATGGCGAGATTTTCAAGTAAAATTTATATAATAATGAAACTGATTAACTGCAATTTTAGCATAGAAACACAAGCAATTTCTCAGTAGCTTCATATTTGTCATGCTAATGCAAAAAGCAAAGCATATTTATGATCTGCAAAAACTTAAGTGTGAAGAGGCACATACGAGTATCGTCTTGACGTACGACGGGAGACGGTTAGTTGAATGTTGGCTAACAAAGATGATCTCGTTAATATAACATTTAACATTATTCGACGATTAACGAGCATCGGCAAGTTTTATAGTTTTAGTCAGGATTCATAAGACGTATAAATTTCGACATTTGTTTTAAATTAAACTGCGGTTTCGTGCAGTTGACCACGAGATGGTATACCGTTTTTCCTAGAATTATTTAAGTATTTATACTGAATTATAATTATACGGCAAACAAGCCGCGTTAATATGGATATTTGAATATGAAAATTGTTGAATACGCGAGTACCCGAATGTGAGTACACATATACATATGTATGTATATGTACTCGTATTGAGTAACGAGCTTATTTGGATATTGCAAGTTAATCAATCATGCAAACAACCATTCGGTAAAGAGTTGCACACTAGTCAAGTTATCGAAAATAAACGAAAGGCCATTCATTGTTTGCGAATAATTAACGAATGAACGCGATATTTTCGCGTTGTTGGCGAATCATTTCATCTTATTATATGCATCAATATGCATTAGTAGGTTTGTGTGTTTGAGTTTGGGTGTGTGTGTGTGTTTATGTTTGATTGGATATACATACATAACTACATAATTATAAAAGTAATTATATTTATCATAACACTTGGTCTAAAATTCTATTAAAACAGATTTATTGGTTAATGTTTTTGCTTTATACAATAGTATGAGATGTTGAGATTTTAATTTTTTAAACACATGATTTGTTATATATAGACTTAGTTTTTATTTACGATTTCGATGTCTTCGATGAATATTAAAAATTTCCTTCAAAAGGTTTTCACTTTCTGATTTCTCATTGTAGAAAAATGATGACGAATAATTTTAAGGATTCCTCCATCATCGAGGATAAACTTATTACTACAATAACAGGTAAAAAATATTGTGAACGATTTCAGATAAAAAAAATTATTTAATTTTTAAGCAATATATAATCTTATTTAACTGCTTTTATTATTTTTAATCTGCTTCTGTTCTTCTCTCCTCGAAAGTCATTGTGAATTTGCATCTGCCAGCACAAAATCCAACAGTACAAAATCGATTTTCAGATTCAGTGTTTTGGACGTAATTTTCAGAAAAAATTATTTTCATTAAAAATTCTCTTTATTTATGCATACTTTTCCATTCCTTCAATTCTAATTTGAATAATAAACACATACAATTTAAGTTCTTTATGAGATGCTAGATGACATATTGACAAGTTTATTACTTTATGCTTCATAAAAGATAGTATTATCTCTCGAAGAAAATACCAATACACGATATATGTATGTACATACGTATTTTTTAAATTTAAATTTATTAGTTATATTCATTGCTGCAGTAATTACTTCTACTAAATAATTAATTCAGCTAGATTTGATTTATAGTGTCATTCAGATTAAAATTGCTTTTTTGCCGACAAAGTAATAAGTCGTGATAAAGATGAACCCAGCAGGTGAACCCACCTTGTTCTACTTGGATCTAAAACGAGTATTGATATGAATATTCAATTTCAATAAACATCCATAAAGCTTTGAAATTATTGAGAGATAATGACGTCAGTAAGAGATGCACCTGTACCACATTCTGTAAATAATGCATATTTAAAATCATTAATGAGAGTTAATAGTGTAAAAGTGAAAAACCGCCTAAAAACTATTATTTCTAATATTCCAATTCGTGTCACTGCGATTCAACTCGTTGAAAACATTCGCGCAAAAAAAAATTTCAAGTGTATTTTATACTTTATTATAACTTTGCAGGATATTTCAAACACTTCAGGAAAAATAATTTAGAAATTATTTGTTTTATTAATTTTTTGTAATTGGTATAAGAAGTTTACATTTTACACATTTTGCTTTAGAAAAAATGATCCCTGATCACAAAAAATCAACTTTTAAGTAAAAAAAAAATTTTCGATTTCTTGAAAATCCTACGCCTAACCTCTTTAAAAATATTTTTATATATTTACAAAATTAAAATAAATTATATCATTAATTAATATAATTGAAATCAGAATTTTTATATCATTTCTTTAGTAAATATTAATGTTATGACTTATTCAACAAAATGACTGTATAAATCGAATTGAAATTTTGACAGCTGAGTGACATTGAAAAATTATAACGCCATGAGAAGATTTAAGTGGGAAGAGTTTGATTGATTTTGTTGGGAAGAGTGACAGATTGATTTTGATATCGAGCATGAAGTGTCAAAAAATATAAAGTGGATTTGTGAATGTGGTTTATGTGGATAAAGTCATAATCAGAAAAAGAAGAGCACATGTCGATGTACTCACACCATCTATCAATGTGTTTTTTTTTTGTTCCGATTATGAAATCATTCCATTCAAACCGATAATTCATTTACAAAACCTAATAACCATAATAATATAGCTCAATGTGACCTTTTCAATACATAATAGATTGAGCTCGACTGAGTGGCATTGTTTTTCCTTTATCCATTCCTTGAATATCAATGAAAATCAATCTACTGTTTCTAAAATTAAATTAATCATTGGAAAATGCTTCATAATTGCACAAACGTAGACCATAAAATTACGATTTAAAGTCATTGTCGTCGCCAATTCTTCGTTGTAATCGTCACTCTTCCTGACATTGTGCTAACCAGAAACACTTAACGTAGACACAGACATTGATTGAAGTGACAAATATTACATGAGTACGAGTATGAGTATTAATTAATTCGCAGAACTGTCAAATCATGCGTCAAAACTGCTACTGCCGCCATCGAAATTGTATGATGACGGAAATGCTGATGATGATGATGATGATCGTGAAGATGAAGCCCATGCTCATGTAGCGAAAGCAGGAGAACAATACCTTTAAATTTGTAGCTGTATTGATGTATTGACATATGTATGTATGTATGTACATAGTTGTAGGTATTTGCATATGCAGTGACATCTGTCAGACATAGCCGCAGTATGTGGGAATATGCGTTTTCCTGGTAATGCCTGTCTTTAAGTAACCATAAACGAATCATGCACGATATTTCATTCACATTCCTAAATCGTGCATATATTTAAAAGTTTGCGTTTTACAATATTTACTTACACTTAAGATATTAGACTTATTTAAAAAAAAAAAAAAAAAAAAAAAAAAATTTAAAATTAAAAAAAATTATAGAGAATTTCTTTTAATACATTCCGCGTAACAATAAATATTAGAGCCCCCTGATTCTAGAAAATATTTTTTATTATCTATTATTAATGTCTTTTTTCTTCTCGGAACAGAATTTTCAGTTTTTCATTACGAGTACAAAAAAATTTTAAGTAAAAACAATGTCACTTTAACGGTTAAATTTTTAGAAATTCATAAACTTTTTTTAGATTATACACCTAGTTCTGTTTTTATACGAATTTTTTTACACGCATTTGATTCAACGCGATGTTAGAAAAAATTTCATTTCTTTTTTACGCGATTTAATTCGTTTTACCATGGCCTAAAAATGTCAATTTAAGTTTAAGTAAGAAAACACATTTTTATAACTCAGAATGAAAAGTCAAACGCATGATGTTATTGAGCAATAGAGATAAAAGAATTTCAGTGGAAATGTAAAGCCGATCCCCAACTTTTGTGTGGGTACCGTTTATTTCTTTAAGTAATTTTTTTACGCAAATTTTTTGTGAACGTATCTTTCGCCTTTCTCAGTAAACATAGTGTATAGTGGGCGGGTCACTTCCGTATTTTGCCAGATGACTTTTACTAATTCGGTCAAGTTACCAATGAAATTTGAGCTTTATATCTGGACTACAAACTAAGAAATTTAGCTCTAAAAGCGTTTTCAGCCCGAAAAATCATTATATTTAGTAGAAAAAGAAGGCGCCGAGGAGGTTATATGTGTGCTGAATTTTATGACGATATCTAGAAGAATAAAATTTAAAAAATTTAAAATGTTGAACCTTGTTCCTGTTGGATTTTGCAATGTAGGATTTAGTGGTGCTCCCAGAAGATTTGTATATACTTTTCTATACCTGACACGCCTCCCTAAATGCGTTACAAACGCATACCCTTAAACCTTTGGAGTTAAATTTTATTTAACCAAAATTTCTTTTTATGAAATTTATTTTTTCCTTAAACCTTCAGTTAATAAATATTGTTTTCAAACCAAAAAGTATACAAACTGAGAACTATGAACAAAATGAGTTTGAAATCAAAGTAAAATCTTAGTTTTCGAGATTTAAAGATTTGAAGTTATACGCATAATTTTTCTTCACTGATTCATAAACGATTTGTCATCAAAAAAAAGATTGCGGTCCGCTGAGTCTCTCCGTCTCCATCTGTTGTTGGTACCAACAACGCTTTGTTGGTGTTGTTGTTGTTGTTGTTGTTGTTGTTGTTGACTTCTCTGAAGAGCGCGAAAATGCAAATTGAAGTATTTGATTGAGTCTGTTCGAGACGAACAGTTTCGTTTTAACTTAGTAATTGTAAGTACGTGAAAGTACTTGAAATGCATTAAGCTAATTACCATATTCATCGTTTGAGTGAGCAACTGAAGAAGCTACTGACGAGTGTAGTAGTCAGCTTTTGGGGTTTTTTTAGAAGCGATTTACGCAGTTTAGGATGATGTTAGGGCTTCGTTATAGAGACTCGCCGGTCCCCGTTTGTACAACGGAGCTGCTGAAAGGGAGACGATGATGAGAGGGAGACTTATAGGATTCTCATCGATTCGTTTTCCTCTTCTTCTGCCACGCTGCTCAATGGATGTACAAATATTTTCAGTTCTATTGAAAAACGGCTGATGGTAAACCTTGTTTTTCCAGATTTTTACCCTTGGAAGGCATCCCCAATTTCGAGAGATGCTTCGTCTTACAAGACTTTGTCTCTCTCTCTCTCTCTGTCTCTATCTGTGTGTGTTTCCTATATCTCTTTCCACCTTACAATTTTACGCTGTCTGAGTACTAATTTTCTCGTGATCGGCTTCATCATCGAGTTCATTTGCCTTGCTTTTCAAAAACACTTGATTAGCATTTCGGTAAACACGAGAAACTTTTGTATATTTTAACACTTTACTGTTTATTTTGCCATTAAAATCGTGCTGCCTGCACACACACACAAAACACATTTTCCTACATACGAGTACATACATATTTGCATACACACGCACTTTTATTTGTTTGCTACCGTTGCAGATGATTTTATCGCTGAGTCTCCCATCCAGAAATTCTACAAGGACAAAGGTGTCTTCCTAACCGGCGGCACAGGATTCTTTGGCAAAAGTACGAACAATGTTTTTCGCAGCTCATTTCGCTCGCTGTGTCTTTTATCAGTTCATTTGTTCGTATTGTGATTTTTGCTTTGTGTTTTAGTTATCGTTGAGAAGTTATTGCGGGTTACCAAAGTGGATCAAATCTACTTGCTCGTACGGAATAAAAAGGGTAAAGATGCTTACACACGCTTAGCGGAATTATTCGACGATCCCGTAAGTTGAAATTTTGAAAATTTCATTTCATTTCATTGATACCTATACGATAACAAAAGCAAGCAATAGTGAAGCAATATCGTTTCAAATGAATTCAGTATGTACATATTTACATAATAATGAGCTTTGCATATGAATCGCCCCGAGGCCATTGCGGTTAAGTGAATTTTTCATATTTTCCCGAATATTATACATATTAATGTTATAAATTTTTCCTTTCTAGTTGATAAAGGGTTAAATCGTTGCTGCGTTTTTTCAAGATCAAAGATCAAAAAAGCCTTCTTTTTGAAGCTTCTGAATATGTTTTTATAATTATAGTAATTTCAGAAGCCAAAACAATAATTTTTGCAAATTGATTTCTGCTCTGCGAATGCGAATTGGCTGCTGAAGGGCACGGCTTATACATATATGAATAATAAAAGACACCGATAAATAAAGTATAAAAAGTTCATATAAGATTTGCACAAATTTTCACTTAGCGACTTAGTATATACTTTTAATTATCAAATTGCTATGAAGTCACGTTTGTGATGATAATTTCTGTAGAAAAATACATTGTGCATTATTTAACAATCGATTTTGAGTATTACATTAAACTATTTATTAATGTTTTCTTAGAAATAAAATAATATGCACAGATTCTAACAAAATTTCACTAAAAATGCAATCATATTTAGTATTTTATTGCCCTTTCTCCCAAGCAACATTGTCTCGTTTTTTTCAAAATCAATTTCTTACAATTTAGATTAAGTTTTATGATCTTTGACACTTAGCTTTGACACGCTCTTCAAATGTGTTATTTTCTATAACTGATATACGATATATGTAACATATCTTGGCTTCAAGAAAACAATTGTTTCTCTATTATTTTTATTTGCAGCGTTTCTATGTTTTAAAAAATTTCATATTTGACCTAATTTAATTGCCTAACAATTTATGTAAAGTTAGCACCATGCATGAAGTTTTTCATATGTCTACTTTTTGGTATTAGTGCAGTTAACAGTTTCTCTCGTGTAATCAGTGAAAATTCATTTATGCGCAGATCATTAGCAAGTCCATATTTCGTTGATTATTCAATGATTACAGTTTATGGTTGATTAACTTTCAGTTCAGTAGAACTCAGCTTTTTTACTTTACTATTTCATTATTATGCTCATTCCTTTATGAGCTTAATATTTTATAGATCATCATAATTCATATCCACTTTAGTTAACATTATTTTATAAGTTTGTTAATTAGGAGCTTAATTAGAGATGCAGAGAAAACCAGTAATGGGGAAAATGTTGCTATATAATCGTTTACTTGAATCCTTCTGCATAGTTGTTGAGACAAGCTAAAGCTAAACTTCAAATTTTGAGGCAAAAAGTGAAAAGTTATTTTACTGAAGTCTTTCTAAAACGACTACTTTTGTAAAAAAAAAAGCGCCATTATTTTGTTTTTGTTTTAAATTATCCTAAAAATTCTTCGTAAAATGATCGTTCTGATCGTTCTTGTGTATTCGTACAGCTTTTTGAGAAACTAAAGAAATGCAATCCAAAGTTCCGTCAACGAGTCAGCATTATCAATGGCGATTGTTCGCTACCTTTGCTCGGCATATCATCAGATCAGCGCGAAACCATCAAGGATAATGTTAATATCGTCATACATGCCGCCGCCACGGTCAGATTCGACGAGAAGCTGAAAATGGCTATTGCGATCAATGTAAATGGAACCAAGGAGATTATTAAATTAGCCCAAGAAATCGTTCACCTGAAAGTAAGTGCGAAGGCCCATCCATAATCATATCATATCAGTACTAATAGTCTGTTACCGCCTTGATACGCAGGCACTAGTGCACGTCTCTACAGCGTTTGCGAATTGTAATCGCAGCTACATTCAAGAGAAGTTCTATGAGTCCAGCATAAGCGGTGAAAATGCGTGCCGACTGGGCGATTGTCTGGACGAGCACACCCTGAACTCACTAACGCCTGCGATCATCAAAGGGTACCCGAATACCTATACCTTTACCAAGATGTTGGCCGAGAATATTGTGCAGAACTTTTCGGAAAAGCTACCGGTGACCATATTCCGACCGGGAATCGGTAATTATTGTTTAACTACAGATGTTTGAGAATGTAGCTGAGAAGTTCTTTCTTATTCTCTAACAGTGATAACCACGTACAAGGAGCCCGTTCCTGGCTGGATTGACAACATGTACGGTCCATGCGGCATTATTGTGGGTATAGGTGCCGGACTGTTGCGTGTACTGACAGGCAGGATGAAGAATACGGCACATATAGTGCCCGTGGACCTGTGTGCAAACGCCTTGCTGACCAGCGCTTGGGATATAGCCCGAAAAACGTAAGCTTGGGATTTTGCTCGGGATGGGCCTGGATTTACAGTTGATTTGCCATAAATGGGTCCAATAGTTGCGAGTTCGTTTGATCGCCATGATTGTTTGAGTTTAAATGGGTAGTAATCCTTAGTTAGCTATGGATTAACTTGGGATTAGGTCGAACTGATAGGTATACTCGTAGTTAATGATTTCTAATGATTTCTAATGGTATAGGTATAGATATAGTTAATGATTTCCAATTTAATTTGATTAAATTTACTTTGATTTTCGGCTGCAGCTACGAGCTGCCACCCATTTACAACTATGTGCCAGATATAGAGAACCCGGTTTCGTGGAAGCGATATATCGATGACGGTTTCCAGTTTGGACAGGATATGCCACTACGAAAATCCATATGGTATCCCTGCATCACGACTGTGACCACGGCCTGGCAATACCAGATACTCTCATTGTTCTACCACACGCTTCCTGCACTATTCGTGGACTTTGTGCTACTATTGATTGGTAAAAAGCCCAGGTGGATGCTACAATTGCACAAATAGTGCGGCACATTTGTTTGATAATACCTACCTTGTTTACAGAATGATCAAGATCTATGGTAAGATTCATAAGTTCCTGGCGGTGCTGGAATACTTTAGCTGCAATGAGTTCACATTCGATAATCACAATGTTCGCGCTCTATCGGCCAAGCTGAGCGGCGAAGACAAGGAACTGTTCAAATTCGACACGCGCTCCCTGGACTGGAGGGAGCTGATCAGGGTCAGCCTCTACGGGTTGCGTCTGTATGTGGTCAAAGATGATCCCAGCAGCATACCGGAATCGATAAAACGCCATAAAAGGTGCATTCATTTTATAACTTGCCGCTTCGAAGCCTCATGTCACGCGATAATGATTGTTCTTCGGGCATATTTTCAGATTGAGGCTGCTCCACTACATCACGTTGCTCTGTCTCTATGCGGTCTTATTTGGTGGTATTTACCTAATAATTCGATATTTATTTTTGTGAGATTATTGCGAAATATTTTACTTACCAAATTTAAAATGAATAAGTTTTGTATAAATTTTGATAGATGGTCTTTTTTACAGGTACTCGTATATATAAGTTATATTTGTATCTAATAAGTAAAACAACAACAACAAAATAATAGCAGCAACTTCTTGTCAGGGTTAATGAGTTTTATATTGTGGACATAATCTTATTTAAAATGTTAGTGGTGAAGAAAATGACTTAATTGAAAATTAAAAACATTAATCAAAATCACAATAACTTGTATTTTATTTACAATACGAGTACAATCAAATCGGCAGGAAACCCAAAGGAAAATTTCGATTGGTTATAAATTTCTTAAAACTTCTAGATGATAAATTCCTAAAAAATGAAAGAATAGAATTACTTTTTATGAGATATTTGGTGAGAAGAAAAGTTTTGAAAAAAACAACATAACGTGCATAATAAATCTAATTTCAATCTAGTCGCATCAAATCAAATCAATGTCAAAAGTCTTGTACAGCTTTTTTCCATCCTCAGCTTTCGGTTACATCCCGCTATTCTTCTCGATCTAACTGCCCCGTTCTTCTCCGTCGGTCTTTTGCATCACTTTTTTCGTGTCCCTAAGTCTCTCACTCTCTCTCTCTCTCTCTCTCTCTGTCTCTTTCTTTCTTTATGTTTTGCCCGTCAGTCAGTAGAGTGGTCCCAGGAAATATTTGAAGAATTCAAAAATTCAAAAGGAATTCAAGAAACAATGGATGGGATGGGGCTGGGTGAACACAAATTGCTCTCAATTAATGTGGTTGGGACGGATAAAACGGAAATGCACACACACAAGAACACACGCACACGTCTGCAACCAATGTTACAGGCGATTAAACATGCCGAACTCTTCAAAATTGCTCTCGGAATAAAACTTTTAACGGAAATGCTCCGGAGGGAAATGCGTATAAAATTAAAAGGGAAAAAATACCGAATTCGTTCTACTTTTTAGGTTGGTTTTTTGGTTTTTTGTTGTTGTTGGATTTTTTGAACGGTCGTGTGTGGTGGGGGGGGGGGGGGGAGGGGGATAAGTAATGGGTGTTAAGTAATTAAAAAGCTAGTGTTACTTTTGCTTCTATTTTGAAAGAAGAAGAGATTCCCAGAGAAGAGATTTTATTTACTGAGACTAAAAAACAGTAAAAGAGTAAATAAGTAAAAGAGTAAGAGAGCAAGAGAGTAAAATAGTATTGAAAGTGTGTGTGAGAGAGGCACATTGCAACTCAGAGAAAATGTTAGAGCATTTCTCGGCATCTGCGCCAAGTGCAAGAGAACCACCCACCCAGTGGAGAACCCAGCGACACATCGATTCCCATTGCTTCTCATACTATTGCAGAAGGCATTATCAACGCAAGAGCAAACCTATCCATTCATATGTCCATAAGATTCTATTGCACCGAAGATTTATATATTGTATGTTAATATATTGACATCTTTTATAGACAGTTTTGTTTCCTTTCTATTGGGTGGGCTAAAAAGTTCGTAGTGTTTTATGTTTTCTTTTATTTTACAACGATTTGTTTGCTTTTGGGCACGAGGTGTTTATATGCATTCGAAAGTGCTCTTTCTGCTTTACAAAACTGTGATAATCGTTGTTTTAATTAATTACATTTTTTATTGTTTTTTTCAAACTTAAAAATCGAATTTCCGGAAGGCAAAAATCTTAAAGCACATTTTAAGGAGAAGAACGGTCGCCAAAGAATTGGGCGTTGCGAATTGGCTGAAAAAATGAACTGTTATCATCAGACTATTCTGAATCATCTTCACTCGATGGGATTCGCAAAAAAAATTGGAGCCTGGGTGCCTCAGAAGCTTACTTAAAAGAATAAAAAAATCGCCACGTTGCAATAGTTGTTAAAGTCGTCCTTTAATGAAACTCTCGAATGGTAGGTCCTTCAGCATCCGCCATCCGCCATCTCCGGACCTTCCATCCACAGATTATCACATTTTCGACTCCCTGTCGAACCAAATGACGGGCGTTACCTTCTTCGACAACATTGAGAACCTCAAAAACTGGCTCAACAACTTCTTCGACACCAGACTGCCCAATTTTCCGGTGAAACGGTATAAACAAATTGATCGAGTATTGGGAAGAGGTCGTAGGCAGTGACGGAGATAATATATTCTCTGATTAATTTGTTGTTATAATTATGGTTTTTTTATTTAATTAAACAATTAATAAAAACGCTACGAACTTATTAGCCAACCTAATATATGGCGAGACAGATTAAAGCAGTGTTGTTATAGGTTCAGTTGAGTTATGTTAATCATCCTTCTGAAAATACGAGTAATAGAAAAAGAGATATGTTTTATGAAGTCTATTCTGGTCAGTGACTGATTCTTTTTCAAACGTAATAAAATTCAAAGATTAGAAAATTGAGTTTTGTTGAGCGTGTCACATGCAGTGATTATTACCAGACAAATTTTATGCTTTCTTGTTAAAGGACCTGTTTTTATGTATTTATATACAGGATGCATAGCTAATTCAATTGTTATGTTTACGAGTATGTGCCAGAATTTTGAAGAGAATCTCTCGGTTTGCAACATCTTTTAATTCACAAAAGCGGTTGGAGTTTGAGGAAAAAAGGTACTTGATTTGTTACATAGCCAGACATCGTGATGGGATTAATGACATCATGAGTCAATTAACCACTGGGTATGCGTGGAGCACAAGCGAATTCATATAATTTCAAGGGTTATCTTTGCAGTTGTTATTGTTATTTTGCTCTGCATTTCTTACGCTCTCTCTCTCTCCCACCGGTGGTGGCAGCAGTGATTTTTTTTTTTTGGAGTATGCTTGATGGATGATTCTTTTTGTATATGGATTTTAGAAAAAAGGTGGAAGGGGAGTGGGCCAGATTGAATAATGTTGGTTACGGTGCAAGATAATGCTAGAGAAGAACAAATAGTGCTAAGGAGATGGAGGTTTGTGAAGAAGAAGATGGTACTGGAATATGAATGCGACAGTCGGCTCCCAAAAATTATGTATGTGCAGGCATGTGTTGGCGATAAAGTTGTTTACTCTCCAAGTTTTGTTGTTTGAGTTTAGACGGAATCGGGTTCGGTTGGCGTCGCAACGCGTCGCCTCGCTTCACGTCTAGCAAATGGACAGAGGATCAGATTTCATAATAAGTTTACGCTATTCTCGTGTGAACGGAAAGTGCAATGACGACGGCCAGCGGAGAGCAAACAGTCACAGGGCAGACGGCACACGGCATACAGCAAAGAACGAACGAACGAACGAACGAACGAACGAACGAACAACTACGAATGTGCGAAGTATGGGTTGGGATTCCAGGCGTTTGTGTCCGGCGATGCTGGAAAATTCGTATGAGTGTGAATGACATATGGAGGTATGTCATGCATGTGTGTACTCGTATTGTGGAGTGTATGTCTGTCTGTCTGTCTATCTGTCTGGGGCTTAAGTATGGTTGTGGGTGAGGATTTGTATAAGATGTAAAGGTTTTCGCTTTTTTTCGTCTTTATGATTATGATTGTGGCGCGTCGTTCCCTCTTTCTTTCTCGCTGTACCTCTGTCTCACGTTCCCGGCCCAACGTATTCAATCTTTCTATCAATTCTTGGTGCGTCTCTCCCAGCTTTAGAGACGGTCTGTCTGTCCGTCTTTCAATTAAATTTCTAACTTCTCTCTTATGTTTTGTGTACTCGCGTTATAATTATTTTACGTGCTGTACTTTGTACTATGTTGCTTTTTCATAAAATAATACACATTTTAAATTAATTGCACCAACAAAAATCCCAGAAGCGGGATGTTGAGTATAGTGTAACGGATGTCCGGCTGGTGTGAGTGTGTGTAGCTATCCATGCCAGCGCCACAGCGAGTGTGTATATGGCTATAAAGTGAACTTCACACTCAGGAATCACTTAAAGAGTGAAAATATGAAGAGTGCATTTAAGAGATATAGGGAGAGAGAGCGTGGGAGAGAGAACGTGGGAGAGAGGAACGAACAAAGCATTAAGTTTTGTTAGTGCCGGCAGCAGAAGTGAAGAGAGCAAAAGCGAGAGACAAATAAAAAACATTCGGCTGATGCTTGATTTGTTTGTTTGTTTGTTTGACACTTTCAATCAAAAAAATTGGCCCTAACGATATCAAATAAACGCAACAAAATGGCAAACACACACTCAGAAAAAAACAGCAACGTAAAATCAAATAATTTTTTTTTGATTTTAAGTGGCTAGTTATTTACAAGAAATACTTTAAAATGAAGTAGAAATATTTAAAATCGAATATGAAATACTTTGTTTATTAAAATAAAAATGCTCCAACTTTAAAATAAAATATGTTCAATATAGTTTTTAGTTGCATATTTCAAATTCAGATGCCAGCACTTCAATTTGAAGTCGGACGCTTTTATTCTGGAATTTAATGTGTTGCGTATTTAAATTAAAATTGTAAAATTTGAATTGAAGTGTGAAGTGAAGTGAAGTACGTACATAAAAGTCAGTTCGGTCTTTGTCTTCAAAGTGAATAAATGTGTTGTAAAAAATTCTTATAAGCAATGGAGTATGCGAATGCTTTTTGCGACGCTAATGAATTAGAACCGGAAACCTTTATTGTTTTGCAAAACGGTGAATCCGATAGTGAAGTAAAATCTGATATCTAGTAAAATCAGTCATTTTATGTTCTAATAAAAAATTCTTCTGCAGTTTTATTTTGGTATAATCTTATCAAGTCGTGCCTTGCACATAACACACGGAAAAAATTACGCATCAAGGGTTCAAATAGGTTAGGATGCTATTAATTATATGACCCGGAAAGCGCCTAAAGCCGTAATTAAGTTAAAGAACTAGGGCATGCCATTCTCTCGCACGCCTGAAGGTAAAATCTACCAACGATTATTTGGAAGCCAAAGGTTACAGTTTGACGAAAGAGGGCAAGCACATACATACATACATACATATGTATGTACATGTTGTGCTGTGGCTGACAGGTGAACTTGAGTCTGAAGCACTTAGAACTTAGTTATAATAATAATTTCATTCCAGAACTGGTCACTGCCTGCTACATACCCTTTATGGGCAGTCGCTTAAATGCGATTGTAACTATTTCATAGAGCACTTTGCTCTGGACTCTGGGTTTGATCTTTGAAGACAACGAGTGCCGCGGTGTCCTCGCTCGATGTCTAGAAGATGGCAGAGGATTAGTCGCCATGGGCTGCCTTGCCAGGACTTGGAATCTGTGCAGTTTCACCCGACAGGAATATATGGCGCAAGCTGCTTGATCGTGGAGGGTTGCCGTGGCGAGTGGTGTTAGTGCTCATAAAAATCCTGTGCTTTTGCAATTGCATGTATTTACTTCCGAAACAACTGGCTGAGCGTTTGGCTGTTATTTCAGAGACAGCACTAATTTTTCCCGGAGTCGATCTGACGCGTGATTCTTCTATACCAATACTTTCTTACATTACAACATATTGGGTGGCATATGGTAGATTGTTATAGTGGCAATTTGGTAGAATATTGTTATATGGAATAACTGTTATATAGCTTTTTGGACTCCGTCGTTATTTGGGTTATATAAAATGTAAATTTTTCTGTGCGCAGATAACGATGTGTTTGTTGTTTGCAGTCCAATACAAATTAGAGCCTTTTTCACACATTTTCAGTCATATGAAGTTGGGAGTAATGTTAATAATACGTTATATATCAAGTGGATATAACCCTAACACCTGTGTAAGGGTTTTATAACCAAAAAGAGTCTGTAAATATATTTAGGTATGTAACTTTGTAACAAATTACATAATATATACATATACAATAAAATTGTACCAAAATGGAAACTTTATGAAATTGTTTCCTTGAAAGAGGATTTTGCTAGCACCCTGTACTCAGAAAAATGTAGTACGCTAAAGATTTGATTTAAAGTTTAATGTATTTAAATCGATATTGAAATACCTTCAATTTGAACTTGAATAATATTTGATTCAATGCATTTCATGATTGAATTAAGGTTTATTTCTGTTTAGGTCAAAGTTTTCGCATTTTAATTCATTAGTTGAAAATTATTTAATTCAAAGTTGATATTTTTTAATATTACTAGGTTTTCCTTTAAAATATATTTTAAATACTTTCCATTTTGAATTGAATAATTTCTCCGTTGACTGTAAATCATTCCGATTTCTATTTGAAATGAAGTGGTTTTATTTGATTTTACGTTGTTTTTCTTCTGAGTGCATTAAAGCAAAAAAAAAAGAAAAAGGTGTTGTTTTTGGGTTTTTCTGATTTTCAAAGGTTTCTTCAACAATCAGTTTACTTGAATCAATAAATAAATTGAAATTTGAAAAATTAATGAGGTCGTTATTGGTGTAGGAAAAACAAGAGTATGACGTAGGTATGTATGTATTAGTTTTTGTAATTTTGTTTTATAAAACTTGATTATGTTTCTGATCACCCTCAACAGCATCATCGTCATCATCATCATCATCATCATCATCATTGTCATCGCGTGCTGCTTTGCAATTTCTGAAAGGCGTGCTGGTGTACGTACAAGGATAAAAAACGCACTGATAGATTCGTGGGCGAAAAAATCAGGCAACGAAAGAGTTACCTTGCATTTGCTGGAGTCCTTTATCGTTGTTGTTGTTGTTGTTGTTGTTGTTGTTGTTTCAACCCAGTTCCACTTGATCCCTTCAACGAGATTAGAAACAAACGGAAGAAAAGAAATATTCTATAATAAAATCAGTAAAGCATTCAGCAGCAGCAGCAGCAGCAGCAGCAGCAGCGCCGCCCAGAATTAATTTGTTGTGTAGTTGTTTTTGTTGTTATTTTTCTCTGCAATAATGGCTAGCTGGTGGCTGGTGGCTCTGCAAACTTTTTCCATATCAGCCTGCATTCGTTTGAATGCCGCGTGCTTCATAAATGAATGACCTGGATTGTAGATTTATACGAATCTCTTCGTATGATAGTTATTCCCAGGAGCACGTTGTTCCCAGGCGCTCCCAACACGTTCGGTTATGTTACGGCTGCGAAGTGGAGGGCTCGGTGGAGGGAGGGCAGAGGGAGGTGTCGTTGCAAATTGATATCCTTTAACCCTTTAACTTCCTACGGTAGTGATAATCACTGTATCGTTGCTCAACAACAAACACAGAAAAAACAAAGTCGAAAGAAGGGGAGAAACTTTTACAACTTTTGGGAAACATCTTCCTCTATTGTTGTCCCATTGTCCCACAGAGAGCAAAAGAATTAAGAAAATTGATAATAAAATATATTGAAAATGTACAATTTTGGGCTAGTGTTGTATTTAGAGAGGGTGGGGGTGGGGGTGGGAGTGGGGGTGGGAGTGGGAGTGTTGAAGTAGTGGTAGTTGTAGACCTCAAAATACATCTATTCTTGCTCAGCAGCAACCTCGAGATTCGATTTAGCCATGGCCGGCCGTCTCGGTATATTCCTTTTTAACTTCTTCCTTTTATCTAATCGAACTGACTTAGCCATATTGAGCTCTGAAAATGATCTGAAATTTTATGCAGCAAATTTCGCTTTGCAAATATTTTGTTTAGAAAACAATATTAAATCGCAATCAAAGCAAAACAACACAATTTTGCAAGACTGGCTTTGAATCGAAGATTGTTTGCACAAAATGTAATAAATTAAATTAAATAAAATACACAATAAAATAAAACACAGTTAATAAAATTTCCTTTATTTCATTTTCTCTGTGGCCCTTTTTCAAATACTCGATGTATTCTAGCGTATACTTTTCGTTTTCGTTCTTATGTTAAAAGTGGCGCAAGAAACAAAGCATTGTATGTTTGCCTGTTTTGGTATTCATTTTTTATTTTGACCGAACTGACCGACCGACCGACCGACCGACCGACCGACCGACTACGGCTACGACGAATATACGAGGGGATTTTTTGATTTGAGGGGAAATCTGTTTTCCTTACCTTAAGTTAAGTTATGGTCCTTTCCATGCGTTGACCTCTGAACTGCGATGAAGCGCACTTCAACTCAAAAGTTGCTGGCTATATCGTTGATTTAGGAAATTATTATTTAATGATGCAGAGAGTAAGCTCCTCTGAAGTTTATAGCGTCATAAAATCTGAATAATAAAAAGAAAAATGTGAGATTTTTTGTGTAATTGATGATTATCATGGAAAGATTGGTATACATTAAGCATGCGTGCATGATTATATACATATGTACATATATAATTATTTGTCATATTAAAAATTCGGCGTGACTTTATTTGTGCTTTTTCCCAAAGAGTAAGGGTACAGGGTTATCCATTTTTTCTTTCGGAAAGTGAAGTAAAGAAAAGCATATTTAATACTTAGATATCGATTGAATTTTTATTTAAATATGATGCTTGGCCTTTGCCATTATGCGTGAAAAATAAAAGCGTTCAAAGGTACCGCTTCACGGGACATTTTGCCGGCTTCAATTCATTCGAGGTAATTTTCGATGACTTTTTGACACAAGTCCGGCAATAATTCGGCCATAACTTGACCGGTTGTCATTCTTTAAATGCTCCAAAGTTGAGGGATTGTTCGCATAAATACGCTCTCGTGCGTAGCCCTAAAAAAAGAAGAAATCCAAAACCGTTAGGTCGCACAATCTTGGTGCGAATAAATTGGGCCTGTTGTCGTTGTTGTTGTTGTTGACCAGTTCAATTTATTCCTCGGCATTGCGCTTGAGAATGTGTCTCGAGAAAAAAATGAAAATTTTTAAATAAGCGTTATCTCGAGAATTAGAAAGTTGGCGGTATTGATTTTTATGGAAATTTGATAATAAAACATGAATGAGATGGTATAATTTTTGTCAAAGTTTAAAGCTTTCAAGTTTTACGTAACAACAATATTTTTGTTGTTAAATTTATGAATTTATATATTATCAAACAATATTCATATTATTTTATTATTTATTATTGCATATATTTTATTATTTTTTGTCAGGTTATTATTTTTTGCAATAAATGCACACTTTATTAAATATACGTAATTATGTATGTTTGTTTGATTTGAAGTTTTGAGAAGAGCAAATGTTTTTTTTTTCGATATATGATGTGATTTTTTGGACATTTTAATTTGTTCCATTAATTTCATGAATTTTTGGCTTATTTAATTCTTTTCAAAATTTTATTATTCTAACTTTTATTGCTTCAAATTCGGTTAAAATGAAATAAGTTATGAAGAATTTAACTTCAATTTGAAAGTGTATTTTTATCTTAAAAAAACTAGAACTATTTTATAAAAAAATTTTAATATTAAAGAGATTGATTTAAATGTTTTTAAATAAATGATTATGTTTAATAATATTTTTAAATTATATTTTCTTATTACAAGGATTTTTTTTTATTTCTCCTCTTTTGGTTTCACTCCACTGTGCGTTAAGGTGCCGAAGATTTATGGATTTTCGACAGCGAATGGATTTTGCATTAAATACTTGCACTTTTTGATATGCGCTGTTTGTTGCTGTTGTTTGTTTTTTTTTTTGTTTTTTGATAGAAACGAACTTAATTAATTTTCAATTCTTAAAAGGAGAAGAACGGATTAATACTAAAAAGGAATTTCTGCTGTTTAACGATTGTCTTTCTTTCCCTTTCACGATTTTACGATTGTCATTTTTCATGTTGGAATTTGAAATATTGTTGTTGTTGTTGTTGTTGTTGTTGTTGTTGTTGTTTCGGGTTTAGTGGTAGATGTTGTTGCTGTTGTTCAAATTTTTCTTCAAGGGACTGAAAAATATAATCCTTTTTTCTCGTTGTACCCATAAAAAAATCTCAACTTGCAGAATAAGGAGGAGAACAACAACAACAACAACAACAACACAACAACAACAATAACAGGAGAGAAAAAATAAGTGCTTTAAGTGAAATGATGTCGTTTGTGCTGGAAGAAGTGTAGCAGCTGCATCTTCAATCCTTATTTTATCCTTTTTCTTTATTATTCCAACTTCTGCTGCCGCACACTCTTTTCCAACAACTTTTGTTGTTTCGTTTATTTGTTTGTTTATTTGTTTGTTTATTTGTTTGTTTGTTTGTCTGTTTGGCTGTTGCCTCTCCATCACCGACTGACTCTTTGGGGAGCACTCTCGTGTGCCGCCCGTGCCTTGGCCGCTCTCTAAGCATTCAGCTGCGGCCGCTGGCGCTGTCGCTGGCGCTGTCGCCGTTGCTGCTGCGGCTGCTACTGCTGCTGTAGCTCTCGTTGTGGCTGGTGTTGTTGTTGTGTTCCTCTTGTCTTTGGGCTAGAGTTGAAGAATTGTTCGAGCAACGAAGCTCGAAGCTGGCGGAGATGCGCCCTGATCAAAGGGTGGCGGCTGGTGGTTTGTTCAGTCAATGTCGGCACACAAACAATCGAACAAGCGAAAATAAGTGTACTGCAGCATTCGCGTCGTTGCCAGAAACCACTACACTGAAAAAAAAAAAAAAACAAAAAAAAAAGGGAAACGAAGGAGCAGAAAATGATGCACATTTATGAAATTCGTGTGAGATAAAAAAATCAGTCCTTTTTTTTGCAATTAATTGTTGATTTATTTTTTTTTTTTTTTAACACATTAGAAGAGGCCTGCTGGAGTGTATAAGGTTAAATTATACAATCCTTGTAAGGAAAAATTTGGCGGCTTAAAAAACTTGACAACTGCATTTATTTAATTGATTTTTCGATTAGTTTAGTTTAGTTTAGTTTAGTTTAGTTTTAGTTTCAAGCTAAATTATTTTTTTTTCCTTTTAATGGATACATTTTGTTGTCAACACTATGTAAGCACTAATTCTCTCCAATATCTTCAATATCATGCAATATCTCTCTCTTTCCAATGGCATCTCTATTATTACCGATCTCCGCTGCTCTATATCTCTCTCTCTCTCTTTCTCTCTGCTTTTCTGCCCTCACTTTTCCTTAAAAAATTCCAAAAAACTTAAGTTTGATTTAAATTGCAGAACTTTTAATGTTTTCATCCTTTGAGTGTAATGTCGAAATCAACCCAAAGGACCAAACAACAAAAAAAGCGTGTACACAATACAAAGCACACACCCAAGCAAACAAACATATACACACCTTCCCAATAGGAACGAACACACACAAACTTCCACTCTCAGTCTCCTGCAATGATGCATACACACGCACACACAAACACACCCATTTACTCACGTTTGGGCTGGTAGAAAAGAACTTGAAACATTGTATTTGTTGAATCACGTCAGTACGAAAGCGAAGACCAACGCCGAAGCGCGTAGTGTTCGTGCCAAGCAGAGCTAACGAAGGTTCGTTCGAAGGAACGAAGCAGTAGCGCACACTGATGATGCGCTGCGCTGCGAAACGAAACGAGATGAGACGATGTGATGCGATGCGATGCGATGCGATGCGACGCGATGGTGTGCGCCAGAACGAACACTTGAGTATTCTGTGATGATTGCTTTCAGTTATTGAGAGGGAGTCAATGCGGAAGGATGGATTTTTGGATGCTGCTCCTGGTCAGAGTCGGTCTTGCGAAATTGTGTACTGTTTGAGTAGTACGTACGTTCCGTCGTCGGTCGGTCGGTCGGTCGGTTGGATTGTTTGAACGGTTGGTGGTAGGTCGCTTGATTGGTCTGGGATTAGACGGAAGCACTGCTGCTGCTGTTGCCATTGCTGTTGTCGTTGCTGCTGCCATTGCCACTGCCGTTGCTGCAACTATTGCTGGCCGAATTTAATGTTGCAAACCAGTCGAAAATACTCGAAAGTACTTACGCGTTGTAGAAATTCGAGAATTCGTGCGTACCTCACGGTTCGTCTGTTCGTCAGTCTGTCTGTCATGCGGGCCGAGGGTCGCGGTGTGAGTGTGTGCATTATCTGGCGGTGTGTATGCAGCTGTATAATTGCGATATGTGTAGTCGCGCTCAGTGTGTGCAATTGTGCGGTTTTTCTGTATTAATTTCAAAGGCACGACAAGGCGGCGCGGTGCAGCCATCAGCTCAACTGCAGCCAACGGCAGCGGGCGGGAGCAGCACTACCACGGCCACGGCCAGCAGCCGCCATCAATCGAATCCTGCGAAAATATTGTATATACGTTGAATAAATTGAATAAATTGAATAAAAATTGAAAAAAGGAACGCAATTAAAAAGCTCAAATTTATGAGAGATAAAAATTAAAAACGCGTTAATGCAAGAAACGGTTTATTGTAAATTTTTAGGGACTTTTTTTGTTACGTTCCGGAGGAGACTCCGGATTTATGCGTTGCTGTTGGTGTGTGCGTGTGTGTGTGCGCGCTTAGAATACATGCAGGAAACATTTTCAGAGCTAAACAAATTCCAACAACAACAACAACAACAACAAATACAGAAACGAATAGGTGGGTAGTACGAAGTACAAGTCATGCACCGAAAAAAAAAAAACAACAACAAAAACAACAACAACAACAACACTTTCCAAAAGTAATGACCGAATTTGGAAAAAATCAAGAAGTTTATTTCCTTCAATATTTTTTTCCTTTCAAAAAAAAAAAAAAAGAAAAAGAAAAACAATGTGATTTATACTTTCTGCCGGCGATTTCTTATAATGATGCGCCTGCCACAGTAAACGCCCTCACCCACTTCACCGCCCATTTGGGTAACCCCTTCCACTCCATTCCATTCCATTCCATTACGATAAAGTTTCACGGGAACATTTTTATTGCTCACCGGCGGGCGACCAGGTTGGGTGGAAGTGTGTGGAAGGGGGTGAGGTGGAGGTGGAGGTAGCGTAGTGTTAGCATGAAGGAATCGCGTTGCATAGACAAAAATCTGTAAGAAACAGAATAGAAAAGGACAAGCTTCAAAGCACAAGCGTCGGCTGGTTCGGGCTTGACGGCAATGGATTTCGTCTGCGCTGAGAAAATCTCAGCGTGTGTGTGTGTGTGTGCGTGGGTTTGTGGGGAGGGGGAGGGAACACCTCTCAGTACATGTTTATGGATATCGTAGTTATATAAAAGCTATATATGTACAGATGTACATAATTAGATATACATAATGTATATCTAATATTGGCAATTGAATATTTTTTCGGACTCTCACGAACCGCCAGTCGTTGCCCCCCCCCCCCCCCCCCCCTCTCCCTTTTGCCAAACGCCCACCAAAGCCATAAAACAACAACAGCAGAAACAAAAAAAGAGGAAAATAGTTTCGTCACTCTTGTCTTCCTCGCCGCTGCTGACATTAACAACAACAACAACAACAACAACAACAACAACAACAACAATAACATCGCTCGGTTGTTCTTTTCTAAATTGCTTTTATTGTTTTGCCAAAAGTTGGTGGTGTTGTTGTTGTTGTTATTTCGGTTTTCATTGTTTGCAACGTTGTTTGTATTTTTCTTTTCGGCTGATGCTGTTTTCGACTGATGTTGTTGTTGTTGTTGTTGTTGTTGTTGTTGTTTATCCCGTCACCGTCATTCGGAAATTCCGCAAATGATTCTTCGTTCTGTTTTCTTTTTTTGTTGGGCTTTTTCCATTTTCTTTTTTCATTCTTTGTCTAATTTTTTTTTTTTTTTGTCGATATATAACATTATTTGCTGTTTTTCTCTGGGGCTGCCTGATTTTATTCCGATTTTCCGACTTTCTTTCTCCTTTCACCACCCTCGCCTGCTTCACCTACGCCGCTTTTTCTTCTTCTTTTTGCCGTTCTCACACCCTTCCAAATCTCTTCTTCTATGACATCGACAACACCTCTTCCGTCACGGCGTCGACCCGGCTTCAAATCATGCAGTCGTAGTCGTATTTTTACCAAATCTTTGCCGTGGCGGCGGCAGCGTTAATGCCTTTCTGATGCCGTAAAGTAAGCTTCTTCTCTGCTGCTGCTGCTGCTGCTGCTGCTGCTGCTGCTTCAGCAGAAAGAGCGGACAAGTTGAGTGTTTGCGGTGGGCGGTGGGCGGTGGGCGGTGGGCGGTTACGAATTTGCTTCCGGCAGTGTAAAAACAAAAAGTTTTCGCTTCGGCTTCACAGCTTTGCCCTGCGGATTAAGATTTCGAGAGTTCGAATTGATTGCGATATCAATAAATTCTTTTTCTTTACGTTCTTGTTTTTCGCACATTTTTCTTCGGTCGTGTCGTACTTTGTCTGCTCCTTTCGGCACACCCACACACGCGCACACTTTTGCTAATTCTTACCCTCCTACGCCTACACCGACTTGCCGTCTCTCTGCGCCACCTCTGCGCCATTGCATTAACCAGCCCCATGTAATTCTCGAAATTTCATTGTATTTGCTTTTGGATATTTGCTGGAGTGTGTCTGAAACACGAGAGGATTTGTTCGGGCAAACAGTGGTGGCACATGAAAAATTACCCGAAACCTCAGGTGTAAAGTGTGAAAATTTCATTTCATCAACGTTCATTTCTGACATTTGCGAATTATTCACTTTCAAAAATTGCTAAAAGTTCTCGTTGAAACAGTTTTAAAATGTCGACAAGTTTTTATTCTTTTGTGGAAAACTTGTTGGGGACAATTTGTGTCAATTTGATGTCAGTGATCAACAACAACAGAAAATTGTCGCAAATTTGTTGAAAAAACCTTTTGTCGCTACTTCGTTTAAAAACATAATAAAGTGATAAAAAGAAAATTACAAGTATGTATGTGAGTTATATAGTAAATAAAATATAAAATGGCAATTCTTGTTCAATTCCATTTTGATAAGACTGGGACGAAAGCGAACTTTCTTTGAATCATTAAAAAGTTTGATTTCAGAATTTTTAAGTTAAGTTTCGAAAACGTTTGAGAAGTCTACACTTTTTCAATTGAATGAAAAAGAATTTTTCACTTCAATTTCAGAAATTTTCACTTGAATTTCAGAATTTTTCAGTTTAGTTTCAGAATTTTTTAGTTTGATTTCAGAAATTTTCAGTTCAATTTTAGAATTTTTCAGTTCAATTTCAGAATTTTTCAGATTGATTTCAGAATTTTTCACTTGAATTTCAGAATTTTTCAGTTTGATTTTAGAATTTTTCAATGCAATTTACGAATTTTTCAGTTTGATTTCAGAATTTTCCAGTTTGATTTCAGAATTTTCAGTTTATTTTCAGAATTTTTCAGTTTTATTTGTAGTTCAGAATTTTTCACTTGAATTTCAGAATTTTTCAGTTCAATTTCCGAATTTTTTAGTTTGATTTCAGAAATTTTCAGTTCAATTTCAGAATTTTTCAGTTTAATTTCAGAATTTTTCAATTCAATTTCAGAATTTTTCAGTTTGATTTCAGAATTTTTCAATGCAATTTCAAAATTTTTCAGTTTAATCTCAGAATTTTTCAGTTTAATTTCAGAATTTTTCAGTTTAATTTCAGAATTTTTCAATGCAATTTCAAAATTTTTCAGTTTGATTTCAGAATTTTTCAGTTCAATTTCAGAATTTTTCAATTCAATTTCAGAATTTTTCAGTTTGATTTCAGAATTTTTCAATGCAATTTCAAAATTTTTCAGTTTAATTTTAGAATTTTTTAGTTCAATTTCAGAATTTTTCCGTTTGATTTCAAAATTTTTCAGTTTAATTTTAGAATTTTTTAGTTCAATTTCAGAATTTTTCCGTTTGATTTCAGAATTTTTCAGTTTAATTTCAGAATTTTTTAGTTTGATTTCAAAATTTTTCATTTGTATTTCAGAATTTTTCAATTCAATTTCAGAATTTTTCAGTTTGATTTTAGAATTTTTCAGTTCAATTTCAGAATTTTTTAGTTCAATTTCAGAATTTTTCGTTTGTAGTTCAGTTTTCACTTTTCAGTTTAATTCAAAAAAATTCTGAACTACAAAATGGACTGCAGATTCCAGTTTTTCTTTTTGTGATCGCTTTGCCCTTTGTGTCAACTTAAACTTAAAGTGCCAACTTTAAAGAGGAAGCATCTCCGCCGAGCATACTCGTATCCCACACAAATAGCACGGTTTATTTTATACTCCGTGTAATTGTTTTTTCAACAGGAAAGAAATAAATCGTTTTCAATAAATTATAAAAAGGTTTAAAGAACTAACTTTAACAAAAAAACTAGAACTAGAGAGGTATATTTTTTCTAACTGGATAAAAAATAAAAAATAGCTTCAAATATTTTTGTAACCTTCGCGCCAAGATATACTGATATTGATATTTATTGTCAATATGAATCTTAACTGCAAGCTTAAAATTGTGTGATTAATTTTAACGGATGGAACCAAGTCATCATACTCGTACCAAATATCAGCGTGGTAAACATACATAAAGGATTTTGTGGCCCACTTTTCGTTCAATGCTATACAGGTGTGTAGGCGTGGGGTATATGGACATCAGCCAGGCTGATATTAACACGCCCGGTGGAAGGAACAACAAAAAACTCTTTTGTTCATTTGTCCATTTTGTACAAACGTCACTGTACAGCAGCCAATAAGTTAGACTTTGTGCTGTTTATAATTAAAACTAGAAAAAAAAACAATTTTGTTTTGTTTGAGCGTAAAATTTCGGCAGCAACGAAAATGATACAATCTCTCGGCATACGAGTATAGTGCATATACATATATGTATGTATGAACAATAGAATTAAGAGGAAAACAACAACAACGAAAGGAGTAACCACTGCAAGAGAACACAACACAATGCGTGCCAGCGTTGGTCGGTCGGTCAGCTCCGCTCCGCTCGAGCTTGGTCATGGATGCTGCAGGACGCCAGCAAACGTTGAAATCGATCTTAAATGTTGTCGGTTTGAAGGAGGGTGAGGTCAAGGGGACACTCCAAATTATGTGTAATAAGTTTTAATGCGCTGTGTTTGACTGAAGAGTTGACTTCTGTTGTTTTTGTAGAAGCTCTTGTGTTTTGCACTCTCATAATATTGACTGCTCCGCTCATACTGCCCAAAGTATTTGTGAGTAGATGTGGGTGGATGGTCGTGTGTGTGTGTGTGGGTGTCTGTGTGTGTGTGTGTCTCTCTCTGTATGTTTGTGTTCGGTTCCTTTAATGCCGCGTTGCGCGACCAAAGGTGGATTTAGCCATCGGCAAACGTGCTCCAGCCGGGGCTCCGTCGGATTTACCATAAATCAATCAATCCATCTGCTGTCACTCTCGCTGATGGCAGAATTTTTAGTAGCATTTTTTAACTACTCTTTCTTTATGCTATACCTACTACCTGCCGGTTACCTGCTGCGTTGGTGTGTCGGCCGGTGTTAACGACAGTACATAATAAAGTTCGCAGTTTATGCAACTGCTGCATGAACGGCCATTTTTTTGTTCGAAATACTTTGGTCTTAAGTATTTGTGTAAATATTTTTTTTGGGTTTTTGTGCACGTTTAGTGTTTTGTATTGTATTGTAATCGAACAATACCAATAAGTTCGATTAAATGCTCTCCATTGTCACCATTTCTCCATTTAAGTACACTTAAGTACTTCTTGCCGTTGTACGTAGCAACTACTTTTCCAAAATCAATTAGGAAACTTTTTGCTGGTTAGTGTGTAAAGCTCTTCCAAAAGCGAATTGAACTAATTTGAACTATTGTGCTGTAAACTAAAATCGCCGGCGAAGTTTCTTTTGGAATTAGCTCTTTACAGAATTTCGGGGATTTGTTCTCTTTCGCTGTGAAAAACTGTTTCTGCTTTCAATGAAAAAATACTTTCTATTACAAACGACGGTCCGGGAAATTTCGGGAAGCGCGCAAGAGGAGAAAATGGCAGAAATTTAGTTGCTCAATTTCAGTTTCACACTTCCGCATCATACTTCACAACAAGAGTAGCGCAGAGTAGCTGAAACAACGGGAAAAACATTGCGACAACAACAACAATAACAACAACAACAAGGGCATTAATACTAAAGTCAAGTAGAACAATAACAAGAACAGCTATCACGACAATTAAATGCTCTTTTATTGAAAAGAATAAATAAAACAAAAGGCCAACGACAACAGAAAGACCAATAACGATGACAACAACAACAACAATGCAAAACAACAGAACACAAAGTGCACAGCAAACATTTACGCAAAAGACAGGCTCTAATTGCACACCCTTCCCCGCACACCCTCTCCCGAGAAACGCTCCACACCGCACCGCACATCCGCACACACACACACACACACACACACACACACGCATATTCGAATCTCTTAAAACACACCCACACACACTTGGTCCGGTTCAGAAGAGAGAAAGAGAGAGAGAGAGAGAGAGCTAGCACACTTGAGATTGAGATATCAACGCATTACAAAAAACTGTCGACTTAAAATTGAAAAATATATTATAAAAAATATAATAATTAATTACGAATTATACATTATGAAAATATAAGAAAATATACATATATTATAAAAATAAAATATTAATATATTTTTATAATTTTTAATTTTAATTTTTTAAAGGTCGTTTATTGCTGCTTCTATTCTTCTAACGAACTCACTTAATATCGTATAACTTAAAGCTAAGTTAATTCTTTTACAAAATTGGATTGCTTTCGTTGCTAAATTTATTGTAATAAATTTAAAAATGAATCTTTAGTATTTGCATTTTGTAGTAGTAGAAATTTGTGTAGTGCTTTTGGTCCAAATTCTTTCAAAATATTCATCATCAACATAATGCGGGTAATCGCTTTGACGTGAATACTTGAATAGATTGGTTGTATTGCCCTTAAATTGATTTCTATGAAATACAAATCTGCTCTACTTGTAAACAAATGCAACAATTTGCTGGCGGTTTTGGCCATTATATCTTTTCAGCTTTCATAGCTCACATGGGTATATCGTATACTACTTTCGATGCGATTTTTAACATTTTGCCTTAAAAATATACGATCTATTGCCTATATAAAGGGTCTGCAGTCCGCCACTGGAGGCTTTATCGATCTTGGGTTATCACTTCATGAAAATCATTAAAATTTCTCTACTGATTGACTTGTTGAGATGGATTTCACCATAAATACGATTATTTGAGTAGGCAAAAAACAAATTTGAAGTCCAAAGTTTATAAAATTTCTCCTTCCATAGCAGTTATTGGCGTCACGGCGATTTGAATGCGGTTTTCAAAGATAAATCTCACATTTACAGAAACAGCATAAGATGTTTTCCTTTTAAAAAAATATGTGAGATATGTGTCTATCCCATTCTTTGATCTTGCGTTTTTCTTTTTTATGTATTGTGTGTACAAATATATTGTTATTTGATTTAATTTTTAAATAATATTTGTACTTTTTAACGGTATTTGTTCTTGGGATGCGTCATTAAAATTGATTCGAATTTTCCATTGTGTCTTTTTTAATTAACAAGTTAACAATCAGTAGAATCATTTTTAAAGATTAGTAGATTAGTAGAAAAGAAAAGATAAATATTTTTAAAAATAGTCTTTAATGGTAGTCGCTCTTTTTCTTCTTCATCTCTTTTCTATTCCATCAAAAGCATAACTACAATCCACACTTTGTTTAAACTTGTTTAAACAGAATGAAATGATTGAAAGAAAACTTTTCACTTGTTTTTTTTTATTTATTGTACAATCTCCATCTCGAGGTGTGTTCTACTCACCTCGCAACATTTGCAAGTTCTCTTTTTCAAAAAAGTTGGCAACTCTTTTGAAGCTCATGTTTTTGTACTACAATGTATGAAAAGTCAAAAGCTATTATAGCATAATGCGTACGTGTGTATAAAGATGGCTATAAGTTAGTTGAAGGACCGAAGGGGCGCGTGCGGGGAGGAATGCATGTGAAATAATGTATGCAACTTTAAGGAAAACACAAAGGGTACCTCTACATGGTGCTACAAAAAAGTGTTGAAAGTAAGAAAAAAGGCAGGCAGCGGCAACAACAACAACAACAACAACAACAAAGACGACAACGATAAAGGAATTACAGGCGAAAAAGGCAACAGTAATAGCAAATGGTAACAAAAGTTGAGGTAGCAGCAACAGCAACAATAACAAGTTTCACAAACGAAACTTATGCTGCTTAAGTTCTCGCTCTTTCACAGACGCTGACGCTATGACGATGCCGATGCTGCTGCTGCTGTTTTTGCTTCTGGCGCTGTCGCACTCAACAAAAGGAGGCTTTCTTTCTGAAGGAAAGCGAGCTCTTTTTATTAAGAAGTTACAAGACTTGAGTACAGCAAACACAATTATCACGATTGTTGATGAGCAACGAGATGCAATTCAGCGTGAATGGCTAGAAGGACATGCACCAAATGCACCGCATGACGGTACAAGCGCCACGAAGCGTCAGCCTGCCGGCAATGTGTGGATGTTTCTGTATGCGACGAGTATGAGTATGTGAATGAATGGGTGAATGGGTGAATGGGTGAATGGGTTTGTGAGTGAGTAGAGGGTTAAGTAAGCAAGCGAGTGTACGCGTCAGCGTGTGGGTGTGTGTGCGTGTATATGTAAGCAGCTGTATGAATGGCCGCCTGGAATGTTTGTTTTGATTTAAACAAATGAGCATCGTTTAAATTTTGCACCTCTTCGTTTTAATTCATTAAGCCTCAGACTGGCTGGAAGGACAATTTTTCAGTACAGCTGCTAACATTTTGAAAGAGAGCGCAATAATGGAGGAGGACTGTTATTGCTTTGTAAGAAATTAAGTTAAAGGAAAAATAGAAAATTGAAAAACTGTAACTTATCGCGCCAAAGAACGTCTATAATTTCAATAAATGCGAATTGAAACAGAATCTTCACTGACAAAGAAATAATTTCCAAATAGTCGACGTGTTAAATTGCCGCAAAATCAGGTCAAACGAGAAGATCTACTCTATACAAACAAACAAGTACGAGTATGTGCATACTATGTATGTATATACGCAAGTGTTCGAGTATATATGATTAGCGAGTTAGGTCGTGCGAAATTAATGTACTAAATGCTTACAGAATTAATTATACGACGCACAATTAATCATAATCGTGTAATTAATTATTTAATAATTGCGGTCCAATCATGATTATCTGTCACAGAACTATGCCGAAAAAACGACAATAAACCTTAGCCCCTGTTGCTCTGTTTATAATGGACAAATGAACAAACAATTTATTTATCATCATTTGAAACATTATTTATTTAACACTTGGGCCAAAAATAACGGATGCGCCATCTTTTATGTCGCTATGAAAAAATTAAATAACTTTAACATTAATCAACCGATTGACTTGAGTTAATATGTTTTTGAAACGTCAGTTCAGTACAATTTTAATTATGCATCTCCACGTCTTTTGAGCTACGGCCAAAGAGTCGTTCGAATGGTTAGCACGCTAAACCTTATTTTTGGTAGCAAATTTTGATGACCGACGAGGTCCATTTGACACTCTCTGGCGCCGTTAACAAGCAAAAATTACCGCATTTGGAGAACGGAGAATTCATGCAATACCATTGCATGATCAAAAAGTGATTGCTTTGGCCGGCGTTTGCGGCCCAAAACCATCAGTGGGCCATTTTTCTTCGGCGGAGGCAAAACAGTCGATGGCAACTGATATCGGTGGATCATTTGGCTCACGGATTTATGTCCGACAAATGTCCCACAAATGTGTGAAAAAGGCTTACACTAGACGATAACACTGCGCCATGCCACACTGCAAATCAAACAATGCAGTTTTTGCAACGAAAAAAAAAAAATGCCGACATTGACTGGCCACCCAGATGCCCAGAGTTAATGCCCCACCGGACTTCTTTTTGTGGGGTTATTTGAAAAGCAAAGTGTACGCCAGCAAGCCTCAGACCATTGACGAGCTCAAGGCAAACATTCGAGCCGAAATCGTCGCTAGTATCAGCGTTCGAAGATGCTCGAAAAAGTGATGGACAAAAAAGGCACATTTTGCTTTGGCCAATAGAGGCGGCCACTTGATTGATGTTGTATGCAAACGCTAGTCCAAATAAATTGTAAAGGATCAGTTTAAATAAAAATACTTCACATCATGGAAAGCAGGTGTTTTTTTTTTAAGTTTTTCAATATTCACATACCGACATAAAAGGCGGCGCACCATGCATATGTATACGAGCTTTCTCTTTCTCACTAGTCTATAGCTAGTGAGCATAAGCAACCATTTACGCTTACTCTGTATTTTCATTAATTGTAGTTTCTTTAAGCATCATTAAAGGTTAAGGACTACTTTAAAGAGTCCTTAGCAGTTGTCTTCGACAATGATTCTTGCAATCTTTGTTACTTTCTATCTCTTAATTATTCATTAGACTATTTATTAAATGAATTAAAAGCATAGTAAGACAATATTCAATACACTTTGAATAGATTTGAAATTAAAATGATTAACAATGGATTATATCGAAAATTCGGACACTTTCAAGTCGGTAAAAACCTATTAAAAGACTTTCCTAAATCACCGACGACATCAACGTGCTCTCGAGCAAAGCCCGTGAATTAAGTTGTATTCATTTTTAATTTAAATAGTCTTAGCAGTCTTAAATGGTGCTACTGGGTGGCGTTTGGGGCGTTTTATTAGCTCTCACCTCGCTTTGTGCCGAAGGCAATGCCTTACCTCGTCGGTGGCCAGAAGGTTAACAAGGTAACGCGTATGTCTTTTCGGTTTTTGCCACAACTTCAAAGAATTAAAAGTGTCTGCGATGATGGCAACGTTTGTGATGAAACATTGTGATGTCAGTCGAAGACGACGACAACGGTGTCAACGACGTCTACATTGCTTTGCTGTTGTTGTTGTTATCATCATCATCGTCATCAGCATTATCAGCGCACTTGCTGTTGCCGTCCTCTTGCCGTCGCCTTGCCGTTGCCGTCAGCGTGTTAATCGCCTTTGAGCAAGATTTATGCAGTTTTTGTTTGTACAATACAAACAGTGTAGAATGTAAAAAGGACTTTGTATCCTTTAAAAATACGAGTAAAAACGAAATATGGCGTCTTTGCTGGTAAATAGTAATTTCATGAAGAATGTTTTTTTTTCTTTTTTTCCTTAAAAAATAAAAAGCGTGTGAAAAATATTGGCAATGAAACGCTCAGAAGGTAAGCAATGGAGTGGGATTAACTGATGAAGATAGACAGCAAAAAAGAATTATTGTATTTTCGATATCGATAGAGAGAGAGAGAGAGATAACGGTTTCTTACTGACATGCTTTAAACGAAAAAAAAAGGTTTTGTCTATTATTTAATATATATGTATACGTTTACATATAAATTCTGAAAAAAAATTTCTGGTAAACTTAAATTCAAGCGAATTTTTTTTCTTTTCTACAATAAATTATAAAATTTCATCATACTCGTGTCTTTGCTGTTAACAGTTTTAATACTATGGTGGTACAGGTGGCATTAACGAGCGACGAACGAACGACCGACGAACGACCGACGAACGTCCGCCTGACCAGACCGGTCCAACCAACCGCAATTTCGGAAATTATCGTCCTTTTGACTTCGAACCGGCTACAAAGAGAGCCTCAATTTGTTGCTGTTGGAATGCGGTCAAGATAAATCTGGCGGTTGAAATTAGAAATGTTTCCCCTCAGTCTCCTTCTCTTCTCTGCTCGGCTCTTCTCTTTGCCATTTCCTTTAGTAACATTGGTCGACGCGAGCTGTCAATTGCAGCCGTTGCAGTTCATAGAAGCGTAAGGAAAAAGATATTGTGGAAAGAATTTGATTTAGCCAACTACCGGGTGTATGAAATCTACCTATGTATGTATGTGTTTGTGCACATACGTATGTACATACATCCATACATACATAAATATCTACATACATAGTACATCATATAAGCCCATTTTCTTTGAAACTGTTGTAATTCCTTTCAATGAAAAAATGGAATTAATGAAGAGAAAACCTTTATTCTGGTATGATCTTTATATTTTTTCTAAAAAATTTAAAGAAAAATTTTTTGTAAAATCTATACAATTTTCATAAAACGTAACAAACTGATCCATAAAAATTGCATTGCATTCAAAATGCCAAACTGTAAATATCTCGAAATAGAAAAGAATGGACTTAACACACTTTCAAAGAAAACGGCTCATCTATTTTTATATATATGCACAATTGAGGTTATTTTGAAACACATCCAGTTCAATGCGGTCCTTTTAACACAATATATACATATGTATACATACATACATACATATATGTATGTATATACTCGTATACGGGACATTTTCATACAGGAATTTAAAAAAAAAAAAATTCTTGGGAAACTTTTTGAAAGCTTCTGAAGTTTACGAAAGCAAGGAAGAATCGAAGAATGTTAGGTTGGAAGGAAGGGAGGCAGGAAGGAAGGCAGGAAGGCAGGAAGGGAGGCAGGAAGGCAGGAAGGGAGTCAGGAATGGATAAAGGAACGTAGAAAGAAGAACAAAAAAATTGTCCTGAAGTAAAAAGTTCTTTCATGATTCAATCGGGCTTTGCTTATTCGAAAACAAGATACAGACGTCTATACAAATACCTTACACAAACGCATACAAATCTACTAATACATCTTCTTATTTTATATATATTGTATTCTTTCCGTTGACATAAGAGATTTTTAATCAACATCAAAATCAGTTTTCAACCATTTTTTTACGGCTGTGGACTAATTTTTCCACGTATTATACGAAGATTCATTTCAAGATTCCAATATTAATTAAATCATGCTTAATAACTTCATCACGTAATAACATTAAAACGCGTTTCGTGTAATGTTCAACATTAAAATAATATTTGAAATTCCATTTTTTCTAAAATATCGGACAAATCTTGAGTAATTAAAATCTTGGGAATATTATATAATTTATTTGTTAAAATTATATATAAGTATTTAAAATATAACAAGTAAGAGCGTTATCTTCGGCCTGGCCGAAGCTCATATACCCTACACCCGCATCTGTGGAGGTGATAAAAAGTGGGCGGATGACACCTACTTTTTTTTAATTTACAGTGAGAAAATTTTGATCTATTAACTCGTCTACAACACCGCTTTTCCTACCAAACATCTCATTATATGGTATAGTATATAAGTGGGCGTGTCACGCCCATTTTTCAGAATATATTTTAGTCTAAGAAGGTGGACTCGGGGAAAAAATTTTAGCTTTATATTCGCTCTACAAGCTGAGAAATTGAGCTATAAGCATGGGAAAATTCACATTTGCTACTAAAAGTAGGCGTGACACTTATCCGATTTTCCTCATTTTCAATACCAAACAGCCTATGATGACAAAGTATATTCGTGCCAAATTTCATGGCGATAGCTTTATTCGTTCTCCCGTAATCGTGATTTCTACAGACAGACAGACAGACAGACAGACAGACAGACAGACAGACAGACAGACAGACAGACGGACGGACATGGCTAAATCGAATCAGGAGGTGATTCTGAGCCAGAATATATATACTTTTCTATACCTGCCACGCCTCCTTTAATGCGTTACAAACGGAAGAACAAAGTGAATATACCCTCATCCCTTCGGGTGTAGGGTATAAAAACATGAAATCAAATCAAACATCAAATGATTTTGAAAAATGTTAAATGATATAGAAAATTGTTTTAATAACATAAAAATATTCAGCGGTGAAGCTATAAACGTTCTAACTAATAACATTATTGTAGTATTTCGTAGCCAGTTTCTTTTGTAACATTATTGCCATATAGAATTTATTATATATCATAATATATCATATCATTAATATATCATAATTATTTTATTTAATTTTATTCTTGCAGCTTCTTTTCATTGAATTGGAAAAAATAAATTAAAACTAAAAACTAAAAGAAAATTAAAAATGAACTAAACGGACTGAAAAAGAATTGAAATATCGAAAGAAATGAATTAAATGCACTGAAACAATTAAAGCAACGATTGTTTTCATTCCCTTTTCGCTCTGGATGCGCAGGGGAAGAATTAGGAAGAAGCATAAGCAACATTTTTAAAGCCCGCAAACAAAATGGAAGCACTTAACCCATTGCTGCTGATCATTTTCTTACTTATATCTACCAAATGTTTAAATTCTACATCGCAAATTGTTTATGGTAAGTCTGAATAATAGCAGTTTAAACAAAATTTATTAGTAGTTTTTATAAAATTTTAATGTAATTTTAATTTAATGTAAAATTTATTTGCGCCAACTTTTGTGGTAACACTTTGGTGTTGTATATTTATAGAAATGAATTCTCAACTGGATCCGGATCCCGAATTTTTGGGCACTATTAATAATGTTACATATCCGGCGGGCAGAGAAGCGGTACTGGCGTGTTCCGTACGAAATTTGGGCAAGAACAAGGTAACAAATGTTCGAGCGGAAGGCTTATTTCATTTTATATTTTCATTTTTTCGATTTTTGCTACAGGTCGGTTGGTTGCGCGCCTCCGATCAGACCGTGCTGGCACTGCAGGGCCGTGTCGTTACGCACAACGCACGCATCAGCGTCATGCACGAGGACATGCATACGTGGAAACTGAGGATCAGCAAACTGCGCGAGAGTGACCGCGGCTGCTACATGTGCCAGATCAATACGAGTCCCATGAAGAAGCAAGTCGGTTGCATTGACGTGCAAGGTGGGTTTTGTGAGGGCTGGTGTCGACGGGTTATATATAGGCGGCCCTGTCTATAAGAGACATAGGCGGCCCTGACCCCTTCCAGCTGCCGGAGTCGCTGCGTTGCGGTCACCATACACAAAACCAATTCAATTAATTTGTTACTTGAGTTTCTTTTGTTCTCTTTCTTGCTACATTGTTGTGCTCTCATTTCCTTTCTTTGTGCAGTTCCTCCGGATATCATTAACGAAGAATCCTCTCCGGACTTAGCCGTGCAGGAGGGTGAAGATGCCACGCTGACCTGCACAGCCACCGGAAATCCTATGCCGCGCGTTACGTGGCGTCGCGAAGATGGCGAATTGATTCTAATGCGAAAACCAGGCAGTCGCGAATTGATGAGAGGTATTTTTGCCGTCTTTTTCCGCTCAACTTTTCCAAGCGAAGTTTGAAATATGTGCCCTTTACTCTTTCTGTCGCGCCACAGTGGAATCGTATAATGGTCCTTCCTTGAAACTAACGCGACTGGAACGTCGTCAGATGGGCGCTTACCTGTGCATCGCTTCGAACGATGTCCCTCCGGCGGTCAGTAAACGGGTTTCGCTCAGTGTCCAGTGTAAGTGTTTCTCTTCGCCGAGAAAAGACTGAATCCTTTTAACAATCCTGCGCTTCATTAAAGTTGCTCCCGTGGTCCGAGCACCGAGCCAGCTGCTGGGCACGCCTCTGGGTTCCGATGTACAGCTGGAATGCCAGGTTGAGGCTTCACCCTCGCCGGTTTCGTACTGGTTGAAGGGGGCAAGAATGTCGAATGGCTTTAGCGGTGTTTCGAGTGTCACTCTCGAGTCTGGTCAACCGGGACCTGAAATGCTTTTGGATGGGTAATGTTTTGATTCGAATGATAAAAAGTACTGGCTTGAGTAGCATTGATTTTCATTTGGACTTCCGTTAGGCCCAAGTATGGCATAACCGAAAAACGTGACGGCTATCGTGGCATAATGCTGTTGGTAGTGCGCTCCTTCTCGGCCTCTGATGTGGGAACGTATCATTGCGTGAGCACTAATTCATTGGGTCGTGCTGAAGGTACCTTGCGTCTATATGGTAAGGCAGAGTGCGGTTGGTAGGTGCTGTAGCAAAAAAAGCTCTAAGAATCTGTTTCGTTTTGCTGTTTAGAAATCAAATTGCATCCGGGCGCTTCTTCCACCAACGACGATCATCTCAACTTCATTGGAGGTATTTGAAAATCTATATGAAGAAACAAATTTCAAATATGAGGCAATTCTCTTTTTCTCCCAGGACTTGAAGAAGCAGCACGTGGTTCAGCTCTGACGCATCAGACGCCATCGCATTCACTGATTCAACAAATATTACGGTTTTCGTTAATGCTTGGCTTTGTTTCGTTTGTTACAAGGTGATGGAATGTGGTGCTGCAATATGATTAAAATTACCAACGAGTGTACTCATGCATTCATACTACATTCATTCTACATGCATTCATTCCTTCTGCAGTCATTCGTTCGTTCAATTATAAAAGATATTTCGACGAGTATACGATACAATAACGCAATTTACTTATGTATTAATTAATTAATTCATAATCATACATAATGTACCTATACTCGTTGACACTATCACCAACGAGTTGAGTGAACTCGCTACTCGGCCACTACGATTTCAATTCACGAGTTTTTCTTCAATTTATTCCCTACGAAAACCAAAGGCAAAGAGTATAAATTTTTTAATAAAAAATTACAACTATAAATTCTTATCGGTTTACAAAACCAGAAGTAAACACAATTTTAAAATGCCAAAAAAAAAAAAACCAAACTTAAAAAACTCAATTAAAATGAAACGAAAAATATCAAATTAAACAAAATTATTGTAACATACGAGATTGCCAAATATTCATAGTGTACGCTAATCTATCAATTATAGAACGAATACGAATTACCGTGGACTGAAAGTCCTCAAAAATGCTAAAAATTCTACAATTAAATTATCAAAGAAAATGTCAATGAAGCTAATAAAGCGTAAAATTATTATAAATACATGAATCAAACTCAACTCAAAGTATTAAAGTAACTAAATATCATTAATTGAATGAGAAAATTAAAGAAGTGAATAATAAATAAATAAAGGAATTAGTTCTTGAGTAATCGCATTAATTTCTTCTAACTTTTTTATAAATTTGATTGATAATTAAATAATCTCACCACTTGCGAATTCCTAACAAATCTTATTCGTATTTTAAATACATATTCGTTATAACTGAATACTTAAAAGAAGGCTAAAGGAGAAAGTGCTAAATAAATAAAACAAGCATCAATGTTAAATAAATAATTCAATAACGCAATCTATCGTATTTTATCTATAAGCAGAAAGACAAGAAAAAACTACATTTCATTATATATTTATCTAATAAAGTTAGACAGTGTAATTGTTTTTTATTTTGTGTCGAATATTTTATGATAATTTTTTTTATAACACAATTAAGAAAAGATTATTGAAAATATATCAGTATTGTTAATTTTCTTACACATATCTCTAAATCATATCTTTTGTAATTGTTGTATACATACGATACCAATTTATATTTTAACTTAGTTTTTAAATAATAGAAAAGTAAATTACAAGTTAATTTATGAATTGAAATAAATAAATATAAAATATTGCTAAAAAGTTGTTAGTATTTTCTTTTCTATTTATGCTAATTTTTTGACAAAGAGACGCGAAGAGGAAAAGAATTTACAAATCGAAAGATAAATATATATATAAATAATATATATATGTACATATATATTATTATTTTTATAATATACGTAATTCATTTTTGTATATTTCTTTTAAGAACTCAATACCTATATTTTATTGACACTGGGCTACGCTTGTTTTTGATACATATTTTGCAGTTTTAATTGCTATTATCGCCAAAAAGTATGCCACGAAAAAATTACTCACATCTTAATATGAAGCGGTTGCGTTCGTTTTATTTAACAGATATTTAACAGCCTGTTGTCAATGAGACTCGTATTAGAGAGGACTGCATGAGACGTCTCAAAAGCACTTTCGAGATACAGAAAAAAAATCGAGCATTAATTGCAAAGATCTCTTTCTTTTTCGAATCGAATGAGACAATGATCGAATTATGAATTGGTGGAATCGAAAAAAGGAAGTCGGCCTTTAGAGTTTGAGCAGTGAGAATGAGGGAGAGTTTTTTTTTCACTTCTTTATTTGTCGATAACTTTCAGACGCTTAAACGGCGGTCTGCTGTCTGCGTTGCTACGACGGTGAAGACTACCTCATTCATTGTGTTAGTAGTTGTTGTTGTCAACGCGTTTTGACAACAGTTTCCTTTCTGTTGAGTTCTGTTCTTGAATTTTTGAGTAAGGGGTTAAATTTTCATTCGAAATGTGCTCTACCGCAGTACTGTACTCGAGTGTATTCGTGTGCTCGGGACATCCCATGCAGCCCTCTAATACGTATACGCATATGCGTTTGCGCAAGCATTTACATTATTCATACTATCGGAAAACACTTTCATCAGAAAACGCTTAGTGGATTATGAGTTCGAAAGTTTTTCATTCAATCCTTTTTTCATACCAAATGTAAACTAATTTAACTCATCTAAATTCTAAAGGAAGGAATCAACTAAGGAGGCGAGCCTAACAAGGAATATATTACAACATAATTTTCTATATTTATTTAGAATTTATCTTACTTTGAATTAATGACATAAATAAGTCAGGAAGTATTCTTGTCAGGCGGATTATTTCGTTAATATATATTTAATACTTCAATGTGTGTAAAACTACATACAAATGACAATATTATCCGAATCATTTTTCGTGATCACTTAGAAACTATCGACAGGGCAGTGTGCACTTAGATTGTTGCAAGCATTCGCAATGTATTGGTCATGGACATGCACATGTTGTTTTTACCCAACCTAACCTCGAAATTCTTCACAACAAGTAGAAGTGTTAACTTCGGCCTGGCCGAAGCTCGTGTACTCTACAGCCGCATCTGTCTGCATCTATGTTACAGCCGAAAAATAAATCTACAGCCGAAAGATAATCTTGTGAAGAGTTATTGAAAATTATTGTTTTCTACTAAATTAAAAGAAAAAACAATCTCTGAAAGAGTTCGTTTTTTTCAATTATTATCAAGTACAAAGTTATCCATTCAAAGTGTGAAGAGTGTCCTTCAATATGATTAAAAAAATAAAAAACCGTTTTAGTTAATGTTTCATTTTAGTTAAAATTAATCATTAATGTCTTTAATAAATAATAATATATATTATATTATATAATCTAACATCTTTTTAGCTAGCGTGTAGAAAATAATTCTTTACAAAAATCCATATACTTTCGATATGATTATCGAAAGTGATCACTATTATAATCGTATTATTAACTTACATATAAACTACGTTGTTGCCCATCGCGATTAGTTAAATGATTCCTTCGTCATTGTTAACAACCTCGATTATTCTCATTATTACCGAAATGAATCAAGTACAAATAGAGAAAAAGAAATGGGCATTGCATGACTTGTAATGACGGAATGATTAATGTTGGGCATGAAATGACGACTGTGCTAAGAGTGCAAGCTATTATTGGTGCTGTTGAAGAATTGCTGCTGTGTAGAATTTAAATTACTCCTAATTTTCTTCATTATGTGCCCAATAAAAAGACGCCCTGATAATGAAAATCGGTTAGATTATTGACAGATTTCGTTGTTGACGAATAGATTTTTCAGTTTGAGTCTAAAATTTGCCGTATATTAGACTTCAAAGCATTAATTGATCTGCCTTAAATATATAAAAAAAAGGATTAGTGAAAGGTGTTTAAAACAACAAAAAATCAGTCAATCCTTAAAGATTTCAAAACATCAAAACATGAGTTGATATAAAAGCTTTTTAAAACTACAAAGGATACGCAAATTGCAAAAATTATTTACTGATTTCGGTTTTTGAAATTGATTAAGATATTAAAGTATTAAGTCAAAGACGTAAGTTAAAGACGTTTAATTTTGCTGAAGTTTATTTGAATTAAATGTCATTTAAGACAGCAAACGAACAGTTAAGTTCGAAGGTGTTAAAGACCAATGAAATTTCAGTCCACGTGAAAAGCACGAATGATCATTATCATTATCAAATAATAAATGGTCTCAGTGAGTTTTAGAAAAGCTTTAAAACTATTACTGTTATTTCAGGAGCGTTTAAGATATCAAAGGATTACTAAATCTTATTGGCAGATAAGATATTACAAAATCGTTTGATATAAAATCACCAAAGCCCCTGATATATAACATTTCAAATTTGGAAGGAAAGAAAAAGGCAAAGAAAAAAAGAAAAGTCATTAAAAGGAATAATTAGAAATTTCGAGAAATACTTGAATTTTTTGTATTGAAATGTTTTCGATATATTTGTGGTTAACAGTTTTACTGATTATATGGATTTGTGTTCTCTGGAAGCGTAGGAAATTCTATATGCTCATGTTGAAACTTCCGGGACCTATGGGTTATCCTTTAATTGGATTGGCGTACAAGTTACTAAGGAAAGAAGGTATTTACCAAAAAGCAGGCGGCGAAGGAATACGAAAACTGCAGAGACAAAACCTTCAAAGTCTCCATGTTATAAAATCTCAAAATTAAAAAAAACAATTTCGCCAACTGCCCTGTATAAAGGTAAATAAAGGCCCTGTAAAAGTTTTACAATTTCAGCTAAAACGGAGTTTGTTCGGCGAAGGGTTTTATTCCTTGCCACGTCAAAGGACTCTTGATACAAAAGTACTTTTCAGCAGACAGACCGCCACCCTGTATTATGTATACCGAAGTACATGAATACACGAATAATACAGGGTGGCGGTCTCTCTGCTGAAAAGTACTTTTATATCGTATAAAGAGACCTTTTGCTTTTTAGTGAAAACTGAGTTTTTTTGACTAATCCATGCCACGGCCGAAGAAGATTTCGTTCTTGGAGATTTTGTTTTGAAGATTTTGTTTTGGAGATTTTGTCTTGAAGATTTCCGGTAGTTATGAAAGCGCATCTTAAGTGCATTACAATATGAAATTTTCTAATTTTACAGAAATCTTGCAAACATTTAACAAATGCGAGCAAAAATATGGCCCATTATTTGTTTCCTGGCTTGGACCGGTACCTTTTCTAGTGGTTTGTGAGCCACAAATAGCGCAGGATATTCTTACATCGCCATATTGTGTCGATAAAAGCTTTTTGTACGACGTTGTGGAGGATGGAACGGGACCAGGATTATTTAGTTTAAAAAGTAACTGCGTAAAAATCTTTAATTCATTAATTTAAACGCTTCAATCGTTTGTCTTTCCCCGCTTTCCCTTTCCCTTCTAGCGGCCGAGTGGAGCGTTCGTAGAAAACTTCTGAATCCGGCTTTTAAACACAGCGCTCTGCTGAGTCTCGTAACGCTTTTTAACACAGCAGTCGATGGCCTGATGAAGGAGTTGAGGCAGTTGGAAGATCTGGGAGAGCGCAATGTGAGCGCCATATTGCAAAATTTTACGCTCAATCTAACGGCCAGTAAAGAATACAAATGAAAAAACAAAAAAAAATTGGAATTATTAAAAGTAACTCTCCTTTTTCTTTTCTTTTTCATTCTCTACTGGTCTGTGCCGTTTTATTCGTGACCATCTAGTGACCATCATGGGTAACGCAAATGCGATGGAGATTCCAGGACAAATGGATAACCTTTCGCAGAGCTTTTATTGGTACGTTAAAGTGAAGATTTTAGCGGCTAGACGGTCAATGAAATATTTTAAGTCAATACTTTTAGTATTTTAGATACCATGAATCGTATGTGTTTTTCGCCATGGCTGCGATACAGGGTGGTGCAATGGTTAAGCGGTAACTATGGGCCCTACACTGAGGCTAAGTTAAAAATGCGTTCATTTATACGTCAGGTAAGTGCGAGAATATACTGTGAAAACTTCGGTTGCGGTTAATATAAAGCTTAAAAAATGGTGGCATAAAATTCAATTTTAAAGACTGAATTCTGTAGTCTGGTCCAGCATCGTACCTGACAAATAATTATCACTCTTTCTTTCTATTTCTATTTATATTTCTTCTTAACTTTCATTAAAATTTAGATGATTAATAAGAAACTTGAGCTCTCCCCAAACTTTCGTCACAATAAAAGGTCTGTGGATGCGTCAGAAAATCCCTTCGATGCAGATAAAGAAACAATTAATAACCATGACAACAACAGCAATAACTCCTTCATTGATCTCGCCATCAAGTTGATGAAAAGAGGCGACCTCACTTGGCAGCAAGTTGAAGATGAAGCGAATGTTGTGGTCTTCGGGGTACGTTGTCCATTTTAGTGCTACGATTAATGATTAACAATCAGTTTTATTGTTCGCGCAGGCTTTTGAAACAACCACCAACACGCTGAGCTACACTCTGATGCTCTTGGCCATGTTTCCGGTGTATCAAGAGAAACTCTTTGACGAAATCCATACTATATGTTCGCAGAGCCACAATTCTGCGGTTACCTATGAGAATATTCAACAAATGATCTATATGGATATGGTGCTCAATGAGGTGATGCGCCTTATGGCGCCTGTACCGATCGTGGCACGCCAGAGCTCCCAGCAGGTGATGCTTTCCAACGGCATACAATTGCCACGCGGTCTGCAAATAGCAATCGATATATTTCACATGCATCGGCGTGCAGACATTTGGGGCTCGGAGGCCGGCATTTTTAATCCGGATCACTTTCTACCGGCGAACGTGCAGGCTAGGCACTCCTATGCGTTTATACCATTCACCAAAGGAATACGAAACTGTATCGGTGAGTATCGGACGGATGATGGTGCTGAAGAAGTGCTCTTTCTTCGTTTAAGGAGTGTCGAATAAATAGATCACGGTTATCAGGAGCTCCGTTTTTGTTATCGTAGGTTGGCGGTATGCGCTGATCTCGTTAAAAATTACTTTGGCTCGCATTTTGTATCAATATCGAGTTAGCACCAGCTTCAAGTTTCACGATTTAGAATTTGTGGAAGACCTTACGCTGAAATTAAAGAAGACTCCACTGTTGGAGTTTCAACGCAGAGCCATGTGACCGCTAAGATCTTAAAATTAAAGAAGATCATCCTTGTAGCTTGTAGTTACATTTTTTAGAAATTTTTTAAATTCAAATTTTTTAATTTTTTTCAATTAAAATTTAAAAATTTTTTTAAATTAAAATTTTAAAAAATTAAAAAAAAAAATTAAAAATAATTAAATAATTTAATTTTTAAAAAATTAAATTTGTAATTTTGTTTGATGTTAATTTGATGTTAAAATAAATGTAATTTGTTTAAACTTAAAGAAGTTGACCATTTCATGATTTTTATTAGCTATAATAATCTTTATTTAGATATTTAAGTAAAAATATTAACCTATACAATTTCGGGTACCTTTACAAAATGGTATATAGGAGTAAAGATGTTTTTCGCGCAGATTCTCTGGCATAAAATTCTCCGGATTGAACACATTTGCTTGTGGTCCCCAGACCGTTTTCTTACAACGATGCAAATTGAAAATGGGTTGAAATGATTTGCAAATCTTGAGGTAACACAAGGCGCTAATTTTTGATATTTATTTATTTATTTATTATTATTAATAAATTTGATATGAAATTAAGAAATAGAATATTGATACGAACGTCGTTGATACCAACCTATATATTCATCTTTTAGATTGACAATGACTTAGATAATTGTCAATGACATTGACATTGACATTGGCCATGCCATTACCAATGAGTGTGACTGAGGTTGACATTGACACTGATATTGAATTTTCTGTTGACAACGATATCAACCGTTGACATTGGCATTGATAATAAAGTATCGACTTGGATAGAATTAGCATAGAATTAGGCACAAATGCTTGCAAACTGACAACGTAATTGACACTTGCAACCACATCGATTTTATTATTGCTATCTTTATCGATCTTTCACTATCAATCGCTGTCGATATCGACTATTATCACTGACAATACCGTGACGTCGCCGAGGTTGGCATCGACTTTGACACTAACATTGACATTGCTTTTAAAGACCATAACGATCATTGACATTAATATTACTATTACTATCATTAATATCATTGACATTAATATCATAAATATTGTCCGTTCAAGAGTGTTTGTTAAAAGATTCCAAAACGATGTGTTTTTACGGTAATACCTTCCGCATAGAAGCGATAATAATGCTCGAAGTTTCAGATTATGACGCCTTTACCGTAAACCTATATAAGAAACGTTACAAAAAAAAATTAAAAAAAATAAATTTGAAATTTTAATTAGTAAATACAATACATTAGTAATAGTAAATACAGTAAATACGTATAATTCATTCGCAGTTTGCAGTGAAACTGTGATAATGTAAATTTTTGCGCTTGTTTTTCGTTTTCGTTTTCGTTTTTGCTTTTGGTTTTGTTTTTGTTGTTGTCTAAGTAAGTGTGTACGAGTATCAACTACTTGGTTGTTAGTTAGTCACTTGGTCTGGTACGTGGTACGTGGTACGTGAAAGCAGTCCGAAATCATGGCGTCCACGATTTTGACGCGTTTATTAAATATTCTCTCGAAGGTGTCCGATTACATTAAGAGTAATATGGAATTTGCAGTGGAAGCTGCGATGGTGGGCCTCTGCTTTGGTGCCATCCTCAACAAGTACCTCATAGTGAACTGAATGAGCCCACCAACAGGCCATCAGGTCAGCCCACAAAAGTGATGAATGCGGTCAACTACAAAACATTTATTATTCAACCAAAGAAATCTTCCTCTAATTAAATAAAAATACGAAAAAACAAATAACAGTTTTTATTTTTAGATTTAGATTCTTTCGATTTTAAAGTGGAGTGGATTTTAAAAAAATTAATTTAGGCCAAAAAACAACAACACAACACAGCCTTGTATAATTTGTAACAGAGCTTTCCTATAGACTTTTACTATTGCTTTTCGATCAGATGAATATAGAAGGCAGGCTTGACGACTTCGGTTTGTTCCTTGAAATCTGCAAAGATCCTGTGCTTTTGCCCCTCACCGAAGATGTCCTTCAGGATCTGCGTGAATTTCTTCAGTTCGTGTGGATAGTAAGAGAGCCGGAACTCGTTGGTCAAGTTGTTGGCCTCGATCACGTAATCCATGGTGACCATAGCCGGCTGGCCGCAGTAGAAGAGCACGGACGTTTTGATGTCGGCCGTATGTTGGGTCTGGAAAGTAGTTGGAAGATTAGGTAGAAGGTTAGAAGGTGAATACACGCAGCAAGGACCATCTCTCGTTCTTACATTGTAGTACAAATTCTTGGCCGGCGTAGATCCAGTCTCCAAAATGTTGTCGAAATTGCGATGATCGATCAACATGACGCCGCCTGGTTTGAGGCATTTTTCGAAATTTTTGATGGCCTGCAGGTGCTCACGTTGATCGCCGAAGGAGTCCATCAAGTGGGCGAAGGAGTTGCCCAAACAAATGACAGCATCGAACCCATCGCCGACATGACCTTTGATGTCATCGTACAGAGAAAGCCAATTGGCCTCTTCAATGACTGCAGATAAAAACGGTCATCAGAGAGAAAAAGAGAGAGAGAAATAGAGCAAAACGGTGTTAGTAATGAGTGCACGAAGCGAATGGAATGTCACAAAGTGATTCATTTACTCCAGTTATCGAAGGCAGGTTCTTTGCGACGACTCCAGCGTTCTTTCAGGGCATACTTCAGCATTTTGTCAGAGGCATCAGCGGAGACCACTTCGAAGCCTTCCTCCAGCAGCATTATCGAATCAACCCTAGAGATTAAAGAATATAATAAAAAATTCCGCTCTTCTCTCTCTCTCTTTTCTACTCACCCTGTACCGCATGCTACATCTAGCACACGTTTACAGCCTTTCGATCTTAACAGATCGATCAAGAATTTCTTATAGTTTTCGGTACGTGAGTTTTTGTCGCCAATGAAAATTTCCCAAACTTTGGCTGCTTTGCCGTCGGCGTATTGATCGCGCACACCTTCGGCGGATATACCTTCGGAACGGGCCACAAAAACACTATCGGCGGAGGCGGGCATGTCGTCGGCACTGTGAGTTGAACTGAACTGATGCAACGAAATTGAAAGCAGATACTTTTCAAGTGTTGATTTTTTAAAAAAGCCAGCAAAAACAAGAAAGTACTTTAGCAATAACAACATAAACGATAACAACATCAACAAGGACAACTTTAACAAAAACAACATCAGTCACAACAATAGGAAAAAATTTGGTTTTCTTAGAATTTTGATTAAATTGAATTTAGAAAAAGTTAGCTGAATTTCTAAAAGAAAGCACCAACAATTTTTAATCTAATCTTGTGGTGTTACAGGTGGCCCTCGACTTTCGCACAATTCGCATTTTCATTGGAAAATGAAAAAATTCGTTCCCAGACATGGCCTGTCATGTCGAATACTTGGTCGAGTTTTTGACATGTCGAATACCTACGGTAGACTACTAAACCAAATTGGAGTAGATCACCAAAATTGTCATGTCGAATACTTTGTCGAGTTTTCGACATTTTCGACACGTCGAATACCTACGGTACACTACTAAACTAAATTGGAGTAGATTACAAAAATTGTCATGTCGAATACTTGGTCGAGTTATCGACATTTTCGACACGTCGAATACCTACGGTAGGCTACCAAACCAAATTGGAGTAGATTACACAAAATTGTCGAAAACTCTGAAAAATTTACCTTCATCAGTTTACAATAAGAAGAAACGAACGCTACAAAGATTCTTCTATGAAAAATACATAAATTTCAATTTTTTTTTTAGTCCAGTCCTTTCTTTGTAAAAATAGAACATTTATGGGATAACAATGAATTTTATTCATTCAAAGTGCTGAGTCTTGATCGTCACTTATTTCTTAAATTAAACACTTATTAAATAAACACTTATTATTAAATTTCTACTTGCGCTCTCGCTCTCGCATACATTCATAAGGCGTGAGCCAAAATGTATTAGAAGAAACAAGATATTCAACAAGAATAAGAATTCCCCCACTTTTCAGAAACCAATTGTGTGCGAAAGTCGAGAGTCGCCTGTACTCAGCTTTTTCCAAATTCTCTCTCTTTTGCGCCCTCTTTGCAAGCAATGCAATATTAATAATGCCTGAATTGATTAGAACAATCGATCGACGATTTTAGTTTGACCCTGATTGTGATAAAGTCATTATAATACGAGCCTGTACATGACTCTATTGGTGAGAATTAATTTTTAATTTTTAATTTTTAATCTGCCGTTGTTTTTTGTAAGTTTGATGATATAATTTTGAATGACTGGTGATTTTTTCAGGAAATAATATTAAACGAATAGTAGAGTTATTTAAATATGAGTAGACTTCGGATAAGATATTAAAGAAAGAAGAAATACAAGAAATATATAATTTTATATCATTTTATTGATAAAATCGTTAATCGTATTAATTATTTATGTTTCTTTTTTCTCTTTTTTTGTACCCTACACTCGAAGGCATGCGGCATATTCACTTTGTTCTTCCGTTTGTAACGCATTAAAGGAGCAGCAGCCGGAAGGTATAGAAAAGTATATTAATTCTGGCTCAGAATCCTGCTCCTGGGTCGGCTTAGCCCTGCCCTTCTGTCTGTCTGTGGAAATCACGATTACAGCAGAACGAACGAGGTATGGTCATAAGATTTGGCACGAATAGTCGCTGTCATCATAAACTGTTTGGTGTTGAAAATGGGAAAAATCGGACTAGTGTCACGTCTACGTTTTATAGCGAGTATAAATTGCTTATTCCTCAATTTCTCAGCTTGTAGAGTAAGGTTGAAGTTTTGAATTCATTAAAACTAAAATTTTGTTTCCGAGGCCACCGTCTCAGAATAAAATATTACTGGATTACGGAAACGATTACAGGAAAACGAATTATGCAATTCGGCACGAATATTCTCTCTCATGTAGGACTCTTTGTTATCGAAAATCTGAAAAAAATCGGACCACTTTGAGAGCGGAATTTCCTAGAATTTCCAATTTCATTGCCGAGTTTACCACCGTATTGATGAAAGTCGTCTCACAAAAAAGGGGGTGCGACACGCCCACCCGTATACTATATCATATATGGAGGGATTTGTTGAGAAAAGCGGTGTTGTAAATGAGTTTATAGACCTAAATTTACGATGTGTCTTTGAGTGAAATAAAAGCAGGCGTCACCCGCCACCCACTTTTCATTTTCGCTTCGACAGATGCTGGTGTAGGGTATATGAGCTTCGGCCAGGCCGAAGTAAACGTTCTAAATTGGTTGCATAATATTCTCGTATTTTGTTTGCTTATGACCGATTTAGTTGGCAACACTGATCTTTCACCTGCATTCATACTGATAAGAGATACCGAATAAATGCGGACAAGCCCACCGCGACTAGCTTTCGAAAAATATTTGAAACGAAATACATAACAATTCGTCAGCGGACCTTTGCTTTGGTATATAGTACTCATAATAATTTGTGATCCTATGTTCATGGAATATAATTATCACAGACTCGGCTATGTAATGATAACTTTGTGATTAATTATCTAGTGCTGACCTTGTATGGCAAAGAATAAAACAGACAAATAAAAAAGCTAAATAATATGCTCACTTGTATTTATGTACGACTATATAAAAATAGCTTCGACCATCGTAGGCTGCTTTTATGCTAATTAATAGCGGATAGAAATTGACACAATGCATGATGTGGCCTTGATATATGTCTTGATATGACAATGCATGGCTTGATATATTGTATATGTACATAAAATAGTTGTTGAATATTCTGAATATTGAACTTTAAAGATTTTGAATATTTTGAATATTGAAAGCGAAAAATAAATCTTAAGAAATAACGGGAATATTTACATACATATATTATTTCTGTTTCCTGCTTTTAAGAACCGAATATCCTCTCTTTAATATACGCCTGAAATTAGGCTCCTGGGTCGAACAGTTTTTTAGAAAATTAATGTTAAAGTTGAAATTTCTAAAATGGAAATTATTTAATTTGGAACTGGTTCTTCGGTTTGCGGAATAATTACTGTTTAGTATTACTGTGTTAAATATTACTGAAATAACTGTTGGTTATTTTGTAATATTTGCACCAAAAAGTAATTTCTTTGTTGTCATAAATTATCGTATGTGTTCTAATTTCTTCGTTTTGTGTTATTTGTTCGTTGTTAGAAGAATTTGAAACAATTTCAAATTAATAATTACCAAAGCATTATTGTTTATGTTAGCATTAATTTTATTATATACTACGAGTATAAATCAGGGTTATTGTTAAATAAAGTTCAGTGATTGTTAGCATTGAGTATTCAAAACTTTCTTTCTATTCAAAACTTTATTCTTTCTACTTCTAGATATTGTGTTAAGGTTCAAGTGGAACTCCTACACAGTGAAGATCGGCAGTAGTAACACAGGACCAACACTTACAATCAGCTATAGTTCAAGTAACTGAATTAAAGAACAAAACACCGTTAAGCAGTCTTGAGAATATCAGAAAACTAATTGAAATAACTGAAAAAATGGGATGCGAAACTGAATATTCTATACGCTCGTTTTTTCAGTAGACATAATATAAGTATACTCGCACTGTATAAATATTGATTACAATATAGACAATTTTGTCAAAATGGCTATTACTTAAAAGTATTTTATAATATATATGAGTATAATAATAATAATGAATTTATTATTTAAAATTTCAAAGAGTATTAAACAATTTCGCATACTTCGTTTTTAATTATTTATAAAAATTAAAAGCGATTCATTGCCTTTAGCAAAATAAATTAGGAATTAAAATTTAGTTCGGTAATTGGAAATTTATAAACGAATTTCAAGATTTATAAACTTATTTAAAACAATTTTTTTGACAATTTTTTATTGCTTAAGACTTAACCTTGGGAAGCTTAGAGATATTGCGAAAAAATCGAAATCATCGAAACCAATTGACATTAGGAGAGCTCTTATAAAGCTCTTTCGTAAAAATTATATTTCACTACGTGGACACAACGCGAAAGCAATTTATCAAAGCTTTGGATAAGTTCGATTTTTCCAGAATGTGTACGAATATTTTCTTATAAAACTAAAATCTAACTTAATTAAGTACTTTAATATTCAAATGATTTATTAAGCAGATTATCATAGATGATTGATGAGAATGATAATGATAGATGAATCAAAAGAAAAATTTAGTTAATTATTTAGTCATTCGCATAATACGCGTACAAGCTCTGGATTATCGCTACGATAAGCCTGCGTCCTCAAAGAATTTAGTTACTCGCAATATTTTGGTGCACCTACAGTCATCACTATTGATAAAATGCCATTAATATTCTGTCTCTCAGGAGACTCTCCTTCCTCCCTTCCGCTTTTTTCGCACTTAATATTATGGCAAATAGCCCAACGTGTCTTCCAGCGAGGCGCTCACTGCTTTCATCGACTGGTAGCTATTCGTGACGTTGGTGAAATTCTTCTCTCGCAACGAAAAGTGCTGGAAATCGCGGTTGCGTTGTTTGCTGACACTGCAGCTCCGCACCGAAGCTCCACAGCCCACTGCCGCTTGATGGACGGTGCTCAATTTAGTGAGCAAATCATCAGCGCTGTGCGATTTCAGCGCATAGCTGCCCGGCGCTGAGCAGATGATCGTCGCGTCATTCTTGCCGTCACTGCTTTGCGACGCACATCTTGGATTGTTGTTGTTGCTGCTGTGTAACGCGTACTGCTGCTTTCTGGAGGACGCTCTGGACACATTGCTGCCGTCACTGCGCCGACTGGGCGTATGCTTTAGCGGCGTCGGCGGAGTGAGTGTGGTCGTTGTGGTCGTCGTCGTGGTCGACGACGAACAAACGCTCTTAATGTCCGTCGTTTGACGCAACTTGACATCGGCAAATACCGCTGCTGCTTCCACACTCTTCTTCATGCTGAGCGCTTCATGCGGTTGCATCGATTTGCGGTTGCCGCCGATGGTAAAGAGTTCGTAGTCGAGCGCCAGCTGGTCGTTAGCGGTTTTCTGGGAGCGCCGGCTACGACTAGAGCGTCCGGATGATTGTCGCTGCCGTGAAGAGCAGCGAGGTGTTCGTTCTACAGAATGCTTAGGCTCCTCCCGGCCAGACAAAGTTACGGACCGGGTGCGTGGTCGTCTGCGTTCTCGTTGGCAATAGCATTTGCTGGCACTGAGGCAGCTGTCCGTGTCGCACCAGGTTGTGTCCGACTGCGTGTTCGTTGACGCGTCCTCTTCCTCGACCTCAGCGCCATTGAGGAGCTCGCCTCTGTCGTGTGAGGTGAGATCCTCTTCGACCATTGAGCAGTAGCACTTCTCGTCGGATTTACAAGATATCAGCGAGAGCCGATTGATGTTGCCGTTGGTGTTGTTGGCGCTGCTGGCGGAGGACCTATTGTTCCTGCCAGAGCTCCTGCTGTCCGGCGTGGATGACGAGAGCTCCTGTTGTTGCTGCAGCCTGATGTTGCTAGTGCTGTTCTGCTTCTGCCGGCTCTCCCTGGCGGTCCTTTGAAGCGCACCCGCGCTTGCGGCGGCCTTCAACGCATCCTTGCGCCGCTGCTTGTGACCCAGATGTTCGTTGCGCAGACTGCAGTAGCAGCGCTCGGCTGGGGCACAGGTGCAGGCCTCCGAGTCATAGCTGCATTCGGAGCATGAAACGTAACTGGAAGACAATTGAGGCATTATTCGGCAACGGCTGTCGCACGCAGTATCTATGCGGGACGGCTGCAGTGATGGGCCACGCATTGGCGCTCTTCCATCCGGCATAAATACCAAGTGGTGCGCGTCGTCCCTCTGAGGGCATACATACCCGCTGGAGCTGTTTCTGTTCAGGCCGCTGAAACCGTTTTCGTGACGCGACACCGACACATCAGAGCCGCTGGTGGCAACGCGCTGTCGCTGTTGCTGCTGCAGCAAGTGTTCCTGCTGCTGGGTTATAGCCATGGGTGGGCCGATCACAAGCTGGGCGCCAGCCTTGCGTTCGGACTTTGTGTCGAGGCAGTGCTCCTTGTGACGCGGCGGCTTCGACGCTTTGCCGCGACAGGAGCGGAATTGGTCTAGCTGAAACACTTTCTTCAGACCTTTCGTGCCGAAAAGCAGTATGCGTGGTCTCTTCTACAAAAAGAACTTGCATAACAATTTTCTTCGAGGCTAAGGCTAAGGTTTCCATTACCCCGGACACACCTGCCGAGCCAGAATATCTATACCTTTCCTTACCTGAGGACCTGCGTTGCTGATCTTGCGATTCAGCTTCTTCTTCTTCTGGCGGCGCATGATATTCTTGGAGCGCTGGTAGAGTTCGTCCTTGGTTAAGGTGACGGCCAGTTTGAGCAGGAACTCCTTGTAGATGGGCTTCAGATCGTTGAAGGACATGCCGTCGGCATCGATAATGGCGTACAAGATTTCGTCCAAGGAGTGTAGGTTCTCGTGCAGCCGGAATTCATTGAAGAGTTCACTGAAGCCGAGCGGCGAGCTGTGGCGAAGAGTTCAAGTAGAATCGAGTCGCCGCAAGCACTTGCAATATACTCACCCACCGCCGCCTCCACAGTCTGCGTCGTCGCAGGCATCCGGCTTTTCGTTGTGGCGGCGAGATCCAGCGGATTTGTAACGCGTGAGGCCGCCGGTGTTGAGGAAGCTGCCGGATCTGGGAATAGCCACGCGCGTCAGAATGTCGCCATTCGTTTCGCAGCGCATGCCCACGCCCACTGCGTTACCGGCCGAGGCGGCAGCGGCCGCAGGTTCAGCGCCTCTCATTTCGGCAGCTCGATAGATTGCATCCGTGGGATGATACATGGATTTCGCTGGTGGTTGACTCTGATGGCTAACCGGTGCATAGAGACGTTCCACGGACGTGCGACTGTTGTTGCGGCTGCGAGCCGCAGAGTTACCGGCATGCGCTGCGCTCGCTGACGCTTGCCTGCCGCAACATTGCTGGTCGCTCGAAAACGCCCCCGAGAACGGGGTCGTTGCGCATGCCGATGCTGTTGCCCCGCCCACCGAAGCGTCTGCAGCCAGTGCATGAGAAGGCACCGGAATCGGTGGCGCACGTTTCGTTTTGTGCGATCTTCGCTTGCGTTCCTCTGTTGTCGTCTCGGGCGCCTCGTTGATCACTTGACTGCTGCAGCTCAGCGAACTATTGGAGATGCGTTTCTTGCGAACCGAACGCATCACTGTCGCTGCGGGCGCAGCAGGGCGGCTGCCTATGCTGCTGTTGGGGCCAGCCACGCTCGTGCTGCGGCTGCTGGCATTTGAGTTACGGAAAGAGTTCTTGCGGCCGGCGGAGACGAGCTGCGAGCGCGTCAGATAGTTCGATCCCGTTTGGGCGGTGCTGCTGGCGATGCTGATGCAGCTGACGCCGTTCTGATTGCGGGGCGTGCGCCGTTTGGTCGAGCACTGAGAGTTGGCGTTGACGTGCGCCATCAGGCTCTGATACAGAGTGGCCGCAATAACGATGGCGTCTTCGGTGCTCTTGCAAATGAAGCCATGACATTCGAGTACTTTGGGAACACCGGCTGAGCGCATAACAACGGCGAAGATCGGGGCATGTTTGTTGGATGCAACACGTTGCAGTTCCAAGGAACTGGAATGGCAAAGGATTAAGAAATAACAAAGTATGTACAAAGAAAAACCAAAACCATCTCGCTCCTCACCTCAGCGGCTGAAATAACATCGATTTATCGATATTTTCCGGATCCGTTATCAAGGGCAGAAACGCAGCAGCACCACCATCGTCGTCGGACAGCACGAATTTCACCGCGGACCAGACGGCGATGTTGTGGAATGGCGTGATGTGGCCGTCACTGTAGTCGGCGTTGTCGTTGTTGGAATGGTCACTATCGAGGTCGTTGTTGTGGCCATAATTGGCGGTGATGATGCTAGTATTGTCCTTGCTATGGCGATAGTTGTTGTTGGTGGTATTCGTGTCGATGTTGTTGTTGCCATGTTTACTGTTGGCGGCAGTGACCATTGCGCTGGCGTTGATTTTTACTCGCAAGCCAGTGGCGCAGATATCGAGGTAACCGGACTTTCGACGCTGCAAAGAAAATGCAACAACAGCAACAATAATGAGAAGTGGTCTGTGGCTTAGTCTACACTGTAATAAAAACTTGTCAATATGTATGGTAAACTCGTAAGAGACGGAGAGAGAGAGAGAGAAAGAGAAAGGCGATAACGACTTTAAAACTGATAGCATAAAATTTCACTCAATTTAAAAAATTTTTAATGAATTAATTGAATCAATTAAATATAAACTAAATCCTTGAACGATTGATGTTTTGTTGTATCAAACTATTGTTTAGAAGATACAATGATATTGTAAATGCAAATCATCGATTCGTTATGCCATAGACTTAATACGATATTGCATTTAGCTTATAACTAATGCTATTATTATTATGCAATCGTTGCATAAGTTGCAAAAGGAAGGTTTTTGCATTGATACGTTGCAAAATAAAACCACGAATCTGGTAAAATTTGAAAATCCGGCTAAAAGTACGGAAACGTCTTCAGTTGTACTGTAAGATCTAACGTTTCTGTTCCCATTTTATTCCACCAGAGTTCTCTTTACTACGAGTATAATAATAACTACGGAAAAGTATCTAGGTCTCAGCGCTATGAACTAAGTAATATACGCCTTACCTCATTGATTAGTTCGCGCATGTACAATTCTCTAAGGGGCACTTGCAATCCCTGCAAACTGGTCACTTTATCCTTCAGTGGTAATGCTCCCAGGCATGTTACAGCAAAACTGCTGGTCGCGTCTTTGGCGACGTCCGTGAAGAGTTGCTCGATTTGGGCCTGTACACTATTACTAATACGTCGTACATCCTTCTGCGTCGATTCGGCCAGAAGCTTTCCAGCATCAGAGTTGGAGTCCTGTAGAATGCTGGTAATGGAACGTGAGCTAGCGCCAGCGGTACTGGCCAGTTCACTGCGTCCGTACATAATGATCGAACGAGTGCGATGTGATCCGCGAGGATCATCCAAACGGTTACTGCGTATTGATCTAAAACAAAGAGAAGAAAGGAAGGAAGGAAGGAAGGAAGGAAGGAGCAGAAGAAGAGCAATATTAGGGTTCAGTTGAAAGATTTTGGAAAAAGGCAGATAATTAAACTGAAAACTTTTCTACTAAAAATAAGGAGGGGACATAGCCATAGACAAATCGGGGCTTCTAAAGAGTCGGGTCCTTATCTTTAGCATATCATTAAAATTTCAATTCTATCTCTACACCTTTTACAGTTTTAGTTCAGAATTTTTCAATTGTATTTCAGAATTTTTCAGTTCAGTTTCAGAGTTTTTCAGTTTAATTTTAGAATTTTTCAGTTTGATTTCAGAATTTTCCAGTTTGATTTCAGAAATTTTCATTTGTATTTCAGAATTTTTCAGTTCAATTTCAGATTTTTCAGTTTGATTTCAGAACTTTTCAGTTTGATTTCAGAATTTTCCAATTGTATTTCAGAATTTTTCAGTTCAACTTCAGAATTTTTCATTTTAATTTCAGAATTTTTCAGTTTAATTTCAGAATTTTTCCGTTTGATTTTAGAATTTTTCAGTTTAATTTCAGAATTTTTTAGTTTGATTTCAAAATTTTTCATTTGTATTTCAGAATTTTTCGGTTCAATTTCAGATTTTTCAGTTTGATTTCAGAATTTTTCAATTGTAGTTCAGAATTTTTCGGTTCAATTCCAGAATTTTTCATTTTTAGTTTAAATTAAACTGAAAAATTCTGAAATCAAACTGAAAAATGCTGAAATTAAATTGAGAAATTCTGAAATCAAACTGAAAAATTCTGAAATCAAACTGAAAAATTCTGAAATCAAAGTGAAAAGTTCTGAAATTAAACTGAGAAATTCTGAAATTAAAGTGAAAAATTTTGAACTACAATTGAAAAAGTGGGGACTTGTCAAACGTTTTCGCGGTGCAGATATTTGAAAAATCATCTCAATCTTTCAACTTTAACAAGCTTCTTTTTTTAAAGCCTCATTCCAAATTTAGCAATAAATATTTTAAAATATGATACTCGCAGATAATGAAAAATGTAAATCAATTTATTAATGATGTTTTTTTCTGCTGTTATTGTTGCTGATCGAAGCTGTCGAGTCTTTTGGCTCTTTTGAGTTTTGAGACCACAGAAACCTGTTACTGATGTTGGCTAAGTTGAAAACTCCAGCCAGCTCTTAGCTCGCATACTTGTGGAGTATGTTTGATGGATAATTACCGTTAGATGACACCAAACTTGTTCGCTTTTTCTCAAATGCTTCTGCTTCTGCCACTTGCTCTCGACCATTGACGCAAAGTGTGCCGAGACGCGTTGCCAGCTGTTCAGCTGCGGTTTGTGGAAAGTATTTCTTTATAGACGGCAAATACATACATACATACGTACGTTCGAAGATACGACTAATAAAAATATTTTAAGAATACTAAAAATGTCGAACCGTTAGTAGATCGCAGTTTTGGAAAAATATGAATAACTTGGCATTTGTGGGTCAGTAGGAGCAGCAGCGACAGTGCCACTAGAGGCATTCTTATTAAAATTTTAACGGTAGATTAATTCAATGTAACTAGAATCGTTTTCTCATTCGTACGGCAAAACAACCAGAAAGGAAAAGTTAACAAAACCGAATATGATGAGATATCAGACGCATTCAACGCGCGTATGGTACTCAGAAAACTGCCGCCTGATTTCTGATTTGAAGTCAATACGCTGTTGACTTAAATAATTGATTTCTTTGACTTAAATTGACTTAAATTGACTTAAATAATTGATAATTGATTTCTTACCTTGTGTCGTCGAACATTAGATCGATTTTTAGTTTGTAGATTGAGTTGCGACTAACGCTGGACGCCGACTCGAGCTGATCGACGCTGCCGTCCGTCAAAAGGCGCTGGGCCGATGAGTTGCTGCTACTGGCCGGGGCGTGTGGTGGCTGTTTGTGCGGGCGAACGGAGCTCATTTTAGGTACCGCCACTGTGTCCAACTTGCATGTGACCATAGCGTCAGACAGCAGAGCAGAGCAGAGATGGGTTGAGTCCTTTTCAAGTGCGGCGATAAGACGAATTGTTCGCAAAAAGCTGCTGCTGCTTTCAAATTGAGTTCAAATTTATCAAACTGGGCTGGCGCTGGCTAAACTCTTAGGTTTTCGCTTTTCGAGACAAAACAATCTCACGAAAAGCCACGAAAGAAGTCACGCTAGAGGTAACGATTTAAACGATTGTTATTGGTGTTCCTTTTAATGTATGTATGTATGTATGTATATTGTTATACGAGTACACACTGTTCGAAGAAGACGCAGAAGAAAAAGAGCATAAAACAGGAGCATAAGTCTTTAAAAAAAAATTTGAATTGTTTAAATTTAAATTCAATTTAAGTTAATACGTTATTAAATTATTGTATGGCTTAAATAATTTTTTACTTCAATAATTTATCTGCGTTGAAAATTCGCTGAGTGAAAATAAACAAAAGGAAAAAAATACTTTAGAAAAATGAAAGAAAAAAAAACGAAATTATTTAATAAATGCATCCGCTGCACTTCGACGAATCGCGCAGCGCGAGTGTAGCGCGCGAAGTTTGTGCGGTTGGTGCATTATTTCGTCGCGTTCACTGCACTCGGCCGCACTGGCGCAGCGTGCGACCACCAGCACCAAGCGTCGCCGCCATCGAAACGACTCCAGCACGCGTTGTTGCAACCACGCAAGCAGAAGTAAATTGCGCTGCCATCGCATCCTCTCAACGCATCGGTGGCGTTATTCGTCTGGCTTGTCACTTTCACTGCGCGGCTGCTGGCTGCCTGATTTTGAGCTGCCGCTTGATGGACAGAACCTCGTTAGAGCTACACGTTTTTAGGTTAAAAGTACAGTATTTTTTGTTGTTATTTGGTTCTTGTTGTTGCTGCTGCTGTTGTTTATACGAATGAATGAATGATTGACTGAATGAATGACTGATAAAATGAATGAATGACTGAACAAATGAATGAATGAATAACTGATGAAATGCATGAATGACTGATTAAATGCACGCATTCGGAATGTTGACAGTGGCATACGGTGAAGCTACCTTGGACCACAGCAACGTTTATCGGTGGTACACAGTGTTCTTAGAAGGCCGAGAAGATGTGAACGACGAAAAGCGTGCCGGACGCCCGAGCACGTCAACAATAGACAAAAACATTGATGTCAAGTGAATGTCAATGATACAAGTGAAGAAAATAGTATTTGCCAATCTTCGAATCACCGTTAGAGAAGTTGCTGAGGACCTAAACATATCGAACATTGCCTCGTACCATTTGATATTTACCAATAATTTGGGCATGAGACGGGTCGCCGCGAAATTCGTACCAAAATTGCTCAATTTCGACCAAAAACTGCATTTGCTAAGGAGATGTTAAACTCTGTCCGCGACGCCATAAATTTGCTCCAAATTTGATCATAGTTTATAATTTAGTTAGTTTAGTATTTAGTATAATTTAGTTTAGTTTATAATTTAGTATCAGAATGGTTTAAGTTAGTAATGTCATAATATTCCGTCGATTTTATGGTTAATTATTTAGTAACCGTGTATTATTAATGTTGCAGCGATTACTAGATAATCCATTATACTCTAATAGATACGATAGATATGCTTGTAATATAACTTTTGACGCTTTTTTCTCAACGCTTTTAGTATTATTTATTATTTATTAAACGCTAATGTTTTATTGGAGGCCTTATTTTCTACATAAATTTAATTTTTATTATATTTGTAATTAGTATTGTAATTATTATTTTCTTTAATAATTAAGTACCTTTAGATAGTAAAACTCTGATAGAAAAACTCTTAATGATTAATCTCTTTTAATTTTTTTCTAGCAAAACAGTTTTTTTCTTCTAATATTTTGCGATCTTTTCTGTCAGTTTTTTGTCAAAGTTTTCAATTCGTTGATAAATAAACCTCTTTTTTCTTATTTTAGATTTAATTATTTTGCAGTTTATGTTGTGTAAAGTTGAATAACTTTGATAGTCACAATATTTTTCTTTTTCTTATTGATGGTGCTAATTCTTCGGTGTCTTTTATCGTTTAAATAATTTTTATTGTTATTAAGAAAAACAGACAGAAAGACAGACAGAAGCATACGCCGGAAGTATTTATTTTCAAGAGATCAAAACACTTTATTGAAACGTTTTAGTTTTAGTTAAAAAACTTTAGTTTTCTTTTTTTTTTATTTATCAACGTTTTCAGCTTTGTCATTCTTTTTTTTAAACTGTTCACATACGATTTTGTATAATAGTACTAGTTATTTTCTATATTTTTTTAAATTCACTTGAACAATTTTTATTGGAAAAAAAAACATGTAGTGAAATATTTGAACAAGAGACGCGAATTTTTTTTTTAATACATATTTTTATTCCTCGTATACTCGAATTCGTGTTAGATTGAGAAGGATTCGTACTCAAACTTAAACGGAGTTAAGAAATAGAATCAAATTAAATTAATTTTTTGAAAAGCTACAATTCATCGAAAGAAAGAGTTGTCGCAACGCAAAAATTCTCCGCGCACGACGCGTATCCGCGCATTGCTTGAATGCGAATGCGTACCTCATTGCAGATGGTTAGTCAACGAAGCAGCGAGCGATCTCTTGGCTCAATCTTCAATCAGTTACCGGGCATCTGTTGAGTGTAAAAGCTTTTCTCTTCCCCTCTTAATTTTATGCCGTCTGCTTTTGCTGTATATTTTATTCTAATATTAATTGACAATAGAATAAACACATATAAATAGTAGCTTAAGAAACAGTTACTCGTACTTTAGATTTTTCAGTACTATAACAATGTGTTTAGTACTTACATAAGTACATAGGCAAGTACTGCACGCTCGAAAATTTTGGTTTCATTTTCCCACTTAGCAGGTTGTCATATACATCCTAACCGAAAGGTTGATATCTTCCAGCTTCTCTACTGATTTCCAACTTTAAACAGCACAAATTTTCATTCAAAGTTGAAGTTTCACGCCTTTCTGTTAACTATTTAAACTTAATAGTTGAAAAATTATAATAGTTAATAGTTAAAAATTAAGGAATATTTCAACCTAAAGAAAGTTGAAAAATTTGAAAAAATTAAACTGTAATTTTTGACCGTGTAAGACATGCCACACATGTACCAGACAAGTCATACATATGAGTATGTACGAGTATATCTAGAACTGTTACTTTTGTTAATTTTTAACTCGATTTTTCGCCAGAATACGAAATCTTAACAGCTGTTAATTCTTGACTATTTTCTTGTGGGCTTGTTAATGTCATAAGCTTAGTTAATCAGCCAGAATACGGCTGTTAGTACTCTTAAGTTGTGTATTTTCATTTTAAAGCTTTCAATTTTACTAAGGAAAAAATTTGTTTTCTTTCTATAACGATATTACAGCAGTAATGTATTATATTTTCTTGGGATTATTCTCCTCTCCGAAACTTTTTTTTTAAATAGTCAATAACTTTTTCTTTCGCTTTCTCTTCGCCTCTTTTTGTTTCTTTGTGAGTGTTACGAGTATAACGGTTTTATCTAAGTTATTTTGTTTCTTTAAAAAAAAAAAAGAAAGTGTAGCTTTTCTTTGTTCTGATATTTTAAATCAATAGAGAATAAGAACAAAAGAAATTAGAAGACATTGTATTCTTCAAACTTCAAATACTGTTAACCCAATTTAGTCTGAATAATCGATCTCATAAATAGATATAAAGAGAGTTTATTACTGTTGTTGTTTAGTAGTCAAGGTATGTATAACTTTTAAATTCAAATTTATGTGTCTGTTCTAAAAGAGTCTTTTTTTGTTTGCGCTCCATAAATTGAGCCAAATTCCGCTGAGTCTAACTCGAGCTTATTGGCTCAATTGAGTTAAAGTGTATCTCATCATAGAGTAAAAACAACAATTGTTTACTCTATGGTTAATTCAATTATGATTTAAGTCTAACTTTTTCCATTAGTTTAAGCCGTGATTGGTTACCATAGAGTAAGTACTCTCTAGTAATCAATTTGATAAAATGAGTTTAGCTCAAATAAAAGAGCAACAGCAAAAGAAAATGCCTACGGCATACGAAGACGACTCGGATGTCGAGTTATTGTAGAGATAAAATTTGAGTGCATGAATCGCCTGAGCTCAGCTGCGCTTAAGTGAAATGAGTAAAACTCATACTTGTTTGTAGTTTAGTATAAAGTTGTAGTATAAAGGCTGTGGTATAAAGTTGTAAGATTTAGCTATAAGTTTAAAAGTTTTTAATGATTTGTTCATTTTTTTAATGAGCTTTTTAGAATGATTGCCGCCCATTAACGATTTGTTGATGGACAGAGCGAGTTTTGGTTTTGTTTTTTAAACAGATCATTTATCAGCCAAATTTAGTCATTTAGTAACACTACAACAAAACTCATAAAAACAACAACAACAACCACAACGCAACACGGTATATATTATTAGTCATGTGTAATGTATAAAAGAAAATTAAAGAAAAGCAAATCATCATAAAACCAGATCGCATCAATTTCCAAGCGATAAATAAATGCTGGCGAGTGGAACTTCAAAGTGGAACATGAGGAGCTAAAGTATGATGAATTCGCATCGAAACTCTGAAGTTATTGCACTTTATGGCGTTGAATTCAATGCTTTTGAATGCGTTGGTATCAATTGCTTTGGCGGCTTAATGTTAATCGTATCAATGTTAGGTATGTGTATACTTATTTGTACTCAGTGGCGTATGCTACTGCCTCTTCATAACGTGCTTCTTCACCCGTTTAGGAGGCTCCTTCTACCAGAGGTATTGTATACTGTATTATTATATTTTATTACTGTATTAGACGAGGTTAAGAAAAATGCTGCCTTATAAAGCAATTTATAATAATTGCAATGTGGCTGCAGCTTGAAAGCCCGATCAGTAGTTTTAAATTAAATCTCAGTCTTAGTCTAAGTTTCAACTTTTAAGTCTCGCTTTCTCTCTCTTTCCCTCCACATATCTCTGTTTTTGTTTACCCTTCCTTTAACATCTTTACGCAATACATTATCCTGCTGCTTCTGAGATCTAAGTACATTTTATATATATGAGCCGTTTTCTTTGAAAGTGCTGCAAGTCCATTTTTTTCGATTTCGAGATATTTAGAGATTGGAATTTTGTATGCAAAGCAATTCTTAGGGCTAAGGATGTTTTGCTTTATGAAAATTGTATAGATTTTGAAAAGATTGCTCCGTAAATTGTATGAAAATATAAAGATCATACTAGAATAAAGGCGTTCTCATCATTAACTAAATTTTTTCATTACATGGACTTACCACACTTTCAAAAAAAACGGCTCATATCGCATATACAAAAAAAGTCCTATCGGTATCGCTTTTTATCGGTATGTTGTATTCTTGGTTTTCTATTAATTTTCAACTGACGTCCTTGTCATTTTCGTCTTCTAAGAATCAATATTATCGTGTACAACATTTTCTAAGTCAGAAAATTACTGAAAATATTTCAATAATGTCCAATTCTTCAGTTTGTATATCTCCTAATTTGTTAAATATTTTACTAATAGCCATAAATATATGTATGTATTATGTGGACCCCGTGTGGGCGAGTGTGCGTGTGTGTGCATACGAGTTTGTTCATTACATCTTTATCTGTACGGTGCCCATCATTGCGTATCTGAACAAACTCGTAGCATGACTATGGATAAATTGTTGTTTATGACTGTTTTGCGTTGTTGTTGTTGTTGTTTGCATGTGGCTAATGATGGTTGGTTGTTGCTACGGTTTTATTTCATTTTTATAAAATTACATTGTCACGAAGATTTTGGATAAAGGAGTTCAAATTAACGTGGTCGAATTGTAAGAGACGGATGAAGAGCATCGAAGATAGCTGAAGTTGGAGAAAAAAAAGCTGAATAAAAAAAACAAGATAAATAAGTTGGTTAGAGAGAGGTCGGGGAGAGAAATCGGCTAAAACAAAATAATGGATAAAAACGTATAGATTTGTCAGCTTGTGGGAGGTGCTCGTAACAACAGAGGTAACACTGTACACTGCATTAGTGTTATTTGTGTATCCATCAGCATTTCCATTGATATGAAAAAGACTTTTTGCCCGACTTTCTTAGTTAGCTTTTTTATTTAAATAAAAATAAAATAAATTTCAAGGAACTAATTATGATGAAAAACTAATTACCCATATGTACACCAACACTTGCGGCAGTTGTTGCATTAGTGTTGTTGTTGTTGTGCTCGCAATTACAACAGTTTAAATAACAGTTTTATTAACGCACAAAAATTCATCAAACTTTTTTAATTTCAAAAAAGAGAAAACGGCTGATGGAAAATGGCAAAGCCGAAATGGGAGTAGAATCGGGCTCCTGCGGCCTCTGCATTTGCATCTGCAACCATCCGCGGCCGGCGCAAGTGTTGCGAAGCAGAAATCCGCTAAAAGCGAAAATCGTAAAAAGTGCTTTTTCGAGTGCTTTTTAATTAAATTAAAAACTTAAACACGCATTAGAAGCGAGTAAATTGAACTGAAGGAGATGAAAGCAGGAAGAAGGAGAGGAAGAAACGACGGAGTCGGGAAAGTTTGAAATGAACAGTACAAGAATCTGGAAAGATCAAATCAGCTCAGCTCAGCTCAGAATCAGTGCTGTGAAGTGCCCGGGTTTGGTTTGCGGTTACGTGCACCGACCGATCTGTTGTTGTCGCAGTTCTGCGCTTCTTCTCCGCTCCGGAGGAGCTTTTTTTTTCATTTCGAATAACTTCGGTTGTTGTTTTCATTAAAATCTACTTGACAACAACAAACTTTAGTTTCGTGCTCACACTCTTTCATAGTTTCAACTTTCACTCGCAGCATATTTGCCGTCTCTGTCTCAGTCGGTCGTTATTTCCCTTTTCGTCGCATTTTCTTCATTACAAACAAAACAAAAAACAATAAAAAATTTAATAAAATGAAGATAATGCAAGAAAAAACGTCACAAAAATACGACTCAAAACATAAAAATAATATGATTTTCGCATGGACGCAATTCGCAATCAAAATTATAGAAATCGAATGGATCTTTGGCATCGGCTCGTTTTGTTAGAGAGAAGATACTCGTATGAGTATTAAGAGAGAGTAAGAGAGAGAGAGAAAGACAGTTACAAAAGGCTGACACAAATGAAAAGTATTTTGTCTATAGAAAATATTGTTTTTCTTTATTTGTGAAAAACATTCGTTTCTCAATTTCTATTCGGTCTTTATTCTATTATTTCTATTTAGAATCTACACAGAGCCAAAACACTGCATAAAATAGACCAAAAACATTCAGATTTCTCTATGCTCTTCATCCAAGAAGAAAGCCTTTTTAAGACTGCAGAGAAAATCTGATTAAAATTTAAAAAGACAGTCATATTAAAATATTAATTCAATAAGAAAATCTTATTGTTTTTCATAGTCTTATCAAAATAAAAAGCGTGTTTTTTTATTTCATTTTATTTATCCAAGATTTCAAGAATATGCATCATAATATTCACAAAATTTCAAGGGTAAGGGCTGAAAAGTAATGTGCTTCATCATTCCAACAAAATCATTTGTTATTTCTTTGCAAAGTATATTTTATATAAATATAAAGACGTAAAGTACTCACAACTGAGAAGCAAAAATCTTCTTTTATAAAGAATGCCAAGTTAAAAATAAATTATTAAGAATTATAGATCTGAAGTAAACCTAACCTGGCAAAAATATTACTATTAAATTCTGGCCAGACCGACGATATTATATATAAGAACTGTTAAATTCAAAAAGTCACTGACTTCTCAAACTGCCCTCGTATTTTATTTTTAAAAGTACGAGTTAATAGTTTACTTTTATTTCAAAAATTTTTTGAATACGAGTTTTTTTCAGGCTCTGTTCATAACATAAGAAAGTTTTAAATTAAAGTTATCAAAAATATTTGGTTTCATTTTTTTACAAATTTTATTTGACTAAATTTTTTCAGTTTTGAAAACCATTTAACAACGTTTTTGTAGACGAAAATATATTTAACATTTTTTATTGTACATACGATATATTAGTAAAAATTTCTTGATCTCTTAAAATAACAGTAATTAATTAACCAGTGTAGAATATTAAACAAGAATTTAGGAAAAAGCTTACAACAACAACTTTACAACCAAAACGAGAAGACATAATCGATTTGAGAATAATTAAAGTTGGTTAAATATATTTCCAATCTTCCACAAATAAAATACGCTACCGAACGTATTTAATTCAATTTAATAAATTCTTGGATAGATCATGGATCAACATGGATACAACATGGATAGATCAACAGATCAAGATTAACATCAACATCAACATGGTTCATTTAGTCTCTGATGATCAGTTTATGGTGCGGAATGGTGCATCCATCATTCCAACGAAATTGGGTCAACAAGTAGAAAAGCACGAAACTGGTATTTGTTGCAGTTGTTGCCATTTTCTTGGATATAGTAATAGCTGGATCGCCACCGCAATGGCAATAACCACCCAGGACCGCATTCAGCCGCATTCGTCGCCCTGGGCAAGCATTATCTTTCCCGCCCTTTATAGTTTGTTATAAGTAAATAAATATTTCAAAACAAAAATCAAAAAAAGTGTAATTTTTTATATTGCTGCGAATAATTCGAGCGAATTTTTTTTGGCGAAAAAGGTTTTGGGTAAGAAAAATTTAAATTTTATGTAACGCACGAAAACCTTTAAACAATATCTTGGAAAAAAATTTATCTACAAGAATAATACAAACTATATCTATTTTTCGAGATATACACTTTTTAAAGAAAACGTTCTGCGAAAGAGATGACAAAGGCCTCTGAACGTGTAGCTTGGACAAAGAAAGTAGAGACAGAAAAAAATGTATTCTAAATAAATGAATTTTTATTTCTTTAAGTTTTGACAAAAGCCTTAGAAAGCTTTTTGCTTTCGTGAAGTAGCTTTAAGAAAAACAAATTCAAATGTGTTTTAGTTTTTTAATATTATTTTTGTCGCCCTGAACAAATCAGCTCACCTCATTCTCTTAGATGAGGCCCTGAAATAAGCCAAATTACAACAACAACCATGTTATAACATCAATAACAGTAACACAATACTTGCTAAAAAAACAATAATTCCCAAAAAAAAAAAAATTGAAATTAATAAAAAAAGAGTAGCAGGAGATATTAAAACGGCTCTGAACTGAACTATTTCCAATCTTACGAATTATTATATTAACAATTTTTTCAGAGCCTTTTCCAATTCTGGAATCTACGTTCTTCTGCGAAAAATTAATCCATTGAGCGTCTGCTCTAAACCATCGAGATGGTTCGTTCTCGGAATGATGCGTTTTTATTTCCTGATCGAATAACCGTCTGTGGTGGTCGCTGCTGTTGCCGCGTGACAGGTTTCGAGATCAGAAACTGGAGCAGTTAGCAGTAGAGTCTTCGGAGCATTGTAGAGGTAGGTCAGACACACAGAGACACCTCGACAGAGCGGTCAATTCAACAGAAACCGCCAATAACACGAACAGATTCTTAATCAACACATACAAAGATTTACCGCTATTGCTGCTGTTGCAACGGTTACTGAGACCAGCACCAACACTTTGGTAGTTAATAGATAACATTATCTATTATTTATTGAATTAAAAAGTAGCGCCTTGGTGCAGAGATCTGCAGCATTCATGGACTGTTTGCGACATAAACAGATATACTCGTACTGCCGCAAGAATAATAGCGGCTTTTCATTTATGATGGACCGTCTAGAGGAAGGCATATTCGAACGGAACGGTCCGTGGTTCGAATGATCGATTGATTATCTTCACGATCGAAACGATGTCATCCGCCTGTCGTTCAACAACAATCCTTATTAGTATTGAAATAGTCGTTTCAAGAAGAAAACCATTTTCGGTCTTGAGATTTTAATTGCACAAATCAACAGGTTTTTGTGACTGCTCCATGAGACGCGTACAATTAACGTAAACGTAACATGAAGCGTTTAGCAAATAGTGCACAATTTTATTGATAATCGTGGATAAAAAGTTCTATACGATAATTTCATAGCAATAGCAAAAAAATACGGGAATACTCGTACTTTTTCTCAAAAAAAACAAAGATTAAAATCATAAAAACGACAGACTTTCACAGACTGGCTCCACAGACGGAAAGACAGACGGAAGACTACTCCAAATTACCGAAAATTAGCACTTACTGACTTACGAGTTCATATTTAGACATATGTATTGTATTTGTACTATATGTATGCCTTCACTGCCTGTACCGGATGCTATCTAGAGTGTGAGGGTGATATGATATACGTAATTATTACAGTTAAAGTGCTGTAATTATTCGGAACATTTGCCTTAAAAAGATGATCGCGCCCGAAACCAAAACATTCAAAAATTATATCGTATAAAGAATACGAACACACTGTCCGGCGCAAAAATACGAAAAATCTTAAGAGGAATACTTAGGAAAAAGTATGATAATTTTACTCAGCCGAAACGGAAAATGCATAAGAAGAAGAAGAAGAAGCAGAAGACAAACCATTTAACTCAAATGAACAAAGCAATAGAAACAAATTTGAACTGAGTGACTGAGTTCGGGTGTCTTGGCATGTGTAATTACTTTACCAAATTATATAGAACATCAGATGCCACAGTTTTGATTAGAGATCTCTGATTAAAAATTACAACAACAACAATAATCTTTAATTCTTATTCATTATTACTGAGCAAAACTCATTATTACTGCGTGAAATCGCAAAAAAAAACTAGGTGCTCGTACACAGAGAAAAATAGTACCACATAAAAATAATAACATCTCCTTATAAAGCCATTTTACTAAGAAATCTTATTAAAACATACAAATAATTTTTTCGAGGAGAAATGTTATTAATTTTATAAAAAGGAAAGGTTTCGAAACAAAAAGTTAAGCTTATTAATTTGTGATTTTAATAAAAAATTCATATTTTTGCCCCCAGAAAATCATGAAATCAACCGGTCTGCATGAAAGTATGAAGTATTCTTATTATTTACTTGTTTTAATAAGAAACACTTCTTATATATAATATCGTCGGTCTGGCCGGAATTTCAGATCTATAATTCTTAATAATTTTTTTTTACATTGGCATTCTTTATAAAAGAAGATCATTGCTTCTCAGTTGTGTGCACTTACCAGCTTTATATTTATACACAATATACTTTGATTGTGAAGATTTTGTGAATATTATGATGCATACTCGTATTTTTTAAATCTTGGATAAATAAAATGAAATAAAAAACCACGAATAATTCTTTTCATTTTGATAAGACTATGAAAAGCAATAAGATTTTCTTATTGAATATGAATTTTAATACTATGATCGTCTCTATGAAAAACAAGGAGACTTTCTTATTGAATTAGTATTTTAATATGACTGTCTTTTTAAATTTAAATTAGATTTTCTCTATAGTTTTTATAAGGCTTTCTTTTCGGATGAAAAGCATAGAGAAATGTGAATGTTTTTGTTCTATTTTATGTGCTATTTTGGCTCTGTGTACGTAAAAGAAAATTAACATACTCGTATTAAAAGAAAATATTTCAAATCTACCGAGTAGAAATCTTGGGTTAGATGGTGCCAGTGCTCAGTGATTCCCACTCTTTTCTGTTGATGGAATAATTGGAATAATATTCAATTTTTTTTTTGTGACTGAAAACTCGATTTACGTTACTAATACCTCGATTAGAAATATCAATTGATCCAGTTTTAAGTGCCGACGAAACAGCAGTGCGGAGCGCGGAACAACAGTTGGGAAACATGCCTGCTTGTTAAAACAGCCGAGTTCAAAGCCTCAGAATATCCATATGAGCTCGATTCATACCGGACATAACCACATTGTACCTAAGTGTGCGTGCGTGTGTTTGTACGCAGTATACCACGGAGGGTCGGTCAGTGCTCACAGAAGCGCAACCGCATATAATTCATTTTGTTGCAAGTGAAATGAAAATGTAATAAAGTGCAATTATTGTGGTTTTTGTCGATGATCGTTTTCGGTATGGTTGTGCAAGCCGTGTGAGAAATTATGTTTGTGTTGTTGGTAAAATAATGTTTAGCTGAAGTTGGCACAAGTTCTTTGTAGAAAAGCTTAGAACCTATACAATTTCATACCTTTCTTTACGCGTTATGGTTGTTGTAGTTCTTGTTCTTCCGCTTCTTCTAATGAACATTAAACATAATAACCGTTTGTTTCTTTTTCAAGTGTTTATATAAGTTTTAACAATTGCAATCAATATAAGAATTGAGGTCTTTTACTTAATAACCTTCTGAACATCTTCAGTTTGTCTGTTTGGTTTGTTTCCCTCAACTTTTAGTAAATAAGTCAGCCCTCATCGAGCACACACATGCCAACAATTACAACCAAGCCTGTAATTATCTTCATCATCTTGAAGTATCCGCAAGCGTTAAAAGATGCCGAAATGTGTCAGTGTCAGTTAATTCAATGAAGCGACCTCAGTCAATCTCTCAGGCTAACAATTCGTCAGGTTCGCTGAACGCTGTAACCGACTACCGTTCAGAAGCACGATTTGCAATTAAATCTGCCAAGAGGTTCGTAAACTTTGCGTTTGAAATTAACCGTTTTATGGTTTTTAAATTGTACTCGTAGTTGTTGTTATTGTTGTTATACTAAGTGAATAATCTGTGAACCGTTCTATTAATTCGGAATGCGGCCAATGCGGTCGCGTCAATAACTGACATCTCTAATAATAACTTATATATATTTTTTAATTTTGTTCCGAATATTTCTATTACAATTGTTGTAACAACAAATCAAATATCCTGCGAAGTCCTGTAGACTTTTCTATAGGAATGAAAATTTATACTTTGCAGATTTGTTATAATAGTGTTGTCGTAGGTTGTCGTAGTGTTGTCCTTTTAATAACACTGTTTTTGTAATTTAATTTTTTATTTTTTTTTTGTTAATTTTATTGCATTAATCTATTTAGAATTTAGGTTTATTAAAAAGTATACATTAAATTTAAAGTGCAATAATTTAAAAATTAAATAAAATTGTACGATTTTCTATATAATTTTCTATTCTTTCTATATAATTTCTATAAAATCTATTAAGAATAAGATTATATAAAATAAGATTGTATAGAATAAGATTATATAGAATAATATTATATAGAATAATATATATAAGATTTCTATTCTATATATTCTATATATCTAGAATCTAGAATTATTGAAAACTATACAATAAATTTAATCTAACTTAAAAATAGAATAAAAAAATAAATAAATTTAATTAAAACAAATAAAATAAAATAAAATAAAATAAAATAAAAAAAAATAAAATAAAATAAATAAAATAAAATAAAATAAAATAAAATAAAATAAAATAAAATAAAATAAAATAAAATAAAATAAAATAAAATAAAATAAAATAAAATAAAATAAAATAAAATAAAATAAAATAAAATAAAATAAAATAAAATAAAATAAAATAAAATAAAATAAAATAAAATAAAATAAAATAAAATAAAATAAAATAAAATAAAATAAAATAAAATAAAATAAAATAAAATAAAATAAAATAAAATAAAATAAAATAAAATAAAATAAAATAAAATAAAATAAAATAAAATAAAATAAAATAAAATAAAATAAAATAAAATAAAATAAAATAAAATAAAATAAAATAAAATAAAATAAAATAAAATAAAATAAAATAAAATAAAATAAAATAAAATAAAATAAAATAAAATAAAATAAAATAAAATAAAATAAAATAAAATAAAATAAAATAAAATAAAATAAAATAAAATAAAATAAAATAAAATAAAATAAAATAAAATAAAATAAAATAAAATAAAATAAAATAAAATAAAATAAAATAAAATAAAATAAAATAAAATAAAATAAAATAAAATAAAATAAAATAAAATAAAATAAAATAAAATAAAATAAAATAAAATAAAATAAAATAAAATAAAATAAAATAAAATAAAATAAAATAAAATAAAATAAAATAAAATAAAATAAAATAAAATAAAATAAAATAAAATAAAATAAAATAAAATAAAATAAAATAAAATAAAATAAAATAAAATAAAATAAAATAAAATAAAATAAAATATAATAAAATAAAATAAAATAAAATAAAATAAAATAAAATAAAATAAAATAAAATAAAATAAAATAAAATAAAATAAAATAAAATAAAATAAAATAAAATAAAATAAAATAAAATAAAATAAAATAAAATAAAATAAAATAAAATAAAATAAAATAAAATAAAATAAAATAAAATAAAATAAAATAAAATAAAATAAAATAAAATAAAATAAAATAAAATAAAATAAAATAAAATAAAATAAAATAAAATAAAATAAAATAAAATAAAATAAAATAAAATAAAATAAAATAAAATAAAATAAAATAAAATAAAATAAAATAAAATAAAATAAAATAAAATAAAATAAAATAAAATAAAATAAAATAAAATAAAATAAAATAAAATAAAATAAAATAAAATAAAATAAAAAATAAAATAAAATAAAATAAAGTAAACTAAAATAAAATAAAATGAAACATAATAAAATAAAATGAAACATAATTAAGTAAAAAAAAATAGAGTACAATACAATATAAAAAAGAAAATAAAATGAACAAACTTACATAACTTATTTTATGAAAGTATCCGATAAATTCCGATAATTGCTATTCGCGTAGTTTTAAAAGTTGAAATAAGTTCTGAATTGTATTTTTAAAATAAAGACACTCCACTATTTTTAAAAGTATTAACAATTGCAGTAATTTCATTTGAAATTATTTAAATGCAAATAATTCTTATTTAAATTATTATAAAAATGTTTAATTTGTTTCTTAATTGCATTAATTGATTTCTTCCATTTTCTATCAAAGCTTTTTTAATTATAATAAATTATTTATCAAAGTGCAACGCGACCGCCTCACACGAATTGTGTTTCAAGACTAATCGGCCTTTGCAGCGCCTGCAAACGATGGTGCATCGAGACGAGCGCGTAGCTCTTGACTCGTGGCTCGTGGCGCAGACGCCATATTGTTGCATGCAAAACGCATAGGCGGTCACGCAAACACACACATACACCTGCACACATGGTGAAAGAAAGTGTTGAAGAACGGCTAGAAGAAGGCAGAAAGGTATGAAGGAGTCAACAATTCAAGCTAACGGCGACGATCTGGATAACCGTCGGCTTTCGAGTAGGAAGGAAAATATGTGCTACGTTGTTGTTGTTGCTGCTGCTGGTCGTAAGTGACTAATAATCGGATAGTAATTATGGATAGCCAGATAATGCTTAGTGTGACTAAACAAGCGTTAATACAAAACATTTGGTAATTTTTTTTTTTAAATATTAACGTAAATACGAGTTAGCGGTGAAAAAGTAGCTGTCAGGATTTGTCGGCTAAAAGAAAGGTAGATTTTATTTTGTCATAATGAAAAATATTTGGAAATAAGTTTTCAAGTTACAAGAAGAAGCGCTCTGTCAATCGAAGCCTCAAAAGGTCCTGAGTAAGCATTTGCTCTTGTTTGTTTTTTCTATCTACGATCTATCCATGTTTTGTATTGCAATACGATAAGTACAAAGGTGGTACCTTTCTTCAACTGATCGGCCTTCTCAATCGAAAACCTGCGCTTTTTGAGCCATTTATTGGCCCTGAAGCGTTCGCTCCTGAAATAAAGCGGGTACGATTTCAACCCATTCCCGGAGTTGAACACTTAAAACTGTTTCAGTCGAAAACTTTCAACACTTAAGATTAATTTATTGAAACTTCATGCATTCCTGCGTGGTAATAATCGTCCACGTCACCGGATCTATTTGCTCCACATTCGCAGCTTTCCATTTACCCAGTTTTACTCGCATTAACATTAAAGCCATGAAGTGGCTCTTTGTGCGATACGTTGATCAACAAATTTATGTGCCATCAAATATGTAAAATTTACAGTTAATTGCTCCAAATTCGTTCTTCCTTTCAGCTAGCAGTGTTTTGTTGTTGTTGTTATATTCCTGTTGATTGACCCAGTCCGCTCAGAGCAACACATGCACCAGCAAACAACCTGAATAATAATCGCACAATGTGATTATTCTTCTAGTACAACAACACAACAATAGCAGCAACTCCAGCAGCGCCACCAACAAAACCAACAACATGATAATGACGATGCCGTTGTCCACCTTGACTTAATTTGCACACTCGACAGAACTTGACTAATATAGGCCGATAGATTTCTTGCTCGATCATTGGCAATGCGACTGAATGACCCACCAACTCCATTGAGAGTCGTTCTGGCCCGTCACCGTCGCGTCGGCCATTAAAACTCGTAGCCAGTCTTTACAGTTACCAGGTTGAGTTGCTCTCATGAAGTCTTTCTCATGATACAACTTTCGAGTTAAAGGAATCGAATGTTCATTAGCTTGGATTTTGGCGTGGTATAGATAAACGAGTAACCGGGTAGAAGATTCTGCCCGGTGCAAATAATTCATGTATAAATTTCAATGATCACAGCGATTTGATTGATTAGCATTATCTCAAAATTATTCGATTTGTTATCTTGTTCCGGCGCCTGATCTTATCTATAGACCGCAGGGCTCTTACGGAGCTTTTGAGCCCATAGGAGCTGATCGGAGCCCGTACGAGCTGAGTTGCCCATTCCTGCTCTAATTGTTGAACTGATCTGACGTTATAAATTCCATCAAAATATTGTTGACTGGTTGCATGATCTCACAGGTTTAGTCTTATGCATTAGACTAAAAGAACTGAATGGTTGAATATCCGAAAACCGATAACCGAATACCAACAACGCAAATCTGAACAAGCCGCTATCGCCGCATGCCTTTGCATTTATTGTTGTTTTTGCTGTCGTCGTAGTCGTCGTAGTATCTTATGATCAATAAAGAAACCAGTTTGATAGTTTCTTCCGTTCTTCGAATTGTTAGAAGAAAATTGTTTGCTTAAGAAAAGAGAGGTACCATCAAAGAAATCCATAGAAATAGACCCAATCTCGCTTGGAATGGCTGCTGCTTTGTTATTGCGTTTCCTGAAACAACTTTTTTCCAATGGGTTCTCTCCACCTCACATTGCCATACATAAAGAATTGGGTCAGTTATTTATTGACGTTACGAAAATACAGGCAGAGTTCTTTTATTTTATTTACGATTTTTTTTCCTTTTTTGGAAAGATTCATGGATTCTACAAAATCATCTAACAAGTTATTGCATTAATTTGTGGAAGTATTGAAATTAAGGTCAACGAATGCTGCGCCAGTTACCGGCATCAAGTGGCATCGAGGCATTTACGAGAAATGGGTAAAGTCAATAGTCAACGGTTTTCTACTGTTAGAGGTTACCAAATTTTGCTTAAAAATAACTTTACTATTAATTGGTTAATGATGATTTTTTCAATGTTTCAAGTTACTTTGTGCTTGAAAGTGTTAATAATTTCTTTGATTACACAAGTATACACTCATACCTCGCTATACGGCCGCTCTTTGTACGGCATTTCGCTTCCATTAGTAGTAAAGTAACTTCCATTAGTAAGTAACTTCCATTCCATTTGTGTAAGTACAGTCGCCTTGCAAAAGGACTTTGAACACAGAATACTGTCTTGAACAAAGCCGTGATTTAATTTACTAAAGGCTTAAAATCCTTGTCACGACTGAAGGCCTCCGCGCACCCAGCTTTGTTCTTGGGATACTGCTTGGCCTGACGCTGGTGTATATATGTATTGTTGTCTGGTGTCTTATATATTGATAGACATTGTGAAAAAATCAAATTGAATTATAAAAATTATTTGTGTATTTTTAAATATATTTATACAAATTTACCTTACAGCCCGCAAAATTAAAAACATTGTATTGTACTAATAAAATAAAACCTTATGTCAGTGCCTCGATCAATGAGCCCGAAATTTTGCATGCAATATTTTTTGTTCAAATTATAATTATGTATAGATTTTCAATCACAATAGTTGTCTATTTTTAGGCGTAATTTACAACCTTCGCAAAACAGTAGTATCTACATATAAAGGATGTTTCCACAAGAGGTGTCATTTTAAATTTCATGTCATTTTTCAACTCTCAACTTACAACTGTCACTGTGTGGTAATTTTAAAAGTATAAATCTGGAGGTCTTTAGATATCGATCACATTACATTCGCGCAATTAATGGAAATAGTAAAAAATCATAACAAATTTAAAATGAAAGTCTTCTTGTTGAAGGACCCTATAAATGAATCGTTATATTTAAAACAATCGAGCTATGGCAACACTTGGCAACAACTGTGATCTTATTTGTTATTCCTTAACCTTAAAATTTATGTGTAAGATTATTTAAATGAAAAAATAACTAAATTGAAAATTTATTTGAAGGCGGTGTAAGTTGATATATGACTTAACTTGTAAAGTTGTGTGACTTAACTTGTAAAGTTGTATGACTTAACTTTAAGTGTTCGTATTTGAATCAATTTTTATTGGCAAACGTAAATCAATTTACGTGATCTGATGTTTTTAACATTATAAATCTGTTAAATTTTATTATGTAAAAATGAAATTATTGTTAAAGGAAATAAACAATACTGCTACCACTCATTATATATATTTTCCTTTTTATTAAAGGGCTTAGAGTTTTATAAAGTGACTACACAGTTATTTTCCATATTTCATCTTATGAATTTTTTTCTGTTTGAAATATTATATTAGATGCGCTCAATATTAATATTGTTGTTTTTAATATATTCACCTAATATTTTGTAAAAAAAAGAGAAGCCTGATAAATCTCCTTATATTACTCTTACCATTCTTTGAGAGAAAGCAAAAAAGCGCGAGGGTGTTAGCAGCATTTATTGTTATTTACAGCCAGCAATGGTACTCGTAATTAAATTAGCCTTGCGGTTAAGTTATGTCAATCAATTGTCAAATTCTCGACTTCTTCGATGACTTGAATCCTCTTGACCTGCCAACAAGAAAAGTTAAGTTTTACATAAGTAGGTGGAAAAATGCGAGGAGAATATTAACAACATTTACTTGTTGTTTTGCTCTTTATAAGTCAATGTTATTTTTATGAAGGAGCTACAGCAAGCTTTAATATTTTAAAATAATAATCAATGGAACACATCGAAGAGAATTCGTATATAAGATACTCTCATCCACCGAAGAAGTTCATTCCATTCTTTGAAAGTTAGCTGAGAGTTAGTCCTGAAGATGGCTGCTCCTCGAATAAATTTTTGCTGGCTAAGTGTGATTGTTGTATTGGTTCTAAATTTTCACACCTTTACCAAACCGTCGGTAGCTATCAGTCTGGATGCGATTAAAACAAATTCCAAGGAGAGCAATGAAAATAATGGGATTTTCACCACTAATCCCCGAAGTATATTGAGTGGTCGTGGTTGGCGATCTATATATGGTGTTGGTCAAAAAATGCCCAAGATATCGCGTTCCAAAATTCCTATTGAGCTGGACTTACTGGTGGAAAATTATGATAACGATCGTTTCAAGCATATCGATGATTATGGACACTTGCGATTTGGCAAACGAGGCGGTGAGGAACAATTTGATGATTACGGTCACATGCGTTTTGGTAGAAGTGTGTAGATGCGGATGGAATTCAGTTCTCATATCGGCCAAAATATATTGATTTTAAATATTCGAAAAGATTAATTGCATTGTATATATCTTATGCTATTTTGTTTAAGTTTTAAATAAACAGACATTTTAAAAAGCATATAAAATTTTTTAAATTATTGTTATATATTATATTTTATTAATTATTAATTATTGTTATATATACTATTAGATAAACAAATATTTCATTTTATTGAAATTTCCTTTTAGACATTATTTTTAACAGAAGGAAAAATCTTGGGGGGAAAATATAAGGATTAAGGGATTCATTCATTTTTTTCAAATCCATTGCCGTTTCGTTGTTATAACTTAAATTTGCGATATATAGAACTCGCAATTAAAGTCAGAAGGTGAGAACAGCCTAGAAGTAGGCAACAAAATTGTGGCTGCAATATTTTTCTTTCTACAGGGAGAGTATTATTCAGCATTTTGAAAAAGTTTTGATCATTCTATAAAAACAGACAAAAGAGGACCACAAAATATGCCACAATACTACACTGCACTTTTGTAATGTATTCCATAAATTTAATGGGCGCTTTTGTCTGCGTATGAAATGATTTTCCTTGTTGACCACTTTTTGCGCTTTCTGCTTGTAATGTTTGCCTCCTTTCTTTGCGTTGATTTATTGACATATACATACATACATTCAGAAACAAGGTGTAATGACGTTTCTTTCTAGCACATTGTTTTTTGTATACAAACTCTTCGGTTTGGTTTTTGGTATTTAACCGCGAGGCTGTGGTACATTTTAAGTTAAAAAAAAGTAAGACATATGAACGAAATTCTGCAGTTAAAACACATGTGCAGATTTTCTTTGAAATTTCGATGTTTGTTCATTTGCTAAGCCTGAAAACATGTTAAAATACTAACAACAAACGTATTTTTCAAATCGGACGTTGGACATACATTTGTTTACATTTTACATCAATTTATTGTTAAATAAATAAGGAATGTATTGAGCAAATAAATTAATTCAAAAGTCATATCTAATGTAAACAAACGAAAGAAAAAAAGGACAAGGGACAACGTAAACGTTGCCTTATACTCATTGTGCGCTTTTAGGCAATCGTTAGAGAAGTTTATATTCACAATAGACTTTACTGATTTTCTACGGTGAAATTAAATATTCACAGTTTACATTCACGCAAGCTGTGCAGCAGGCTTAAGACAATCTGAATCAGGCACTCAATATTTACAATAAAAGGATTTTTCATCCAGTCACACACTTTCAAATTCAAAATATCTTCAAATCTTCTTTCCACGTCCGTATTAAATTCGCTGAGGTAGCTACTAAATCTGTCAATATCATCTGCAGTTACGTAATCTTTTATAGATGATGATTCAGGAACCTGATGAAATTCTGTCTTTAATTTTTAACGGTCTTAACAATGTAGTTCAAGTTTGTCAATAAATAATGACACAATACTTTGGCAACCTATAAAAGTTTTATTAACTTCCTTAAAGAAAGTGCAAATTGACATTAAATCTGTTGAAAATATCTGCTTAATAAAATGCATCTTTGTTGTTTTGAACTGTTGGCACAGGTTGGTCTCACTTTACTTCCAATAAATTGTATGACTATCATGTTATGCTACAAAATGAGCCAAAGCAAAACACTTTGACAATCATCGAACTTTTGTATGCAAAAGTAATGTAATAAAATCGTCTATATCTAGTTATATCCGGTCACGCGTTACTGTGACCCATTCTGGTTAAAAGAAAAAGAAAGAAAACGCGTATGTTGCTAACTTCCAATAGATGGCGCTGTTTTTCAACTAAAGGCCGTTTTAATCTGTCGTCCCAGGTGTGACATCTATACAGGGTGCTCCGCACGGCACCCAAACGTAAGGTCGTGTAGGTTGTGTCGTGGCAGGAAAAAATAGATTGAAAGAGGAGTAAATTTCACAGCGTTTAAGCGCTAAAAGAAATTTGCTAAAAAACACATAAATCTGAAAGAAAAACGGGAACACTAAAATTATAACGTGATTTCGCCAGACCGACGGACAGACAGACAAGGGTAAATCGATTCCAATCTTGAATATTTATTAAACAGTTCCAAAAAGAACACATAGACCGGAAATAATGGAAAGTATGGTTCAAGGTTTTCTTTTAAATTCCAATTTTCTCGACCTACCGAAACGGCAAATAACCACCTAATGCGTCCGTTCGATCACCATCCGATCAATCAAGCCAATAATTATTGAAGAAAAGTATTATACTGAGGCAGCAGAGACATTAAGAATAACTGCAGCAAAAGGCAACACAAGAAACAATGATAGCAAAAATGATAATAGCAATAAAAATTCTCCAATGAGTCTGTCTACAGCTGAATATCTCTACATTTTTCTATTACTCCCGCTTCATTCTCCAGAATTCATTCTTCTAGAGAATGAAAAAATACAGGCCCGTTTCGTAAGCGGCCTGCGACTGCGACTGCGTTTGTGCGGAAGACGCTGCTTCGTCGCAAAGAAACATCGCCTCGCCCCTTTGTGTGCTATCCTGCGCCCATCCGCTCACCCGCCCACCCGCTCACCCGTCAGTCAACCCATTGACCGTACGCCTTCTAGTGATGAAATTCCATTCGCCGACCAGATTGTCCGCATTCCATAGATTCGATTGAACTGTATAACAATAAAATCTAAAGAAATAAGACAAAAATTAAAATAAAATGAACAGCCGCAGCAACAACAACAACAACAACAACGCGAAAATCAACAACTCTTATCGATATACTATAGTGGTGTGCGTTACGTCGAGCAAGAAACAAACAACAAGCGAAAAAATCACGGTTGGTGAAGCCACCAACAGCAGTAACTGCTACAAACGTTCCACTGCCGCTATAAACACAGGCAGACAGTCAGTCCGAAAGTCAGACTGGCCGTGGCGGCCGGCCGGCCGGCGGCATGCAAGCGGTGTGGCGATCAGTCAGTGAAATTCTACAAGTCTCAGCGAGCGGTGGTCAGCAAGACTTGCCAAAGGTTTACACAGCGAAGAGCCTCATGCGCTCAACAATTATAAGTTACTATTTAACACGTTCAGGCAAACCACACACACACACGCATACTCTCTCTAACACACACACACTCGTTCATCAACTTGAGTCCGCGTAGTGGAAACATAGATTCGTGCTGCAGGTGTTTGTTGTCCGGCCGACTGCTGCACCGTTGTTGGTTGGTCCGCTGAATGGCTTTAAGTCGTAGTCAAACAAAAACAGAGCCGGAGAATAGTGAAAAATGGTGCGATTCACAGACACGGCGACATCTTTAAAACTGGTCGGCATCGGAATGTGTTGACCGAAATCGGTTTTCGGTCTTATGCGATCAGCAGCAGTAACAGCATCAGCATCACAAAAACTCTTAACCCAACTTAATTGTCGTTTTTAAATTCGTTTGTCAATTGACCCAGCGCACACAGAAACATCTCAAATTGTGCTTGAAATTGTAAGAAAGGGAGAGGCATAGAAGTTCAATTAGAGCAAAGAGTTTAGTTAGGAAGAAAATTAAAAGACATCAGAAAGTTGTTTGGTTATTCTTACCAAAACACAGCGACAGCAGCAGCAACAACAACAACTGAAACAACATCACCAATTCGGCTGTTTGGTTGGTGCTGGATGCCACCAGCGATGTGCTGGAATTCCTGCAGTTACGCAACCTCCAAAGCGGTGCCCTTTGAAAGCGTCAAGTACATACTCGCAAATGGCAACTACACAATATACGATACAATATATGTTGTAAGCATAATAAATTATTAAAATAAATTGTTGTGCAACCCGTTTTTAAAATTATCTCTTTTTTTTAATGGAAATCAACACCAAGTAAAGAAACGAAACATATTTTGTGGTGGTCCCTGTTGGTTGAGATCAGGGATGGGCCCTGATAATTGTGAACGATAACGATATGCTCAAGGCTCGAAGATAAAGGAAGTCAGGTTTCTAGAAGGTCGTTATGAAAGTTTAAATTGGTGGAGGGAGGAGGAAGAAGGCAGGAGGCAGACGGAAAACTTATTAATCGAAGTTTTGTGCTAATTTTTTCATGTATTTCAATTTTTGTTGCTTGGTTTTAGTGTGTTTTTTTTTTTTTTTTTGGTTTATGATGATCGGATGTGCCGAGAATTTCATCAATAATTTTACTGCCGGCAACGGTGAAGAAAACGACCGGACTCCGTCGATTTCACCTATAATGAGTTTCCTTTTTTGTGTGAAATGAGATGAATAAATCAGAAGAGAAAACTATGGTCAACAATGATCAGCTGAATACGATGGTAATTATAAGATTTCGTAAAACGCTCTGAATGATATTTGTTTAATATTTTTTCGGTTTCGTACTATTGCAAATACCGTGTAAAAACAAACAAAATAAGAGAAAATGTAAACGAGTGACAACTTTGGGGGCTTTATCACCGCCAAAGGTTTCAAAATGTATGAAGGGTTTAAAAGAAAATTTTCTTTCTTTTCCGGAATTTCAAAAGGAATTTCAACTTTTAGAAAATTTTCAACTATTACCATCAGTATACCATTTCTAATCATCATATAATTTTTTTATAATATTTAAAATTTTCCGGTCATTGACCGCTATTGGTTTAGAACAAGTTGTAACTATCCAGAATATTCCAGATTTATTGCAAAAAAAATTTTAAAAAATTTGGTATATGTTTTTTTCAGATTATTATAAACTAAATACATACATAAAAGTTTTCAAAACCTGATTGTACTTTTTTGTGTTCCTTTTGCCACACATTCAGCGATTGCGTTTCGGTGTAATTTATTTTTTATTTTATTATTTAGTTAATTTTAACATCTCGTAAATTGCAATTTGCTTCTTTTCACATTCTGCAAATAAGTCTGCGAAAAGAAACCGGATTCGGTCTAGAGCTCAGATACCATGAATAACGTACATACATACTCGTATCGTATCAGCGTTTACAGCATCTCGACCAGTTTCATTATGACTTTCGGAACGAATTTCAGTTATCCTTTGTCCGGTATTTTTTTGAGACAAACGGTTTGGCTGGCGATGTGCCATCTTCTTTTCTGAAGCGCCAGCTGTTAGTTTCAGTCTAACGTAGTATAGAATATAGAGAAATTTTGTCTATTAGCTTCAGTATTTTATATGAAGAAATTCGCCAAACATTAAAGATTTGAAGAACTTTAAAACGGCAACGCTTTGAGAAAATCGAAATACTTGAAATATTAATTGAATAAAAACCATACTTTTATTTCTACACCTTTTTCAATTGTATTTCAGAATTTTTTAAGCGTATTTCAGAACTTTTCAATTCAATTTTAGAATTTTATAGTTTAATTTCACAATTTTTCAGTTTAATTTCAGAATTTTTCAGTTTAATTTCAGAATTTTTCAATTTGATTTTAGAGTTTTTCAGTTTAATTTCAGAATTTTTCAGTTTGATTTTAGAATTTTTCAGTTTGATTTCAGAATTTTTAAGTTCAGTTTCAGTATTTTTCAGTTTAATTTCAGAACTTTTCAGTTCGATTTTAGAGTTTTTCAGTTTGATTTCAGTATTTTTAAGTTCAGTTTCAGTATTTTTCAGTTTAATTTCAGAATTTTTCAGTTTGATTTTAGAGTTTTTCAGTTTGATTTCAGAATTTTTCAGTTTAATTTCAGAATTTTTCAGTTTGATTTCAGAATTTTTTATTTGTAGTTCGGAATTTTTCAGTTTAATTTCAGAAATTTTAGTTTGATTTTAGAATTTTTCTTTCATATTTCAGAATTTTTCAGTTTAATATCAGAATTTTTTAGTTTGATTTCAGAATTTTTTAGTTTGATTTCAGAATTTTTCAATTGTAGTTCTAAAATTAAATCAATCAGTCTGAAATCAAACTGAAATATTCTGAAATTAAACTGAAAAATTCTCAACTACAATTGAAATAGGTGTAGAAAATTTATATACATATTTTCTCTAAAGTTAATTGTTTTAGTTTTCATTTGTTTTACGCTGTCTTAAAACATTGTTTAAATAAAAATAACATCAACCTTTTTTATAGTTTAACTCATAGTTAACCTCAAAATTTGTTCAATATTTTGCTAAAACTGTTCCTTTACCACGTTCATAGTGATTTCGTCAATGCGTCAATCAAAGTTGAAGCTATGGAACGCGACCCAAAAAACTGTGGTAATCAGTGCGTCGTTACTTAAAACACGTTTCAACAAAAAACAACAGCAACAATAACAACAACAACAACAACAACAACAACAACAACAACAACAACAATAACAACAACAACAATAATGCCAACTTTGTCGTTGTAGACTATTTACAGTGGTCGCAACGAATGAACGCAAACGCATTTGCAAAAAATTGCGTAAGCCACGGATTTTTTGTTGTTGCACAGTTTCTTTCTTCTCTGCTTGGGTTTGGGTTTTCTTATAATACGTACATAATTCAAATTAAAATAATCAAAACCTGCCGAGTACGGCGGAGGGTGTGGCAGTCAAGACGCGGTTAAGGAGCCATAGGCTACGAATTTATGACACAAGGTTCGTCTGATGCTCAGAGGCTGGTGCAGAGCTTCGGACTCGCAGTCTGGCAATGGACAACCAGAGTCATTCAGGCGGCACTCAATGCTGCAGATGCTCTTTCTGTTGCGCTGCGGGGTGACGCGACGCGAGGCGACGGCAGTGATGCCACCTAGACATCGCGGAGGTAGCTGGTGAGTGGAGAGATGTAATTTTATGCAATGCCAGCCATGCCGGGCCAAGAAATTTATAAGACAACACAAAACAACAACAACAAAATTACAATAATTTCAAGTTATGCAGGAATTTCTGCAGCTGCAGCTTTCATTCATCAACACGACGACGGTACGACGTACGACGCGTCGCGACGGTACGGCTGCTGAAATGTTGCGAAGACTTGCTGGATTTTTTGCTGATTTTGTGGTGGACCGAATTTCATAAGAGGCTCAATTCGGATAACGGATGAAGCCTGTACCGTGATGGATTTGGGTTACTCGAGAGACAACAAACATACTTCAATGGGCTTTAATGCGGAGGGCGTCTCTTCGAGAAAGTGGGTGAAAGAGGGGTGGAATAATGTGTATGTATGGATAACTGAGTTTTGGATATTATATAAGTATAATGTGGTGCATGGTTTTTAAGGAGGTTTTAATGAATAAGTTAGCTCTTATTAAAAACTTTGGAGAATGATCAAATTTGAGAGCTTTTAATTTTGATGATGATGTCATCGATAAAAGTTGGTTGTTTTTAAATAAAATTTTTGAAAATCATAAATTATAGAAGTAATATATATTTATGTATATATAAAATAGGTTTGAATAATTTCTAAAAGTGTCTGAACAGTTCAGTCAACCGCAACAACAATTAATTTAATTTGCATTAACAAATCTGAGCGTGTCGCTGCACAAAACGGTCACTCGTTTACTATATATTCCCGCCCCCCTCCCCCTCCCCCATCTGCTTTGCTAGACGTCCGTCCTCAGTCGCGCTGCCGCATAACTTAATATTTCTGGAACGCGTCAGCGTCTATGACACTCGGGCTCTTAAGCGTATGGCCCACGTTAGCATGACAAACAATGTGACGCCAATGCCTGCCTCTTCATCTCCTTCCCCCCCCCCTCCTCCTCCCACCCCTCTGAAATGCAAACATTCCAGTTTTTTAACATTTTATTTTTTGCTGTCTTCATTCGTTTTATTTTATGAAATTCCATAAAATTTATTGAGGCATCGGCGTTGTGTTGGTGATACCTGTCGCCGCCCCCTCCCGCCTCATACCCTGGACGTGGCCAGAGGCCAATATTAAAATTATTAGCAGCGGCGCATGCGTAGCTTTGGCGCAAGCATTTGCTTAACATTGTTTGGTTGGTTATCGTTTTCATATCGTTTGTTTATCGTTGGCCAGTATTTGATTGCAGTTCATCGATGTTCGTTGACACTAATGGATTAGGCAAGCGGTATGCAGTGTTGCCACATTTTCGAGTCAAATCTTTTTTCTATTGTTTGCTTTGTTTTTTTCGCCTTCTTTGCTGATATGTTATAAGAGGCAGAATATGCTTTTATTATGGTTTTCATAAAGTAACGCAATCCATCGTACCCAACGAACGTGTATCTGCTTAGTATTCATTTATTATTCACGTTATTGTTGCAGAGATTACAAATTTTTTGAATGAAATTACAATAAATCTTAGTTGGCTCAAGCGATTAATAAATATTATCCACCGAAATGGCAAACATTTCGCATTATATTAGTGTAAAAGTTTGAAATAATTTAAATATTGTACATATTTCTACCTTTAAATCATGGCATCAAGAAGATATGATAATTTTGTTGTAATTCAAAATGAATAAGTCTATAGTTGTCTACTATTACAGTGTATTACTCTTACACTGCGAGTTCTGTTCTCTAAGGTCTTTTGCGGAAATTATTAGAAAATTTATTTTGCTAAAATTATTTTATACTTCCTTTGATATATCTTTTGTACTAGCTTCTATAGAAGTTATTTCGTTTACCAGAGTATTTAAGAAGAAATATTCAAAAACAAAACTATTGTAGGACTTACTTAAATAAAAATCAAACAACTTTGTGATCAAATTTTCTTTCTTTACAACCTTGCACTCATATATTTCATTCATGTTGGAGTATCATAAGCCGAGGTCAGATATGGGAAATTTTCTTTACCTGCCCCGGTAAAAATTCTATACCAGCGGCACAAAAGTCATTGAGCTCATGGACGTGGAAAGAGAATACGAAACGAACCAGTTTGAATCGCATAAAGCAAAAGTATTTAGTATTCATAGAGAGTAAAAAAAAAGGAATGTTATATGCTCCACATTCATGTGAATATATTCATCTGAGTATATGATCGTGGATATTATATAAGTAATGCTCAAACATCGATTCTCAAGCCCACGCAGAAAAAAAGTTCTTCGAGGCTCGAAAAAAAGGCCACAAGAAAGAAAGGAAATAGGAAAGGAATAACGGTTATACCCAAAAAATGGCAGAAGGTGCTTAAAAATAATGGGCGATATTTGGATTAATAAAATGTTTCTAACATAAAAAAAAATATTGTATCTTTTTATGAAAAAAACGCCGAATACTTTTCCCCCAACCGATATTTAGTAAACCTTCACAATTAAAATACTTGCAATACATTCCACTTGAAAATTGAATGAAAATTGAATGAAAACTAAAATGACTATTTTTTTTAATTAAATATTTAATATTTATACAATATAAAATTTCATAATATTTATTTTATTATATAATGGTGTTACTTAAATTTAAAGTAATAAAGTAATATTTCTTAGCAAATTTAATTTTACACCGTATACATATACATATATATCGTATTATGTACTCAATACAAGTGTAGTATTTCTTTTTTCAAATATTCTTATATAATATAATTAATAATTCATTATTTTGTATGTATGTATATATGTATGCATATGATAAAAAAAAATTTGTATATTTTTTGTTTCAAAGAAAATATACAAATTGTTCAATAGACATTTTTTAAAATTAATAAAAAAGTTATTTGTGTAATAAAATATTGTGTTAAATTGTAAAATTATTTCGATATTTAAAAAGTTTCTAGAACTAGTGAAAGACAAACTTACTTTCGTTTCATTTCAACCTGCTGAAATTTCTTCACAAATTAGTTTATAACTGAAATAAACCTAGTAAGGCACATTTTATTCATTGTCATTTTCGAAAGGACGTTGCTTCATTTCGTTGAATATTTTTGGCTGAAGGACGGGTTAAATCTGGTTACGCTTAAATGAATTCTAGTCTGAAAAATTTGCCCTCGGATCGCATCGTTCAGTAAGCTCGTACGTACAGACAATGATCTCTCAAGATCATTTCTCTCTAACTATAAAGTGTCCAATATTGGGGCATAATGTTGTCAATATCATTGACATATTCTACAAAAAAGTGACAGATTTCTGTTACAATTGCTAATTTAATAATAAACATCATCGTTATCATCGTTAAAGTCATCGTTAAGAGTAGAACAGTCAAAAAAAGATTTTAACACTGAATTTAACACTGAAATTTGACGGTCACTCTCGACGTTCAACAATTCGATATTGATCAGCGATGATTAGTTCGACAACAATTTGTAAGAGAAATTCGGCGATTAGTCCAACGATTGCTTTATTCCGCTCTATTCGAAGATCATCTCGAAGATCAGTTTGAATATAATTTCGTCGATCAGTTAGAGGACAACCTCAACAAACAGTTTGGTGATCAATTCGACCATCAATTTAGCAAACTAGTTTTCTTATAAATTCCTTGATAATTGCAACGATCAGTTTGACGAGGAATACTTTAGCGATCCTATCGCTACTAGCAATCCTACAGACAATTTGGTGATCAGTTTAAAATCAGTTCGCCGCGAAACACCGAAAGTGACTTTAATTTAGTCACTTCAAGAACCTTTGCTGACAGTTGTTGGTTCGAATGATGGCCTCTCTCTTTTGTGACAGTTTTCTTTCAATTTTCTCTCTTAACTAGACACTACATGTATTCAATATTGGTGTGAAGTTAGAACGGTTCAAAGGGTTATGTATTTTATTGACAATAATCGTATCCATTCGTGTTTCTCTTCATCCTATCGTTTACCTGCGTGGCTTACCAAAACTGCCCGAGGGGCCGCCCGAGTTGCCGTAAATGGTCGCCGCTGCGGCACCTCCATTGCCGTAGATCGCCTGCTGCTGCTGCTGCTGCTGCTGCTGATGGGGATGGTAGTTGTGATGGGGCTGGTGCTGGAGCTGGTGCTGCTGCTGGTGTTGCTGCTGGTGTTGGTGCTGGTGCTGCTGGTGATGCAGAGGTACCACGCCATTGCCAAGAGCAGCCTGTTGCTTGCGCTGCAGCGTCGCCGGGCCCATCGATCGCTCGTCGCTGTCGTTCAAGTCTAGGCCGGCGACCATTTGAGCAATTTCGCGCTCCTTCTTCATGTCGGGCGGATTGAACTGCAGACTAGCCAGAGAGCCGTGGCTGCGGCTGCGATGCTCCTGGCGTATGGAGTAGCTGAAAGCGCGTTCATTCAGATGTCCTTTGCGTCGATAGATGCCGGTACCGCCCGGTGATTCGGCTCCAGAGTTGCCGGAGTCGTCCAGGCCGTTACCCATAGAGGCCGCCAGCTTGCGACTGGACATAGCCAGAGGACGTGGTTCGCCGATTAACGACTGCGCCATGCCGATGGGTGCAAGTGGTGGTGAGACCGGCCCAGCCAGGGCTGGGTGGTAGCCGTAGAGGGACGGCACAATGGGCATGCCCACCGGAATACTGCTGCTCTTCTTGTCTCTCTTCTTCGACTTCTTGCTGGCGGAGTGCGGCGGCTGCAGGGTGGCATACTGCTGCGGCACCACGACAGGCATCGGCAGCGGTATGCCGAGCGGTGGCAGCATCTGTTGGTGGTGATGTGCTTGCGGCGGCGGTAGGCCCGGGTGCAGGTGCGGATGCTGCGCAAGTGGCGGGCCTGGAGGGAAGCCGCGATGACTGATGGTGTGGTAGTGGCGTGCACCGTGCGGTGCCACCGCAACCGGTCCGTACACCATGTTGGCTGGGAGGCCGTTGTGCAACAGTGGGCGTTGCATAGTGCCCGGATGGAGGGGCTTCGGTCGAATCAGAGTGCCCGACAGACTCTGGCTACCCGGCTGTTTTGAGGATTTCTTGTCCTTCTTCTTTTTGTGGGCCTCTTCCTTCAGGGGCGGTGGAGCCACTTCGATGGGAACGCTCATTTGACGTGCTCGCGCCGGCCGGCCCAGCGTGGAAGCGTTGCCGCCGTATACCTCGTAAGGACTCTCCATCCCCAAAGCAATGCCGTCCAGCTGGTCCTGAGAGCCGTTCCAGACTTTGTGGTTCTCATCTCCGTTGTAGATGGAGGCGTCACCGTCGTCAACGGTGACATTCAAATCGGCACTGCTACCGTAGACTGCAAATAGAGAAGAAGAAAAAAGGAATAAGACCAACTTGAACACAGGATAACAAACAGGATACATAATGCCGGGATTAAAAGACCGGACGGGGCGCATCAGTTAAAGAATCTTTGCACCACAGAAAATAGTGCGGCGATTAAATGCTCCAGTGATGCTTTAAAGTGCTACCAGGAGTATCGGTCCGTCTTGCTCTTCGGCCCAAAGGCGTTTACTTGATACTACGACTTGATTACACGGCAGAGAAACAGAGAAAAAGGGACATAAAGAGGAACAAAGATTAAACAGTCACACGAAAACAAAAACCTACAACAACAAGCTCGTCTAATCATAGTGCTGAGCGCATCTGAAGCCGGTGAAGATGGTTTTTTGAGCTGCGCCTGGACTCGGCTGTAGCCTAATAGACTGACTGGTCCGGACTGGCCGGTCGGTCGGCGGTTATGCATAGAGAAATTACAGGTTGCGCTTATTGGCAGCGCGTGTTGGTCTGAGGATGGAGAGCCTTAGTTCAGAACAGAGGCGAAAACTGTTTAAATAAATGACAATCGCAAAGCCATCAGTTAAAAGATCAGGTTAAGTTAAATTGCACAAATTGACAATACAGGTACTGCCTATACTTGTGCAGGTACGTAAGAATCTCTTACCGTCTTCTAAGAAGATCTGCATTCTTTTAGAGGCAGATGATAAAAAAAGGGCAAGGAAGAAGTAAATATTTCAATTGGGTTGATTTGATAATTATAATTTTTTTTATAATAATTTTCAAAAAGTAAAAGTATATAAATTAATGATATCTTAAGGTCATCAAGCTGAGATCATTCGTGAAGGTCCAATTTCCATGATAATTTCAGTCTCTGAATATTTCTAAACAATTTAGGTATTTGTCTTAAGCAACAAATATACATATATACCAAAATATTTTTATTCCGTCCCAGCAAACAATATGAGTCTTTTTAGACTCAGAAAAGATTCATATTTCTGAGAAAATACGTATTTCTTTGTGAACACATAAATGAGGCAGAAATAAACGTTTTTTCCTTTCTAGACGGCCCGCAGAAAAGACTCCTAAATAAGAGTCAGAAAAGACTCACAAAATTGTACGTTTTGGTAGTTTAAAATTTGAATAAATAATATAATAATAATTTCTGAGCCTTTTATGATTCTTTTCGGAGCCTTTTATGCTTCTTTTCGGAGCCTTTTATGATTCTTTTTGGAGCCTTTTACGATTCTTTTCTGAGCCTTTTGAGACTCCTTTCTGAACCTCTTATGATTCTTTTCTGAGCCTTTTAAGCCTTTTAAGACTTTTTTCTGAATCGCTTATGATTCTTTTCTGAGCCTTTTATGATTATTTTCTGAGCCTTTTAAGACTCTTTTCTAAACCTCTTATGATTCTTTTCGGAGCCTTTTATGATTCTTTTCTGAGCTTTTTGAGACTCTTTTCTGAACGTCTTATGATTCTTTTTTGAGCCTTTTATGATTCTTTTCTGAGCTTTTTGAGACTTTTTTCTGAATCGCTTATGATTCTTTTCGGAGCCTTTTATGATTCTTTTCTGAGCCTTTTGAGACTCTTTTCTAAACCTCTTATGATTCTTTTCGGAGCCTTTTATGATTCTTTTCTGAGCTTTTTGAGACTCTTTTCTGAACGTCTTATGATTCTTTTTTGAGCCTTTTATGATTCTTTTCTGAGCTTTTTGAGACTCTTTTCTGAACGTCTTATGATTCTTTTTTGAGCCTTTAATGATTATTTTCTGAGCCTTCTGAGACTCTTTTCTGAACCTCTTATGATTCTTTTCTGAGCCTTTTATGATTCTTTTCGGAGCCTTTTATGATTATTTGCTGAGCCTTTTGAGCCTTTTATGATTGTTTTTTGAGCTTTTTCTGGCATTCTTTTCTGGGCTCATAGTTTAAATCCTTCCAGACTCCAAAAATATTCATATTTATGTTGTAATAAATATGTTCAAAGAGGAGAAATATGTTCGAAAAAAGACAAATCAAGTAGACTCACAATATTGACATAAACATGAGTAATTTCGGAGTCCTAAATCAAAGTGTACGATATAGTTTTTTAATATTTTTTTGAAAAAAAAATTTAAGGCTCATATTTTTCTCATAAAAGAGATTGTTTTTGGAGTAAAAATATTATGTGCCCTGGTGCGGTTCATAAAAAAGAGTCTTTTCAGAGTCATAAAATTGAACATTCATATTTGAATCATATAAGACTCTTTTCGGAGTCACTTTGTGGAGCACATATATGAATTTTTTTCCCGAAAAGGGAGTCTTTTTTCAACTCATAAATATAAACGCTCCTAAAAAGCGTTTGCCTGCTGTTGTATGAATTTAAAACAGGTTTATCTTTGAAAACAATATTGAAAACCAATCATTCGTTCAATATTCGAAAGTGCAAATACGAGCATTGCTAGTAGTATCGCATTTTCCTTCTGCCGATTCTCCTTCATGTTCTCTAAAATCTTCTAAAACTAACAAACTAACGGTACAGATGTGAACAAATCGTTGAACATGATCGACCGACACGGTTCGATTAGATTTTGGCATCGAATGACGAACATCATAATGATGATAGACGAGGAGGTGATGCTTAAGTGTTAGTATAACCTTGAGGATCTCACCTTTCGTTGGGCCCTGAAATATAGAAACAACTTACAGCTTAACCGAAAGAGCGGAGGAAGAGAGCGATAGACAGAGCACAAGTCAAATGATAATACTCGTAATAAGATTTATAGAAAACAAAACAATAGAAGAAACTGTATGCAAAATAAAATGAAAAAATAAAAACCAAATCAACGTCGTCACTTCAAGATCGCTGTTGATCATTAGTCATGCAGATTGAATTCGTCCCTGATTGGACGTCCGTCATTGATCAAGATCAAAACGAGAAACATTTAAGGCTGAGAGAGAAAATGTAATAAAAAAACCTGAAAAAAATAATGGAAGTGTCTTAATTTTGACAGTAGTAGCTACGTAATACCGTACTGCTAACCGTAAAATGTTCGCGAATTTACTCAAAGACAAATAGAGAATAATAGGCAACAACAAAAATATATACAAACGAGTACCTACCAAGGATGCTGCCTTTCGAAAATACATTTAGTGAAATTTATTTATTTATTATTTATTTAATGTATTTTCGTATTTTTGTATTTTCGTATTTTATTGAAATCTTTTTAAATTCTTTTTGCTTGTTTTTCAACCGATTCTGTGTGGTTGTTGTGGTAAGAGTTGCTGTTCCTTTTTGTGGTGCCTTTGAAAACTTGTTTTATTTCAAAACTAAACATCGCACTCTTTTCTCTTTGCCATTTTCTCTTTTCTTTTCTTTTGATAAGCTCAATTAAGGCAGAATTACAGCTTTTAGGGTCATCGAAAACGTGTGCCGTCATCAGACCCAAAAATGCTGTCGTACATACAAAATTTCAAGTAGACGTATTACCCCGATAAATAAAGAAATGCAAAAGTGACGAATGAGGGGGGGAAAAAGAAAGGAAAAGAAAAGAAATAATGAGAAGAGGAACAAATATACTAAGTTGTCGGAAAAGTAATGACGCATTGTTGTAACCGATCGTGTTGCTAATTTTAGAATGTTATGCATTTTTGCAATTTAATTAATTGATTTCAATTTTTTACGTATTTTACAACTGTATTTCACGCTATTTTTCGGACAATGGACAATCCTATTACATTATTAGATTAATCTTTGTTCATTTGAAAAACTAAAACAGAGAAAAAATGCGTCCTGACTTTTTTCGGAAAAGTGAACAAAATGACTTCAAATAAATTCGTTGATCTACTTTAGCGATTTTTTAAAATATTTACATACTAACGCACCGCCATCGACTTAGGGCAAGGTCATTAACTCTTATTCGACTAATTTGTCCTTCTAATAACTTAATATATGTATGTATTTTTCTGATTTATTTAACAGCTCTATGATTGTTATTGATTGACTGATGAAGTGTCTGATTTAATTCTCTGACTAAATATGACTGACTCCGCAACAGCTGACTGATTTTCAGTCAGTCAATTTGAAGTGTTTGCGTCTGTGCGCGTCTGCTCTTTAAGACTTCAAGAGCGCAGACGATTAACGCCGTAAAGCGTGTAAGTTTTCAAAGAAAACTGCGAATTGTTTCAAGTTCAAAAACTTAAGTAATTGATAGCAATCGAGTTTATTACGAATAATAATAATAGCGTTAGAACATGAAAAGTTTTCGATTCGTTCGCTTCGGAGTCGTTCCGATGCCGTGAAAAATGAACAAATTGAAAAGAAAAATTAAAAAAAAAGTAAAAGAAAAATCAAATTAAGCTGCGCGTTGTACTTGAGAAACTGTTATATAAAAATATAAAAAGTGAGCGGTGGAAAGGGAGTAGGACGGTCAGGGCCGGCCTTCTGGGGGGTGCGGCGTATGCTATGCACCGGGGCCCTGCGTTTGAGGGAGCCCCTCAACATGACGCAGAACTAAAATAATGATGTCTTACACATGAAAACTTAACAATATTCCTATCGTTGTCAGTATGACAAAAAGTACATTTTATTGTAAAAATTAATTTTGTAAATCTTTGAATTTCAACAAATTTCAAACTAACAGCTTTGAAATGAAGAACCTAACGTTTATGAAAAAGTTCTTGAACAAAAGTTCTTTCAAAGTTCTTTCAACAAAAGAAATTGTTCTTTGAATCAAAGAATTTTTTCTTTAACAAAATAAATTAAGGTCAATGAACGCTGTTCTTTGATATTATTATTAACACGATTTTTGGTTCAGTGTAAGAGAGCTTGATTTAGATATTATCGTAATATTTAGATATTAGCTCAAGTAATTTATAAATGACTTTTTTTTTACTATACAAAAAATTTAGGGCCCCAAATGGTTGCTTGCACCCAGGCCCCTTAATACTCTACTCGTATTAGGCCGGCCCTGAGAACGGTAGTGGAGGAAAAAAGAGCGATAGAACGTGTGTAAGGTTGGTAGCGGCGCGCTGTGGCGATGGTGGTCGCTTTGACGCTGAGCATGCGTGCGTGAAAATGTATTTCCGCAATACAGACAGCAACGATAACAACAACAACAACAACAACAACGATAACAACAACGTTCACAACAAAATTGTTGTAACACGTTTACACAAGAAACAGAGAATGGTTGGTTCTACCAAACATGGCTTTTATTTTCTAAAATGATTTAATGTTATCATTTGAACATAAATAAGAAGAAGCAGAAGAAAAGAGAAGATGAAGAAGCGAATGGTTGTTTCTTATGATTGTGTGGTTTTTCTGTTGATTTGTGATGATACGAATCGTGATTGATGCTCTTCGATGATACCGAAATCAAAAGCGCTGAACTTCAGATTGAAGGCAGGATGGCCTTAAAATTAATAAAGCAAAATAACGAGAGATAATTATAAAGAAGAAGACGACAAGAAGAACCCTAAGAAGAAGAAGAAGAAGAAAAAACTGCTGCTTCTTCAACGCTTCTTTTACATATTCAATGACATTTAATGATTCTTATTTGCATTTATGTGAACTGGTTTTTTTTTGTGCCACAAAATAGTTGCCAACTTCATGTTATTATTTTCGAAAAACCGCAGAAGCTCAAATGTAAGACGAAATCGAAAAAAGCGCAAATAAATATTTACTCAAACCGGACCCAAACCGAAACCTTAAGCATTTTGCAAAGAGCGAAAATCAAGCCCAAATCAAGGAGTGGTAACCGTTCTATGCACGAGCATATTCCGCCGTTCTTCATTCCTTGCTTCAACCCACCGTCCCACCGTCCCACCGTCCCACCGTCCCACACCGCCAATGTTGTTTGGAATTTGTCCGATTTCGTTTGTCTCGCCTGATGTTTGTATCCGAAGTTCAAATCGGCACCCATGAGCTAAAGGTACACACTACTCCCGCCTCCGTTTACTTTTGTCTCGGGGCCTTTGTGGCACACATATTTTTTCTTATGGTTTTTTTCCTCTCATTTTCTTGCAGGGCTCCCAATTCTTTGTGCGCCATTTGGTGCACTGATCTTTTGCGCATGTGCAGCAGCTGTGCCATGGAATTTGCTCACAATGGTTTCTGCAGCTGACGCTAAAGTAAAGTGATTGAAGGAAGGAAGGAAGGAAGGAAGGAATGAATGAATGTTGGGAAAAAATGATGCTAATAATACAAAAAAACCGAATGAACAAACAACAATAAATAAATGTATTAAATTAATTAAAACATGAATAAGAAAAAAGAAAATAAAATGGGTCACTGTTTTGTGGCTCACACAAATACCAATCATTCAGCAGTCTGGCGGCATAGCAGCAAAATATTGACTACTACAAGCCACATACATAACTCCATCGTTTTCAAAGAGTCTTTTCAAATAATATCCATTTTCCCTTTCGGAAACTAAAGTACAAAAAAGCACACTAAATATTCAGATATCAATTGGATTTTTATTTCAGTATGATGCCTGGACTTTGCCATTATGCGTGAGAAATAATATCGTTCAAAGGTACCACTTCACGGGACCTTTTGCAGGCCTCAATCCTTTTGAGGTTATTTTCGCTGACTTTTTGACACAAGTCAGGCAATAATTCGGCCATAACTTGACCGAATGTCATTCTTTAAATGCTTCAAAGTTGAGGAATTGTTCGCATAAATACTTTCTTTTTTTTAGATCTCAAATATTGACCGGAAACAAATAAACGGTACTATAATCGAATATTTTAGTCACTCGTTAAAACAACTGACAAAAAAAATGAAATAACTCTAAAATGAAAAAAAAAAAAAAAAAAAATAGTTCCAATTAAAATGAAATAACTTCTAAAAATAAATAATTCCCCCAAAAAAAGTGAAATACGAGTCCTTAAGAACCCTTAAGAGCTTAAAATTAGAAATTATTTCATAAAAAAATAACTCCCAAAAATAAAATAAGTCCCAACTTTTTTTTGCAGTGCGTGAATTTTTTACAAAAAATCTTGCTTTCCAGCATTTTTTCCAGCAAAAATTAACAATATAGTCGTTACAGCGTTACAGTCGTTGTTGTTGTTGTTGCAGCTGCTGTTATTCGTGTTATTGCAATGGTTTTGCTTGTTGTTGTTGTTGTTATTCATGTTGTTGAGTGTGGGTTGTTGGATCAGCAGCTACAAATTCATTTTCGAAACTGGTCCGTGCAAGAAATTCGATTAAAATATGCCTTGATATGAAGAATTAAAAAGGAACAACAACAACAACAACAACAACAACAAAGAATCAATAAATAGCAAACAAAAATTCAAATAAAATATTGATGGCAGCAACAGAGCAAGATTTGCTTGATAGGAGCGGGCCAACTATTCGAGTATCGGGTATCTTGCTCTCGGCGTTGTTGTTGTTGTTGTCGTTGTTGTTGTTGTTGTTGCTGATTTTGGTATAGCTGCTGTTGTTGCTCTGGTGTCTGCGCGTTGCTTTCAATATTAACAGATCGCCGCCTGTCTGCTGGCCGTTAATATTTGTTGTTGCTGGCCGTTGTTTATGCTGATCTCGTCCCGTTGTTGTTGTTGTTGTTGTTGTTGTGGCCATTATCATTGCTATTGCAATTTTGCATAATATCGCAACAACGCCATGAATCAATTGCAAAAAATGTTGCACGAACGGATGCAGAATCAACAACGCGAGCTAGAGGAAGAGCGCCGAAGAGGAAAGAGTTGAAACAGTTTATGCAGTTGATGTTGCAATCTGTAATGGGCGGGGTGATGTTGTTGTTGTTGTTGTTGTTGTTGCTATTGACGTCTTTCTTCAATGTTTTCATTTTTAGCCGTCTCGTCTCGTCTATTTTTCCGATTCCTTTTTGTCACGGTCAACTGATTGAAGTTGTTAGGAATACTTGTTGTTGTTGTTGTTGTTGTTTTTACCAGTTTTCTCTCTATTGTTGCTTATTGTCTTATTTCAATTAATATTTCAATAAATCGATAAAACTTCGATTAAGCGACTGCCTCTTAAGGTTGATTGCAGCAATAGCATCATCATCAGCATCAGCATCATTTGGCAACAACAAAATAGTCGGTCAAAACAATACAAATTAGCCATAAAAATGACATCTAATGTCAGCAGTTCGGCGACTTTGTAGTCACGACCACGATGTTAGAGCACAAGAAGGAGAGACAGAGAGAGAGACAGACAGACAGAGAAAACGACACAAGACTTTTTGTTTTTGTTTTTTTTTTTGTTTTCATACGGTAGGTATGCACTGTTATTTTTAGTGTTGTTGTTGTTGTTGGTTGGGTTTTTGTATCGTATGCACTCCGTGAAAACGGAAGTGGCAAAGTGTCGGAATAGAATCGACAAAAATTAGTGATGTTGAAGGATTTGACGGATGTCAGCAATTGCAAATTAGATAGACGGGGCGGGGCGGGTTGTGGTGTAATGATTTCCGTCTATAACCGCTCTTTGTTTTTATGGAAATTAGTTTCGCGTTCGAGTAAGACTTAAACCACAAGCTTCATTGCATTTTTCTTTTTCAAATGCAATAAATGCAAAAAGGGGGAAAAAAATGGGCAGAAAAATATGTACGTTTTTGAGTTGATTTATTGGCTACAATTTTAAGAGTTTGATGGAACGTTTTTTTCGGAAATTTGACATTTCTTACTCGTATTTGCAAGGTCCCGCGAACATCATCTCTCGGTGCTATGGCGACCAAAGCCACTAAGGATGCTCAATGAAGTGCAAAAATATCAAATAGTGCAAAAGAACATTACTAATGCAAAAGAAAAAAAAGTGCAAAAAGTGCAAAAAATGCAAAAAAGTGCACAAAAAGGAAAAAACCTTACTAAATGTGCAAAAGAATCGCTTTACTAATGCAAAGCGCTCGGTTTTTTGGAGTTTTGTAATATTAAAAATTAAACTTTTCATCAAAATTTCATCCTTTAGGAAAATGCATCAACTACTTTTCAATGGATCAAAGAATTTTTCCTACAACAATAAAGCAAAAATTGTTTTTTGTATCGAAACTAGTTCTGGTTTACGAAAATGTTGCAAATTTTTTGGTTTTTTGTTTTTCTTCGTTTTCGCTGTCGAAGAGAAAATTTTCCAAATGGCAACATTTTTATGTATATAAAAATGCAAAAATACAAAGAAACATCGCTAAATCGCGAAATAACGCGTCCTGGAAATTTCCGGACGTAGCAGTTTTCAGTGAATTAGCAGCTTTCAAATGTTAGGAGCGTGATATCTCGAAAACCTGATATGCTGAAACAATTCTGTACATTACGTTATCTTTCTAGTCATTCTAGCATTTTAGCGGTCTTTGTAATCAAGTAAGTAAATTAATTCGGCGCGCAAATGTAAACATCAAAAATTAATCATACAAAATTATTTTCTTCTTCGCAAACAATGAATAAATTTTAGCTAAAAAACCATTTGAAGAAATCTCATTATTTATAATATAAACAAAAAATATCTCAGCTCAGCTTCTCTTTGGAAAGATCTTAGACTGCTTGTAAATGACAGAAGCATGCAATAACGACGATGATGATGATGACAACAACAACGGCAACATCCGCAACAATATGACGATAGCAACAACAACAACAACAACAAAACCCGATGGCGACCACAACAACAACAAGTTGTATATGGAAATAATTTCGTGATAAGAAGTGATTCCTTGCAGAGAACTTGAAAGAATTGCAACAAACCAACCAACAGGTCGCCTGCCGAACAGGCAGACACGCTTGTTTTTAATGAAATGTCTTTCTTCTTGCTTTTCTTTTTTCCACGCGAAGGCGAAATCTGTGGCTTTTCGTTGTTTTCGTGTAGAAAAGTTTGTGACTTATTCGATAGAAAAAAGCTCCAACAATTTCTCACGCTCAGTCGGAAACAAAAAGACTGGCATACTTTGTAAATATTCATACATATAAAGCCACACACACACACACACACACATTCACCTGTGTTTAACTGCAGAAAATGAAAAGGTAATAAAAATAATGATGGCGATAATGAGTTCTTTCCTTGTAACTAACTTCAAAGAAAACTTGGCAAGAAATTGTGGCTCAGGCACAAACTGCATTTTTATTGACTTGGCCGTGTGCTTCTTCAATTATTGAGTATGATTAGTATGTATTTGTTTTTTCTTCATATAAAAAAGCAAGAAATAAATTTCTTTCAATGCGATCGTATGCAAAACCTTCGAACGACAGACAAACTTCAAAAAAGAATTTGGTTATTTTTTTCCACTTTTTCCATTGGTTTTAAAACTTTTTCCATGCTTCAGTCATTTTCAGGTTTTCATTGTTCATTATTCACCTACGACGTGGAGTGAGTTTTTTGGGTCAAGTAAACCCATAATGCATCATAATTTTTTCGCTCGTTTTTTTTTTTTTTTGGTCTAGACGGTAACTACTTACTTTTGAGAATACTTGTTCCAAATGCACGGATTGTAAGCTCAAAAAAAAAAATTAATAAAAAAAAAAAAAATTTAAAAAAAAAAAAAAAATTTAAAAAAAAAATTTTAAAAAAATTAAAAAAAAAAAATTTTAAAATTAATAAAATTGTTTTCGTTCCTTCCTTCCTTCCTTCCTTCCTTCCTTCTTTCCTTCCTGCCTTCCTTCCTTCCTTCATTCTATGTCTTTACTATCTTCCTCTTTGAATATGAATGCATTTATGGCTGTTCGCCTTTTCACCTTAATTCGTCCCTTCCGTAATGGCTTTAATCGATTAAAGAAGGTGTTGCTTTGTGGCTCGCTTCCTTTTGCTTTTTTGGTTTGTTTATAGAAATTTTGCTTCCGTTGAAGTTCTTATAATAAACGCTCCGTCGCTCGATCGAAGATTTTATTACGAACCGTTGTTTGTTATTATTGGTCTTGTTGCTGCTATAATTTTTGTATGCTAAAGCATTAAAATTTTTTTTTTTATTAAGCTTCGTTTTGTTGATTTTTCTTTTCTTTCTTCTCCTGTTGCTTCGCTAGAGTCACGAGTGGCGAAACCAGACGTCCGTTGTCGACGCCAACTGTTTAAACTTTTGCTTACGTATTCATAAAATTTTTTATTTGCGGTTCTTTTGTCAATGCTGTCCGACCGAAAACAAACAGAAACTATAGAAATGCACAAGCAGGCACGTATAAATAAGTCTGCGTGTGTCTCAGTGGCGGCGTATTCAGCTTACGCTTTTGGCGGAGTCCAAAACGGAACAAATCTGTTGCTCCGGCTCGGAGGCAGCCGGTATCGTCGCGCACCTGCTTAAATACGCCTGTGGTATGATGGTATTTAAACATTTGAGGAGTGCTGAAGTTACAACCTATTTTCATAAAATTTTATTCGAATCTTATTTGTTTATACGACAGTCTTTATTTTTCGTTTTTCTCTCATTATTAAAAAAATGTATGAATGTTTAATGAACTGAATATTTATGTTTGTTGGTCTGTTTGTGGTTGGATTAATGGTTCAACTTTAAATGGCACTTTCGAATTTCTCGTAGAAAGTTTATTCGAATTATAATTACTATTTCATAAAGTAAAATTTGAAACTATTGTAAATTAATGGAAAGTAAAGCTAAAGCTAAAGCTAAAATAAATTTCATAAACCAGTTTTTAGTGTCAAAATTCTTTATGCATATATGTACATACATACTCGTACTATACTGGTATACTGTGTATACCATTCGTTTTTGGTTAATTTGTCGTTTTATTTATTATTTTACTATTTCATTTCTTCATTCATTCTTCTATTCATCCATTTGTGTCTTTATTTTATTCATTCAATTTGAGTTTCTTATTTTCTACTCATTGATTTTCTACTCATTCACTAATCCATTCATTTCGCAGTTCATTTGTAGTTTCGATTTTTTCTTAGAAAACTTAATAATTCATTCTTATATTAATTTATCTGGTCAGTTCATTTCTTCATTCATGATTCATGATTTACTTTCATGTTCAGCAATTCCATTTATTTGTCATGTAATGCCTTTTTGTTCATTTATTCATTCTGTGTCAATCAGTCTTTTATGAATATCCATCACTTACATTTGAATGTAACGGTAGCTTATTATTTATTTGTCTCTGCTCAACGGTTAATGCAATAGTTTTTAACATTTAATGCCAAATACATAGAGTTAGTATTTATCAGCTTTCCAATCTTGTTGTTGTTGTAATTATTGCTAGTGTCTTGTCCAACTTGATTTGCCCTCACGATACCAGCGAAGGTGATGAGGTGACGTGATGTAACGTGACGTGACGAAATGTAACGAAACGAAGCGAGCGACACTAATCAACGTAGCTCCTATTGTACCTTAATTTATTCGAAAAATATTTTAATTATTCTGCTTAAATGTGTCTACAAGTTGCTTTTTGGTGTGGCTTTTTCTTAAAATACATGTAACTCTGGACCAGTGGTTCTTAACCGGTGAGGTGTGCCTCCCCAAGGAAAGTGCACAGATGTCCACAGGAGAGGTATAACTTAATATTATTTATACAAAAATTTATAAGAACTGGTATATTTAAAAAAAAAAAAATTCCTGAAATTGTAATTCAAATTATAATTAATTTTTTTTTTTCTTATTAGATATCATAAAACAAACATATACTTTATAAACAAAGGCCTTGAAAATCGTATTTAAATAAATTCTTTATCAGTTTTTATATTTTTAAATCTAGCAGGCTTTAAAAATGTAAAATACGTTCGCTTTTGGTTGAGCTATGAAGTATAAAATGTTAAGAGCTTTTATCTCAGAGAACACATAAGGGTTAAACAACGTGAGTTGAGGCAAACTGTAACCCACTCGATTTGAATGAAATGTTGTTGGAAAAATCTTTTCGCATTACAGCATTTCTATTTTTAAAATATTAAATTATTTGAAGGCACTGTTTAAAATTAAAAATAGCTTTCAGTGTTTTATTTAAATATTTCCGCATTTTTTATTATTCAATTTAATAATATAGCATTTAACGCTGAGGCTCATCGTTGAAATTCGTGGCAGTTGGCGAATGAATGAATCCGCGAGAGGGACGAAGTGTCGGAGGCAGTGAGGAGAGTAAGAATTGTATATTACACCTCTTATACCTCTTTAGCTGTCAATCAAAACCAGATCTACCGTAAATCTACCAGAGCTAAGAGAGCTGCTCTTCGGCGCGGTTTAGCTTCAGCGCTTGAAGCAATGACAACCTCGTGAAGAGAAAAAAACACTCGCGCATGTATGGATTTCTGCATATACATACATTAAAGGGAAGCATGAGACGTCTCGAAGGTTTGTTCAAGACGTCTTAAAAGTTTCCGGGGGTTGCCTGAAATGCTTCCATTGCTTTCAAATCAAGCGGTGACTTTCAAAAGCGCTGCTAACAACATTACCTCATATGCTTCCGATAGTCACGGCTTGATTCGAAATAAAATGTAAGCTGCGCAAATCAAGTAAAGAGAATTATTTAACATTTTTGCAATATCGTATTATGAAACTCAGTTTAATTAGAACTATTATGATAAGAAGAGAATATGAAATGATCGAAAGATCCATCAAGAACTGAGAAGAAAGTGTTTAAGGCGATAAAGAGAGTTAGAAATATATTTTAGCTTACTCGCCTCATCTTAGCACGAGCCAGCGAAACCCATAACAATCCCATACAAGCTGAAAGTTATGCATCTGAATTATGCATTCAAGTAACTGCAGAATTATTTAAAGAATTATTACTTTTTAAACAGCTTTTGTCAGCAATCGTCAAGCTATACACATTTGAAATAGTGGCCGCTCTTTATGAATCAGCAACAGATCATTCGAACACAAGATCAAGTCGAACACAAAAAGACTGACTGAAATCTCCACTTGGGTGTGTGTGTGCGTTTGTACGCCTTGTGCCAGTGCGCGTGACTTACAATTTGTGAGTGGCGTAATTAGATGAAATTTGTGTAGAAAAGTCTGACGTTTGTGCGCACTGACTCGTTCATAAATCATTATTGATTTTACTAAACAAACCAAACGTTCGTGTCGGTTGGCTACTACCGATTGAAATGTCAGATGTCAACAGCAACAGCAATACGCCGTGCTATGAAAACCTTTTCTCCAACAATAATCTTAAGATAATTAAGCAAAATTACACAGACAGTGATTTACATACATTCATTTGTGATGCTCTTCACCACAAACTGGGTTTCTTCTCCAAGGCCGTCAATGGAAAAAGTTACGAGGTGCTTAAAAAACCGTTGGCATACTTCAAAATCCATAAATATTGATATATTAAAGAAAAACGCTTGAACAATGAGAAGCATCTTCTACGTTGTATGTTTTGTACATTCATACAAATCGTACGTCAAACGAAAGACTTAAGAGCCGAACTTGTTGATGATGGCTAACCTGATGATGGCAACGCAATTGACGTTGTTGTCGTTGACGTTGTCAATTGTTGACGTTGCAATGGATGTAATTTGTCCTACTGTGAAATATACATGTTTCTCTTTCCAATAGTAGTGCCATCGGCCGCACGTGTAAACAGCGCCAAGTAAATACTTTGTTTTATTGGCAATCTAGGCGATACCAACGAATCGACAACAAATTTTCACCAGATACATATTGAGAATTTGCCGCACATGTCAGGAAAGACAGTTGATTATTTTCATTTGAATTTCTGGTGGAAAATTGTGCCCTATTTCGAATCAGAATATGGATTCAAATCATCGCAGGCGCGTCTGTGTTTGCTATTTGATTACCGCGGGTCTCATCAGTGCCGTTATTTACGCTATACTTGTAACGAATTTTCAAACCCTGAAAGCAATGCGCAAATTAAAGAATGATATGGAGGAATTATCGGTGAGCTAGACATATACATACATAATTTCTTGAGATCAGTCCACAACTATCAATACTTTATATGTATTGAATGTGTTGCAGCAAGCCGTTGATCTCTCAAAGCCACACCCTTGCGGTGAGCCCAAGAACTTGAACAATGTCGTGGACGGGATGCTACAAAAACGTCTTTCTGGAATCTGGGATAATATACACTCTGTGAAGAAACAGCTTAAAAATAATGACTGCATGACCGTGGCGGCCAAGCAGGATAATTCGGCACTTGATCGCGGACGTGCAGATCGTGTTAACTATGCATCCGAAGAGTTTGGGGCAAAAATATATCATGTCGAGGCTAAACCGGTGGGCGGCACTAATATAATCAAATCAATTTTACACTTGGACTATAGCTCCAATCCGCCGGTGAATATGTTGAAACCTTGTTTGGATCCAGGAAGTTGCTTTGCATTTGATGATGGTGTAGCCGCGGTGACTATAAAGTTAGCAAAGCAGGTAATAATCTATGTTCTCTCTATAAGTTTGTGCATTTCGACACATATACGTTTCTAGATTCTGATCGACTCCGTAGAAATAGCGCATATAACGAAGGAATTGTCACCAACATTCGATGTGTCAAGTGCACCAAAGATTTTCTGTGTTTTTGTAAGCATAGTTATAGTTGTTCGAAGTAATGGCTACTACTTAACAAAAAGCATTATTAGGGAGTCGACGATATAGGGGCAGAAACATTATTAGGGCACTTTAAATACGATACCTCGAAACAAATTGAAGAATATCCGGTGAGAGCAACAAGAAAATTCAAATTTGTACGCTTTAAATTCCAAGAAAATAATGGAAATCCAAAGTATACATGTGTCTACAGGTATTACTAAATGTGGTTAAACAAAAAAGATGGGACATTAGCATATGTTTTCCTTTACAGAGTTGCGGTCTATGGACGAATGTAATGCATGATGTTTCTGACTTTTATTATGTAACAATATTCCCGGTTTATTCCATTTTATTTATTATCTTCGACTCGAAAAGACATCTAGCAACAAAATCAAGGAAAAATATATATTTTATATCAATTATTAATGTGTACCGAAGTACGCGTATATCTATCCACAGCTGTTGCTTATTGTCTTTTCATAATATTTAACTTAGTTTAAAAACCATCTTATTTGTTAAGTTATATGCTGCTTTATTGTTTTATTAATTTATTAAAATATGATTCTAATTTAATAAAAAAAAAATCTATGTTGCCAGAGATGGGCAAACTTCTTTGAGAGCGGGCCTAAAAAAGAAAAGAAAAAATATAGCGGGCCTCTATAATGCTTTGTATAAATTTAATCTATGCTAAAATTTGCAAAACTATAAAAAGGGTTTTCCAATAGGAACGGGTCGATGTTGAGAGTCTGTGGCGGTCATGTTGCTTTGTCATCAGACTTTTCATTGTCAAAGGTAAATGAGACAACATAAGTTCTTAGCTAAAATATCAAGTTTGAGTTCAAAACTTTTGAAATGGGCGCAGATATCACCGATAAATTGATTTGTTCCTTGTATTTTGACATTCAAGTTGTTTATATCGGCGGGCCGTACTTTGCCCATCTCTGATGTAGAGGTAGGCTAAGAAGAAGAAAAAGAGAATCTAAAGAACACTGAAAGGTAATAGAAATATAAAATTTACGGAATACAGAGAAGAAAACAAGAAATAATAAAGAATTTGCAACCCAGAAAAGAATACATTCGCACTTTGGTGACTCGACTTTGGCTGTCATTTGTCTTGATATCTCGAAAACTTTGCCTTCTTGAAAACTATTTTAATTGCAGAATCCATCGGTGTTTTTTTTATGAGTATGGTACTTACAATTTTTCACCGAAGTGTAACCCTCAGCCGCACTGCTGTTGCTGCCTCCACCCCCGCCACCAGCACTGCCGCCAACGCCATTTCCATTGCCTCCAGTCGCACCGCTCGCGCCGCCTGCCACTCCACCGTTGCCAATAACGCCTGCGCTGCCATTGACGACATGCCCGTTCGACTGCCGTCCAATACTGTTCAACGTCGTCGTGCTGCCGGCCCTCGAGCGCCAGCCGCCTTGACTGGAGCCACAAGCGACGGGTTGCTGCTGCTGAACTGGATGGTGATGATGATGATGCTGGCTGTTGCCGCCATTGGCGAGGCCCACGCTGGTCAGGTCGCCATTCGATTTGCTGCCGATGCCGCTTTTGAGTGTGCCATAGACACTGCTGCCTGCGCCGCCGCCCGTGCTGCCCGTCTCCAGCTGACGTGCGTACGAGTTGTCCGCATACGCGTGGAAGCAGCATCTGACTAGTGCGTTGGCCGCCGCCTCGCGCTTGCAAATGAAAACGTGGCACTCGAGCACCTTGATGCCGGTGGTGCGGCGCAGTATCGCGGCGAAGATGGGCGGATGCTGGGCGCGCGGCATGCGTGCGAAGGGCGAGTCGAGCGGCAGGAATTTCGGTTCCGGATTCGCGTTGCCGCGCTCCGGAATCAGGACCTGGCGCACGGCCGCGCAATAGTGCAACGATTCGATGGGAAAGAAGCGCGTTATCTGCTTCAGGTTCTCGTCGACGTTCTCCAGCAGAATGCCGTTCGACCAGACGCTGAGCCAGGAGTCGATTCCCTTCGCACCGACAGCGCCCTCGCAGGGGTACAGGGAGCGCAACGGCTCCTGTATGCCCTGCAGACCGTCCTTGCTTTGGCGCGGCACAGCACTGCCCAAATAGAGTACGCGACAGCGACAAATCGGCGTGGAGTCGCCCATGGCGGTGCTATCGGGGCAGCAAGCAAGCAATCGCAAGAATCAAGAGGACACGGGAAGGCTGGAAGGCTGGAAGGCGACCGACGAAGAGTGAACAGACTCTCGCGCGACTGCGACAACGTTTCGCCTTCAGCCAGCGAAGCGAGCTAAAACGTAACCGAGCAACGAAGCACCAGAACGCGACACTGTGCAAACGACGACGAACAAGAGAGAGCCAGAATGAGTTCTGCTTTAAGCGAACTTCAGGTTTTTAACGCTGTTCTCTTTTACACTCATTCTTATTTTTCAAAAAAAAAATGTTAAAACCAAGTTTTAGTCTGTAGAAGTTTGCGTTTGTTCTTCTCCTTCTACTTCTTTTCTTTTTTTCTCTGTTTTCTCCGTTCCGTTGAGGTGCCAAAGATTTTATCAAGGTGCTATTGTTGTTGTTGTTGTTGTTGTTGTTGTGCAAAGAAGCAGGCAGCGGTTATATTTCTTGGAAATTGTCGCTTGTCGTTGTTTTGTCATTGAAATTTTAAATACACTTTTCATTAATTTAAGACTGGATTTTTTTTTTTTGGATTTTCGGAGCACTTTTCGGCACTTTTCACTTCTTGGATGGGATTAAAATTAAAAACCGTCACCTTTTTGGTTGAACAAATCTCGAAAAAGCCGTCTCGGCTTGTGTCCGATCAACACTAAATTCGATTGCTGCCGCTGTTGCTGCTAGCAGTAACGCTGCTGCTGCTGCTGCTGCTGCTGTCGCTGTTGTTGCAAATAGGTCTGCTGCAAAACGAATATGGCGGAAGCGAACTCGCCTGCTCGGCGGCTCATGTTGGCCGCTCGGACCGTCGTTCGTTCGTTCGTTTCGGGCGCACGCGCCTGCCTCACATTTTCATCATCGTTCACATCATCATCGCCATGGCCGTTTCCTGGCTTGGCAAAAATTCCAAGCCATACGCGTTGCCAGCAACTACGCCTGCCATTTTCTTTGCATGCGTCCAGTCGTTATGGTATCGCTCGATTTCACTTTAATGCTTCTATTTTGCGTTGGTTTTTTTTTGCTTGCAATCTTTGTTGTAATATGTATGTGCACTTAATATTTCTTGCAACACTAATAATTTCTAAAGAAAACTTGGCTTTGATTACAAAACAAAGGCAGACTTCTTCGCTTCACTTTTCAGCCATTTGCTGCAACTACCAACAACTACTGCCGACGTTTCGCTGGCTTCAGCTTCAGCGATTTCAACGCTGGTGTTGTTTACGCGACGCAGGTACACTTAAGAATAACTCGACAAGCGACTACGTGGAAAATTCAACTTCTCAAAAGTTTTTGTTGCCTTGAGTGTGTTGCCTTGAGTGTGCATACCTGTATACACACACACACACACACACACACATATGCATGCTTGCATACACAGTTGGCTTAAATCATAAGTTCCCAAACTTTTGTTTTTTCGTTAACGGCGTGCCGATCTTTTCTCTTCTAGGTGGCCCCTGCCTTCCCCAAAATTGAGTTTTTACAAATTCATTAAAAATGCTATTTAAAAAATGCTCTTTTTTATTATAATGCTAAATGCTAATTATGCTAAATGTATAAAAATTTAATAACTATAAATCTTAGCATATTTTTAACTTTTTTTAACTAAAATGGCACAAAATGCGAATGTATTATGGCAACATTTTTGCATTAAATAAATACAGTTTTGTGGACGCCCACTTAATTTTAATTAACCCGAATTTTATGCACCCGAAATTTCCTTTTTTATTGAAAAATGCCCCCCTTTGCAGGACGGCTATATCTCGACCCATATAGTCGATATAGACCACTTTGGGAATGACTGGCTTAGATGAAGGCTTTTTTATATGTAGTTATTTTGTTTGCTTGGGTTTAGTGTATTTCATTTCAGCCAGTTTCTCCTCCGTTTTCTCTGTATTCTTTCCAGGCGCAACAAGTGCCTTAGCTTCGTTCGGCTTAGACGTGGTTAGATTGTGCGAGAACGAGAAATCGTGTGAGCGAAGGCAATGTATCGGCAGGCAATGCGAAGAGAGAGACCAGTTGGTCTGCTCGGGAGAGAGGGAGCGAAAGACCAAGAATGATTTTATACAGGGAGAGTCAGTGAAGCGTTTGAGTTGCCCTAAGATAAAGATAAGACTTATTATCTTAAAGATAAGACGGGTGTTATTTGTTTTTGCTGGAGTTCAAGCTATGGCTTAAAATAGCGATGAAAATATTTTTGTCCAAAAAGTTACTGAAAAATACTTTTAATACTTAGAGATTGGGAAGCTAAAATCGACACAAGTTCCAAAATTCACACAAATTAAAAAAATACCGAATTGATTCCATTTCTCTGTGTTTAATTAACTGCAGATATTTTTTCTTTTCGTCGCAAGTTTCGCAAGTTTTTCCTTTAGTTAACTTAGTATCCTTTTCTTTCTAAACGAATAAATCTTTAATACTAACATTAATACTAACCTTCTACAAAATCTCATCAAAAAATGTTCAAGTCTTCAAAGCCATCAGGCCATCCACGCAGTGGATACACGCATTATCCACTTTAGACTCACATTAGACCAAGCATTTTTACGAAATTTCTGACACAATTTTTTGTTGATAAGTTTCAAAATCTTAATATCTTTAAAATATAATTCATTTAAATATAACAACTTACTATAAATTTTCTTTATTAAATTTAAACCATTTTCAGGTGTTTTTTTACTTTTACCCAAAATCCCATAACATTCATTAAGTGCTGTCTAATTTGAATAGCAAAATTAAACAAAAGACATATTTTTCGACAGAAAATACAAGAAACTTAAACGTTTTAGAGAAATGTAAACATGTACTTGTAATTAAAATGTTTACATAGCTACAGGCAGCTATGCAGCTTATTTTGTGCTACTGTGCAGCTAGAGAGAGCTGCAGTTGCAGTGATTGTTTTTCTACTGTTACAGCCGGTCCAAAATGCGGTAGGACGCAGCGTTTGAGCGTCCTACCGTTGTGCAAGAGAGCCGGCGGTAGGACTGCTCCCATAAGAGAGTTGCACAAAGAGAGAGAAAGAGAGAGGTTATGCAGAGGCTGCCAAGCGCGACGCTGAGACGCTGCATTCTGGGCCGGCTGTTAAGCTGCTTAGAAAACTCTATTACCTGCTTTTTTGTTTGGTTTAGCGAGAACGATATCGGTGTGATAAGTTTTAAGGTCACAAAAGAGAAGGGAAATAATTAGCTCCTTGGGCTATCAGCATAATATACTAACAATACGTTTTTCGATTTTAGAGCGCGGATGGTAGCAAACTCCTTGGGGTTGGTTGTTCAATTTCGGCTGTGTGTGATATCAAATTAAAACTCTTAATGAGTGCTATTATTAAATGGCATATTTTTCACTTTTTGGTGAATTTTATTTAAAAAAAGTTATTATATAGAATTTAATAGAATAGAATTTCTTTAGTTCTTCAAAACTTAATTAAAATCTTCTTCCAACAGACTGACAAATCGGACAATTCCATATTTCTCTACTTATTGGATATTAATTGTCTAACATACATATATAAACATTTTGTAATAAATATTATTGTTTGCTTTGAAGTAAATGAATGTTGATGTTGTATTAAATATAATTAAAATAAATTTTTGGATCAAGAAAATGAATCAAGAAATCTAGTTGAAATTCGTGGAATTCTTTGAGGGTTAATTTGGGAATCTGCAAACATTACTTGACAGCCCTGATGGAGAACGAGAGAGAGTGGTGGAGAGAGAGGTTTTGAAAGAGGTTGCGAGAGAACAGAGTGGTAGGCAAAATGGTGAGAAAAATGAAAAATTTAGCACGAGAGAGAGAGCGCGAAATCTTTTAACCACTTGAAGTACTTGCTTTGATTTCGTTAAAAGAATCTCAACTAATACTACTAACTCTAACGGAGATTATTTTAAGAAGACTATGAATAGAATAAATGGAAAATAGCTTTACAAAGTGACCGGTTAGTCTGCTTTTCTGCTGCGATGCTAGTTTTTGCAGTTTTGTCGTAAATCGTTAGAATTCCGAATATTCAAGAGTCTTGAGTGACAGAAGCGACAAAGCGACTACAAGAAATCAAGTACGAAAAAAAAAAATAACATAACATAGCTTGGCATAAGAAACAAGATGCGAGTATTATAAAATGGAAAACGGACACAACATAGAATGGAAAGATGAGTGCGCTTGTTGGTGCACTGCAAACCAAGAATGCTACTGCTGCAAAATGGGTTAAGAAGGATAAAGCCAAAGAGAATAATCCTTCAAAAACAAATATAAATAGCCAAATAGTCATTCTGAGAGCAAATAGTAATTCTGCGTAAGATATTTTTAATTGTTTATGAATTATATGAAAGGGGCAGAGTGCGCACTCTATTAATTAGCACAATCCATGCATACCATTAACAATTTTTTTTTTTAACCCTTTTCATAGCAAACAAGTCTCTTTGACATACTTTACAATTAATTGATTTTGTTTTTTGTGACAGTGAAAATTGTATCCCAAAAAAGACTCTATTCATTTTGCTCTCTACAATCTCCACAATCAAGCAAAATTGTGTTGCTAAACAATGTTTTTGACATCTGTCTGAAATCAATTTTACATCATATTAGTTTATTTGTTTGTTTGTTTGTTTGTTTGTTTCTCATTGGAATGCCATTAGGGTACACTGTCGAGCTGCAGCTAAGGCGGCAGCTGAATGGCAGAGGCCACAAGAAACCTTTTCGGTTAATTGGTTTTTTGAAATCATCTTCTGTATACTGAATTAGTATTATTAAAATTTTTGCTGTTGCATTTTTGTGCATAATTTAACATACCGTTAACAAGCGATTTAATACGCTGAAGCAAGGTTGCTTTCAAATAACAAAAGACTTAAGACACAAACAACTTGATCACTTCCAGAAGAAGAAAAAATAAATTATCATAATATCATTGCATTATAACGTAGCTTCTTCTAAATGGATTTTTGTAAGCTTTTCTACTATTTTAAACCTAAATTCAAGGCTAATGAACTCTTTTCAAATAATGAAAGTCTATAAAAAATAGCTGGAGTTATACTCAGTGAAATAGCACTGAATTATGTATTTCTTGGTCGCTTTTCATGATTTAGAAATATCATTAAAATGTGAATATGTTATAATCGTTAAAGAATTGTATCAATTGTAAAGTACCAGATCTTCAGATGAAGATTTCGTTTTCGATTTTGACACTGTAACGCCTTTTAAGCACAGCAAAGGATTAAATATTTTCAATTTTATCCGGTATTCAGCCTATCTCGTTCGGCAGCATTTGCCTGATTTCACTCATCATCATTGTCGTCATCGTCATCAGCTTTTGCAGTATTTTGTGGTACTCTCGTTGTCTCTGGTTAACAGCTTCAGCTTTTTATAATCAGCCAAAAGGTTGCTGCAAGCTTCCAGCAAAAAGAATGAGGTAAAGTTTAAATTTTATGTGGTTATTTATGCAAAAAGAAGAAACAAACGAAACCAACCAACGAAAACATTAACAACAAAATTTACTGCATGCCAATCGTATGACATTTTTGAGGTCTTCATTTTTTCTTTACTCGTTTTCTCTTTTTCCTTTGTTTCGAATTCTTCAGTTTTTCTTTAAGTTGAATACTTACTTCTTGTGTTAAATTGGTCGATAGTTGTTATTGTTGTTGTCGTCATTTTCAATAATTGTACATATACATATGTTTTTTTTACTTGTGTTTGCATTAATGCAAGTTAACCAAGTGTGGTCAACTTTTTGCTGTTTATACTGTGGCCTCCGTCGGTTATTCTTTATTTTGTCATAAATCATTAAATTGTGCTGATAATGATGATACTGCCGATCGTTTGTTGAAAAAGAACTGTTGAAAAATGTGTCAAGCCTGAGATTTGGCTGGCTGTTGATGATTAAACATTTTTTTTCATCTTTTTACTTAATTCATGTAAATTTACTAATTTTCCTTTTTTTTAATTTTAATTTTAATTAATTTTTTTTTTAATTTTTTATGGCTTTGTCGATGTTTCCGGCGGAGTTTTTTTGAAGTTTTATAAATAACACAGAATTTAGGAAAAACCTATTTTTTTCTACTCTTAGCAACATTTTTTTAGCTTCCAATTTATTTTGGCGTTGTGTATTTTGGGAAGTTCCAAAACACAGTCGCTTATTAATCATTTCTAAGCTAAAACCCCAACCAGTTGGTGTATGTCCCAAAATCAATTTGTTCCACAATTCATCAGCAGCACAAATTCCACATGTTCCAATATCTGCCACAATCTTTCACATGTTCCAGTCTATTCCAGTGGACGGCAGGTAATATTACAGTTGTTGTCAAACTTTTACAGTAGCGTCTATTTATTAGAATTTGAACTAAGACCGACAGGTTGTGAAAGTGGCTTATAGAGTGTTTGTTCTTAGTCATAGCATCAACTCGCAAAACAATTTTTTTCGTGCTGTCGAGATTTAGATTACGGTTATTTATGAAGGGTAGATGTCAGTTTAGAAAAATCAAAAATATTTCTTCAATATCTTGACAGCGCTAAGGCACATATTCTTGCTATTCTTGCAGTCAGGCTAACAGACAGCTGTCAAAAAGAATGAAGTTACCAGACATTCTCAACGCTTTTAAATTTCGTATTCGCGTAGTCATGTTGACATGAAAAACGCTCTGAAAATGCACAATAGCTTACAAAAAAAAAAAAAAACTACTGGGCACAAAGTAGTTTTATATAAAATCCTTTTTGAATGACTGTGAAAGTTTCCAAAGAAATCCTTTGCGTATTTGCGTTTCAGCAGCTGTCGCCCCAGACCTTCTTATTCGTTGAGAATCTTTTTAAACCTAAATCTTTTAATGTCTTTGAAAAAGGGGTAGTCGCTGCGGGATGTTGTCATCCCTTGTAACAATTAAAATGCGCTGATTGCAAACTTTCCGTATTATCTATCGTTCGAAACAAAACTCACCAATTGAAATTTAAATACAATACAAAAATTTGAATGTCAAAGCTTGTCACTAAAAGGCATAAAACTCTTTACATGCTGTCATGATTTATTGACAGTGCTTCGATGATGATTATGATGATGGCGGCAAAACAACGAAGGCTATGTTAACGATGATGACAGCGGCAATGATGCGGCGTTGACAATGATGCTGCTGACTACTTACTTTTTCGTTGTTGTTGTTGTTGTTGTTGTTGTTGTAGTGGGTGGAATAAATGTCATTTCCATATATTGCAGTTCAATAAATTCGTTGCGGAAATCGCAAGCGTATATCAATTTTCATTAAACAAAATTTTATTTCACTTTTTGCCGGCAATTTCAGCAAATTGCAAGCTATGTACGTGACAATTTCAGCAATGACAGTCAAAGTTATGATGTTATGTTATGTTTTTGCATCAAATCCAAATTGATGCGGTTTTTGTTCAGCCTTTGTTGGTTTAATGTTGGTTTTCTTTCAAATTTGTAACCTAGCATTTAAGTGTTATTGTTGTTTTTTTTTTTTTCAATAAATAAGAGAATATGAATACGAGAAATTAACGCTTTTATTCTCAAATAAAATGCTGAACAATGCAGAGAAATTAAACTCTTCAGAGTTTTAGATTGTTTCGGGGCTTTTTGTCCATTTTCCATTTGAAAAGCGGTAGCAAAGACGATAACAGAAATTGATTGATTGACTGAGACCATGTACCTTATTCCTTCGAATAGGCGGCATAGGCTATAGTCTGAGTTCTTTACAGGCCTTAACTTTATTACGTATGTATATCATCCGAGTGCTGCCAGAACAACATTTTTATCCTGTCTCCTAAAGAGGCAATAAACTTTCGGCATTTATTTCCTCGTCATCAGAATCATGATCCATGGAATTTGCCTGTACCCCGGTACGAGGCCGTTCTGCGGGTGGGCCTAAGGGATCGGTGTGATTCACTGACATAGAAAAAATAATGATGATTAATTTCGAGCAAGGATGCTTTTGTCGATAACTTCATTAATTTTGACCCGCCTAAATTTAACCTGAGCATAATTTTTGACTGAAAGTTTTGACTGAGCATAATTGCGTGTACCTGTAAATGCTGCCGCCTCCGCCACTCGGACGTAATGCTCTCCATTGAAGTTAGCAGTTGTCGATCTGGAAGCATGTTCCGCCTGGTCCACGCTTGTACCTCTGGCTAAGTTCATTTCTCCTTGTGAGTTTCTGATAGCTGAACACAAAATGTACCTTTATCCTTTATATTTATATGTTAATATAGCATTCCTCACCTCTGAAACGACTACTGGCGCGGCCCGAAGAGAGCCGCTGCTGCTGTTGCTTCTGTTCATTGAGCTGCTCCTGCTGCAGTTTATGGAGACGCCCAAACTCCAATGCGTACTTCTCGTGCTGATCCGTCAAGCCCAGCGATTTGGTCACCTGCACCAGGGCACGTACACACGTCAAGTTGTCCGGAAAGCGAGCGTAGATCTTCTCGAACATGCCCAAATATTGTTTGGGCGGCAAGTAGGAGTGGCGAAAACAGCTCGCCACACGCAACATCAGGTTCGGCTCGTTGGGATCCGCCAGCACCGCGCGTTCGTAGTAGTAGACGGCACGCTCGGTGGCCTGCAGCTTGATGTAGTAGGAGCCAATCGAGCTGGCGAGGCCGATGTCGCTCGGATTGATGCGGTAGGCCTCGTTGTAGTACTGATTGGCCTGCTGGTGGTCCTGACAGCGTTCGTAAATGGAGCCGACTTTCTCGAAAAGACGCGAGTCCTCGGCCGCCGAAATGCCCAACACTTGTAGGTACGACTGCAGGGCTGCTGGCGTGGCTGCCAACTCGAAGCGGTTCTTGTCGCCGCCATGCAACTGCTCTTGTAAATGGGCCAACTGGTAGAAAACGTGCGCATGTTGTACCGACTGGGCCTCGCCCAGCTGGCTCTTCAGGTACAAGAATTGCTCCTCGGCTGCAAGGAGATCGCTCTCCTTCAGGGCCACCAGCCCGAGATTGTAATTGGCTTCCAGACTGTCTGGCTGAATTTGCAGGGCACGCTCTAGTTTGGCGCGGGCTGCTGGATAGTTCTGCTTCTTATAGTCAACGATGCTGGCATTAACTAACGCCATAGAGTTGGACTGTAGCGCACCGATTTCGTTGAGTTGGTCCACACAATGCGAGGCCATCTCTAGGTTGCCCAACTGAGGAAGAAAGTGAAATGGACATTGAATCTACTGAATTCTCGGCATTTCCGGGATTGATTGGCTTACATTGATGTATATGAAGGCGAGATTTGTCAACGCACTGGCTGTCAGCGCTCTGCCCTCACTCTTCTTGTCGTACATCTGCAACGTCTCGATGGCTTGGTTGACATCGTTCTGGCGCAGATAGACCAGAGCCTTGTTCAACTCCAGCTCGCTGGCCAACCAGGATAAATTCGAAGTTTTGATGACCTCAATGCACCAATTGTATCCTTGAAAAATTAAAAAATTGAGAGAAGTTAAGCTAAGTTGGCCTCCCCATTGTTGTAGGTGAGAGTCGCCCTGACTGTAACAACGCCTCACGTTGTTATAGTGTGGTCTTTGGTTTGGTGTCGTTGGCTACTATTGGTAACAATGTCCGAGCGCGGAATAAAGCTTGCATACTTTCAGGCTCCACCTTTATCCACTAACATGGTGAGGCCTGGAAGTATTCAAGACAGTCACCTTATACGAGTGCCGCGTTAGCCAAGACAAAGAGCAAAAACAAACAGCAAGCCAAAAGCCACAAGAAAGAAAACTGAAATGAGGTCGAAATATATTTCGTGACCATTCCGTAATGGTTACATAAAATATTAAGGAAATAATTCTTGAGACCATCTCTTCCTTTTCTCGGCACGCTAGCATACCTACCATCGTTGTAGCTTTCCTCGATAATGGGTGAAATCAAGTCCACAATCATTGTTATGGCACGTTTCTCTGCATTTCTACGTTGCTTCAAAAAAATACCCAACTCATCGTTCTTCAAAGCCTGAAAAATATAGTGACGGCCTGCTGGATTTGTTTGGGCTGAGCGCGACTGCGTTGTATCCTCTCCGGCATTTCTTTGATCACCCAGTTCCGTTGAGAATGGCTCCTCAGCAGGCTGACCCTGACCGGAACCCACCGCTTGCTGCTCCAAAGCCTGCTGCTGCTGCTGCAGTTTGATCAGATGGTTTTCATTCTCCAGCTCGTTCTCGTTCTCCGCCGTCTGTGCATCGCACAAACTGCGGAAGGTTCTCTTGATCTTCTCCACATCGCCCATGGCGTAGTAGCAGAGCATGAGGTGTATGCCGCTGCGCACGTCGGCGCGCTCCGACATCACGAACTCGAAGCTCGCTGCCGCGTCCGCGTACTGACCCATGCGCACGAAGAGCGTGCCGATGTTGTGGGTGATTTTCAGGCGCAGCTGCTTCAAGCTGCTCGGCACCGAATCGAGCGCCATGCGGTACATCTTGATGGCTTTCGGATACATGCCCATGCGATGGTAGACATTGCCCATGTTCAGCTTCAGCTGATTGACGTGCGGAAACATCTTGTTCTTGGTCATAATGCTGTACGTGTTCAGAGCCTCGATGTTCATATCGTTGTTCTCGTACTGCTCGGCCAGATTGAAGAAGACCTACCGATGGAAATACGAGTATACGCGAATGCATAGAGAGGGCGTGCTCAGTTACTGACGTACCGTATACGTCAGTTCAAAGTTGTGAAAAAGGTCTTCTCCATGTTGGTCCCGAAATCGATGCAGCGTGCGATCCAGTGAGAAGGCTTCCTTCGCTTTGTTCAGGGCTTCCGCAAAGTTCGTCTTCGCTTCCGACGGCACAGTGTCGCCACCACCACTACCCTGCCCCTGCTGACGTGCCCTCCAGCCAGACGCTGCCATTAGTATGGAGGACTCCAAGAGCTTAACGATCTTCGCTTCTAGGTTCCTGTATTTAATCTGCGGACTGAAAGAGCGGTGAAAGGCTTTGAGCCTCGCTATGCCGAAGCGAGTTCTGTTGGCCACTCACTTGACTTCCTTGGCGGCCTCCGCGGAGGAATTCGCCGAGGTCAACACCTGCTGACGCGCCTTCTGCAGCACGTAGTGATCGAAGCGTTCGCCGGCTGAGCTGTTGTTGGGAGCGTAGCCCACCGCTCGCACGGCTGTCGAGGGTCGGGCCAGTGCGACACTTTTGTCGCCACTTAGACGGCTGCTCACCAAATTGCCGCGCTGTGATGGTAAGCCACAAAAAAAAAGAAAAAAAGAAAAATCGGGAACATGGAAAATTTGAGAAATTTGAAAGTTTGTTTTTAAAAAAACCACTTTTCTACCGAAAACAGCTGCGAGGTCGGTGGACGCGCGGCTCCGGTTGATGGAGGCACTGGCGCCCGATTCGTCGATACTGCACTGCCCACTTTTGCTGTCGTGGCTGCTGTTGGCAGCATTTCAGCTGCGGCTGCAGCAGCCGTCGCACTTTTGGCACTCATTGTTCTGGCGTTAATGAAAATCTTTTTCGCTGCGAACTTCGGCCTCGAAATTCAATTAAATTATTTTAGAAAACAAAAATTTTTTCCGTCGCTTGGTTTCGGCTGGCAGCAAATGGTTCTCTACAATGTTTGCCTCAGGGCTGGTTTTGTTTTGGCGCTGCCCGCGAGCGGCTGGCATGACAACAGTGCGTTGTAATTACGCGTCGTTCCCATTACTTCTGGCAGGCTCAGTGAAGCAGAGGCTCATATTCTGTGCTGCTCTAGCGGCTGTACACGATTATACATGTATATGTTTGCGTTCTTGGGGGTGTGTATGTGTGTGTATAGGTTCTAAAATCGAATTGTTTTAATTTGATTTGGTTTGCGTTTCGATAATAAACAATTTAACAATTTAGTCCTGATTTCATTGGATTTCCATCAAAATAAAAGTGATGCGGATTTAATGAAAACAAGCTGTTTAGATTAAAAATTTGTTTATATAAAACGTTTTTAAAATCGTACGAATTTATAAAAGTTTGTTACTAAAAGCCTTTTCGCGCTGACAAGTGTCAAGCGACAATATATTCACAAATTTTGAAAACTTTTTTTTCTTGACATTTTTTTGAAAATATTTTCGTCGTCTATAAACAGCTGTCGCCTCGTTTTTTGCTATTCACAAGCACCTTATTTAAGACGTCATGACGCCTGCTATTGAATTTGTGAATAGCTTTTATTCACCTCAAAGTCACCTAGTCGTGCCACTGCAATTTACTTACCACTAGCACTGAACATTTTATCTAGTACACAAACCTCTTAGCACATTGCAACTGATGTGAGCGTAAAATAACAAAAGTCACTTTTAAAACAAGTGAAGTTAGGAATACGATTTTTGCCAAAAAGTGACTTTTCAGAGACAACGACGACGAGTCACTCGGTGAGCTTGTGAATAAGCGTGTTACATTCAAAATTATATGAAGAATTTCTTAAGTTCATCATTATGAAAAAATACAATACGTCACGTAACGTATATCACGTTACATCATAGCTTGCATTAAAAAAATTTAAAAACATTTTTCAGCGACATAATTTTAAAAATAAAGTAACCTGTTTCCAGATCGTATTAAAAAAAGGCGAAATTTAAAAAAAATATTTCTAGTGTACATCAAAAGAAAAATGTATTCTTCATCTTCTTCAGCAAATTATTAAATACGACAATATAAGTAGCATCAAGCAACATGTTTTTCGTATATTATATTGTGTAAATATTCTTTTCATATCGTAGAAAAACAGGATGTACGACGGCATGTGACTTTGTCGGAAAATTCGTAAGCGAATATTTACAAAAGAACTGAGGAAAATTAAAACCTAGTTAGCTGCCTCGGAAGTTACCTGCGAGTACAAGTCGCTAGCTAAATTATAATTACATTTAATTCACATCTAAAATTGAAAGAGGAAGGTTGCTTAAAGTTGGCAGGAAACAACGAGTCAAAGCCACTGAGTTTCTTGATAGTATTGTACATCTGCGAATAAAAGAGAATCCACCTTAACATTACGGTGGACTATTATTTTGTTCTTACTAAGATGATTAGCGGACAAAACGTGAGCACTGGAATTATTAAAAAAGATTAATAAAGAACTCGTATTTAGTAATGAATAATTCCCCTTCTTTATTTATGACTTTTCACTTCTCTATTTGTACACAGCCATAGCAATGAATGTGTGTCTGTGTCTTTGTTGTTGTTTCTGTTTAGTAAGATTGAAATTGTTTAATTGTTTAATTCTAATAAAATCCTAAATCCTGATCCTAATAAAAATTATTTTGGTTTTAATTATGTTTTATGAATTTGTGCTTAATTTCTATAAACTATTATAGAAGTCGTAGCAAAGTCGTTAGTGTTGTTGTTGTGGATTTACATAAATCACTATAAACATTTTTATGTGTTAACAACGACTATAATAATTTATGTATTATGTATATTCCAAAAATATTGCATTTGTAAATTATTTTAATTATTCTGTCAATAATTAGATTTGGATCCGATTTCCATTCTTATGGAGATTTTTAAAATTTTAATGTTGATGAAGTTTTTTATTATCGTTCAGTGCTTAGGGCTTTAAGTTGCTTTTTAAGTTTAGTCAATGGGTCGAATAGTTATTGAGAAAATTAATTCCAAATTTGTAATTTTGAGAAAAAAATGTCATACAAAAAGTTTGAGCGAAATTTTACCAAAAAACCATGTAAATAAGTAAAGCTAGCTTCTTTTCCTAAAGGAAAAGTCCCCAATCAATGAAATTGGAAGGTTTGAGTTCGGTTTTTAACTATTTTCAGTTTTCGAAAAGATGCAGTCACTCCTAACGTGACTGATGGTGATGGTTTTACAGAAAGGTACAAAATTTTCTCCATTGCTGAGTTTCAACCATAAATTTTATGAATGAATTTCGGGTAATAAAATACTTTTTAGTAGTAAGTGACTAACTAACAGTACCTTTCTATGATGTGGCAATGCCTCTAGAATTATCATAATATTAAATAATTGTGGGTTTTGAAACGAATTTCCGTCGTCCCTTGTCAAGTTTGGTTTGGAGTTACATATGTAAACCGGTTTCGGCGATGTGCGATATTCAATGTCGTTCTCTTCAATCGAAAACGATAAGAAAGATGGTCCACTGCCGAAACCGGTCTGTCTCCAAACCAAACTTGACAAGGGACGATCATCATCCAACCCAGTCGGAAAACTGAACTAACCTCAAGAAATATTTCATAACTTTAGCTGAATCTTCTTTAGTTTTATCCAACTGTTGCTTCGTCTTGAGCTCCGCGTAATCTATTCGGAGTACATCATTCGTAGAAGCGCGAAAAATTTGTAAGACACCTGCATTATCTAGAAAAAGGAAAGAGTAAAAAAAAACATTATCTTTCTTTGCAGCAACTCTCTCTCTCTCTCTCTCTCTGCCTCTAACATCGGTCATGGTGCCACGTGATATTGACAAGAAGTTGGTAGCCTTCATAAATGCAGGCTTCCGAGCTCGCACCGAAATTAAAAGCAGCATCTTCTTGTAGCGCACTTCAGCATTGTACCATTTCTGATTGTACACCGAATTTGCCACATTCTCACTCTGCAACATTCAAATAGTAAACAATTCAAGAATACTGTAAATGCTTTAGTACGAACCGCTTCGATTAATTCTTGGGCAAACCAACAGATAAGAAATACTTCCACCATCGAGGCGAAGAGGTAAAAAACCAACTTGAATAATATATCGCCGGGAACGCCTATTGTCATTTCGAAACCCAAGAAACAAATGATCAAGGACGATGTGATGAAATTCAAGATCAGGGGCAAGCCGAAAACATCGTTCACCAGATTGGATAAGCTGCGAAAAGTGAAAAACCGATTATGGGCGGTCCATATTTGAAGGTGTGTAGAGGAAAAATCTAACAATACCTACCTCTAACATTTACACCCACCTCAAAACCTTCTCGTGGTAATCAGCCATAGTACTTATAAATCTTATATCACTCTCATTCCTTTCGGCTGTCGCATGCTCCGAATGACCGCCTTGTATTTCGTATTCCTCAATGCTTCGAGCCACGTATCGATAGTGCATAATGATGTGAATGGCCGTCGAAAGCAGTAACATATCGGCAGCTATTTGGCCAGCACTCGCCGTGTAGCCAGCTACGCAGTTCGAAGCGTAGAGCACGTAGTATGACCAGTGACCTCTCACCTCCCACGGCACCCAGGTGAAGTAGGGCAACTGTTGGTCCACTTCTCGCAGTCCCAGCCAGCGATCGAGAACTAGATATTGCATGGCAGCAAACAAGTTGTAGGTCCATATCAGCACCATATTAAGCGACGAGAAACTGAAGGTCAGTCGGCTACATTGCTGCAGGTAACGCGGCAGCGAGTACTCCAGCTGTTGGGCTGTTGTTTTTGGAAATAACTCCACTAAGCGGTGCATAAGGGTTGACAGCTGCTTTCGCTTGGACAGGATCAAGAGGATCTTGGAGGCACTGACAAAAACAAAGCCCACATACGAGCTTATCATCACCGCATCGACGAAATTTCCGCCCATTCTGGCCGCTACTACAATATTAATAATGATCCATACTCCGGACAAATTCATGTTGGCGAAAGTGATGAAGAAAATCAGGTGACTGCGAAAAGAGCTGGTTTTCCCGTCTTCTGCTACATCGAATGGTTTAAGGCCGATAGTCTTGAAGAAGAAGTTAGCGACCTTAAAAAATTCAACAAATTCTGCCGGACGGACCATTTCTGGGTAATTGCGAATGGATACGAGCGACCGACGACGCACTTGTGGGAATTATTACACACAATAGTTTTCCAACTGGTCCTTTTATAGCGCATTCGTATGAGTAAGCGCCTGCTCTTCGATTGACGTGCCTTATAATAACCGTAACATAACCGTTTTCAAATAAAGTTTTGAAAACTTTTAGATAATTAATTAGATAATTGCTTTCGTAATAAAGTAATATCATGGAAGCCTCTAATCGATTACCATTACTAATTGAAAAAATTCGCATTTGTGAAGGTCGTGATTAGTTATGCATTGCAAACCTGTTCTTTTAAAGAAAAGTTCGATAAAGTATACATTATAGCAATGTAATTAAATCAATTAAATCCGAAGCAATGCCAAGAATAAATTGCGTAGTATCTCTTTTTATGGTCCAACTCATTCGTGCGGATTATTCACCATATTATACAAAATTAATCCAAAAATATTTTATTAATTACTTAACCTTTTCGGAGCTCATGATGTTTTGCGGTGCAACAGAAAACCTAAAGTTTTCACATAAATTTATTAGTAATTAGTAAAAGTTATCAATTGTTGATGGAAAAAATCATTCTGCACTATTAATCAAGTATAGTCGGTTCATTTTTACCTACTTTTTCGATTAATTCTACTATTAAATTAATTCATTATAAAAAAGTTGAAAAATCAATCTTTTCGAAAACCGGGTTTACAAGAAAATACATCAATAAAACTAATACCAGTCGGCAACATAACCATTACTTACTTACTTTCATTAGACTAAGAAGTGTTAGCATTTCAAGGGAAATTTAAGCATGTCTTAAATATGTAAAATTTACAATGTAATTTCCATTTTCCATTTATCCATTTTCTCTTTCGGAAAGTAAAGTAAAAAAAAGCAAACTAAATATTCACATATCGTTTGAGTTTTTATTTCAATATGATGCTGGGACCTTGCCATTATGCGTAAAAAACCACATCGTTCAAATGTCCTCCGCGGGACCTTTTGCAGGCCTCAATCCTTTTAAGGTAATTTTCAATGACATTTTGACATAATCATGTCGTATAGCTCTAAATGCGGCCACAGTAGAATCCACATTCGTGTAGAATGCTTTAACAAACTTAACGCGTCGTTCGATGGTAAAACGATCCATATTGTAAAATGGATCTTGAAATCATTTAATTGCATCATTCGAGAAACACATTAGCGCACTGCCTAAACTGTTAGAGAAGACAATTTCTTACACAAATTTCACGGAGTGTGATAAAATTTCTCCGGTTCTATATGAATTTTCGAGCGAATCCCAAAAAATAACATCCCAAAAGAATACGTAAGACCAGAATTAAGACGAGAAGACATATAAAAAATTCTAAAAATGAATCCATATTGAAGACGGTAGTTTTCTGCAGTTTTCGAATAATAGCGTGCATTCGTAGAAGTTCATTTGTAGGATTGTGTAAAAAGAATAAAAATACCATATCGATTTTAATCGCATACATGAAAATACACACATCACATATACGCATCACATATACATACACTTCCATATAAACACAGACACCTACCAATTACCATCACCTTCTACACGGAACGATGTCCTGCAATTTCTTTATCTTGCAAGAAAAGAAAGAGAATTTTGTTCCTTCTAGCCCCTGCATCCTTCCCTCGTTCATTCAGTCCGTCGTCCTGGGTGTTTCGTCGTCGATTTTATATGAGGTTATTTGCCCATACAAGAAGAACAACAACGACACCAACAAAATTTGCTCAATTGAAGTGGTTAAAACGAAGTTGGTGAGGAAAATTGTTTAGAAACTATGCAGTTGGCAACTATGTATGCATACCTATGAGATCTTAATTTTGAAATCGAATTTAAGCGTGCCTGACTACAGAGGAAGCACTCTTGGAGTAAGTGCCACCTGCTAAGGTTACTTCATACGGAAGTTGCCTTGACTGTTGTAAGATCTGGTCTCGATACGTACGATTTCACACATTCAAAATTATTTCTCTTTATAATTATGCTAAATGTTAATTTAATCTTTTATGTTGTTAAGCTTATACTGGCTGTACAGTGTACACCAACGATTCAAACACCGGGTTAAGGACAGTATCCGAACTGGGTGTAATCTGTTTATCCCGTCTTATCCATGTACAATACATCCATATATTATCACGTGCAATAAAAATTATGTCTATAACTTGACATAGTATTGGGTTGGGGAGAAAGTATTCGGCGTTTTTCTCATCGCTTCACTGTAAAATCTTATAACTTTGAAACGGCTTAACAGGTTTAAAATCGGCTGATAATTTGTGAAATTTTTTGAGATTGGTGCGTCGTGTTAAAAGTTATTCCGACGCAAAAATGAGTGAAATTTCTTGAAAAATACGCTAAATTTTACAATTTTACTACAACAAAAAGAAGAATGCTGCACAGGCATGTGACAAGATTTGTGGTGTTTATGGCGAAGGTACTGTATCCCAATCAACCGCCAGGAAATGGCTCGCTCGCTTTCGTTCTGCGAATTTTGAAAAGTGAAAGATGCTCGTCGCTTTGGTCGACCTACCACCGAAAAAGTCGATGAACTTATGGCTAAGGCTGTCGCTACATCGCGAAGGAACTGAAGATCGACTACAAAACAGTTTTAAACCATTTGCATAAAGTCGGTTTCACAAAGAAGCTTGATGTTTGGGTGCCTCATCGAAACTGAGTGCAAAAATGAGCCCAAAAAAAGGCCACATACCGCTTTGTTGACCCGGCAAAAACTAAGAGACTTCGGCTGGGAAGTCAAAACAAATCCCCGGAATTCTTCAAGAAAGGAATAATGGTTATAGCCGAAAAATGGCAGAAGGTAGTTGCCAAAAGAATGGGCAACATTTGGCTTAATAAAATGTTTGTTACATACAAAAGAAATGTTGTATCTTTTTACTAAAAAAACGCCGAATACTTTTTCCCCAACCCGATATACGAGTTATATGTACATATATGTACATGGTATACGTCCTCTAAAGTATAAGTATATATGTAAAACGATAACACTGCACATAAAATTTGAAAAAAAGGCAATAACGACCTCGATACTGAGGCACGAAACGTAGGCAAGGACAACGCAGTCATCCGCATTCTATAAAATTACGTGATAACTCCAATATTCTGAATATTCTGAATATTGCTTGGGAAGAATGCTATTGACCAATCATCTAACCATTCAGCCATTTAACCAACCATCCAAACTGTTCATATACATACAATAAATATTCATCCGTACTTCAACCCATTCATTCCGTTTCTCTTTCCGGACGCGGCCTCTGCGCACATGAAAGTTCGATGTCTGTTTTCTATAGAATACAATTTTTTTATTTTAGCCAACAACTTGAGCACTTGGCTAATACCGGTAGCAGTAAAGCGAGGCACCGAACCGTAATAAATTTTGGCGCAGTGCGGAAGCGTACAGAGCATTTTTTGGAAATGCTAAAAAAGGCGACTGTTGAGCATTTTGATGAAGCAACAGCAAAAAAACAGAGAAAAAGAGAGAGCAAAAATACCTCCGGTAATAAAATGCAATCAAAAGTATTTTATGTTAAGCTACCAGTGAACTCATATTAAACTTAAACTGAAAAGAGTGTATAAAATTATGAAATAAATTTATTTATACATTTCTAAAAAATGTTACAAATAAATTCAGTCCAATTCATTTCATCAAAATCGTCGGAGAGTATGAGAGCTTACCTTTCTGTGCCACTTTAATCATTGGCAAAAATCGGATTAAAATCAAAAAAAAACGAGAGTTTAAATCAGGCTGTACCATGCTGAATGCAGCCGTTATGAATAATCTTGAATCTCTGAACGACAGTAAAAAAGTTTGCAAATCATCGTGCACGGCCGCTTGATCAATGTGGCTCATTGATTTGTGCCATTGAATGCACCTCACGGTGCGGGAAGGAAGGAGAGATACGGTAAAAGGGGGGGAAAAATTGATTTAGAGGAAATTATTACGTGCCTGCCAGGAAACCGAACAAATGCGGTAAAGTTCGCCGTATGTAATTTTCAGCAGCCTTCGGTAATACTTGATGACTTACCGTTATCAAGCAGAAATTTTCACAATTTCAAAGCATAGAAAACATAGAATTTCCGAGATATCGCTAAAAGTACTCTACTATTGCATTTTGCTTTAAACCAATTGCTTTTTTGTCCTATCCTCGCCGGTTATTCAAAGGATAATGCTTAAAGCTATTTTCATTTTGAACTTGTTATACATCAACTTAACATGTATACAATTCGCATCGTACATTGAGAAGATATGAAGAATCCTTCACTTAAGCTTTTGCAGATCAAAATATCTTCAACAAGAACCACTTAGGAACCACCTAAAAACTTGTCTAATTCTGTTTATTTAGCTAAGCAAAATATTTTAAATTTTTTATTAACATAATTGTTAACTTTTACTAACTAACTCGAACTAACTCTTTTTAGTTAATTGTAATTTAATGTAAACTTTAAGGTCTTAATGGCTTTGTTTAAAGTTGAAATAAATAAATTTCAGAATTAAAATTTGTTGTTACTCCTTTTTTTTTGATTTGAAAATATAAAAAAAATAATCTTAACGTTTAATAATTTTGTAGTTAATTTGATAAAAGGTTTTGTCGGTAGACTTTTTGATGCAAAAGGATTTTGTATATTAAATAAAATCTCTTCAATTCGTATTTAAATAAGTTTAGAATACAAAAGCATGTTCCTTTTAATAAAGAAAATGAAAAACCAAGTGATGAAAAACGAAGTGCTGCATTTGATGGCAAAGAGGTGCCATCGACTGGCCTCCTCTAGCGCTCTCCAAACCTCACCCCACTGGAATTTTTTTTTTGTGGGGACTCATCAAAAATAAGGTTTATCTGTCAAAACCGCCAACATTAAATCAATTGAAGGCTGAAATTGATAGAGAATGCAACGATGAAATGATTCGCCTCGTTTGCGATTTCATTGCTTCGCGTTATCAGCAATGTTTAGATCAAAACGGGCATCAATTTGAACATTTGTGCTGACTAAATAAATTCCACATCTGTCTTTTTTAATTTGTACTTTTAATTTGCAATCCATCTAAATATATACTGTGTTTATAATCACGTAAATTGTGTATACACTTTTTTGGGACGCACTGTATATTTGTATTATTATTATATACGCGGTTATATAAAAATATCCACCCATATTTTTGCTGCTCAGCGTATTTATCAAATCAATAAATTTATTTATTAAAACCAACTTTCTTTGCAAAATTTTTTTTTTTTTCATATTTGCCAAAATCCCGCAAAAAATACTCTATAAAAAAATTTAAAACGAAGAACTATAAATAGAGAAAAATGAGTAGCTCATTTTAATGCTATAGCATTATTTTGACTGATAGAAAATATGTATATAGTTCTCATCGAAATAGACCAAACTAATTTTTTTCATAAACATGCGACATTTATACGACAATAATAATAATAAAAGAACTGTCAAGACAGATAATTGTTAAGGTATATGCCAAGAAAACGTTAAATAAGGCTGTTATTTCTGGTATAGTCAACTATCTATCCTCAGCTATTATTTGTGGTATAGTACTTATAAATTAAATGTCAACCAGACTATAATGCACAATCAATGGATTGTGTCAGCTGTCAATGTCTGACAACATTACTTTTCCTGTAAGCTTATAAAATGTTCGACTACTTCAAATATATTTTTGGAAAACCAATGATAGAGAAATTCCTAAGACTGCTCTTAGAGCATGTACTAAAATATACAACAAAATATAAAAACGAAAGAATATCAAAAAATCATTGTTAGTATATTCGATTTGTAAATCGGTTAGTGCTCAATTTATTTGGTATTTTATGAAAAGGTAAATGATTTGTTTCAATTTTTAAATGAGTAGAAGCTTTTAATAATTTTGCAAATATCGTCGTATTAAGTATCCTTAAAAATGTATGTTTCATTAAAACAAATTTCTTACGAATTTTCTCGTGGTCAGAAAAAGGAGAATAAGAACTGGAATTTCACTTTAGTTCAGCCTGAGGCACAAAATTGATGAAGATCAATTAATAGGTACTAAAATCATCGAAAATGTTGAAAAACCGAAGAACATTTTTAATAATTCAATACATTTTATGATGGTAAATGAAGAAGAGGTATATTTTAGACTGGAAATAGTACATGTTTTATGCATTCACTAAAAACACGTTGCAAACTTAATTAATGCCTCAAATAATTCGTGAACCGCTTAAAATTAAAAAATGACCATCCCTGAAACATCGAGCCATTTGGCTCGAGCTGACGACGGTGCGTGATACGTACGTGATATCAGACGGTGTGTGTTTGTGATTTCATAATGCATGTGTTTTCGTTTATGTATTTACAAGCGCGCACACTCATCGAATAACCAACTGTTTAGAGTATGAGTGTGTGTAGTCGTTATCAATCCAATTAATCCAATCTAACTTTATAATAAATACAATAAATCGAGAATGAATTGAATGAGGAATAATAATAAATAAATAAATAATAAATATATAATTAGAGCTTCAGTATAAAATTTATTGTATGTACTTTTGAGTTTTAATATTATTTCATTTGATAAATCTATACTATTTCATTTCATTTTAACTGAACTGAAGTGAGAGAGAGAAAGTAGTAGATAATGAAAAGTCTCTCGAAATCGTTAATTATTTCTAAATTGCCAAATTAATAGCCAAACAAATTGCCAAGTGATCAAATACTTTGACTTATGTCATTGTCAAAGTCAAGTCTTGAGTCATTGACTCAAGTCATAGAAATTGAAAAATTGAGGATTAGAAGACTGCATACATTTTTAGAATATTTAAATGCAGTGTCAACCTACATATATTTATCTGTCGAAATTTTATTTAAAATTAAAATTTACAAACACAATTTAATATTTCCTATTGCTGTTTTTTCTCTTATCATTCGCTTAATTCGAATAATCAGTTGTTATAAATTTGCATAATCGTTTATTTATTTGCATAAAAGGAAGGATGTTCGAAAAACTTAACAGTCAATCAATAATTCAATCAATTTTGTTTTAATTATAAATGACTTGAAAGGAAATAACAACGCTTTAGTAATAAATGGAAATTTTTCAATAAATGATTGATTGAATAGCAAATTTGCATAAATTAAATTCTCAGCACTTTACACTCGCAGGCTTCTGATCTTTAATAATCGTACTTCTAAATAACTTTTATCAACTCACCAACACTTGACTAAATAACTTTGTGTGTAAAAGTGACAAAAGTGTGAAATTTTGTCATTTTTTTTTCTATGAAACTACAAGACATAGATTTTTTCTGTTTTATTAGAGAAAAAAGCATTTTTTCAAAAATTTATTAGAGATCGTAGAGGATCGTAACATTTGGAATAACATTACATCCGAATATATCGGAAATATACATTTTTTAATGTACAACGGGTAAATTTTCTGTGTCGAACTTATTGTACGTAAAAAAGTTATTGTATTAAATTGTTTAAGCCGACGCTTGGTTGAAGCGCCTTTAATCCAGGATTTGTTAAAGTCTAATATATTGGACATTGTGTCTGAAAGGGTTATTTTACCTCCATCAAAATAATATAAAAGTAATGTTTGGGCTTCTGAAATTCATATACAATATAAACGGAAGGTTTGGATACGAAGGGTTTTCTGGTCTATGGTATTCCATTTTGGCTTTGGCTTCGGGCTGACTCGTTTGTCAATTTAACCACCCTCTTGCAATATTTATACTTCTCCCTCGTTGCTTTTATTATTAGCGTAATTGATGGATTAATGTCTTTTATGCAAAATTACGAAAATATTTATCGTATTATTTTCAACATTTTACAATTTAATTTCGGATAATTTAATAGTCATTATCAAGTCTGGGGAATATTCGTGAGAATAACGACAATTCGGATGAAAAACCATGACATTATATATTTGGTTGGTCCGACACTCAAATCGTCGACATCGCTCGTGACTGTTGGCTCGGTGGTGCGTGCAAAATGGTCCGTCCCATTAAATTTAAGGCATTTTTTAAAACAGCCAATTTTTTTTTTCTTACTCTTGGCTTAAATGCGTTCGACTTTGAACATAAAGAAAGGCTGAAAAGTTGTCGTGATATATGGATTTATTTAATTATTGTTGGTAATATGTTTCTTTCCGAAATGTGGTTAATTATCAATATAGTGATCGAGATACGAGCGAACCATTTGACTGAGGCGATCATGCTTGGTTCGTATGTGGGTTATGTTTTTGTCAGTGTCTCCAAGGTACTGTACCTTTTGTCAAGGCAAACGGAGTTAACAACACTCATGCGCCGTTTATGCGAGTTATTTCCAAAAACAGCGGCTCAACAACTGGAGTGCTCATTGCCGCATTACCTGCAGCAGTGCACCCGATTGAGCATTAGTTTCTCGGCATTGAACGTGCTGCTGATCTGGACGTACAACTTGTTCGCTGCGTTGCAGTACTGGATTTCCGAACGGTGGCTGGGGCTGCTGGCAGTGGGCCAGCAGCTGCCCTATTTCACTCTGACGCCCTGGGAGTTCAGAGGTCACTGGTCCTACTACGTGCTCTATGCCTGGAACTGTTTAACCGGCTATGCGGCCATGACTGGTCAGATGGCCGCCAACTTGTTACTATTCTCGGTGGCCATCCAAGTCATTATGCATTATCGGCACGTGGCTCGAAGCATTGAGGAATACGAAATACAAGGCGGCCATTCGGAGGGAGCAACGGCAGAAACAACTGAAAATGACATAAAATTCATTTGTGGCATTGCTGATTATCACGAGAAGGTTTTGAGGTAGGTGTAACGAAGTTCAGGGAACGCCAGAGGTGAAGAATATTGCCATTATTATTATTATAAGTTTTCTGACAGCGAATCTAACAGAAGACTTGTTTTTCCTTTCGCAGTTTGTCCGAACTCATGAACGATGTGTTCGGCTTACCGCTGTTTTTGAACTTCATGACCTCGTCCTTCATCATTTGCTTCTTGGGCTTTGAAATGACGATGGGCGTGTCCGCTGACATGATTTTCAAATTGATGTTGTTTCTTTTTGCCTCGCTGACGGAAGCATTTCTTATCTGCTGGTTCGCACAGGAATTAATCCAAGCGGTGCGGAGTGAAGAATTGCCAATTTTCGTAAGTTAAGTTTCTATTTCTATCTCTTTCGGATTTTGCAGAGTGAGAATGTGGCAAATTCGGTGTACAATCAGAAATGGTACAATGCTGAAGTGCGCTACAAGAAAATGCTGATTTTCATTTCGGTACGAGCCCGGAAGACTGCATTTATGAAGGCTACCCACTTCTTGTTAATATCACGTGGCACCATGACCGATGTTAGAGGCAGAGAGAGAGAGAGAGAGAGAGACGAGCATGTTAATATAAATGATTGTATTTTTTTAAGCTTTATTTTTTGTAGATAATGCAGATGTCTTACAAGTTTTTTGCTCTGCTACGAACTATGTGTGCCGAATAGATCAGTCCGAGGATCAATATGACTCAGCTGAACTTTTCTTACATCCCTGTTTCATAAATGGACCATAATTGCTGTACGTTTTTCAAACAAATAGAGTCTTTAGATAAAAATTATTTGTTGTGGGACTTGTTGTTTTTGCCCCAATTAATTAAATAATTCCAAAATATCTTGCGCTGAAAGCAAAAACTATTGTTATTGATATTTGTAGAATCTGTTAAAAAGAAGTTAAACTTTTAATACAAACTGTTCTGAGTTTAATAACAGAAGAGAATATCTTTCGAATGCGATTGATTCAATTATACCTCAACCTGTTCCTTCCGTTTCTGCATCCACACGCGCTGTCTTCCAATACTGTAGCAGTACCGTCTTCCAATACACCAATACTGGTAGCAGTAAACCGAAGCACCGAAGCGTAATAAATTTTCCGCAGCGCTTTTCATTATTGAGTAAATTAAATTATTAAATTTTTACTATACATATTTGAAAAATAGAGTATTTTAACTTTAAATTCGTATACAACAAATTATAGAAAATACCAAATAATGTTATTGGTATTTCGAACTTCGGTACATTTGTACTTTAAAAGTTTCCACTAAAATTTCATCAATTTTCTTTCTCGAATACATAACTATATTTTTCTACTTGTTTATTTAATTTGCAAATTTCTGAAGTGTATTTAATACAGGAAGTGGTAAATATGGTCGCTGCTTAAACTGTTTTTGCTCTGTTGTACTGCATGAAGTGGTTTTACACAGTCAAGCAATGCATATAACTACACGAGAGGTACATACTTTCTGTTTCTCTCTATTTCACTATCACTATCTTTCACCTTCTCTCTGTCCTTCTTGTTCTTTTATAATCTCTGACTATACATATGTATTGAGATGAGAAGTACGATTCAGAAAACTGTATAAATACTTGCAGAGTCCTTTTAAAGAGGAGTTAAGAGGTAAATTGAAAACTTATTGGAGCATAATTAATGCGAATGATTGAGATATTTAATGTATACATATGTACTTACAAATATCCGTTTTTTTATGGAATTTAATGAAAATTGGCCATGTAGAAAAATAAACGGTTAGCATGAAATGAAACTTAAGGGCCCATATAACAAGGACATCTTAAATTTCAAAAAAAAAACAATATTAATTTCTTGTTATATTGCTTAAATATTTAAGTATTATATATGATACAAATTATTAAATATTTATTAATTATTAGAGAATTCTTCGTACACGCATATTTTTATTATTTAATTATGCAAATTTTACACCAATATTGCTTTTGCGTATACTGCAGGTTAAACTAGTCTACTGGAAAGCTTTCCCTCGTAAACAATATCGTACAATGACTATTACTGACTTTCCTGCTTCATTCCGATTCAATGAATTCATGTAATTCGTACTGAATTATTCAAAATTCATATGAAGGGGAAGGAGAATTAAACGCAAACATCGTTCAACGGCCCCTACATGATCAAGAACTAAAATAGTGCAATTATAAATAATCACCGGATTAATAAAATTTTCCGCAACATACTTGAATTTATGTTGCGAATTTTATGTTGCAAATTAATTTATTTGGACATAGCAGGACTATGTGTCAAAAACAAAATCACGCATTAATTAAACATGCGTTATTAGTATACATACATATGTTCATACGTGTTTGTAATTTTTTTTACTTTACAAAAAATTTAGGGCCCCAAAAGGTTTCTTATACCCAGGTCAATTTATAAAAAAGGCCGGCTCTGATCCTACCGTCAGCTAACCAGACTCTGCCCGCCAGAAAAAAAAAAGGAGAAATGAAAATAATTCGCAAATTAATCGATCACATTTACGAGTAAACACGATTTATTATTTTTTTTTTTATTATCTTAATTATTTTATATGATACATGGTTTGATCCGGAAAGTGACTCGTTATGAAAATCAGTCCATTGATGCGCACAATTTTTTTAAAATTTTTTTCGCGTGACTACTTCCGGCATCGAATAAGCGTGATAACATTAATCCTTTTTCCAAAAAATACAAACAAACAAAAACTTTATGTATGTAAACCAAAGAGATACTGCTCTTTCAATAATCGAAAATCCTTTGGGTATTTTAAAAATTAAGCTTCTACAGAATAAACTTTAAATGTTTAAATAATCGACAGTCAAAAGCAGATCGGCGGAATTATCAAACGGAGAAGTTGAAGGAGGGGGCCTTTTATAGCTTTTTTTGTTTTGGTGGCGTATTTTTGGCATATTTTTAGTGGTGTATTATTAATATTTGTAATTTTTACAGTAGTTGAACTACTTTTCCTTTAATATTATCCTTTTTTAAACATAATAAATATAGCTTACAAACGTTTTATATGAATGAATTTTTAAAAAAAGAAACACAAGATACAAAGCAATTAAATTTTTGGAAACTGTCGCTATAATTGCTCTGCATTTAATATGCAAAATGGCATAAAAAATACTTGAAATAAAAACCTATTTCCAATTAAAAATATCTGAAGTAAAATTATATCGATTTTAATTGTTCTTTTTTTGTTAAGTCTTATGCTTTTCAGTACTGCCATACAATTCTTATTGAATCATGGCTTAATTAAATAACGCCGAAATGGAATGAGGCCCAACTTTTTTGCAAATAGGGGAAAACGCCTAAAATGAAATAACACCCACCTATTGGCCTTGCTTCATATTTGCTGAAATTTGCATAGTTTTCATAAAATGAAATTATGCCCAAATCGAACTTATGGCATCGACTGAACCTTGTGCCTTGTACCCTTTGGAGAACTCCCGCGGTAGTAAACCCCCTCACTTTATTTGACGAAGAACTTTGGCAGTGAAGAAGACTTACTGGAGGACTTAATCAATTTACGAGACCGAAGGCCGCAATTTTTCTTAATTTGAACTATTTGGAGCATTAGATTTGGACGTCATTTCATTTTTGTGACTTTATTTAATTTTTGAAATGTTGAAAAGTCCAAAAAACATTAAGAGAAATAACGCCTAATGAAATGGAACTTTTTCCATTTTGTTGCACGTTTTATTTAATTTGTTTGGAAGAATGAGAAATTTTCTTAAAATGAAATAACGCGTTAAATGATTTTATGGCATCGACTGAACTTTAAATGCAAAAATGAAATTAAGGCAAGCAGATGTTAGATACGTATTATTTCTTCGCGCGGCCAAATGAAATAACATCCAAATAGGGCCTTTTTTATTGGGTGTTAAATGATTGAGCCGTATTTCGACTTCCTTTTACTTTTATGTAGTCCATCATGATAGGTTCGAGTTTCGATTTTTCTCTCTATCTTTTGTGCTTGATTCTATGTTACTTATATTGAAGCTTATTATATAAATATTTATGTAGTTGAAATACATATTTGTTTTTTACTTTCCTTTTATTCTGTTTTTCAGGCGATTATTTAACAACGACGAACGATTACTTCGGTCTATATCTGTCTTGCTGTTATTGTATTTCTCCATTTGCCGGTCATTGTAACAAAAGGAGTTCTTTATTATTTATTGTCATACTGATGCCTTTTCAGTTCACTTGAGTACCTTTTAAAAAAACCTTACATTTCATTCAGTAAATATTTCTAGAAGAATTCGGAGGATGAACATTTTTGAAAGCATTTTAATAAACCAAATTAAATGACATAAAAATATCAACATTTCTTTCTGAGACTTCTTCCCATGGAAGGAAGACAGAGTTAAACGGCAAGACGGAAATTCATTCCAAAACCTATCATCATCCAAACCTGTCGGAGAATTTGACGAACATCAAGGATGGCTTATTTATCTTTTTACGAATATTAATGGTCTTATTATCTCCAGATTCATGTCAGTTAAAAAAAATTGTAGGAATTTAGGTCTAAAACCCAAACAATACAAAATACATTTGGGCTATTTTAACATTTGACACCATTTTCAACATAAATTGTGTAAGTCGACATTAATTTTTTGCGATTTTATATCAACATATTTAAGTTGTTTAATAGATTGATGGATCGGAGTATGCAAATCTGTATTTATTTAAATACGTTTCCATTACCATCTTATAAAAGTCAACACCATTATTTATTTCATTATAAATGCAGCGCTATTGGTAAAGAAAAACCTAAAAAAAAGACATTAACCTACCAACCTAAAAAACGCATGCAGTTGATGTGCATTTCCTGACTTTTGTTCATATCCGTTTCAAAACGGAAATGTTTAGCTGAAATTAATGTATTTATGGTCGAATGAAACAAACGCCGGGGACCATTGTTTGTTTTATTATTTGCAGTAAAACCAAAAAAATATGAAATTTGATCAAGCATTAAAAGATCCTGGAAACGGAATCTGCAAAAAGAGTTGCTTTTATGCACAAAAAGAAATATGCATGAATTTAAATAAGGTTGAAAAAAGCTTCGCCGAAGTTTGCTGCATTTAAGTTGCGCTTTGGAAAGGCCTTCAAGACTTGCCATTACGTTTACATATTTTTCTTCTTTCTCTTTTGCTAACAGTGTTGCCATACCTACTCCTTTCCTCCTTTCCCAATTTTATGTTATCAAAATTCATTGCTGCTGAGTTAAGTCAATAGAGTTTGTAAAGGAATGGCAAGAAGAACCATTGGCATTTGTTTGGTCGAAGCAAACCCTGGGAAGCTCATCAATATTCAACCTCAAATATTTGTTGATGTTGTTTTTGTTGTTATGGCTTCTATTGAGAGGAGTAGAAAGGTGCATACTGAACAAATAACCTACAGCTGAAATCAAGAGGCTGTGTTCAAGAGGATCTTACAAGGCTGTTTAAAACACACATATTGATTACAATAGCATTTTATTTATTTTTCGACCTCTTCTTCTTTTTCTCTCCTCCCTTAATAATCAAATCTTTCGAACGTTTACTCCTAGTAATTGTTTGTCAGATAAATAAAAAAATATAAGTAACAATTTTGGAACCAATAATGTCAATAACAAATGTTGAGAGCAAGGTTTCGTCATCGACGAAGAAAGAAAGAGTTGTCGCTTGCATTGCATACAAATATCTTATTGTCGTAAAATAATCAGGGCACGTTTGACACAACCTTTTTTCTTTACGTACATAAAAATAACGAAAAGAAATAAAAAATAACTTGGAAAAAATTACATTTAAAATTTGCAGAAATGGTAGATGTTTCAATATTAGAGTCATGTCTATCGAAAAATGAAATGAAATTGGCATCACGCAGAAAGCAGTCTAAAAAAATTTAGAAAAAAAACCAATACTAGTTTAGTCAGTGTTTTAAAAAACCAAAACTAGTTTAGTCAGTTAGTTTATCACATTGCCCCAAAAACTGTACAATGAAAATGATATTAAAGTGTTTTAAAGAAAAACGATTCAAGTGTTACGAATTATTAAATTACAATATTTCGGTACGAAGCAGATAAACGAGTTTTTTTAATATTTTATTTTCACGCTATTTAAGATTTTAATTTTTATTGCTCACGTAAAAATGTATGACTGTCATTCGCAAAAAAAAAAAAATAGTAGCAGGACAATTGAAATAAAATCGTAATAAAAGGAACGGAAATACATTTTCTATCAAACGGAAATTTAAGAAACGGCCGAACACAAAAATCCATTCCCAAAATTACTCAAAAAGAGATTTGCGTATATTTTTTCAATTTTATTGAGTCTAATACAAAAAGTTTTTAAATTTTTATCAATCTAGTAATAGTTATGCCCGGCCACGCTGCGACTCAGTCTGATATGAAATAAAAATTTCGTATCACTTTCGAATCCGGTTTCGTGAGAAGGGCCCACTTTATTTTCGAGAAAGCTAGAATATTCCGTTTTTTTAGATTTTCTAGGAAACTTTTAACAATACAACTACAAATAATAAACTTACAAGGTACAATACAACTACAAATAAAAATTTCGAAAGGATTAATCATTTGAACCTAGTCGCTAGATATAATTTTCATACTGGTAACTTTGCCCAAAAATCAAACTTTGTTATATTTATTGTAAAAATGCCCTTTAACAGATTAATTGGAATTTGGAATTTGGTTTTAATTCCGAGTCCACCCGGCCAGGCCGAAGTTAAAGCTCTTTCTTGTTAAAAAGGAATTTTTTTGAAACATGAAGTTTCTAAAGTTTTTCAATATAATACTTGTATTTATTCATCCGGGTATATACTGAGCGTTTTAGTTAGAAAATGAACCGAACGTAAACCTCCCACGTTCGGTTAAACAAGCTGTCGGCTAAACAAAAGAAAAGAAAAAAGAAAAAAAGAAAGAAGAAAAGAAAGAAAAGAAAACAAAAGAATTAAAGAAATTAGAGGCAATATGGTCAGTCTTAGTCAGTCTTAATTAGAGCAATAAAGATTTGCCAACAAACGATAATGAATTTTTTCCATTGCCTTTTTTTTATTCTTTTGTGTTTTCTATTACACTTCAAGGGAACAAAAAAAAATCCTTTTCTCTTCTTTCTTTAAGAAAATCCTTATTTTTTCTTAAGCCGTAGGGTACACTCATATTTGTTTTTTTCATTATTTAACATTGAATTGCTTTTTGAACTCATAATACTTTATCAGCCAACCACTTAAGACTGAGTGAATATTTTAAAAGCTCTTTTAATCCATTTTGAAGTTTAAATAATTTTGAAATCATTAAGAAGTGTATAAAAATAATTTATACTCGTAATCATTTACTTTTTCAGTTTCGATTACATTTATTTACATTTTAACAAGCAATAGCCTTTAAACAATATATTTAAACAATATCAACAAATATTGAATTCATTTAAATGCCAATAAATTTTTGATCCCTTTTACTTTGGAATTCCAATTGTTTGGTTTCAAAGTTTTGTTGTGCGTGAAAATTAGATTATTTTGAAAGGCTTTAATAATCTAATTTTATTACTACATATTTTTAAAATCATTAACCATTAGATTCCATGTAAACATAATTTTTTCTACTTTTTAGAACCTTTTGAAATTTCAAATTCAGGTATTATCGTTATTGTTTGGCCAACAGAGTGCAAATACCTTTTTTACTAAATCCTATAGATTTAGAATAGGGTTGGACACTAAATATATCTATAAAAATATATTAAAAATTATATCAAAATAAATCAATATTGATTTAACTTGAAGTAAATCTTGCTTTTCCCGATTTACAAACAATTTTTCCTTTTAAATAATCTTAATGCAGTTCGTTTTGTTCACCAAGCAACTAGCTAAGGTCATGATAACAATAAACATTACCAATTAGTCTTAGATGCACTGCCAAGAAACTACGTAAATATGTAGCTTCCTTCGACTTACTTCCTGCCATCCTTAATTAACTCGACTTTAATTTTCCTGCTCATTTCCTCAGTTCTTTTGTTCTCAGTTCTATTCGGTAATGAATTTGGCTCTTTTGAAAAACAATATGAAAAAGATATGAAAAACATTTTTTTAAAATTAATAAAAATCATACAGTTATAAGCGCTTGTATGGCTTTGTGTGGGTATACACGATCTGGGTCTTAGTAAACGAAGAAGCAATTTCTTTTTCCTTGTGCACTGAAAAAATAAGAAGTTCCTAGCATTATTGTAGGTTTTCTTGTATTGCGAACCATTTGAAAATTTAGAAGATAGTTTATTATTTAATTTTAAAATTTTTAAATAAAAACTTATTTCATTAACAGTCTGAAAACTCTGCTTTCAGAGTTTTTCCCTGCTTTCAAAAGCCCTTGAAAATAGAACCTGCTAAAAAAATTCCAAGCCGTCAAACCGAGTAGAATGCTTTGAGTAATCAACAAACTAAGCGTGTATTCTTTAATTGCAACAAAACTCATTCAACTGATAAAAAACGAGCGAAGACAAAGACCGAAGTAACTAAATTTCTTGTTATGAAGTGGTAAAAAAGCAACAGAGTAAAGAAAGACTTCTACTAAATCTGTAGCATCTGGTTAAGACACGAGCACTACAATGAAAATATTGAAGTCAACTCGTTTAACATTACCGAATATTTTTTTAGCAAAACAATAAGAAACTTTTAAAGCAAATTTTCAGAGCAAATGCACTGCGTTTATTTGGAATAGAAATACAATGCTCGTGGAAAAAGAAGAAGTGAAGTATAACCGCGTCATCTCTCTGGTAACTTCTAACTCACCCTTCAGCCCTTCTAACAATTAGGGTTAGATTAGGGTTGGTTCTTGGTCTACGAACGATTCGGTTATTGCCCGTTCTGCTTTCTCCATTTTCTTGCTTTTGCTGGTAAACAACATGACAATTTATTCATGACTTAGTTGTGCATCGTCATCAATAAGATTATATCATCGCATAAAATGATAGCCTTGGTTATATAACATGTACTCGTATAATAGTTACACTAAACCATTAAAGCATGCCAGACACTACGCTTTTTTACAATCCATCCATATTTTCTAGAATTCGTATTCATCGCACTTCCTTTATCTGAGAGCTAATGAAGTATGAAATGGTCAGCTTTACACTTCATTAGCTCTCACAAAAGGCCTAACTCAAACAACTGAACCGTAGTAATATCACCACAACGTAACTGCCGTCCTAAACGACACTTTGATAGAAATCAGTTGGATGGTTTTACATAAAACTTTAACCTCGTAATATGTTAAGAATAACAGAGTAACCTATTTATTAACAGGACACAATTTTAGAGGTGACATTTTAGGGCAAACTAAGCAAATAAACAGCGCAAAAAGAAACTGAAATCAAAAGTTAGAAATGGAGCTTAATTTCAAACCCAGCAAATTTCAATTAAAATGTAATTTTTTGTTTTGTTTTTTACAATATCAAGTTCTATCGAGCTTAAAAACACACTGAATATTTCCATTTCTACTTGAAAATTACTTGAAATCGGAGCTGTTTTGTCCTGTGTTACTTTGCCCTTTCACTTTCCTTTTAATTTCTTTCTTTAATTTGTTTTCATTCTTTTGATTCATTTTTTAATGAAGATATAGCAGTTTCCGTAATCACTTTTTTATTTGTAAGTCCTGCGGACTTTTTGTCTTCTTTATTTTCAGTATCGTCTCTTCTTTTAACCTGTGCCTGTAAGGATTTTAGCCTTAAGGATAAAAACTTGAATTTATTTATTTACTTCAGACACTTTCGCCAAAGAAGCTCATTAAGGCTTGGTTAAGGAGTACGTTCTTCAGAAATAGTTTTCGCGAGTACGTAGCTAAGTACATATTTAAATAAAGTGGAATTAGTCAAAGCTAATTGTTGGTTTTAAACTACGATGAAAGAGAAGTCTTCTTGCCAGTGTGCGATATTGAAGGCAGGACCATTGCTCTTGAAAGAAATTCAAATGCAGCTATAAGCGGCTTAAAAAAATCTCTAAACTAAAAATAGAAAATATCCTAAGCTAATTTGATGCTAGAATAAGAACAAGAAAAAACTTGGCACCAGAATTTTAGACTCATTTCAAGACGAGGTGAATACATATATTCTTCTAAGAATTCTCTCCACGATTGCCTGAAGTATTTTTTCAAATATTATTACTTTTTATTTGAATGAAAAGCTGTATTTCGAAACGGTTGGTCGGTTCGAATTAGTTCAACTCGAAAAATGTAGCAGCTTATTTTATTCAATTGTTCATTTGGTTTCTAAATGCTTATTTAGTTGTTCCCATTAAACCTATAACACAAAATACAATAAATATTAAATTTATTAAATAAATTTTAATAAAATTAAAAGGCTTCTTATATTTTGAAAGGACCTACACAACCAAAACATTAAACTAAGAGTTTGCAAGTTTTAAAATTCTTTTGTAATCTGCTTTCCCAGCAAAATCCGTTATAATAAACGCTATAATAGCGTTATAAACGGGTATAAAGAATTTGTTTCATTCAACAACGAGGTCTTTGAGTTTGAATTCGAAAGTAATAACAAAAGTTAAATGAAGCAATTAAAAGTAAACGAAAATAGAAAAAATCACAAAATAATTTCTAATAATAGCAGCGCGATGAGAGATAAAAATATTTATAAACATTTTTTTTTTAAATAAAACCAATTAGAGATTATACAAAAGAAATAGCAAACAATTAATTTTTATTAGATTAGAAGTGATTATTTTTATATTCTTATTCTACAACGATAAGAGAATACTTTCGGCATATCTGATATTCGGTCAATTCGTGCAAGTATAAGAACGGGTCACTTCTGGGAAGAAGTATCGAGTTGTTCTTTGACTTGCATTCAGAAGAAGTAACGTAGAAGAATCATCATGAAAGCTGGTAAGTGTGAAAGGAGTAACCTTTTCGTTATTTTCGGGATAAAAAAAAACAAATTTTTTTCAGTTTCCGTTTTTGCTTTACTCGCTGTGACCATTCTTGCTACGGCCATGGCTGACACCGATGATTTACGTGGAAAGGTTTGTGTTCCCAGAGAAGTCTACAATCCGTGCGATCACGGCGTCTGCTGCAGGACTTTAGGATTCTATAGCAATAGACCCGATCCGACCACTTACTGGGAATGCATTCGAGTTGGCCAAGCACCCATACTCAGACCATGTGCTCCTGGAACTCTCTTCGATCCGATAACAAGACGCTGTATCCATCCCAGGGATTGGCGTCCGGTTCCAGTTTGTCCGCACCGAGAAGAGTGAAGAGAGAGAGAAAGAGAAGTGAAGGAACATGTTAATGCCATTTTTAATGCAATTATGAAATCAATAAAGATTTGTTCATTGTTGTTGTAAAAAAACCATAAAAAACCTTGCTTAGTTTTATTTTATTTTTTTGAATTAGTAAACAATTGTTGACCTGAATATTGACAGAATGATACTTCACAAAGACTTTTCAAAAGCCGTTAACTCAATTAATGTTTTTAGAAAACTTTCATGAGAGTTATTAATTTAAGAGAAACCTTAACATCCATCAAAGTTTTTAGACCCAACCGACTTCTTTGAGTTTTTATCATTTGAATGAAGCAACAACCAACAAGCATTCCATGAATAAATTAATAAGATAATACATAAGCGTTTTAAATAGATAAAATCAAATTTTTTATTGAAATTGCTAGAATAAAAGCTGGGGTTTTATGATTCTAAATAAAATATTTCTACATGAAAATGAATTTTGAAATTAGGTATGGGTCTGGCGAGACCAATCTGTAGACACTAGGTTTAACCATTAGCCGTGTAATTACGTACATACATATAAAAATGTGTTTGTCTCTTTGGTGTCGCTATCCCTAATTTTTTCCAATTTTGCGATGTCATCATTCCGCACTTTATTAACTCTACCGTTGCCCACAAATCATTCTTTTCTGCGTCATCTTCACTTTCTGAATTACATGTAGGCACAAAAATACCTGTCGCATGTTTGATAGGTTTCAGCGCCAGAGCAATATCGCCAGAGCAATATCGCCAAAGTGCCAAAAGTTCGACAAATGGTATAGTCGAAGCTGAAATATAGCCAACCGCAGCAGTAGAATTTTCGATTTTTGCTGCTGTTAGAAGCAGCAGCACGGCGCGGTAACTTGGTTAGCAGTCATTTGAGTTGCGAACTGACACTGACCTGGCACTGACACGTTCACCGCCGGCCTGCTGAGTGACAACTGAGTGCGGAGAACGTGCTTTTTCATTGCCTTTTCTGTCCTGGACGAATTCGAGAGAAAGAGGGTTTCAGCCTCGATACCTCCATTGCCCCGAAAACACATTATTTTCTAATTTACTTCGAGAGCTATTAGAACACAGTAATAATGTGAAATAACGCAACGAAAATTGTAGTTTATAGACGATCTTTATGGAAATAATTAATGCCAGCATCTGCTTCTCCTATAAGAGAAATACTCGTAGTAATAGTACTGAACAGATAATTTCATTTTTCTATTTTTCTAATTTTTTTTTGGTTTCTAAGTGAATTAAACCAATTTTTTTTATTTTTTTATTTTGAATTAAATATAAAATAAACCTAATTATATTGGCACTAACAACTAAATATGGGCACTAACAACTAAAGGTCTTCGGTCTATTAAACCAAATACAACGTATGTTTGTAACAAATTCTAGTTTTCTAATGAATTCCGTTAAAAAAGATTGTCTTTTATCTGTTCGAACGTATTCCTATTGAAATAAATTCTAATATAAGCGTCTCAAAAGAAAACTAAAAGCAAAAATAGCCCAAGCTAATTTGATGCGTGAATAAATATAAAATAGACCTGGCACAAGAAGTCTTATTTTATTCGTTTGAATCAACTCTTTTACGAATTCTCTTTCGTACTCAATCTCTGTTGAATTCATACATTCTGTGAGCTTTACCCAGTAAGAATTTGGCATCAGTTACGACATAATTAGCTTAATAATTACTTGCAATATAATGAATGGTTTTTATTGTACAAAGCAATATTCTTACACTTAAAACAATGAAAAGCTATATGCCTCGCTTATAACTTCCCCTTAAAATAATGAGGTCAGTAATCTCCTCCAACTTCTCTTCGCTTAAACTCCTCTTCGCTTCGTTTTAAGAACTTTATACAAACTGTAACAGTGCCTTTTCCTCCCCTTCGTATTCGTTATTTGAAAATTAATGCAAAAGCCTAAAAATCTAATCAGATCTAACTAATTAAGCATTATAAGTGGTCACGTATTTATATTCGAAACCGGTTGGTCTTTTCGAATTAGGTCAACTCGAAAAATGTAGCAGCTTATTTCAATCAATTGTTCATTTGGTTTCTGAATGCTTATTTAGTTTTTCTCATTAACCCTGTAGCACAAAATACAATAAAATTAGGGCTAAATTAATCAATCACTTATAATCGACTCGACTCGAATTACGAGTACATCTGGACTATTTCCAATTCTATACTCTTTTATGCACGCATGTAAATACAAGCATTTACTCAGCGAGAGGCTTGACCTTCTGCTTCATTCAGCCGACTGCTCACGTGCCCAGCTCTGAATTATTGTCATGCCAGGAGCACTGAGAGACCGTAGCAAATGAAAAACTATCTCTAAAGCCAGACGTTAATGAAATAATAAATAATAATGAAATAATTTGTTCTTGAGAGTATCAACCAGACGAAACCAATTGATGCAAACAAAATTTGTTTTTTAAAATAATTTAAAACAATTTAATGAAGTTGACTTTGAGTGATTCTGAATGAACTTCGGAATCATCAAAGCGACTTTGAACTAAACCAAGCCAATAAATTTTAATGAAATTAACAAAGGCTTCTTATATTTTGAAAGGACCTACACAACCACAAACATTAAACTAAGAGTTTCCAAGTTTTAAAATTCTTTTGTAATCTGCTTTCACAGCAAAATAGGTTATAATAAAGCGTTATAAACGGGCATAAAGAATTTCTTTCATTCAACAACGAGATCTTTGAGTTTAAATTCGAAAGTAATAAGAAAAGTTAAATGAAGCAATTAAAAGTAAATGAAAATAGAAAAAATCACAAAATAATTTCTAATAATAGCAGCGCGATGAGAGATAAAAATATTTATAAACATTTTTTTTTAAATAAAACCAATTAGAGATTATACAAAAGAAATAGCAACGAATTAATTTTTATTAGATTAGAAGTGATTATTTTATTAATCTTATTCTACAATGATAAGAGATATCTGATATTCGGTCAATTCGTGCGAGTATAAGAACGGGTCACTTCTGGGAAGAAGTATCGAGTTGTTCTTTGACTTGCATTCAGAAGAAGTAACGTGGAAGTATCATCATGAAAGTTGGTAAGTTTGAAAGGAGTAACCTTTTCATTATTTGCGGGATAAAAAAAAAGAAATTCTTTTCAGTTTTCGTTTTTGCTTTACTCGCTGTGACCATTCTTGCTACGGCCATGGCTGACACCGATGATTTACGTGGAAAGGTTTGTGTTCCCAGAGAAGTCTACAATCCGTGCGATCACGGCGTCTGCTGCAGGACTTTAGGATTCTATAGCAATAGACCCGATCCGACCACTTACTGGGAATGCATTCGAGTTGGCCAAGCACCCATACTCAGACCATGCGCTCCTGGAACTCTCTTCGATCCGATAACAAGACGCTGTATCCATTCCAGAGATTGGCGTCCGGTTCCAGTTTGTCCCCACCGAGAAGAGTGAAGAGAGAGAGAGAGAGATAGAGAAGTGGAGAAACATTTTAATGCAATTTTTTATGCAATCATGGAATCAATAAAGTTGTGCCAAGCAGCATAAAAAACCTTGCTTCGTTTTATTTTATTTTATTGAATTAGTAAACAATTGTTGACCTAAATATTGACAGAACGCCCACTCTCTATTTAAATACCATTGACAGTAGTAACAGAAACTGAATGATATTAACAGAAGCTGTTAAGTCGAAAATATCACTCTAACAGTCTCTTTGCTTTTGCTCGAGTGAGAGCTGAATTAAAACCGAAGAGAAAATTTCCCTGAATACAATTTCCAGAGCATTATCAAAGCGTGCATTTATGGTTACGCCTGTCATCTGAGTACAATCGTGACTGAATGAAGCAAACACGTGGTACACAGGATTTTTTTAGTTCATAGCGAAGTTTAATCCTTAAATCAGTTCAAAACAAACACATCGAATTGTAGGTCGTGAAATTTGAAAATGGCCCAAAATCGTTGATACGCTAAAAAACATAACGTAAACGACAAGATATAAAATAAACGTAAAGTTAAATAAAAAAATAACTGCTTTTGCGTCCGCTTACAATTAGATTAATTAAAAATGGATTAAAAAAGGAAAATAAATGAAAATAGAAAATAATGGAAAATAAAAAAAAAGGAATAATGAGAATCTAAAGGAAGATATACAAATCGGTGAAGTGATTATAAAATAATGGAATATGAGAGGAAACTAACTGGTGATAATCTGAAGGATTACATGGCGCAGTTTTATATAAAAAGTGCAAAGGTTCCAAATCGATGTTGGATAAGAGAAGCGAACGATGCCCATTTTCGGTAAGTTACTGCAGATTGATCTTAACTCAATTATTAACTTAAGAGGTGAAACTGATTCCTTTCCATATCTACCGTACACTGGTATATGCGTCCGAGAGATGACAAAGAGGAAAAACATCTTATAATTTTATAATTTTGCGGTCAGTTTTCTTGTAAAAGATCACTGAAAAGGTTTCTTGTTAGTGATTTTGTTATTTCTCGTAAAAAATTCGGTCTCTGAAATACCTACACTTCAGATTTTTTATTTTGTCACCGATAGTGATAGTTATAGTAGTTTATATAATATTAATAGTTTATTTCATTTATTTTTTTGTAAATACCAAAATGTATTAAAGTCATTTTATGTGGATGGGTGAGGTCTACCCTTTTTTTTACTGTAGCTTCTGAAAATTTTAGAGAAATTTATTGTTTGGTTGTTAAAGTGATAATCTTTTTGTACTTTCATAATATCATTCGTCGTATACAGTATTCACTGCCGAACAAGGTTTTAGAGGGAAAAAAAAGGACAAGAAAAAGTTAATGGTTCTCCGCAATATCATGGACTGAAGCCGGAGACGAGAAGTTCCAGTGCCATCAGCGTCACAAAATCATCCCACACTGAAACGTCGCTTGGAGCTCGCTTACCATCGGCGCCATTTTTTGTTAGCAGTCGGCAGTATTACTAAAGGAATGGAATAAAGAAAGGAAAGTTTCATGTATTTGCAATCGTCGTGGCGTTCGTGTCGTTCGTGGCTATTATGTAGGTTTTTACAGTAACAGAAATGGCTACGAATTGAATAAAAAAATGGTGTAGGGACGTGTGTGTGTGTGTGTGTGTATTAATGTATTGTTATCGTTAGAAAATTCAATTTAAAGAGAAAGTACCGCCTGCCATGTTTGTTTGATTATGGTTGCTTATTTTGGTTGAGGTGGATATATCTATATATATATTCATATATAAGTGAGTTTTCGTAAATAGTTCAAAAGTCAACTTTAATTTTTCATTCGCATTTCATGCACCACAAGTTCCGTCCGTCCGTCTGTCTGTCTGTCTGTGTCCGTCCTTTTTTCTGTGACACACTTCACGCTGACACCAAAACGACATTGTGAACAATGAACGCGGTTTTCGGTTTGGTTCGGTTTGCAACTATTTGGGTTTGAAAATCTTCTTTGACAGTTGACAGTTGCGTTCAGTTGTGGAATTTCTGTGGTGGTGACTCCATTGTTAAAGCGCTGGCAGCTCTTCTGCTAAATTGGCAACGATGTTTGTGATAGAAACAATTGCACATTTTTTGTTGTTTCGGTGTCCAACAACACTTTTAACAAGAACAATGACAAGAACACTCACAATGAGAGTGGCAACAACAAGAGCACGGTAGCAAAAACGAGTTAAAATTAAAATCAATTATAATTTCATTATTTCTGACCGACCATAAAAAATGGTCCAGCTTTTCACGTAATACCACCTCAAGATGTATCGAAATTATGTTCTACAGTGTCATAACAAGCTTGTCATATTATGCAAGTAATATTTAATAATCAATATACAGGGTGTGCCCGGTTAATAATGGATAACCCGGCCCACTAACTACACTTAGTAGGTAAGTACACGACTTGTAGGAGCTACCCCGGCTGCTCATAAAAAAAATATGAAAAAACTATTTGCAAACTAGTCTGAGAGCACTTAAAAAAAATTTTTTTTTGCTGCCCATGATCACATTATTGGGCACTACAACCACAAATTTGGGAATTAACAGTGGATTTTTTTTAATATCCCGGAAGCTTGGGCCTTATCCATGGCCTCAAGAAAACGTTTAAAAACAGAAGTTTGGTTTTCTGTTTTTTTATGGCTAAATTTGAGAGCTTTTGGTAGAAAAAAAATGTAGGCCAACCTAAGTGACCAACTATTTTAGAAATATGCTGTAAGGAACAAAATTTTTGTAAAACAAATTTTGCCTTACATAAAAATATTTATATTATCATGAATTATTATAACTTGTGCCTTATAATAATAATAATTACGAAATAAGACAACATATCAATATTTTTTTTTAAAAAAACTTTAAAATTATAAACCACATCGTGTAAACCACCCTAAGCAGCTGATTCCTAGACCCCATGACAATCAGTCATAACAATTAAAATTTAATAACTCAGCAAGCAACCATGGGTGGTCGGCACACTATAAATAGAGCGACATCGCCATAGAAAAGTCAGTCTTCGGAGGCCGACCACCCAGGTAAGTCGCACTAATAAAAAACCTTTTTCTTTCAGCTAAAGAGCCCAGAATGGGTGAGTGACTCCGCCGTTGCGGTAGAGCATTCATACCATGTTCGTGCTCCCTAAAGACCAGTCTTCCCGCCGTTGCGGTAGGAAATCACTGCTTCCTTAGGGGCATCAGGGGCAGTAGGATGTATGCACTCCGCCGTTGCGGTAGAGGCATGCACACCTCTCGTATTTATTAAATTCTATTTTTCTCTGTTAAAACATACTTTCTCATACTTTCGTCCAAATACTTTAGGATCGACCAAAACACCCAGCAAGAGCCCAGAGCGGGTGAGTGACTCCGCCGTTGCGGTAGAGCATTCATACCGTGTTCATGCTCTTTAAGTATCAGCCTCTCCGCCGTTGCGGTAGAGAGTCACTGCTTCTTAAAGGCATCAGAGGTTGCAGGTTGTATACACTCCACCGTTGCGGTAGAGGTATACATGCCTTTCTTGTCTTCTCTCCTTCATATAGACAAAACTCAGGTAGATTTCCCTCTTCATTTTTTATTAAATAGCAACGACCAAAACACCCAGCAAGAGCCCAGAGCGGGTGAGTGACTCCGCCGTTGCGGTAGAGCATTCATACCGTGTTCATGCTCTTTAAGTATCAGCCTCTCCGCCGTTGCGGTAGAGAGTCACTGCTTCTTAAAGGCATCAGAGGTTGCAGGTTGTATACACTCCACCGTTGCGGTAGAGGTATACATGCCTTTCTTGTCTTCTCTCCTTCATATAGACAAAACTCAGGTAGATTTCCCTCTTCATTTTTTATTAAATAGCAACGACCAAAACACCCAGCAAGAGCCCAGAGCGGGTGAGTGACTCCGCCGTTGCGGTAGAGCATTCATACCGTGTTCATGCTCTTTAAGTATCAGCCTCTCCGCCGTTGCGGTAGAGAGTCACTGCTTCTTAAAGGCATCAGAGGTTGCAGGATGTATACACTCCGCCGTTGCGGTAGAGGTATACACGCCTTTCTTGTCACTTATTTTGCTCAATATACAAAATTAAGCAGAGTTGTCTTTTTCATTACTTCTTATCCCTGTTATGCCAACTTGGCAAAAACCACTTCTGTTCACCCCTTCACACACTCAAGTATATTTTCTCTAGTAGTCTAGCCGCAGTCAAATTTCATTAACTACAAACGATGTCACTAGTAATCATCTTGACTCTCATGAGAAACCAGGAATAAAATTTCGACGACGAAAACAACGTCGGTAGTCGCTCGATTCCTAGATTCCTTAGTCACATAGTACGCGTTTGGTACATAGTACATAGTACATAATACGCCTTGTTCCTTTTTGTTCGGCTTAAAGCAATTATTATCGCGCATCGCTTATGGTCAAACGAAACCACCGTGCTCAGGCGATAAACGAATCGAAAACTGTTTTAAAAACACCAGTGACCTCCGAAAAATAAGCTGTTCCCTCACGATTTCTGTTTCCCTGGATGTACCTCGGGGCTTAAGATTTTCTGAGCGGGAGAACCATTACCGGTAGACCCATCATCTTTAAACCCTTGCCGGGAGGATCCAGCGAAGCAACAATCACTAGTAGGGACACCATTAGGAGAAAATTTATATTTCGAAGAAAACCAAACATAACAAAAGCTCAGCCATAAATATATAGAAAAATAAGAACAAATGTAATAGATTAAGATAGAGTGCCTTGAAAAGATAAAATAAAGAATAAAATAGAAGAAAACTCAGAAACAAATAGATTTTATTTATCGGTCTCACACAAATAAATGTTTGTGACGAGAAAGACTCTGGACATCCGGCGAGCTTCACCTCGGCCGGGAGAGCACTTCGTTACAATGGCGCCCGAGCAGGGACCGATAAAATCTTTTTTTTTTAAAATACACGAGCATTTTTACCTCAAGTCCCCCATCTTTTTGTCTGCCATTCATCGGTCTCCGAAGACCAACAAACACGGGTAGCACTGTGTCGACAATAATGCACGTGCATTAAACAAATTTGTATAGAATTTTTATTAACAGTTCTATTTTCACCCAGAGTTTATAACCACCCAGTAAGCATCAACAGAAGACAGTTCGGTAGAAACCATCGACGAGTGAACACGGAGTCAACAAAAACGCAAAAACACCGCACAGAAGAAAAATATAAAAACAAGTCGACAAGTGGGCAAGCAGTCAGTAATCGACAGGCCATCGGCAAACAAACATCAAGGACCTAAGCTTACACTCAGAAGACTCATCGCAAAGAGACTTTTTCCAGCCAGTCACGAAAGTCATGCCAAGCACTTCCTGGATCTACTTACTAAAGAAAGACGAGCTCGTGAAATATGCAAGCGAGTTCGAGTTGAGCACAGAAGGAACGGTCGAGGAATTACGAAAACAATTCGCAGTATTCGTAAACAGCAAAGACTACACCGAAGAACAAGAGGCAAGACTGAACGAATTGGAAAATAAGCACCGCAGAGCAGTCTCACCAGTAACAATAGGACCACAGCAGTCACTAGACCTGAACTCCGCAATCAAAATGCCTCCACTAAACAGTGGAAAAGGAGCAATTAATAAAATGCAGAGTTTCTCAAGGCAGCTACGGGAAAACTCCCCGCCGACAAACAGCTCTCCACATACTGCAGTAATCGAGACTGTCCGAAAGTGGTCCATTAAATATAATGGAACAAAAGACCCACTGTCATTCATCGAAAGAGTCACGGAATTATCAGACGCCTATAACATCGACAAAAATTTATTGCACCACACTATGCCGGAATTGCTGCAGGAAAACGCACTCGTCTGGTACCGGAATAACAATAAGCATTGGCAATCATGGGAAACCTTTAAAAAAGATTTTCTAAATTTCTTCCTGCCCGCCAAATACTGGAAAAATCTAGAAGACGAAATCAGGAATAGGGACCAACGAGACCATGAACCTTTCAAAAACTACGTCCTGGCACTTCAAAATTTGATGCGGCACACTACTTTCTCAGAATCCCAAAAATTAGAGAGAATTTTCGCCAATTCTGGCAGAGAATATCAACTACATATTCGACGCAAAGACTTCTCAACGCTCGAGGAACTCATCGAAATGGCAGAAGACTTCGAAACCATCAAACCTAAGGTAGCCACTCCAACAACACCGCCTAACCATAGTGGATCACAAAACAGAATGTTTCGAAGCAACGCTAACCCAGCACCTACAAACAACAACACTATCACCAACAACGATATCATTAACCCACAAACAGCTTGCCGAAGATGCGGAATGGATGGACACTACGCTACATCATGTAGAAGACCAAAAATACTCTTTTGCTGGGATTGTGGACGTCGAAATGTACGAACCATTCAGTGCTGCAGGGTAAGATCGGGAAACGACGTAGGAGATCGTCCAGAGCGAGGATAAACGATTTCCCCACTATATCATCCCCGCAAAACTCCAGGTTCCAGAAATACAGTGTTCCCCAACTAATAGCGAAAACCATCATCGGGGGAATAAACAAAACAGCTACCATCGACACCGGCGCTTCCGCCAGCTTTATTAATGAGCAATTTTCCCAACAACTAAAGGACCAAAAACAACTACTGGAATCACCGATGAGAATAACCTTAGCCAACGGCTCCACGATCTCTCTACAATACCAAGTCGTCACCACCATACAAATAGGCAACTTTCGCAAAATCCACTCATTCCTAGTACTAGAAACAACCCCGGACGACGTAATCATAGGTTTAGACCTGCTGATAGAAGCCAAAGCCTCTTTTAAATGCAGCGGAGTCCCCTTTGAAATAAGTAAGTACACATCTAGAAGCACAAAGCAATATCATAAAACAATAATACCCTGCACAACGCCTAAAGAAATTTACATTAATAACTTCCTAAATAATGAACTTCAACAATTTAGCAAAGGTATAGGTACAACGAATATTACTGAGCACAAGATTGTCATGGCCGATGAACGACCAATCAAACAAAGGTATATTCCACGAAATCCAGCAATGCAGGCAGCCATAAATGAAGAAATAGATAAACTACTCGACAAAGGTTACATAGAACCATCGCACAGCCCTTTCAGCGCCCCCATCGTCCTAGTAAAGAAAAAGAGCGGAGCATGGCGACTCTGCATTGACTATCGACAACTCAACAAAAATTCGATACCAGACGCTTATCCTTTACCACGCATAACACACATCTTGGACAAATTAAGAAATGCAAAATACATAAGTACTTTGGACTTAAAAGACGGTTACTGGCAAATTCCCATGGCCACCGATAGTAAAAAGTACACGGCCTTTACCGTCCCCGGCAGAGGCTTATTTCAATGGCGAGTAATGCCTTTTGGCTTACACTCAGCGCCAGCCACATTCCAACGGGCCTTAGACCAAGTCATCACACCAGAGCTAGACCCATTCGCCCTAGCATACCTTGATGATATCATAGTAACAGGCACCTCCCTAGAAGACCACATGAAAAATCTTCAAGAAGTTTTTCGACGCCTACGAGCGGCCAACTTAAAAATTAATCCCGAAAAATGTGCTTTCTTTCAAAATAAAATTAAATACCTCGGTCACGTAGTTAGTGAAGCAGGTATACATACAGACCCCGATAAAGTAGCGGCAGTACAAGAACTGAAACCTCCCAGAACGGTACGAGAAGTACGGCGATTCTTAGGTATTGTTTCTTGGTACCGACGCTTTGTACCCGACTTCGCAACAATCTCCCAACCTCTCACCTCACTCTTGAAAAAGGGAAAACACTTCAAATGGACTGACCCCCAACAACAAGCCTTTGAACAGCTCAAAACCAAACTCACTGAAGCACCCGTTCTGACATGTCCTGACTTCGAGAAAACATTCATATTACAGACAGACGCCAGCGAATACGGACTAGGAGCTGTACTTACACAGAACTTTGAAGACACCGAAAAAGTAATTGCCTACGCAAGTCGTCATCTCAATGGAGCAGAAAAAAACTACTCTCCCACAGAAAAGGAATGTCTCGCGATCATTTGGGGAGTGAGGAAAATGAGGCCATACCTGGAAGGATACAAGTTCATCGTCATTACCGACCATTTATCATTAAAATGGTTAAACTCAATTGAAAGCCCAACGGGGAGAATCGCCAGATGGGCCCTAGAGCTCCAACAATACCAATTCACTATCCAATATCGGAAAGGAAAACATAACGTAGTCGCAGATGCCCTGTCAAGACAACCAATGGAAATTCTACAACAAATTCAGGTTACAGAAGAAGTACCAGCTTGCAAATGGCTAGAACTGAAAAAGAGAGAAATACAACAAAACCCGACCAAATTTCCGGATTACGCCATAGTCGAGAACCAACTATATCGACATATCCCACATAACTACCACGATGACGAGGTAACACCATGGAAACTCTGTGTGGCAACACCCTTAAGAAAACGGGTACTGGAAGAAAACCATGACAAACCCACTGCAGGACATCTAGGCATACGGAAAACCACGCAGCGAATCATTTCGCGATACTATTGGCCAGGAATGTTTCGCGACATAAGCCAGTATATACGCGCATGTGACTCATGTCAAAGGTATAAGGTAAGTCACCAACAACCAGCTGGGGAAATGCTAACCAGGATCCCCGAGGAACCGTGGGCCACTGTATGCGCCGACTTCATCGGACCACTTCCACGATCCAAACACGGCAACACAATGTTACTAGTTTTTTTTGATCAATTTTCCAAATGGACCGAGCTCGTTCCTCTGCGAAAAGCCACCTCACAAACCACCATCAAAGCTTTTCGAGAAAGAATTCTAGCCAGGTACGGAACACCCAAAACCTTTCTATCAGACAACGGTACTCAGTTCACAAGTAGAACCTTCCGCAAATATCTTAGTGAGACCGGAATCAGACAACAATTTACAGCCCCTTACTCACCACAAGAAAATCCTACGGAACGAGCCAATCGTACAATAAAAACTATCTTGGCACAAATAGCTCAGAATAATCAAAAAACATGGGATGAACCACTTCCGGAAGTAATGCTCGCCATCAACACCAGTGTATCAGCGACCACAGGCTATAGTGCAGCATTCCTCACCCAAGGCAGAGAACCGCGACTACCAAACGCACTCTTCGACGAAATCTCATTAGGTACGGGAAACGTCGCTCAGGGACCAGACGTCCGACAAAAGGCCCTCAGAGACATCTTCGAGATTGTTAAAACCAACCAAGCTCGAGCAGCCACAGACCAAGCACGACACTATAACTTACGACGACGACAGTGGACACCGAAGGTAGGTCAGAAAGTACTAATTAAAAATCATCAACTATCCAAAGCTATCGACAACTTTAATGCTAAACTTGCACCAAAATATATTGGCCCGTACATAGTCACAAATTTCAAATCACCCGTCATCGCTTTTATAAAAAAACCTGGCGAATCACGCATGCACACTGTCCACATAAGCGAAATCAAACCATACATTCAGCACATTCCATAAATATAAATCTTTCCCTTCACCTATGATAAACACTGCTTGCTTCTTTACACTCAGCTCTAGCCTCACAGTTTCTTTTGGCACCACAAACTAACAACTTTTCTTTTTCTCCCATAGAGATGGATAAATTCAGTACGTCCGTGAATAATTTCTTTAAAACTACCGCCGAGTTGGAAGGGAAGCTGCCCCGCATCAAAATCTTGCCGCACGACCTGAAGGAGGTTCCCTCCGGTAAAGGCCGACTCAGGATCATGCCAAAAGTCAGCCCAGGGCACCCACGAACTCACCCCGGTGGTCAAGGTGTGGCGCCCAGACCAGCACCGGCAGGGTCAAAGCCCCACAAAGGAAGGATTCCGAAACAAAATACCAACATATATAAGCAACCACTCACGGCCCTAGAAGAAGAGGAGGAAAGATTTTCGGTTCCACGAAAGGTGTCATTTACCGAACCGGCGGCACGGAGAGAGAAGCGAATCTCCAGGGTAGCACCACCAGCACCCGAACCAGACGTATTGCCCAAAAGCCCCGACATCAAAGCCGATGAAAACGGACACGGTATCGAAAGAAACCCGAAGAGAAGGCGATACAATGTAAGCAGCGACGACAGCAGCAGCAGCGACAGCAGCAGCAGCGACAGCAGCAGCAGCGACAGCAGTAGCAGCAACGACAGCAGCAGCAACCGTAGTAACCTCAGCCGCCGTAACAATGAGAGCAACAACGATAACAGCGAATACAACGGCAACAACCACGAGAACAATGATAAACACGAGAACAACGATAAACACGAGAACAACGGCAACAACCACGAGAACAATGATAAACACGAGAACAACGATAAACACGAGAACAACGATAAACACGAGAACAACGATAACTACAAGAGAAACAACAAAATAGAACTCAAAACAAACACATCAATAAACCCCGAGCTGTACGCCTGGATAAACGACGTCATCGACAAAACTAATCCGGCCGACACAAAAAAAAAGACATGTCGATTTATCAAAGAGAAGGAAGGCCGACGTTTTCAGTTCCTGAAACGGCAATCAGGACTATGCCGAGTTACGGAGTTACAGACATAAGCTAAAAGTGAAAGACATAAACTTTTCACTTTTATTTTTTATTTTTATCATTTACCAAGAAGGTTAATTAAAATATTTTTTATTTGGTATTATTTTTATTTACAATGGATTAATATAAAAAAAAGAGAAGAAAATTTTTTATACTTACCTTACATTTACTTACCTGCTTAACCGTATTACTTATTTTTTTATTTTTCACACAAACACTTATAAAAGGTTATGTTTAAAAAAAAAAAAAAACCTTACCTACCTAAGAAGATCTCGAACGTATTACTTACCTTAGATACTTACCTCGTCGGGAAAATAATTTTACACCCCGCCGAAGAAAAGGGGACATGTAAGGAACAAAATTTTTGTAAAACAAATTTTGCCTTACATAAAAATATTTATATTATCATGAATTATTATAACTTGTGCCTTATAATAATAATAATTACGAAATAAGACAACATATCAATATTTTTTTTTAAAAAAAACTTTAAAATTATAAACCACATCGTGTAAACCACCCTAAGCAGCTGATTCCTAGACCCCATGACAATCAGTCATAACAATTAAAATTTAATAACTCAGCAAGCAACCATGGGTGGTCGGCACACTATAAATAGAGCGACATCGCCATAGAAAAGTCAGTCTTCGGAGGCCGACCACCCAGGTAAGTCGCACTAATAAAAAACCTTTTTCTTTCAGCTAAAGAGCCCAGAATGGGTGAGTGACTCCGCCGTTGCGGTAGAGCATTCATACCATGTTCGTGCTCCCTAAAGACCAGTCTTCCCGCCGTTGCGGTAGGAAATCACTGCTTCCTTAGGGGCATCAGGGGCAGTAGGATGTATGCACTCCGCCGTTGCGGTAGAGGCATGCACACCTCTCGTATTTATTAAATTCTATTTTTCTCTGTTAAAACATACTTTCTCATACTTTCGTCCAAATACTTTAGGATCGACCAAAATACCCAGCAAGAGCCCAGAGCGGGTGAGTGACTCCGCCGTTGCGGTAGAGCATTCATACCGTGTTCATGCTCTTTAAGTATCAGCCTCTCCGCCGTTGCGGTAGAGAGTCACTGCTTCTTAAAGGCATCAGAGGTTGCAGGTTGTATACACTCCACCGTTGCGGTAGAGGTATACATGCCTTTCTTGTCTTCTCTCCTTCATATAGACAAAACTCAGGTAGATTTCCCTCTTCATTTTTTATTAAATAGCAACGACCAAAACACCCAGCAAGAGCCCAGAGCGGGTGAGTGACTCCGCCGTTGCGGTAGAGCATTCATACCGTGTTCATGCTCTTTAAGTATCAGCCTCTCCGCCGTTGCGGTAGAGAGTCACTGCTTCTTAAAGGCATCAGAGGTTGCAGGTTGTATACACTCCACCGTTGCGGTAGAGGTATACATGCCTTTCTTGTCTTCTCTCCTTCATATAGACAAAACTCAGGTAGATTTCCCTCTTCATTTTTTATTAAATAGCAACGACCAAAACACCCAGCAAGAGCCCAGAGCGGGTGAGTGACTCCGCCGTTGCGGTAGAGCATTCATACCGTGTTCATGCTCTTTAAGTATCAGCCTCTCCGCCGTTGCGGTAGAGAGTCACTGCTTCTTAAAGGCATCAGAGGTTGCAGGATGTATACACTCCGCCGTTGCGGTAGAGGTATACACGCCTTTCTTGTCACTTATTTTGCTCAATATACAAAATTAAGCAGAGTTGTCTTTTTCATTACTTCTTATCCCTGTTATGCCAACTTGGCAAAAACCACTTCTGTTCACCCCTTCACACACTCAAGTATATTTTCTCTAGTAGTCTAGCCGCAGTCAAATTTCATTAACTACAAACGATGTCACTAGTAATCATCTTGACTCTCATGAGAAACCAGGAATAAAATTTCGACGACGAAAACAACGTCGGTAGTCGCTCGATTCCTAGATTCCTTAGTCACATAGTACGCGTTTGGTACATAGTACATAGTACATAATACGCCTTGTTCCTTTTTGTTCGGCTTAAAGCAATTATTATCGCGCATCGCTTATGGTCAAACGAAACCACCGTGCTCAGGCGATAAACGAATCGAAAACTGTTTTAAAAACACCAGTGACCTCCGAAAAATAAGCTGTTCCCTCACGATTTCTGTTTCCCTGGATGTACCTCGGGGCTTAAGATTTTCTGAGCGGGAGAACCATTACCGGTAGACCCATCATCTTTAAACCCTTGCCGGGAGGATCCAGCGAAGCAACAATCACTAGTAGGGACACCATTAGGAGAAAATTTATATTTCGAAGAAAACCAAACATAACAAAAGCTCAGCCATAAATATATAGAAAAATAAGAACAAATGTAATAGATTAAGATAGAGTGCCTTGAAAAGATAAAATAAAGAATAAAATAGAAGAAAACTCAGAAACAAATAGATTTTATTTATCGGTCTCACACAAATAAATGTTTGTGACGAGAAAGACTCTGGACATCCGGCGAGCTTCACCTCGGCCGGGAGAGCACTTCGTTACAATGCTTACTTTATATAGTTTCCAAAATGGGTGTAACATCTCATGCTCTTATTAAAAAATTATTAAGAAGTTGACAGGTAAAGACAAAGAAGTTGAAAGTTAAAGAGAACTTTATAACGATTATCACGATTGTTCTCCCGTACAAATCTTTATTTGGTATGAAATTTGGCACAAATGGTAAAAATATTTTTAAATGTTTTTTATCGTTCTTTGTTTGCTTAATTTTTCCTTTAGCTTTTGATTTTCCTTTCCTTCGCTTCGCTATTTCTTCACTTTTGCTTTGCTTCCATTTTCCAGGATTTTTTTCCCCATTTTTTCCACGACTTTTTCGAGGGGTTACCGTTTTTTCGCGTAAAAATTTAAAAAAATTATTGCAAATTTCATTTAAATTTATTAAATATATCAAATGTATGTATTATTATTTTCAAGATGAATTCTAAAGAATATTGAATATAATCTAAAAGTTAATTAAATTCAAGTTAATTATTATAACAATTTACTTTGTAATTCATATACGTAGACAATTTATAATATCGGCATTCCTTAGAAACAATTAGTCCTTGGTGAAAACAATATACTCGTACATAATTATATCGTATTATTCGTACGAAACATTAGTACGACAAAGAAGAATTGGACTAACTAAATGTTGATAAGCAATCATGGCAGTTGACTGTAAATCAAATTAGAAGCAGTAGTAGCAAAATTCAAATAATTTGACTCCATCGATAAATCAATCCTTAATCTTATTTTCTTTGTGCTTCCCCGAGCGAATGCTTTTTATGCTCAATCATAGTCCGATAAAACGATGTTATATGTAAAATTGAATTTAGGACTATTCTATTTAACCCTTATGTGATCCTCAAAAAAATCAAACATAAATTCTTTAAGGATGAGAAATCAGCCTTTACACTCTTACGTACATTTAATAACAGCTTGATATAGACGCTCGGCGAAAAATTCAAGAGGTCAGACAAACCAGGTTTAAAGAATTTATGTCTTAATTCCTGAGTGAAAGCGTATATGGATTGCAATCTTCAATAAACTAATTTAAATTTATTAAAGCATTTTAGATAACAAAGAGATAAAATAAAAGATCAATCGAAACTTTATTGAAATGTAAGTTTTATTTTTAAAATTGGGTGCATCTTCACGCGAGAAGCGTATAAGGGTTAAATTCAGGTGTTAAATTTCTTGTTCTCTTGTATTCACCAGACCGGAATTCATCTGACTCCAAGTCTCGCCTTTAATAACCTTAAATAAGTAACCTTCAGAAAACCAGCAGCTGCCGACGAATCTCTCTCTATCCACAATAATAATGAAACTTTGCCAGGAAACATGCCAACCTGAATTGCAACAAGAGCGTTGGGCGAAAGGAGACAACAAGAGGAGGGGATGAGGAGTAGGTCTGGTATAACGATCCGAACTTGGATTAATTTGCACGCATTCGAGCATGTCGTGTAGGGTTAATAAAACGGAAACGAACAACTTGCTTCAGTGAGCTCTGTTGAGGCGAGCCTCAATAACTGAAAAGTTTTGGTAGTTGATTGGAGGCGTAAGTAACTTAGCTAAATTCGATCCAATTTAATGAAATCGAAATTAAATTAGGATAAATGTAACACAACTAATTCTTTGGTGATTTCTTCGTGATTCGACATTAGATTCGCGGACTAAACCTGGGAAGAAACAATGAAAAGTTGCCGCTGTGGAGGGCTCTTGAAAAGCTACTTGCTATTAGTTTTCGGCTTTGAATATTAATGGACATTAATGCTGTGAAATTCTACGATTCTGAGAGTTAAAATTCTGAATTTTGTTTTTAGTTTTAAAATGGCTTATTTGAAAATCTGAGCTATTATAATTTTGTTTTTTCTTTTTAAAGCCAGAATTTAATTCTTTGTCTTTCTTCTGTAGCTTTTCTTGTCTTATTATTGTCCCCGCCACTAACAAAAGTGGTGACACTCAAGCGACACTTCAGATTTATTTATCTTCTATACCTACTACCGGTTACAAATTTCCACACAAAACGGATGAAACTGCCAGGTATTTATTTTAAATGTGGAAATGTAACGACTGCTTCCGGTTTCCGTTCATGCAATCTAATAACTTTTTAATGCAAATACAAAAAATGAATTTCATTGCTCTCTCGATTTTCATGACCATACACGCCCCGTGGCTGAGTAGAAACCAGTATCAGAAAAGGTAATCAAGATTCTTTTTTGTCTTTGTCGATGTGAAAATATAAAAAAAGGATTGTCATAAAATTTAACAGCCATTGAGAATTGTTTTGCCCGAATGCGACTTTCTTTGCATACAAAATGTTGAAGCATGTTCGAGCATGTCGTATCGTAAAATTATTGAAATTATTTTAAAATTATTTAATCTGTGCTAAGCTGTCACCGTACACTCTAAAAATTCTGGTTGTAAAGTATAAACTTATTTAAAACATTTGATATTATATAATTATGTATAGGTACGAAAGTTTCGTATAAATTTGATAATTTTTTTTTCTATTAAACTTTTTTATTCTAAAAAAAGGAAAAATTTTTAAACAATTTTTGCATAAAGTCAATGATTTTTACAGAATAGAGAACAATACATAATAAAGCCCGGTACAGCGGTTCTTTGTTATAGTATTTAATTTTTTGAAAAATAATTTTTCTATTAAAATATCTCCAAAAATATTTCCAATAAAATATTTTTTGGAGCTTCAGGCAGCACAATCAGTAGGACGAATTGAATGACACTTGAGAATTGATTAAGAGAAAGAGGTGTGGCCACCCAACTGATTTCAAATAAAAATCGAAATATCAAAAATAAAAATCTTTCATTAAAATGTAAGCTAAGCTGCGCCAACTGCTGCGGCTTGCGCTACTGCGGTCAACGTTCAGGCGTCATCTTTTGCTTTGACGGAAATTGTGTGGCATTCATTAAAATTTAATTAAAAGCAAAATCAGGGGCGTTAACTTATATGCAAGCATTAGTAGTAAGAGCTAAGCAGAAAAGAAACAATACCAATACAAACGCAAACTAATGGATAATCCATTAAAGCTATTAAAAAGAAAAGGCTTATTCATTCATTAATTGGTCATCTTTAAGCAGAGTAATCAGAAGCAGCAGTCGCAGAACGATTGCACAATTAATATTAATCGATATATGTAGAACAACGAGCCAAACAATAACAACCTAAAAAAGAAGCTATAGTGAGAAAAACGATGGCGAAGGTACACTCACCTACAAAACCACAAAAGCAATAATAAGTCTGCCTGCTGTTGCATAAGCATTATGGTAAATGAAGACCATCACGACAACCGCAAGTAATCACAAATAATCGCAACTAATTTTATGGAACCGAACAAGAAATTAAAGGAAAAATGCTGTAAAATGCTTTAAAGGAAGCATTTGAGGAAAACTTCATTTTGATATATGAATACTCTCAGCACTCACCTGAACTCAGTTCGACAAAAAAAAAGGAAAGTAAATTTTCTTGTGCTTTTAGAAAAGCTAACAATAAACTCCGCTAAACAAAAAACAATGAAATATCATCGCCATAAATGAATTGAATTCTTTCGTAGTTTCTAGGATTTACAAAATTAAAAACGAACAAAAGTTGGCCGCAAGAGCCGTTTGCTTTTCCTTCCCTTCCACGATGTCGCTGCGTAGGATTTTTCTGATTTCTAAACAATACTCGTATAAAAAGCACTAAATTTTCGTGGTCCGGTGAAACAAAAGAATGTAGTGGATGTCATTTGTTCGGCTGTGATTTATTTCAGCGTGCAAATATTTTAATCATGTTTTATTTTCTTCTTTCCTTCTGAAAGAAGATTTAAACTGAAAGAAATGTAGTACTATTTTAGTTTTCTTTCTAACAAATTTGGAACGAAGTTCCTCTTTTTCTAGCGGAAGCGATAAGAGAAAAAGTGAAATAAAAAACAAGTATTTTAACCACAAAACCCATGGTAATCTTCTCCGATTTCTGGTACAAGTAACAACCCGAAATACATATACATACGTATATCTGTATAAACTGCCAACTGATGACGTTTTCTAGCATATAGCAAAGAAATTTTGAAGTGCCTAAAGACTAAAAAGAAAAAGTTCTTCAAGAAATTTTGAATAGAAAAATTCTTTTTATAAAAAATGAAGTGGATTTTGTTCCTTCTTTCCTTCCTTCCTTAAAAAAATTCACTCGTTTCTTGCAAAAATCAAATTAAGTGAGATCGAGAGAGTTTTGCCAGAGTGAATTCAGTAGAGAATAGAAGTGTAAAAATGAATTCGAGAATTCTTTAGAAGTGAAGAAAAGAGTATACGAGATTTAAGGATACCAGATTTCGATTTCCAAAAAATTATTCATGTCAATTTATTGAAAGGCTAAACAGAAGTTTATTTAAGAAGCTTCATCTTTTAAACTCTTTAATTTTGAATTTTTAAAGAGTTGAACGGCTACAGAAATTCCTCTAGAGAAATATTCATTCCTAAAGGGTTCCCCCTTTCCGACGAGATACAAATCATAATTTGTACCATAATTTTTACCATTTTTATAATTTTTATAACAGCTAAGAAAACCATAAAAAACTGTTATAAAAACTTCGAAAATCTGTCACAAATCCTAAATGCAAAACTTTCCATGATCGTTCTGTGAGTAAGCAAGAAGATAGAAATACTTCGGGAATGTTAGTGCCAATGAACCTGAATGAAATTCTGTAAAAAAATCCATTATTAATTATTCATAGGCTAGATAGCGACGAAGGATACAACCGATAAAAGAAAGAGTCATATAATCTGAATACTGAATCAATGAGCAATGTTTGATTCAATGTTTTTTCATGTGCGGCATTGCAGTATCAGTGAAAAGTGATAAAAAGCATCTGCTGCTCCTGCAGCATTTCTTCAAATTTAGCATTTATAAATCAATCGAGACTTCTACCATATTCAAGGCACCAGGAAGGGTACCAGCACCATGGTTGGAAACCATCAACTACCAGTAAAAACAACGAATTGTTGAGCGGTTTTGCTGTGTAAGATTACTTCGTAACTGATTTCATAAAGCATGTTTGTGGCAAAGTGTGTATTTACTCAAGAGGAATAAGAGCAAAAACGAAAGCAGAAACACTAAAAACACTTATGGCCAGGAACAAATTTCAATATAAGAAACAGCAACAACAACAGCAACAACAACAACAACAACAGTAATGTTCCTGTAAGAAAAATGGCAGAAGCATTTGTTCTAAAGTTTTCACTTTGAGTGAACAACAATGTAATAAGTTTTATGTTAAAAAACCTTTAAAAAAAATGAGAACTTTTTTAAAAGTAAAACTTAAACAAATCAATTAATTAGTTTTAATGAATATTCACTGCAAGGAATGCAAACAATTTCAGGAGAGGAAGTTTTTCACAATCAAAACGGAAGTGTCAATGAATCAATAAATTTATTTGTTAATATTTTTACTTTAAATATCAGCACATAGAATGAGAAATAGCTAACAAAAAAATGTGTATAGTTTATACACAAAAATATAGTATAATTCAGTATAGTTTATGTGTATCAGTTTATCCCAAACTGCTGCTACTTTCGATTTGAATAACTTAAATGAATAGTTCCGGTGTTTTTCGAGGCTATAGTTTTTGCGAAAAACAATCAGATTTTTTTATTTAAAAATAAACTAAGAAAACATTTTAAATCGCTTAAAAATTATAAACAAGAATATAATTTGTCATGCAATTTTCCTTCAGCAATCCTCGCACATTAAAATCGAATTTAATTTAATACTGATGTTGTAACATGTTGGCATTTGTTCTTTTAATTTGGTCTGAAATAAGTAATATTTCCATCAGGCAGCTTTCATTTTATATAATAACGATTCATTGTTAATAAAATATAATGATTCGTGAACAATTATTGAATTGACAACACGTCGTCGGTAACGTTCTGCCATTTAATTATGAATTTATTTGATTTATGAAAACGAAAGAACACTATTCATTGTCTTTGATTGTTGACGATGAAAGGAATATTAACATTTGAATTTGTTGAATTATTTCAGTATGAAATTAAACTTTTCGATTTGCAATAAGCAAAAAGGCTGCGTCTTTTTTGTTCAGTTTATTTAGTTAATTTTTAATTTAAAAATCTTGTCAAATATGCCAAAATTAAAATCAGGGAAATGGATTTATGTATATTAAAAAAAATATAGTAAAATCAATACTGATCAAGCGCTCAGCCCCTTGCCATGAATATGGTGCATTCTGTGGGTTGGTCGAACGAATTTTCACCATCTGTCTGTTAAAGTTTATCAGCCTTCTTCTTAGTATGGCTGAACGAAAGCTCTTTCTTATTTTCTTCTTCTGAAATTCTTTTAAACTGTGCACATGATGTCTATGGGCCAGATTACTGCTATCTTACTCTACGATGTTTCTTCTCATCCATTTATAATCATCATGTTGCTTTTTGAATAACTTTTATGCACTCACGCCGGTTGGGCGAAGTCGTGTTGAGGGTAAGACTGAAATTTTGGGTGCAAAATTTTAGATAAAAAACGTCGTCGATGAATTTACATGGGATTTTTTCCGATGGTGTAAAAAATTTTACTATTGCAAAATCAGCTTTCCTTACAAGTTAACACACAATTTTTTTAACATAAGAAAATGTAATTTGTCAAGAGTAACAATTGCTTAAAACGTTTTAAGGTAAAATGTTTGTTAATTTGGTAAAGCGCAATATCTCGAAACGAAGAAACTGTGACTTATATATTAACGATACTCTTTTGCTGTATATATGTAACAAAATAAATAAACGTTTTTTTATAATATGATAATGCTGTTGATGGTTATGTTGGCTTTACTGTCTACAATATTTCATGTTACTACAAGGTGTCACTGAAGAGTCCTTCAATTCGTATGCAAATCCGTTGTTAGGTACTCGTACGTTGTTAAACCTTCTGTTAGTAGTGTTGAACATGAACAATTATATTGACGACAGCAAAATATAGCCCAAAAAGATTAAGGAAAGAAAAATAAAAACATGAATATATATAGTTATAGTAGGTAAAAAATATTTGACATAACTATACGAGACTACCATTTGTCTTTAAATGTCAATTGCTGTCAGTTTGCTTCTAAAGTTATCTGTTATCTGTACATTTTTAAGTAGGTTTGTTTTGAACAAAGCTCTCTGTCTTTTGTCTGTCTATTCATGCTTCTTTTTATATATACATATATAGATATATGTATGTACACGTATGCAACAGGCATATCCTGGATAAATCGTGTACATGCTAACAGAGTTCCTGGCATGTTTGTATGTCATGTTGTGTACGTCCATAGTTTAATATGAATTTATGCTGGACTGTTTCTCTTTCTGCCTGAGTTTCTTGCTTGAATACTTATCAATCTGTTTCTCTGTGTTTCATTTTATCTGTCATGAGCTTGCTGACTTTCCGGATATTAAATGAGTATCTATTATTGTTGTTGTTGTTGTGTTAAAGTGTTCCAGTTGAATTATGTACATACGTACGTACAATTTAGTTGGCGACACGAGATGATTATAACTGCACGCAAACGAGTGCATTCATAGACACTCATGCATACACATGACCATATGCCACAATGATTGCGTACCCGAGACACTGCCTCGAACGATGTCTGTCAGTAGATAAACGTTGTGGCATGTCAGTCATTTTGGCGTCGGTCTTTACAGACAGTACGTGCATTATAAAGTATTATGAAAGAATGGCCGAAGAGTTGGCCAGGCTGCGGTGAGGAAAAGGAGAGAGTGGTGGGTGGTTGTGAGGAGGTAGGCGCTTGTTTGCAGGTTATTCAGGCGCAACAGCATCCAGTGCAGCAATAAATCTTGTGTGACAGCTGTTTTTCTAAATTGTGATGGTTACTAAACGAACAATCCAACGCTCATCACAACACAATTATAACATATTTCCAGACGGCGCGCACATATATTTGCATCAAAAACCTGGTCAAAAGTCGCTTTTCTGAAAAGTTAAATTGAAGATCTCTTCCTCAGTACTAGTTAAAGTAATGTCTGAAACGTGTTTGCCGTAATTAGTCTATTAGACTTAATGAATCATTTTCAATTATTAAATTATTTCTCATTTTCAAACTCGGTTTCTAATTTTTTGCATGGTTTTCATTGAAAACTAAAGTAGAATCCATTGAAAACTTAATTTAAAATAAATAAATGTTGGTAAAACCAAAATTCTGTGTATTTAAAAAAAAAAACAAATAATAATTAAAATATGCAAATGAGAACTGACCGTGTAGACTACGTGCCTTTTAATCTACATCCTTTATAACAATTTATCATGATGATGGTATTTTTACTAACCATCGCCTTTAGCTACTACAATTTTACTCCGTTTACTATTAACGGCTTTTCTGTTATTTCTGGTTTTGTTGGGATTAATTTCAAATGTACAGCAACAAAAAATAGACAAGTAAAAGCGTTAACTTCGGTCTGGCCGAATCTCATATACCCTACACCGTGAGCTTTCGGATCGATGATGAAAAAGTGGGCGTCATTTTGTTGAGATGGCTATTTTCGAAAACCGATGCATTTATATTTACTATTAAAAGTAGGTTCGGCACTGCTCTGATTTCGCCCAATTTTTATGACGATACTAATCGTTATTCTGTATTCGTGATTTTCACAGTCATAGTACCTACCACGCCTCCTTAAATGCGATCCTCCAAACAGAAGAAGAAAGGGAATATATGTACATACATACATCCTGGTGTAAGGTATAGAAACTACCATAACAGTTTATACCAGTTCACTTTTCGCTTGTTCCCAGAAACCTTTTCGGTTCTGAAATCATCATCGCATCAGCCACGCCTTTGCTTCAGGTTATTTGTAATTGTTTTTCTGGCAAAAGCGCAAAGAAGTCAAATGGAGGCTTTACGACTAAGTAAAGACAGTGGACGAAGAAGGGGATGAGGGGAGGAGAAGGGGGAGCAGCAGGAGGGAGAAGAAGAAGTAGCAAATGAGGTTCTACCTCAATACATCAGAGAGCTTTGTGTATTGAAAAGAAACAATTTTTGTTAAATTGTGCCCCTTTTTCATTCATTTATTTTATAGTTTTATATAAAATTAAATTCATTTATTTTATAGTTTTATATAAAAGTAAAAGCAAAGAAAAACATAGATTTTAGATTATAAATTATAAATTTTTAAATTATAAAGAGTTATTTAGATTTTAATAAGATTTTAAATTATAAGAGTTATTAAATAATTTCTGTCTGTATATATTTAAAATTGTGTTTACTATAACAATGTCTTATAAACTGCGAAGGATTAGCTATTTATAAATAATTCTGCTTATTTTTTTAGTAATTAAAGTCAATCTTGATAAATTGTTAAATTAATAATTGAATTAAAGCTCTCTATAGCGAAACCAATAACTATAAGAAAACGGTGGCCAACGACATAACCGACAGAACAGTCGTGAAATCAGACACAATTCCACACTCACAATTCTTCTGGCTTTCTTATGAAGCATCCAAGCGGTTCACAATAAACACCTGCTGCTAGAAGTGAAGCAGAAATGGGAAAATTAAAGGAAAACGTAGAAGAAAAAGAGGAATAGGTAGCACAGAAAGCATTGAAATGGGCTCTTCTCTTCACTGCCAGGCAAACAGTCATAACAGTCGAAGGATTCTTCCATGCAAATAAAACAAACCCTTCGCATTAAACAAACAAAAAGTAAAAAAGAATATTAAAAGTAAGCAAATATTAAATTAAACTTTAACTATGTTGATTCTTTCAATGCAATTTAGTAACTGCATATTTAAAAATGTATAAGAAAAAAGTTAAAATTAGAAAGAAATTCAGAAAAGAAAACAAAACGAGACTTTAGAGTACATTGTTATAAAGTGGCACAGTGCCAACAGAAGAAGGCTATCTGGCGATGTTGGTACGGGACAGAGTAACGATGTGTTGTGGTGTGCGATCAATCCGTGGCCAAACATTAAAATGACGCAACACATCTTGAGACTATGAAAAAATTAACTTTTCCATTACAGCTGAGAGTGTTTTGTGGTGGAAATGTTAAGTGATGTTTGGCGTATTACAACATTTATTACTTAGACAAACTTTCTTGCTAAAAATGTGGCTAGAAAAAAAAAAAATGTTATGTCAAATATATGTAATTTTTTAAAATTTTTTGTCTCAAAGTGTTTGTTTTTGTTAAAAAAAGTTTTGAGTTAAAATTTCGAGTCTCCAGCTCTTTGGAAAGCTAGTTTCGAATTAATTTCAAAATTTGTACCGAACATGAAAAAGCGTTTTAATAATAGCGTTTTAAAGAATCATTAAACTAAAAATAGTGGTTTTTTATTTTAATTTTTTTTTCATTTTAATAGAATTAATCAATCAAGATACTTTTATGAACGACATTCGGTACTCTCGCCGACGATACTCGAATATTCAATGCTACAGGCATCTTCGTTTGTTTCGCTTTTGCTTTACTTTCATCCTTACGTACCTCCGGCAGGTGAGTGAGTACATTCACATAAAAGTCTGTTCTTCCATAAATTGTTAACATGAAATAAGCATCAAGCATGTAAAGTATGCTCTGAAAAACGACAAGAGACATGTTTATGCTGTGTTTATGTAAAATTCAATCAAAACTGTCATTATGTCATCAACATTTTTCATATTCTACTGGGATGAAAGTAGCCTGTCATCCTGGCTCTAAGCATCATGTCCTGTTACTTTTCTACATTCTTTACACTCCTGTTACTTTTCTACATTCTCATACATATTTTTTTATTTTTTTTTTAAATGCGTTAGTTTCACTTTTCCTTATAAAAGTTTTCCTTTTATTTAAAAACTTGTGGTCATGAAGTCGTAAAAACGGACGATGATTGTTGTAGAGCAAAATTATACTATCATTTACCATTTACTATTAATCTATTCTATTCTTAGAATAATTGAAAAACATAAATGATAAAATTATCAGGTAACGGTAAACAGATAGTAATAAAAAAAGGTTTTTAAAGAATATATTTTTTTTTTGTTATACAAATTAAATTTATTATTGCCAAAAAAAGGCTGAATAATTACATTTACGCATTAAAAAATACATATGCAATTAAATCAATAGTCGCCAAACCAGTTGTCGTCATCGCCATCATCATCATTGTCGTTACTAAAATCATCATTTTAATTTCCAACTATTTAACGATTACAATAAAAAAAAATGAAAACCACAAACTCTGGAGCGAGGTGTTAACAAGACCACAGAAACAACAGAAACAACAGCATACCACTTAATTTTATACTAATTGAATTTTACTTAGGAAGAAAAGAGCGGAGGTAGAGGATCAAAGGCAGAGGAATACGATAAAGTCAAATTATTTTAAGCGATACAAATTTAAACCGTTTAACCATTATTTACGAGTAGCTTGTTATGATGTAGGATGTCATAAGTTATAAAATACTTTATTTAAAAGTTTTATTAAAAAAAAATTAAAGAATCAAGTCAATCCAGGTAACCTCCGTATATATGTGATATATTTAAAATGATTTTCAACTCTAAATATTTATCATCGAAGTCAAATTTGAAATGTTGGAATGATTTGTAATCTTCAGTTTGATTTGTTTTCATAAAATCTTAATGAATCACATTCATGACGTTGATTAATGTTTAAAAAAGATGGAATGAAAAGTTGGAATAGAGAATAGTAAAAGGTGAGAAGAATAAATAAAGCAGAAATTAAGTGATTTATTTTGGGGTGACAGAAATTCTTCCAAATATCTTTAATTTAATCCTGTGAAAAAACCCAACGGATATCGAGAAATAAGAATATACAGTTTAGAGGCTTTTTAATTGCACTTGCAATTGCATATTAGACGACGACTAACGTTTATGATGCAGATATTTTTCATTAAGTACTTATTCAGCACAACCAAAACGATTTTTGTTAGAGTTCAAGCAAAAACAGATCCAGATATAAAGGAAAATTGTAATTTTTTAACAGTAATCGTTTATTTTAGTTATAAAAAAGTAAAGGGTGGGCAAATTTGAGGTTAGGAAGTAAATTGGCTGTCAAATGATGAAATGTCAAGAATTGAGCTTTCATCCTTTGACATTAATTTAGTAAAGCTTGGGAAATTTTAACCATGGAACCATTGTTTGCATCGAACGGCTGTTTGAAAAACTTAAAAGTAAAGAATATACATTGTAGTGTTACTTAAAATATGGATTGTCGTACTAAGAATTACGCAGAAATTAATAAAGGGTGATAAAGTAAAGTAAAGAATAAAACTTTCTTATTTTTTATTGTATTTTTAATTTTCGTCTTTCAGCTATTAAAATATTTGCTTATTGATCTACATCTTTATTTATTTATTTACAAAATGATAAATGTCACATCCAAAAAAACCAGAGAAATGTCGTGATTGAAATACTTAGTTGTCTTCACTCTTACACTCTTACAAACTATATTATATTAGAAACGATATTAGAAACGTTCAAAATATAACCATGATAAAATCTTTTCTTTTTAATTACGCAACTCTAAATAAAAGAGGATACACAAAATGAAAGATATGTAAGATAATATTTAATATATGTACTTTCGTGTCACTTTTATGTCAAGTGTCTAGACAAGATTGAATATAAAATTCACCATGCATATGTTTATGCGATATTTGTGTCTGTTTCTCATGAATAAGGCCTTAAAAAGTATGTTGTCTTTTTAAATTGAATAAATTAAAATTGTACGTTTTGGATTTTAATGGACTACAAATAAAATGTTGAAATTCTAGTAAACTTAGTGCAATATTTCTTTGTTCATAAAATCAATCCATTAAAGATGAGGTACAATAGAAGGCTAATAAATCAAAATACAACGAATTATGTTATTTTTTAAAAAAAAAAGCATTATAAAACTGCGGAACTAATTTATAATTCACTATTTATACTCGACCACGCGTTGCTGTGGCTCAGTTTGATATGAAATAGAAGTTTGAAGCGATTTTAAAAAAAATTTGAAAATTTGAACATCTCAAACACTTTTTTCTGACACTTCAAAACATTAATTTAAAAATATTTTAATATTTAGATTTTATTTAGGAATTGTAAAAACACGCAGGCTGCATTTTTAAATCTAAAGATCTACAAGAGAATTTTCATATATTGTTAATATCACAAATAATAACAGTATTTAGGCTTTAACAAAAAAAAATTCTCTCTTTAAATTCGATCTCTAAGAAATTTCTACACAAGGTTTTCTGACGGAATTCCTCTTTCCTCTTAAGACATTTAACAGAAAAATGGCTTTTTCCACCAGAAACAATTGATGAAAAAATTGCTGATTCTGATTAGACAGACATGTCTGTCTTGCGTTCAAAATAAATTTGACATTCGATGAACCTTTCATTGGTTCTTTGATACTTTTTCTCAGTTAAGGATAGATAACAAAACACAGATAATATGCTTTTATTTCGCCTCATGAATTCTTCGGCAAATAATTTTTGTTTCATTCGTAAATTAATTCAGGAGAAGTCTGTGCATTTCTTTCTATGCCAACGCTTAATCGAAGTGTTTACCATTTAGATTAAATGTAAGCTGAAGTAGAGCCATGAATTAGATTTTATTGATTGTTTTTTGCGAGTATCATTAATGAAAATTGGTTTTTACATGTTGAGATTGTTACGTTACATATGACTGGCTGTTATTGTTATTTTTGACGTGATTGACAAGACATGACAGAAATTCGTTCCAAAACTCACAATCATTAATTATATATTTGTGTGTCTTCTTTTCTTACTTAAGTAAGTAAGAAAGTAAGTAAAGAAAGAAAGTAAGTACTTCGTACTTATACAATAGAATTCTTGACTATATTGGGTTATCTTTTTCAAGAGCTATTGAACCAAGGGTTGTTGAACCAAGAGGAAAAACTATATTTTTAGAGAACTCTTAATTATGCGAAACTATTTTTGTCCAAATAAATTTATCATTATGTTATTGTTACATTTTAATATATTTATTTATTTATTAAGTTTATTTTTAATTAATTATAAAATAAACTCAAATATAGGCACTAACAACTGAAGGTCTTCGGCCTAACAAAGAAGAGAATGAATGCTTTATACAAAATACAAAATACAGAATACAAAAATTATTAAAAAAATTACAAAAATATTACAAAATCTTAAGCTTAACTAGTACATATTTTCATTACAATATCATTGCTGATTTTGTTAATGTCTGAAAGAAGAAGGTTGAAGCTGGACAGTTTTTTCTTTAACACTTTAAATAACATACTTGTACTTGTTTTTGACAGAAAAGTGTGTAATAGTTAGATAGTATTTTATAGTGAAATATAAGAATAAAAGATTTAATTTATTATTCGAAATTTATTCATTTCTTTTTTTTTCTTTTGCTTGTCTTTTTAGTTTCTATATTATTAACCTTTAATTGCTTTATAAAAAATTTGGTTTTTGAAAATTAAAACCAATTAAAACCGGAACTTATTTTAGGGTTCTTGTATTTTCCAAACATTTAGGTACTGTTATAATTTAAAGAAACATATCTAATACACGTGTCCATTATTTTCCTCAGAAATATCGCCTATATTTTTTGTGTTATGTGTCATGTAACATGCCTTCCTCAACGTCAAATATTCGAAATAACAGTGCCCTTTTTCACCCATGAGAATTGGACAATACAACTATAAAGGTGAAAGTAATGTTTAGAAACAAAAGCATCTGCAAAGTTAGCCTTGCAGGCAAGCAAATGCTTGTGGTTTGCTCCTTTTTGACTTTGTTGAAAATGTTAGAAATACTAAAAATGTTTAAAAGTTGGAAACTACGGTGCTTTAACCAACCTGGCAAGGTTTGTAATTCCATAAATAAATTACTTCTGCTTTTTAAACTGTTAAAGAACAGAGAAAAAAAGCAAATGAAAAGCTTAATGCCGTCTACTATGTTTGTAAATTACTAAAGTTGTATAAAAATATACGGACGAAGAGAAACGAAAAAAGAGTGTTGACAATTCCTGCCGCCTTAACAAGCTACAGAGTACCTTGGACACACAAAGCCATAGCCTACACTGAGCCAAAAAACAAGCTGTTTCGTGGTTGATTCAAGGAAAAACACACATGATAAATATTTTCTTATTTATAATAGGTATTTATAATAGGTTATTTTTAATAGGTAAATATTTTCTTAACGTTTATGCTAACCTTCGACCAATAATAGTTGCTGTAATAGTAACTGTAAGTTGCCAGTTTCTGTATACGTGTATAATAATGTGCAATATATTCCTAAATATGTCGATATATCGGCGTTATTTGCGGTGTTGGCAGGAATACTACAATTAGATTAGGATAAAGTAGATTTATTCTTGCAAAACACACAAGAAGTGAAAATTATCTCATCAACAAATGAAGATAAATCTGCATTTATATTACCAATTTCTTTTTGCGGTTGAAATTCCATTAGTATTTTTTTAATGGATTTGGAAGTTGAAGAAAGACCATTTTTTCAATTCTTTGCTCTGCGGGAGAAGCCCTTTTTTCCACACTGCTTTCCTGTTCTTCCCCAATATTCCTAATCCATCTATTTCTAACTCAGCTGCTACCACGCTATTCCTTTGAATTACGAATCCTTCTTAACGTATGAATTGACATTGCGCTACGATTGCTTGCTTCTATTCTTTGTCAGAGGCGATGTTTGGCTTAAGAAAGGATGGCTGTTTAATTCTTCCGCCTATCACATTTCCGCCTATTTTCTTATTACAAGCTATATAATTTACTGCACAGCAGAGGCTCACAAGAACACATTACTACGAGTCTATCTATTCTTTGAATGGTTATGTACAGAATACAAGCACAAAACTAGTACAAAGCATCTTCGCGAAAACATTGAAAGCAAAACTGTTTAGCGTTAATTACATCGTTTCTTATTCGTTGAAAATGTTTTTGTTTTGAGGAGTTTGGAGAAGAAAGAGTAGATTTCAAAAGCAAATTCCATAGATTTCGTGAAGATTACCACAGACGTTTACAAAGCAAAGAAAAGGCGAGGAACTTTCATTAATTAAAGCGTTTTACTAATTCCAGTTCGAGATTGACTTCGTTTAGTTTAATTGTATTTTGTTCAATAGCAACATAAGAGGATGCTAAAAGAGACAGAAAGAGGTTCTGGTTCTTTAAAGATGATCTTCTTAAGTAAATTGCCTAGAATGATCCTTGATCGCGGTTTCATTGACTCGAAGTTTTCTTTTCATAATGCGCAGATATTTTTATAAGCGAAAGCATTTAAAATTGTTTTATGGTAGAGCTGATATTAAGTAGCGGATAAGCCAGTGTTTTTCAACCTTATTTGGTTGACGGCACAATAAAAAAATCAGGAATTATTTGCGGCACACCTGAGTATAAACAAGTAAGAACGTTAACTTCGATTCGATTCGATTAGATTCGGCATGACGCTTCTTAACGATTTGTGCAATAAAAATTTTTGGCTCAAAACCTAGGTTGTCATGTCGAATACTTTGTCGAGTTTTCGACATTTGGAATACCTACGGGTAGACTACCAAACCAAATTAGAGTAGATTACACAAAATTGTCGAAAACTCTGAAAAAATGTACCTTCATTAATTACAATAAGAACAAACGAACGCTACAAAGATTCTTTGATGAAAAATACATGAACTTCAATTTTATTTTTTAATTCAATAATTTCTTTGTGAAAAATGGAACATTTATCATATTTTCGTGCAAATACTTACAAGAAGAATGAATGCGTTAAACATTTATAAAAGCTTTATATTTCAAAGTTTATATTCGATGGCATACTGTGCCTATATATGTAAAAGCAAAATTAGAAAAAATTAGGGATAGCGACACCGAGATAGTGACACCAAAGGCACAAACACATTTTTATATGTAATTGTAGACACGGCTAATGGTTAACCCTAGTGTCTACAGATTGGTCTCGCCAGACCCATAGTAAATGTCAAAATGCATTTTCATGTGGAAATATTTTATTCAGGATCATAAAATCAATAAAAAATTTGATTTTATCTATTTAAAACGCTTATGTATTATCTTATTAATTTATTCATGGAATGCTTGTTGGTTGTTGCTTCATTCAAATGATAAAAACTCAAAGAAGTCGGTTGGGTCTAAAAACTTTGATGGATGTTAAGGTTTCTCTTAAATTAATAACTCTCATGAAAGTTTTCTAAAAACATTAATTGAGTTAACGGCTTTTGAAAAGTCTTTGTGAAGTATCATTCTGTCAATGTTCAGGTCAACAATTATTTACTAATGCAATAAAATAAAATAAAACTAAGCTAGTTTTTTATGCTGCTTGGCACAACAACAACGAACAAATCTTTATTGATTTCATGATTGCATAAAAAATTTCATTAAAGTGTTCCTTCACTTCTCTTTCTCTCTCTCTTCACTCTTCTCGGTGCGGACAAACTGGAACCGGACGCCAATCCCTGGGATGGATACAGCGTCTTGTTATCGGATCGAAGAGAGTTCCAGGAGCACATGGTCTGAGTATGGGTGCTTGGCCAACTCGAATGCATTCCCAGTAAGTGGTCGGATCGGGTCTATTGCTATAGAATCCTAAAGTCCTGCAGCAGACGCCGTGATCGCACGGATTGTAGACTTCTCTGGGAACACAAACCTTTCCACGTAAATCATCGGTGTCAGCCATGGCCGTAGCAAGAATGGTCACAGCGAGTAAAGCAAAAACGGAAACTGGAAAAAATTTGTTTTTTTTTATCCCGAAAATAACGAAAAGGTTACTCCTTTCACACTTACCAGCTTTCATGATGATTCTTCTACGTTACTTCTTCTGAATGCAAGTCAAAGAACAACTCGATACTTCTTCCCAGAAGTGACCCGTTCTTATACTCGCACGAATTGACCGAATATCAGATATCTCTTATCATTGTAGAATAAGATTAATAAAATAATCACTTCTAATCTAATAAAAATTAATTGTTTGCTATTTCTTTTGTATAATCTCCAAGTGGTTTTATTTAAAAAAAAATGTTTATTAATATTTTTATCTCTCATCGCTCTGCTATTATTAGAAATTATTTTGTGATTTTGTTCTATTTTCGTTTACTCTTAATTGCTTCATTTAACTTTTCTTATTACTTTCGAATTCAAACTCAAAGATCTCGTTGTTGATTGAAAGAAATTCTTTATGCCCGTTTATAACGCTTTATTATAACCTATTTTGCTGTGAAAGCAGATTACAAAAGAATTTTAAAACTTGGAAACTCTTAGTTTCATATTTCGGTTGTGTAGGTCCTTTCAAAATATAAGAAGCTTCTGTTAATTTTATTAAAATTTATTGGCTTGGTTTAGTTCAAAGTCGCTTTGACGATTCCGAAGTTCATTCCGAATTATTCAAAGTCAACTTCATTAAATTATTTTTAAATTATTTTAGAAAAGAATAATTGTTTGCATCAATAGGTTTCGTCTGGTTGATACTCAAGAACAAATTATTTCATTATTATTTATTATTTCATTAACGTCTGGCTTTAGAGATAGCTTTTCATTTGCTACGGTCTCTCAGTGCTCCTGGCATGAAAATATTTCATGAATGAAACAGAAGGGCAAGCCTTTCGCTGAGTAAATGCTTGTATTTACATGCGTGCATAAAAGAGTATAGAATTGGAAATAATCCAGATGTACTCGTAATTCGATTCGAGTCGATTATAAGTAATTGATTAATTTAGCCCTAATTTTATTGTATTTTGTGCTACAGGGTTAATGAGAAAAACTAAATAAGCATTCAGAAACCAAATGAACAATTGATTGAAATAAGCTGCTACATTTTTCGAGTTGACCTAATTCGAAAAGACCAACCGGTTTCGAATATAAATACGTGACCACTTATAATGCTTAATTAGTTAGATCTGATTAGATTTTTAGGCTTTTGCATTAATTTTCAAATAACGAATACGAAGAGGAGGAAAAGGCACTGTTACAGTTTGTATACAGTTTTTAAAACGAAGCGAAGAGGAGTTTAAGCGAAGAGGAGTTGGAGGAGATTACTGACCTCATTATTTTAAGGGGAAGTTATAAGCGAGGCATATAGCTTTTCATTGTTTTAAGTGTAAGAATATTGCTTTGTACAATAAAAACCATTCATTATATTGCAAGTAATTATTAAGCTAATTATGTCGTAACTGATGCCAAATTCTTACTGGGTAAAGCTCACAGAATGTATGAATTCAACAGAGATTGAGTACGAAAGAGAATTCGTAAAAGAGTTGATTCAAACGAATAAAATAAGACTTCTTGTGCCAGGTCTATTTTATATTTATTCACGCATCAAATTAGCTTGGGCTATTTTTGCTTTTAGTTTTCTTTTGAGACGCTTATATTAGAATTTATTTCAATAGGAATACGTTCGAACAGATAAAAGACAATCTTTTTTAACGGAATTCATTAGAAAACTAGAATTTGTTACAAACATACGTTATATTTGGTTTAATAGACCGAATACCTTTAGTTGTTAGTGCCTATATTTAAATTTATTTTATAATTAATTCAAAATAAACTTTATTAATAAAAAAATTGGTTTAATTCACTTAGAAACCAAAAAAAAAATAAGAAAAATAGAAAAATGAAATTATCTGTTCAGTACTATTACTACGAGTATTTCTCTTATAGGAGAAGCAGATGCTGGCATTAATTATTTCCATAAAGATCGTCTATAAACTACAATTTTCGTTGCGTTATTTCACACGATTACTGTGTTCTAATATCTCTCGAAGTAAATTAGAAAATAATGTGTTTTCCGGGCAATGGAGGTATCGAGGCTGAAGCCCTCTTTCTCTCGAATTCGTCCAGGACAGAAAAGGCAATGAAAAAGCACGTTCTCCGCACTCAGTTGTCACTCAGCAGGGCCGACGGTGAACGTGTCAGTGCCAGGTCAGTGTCAGTTCGCAACTCAAATGACTGCTAACCAAGTTACCGCGCCGTGCTGCTGCTTCTAACAGCAGCAAAAATCGAAAATTCTACTGCTGCGGTTGGCTATATTTCTGCTTCGACTATACCATTTGTCGAACTTTTGGCACTTTGGCGATATTGCTCTGGCGCTGAAACCTATCAAACATGCGACAGGTATATTTGTGCCTACATGTAATTCAGAAAGTGAAGATGACGCAGAAAAGAATGATTTGTGGGCAACGGTAGAGTTAAAAAAGTGCGGAATGATGACATCGCAAAATTGGAAAAAATTAGGGATAGCGACACCAAAGAGACAAACACATTTTTATATGTATGTACGTAATTATGTAATACATAATTACGTAATTATATATGTACGTATGTATGTACGGCTAATGGTTAAACCTAGTGTCTACAGATTGGTCTCGCCAGACCCATACCTAATTTCAAAATTCATTTTCATGTAGAAATATTTTATTTAGAATCATAAAACCCCAGCTTTTATTCTAGCAATTTCAATAAAAAATTAGATTTTATCTATTTAAAACGCTTATGTATTATCTTATTAATTTATTCATGGAATGCTTGTTGGTTGTTGCTTCATTCAAATGATAAAAACTCAAAGAAGTCGGTTGGGTCTAAAAACTTTGATGGATGTTAAGGTTTCTCTTAAATTAATAACTCTCATGAATATTTTCTAAAAACATTAATTGAGTTAACGGCTTTTGAAAAGACTTTGTGAAGTATCATTCTGTCAATATTCAGGTCACCAATTGTTTACTAATTCTAAAAAAAAAAAAAACTAAGCAAGGTTTTTTATGGTTTTTTTACAACAACAATGAACAAATCTTTATTGATTTCATAATTGCATTAAAAATGGCATTAACATGTTCCTTCACTTCTCTTTCTCTCTCTCTTCACTCTTCTCGGTGCGGACAAACTGGAACCGGACGCCAATCCCTGGGATGGATACAGCGTCTTGTTATCGGATCGAAGAGAGTTCCAGGAGCACATGGTCTGAGTATGGGTGCTTGGCCAACTCGAATGCATTCCCAGTAAGTGGTCGGATCGGGTCTATTGCTATAGAATCCTAAAGTCCTGCAGCAGACGCCGTGATCGCACGGATTGTAGACTTCTCTGGGAACACAAACCTTTCCACGTAAATCATCGGTGTCAGCCATGGCCGTAGCAAGAATGGTCACAGCGAGTAAAGCAAAAACGGAAACTGAAAAAAATTTGTTTTTTTTTTATCCCGCAAATAATGAAAAGGTTACTCCTTTCAAACTTACCAACTTTCATGATGATACTTCCACGTTACTTCTTCTGAATGCAAGTCAAAGAACAACTCGATACTTCTTCCCAAAAGTGACCCGTTCTTATACTCGCACGAATTGACCGAATATCAGATATGCCGAAAGTATTCTCTTATCGTTGTAGAATAAGATTATAAAAATAATCACTTTTAGTATAATAAGAATTAATTGTTTGCTATTTTTTTGTATAATCTCCAATTGGTTTTATTTAAAAAAAAATGTTTATAAATAATTTTATCTCTCATCGCGCTGCTATTATTAGAAAATATTTTTTGATTTTTTCTATTTTCATTTACTTTTAATTGCTTCATTTAACTTTTGTTATTACTTTCGAATTTACACTCAAAGATCTCGTTGTTGAATGAAAGAAATTTTTTATGCCCGTTTATAACGCTTTATTATCCTCCTCAAAAGAATTTTGAAACTTGGAATCTCTTAGTTTAATGTTTTGGTTGTGTAGGTCCTTCGCTGAGTATAGAATTTGAAATAGTCTAGATGTAATTCGATTCGAGTCGATGATAAGTAATTGATCAATTTAGCCCTGATTTTATTGTATTTTGTGTTACAGCGTTAATTAGAACAACTAAATGATCATTGAGAAAACAAATGAACAATTGAATGAAATAAGCTGCTACCTTTCTCTAGGAAACCTAGTTCGAACTGGCCAACCGGTTTCGAATATAAATACGTGCTCGCTTATTTTGCTTAATTTGTTAGATGTGATTAAATTTGTAAGCTTCTACTGATGAAGGGTAGTGAAGGGAAGTGAAAGGCACTGTTACAGTTTTTTTAAAGTTTTGAAAACTCTATACTCTTTAACTTTTTCTTCTAGACCGTTGCATTTCTAATATTTGTTGAGGAGAGAATATTACCACATTTCAGTGGCAAAAAAATGGATTTTGCACTTTAACTTCAAGTACAGTACAACCTCCCTAGTCCCGACACGCGCTATTACGGACTATTCAGTAACCCTTGATCAAATGTAGCTCTCTCTTCCGTACCTAATGTTTTTCAGCTTAAGCGGCCTTCGGTCGCGGGAAAAATTTATATCCAACATATTGTCGTAATGTTCAATTTTTCATTCAAAGTTCAGTCGATGATCATAAGATCAGTTTGGGCGTTATTTAATTATAAGAAAATTTCTCATTCTTACCACAAAATAAAATAAAATCCATATTTGGCCAGGATTTTATATTTTGTACATATTTTCCTTTTTGTCGAGAATGAAAAAAATTCTAAAAAATTTAAATAACACCCTAACGGTCCTAACCCAAAAAGTTGATAGAAAAAAAAGTTGGGTCTTATTTCATTTAGGCGTTATTTCATGGGGCCGTTTTTTTTATTTAGTCTTACGCTCTTAGCTTTTTCAGATTGTTCTTCCGCTTGTACCGCATTAAAGAAGACGTCTGCGAGGAATAATATCTTCGTTAGACGATTATTCATGTAATCATTTGCTAAACTATATTTTATTTAATTATCTTTTTATTTGTTCTTCTTCTTGGGAGACGTTGAAGATTTTGCCTTATTAAAATTTTACAGACGAATAATTTTGAGCATATTTAAAAGGATTACTTTCTAGAAGGGTGTTAAGAACATCGTTGACATGTCTCAAAGGATAACACAATCACGCTGTCGGCTCAAGTAATGTTTTGTGTTGGTTTTAGAAATGAATTTGTCTACCGCTAATTTCTCAGTTTTCTCTCGTTTTCTCTCGACCTTATATGAAATTAATTAATATGAAGCGGATGTTTGCAAACTCTATCATGTGCCGCAACTCTCAAGCCGGTCATCGTTTGTCTGCAATGTATCATTAAAATCTCCTGACAATAAACGAAAAAGCAACTTTTTAAAATTTTAAAAATGCATCAGCAGACCCCTTCCCCACCAACAAAAAAAAAGTTTAACGACAACCGAAGAGCTCATCCATCACCTTCCTGGCTTGCAGATTTTGCTAAGCTTCTACTTTGACTGACAATTATTCAAGCATTAAATTTTAATTCTACAGATGCCTCAATTTTCAATACTCAAAGGAGTTTTTGTCTTTAATTTAATTTAATTTCTTCTCCTTGTTTTTCGTTCGCGGTGGAATCACAAGAATTGAATAACAATTTTCATTTACGGGCGCCCTCCTGATGCCGGAAGGGCGCATGACGTGCCAATAAATTGAATAAACAAAATTGGCGCGGATCAATGAGCGTATTTTTAAAACAAGTCATTTTTCAGAGCAGAAAATCGTATTTAAACGTGATGGATTGCGTGATGGAAATGATTTTCGTTACGTCTCTGCTTCTTCTGTCGCTCGATGTAAATATTGGCAAGATGTTCGGATGAATCGACCGGCTTGATTGTCGATAGGTCTCTGCACTTGATGTAAGACAATCCCATTAATTGTCGGTATGTATGGCGACGACTCGATCGTACTGTAGTGCTTTCTTCCTACAAATAACTCAGTATGAATTACACGAATTCATGCAATCGTAATATATCAAGAAAGTCATAGTCATTGTACGACAATGTTTGCAAAAGAAAAATGCTCAGACTTCTGTAATTTACAGCGTACGCGAAACGCGTACGGCGTTGATGTGAAAACTTTTAATAACTGAATAAATATGTCAATATAACGAAGAGGAGCGTCCTTTTCATTAAATATTCTCTGATAAATGGATGATCTCGTTACACATTTTCGACATGTTGATTGAAATGAAAGTAGTCCCGGAATATGTCTTTCCATTTTCATTAAACTTATGTCTCAATGTTAGTCCTTAATCGACGAGCTGTTACAAATATTTTATTTGAATTTGATATATTTGTTCGCATTCTCTGAGAAAATTTATAGCAACGGTTTTAAATGAGACAGAAAACTGATGAGAAAAGCTTAAATTACTAAAACTTATGAGATACGGTTACATCCTGCATTGAAATTGAATTCCGACGAATCTTTCATTGATTCACAGATAACTACTCTTTTCAGATAAGAATTGAAAAAAGAACAAATAATAATTTAAAGCAAAAACACAAACTAGTAACGCCTTTTTTCTTTGTTTGAAAATTATTCGAAAAGAGAAAATCGTATGGCAAAATCGTATGCAGAACGCCCTTTATATGTATGTATATCGTATATGCATTATATACATATTAAGGTTATATATGTATACATATATACGTTTTTTTATATTGATATATATATAATAGAGTTAACCTATTCTACATACTATTTAGAGAAAAAATTGAAGCAAAAAGTATAATGGTAATACTTACACGTAGCCTGTTTGAAAGTCTTAAAGAATTTTCATCCTTTCTCCTAATTTTTCTCATTCTTTACTCTATTTTTCTTTCCGTCTATCACTTATTCTCTCTTTCTTTTCTTGTAATACGTGACTTGTAAAAACAAATAAATCAGATTTATTCAGGAGACGCCTGTGCATTTCTTTCCAAAGGTTTTACTCTACTTTTAATCAAAATTTTTACCTTTTGGATAAAAAAGGATTCTTTCCTTTGAACGAAAGAAACTTTAAAAGTAAAAGTCTTAAAAGACATGGATTCATTTAGGAATCTCTTTAACTTTTAAGTATTTGTTATTGCTATTCGTTTTATTTGTAGAGGAATAAATCTCACGAAAATGGGAGACAACAGAAAACCTTTTGGGTCAGAAGACCAGAACCAGGTTAAAAAAAAACTTACCCAAACTAACCCACGAAAGATTCCCTTCTATCTCATTTAACCGCTATAAATGAAAGCACCAACGTCAAACATACAAACGAGTAATGAATCATGATTACCGGGTTCTTTTTGGCTTCTTTTTATTACTGCTTCGCATATAAAAGGTGTAAATTGCAATTTGTAATTAATAACCCTTTATTACATTGTCAAATGTCTAGAAAATTTCAAAAGATTTTAAACTTTTAGCATATTTTTTGTGAGCCACTTAGTGATAAATCTCTGAAATTTGTTTAAAACTTTTTAAAATTTTGTATAATAATTAAAAAAAACATTAAATACTTATTAAATATTAAATTTAAAAAATATTAAAATATTAAAAATATTAAAAATTAAATATTAAATAATTAAAACAAACAAAAAAAGAATTGTTTCTGTAAATATGTATATATTTCTGTATAGTTTAAATGCGAAATTTCTCTCGTTAGAAATAAATTTACCGCCAGAAATTATGCAAATACTGCCAGTATTATAAAATCAAAAATATATTTAAAAATTAGTTGGTAACGGAAAGATCCCGAAAAGACAAAATCTTTATACTAAGTTTTTATAAATATTTTTAGACTATACTTTATATATACTATCTTATACTACGATCGCAAGTGTTACAATATTCTTTCTTAAATAACTGAAATATTTTTCAAGAATTTCTAGAACGAACTTTTCATTTCATAACAAAAAATTCATTTTTTTTATAGTTTTATCCCTTTTTCATTTTCGTCTCTGTTGCTTTTTTAATCAGTTGCTACTTTTTGCTTTGTGTGACACTTCACTGATTTTCACTTACGCGACCTCCTTTACTCTAATCAAAAAGCGTCGTTCGTGTGCACGTTCACAATGATGACAAGAAAAATAATTACAATTCTTTTTCAATATCTATGGATTCTCTTTTAATAACCGAATTCCATGATGTGCAGTTCATCAAGTTATAGCCAGTTATTTCCTGATATTCGTCAAAATGATAACTTTTCCAATTGATAACTTTTTACTCGACATGGCGAATTTTGACAGCCGAAACAGAATTTTTGATGATATCGAGGTGAATTCTAACGTCAAAATTGTATGTAGCCTTTGGGACAACCGTTAATTTTCCACAAAACGTTGAAAGCCGAAACCAAAGTTGGAATCGTTGTTGAATAATTTGAATAATTATTAAACTATTAAATAGTTATTTAAACTAACCTAACCTAACCTAATCTGTTTTTCATACAGTATCATTAGATTCAGTCTATTTAATATTTGAAGCTGCTGTGCTTCCGATATAATGATTTATTTTTATTAATTTTTTTTTTTAATTGAATTTCACCGACGAATTTGCACAGCTAAAAAAAAAGTTTACTCTCTTGAGCAGTAACAATGTTTAATGTTTCAATTTAAGAATTTAAGAATTATGTGAAAATATTCAATGGTAAGAAGATTTCATAAATTTTCAGGGCTTGGATGCTGCTGTTGTGACGGACAACGAACGTTTTTTTTCTTATTCAAGTTATTCTTCCATTGTTTGTAACTGTAAAAGAAACAGATACAATATAAAATAAAAGGAGAAGCAACAACATCTGTTCAATACTAGAAAACATCATCATTTAATGCAACAATTGCATTTTAGTTGTGTTTGGTGCTTACTCTTTATCTTTCTTAGTTAATCTTTATCTTTATACACTATTTCTTTATGGAAATTTAATTTCAAATGTTACTTTTTAATGAGTTTAGCAAAATTATCTTGCTCATATTTTCCATGAAGACGATGGATCTAGCCAAGAAGATGATGGATAGTTTGGTTTATAATCTTTAGAAATTCTTTTCTCAGGCAAATTTGTTTTCTTTATGGTAATTTTAAGAGCATCAGATTTCGTAGTTTTTGAAATGGATTCTGCAGCAATTCTGAGTTCTGCAGCAAGGATAAGCAACTATGAAAAGTACTTCGTTTTGCAAGAGATTTCGTTATCTTCATTCCATTTTATTTTTCATTTTAAATAATTTATCAACATTTTTAAGTATACTTTTTCTTTGAAAAACATAAATCGTAAATAATGTGGGAACATGAGCAGTTACTTTAGTATTTACGAGTTTATTTATCTGTTTATTTTTTATATATTTATATATTTCATATTTATTTATCTGTCATTCAAAACATCTTATGAACCTACTTCCGAATTGTAAGTATTTTCTGAAATGATTAGCGATGGTGGAGTTGAAGAGTTTTCATTAAAGAGTATATATTTGTATTTGCGTAACTATTTTTAAAAAACGCAAATATGTAAATAAACTATTAGAGAAGTAGCTGCTAAAAAATAGAAGCCTGCTGTCTCCGATTACAGCGTTAGGAGACCTTTTGTAAAAGTTTCCTCTCTAAAAAAAGTGTTCTAGAATAATGATATAAATGTTATAGTATCCTGTTGCAGACTATTGAGTTCTGAAAGGAGGTCTCTTAAGCTGCTGTAAAAGCCTTTCGTAGAAGCATTTAGCTGAAAGAAACCTGTCGTAAGGATTTTTGTTGTAAAAGCATGTTAGAAAAATCAATTAAGATGGTTTCTCCTATCTTATAAATGGCTTAAGATTAAAGAGAAATTTCACCAAAGAGACACACCTCACCGGTTCAACATGGATTTTGCACCGGAAAATCTTCTGCCACTAATTTGTTACAATTAGTCTCGAAAACGATCCACAATTTCAGTGTTGCTAAACTAACAAATGTTATTTACATGGACTTCACTAACACTTTTGATGAATAAAGCGCAACTTATTCTAAGATTTCTGGAATTCTGATAAATTGTATAGCCTCTTTTCTTACTTATCGTTTGTGAATGGTATTTTTTTTTAAATATAAGTTCAAAGGAATTTACCGTCACATCTGGAGCCCCACAAGCAGTCACTGAGGGAGCTCCGGTTCTTGGTATTCATATATGTATGTATTTTAATATTTGTTACATAATATTTCCTGATTTTTATAAAACCATTTTGATAATTCCCAAGAAAAACAAATACTAACTTCATCATCTCAATAACAGGATTATTAATTGAAAATGAAAATAAAAAACTACTGCAAATAAAAAAAACTGTAAATAAATACGTTCAATATACCATTGAATTAAAATTACGAGTATCGCAGTCAGCATCAGTAAACTCTGAACTTTTTATTTTTATTTTTATACAAGTACGTACAATTTGTGTTTACATTTTAAAACTTTTTATGATACTCGTATTTACAGAAGTATCGTTTACGCTTGTAACTGGAGCGGCAGCATTTATACGGTGATTGATTGAACGGTTATACACGTGTAACTATTTGCAGTGTTTTATTTTTTTAATTAATCAATCTATTAAAAATATTTTTGTTGTAGAATATGCGAATTGAATATGTACTTCATAATGAAACAAGTATACATTCTCGATGTATGGTATACAAGTATACGTTCTCGATGGCGAAAATTTCTTTAAATTTATAAAAAAATTATAAAAATTAATCCACCGCGACGATTATTTAAACGCGGCTAATTATTGTTGTTTGCTCACTTTGCGTTTTCCTTAATTCCCGAGTGGCTCCAAAGAGTTCCTTTATTCGAAGAAAAAATTCGAAGAGAGAAATAAGTTGCACTTTTCATACTGGTTGTCGGCTGTCACTCAATGACAAGTCAACAGTCAATGTCAAAATGCTAAATGTCAAAATCTCTGAAATTTATCTTTTATTTGCGGTTCCTTTCTAAAAATTTGAGAACTCTTCTTCCATTTACAAATGCTGAGTTTTTTACTTTCAGTCTTTTGTGAATTTTTCTAGTCTGCGTTCGAAATATATTTGCACTTACGGCTGGTGTTGCAATGCAATTTGGAATTGAAAAAACCAACATAGTTGAATATAATTTAATATTTATTTTTACTTATATATATTTTTATTTACTTTTTGTTTGCCGCAAGGGCTTTGCATGGCGGAGCCCTTCGATTGTTAAGAATGCAGTGCAATGAAGAGAAAAGGCTTCTCCTCCTTCTTTTTCTCTTAATTTTCCGTTTCCTTTTTTTCCACTTCCAACAAATAGCAGCAGGTGGTTGTTGTAAATCGCTTTGCGGTTCCAGCTGAAAGAGGACGAGATGGCGAGACAAAGGTGTTATGCTGTGGTTGCAAAAGGCTTTGTTTCATTTGCGCGGCAAATTAAGTCTTACGTTTCACGACTATTCTGTTGTCGGCCGTTGTTGGCCGCTGCCAGGTCAGCAGTGAGGCTGTCTTCGCATTAGCATTCTCTGAATTTTGCGGAGCCAAAATCCGGAGGGAGTTCAGAATTCCTGAATAGCTCGAAGCAAATATTTTTGCTCTGAATTTTAATGTGATACGATGTTTATGAGAAGAGCAATAAAGTAGAAGAAAGAGAGAGAAAGAGAGTACAGAAAGTGCTCTAAAATGAAGAGCACTTAATTTTCTTTTAACAATACGGCTTTCTTTTGATTAACAAATCCAAAGTGAAATCAAATAATGAGCCAACGGACGTTTAATGATGCAACTAGTTCTAGAATTTGTTTAACAAAAGTAATTAAAGCCAAATAAGGTAAGACTTTCTATCGCTTCTCAACCGTTTTCTTATGGCCGAAACCCATAACGGCATTGCAGCGCGCCAGAGAGAACAAAAAGAGCAGATTACGTGTATTTCTTATGGAAAAATGGAGAGGAGCTATTTTGCTTTCTTGCTCGAGAGGCACAAACAGCACGGCAGAGCTTTGGCAGAGCTTCGGGCAGAATACTACAAAATATTCCGACTTTTCTCTCTGAACCAATTAAAGAATGTTGCTTTTTGCGTCAAATAAAGAAAGAACGAAGCAGTGTTGCGTTTTTTGTCTTGAACTTATTTTTAATTACAAAATAAATGTAAAATAAATATTGTTGTAAAATATTGCAAGGTTAATATGCGCTTTTAACTAAGAATGTCTTCTTTGCTTTTACTGTTATATAGAATTATAAAATAAATTAATATGGTATAAGTAAACAATAGGTTCCCAGCTCCGATTTTTTTTTTAAATTTTTCGGGTATAACCCTCATCGCCTCTAGTCCAAAGGTAATGAAAGTTTTTACCACTCTCGTGTAGTTTAGAAGTTATAGGCCTTGGATAGCCAAAAAATAAAGTGCTATATCTTCAAAACGATTTGAGATATCAACGTAAAATTAGCGCCGTTTAAAAGTATATTTCAGGGCAGTTCTTTTATCTAATAAGAACTTTTTTGATTACTGCTACTATTATGGAGATAATTTAACTTTTAAAAAAATTTTTAATTCGTTTTACAAAATAACTTTTTTCTTCCTTAAATGACAATTAAGGTATAAAATAGAATCACAATTTTTATAGCCCATAATATTACCTTTCAAACGGTATATAATATGTTTAGATATGTTTTGTATTTTTGAGCAAATGTGATAGTGCGTTCTATAACAAAAAAGCACGTTTTAGGGTTATAATAAAAATTCATTTAAAAAAAAGGTACCTATTACTAACTTGTTCCAAAACCCTTTTTAATTTTAGTTCACAAAAAGCAGATAAAAGAGGATTTATAATTATTTAATAAAAAACTAATAAATTTCAGTTTAATGATTTAATGATTTAACGGACAACGGATAACTAGATATAAACTAGTATAAGCATGCTTTTTACTTGAAAGAATTGATATATTTCAAGTTTTTATTTTAAACATCTAGTTTTCAACTTCTACCCCACTCACGTCCTTATAATAATTTTTCGCCCTTTTTTCGCCCGTAAAGCCACAAAAATTTAATTAATTATTCAACCGTGGTTCTCTGTTTTGAGTAGAAACAAAGAAAAAGCTCTCTTGCAACAGTCGCTCTTATGAAGAGCGTAAATGAGGGTAACTTGGGTCGCGTCACGGATCCAGCCATTGGGTTAGCAGCTTTATAGTTGGTTAGTTGGCTGCGTTGGAGAGAACGGAGAGAAATATTAAAACCAGCTGATGATTAAAAAAGAACTACAATAATAATAAACACATACCTATGTATAAAGCTTACTCATACCTATATTCTAAAAACCATTTATTATTTTGTATTTTTTCAAATGTTTAAAGAAGGTTAGCGTTTGTTGGAACAATCAAGAAAGAAACAAACTAAAAACTAAATTTCTTAATGGTCTTTTTCTGCTTGAGTGAAATGTCCAAGCGAAGTACACATACTTAGCTATACTCAGAGTATTAAAAGAAATTTAAAAATTTAGTGCAATATACCCGTACTATAGCTGCTAATTGCTCTCGATATTAAGAGATCACTGTACAAACTACAAATTCCCTTCGGCAATGTTCACACAAGCGTTACGGAAACCATTTTCACAACATCATCGATTACTTTTCACGTAAATGTAAAATTAATGGTAAAAAAATTGTTCAGACTTTTCTTTCAGTGTTAATGATACACTGTTGAACACATTGACAGCTCCAAGGTTTTTGTGTGGAGGCAAATAGTGTTCATTTGTCTTCTCTTTCTGCGATTTCAACAAGAATTTCAACAGGCGGGAACAGTCTTACTTAAATTTATGTAATTAATTTGTGGTCTTTGAATTTAAAATGCAATTAAATCAATCAATTCTTTAGAGAATATATTTTTTTAATAGCTTTAATTCTCTGCTTTGAATAATATTTCAAACTTTAAAGATAAAATAATATGAATAAGAAATAAAAGCAGCAATCTCTCTCTCTTATATTTTAATTTTATTATTATTATTATTATTATTATTATTATTATTATTATTATTATTATTATTATTATTATTATTATTATTATTATTATTATTATTATTATTATTATTATTATTATTATTATTATTATTATTATTATTATTATTATTATTATTATTATTATTATTATTATTATTATTATTATTATTATTATTATTATTATTATTATTATTATTATTATTATTATTATTATTATTATTATTATTATTATTATTATTATTATTATTATTATTATTGTTATTATTATTATTATTATTATTATTATTATTATTATTATTATTATTATTATTATTATTATTATTATTATTATTATTATTATTATTATTATTATTATTATTATTATTATTATTATTATTATTATTATTATTATTATTATTATTATTATTATTATTATTATTATTATTATTATTATTATTATTATTATTATTATTATTATTATTATTATTATTATTATTATTATTATTATTATTATTATTATTATTATTATTATTATTATTATTATTATTATTATTATTATTATTATTATTATTATTATTATTATTATTATTATTATTATTATTATTATTATTATTATTATTATTATTATTATTATTATTATTATTATTATTATTATTATTATTATTATTATTATTATTATTATTATTATTATTATTATTATTATTATTATTATTATTATTATTATTATTATTATTATTATTATTATTATTATTATTATTATTATTATTATTATTATTATTATTATTATTATTATTATTATTATTACTATTTTTTTTTTATTTCTTGCATGCCTAATTTTTTTATATTTTTTTTCTACCACCTTTCAAATCTTTTCAAACAAAAGTGAGCTTGTTTCTTCTTTTAATTAATAATGTTCCATTAATAAGGTTTGTAGAGGTTTATGCTCGTATGGATATCCTTCTATCATTTCATTTCAATATAAACTTTCATTTCTCCAGTACGACTTAATTATGGTTTTACTATTTCTTTTAGGACGTCATTGAATAATTCAGACCGACAAGCAGCTCGGCAGTTAAGAGATATTTTTCTTGAACCTATCAACCCCTCAGTCTTGTTCAGCTCTGAGATTATTTGAACACATTCAAGCACCAGAAAAATTAACAAGCGACACTAAACTTAGTTTAGTGTTAGACTCTTGCCAGATGATGATAATTAAAACGAAATGAATGAATGAATGAATGTGTCTCTGCAGTAATTACTATTAATAGATACGAATATGACAACCCTAATGGGACGACCATACTAAACCATTACGACAAGGCACTTCGTTTGAAAATGTTTCATGTAAATGGATATCATGTAATTACTGAAAATATTCCAGCAAGAGTTTACGGAAAGATCTACTCGTCGACTTTTAGAAAATTTCTCTTTTAAATACAGAAATATTACAAAGTGGCACTGATAAAAAGTATAATTATAATTTTACGTATTCCAACATATATAAGAATGCAGTCATATTTATTAAAATCTTAATACAAATTGTTACTTTATAAGCTTTTATAGTATTTGAGCATACTATACATTTTTGAGCGAGAAAATTTAGCAGCAAACTTTTGAGCAGCAAATTATGCCTGTACATTAAATAAACACATCATCTGTTTCCTTTCATACTTTTCTGCCTGTCCTTCAGTATAATGCAGCTAGCCTATTTCTCTCTTCTCTCTCAATCACAGACGGCATCGTTTCGTGAAGCTATGAGTACTTTTCGCACATACTCGTAATATATTTTTACATCTCGTAATACATAGCTTTTCTTTGAATTTCCGTTTACAAGATTTATTGCTTTTGATGTTTTTACTCTATTCATTTTGTTAAAGATTTTAGTTCATTAGTTCATTTCTTTCTTTATACGAGAGAAACAACTCGTTACTTGATACCAAAGGCTTTTCCAATAGGGACGGGTCGATATTGATAGTCTGTGGCGGCCATGTTATTTAATCGACGTCTGTCAAATCTATTGTCTATAATTCAGTCTGTAATGCCAAATCAGCAAGTTACACGATTGAGCAGCACGTCCAAATGATAAAAATGTTGACAATTGTCAAAATCGACCCGTCATTATTGGAAAACCCTGTGCATAATACAAATGACCACAATATTTTATACAGAAAAGCATTGGATACTTTTCCACTTCCTCCTACTTCGCTATCATCACATACAGCCTTCATTTGAATTCATTGCGTTTAGACAAGAATAACAATTACGAATAACCTAAAGCGAAGGCGCGGATGATGTGATGATGATTTTGCAACCAAAAAGGTTTCCGGCGAGTATCGCAAATTGAACTGAAATAAATTGTTGTGGTATTCCTTTTTGTTACTGTACGTTTGAAATTGAACTCATACATATGTACTCGTATATACTGTTAATACGATATATGTTATGTATATACATATATAAAGAGATGTTAGCACTTTCAACGGATGCAAGTAATCCTTTGTGACGGTTTAGCTAAAGGCGATCATTAGTGCAAATAGATACAGAAATAGATAAGCAATTTTTTTTATATTTTATATTGTTGTGAAGTGAATTATTATTTGGTTCGATTAAAATAATATGCGGAATTTCTGCGTTACTCATTTTAATTACTAAAACAGTGTTAGATAATGTTGTATAAATATATTTAGAACTAGAATTTTAAGTTCTAATCGTCGTATGAAATAAGTAAAATAAACCGCTAGAATGGTAACCTTTTGAAATAAACTTAAAGTAAGTAATTTTCAAGTGTTTTTCATGCACAGAATTTTAAATTTTGAAGCTCTGAAAACTTCCAAAAACATTGACAAAAAGTTCGACAGTCTTCGTGGATAGACAATAGCACCACAACTTTTTCTTTTTTGGAATGAATGGTAATTTTCACAACCCATTTGACATTTTCATCAAGCCTTTGTTACCAACAATTGCAATTTTGTTTTTTTAGTCGATTGGCCAAGAAATTGTGCTGAACAATTTTACAAATTTCTATACAAAGAGCACAACAATCTCGTAGTCTATGCCTGTCAGAAAACATAAACGAATCATGCATGAAATTTTATCATCGCACACGAATTATGTTGACTTGTTCATCAAAATTGTTAATAACCATTTAATACAACACAACTGACAATTGGCAATTATATATATATCACAATATATATAATTGCATATAACACAATTTGACAATTTCACTTCTCAAAAAGATTCGAAATCGATAATTAAATCGATAAATTGATAACTTCTTCAATCTCGTCTTTATCTCTACCTTTTAAGGAAATTTGTAGAAAGTAATATTTGTTTTAAGTATCGATGAATTGTAATTTAAGATCATGGTTGAAAAGATTAAACAATTTCTAATTGAAAATGATCCTCTTTAAGCCAAAAAGAGATCTCACTCAGAATTTATATGGGCACTAATTATGCCATGTGGTCTTTCCGAAATTACTTTAACTAATACGGAAGACGAAGAGCTGAAGGGCTTCAGATTGTTCGTTCGTTTGTTAACCATCACAATTTAGAATAAACAGCTGTCACACAAGCTGTAGGTACACAAGATTTATTACTGCTGTGCATGCTGTTGTGCAAGAATAACCTACAAACAAGCGCTGCTAACAACCACCCACCAGGCCCTCCTTTTCCTCAACACATCCTTGCCCACTCTTCAGCCATCCTTTCATAATACTTTATAATGCTCGTAGGGTCTGTAAAGACCGATGCGAAAGTGACCGACGTGCCACAACGTTTATCTACTGATAGACATGGTTCGAAGCTCTGCTCGATGCTCTGGTACGCAATCATGGCAGCATATGGTTATGTGTATGTATGAGTACACAGCTATGTATGCATCATGCATTTATGCGTCTCGTGTCGACAACCAAATTGTACGTATACACCCTGAGGACACTAAAACAACAACAATAACAGACCATCATTTAATATCCGAAGAGTCAGCACTTTTCCGAAGCTTTATGCAACAAACTATAAAAAGTCATAATAGATAAAATGGAACACAGATAAACTGAGACAGAGGAACGGAAGTGACACGTTTTCAAGCGAGAAACTCAGACAGAAAGAAAGAGAGAGAGAGAGAGAGAGAGAGAGAAACTTAGACAAGTATAAATCTATATTCAAATCTGGAAACATAAATACAGACGTGAAGTAGAAGGACGTAGAAGGAAGAGACAACCTGTTAGTATGCAGTCGTACACACAAGAACAAAGACGGATTAACAGACAACGAAAGGAGCACGATAGAAACGTGGAGCAAACGACGAGAGATTACAAACGTGCAGATAACCATTTGAGAAGCAAACTGACATCGATTGACATTTAAACACAAATTGAAATAACCATATGATTGGTTATTTCAACTGTTTTGTACCTCATTCATTCGGACTCATTTTGATAGATGATATTTTCAAATAAGTTGCCCTTAGAGCCATAGAAAAGTTATCCGAAGTATTTAATTTTCTGAGCCATGAATGTCTGAAATAATATCTATAATATTTTTCTAACTTCAACAATTTATTATCATTAGAATTATCAGAGACCGTAATAATCAGTCCCTTTGTCCCTGTTAATCCGATTACGCTTAAGAATTCAGACAACGAAAATAATATTAAACATTACCATTACCATTACCATTACCATTACCATTACCATTACCATTACCATTACCATTACCATTACCATTACCATTACAATTACCATTACCAATACCATTACCATTACCATTACCATTGCCATTACCATTACCATTACCATTACCATTACCATTACCATTACCATTACCATTACCATTACCATTACCATTACCATTACCATTACCATTACCATTACCATTACCATTACCATTACCATTACCATTACCATTACCATTACCATTACCATTACCATTACCATTACCATTACCATTACCATTACCATTACCATTACCATTACCATTATCATTACCATTACCATTACCATTACCATTACCATTACCATTACCATTACCATTACCATTACCATTACCATTACCATTACCATTATCATTACCATTACCATTACCATTACCATTACCATTACCATTACCATTACCATTACCATTACCATTACCATTACCATTACCATTACCATTACCATTACCATTACCATTACCATTACCATTACCATTACCATTACCATTACCATTACCATTACCATTACCATTACCATTACCATTACCATTACCATTACCATTACCATTACCATTACCATTACCATTACCATTACCATTACCATTACCATTACCATTACCATTACCATTACCATTACAATTACCATTACCAATACCATTACCATTACCATTACCATTACCATTACCATTACCATTACCATTACCATTACCATTACCATTACCATTACCATTACCATTACCATTACCATTACCATTACCATTACCATTACCATTACCATTACCATTACCATTACCATTACCATTACCATTACCATTACCATTACCATTACCATTACCATTACCATTACCATTACCATTACCATTACCATTACCATTACCATTACCATTACCATTACCATTACCATTACCATTACCATTACCATTATCATTACCATTATCATTACCATTATCATTACCATTACCATTACCATTACCATTACCATTACCATTACCATTACCATTACCATTACCATTACCATTACCATTACCATTACCATTACCATTACCATTACCATTACCATTACCATTACCATTACCATTACCATTACCATTACCATTACCATTACCATTACCATTACCATTACCATTACCATTACCATTACCATTACCATTACCATTACCATTACCATTACCATTACCATTACCATTACCATTACCATTACCATTATCATTATCATGTCAGCGTTAAAAACATACATTTGAAAAATATTGTCATTATTAATCATAAGAATAATCCAATTTAATCAATTTCCTTACCATCAAAAATCAAAATTCACTTCATAATAAGATTAATAACTTAGAGAGGCTCGAAGTCTGGAAAAAGTAGTTCAAAGTTCATGTTGTTAAACTTTCGTATTCTTGCGAAACAAACTTTTTCCTCTTTTCAAGCTATTTTAGAGGATCCTAAAAGTTCTGGGTTAATCATGTGGCATTCGTAACGTATAGCATACTCGTAGAAATGTAAAGAAAATCGTATATACATACATATACAATACTAAGAAACTACTTTGGCAAGAAAGACAAAGGCATTTGATAAAAGGTATTATTACCTTAACTTAATTAGATTGAAAGTTTTGAACCGTGCAAACAAAATCCAACAAATACGAGTATAAGTTGGCATGCGATTTGTTTTAGCGTTTTAGGAATACTACAATGATTAAGATTCTTTTGTCTTGTTAAATGAATAAAATGCTTTTGTAAAATTTTTCCAAAATAGATAATAACTACGTATTTAATTGGTGCATCCTGTCTAGCAGCTTAGTTAACGCATCAAAAAGCTTAGTTATGAAGCCATAACCTTTTTCGTGTTCTCTGTTGAATCTACTTCAGACGGCTTTTTTTTATCTTTAATATAATTTATTTATATGATTTCTTCTGACAACTGTCAACTTCTATTTGTTGTGTTCCTTCCATGTTGTACCCTACGAGTACTAACCTAAGACTTAACGAGGTACAAGTATGTACCAAAGGATTTGCATACGAATTGAAGCACTCTTCAATGACACCTTGCAGTAAAATGAAATGCTGGAGACAGTAAAGCCAACGAAATCGTCATCATCATCATCATCATAATCATCATTATTGTCAGCTTTACATGTTATTACGGAGCACTTTCTGTAGATGCTTGGTACGTACGTTTCAGTACTTCCAGTAAGTTTGTTGTAAGTTGTTATGGCTCTTGTTTTTATTGCTACTATCGTTAATAACATACAGTTTATACATATTATTAGTATGAATATATGCTTTTACTTATACGTATATACAGCATAAGTGTAATATTATTACAGAGAATTTATCCTCGTGTTAAATTTCTAATGAAAATAAAGTTAAAGTAAAAGAAAGAGGGAAAGAAAGAAAGTAAGTATCTTGTTATTGCAAATAGTGATAATGTTAACACTTGCTTATATACTAGAGGTCTGCATGAGACGTCTCGAATGATTTGAAACTGACATAGCAACATTTTTGCGTTGATGCAGCACTTCCATTTGATTTCGAATCAAGCCGTGACTATTGGAATCATATGTGGTAATGATTTCAGCAGCGCTGCCAAAAGTCACGGCTTGATTTGAAAGCAATGAAAGCATTTCAGATAACCCCTGAAACTTTTTTAAGACGTCTTGAACAAGCCTTCGAGAGGTCTCATGCAGCTCTTTATTATATACATCATAATATATACATACATAGTTCATACATATGTATTACGTATAAGAGTATTACTCAGGATATAATTTTTTTGTTTGAATTTATCATGTTTTTTTTATTTTCTCAGTGTATAAAATCCTTAATTTCTTGTTCGTTATGAAATTGTTGAAAACGTTTTCTTGTATGCATTAATTAAGTCTGATTATTTTACTTCTCCCTTTAAGATCATGCTGCCATTTTTGTTTACTTTATATTTTGGGTCTCGGGCTTATAGATATCTTTGAATATTTATATTCAATATAAATATTCATATAAATTAGCTGATGGTTGGGTAAATTTATGCGTAAAAAGCGACTGCTGAAGATTACACTTTTTCTGTAGAAAATTTGTTTTGGTTTATTTTTCTTATAAGCAAATATTTATCTATAAAAATAAGAGTATTATTCAGACTATTTTTAAAAGAGTAAAAGCACAGCAACTTTTTTACTCTTTAAAAAGACGTTTTTAGGCAGTTTTAGGTAGAATTCGACAATTATTGTCACTTAAAAAAATGCCTGTTTTTGTGCGCGTTATTCTGTATTATTTTCTCTTAAAAATGTTTAAAACTTTCCCTTTTCCGCTCTCTCCTTCACACATTTTTAATTATTTCATTCCGCTTTAATTTTATTATCAGATTTATTTATCGATTTGGACATGATTTTTATTTTTTTTTTTTTAAATTAGGACCGAGGAGGACTCACTTTCCCACGTATACACTTTCACTTATTTTGCTGAAAACCCGGTTGATTGCTGATTACGGATTGCTGATTGATTGTCACCACGTCGAATGTCGGACAAATGACAATCAACAAAATTCTTATGGCAACCGATGTCAATTCCAATCTCTGCACAGATTGTTGGCAGACACCAACTTGACGCGTAAGTCGTCACGCACGTTTAAATTTCAATTATTTGTGAACCTTCAAGCTTCGTGTCCATTCAACCAGACACAAAAACAAGACGACAAGACGACACAAAAAATTTTGAAAGAATTGACAAACAGCAAATCCAGCATCTGCTCAATATTAAAATCGATGCAATGGAAATATTAAAAAAGCTCTTCTAGTGTTTCATCGTTTTAACTTTTTTCTCTTTCTTTTTTCTCATAAAGTCTGCAATTTTTCATAGTCACATTGCCTTTTTACAATCTGAAAATTTACAGAAAAAGTAACTTAAAATATGCTTTCCCATGAAATCAATGCAGTTTTCTCTTACACTCACTAAAAGTGCTCGGAAAATAACCAAAACACCTTTTAAAAATATTTTTAAAAAGTTTTTTAAAAAACTAAAATGTACATATGTACTAACCTAGAATATAACCAATATATGTATTGTTATATTATACTACTATATATATTATACTATATATACTATACATACGAGTATAAGGTTGCGCCACCTTTTATATCGGTATGTCACTCTTTGGCCGTATTTCAAGCGACTTGGACGGTCTGTCGGCAATATTCCTTGAGTCAATTGCACTTTATACAAAAACAAATACAAATCATACTTCAAAATGTGCCGCAGGTAGGTCCACTGATGCCAAATTGCTGAATGGAGTGACGATACGACACATGTGGGTTCTCGGCAACACTTTGTCTTACCGCTTCAACAAGTTGATTGGAACGTCTTGAGCGTTGAAGAACGAAATGTCGACGATCTACCACTGTCTCGTGCTCAACAAAAATCGACACCAAACGACGAATAGTTTTGTCAGACGGTGCTTCTTGGCCACAATCGATTTTCGACAATATGCGCGACTATATTCAATGTACAGTGTGGCTATTTCGGCGCATAGTTTCGGTACGAAGCGTTATAGGTTTAAAATTGTACTGAATTGATATTTCAAAAACATTTTCACTGAAGTCAATCGGTTGATAAATGTTAAAGTTACTGAATGTTTACATACCGCCGTAAAACATTGCGCAGCCATTATGTATATGTAACATATACAAAAACGAATGCAAAAAGTAATGCTTTAAAAGTATAAAGCCTGTACAAATTTTGTCTCAGTGTAAATTCATAACAAATTAGAAAAACAAATTCTTCTGCAAGAATTGTGGTCATACTTGTGTGTTTGTGTGTGTATGCGTCTGGTGTATATGTTGTTTGTTTGTCGTTGTTTGTATAAAATTCTGTGCACATTTCGAAAGCAAATCGCTCGGACCATCGGACCATCTATCGGACATCTGAATTGTGCATTCAGTCGAGACTGATGTAATATGTACAAGTTGCTGCTGATGGAATCTATGGGATTTTTTCTTCGCTCTCACTATCAGTGAGCGACTTGTGGCAGACCGCTGGCAAAGCTTACAAAGTTATCCTATGAATGGTTTTAAGCATCATCTTCTGAACGCACAAGCTCGTTGAAGAAACTAAAAAAAAACTCTTCAGAAAATGTCATTATAATATTTTTGTTTTCGCTTATTTAAATTCTTTCCTAAAGAAAAAACTAATTTTTTTTTTTCTTCCTGAAAATAATAATTCATGGTTCCAGAAATGTTCAATCTTCGTCAAGCTTTAATTTTTTTTTTTCAAGCAATTTTTGGGGAAAAGCTTTAAAATAATTTTTACTGAATCCTCCTTGGTGGGATTTAATGATTTTTAAAAACTTTAAACTTTCTCATAAATAACTCGAAGACTACGTTTAATATAATATAATATATAATTCAAATGGTTATGGTTATATTATTTGTGCTGAAAGAGGTCACTAAAGGGACATAGTTTAAGAAAGAAAAAATAGCCATTTTCAATTGATAGTTTTGAAACAATCATTGAAACAATCATTGATGGAAACCGATAAGGTCAAATTGAAAAAGACTGACTGAATGATATTGAATCAGGTTAATGGAATGAGACTAATCGAGCGAGACTGAATTCATGAAAACGCCTAAGTGTGGTTGATGAAAAAGAAGGATTGGGATAATGCCAATGTTCGTTTTGGGATAATGCCAAATTGAAGGATATGGCTGCTCCTGGACTGAGAGTGATGAAATCTCACTCTCAATCAATTATTGCACGAGTGATGAAATGAAACTGACAGAATAAAATTAATGGCATAAAACTGTTGACGTGAGATTTATGGACACAGACTGGTAGAACCATTTCGGAATGGTAACGGAATGAAACAGATGGAATAAAGCGTCTAGAAAGAAAATAATAAAACGAAACTCATGGAATGATACCAATGAAATCCAATTGGAACAAAGGTTGATTTCGAGAATGACAGTTATAGGCTCAAAATATGAGAATAAAGAAATAAACAATAAAGCACACAATTTAAGAGATCAAATTGCCATGGCAAGAGAGACAATGTGAGAGATGGAAAGATGAGCAAAAATTATTATAGGGCTTTCAACACGACTGGGCTCATTTTTCTATTTGGTTTCCATTATTTTTGTCCTTTGTTTTGTTTGTCGGGTTTTTGTTTTTGACATTTTTTTTAAAGAATTTTCTCTGCAATGCGTCCTATAGAAAATTAGCAGCTGTGCGATATGCCATTAGAGCTTTGTATGATCTGCGCAGTTGATGGAACTGGTCTATGCTTCTCGTACATACATACAAATATTGTTTGCGTGGTTTGTTTTTTTTATGATGTCGAATTTTGAAACGTTCGACTGTCAATACATACATATATGTATACTCGAACAATATACAAATACATACATATACAATACAAGTTTGTATATACATATAACTCACTTGCGTATTCACTAATTCCGCACGCGACGTGATGCCATGAGCCGGATGAGAAAATTAAATTGAAATTGTTTTTTTGTTGTATATGAAACAGACAACAAAATTTAATAAAAATCAATCAAAACTATTTATGACAAAAATCCAAATACACAAAAAACAAATAAAATAAGAAACATGATACGCGTAATAATTTATCTGACAATTATTTTTGTAATCATTAAAATTTAATTTTATTTTTAAAATCCTTTTTGCTCTTTTTAACTTTTCCACAACAAAGAAATAACAACACACATGAAAAGATTATCTTTTCTGTTCTTTGCTTTATTTCCAAAATAAATGCTATTTTCATTCATTCAGCTTTTATTTTCTTTTGTGTTGTTTCGTTGTTATCCAAATATAATAATAACTGAACGATTATTTAATTAACAATACGTTGCCTGTTGGTCGTTCTGCCTTCAAAATATAACAATCAATGCATTTTATTTCATTATGAAATAATTTAATTTTTGAAAAAGAAAGAAAAAAAAATTCCCACTCTTTTTATTTAAAGAAGAATTAAATATTAACGTTTTAATTATTTGAATTAGTTGAATTTGAATTGAATTTAAATTGTCCAATCTACAAAAGGGAAAATGGACACAGCAATGGTTCAAGGCGCATCTCACTTTTTCTCAATTAGTTTGACATAAAGCAGTAAAAATGACAAAAGACTTTTTTTAAGTGCGGGAATACTCTGCATTTCACAATACTCTGGACTACCTTTTTTTTCAATTTCGTTGAAACAAGTGAGTCCTTTTTAAACCATACGTCTGATATTCTTGCCAAAGTTTTCAGATATTTTTAATATTTTTAGATATTTTTAAATATCTTATTGCAAATCTTTGCTTAAACCATCTAATTTAGACACTCTGCTCTCACCTTTTAAAAGTTACTGGAAAATTATTGTATTTATAGTTGCAAAAAACTGATTTATTTTTGTAGTTATTATATTTAATGTATGTAAAAAAAGGTCATGAATGACGTAAACGTATAAAGCACATTTCATATCAATGATTTAAGACAATATCACTATTTTAAACAATGAAATGTGTAAAGTATCAAATCGTTATAGCAAAATATTCATGAGAAACCAAAAACATGTTCTTTCAATGCAAATTCAAAACTTCAAAAAAAAATTTCAAAACTGATTGCGTTTTTATCATAGATTGACTCTACAGAGAATACTCGTAAATTTTTTAAAACGTAAGGAAACCGAACACCATGGCGTATGATTTCCTCCAATTCCTTTCCATACTACAAAGAGTTTTCACGAGGGTTAAAATCATGACCAGCCAACGGCAACTAGCAACCATTTTCTTTTCAAAGGCGTTTAAATAGACCAAAAAATCGAAAGAAAGAAAAATAACAACACTTTAATTTCAATATAACTTCTGCAACAATCAATAAATTTTTCTTTTTGCTGCACTGAAAACTATTTTTCAATAAAAAGTACAAGAATCATATAATCGTTTTTAATACGCCATAAAAATATCTGGCTTTATTAAAATTTGAACAGGAAGTTGCAGTCGCTAACGCAACGCAACGAAAACAATAATAACATTATTGTAAATCTAACGTTATGCAACAATAAACCTTTTTGTGCAATAACAAAAAAAAACCAAAGCAAAAACCAAAACCAAAACTAAAATCAATTATTTGGGAAAAACCCAAACTCACCCAAAATGAGAAGCACCATCCATCCGGTGTATCCGGCGGTAACGTGGGTTGGTTTATTGAATTCGGTGCGTCTCGTGAAAACGTCGCGTATGTTGGTCGCTCGCATTCACAGTATTGTTGAGCTCTGTCCTGTTTTCGGTGCAGTCTCAGTTTTACCGTATTCGGTCATCACAACGATCCTTTGGCTAGTGTAAGAGCCTTTTTTGAGAATTTTTATTTTTTTTTATAGTATATCATAAGATTACTTTGCTTTTCTTCAATGTTTCTTCGATGTTTAAATTATTTTTTTCTCAAAGTGAAAACTCAACAAACACAGAGTTTTTCTTCGCTTTTTCTTCCACCAACATTATTATTGTTCTTGTTTATATTGAAATTTATTGCTTGCCATAAGTATTTTTAGTGTTTCCTTTTTCGTTTTTGTTATTCTTCCTCTCGAGTGAAAACACACTTTGCAAAAATATTATATGCTTCATGAAATCAGTAACGAAATATTCGCAAACAGCAACCACTCAAGAATTGTTGTTTTGTTTTTATTTGTGTTTGGTGCTGAATCTCGTCCTGGTGCATTCAAGATGAGAGAAATCTCAATTGATTTATAAATCGTGAATCGGGAAAAAATTCTGTAGAAGCACCAGCTGCTTTTTATCACTTTCTTTTAGCAATGCAAAGCCGCATTCAGATACGGTTTGCAAGAAATATTGAAATATTGAAAACAATGAGAAAATTCAGGATTATTTTGATTTACGAGTATGCGTTCGGTTATCAAATTTAAGTACTTCAAGGCGAAAGATTCCTTAAAAGTGTTGTAAATATTATTCTGAATTCTTAATTTAATTCTTAATTCAATTTTTAAGTCTGTTTTTTAATATTATTTTTATATTATTTTTAAAAATATAAACGAACAAATTTTAACCTTTTCTAACCTTTTCTAATATCGAAAATAAAATGCTCCAATTTTACCTCATTTACAATTCGTTAAACTTAGAGTCTAACGAATAAATTTTATTAAAGCCATCTACACTCTAGAAGTTAATTAAAATTAAAAGGCTTTCTACTTAATCCACTTAGACAGAGTTTTACCATGTAATCGTGGCAAAAGTCTTACTGAAGTTAATAAAGATCCGCCAGAGTACTTTTGTCCGTACAAACTTCGTTGTTCTCCATTAAAGCCATCTCTCTACTCATCTCTTTTTGACTGTGTATTCTGTTATCCTTACCGTCTATGTTTTAAAAGAACTACGGAAAAGATTAAAAAGTTTTTGAACAGTTAAAAATTAAATTCAACCAATGAACACTTAAAGACAGAAATTGAAAAGAGAAATGCGGAAGACGATAAAAAAGCCATTACTAATGATGCTGGATGGAGAAGAAGAGAATTAGTATAAAGAAATGTGAGCATGAAGACAATGAAAATGAAGAGAAGAGAAAATTTTAAAGTGTTTTTCATAATAAAGAACAACTAAAATTATAAAACCAATTCGTAGATTCGAAGAGTTTCTTCTATGTCTATTTATTTGGCTAAGAAATTAAATTTAAACATTATACTTGAAATGCAAGTTCTTACTACCTTTCAGTTATTAAGAGTATAGGTCTTTATATGCCCTTTGATATAAACTATAAATTATTGAAACTGTTTAAAAAGTTGCAAGCAAGTCATCTACTCTTCTTTTATTTCCTCCGAAGGGGAGAGCTCTGGTTATGGCTGACTGGATTTTGAAATAAAAAGCTTACAATTGCAATTAAACTTAACCCTTCTTACGCTCTCTCTTGATTATTTATTATATGTACTCGTACTCGCACAAATAACAATCTGCATGCATTGCAAGATTTTATTTTATGTACAATTTTATTAAATGTAATGTTACAAAATCTGCAAGTAGAAGAATGATAATAATACAAAAATAACGCAGCATTTCCATAGCTCGAGTACGCAGTAACGATCGGTTAAGCAGGAACGCGTTAAGAGCCCGATTGTTGGCGACAATCGCCAAGCGGCAATACGTGCTGTCACAGTAAATGGTGCTACATGATGTCTGGTGCATGGCTTTGCGCGGTAAGTATTTGCGTTCTTGCAACGCATGCTGCAATCGTGCTGATGGCAAAAGTAATAGCTCGAAGCTTTTCTAATAGAATTGTGCAAGTATCAGCGTATGCAAAATCTTGTTCGTTTTTTTGCCAGCGGTAGAAGGAAGAAAAAACGTACCACAAAATTTTATGTATATAATTGTTTTCCATAACAGGACGACAATAAGAAATTAAATAAAATTTTAAGTACTTTATAATAAAAACCAAAAAAAAAAAAAAAATTAAACAAAGAAGGTTTTTTTTTTCTCATTTTAAAACATTTTTTGCTCCTTCTAAGACTTTTTTTTTTCTTATCCTTCATTTATCTTTTTCTTTTCATTTTGTCACCTCATCTTTTTCCTCTTCCCTTTTGTTATTTTTCTTCAATTCTTCTTCTTTTTCTACAATTACTACTACAGTTTTCATTTTTACTTTAGTAATCTTCTTTTTATTATTCTGCTTCTACTCATTCTCTTCTCCTTTTCATGCTCTTCCTCCTTTTGTACAAAAAAAAACCTTTTTCTCCCTTCATTTCCAAAACAAACTTGACAAGGGATGACGGAAATTCTTTCCAAAACTCATTATCATCCAACCCTGTTGGAAAATTTAACGAACATTTAGAAACCGAAAAAGATATTTTTTCAAAACTTTTGTTTCTTAAAAATTCTTATAATTCTTTAATTTTGTTTCACTCTTATCGCTTAAAATTTTTAAATAGTTCATAAAATAGAGAAGCAAAAAAGCGAAATTCCAATATTTGTAAAACCTTTCCATAAAATCTCTGTTGATCATGAATTGTACAATATTTATTTAATGTAAACGTCCTGGAATATATTTGATGAAAAGATTATATTTTTAGGACGGGGACGATTTAAACAACCATAACCTAATTGTCCACAAAACAAATTCACCGAGAAAAAATTGAAATTCATTCAAATGAAATAAAGTTTAAAGTGTTCTGCTGCACACAAACGCGAAACGTTTAACTAACTTTTTAAAAAAACTTGAAAAATTAAAAAAAGAAATCAAGAAAAAAAAACAGTAAAACACGATTAAAATGTAGACGTGGTAGAAATAAATCACCGTCGAATAAATAACATCCACATAATATTGAACGGTTTTTTCCATAAAAAGCTAAAAGTTTCTATAAAAGCAGAAAATATCATACTACGAATCGGCTTTTGTGAAGGAAAAGAAAAGCAAACATCTCTGACAGTGATCTTTTGTTCATTTGAAATTCATTCTTATGAATTCATAGCAAATCATAGCAATTTCGAAAAAAATTACTTGTTTTTGTGACGTTCAATGTTAGTGTTTTGAAGGGCGAAAATCGTTTATAAAAATACAATTTTTTTACATGTTTCGATTTTTTCCTTATTTGTTTGTGCCGTTCCTTAGGATTAGTTGCGATTATTTGCGTTTATCGTAGTGGCTTTCATTTACGGTTTTTTGGTTTTGTACGTGGGTGTACCTTCGTCATTGTCACTTTCATTATCGTTTCTTGCGATTGCTACTGCGATTGCCTCCTTTTTCCATATCGATTAATATTAGTTAGGCAGTCATTCATCGACCGCTACTAGTAATTAATCTTCTGAAGGAAACCGAATGAATTAATAAGCAGTATTTAGTATTCTTAATCCATTTCCATCCATTAGTTTGCTTTTTTATTTGTAATCTTTTCTCAGCATAATTTCTTGTTATTAGGTATAATAAAGTAATTTAATTTTAAGCTTGATTGAACTTTAATGAACGGCAAATTAATCTGATATCAAAGCGCGATGCGGCAACACAATTTTTTGCCAGGCAAAGGCAAAATTGAACGTTCCGCACATCAAGCAGCATAAATTGATGCAACTGAAATTAGATTTTGATAAAATTATTATTTTCAGTTTGCAAAAGTAATAACATAAAATCCAGAGCACCATTTCTTAAATTGAAGAGGTTTAACAGGTACGCACAACCATTTCTCTTCCAAGAATTCTAAAATATAGTGAGTAGTATTTTTTTAATTTGTTAAAATGCTTTTGTTAAGTGCCGAAAAATAAAATAAAACATAAAACCAATTCAATTACTAGAATAAAAATTGTACGCTGATTGTTCTGTAGTTACGTATGTACTTTATGTACGTTGATTGTGTCTGTCACGGTAGGTTTAGCCAGAGAAGGAAGATACTCGAGCTACTTCCGTTAGTGAGTTAAATCAACAATGATTCTGCTTGCCTTGCAGAGTGGATGCTATGCTAGGAAAGAGCAATAAAACTTCTTCAAGGACTAACGAAAATTTATGCTGATCAATTCCTGTTCCTTCTATTGCGGCTGAAACGTCTGCAATTGTTGTTCTGTGTTGAAGCCGCATGACGGCTGTAAGTGGCTTTTTAGTGGCTCGCTCCATCATCGTTTCATAAAGAATATAACAGTAGATTCTTTCCTAAAAGTTCTGTCCTGATTTGCTGTGGTTTTTGTCATTCTTATTTTATGTGTTTTTTCTTATGCTCTCTCTCTCTCTCTCTCTCTCTCCCCCGCCACTTTATGAAGAGTTTTGTTATTGCAATTGTATCAGATTTGATCAGAAAGTAAACGGAATTTTAGCTTTTCTCAAAGGTTTTTGTTTAGTGAATTTTTAATATTAAGTTTATTTTTTTCTCAATGTTGAATGTCATGCATAATATCCTATATGAACGCCATCATAACACCTTGTTTAAAATTTAAGAAATTTTCAATTGAAAAAGGTAATATACTCTTACATAGAGATAGAAGTTGTTAAATTTACAAACTTCAAATTTTCAGATTTTAAATTGAGTACATAAGCATTTAAATAATGTGCTGCTACCGGGATAAATTTATGTATAAATACTGATTGAAAGCGTATTTTTTTGAATCCTATGACATTGAAATAGCAGTTAACCCTTTATAGTAAGAAAAGCCAACTTTTAAATTGAAAATTTTATGCATATTTTCTTTTTTTTTCTAAGCATGGCATAAAAAATTCAAGGTAATACTTTCAAAAAATGCTCCCTAGGATTTAAGGATTCCCCTAAAATTGAAAATGTTCGTATCCATTATAAATTCAAGCATAGAGTATAAATTTTGAACCGTTCTTTCTGTGCCGGTGCAAGTGCGCATATCCTACCTTCGAATCATTTTGGAAATTCTTGTTGTCTCTTTAATTCAGAACTTATCTTTTTACTCGTATTTCCTTAAAGTCGTTTCTTAAGTTCTATCGGTCTTAAAAAAATGGGTGTGTTTCCATTTATAGTACCTAAAAATTACTCTATTTATAGTATTTATAGTACTAAATTACTATTCTATTTATAGTACTAAAAATTACAGCATAAATGTTTTTGTGCTGTTAAGTTTTATTTCTGCCCCCCCTCATCGCTACGTCACTGCTAAATTTGTATCTTATGAAGTCTTTAAACACACTAAAGCACACAAGACTATCTACCAAAAGCTTTAAAAATTTTGAAAAATTCCGCATACTTTCTGATCAAGTGTCCCACTAATTTCATATTATTCTTGTGCTTAAGTTAACGTTTATTGTGTGATTGTTTAATTTCCTAACTTTTCCTTTCCGGTTTGTTTATTTAGTCTTTGTATTCTATTTGATTTGTGCTTATTTATTTCTTTCGTTTGTCGTTACCGTCCTCCCCTCTTTTTATTTATTTATATAATTTTTTTTCGTAAATTGTTAATCATCAAAGTAACCATAATTTTCTGCTTGTTCAGTCTTTTTGAAAATTTAATTCGTTTATTTGAAACTTTAAGCCGGAAGGATCTATGTCGTATAGTTTCTAAGAAAATTGAAAATTACGAAAAAGACTTTTCTCCCAAAGTACACTTTTTGCCTACAACTGATTACAGTTCCTGCACTTTTAATGCAAAAGGTGTATATATTAGTGAATACAAATAATATCCACTTCGTTTTTTGTAGACTCTTTTTAGACGAACTTATTGTCGCCAAAACGACATTGTTGTTCCTTTCTCTTATCTAAATTTTTTGGAAGGGCGAACGAAGTTGGAAAGGATATATTTAAGAGGATAATAATAGCAAACACGTATAGTATATTACACCAAAGCTTTATCATGCTTTTTCTAAAGGTATACAATTCTATTTTATTCAATGCTATATTACATTTTACTACTGCGAAACAATGCGAGTATTAATGTGAAAATACAACAATAGCTTAACTCAGATCAAATCTTTTTTTAAAAGATAAGTCACGATACGAAGTCACAATACGAAGTCACGCTCGTACTATACAATTTGCACTGGCTATTAAATTTCATGGCAATCCATTTTTATCTTCACATCAACAACAACAAAAAAACACACATTCTCGAACAGAACATACCTCGATTTCCTTTTCTAGTCATGGATTCTATTCAGCCAATCAATGGCTCTATGGCTCGCTCGAGTTCTCTTCGAGTTACGTCAAATACTCGTTGGTTGCGAGCAACGAACCATCTCCATCATGAAAGCCCTGAAAATCGTGAGAGCAATGAATGCCATGAATGGTGTTTGCATGACAAAGTCATCTGATTGCACGACCGGAAGCAGTCATCTTCCGGAAACAGTTTCCACATTTTTTAAAAATACCTGGCAGTTGTGTCCATCCTGTTGGAAGTATACATAATCTTACCCATAGCCACAACGAAGTCGAATAAATTTCATAATATGACAAAAAATATTCTCTGAAATTAGTGAAATGAACTACATTTTTTTATTTTATCTAGTCTGAAGTTAAATGAAATGTAATCCAAAGTACCTATATTCTAATTTTATAAAAAATTTCTCGAGGTTCTTTATTTTATTGTATTTTCTCATAACACGTCTTTCTAAAGGTTTTTCTAATGACATTTAAATTTCATTATGTTGGATAAAACTGGAGGGAAAAAGTAATAATGAAATTAATATGACTAATATTAACTTCTCTTCTTCTTTCATTGCTTCCACTTTCATCCCACGATTACGCATTTTCATAATGACAACTAATTTCAGAGGATTTCCAGATAATGCTCTACTAAGATATTTTTAATATGCCCTTAATGATGATGATCGCCATGATGACCATGCACTTTTCTGACCTTTCCACTCAGTTCCTTTAGAGATCAACGACTTGGCCATACTTAGAGGATGCCTTCTGGAAAGTATTTTTTTTTACTACTTTAAGAATATGCTCTTAGGATTATGGCCTCTCGTATTGTGTTAGCTGTACTTTTTTTATTTCTTACGTGCTTCCTTTCTTCCTTCCTTTCTTCCTTTCTTTTTTCCTTCTTTTACTTTCTGGCACTACCTTGCTCTACTTCTTCCTCCCTTATACACTTACTTCCTTACTTAAAGAGTAACCAAATAAAATGCTTAAAGAAGGTAGAAGAAGAAAAGCAGAATTACTGAGCAATTATTTTGATTTTGGATTTCTTTTAAGATTTTCTTCCGTATTATTATCTCTTATACTTTCAACACGAATTTATCTCCATGTTTTAAATTTGTCTTCGACGAAATGATACGAATATTTCTCTTTTTCGCGATGTTTTCTCTTCTCACCAGCTTGAACTTTATCGCTTCAAGGGTACAAATTTTCAAAATTAGCCACTTTAAAATATTACTCATACGTACCCCAAAGTAGGTACCTACTTATGTAGTTTCATTTCCACAATCCAGTCATGTTAGAATATACGTATTAACTAAATCACGCGGCCAACAACGCGTTGCGAGCAACTCGTTAATTTAAAGTATTATAGCCCAAAATGTACCATACCCAAATAACGGACACGTAACAGAACAAACCAGAAATCATAATTACATTGGACTTTGTACGGTGAGCACGAGGTGCCTCGAACGGGTTGAATGTTTTAGTAGGAAAAGTCAGGTTAGAAGAGGTGGAATGGCATAAAGAGTATAACGTGGGCAGAAAGAATAACGGGCAAGTAGCATGAACTCAGCTGAGAGGTAAACTATGCTCTGCCGGGCCAAGCCACACCGAACGAATTTCGTTGTTTTCGCTCCATTAAATAATGGAAATTGCACAAACGATAAACAAACACAGTCACCCGCTCGCAAGAGGCCTGTAGTCGACACTGAGGTCGTTTGGTAGCTCGTTTGGCTTACAAGTTTATTCTTGTGATTAAGTTACTTTCTAACTTCCAACAAAATGGTAGAAACGATAAGAATATTCAGTTAAAAATTTTTAAGGTTTAAAATATTTATAAAAATTAATTAACATTCAAGAAATAAGTACTTTTTTGGTATTTGAATGGAGAAGAAAAATTACGTTTACGAATATGTAAAAAAAAGTAACACTATTTACTTCTATAAATTTTCGAATGTTAACTTTATTTGTATTTATTTTTAGCTCTCTAGAATTTATGAACTCCTGTTATCTATTACTCCTGTTATTCATTTGTATCCTTTTAAAAAACTCTTGTTTGTTAAATTAATTACTTTTACCACAAAAATACTTAATATTTTTTAAGAAATTTCATTAAATTATGCCTTTCTCTTATGTCAATTTGTCTTTTTTTCCTAATAAAAAATATATACGAGTAGATACAAAGAAAAGCAGCCATCCTGGGGAAAAAGTTACCATCCTCGGAAGAGTTGCCATCCTCGAAAAGGTTATCAACCCTTAAAAAAGCTTCCGTCGCACAGTGGTCCAGAAAAATATTAAATTATTATATAAATTAAACAAAAAAAAATATTAAAAAACGTTGTTTTAATATTAATATAATTTATATTTATATTAATATTTTTTATTATAAAATGTTAAAATATTAAAAATTATATAAAAACCTTAATTAAATAGTTAATAAGTGCATTTAATCAAGGCCAATTTACAGACGAGCCATAAAATTTGAACTTTGGACCCCTATAGCTATATATAAAATCAGTGGCAAGATTTGGTGAAACCCAGAGAAATTCTCTGTCACACAACAAAAAAAAACGCATCTCAAAATATGATCAGAAGTTCTAGATTTTAGGCCGATCCTTCCTTTTTCTGGACCACTGTGCGTCGTGGAAAAAAAATGTTTTCATTCTGAATGCTTTATGGTGCATTCGCTGCCGGGAACATCCGTTATACCTTAAGAATCCAAATGCGGTGAAAATAATTACTTAAAGTAATAACGTTTCGTCAACGTACCTACGTGTTATACAAAACGCTAGAAAGCAGGTCCCAGAATCGGATGTGGCGGTTACGAGCACGAAAAGTCATATATGTACTTTCTGAAAATATGAGTAAGCAAGAGCCAGGAATATTAATTAAAAACTCGTTCGCCTTTGTTTTTCTTAGTAGAAAAACAGATGCACGATTTTATGAAAACTAATTTCTTAACTCAGTTGTCTCACCCAGTGTTACCCAAAGTGTGTGTGGTACAAGTACCTCAGTGCCTCAGTTTTATCTTCTTATTCTTCAGTGGCAACACCAAAAACACTTAAATTCATTTTAAAAAAAAACCTAACAAAAGCCTCCATTCGAACATGCACAGTCAGTCGTTTTCTCTTTGCAATACTTCCGTTCAAAATATTTCCTTTAAATTCTCCCATTATTTTAACTGACACAACACGAATGGTTTAAAATCTAGGACATCGATTATAAAAGGGGAAAAAAAAGAAATATGTTTACAAATTCAAAAACATTGAAGGAAATGGGTATATTGTATGTATCCTATACTTGGTAATGCCATGATCAAGATGGTGTCGGTCAGTAAGTTTCCTCCAGTAAAATATATATCTGAAGATATTTTCAAACAGGAATTTTATTTAGGTTTTTAAAGGAATTGTTCGGTTATAATAAGTCTTTTTTAGGGTTTCCAATGTTTTTAATACTAAAGGTATATTCAAAGCATACTAGAGGTACATATATTGAAAATACTATGCATTGCATACAAAAAGTCTTCATTACATTCTTTGCATTCACTTTGATAGTATATTAAATTATTATAAGAGATTAAAAAATTATCTATTATTAAATTTAAAATTAACAGAACCTTTGGCAAAATGTAGATGAGATGTGCAATAATTTGGAATTTTATTTTGAGGGTCTTTAAAATGGACAATAACGTTTCTTTAAGTAAAATTAAAATTATCTTGGTTGTTAATCTTCTTAAACTGCACAAGCATAATTCAATATGATTTAAAGCTATTCAGTGGTGATAATTCACCCACCACCACCGCCACCACAGAGTTTACCTGCATAAATTTTAAAATTCTCATCATTTATCATTTATTTAGATCAATGAATTTATGGCTTACCGTAATTTCCATGGACCTGGGCACAGATTTTTCACATGCTTTTATTATAGTTTTTTCTAATCTTTAGAGTTCAATTTGAAAAACTTTTACGACGCCAAAAAAAAAAAGCAGTTCAAAAATATCTTCGCGGCTCTTTTCTACCTTCTTCGCTACGACATTCACTCTCTTTGTCTGGTTTTTTTTTGTCACCGAATTCTCCTTCCCAATTTTACACTATTTTACTCACGTTTAAAGGTTTGTCAACCTCCAAAAGTTTAATGGCCCTTTTCGTGCAAGAACGTAACAAAAACGAAAATATAGCATTGTTATTTATTGGGTGAATGGTATTGACTTGTGAATATTACGCCCGGGAATACCTCTCAAATTATTACATTGTAAATTTTTTCCGTTTATAATCGTCGAGGGTTACCCCTCGCGAGAGTCGAGTGAGTTTTTCTATATCAAAATATCAGCAAATATTCATAAATTATAGCGGCATTAAAAACAAACCCTAAATTTTTTCCGACAGAAATAATGTAGGATTGAAGAGAGTATGCAAAAGAGCTATTTTTGCTGCTGCTGTGTGGATTTATTACTATTGCAATTTAATGAATGTTATGTGATAAATTGTTAATAAATTAGTCACTTTCAATTTAAAATAGTACTCGTATAATATTAAATAATACATTTTATTTAGAACCAGAAGATATGGTTCACGCTGATAATGCATAAAACTTTGCATTACATTACAATTGATTTTGGAAAAGCCTTTTTATTAAAGAGAAAAATGAGAATGTAAAAAAATTTAAGATGAAAAATTAAAAAATATTTGAAAAATTCTGGTATATTCATTTTAGAAGCATGTACAAAACCATAATTAATAATGATATGTACATAATAACTGGAAAATAAGACAAAATTTAAAAAAAAACAAAGTCAATATAACCCCTTTTTTGAAGAGGTTTTCCGATGAAATTTTTTTAAATTCTCTTAACGTAAATTCTCTTTTAATATATTATAAAATAACGATATGTTATTCTTAACTGAAAAAAAATTGTGTGAAAAGGAACGAAATCATTATCAAATAAATTGAAATCTTAAGTCGAGAACTGGAAGAACTTATTTAATGGAACATTTAGGAATTGAATAGTAATAAAATTCGATTATTCAAAAGCAAACAATTGCTGAATTAAAGCAAAAATAAGAGCCCGAGTGAGAATATGAAATAAATTTTTACAAGACGACATAAAAATGCAGTCTAAAACTGAAATTATGTATTTAATTTTATTATTATACACAATTAAATTAACAAATTTTAGAGGAATTTTAAAAATGATTATTCCTTTTTCAATTATTTCACCCTCAAGAAATTAATAAGTAATTAATTAATCTACTTCTTGCTAAAAAATTAAACCTAATATTAAACAAAATACATATTAAAGCAATTTAAAATTAATATTATTTTTAAACCAAAGGTTTTTGTGGTACGAGTATTTTGTTAATTAAAACTTTGTCAATAAAAAAGATAAAATAAAGTAATATAAACATTTAAATTTAAATTTTTATAAAAACATAAAATTGATATTATTGTTATTATTATAAACTTACGATATAAATAAATGGAAAATTAAATGAATTTAAGAATTACGTTTCAGACAAAATAATACGAAAATTTTTGATGAACCATTAACCAAAGTATTCCAAAATATTCCATCTATACCGTGCCAGTGTTCAATAATAATTAATCCGCTTAACAGATATATTTGTTTGTGCAGTAGATCACTTTGAACCTTAGAGACTTTGAAGAGTCATTAGATTTTTCAAGTCCTTTTTGTCTCTAAAGCTGAGTTTTTTTTTATTGAACTGAATGATTGATGATAATCCCGACAGCGCAATAAATAATGGCATAAGTTCGCAAGCTGTACGAAAAACGTTACATTCGCGTTACATTCTCTTAAATAAAATATCTCTTTTTTTTCTTAATAAAATTTAACTATTAAAGTGACATTGTTTTTATGTCAGATTATGCATTTTAGTTGACATTAATTTTTAAAGTGGTCTAAGTTAGCTGTGCTTCGTTCAATTTGAAATTTATGCATGTATAGACAAGGAATCAGTCTATAATGGTTCCGGTAAATACACTTCAATTAAAAATTAAAAAGTACTACGTACTAAGTACTAAAAGTGCTATTTGTGTAATCCTCAAAATGTGAAAAACATAAAGATTCCTACTTTTTTTTTATGAAAAGTTTGAAAAATTTGAGGGACATTTGAATCCACTGGAGAAAGCAGCTTGCCTAGCATCCAAAAAGGTTACTCACAGTCTTTTGGGAAATTTTTTTGAAAAAAAAAATTATTTTTCCTAAAAAAAGCTCATTGTTTATTCTAAAATATTTGTTTCATTCTAAACCATCTTTTTTTTTCTTTTATTTTAAAAGTCGTCTAACTGATTTACAGCTATAAAAATCACTTTTCTTACAAGTTCCAAGACTCAAATATGTGAAAATTCTAATATTTCATTAGTAAATAAATATTGCCTAGACTAATTTTGGGCTATACAGGTTTCCTTTTGCACCTTTTGCCAAACAAATTCATCCTTATGCAAATGAAATTCAACCTTTTGCAAATCGAATTCTCCCTTTTGCCAATCAAGTATTTCTACTTTCATATTTTATTAAAAACATCTGATGCTTGCAACACATGACTTCCTTGTGCGACTATTAAATTGAGTTATTTTATATAAAATTCTACAAAGCACTTAAAGAAAAGTGCCCCTTCGGCACAACCGATTATAACCCAGATCAGAAGTACACACTTTTATGTTATCACAGTCTAAAATACAAAATAATAACTCTGTACGGCTGGCCTTTTTTGATCTCATGTTGTTGGATGGTGTTTGGACTTACTGGATTTTATCCTTTCCCTCGGCGATAGGCCACTCTCACAAGAGAAACAGTGGCGAGAAACAGTGGCGAGGCGGTCTACCGCAAAAGACCATCATTCACAATCTATACATAAGCCCCTTTTTTTGTTGTGCACTCTACGTCATTGATTATGGCCCATTTTAGTTTTTGTGGCCAAAAAGCAAAGCTTGGATAAGTTTGAAATCTTTTTTCTATATTCTCTGCAGAAAATTTGTAGGTACATACATATGTATGTATGTAAGTGCCTGTGTGGGGTGGGTGTGTATGCGTGTGTGTGTGTTACGCTCATGTGTTACTGCTGGCAAACTTTGCGAAACTTTATCCTTTTTTTTGTTTTTACGGTTCTTTAATTAAAAACTAGAAATTGTGAGGATTTACTTTGTCAAATAGAAAAAAAGTAATTGTGTTTGGAGAAAAAAGCGAAATAATTCTGCCACACGCCGTCGCCAACCCCTTTCAGTTTTCCACAGAGGCGCAAAGCAAAAACAAGGCAATAGTAAAAAAAAAAAAAGCGATGGCAAGGAAAAGCAAAAGAAAGGGAAAAAGTCACATCTACGGAAAAAATAAAGTAAACAAAGCAAAGCACGGAACAAAAGCAACGTTTAAAAAATAAAAGTAAAATAAAGTAAAGGAAAGAATTTTTTTTTATTTATTACACGACCATTGTTCACGAATTTTATTTCTTGGTCCTTTAGATATAAGAGAATTTTTTTCAAAGGCCTTTATATCTCAATTCAAAATCCGTTGTTGAGAACTCAGAACACTGTTTCCTAGAATACAGAGCCCGTTTCTAAAGGAGCAAGGACTTCTCCGCGCTTAAAAGCCAGATTTATACTCTTAAGATAGCGGAGCATTTAAAGCCAGAGCCTTTTTTCAGAAACGAAAGCAAGAGTTTCCTTTTTTAAAATTAGAACTCTCTCGTTTAATAGACATAGCCATTTTTTGAGCATCCAAAACGCATCCAAAACTTTCTTCAAAAAACCGAACTTTTTCGCTTTGAGGCAGCACACTTTTCTCTAGCATCCAGAGCTCTTTTATCAAGAAACCTGACCGTTTTCCGTATTTTTCTTTAGTAACCAGATAATACGAACCATTCAGAACCATTTTCTATACATATTTGTATACTAATGCACAAAACTAATTCACAAAAGTAGTCTGAAAAGTTTGTTGTATAGGTTGAAAGAGATAATTATATTATGATTAAAATGCCACACATCATTATTGCAAAAAAAAACAGGAGAAAAGGGATGATTAAGTGTAGTGGTGGTAGGAGTGGCATCGAATTTGAAAGGTCGAACATCAGACGACCAAACAGACAAGAACAGTGATAACTAAAGCAGAGGCAGAAGGGCATATACATGCTATAATTTTAATTCCTTGAATAGAAAAATGGCGATACATGCAATCCACACTTACACACACAGATCTTTGTATAAATCCATTTTGAAAAAAAGCTTGGTTTTTTAATAAAATGAAATTAATTAGTTTATTTCAGTATCACTAAATTAATATAATTTACAAAAGGTACATATCATTTAAAAATTAAATAACTTTTCGAATAGTTAAATTTTAATTAAGTAGTTGTTTTTTTTTCTTGTTTTTATTTGTTTTATTTTTTTTTTTTTATTTTTAATGAATTTTTCCAATTTGGTTTAAACATACATACATACATACAGACAAACATTATAAACCTTTTACATTTTATTTTTGTTTCTTTTTGCGTATTTACATTTTAATTGCGTATTATTTAATTAAAAAAAATTTGTTTGGAAATTAAAAACTTGTAAATTAAATAAACATTTTTGAAGTTTTCCTTTTAGTTTAAATTTATTAAATAACAAAATCATTTTTTTTTTTTTTTTTTGTAAATTAAACTACTTTTAGTCGGTATGAGTTGTTTTTCCTTTTCGCTAAAATATTAAGGATTGACTTTTATTTCGTTAATTATTGTTTTATTTAAATTCAAGAGATATTATTATTATTATTATTATTATTCTTTTAACTTTACTTTCTACTTTCGAAGGCACTTTAGTTGATTTTACAGAACTAATTTATTACTAAAGTCTAAAGAAAGAAATTAAATAATCGATAATCGTTATACAAATCAAGATATCGTATCGAGCCAATTTCAGTTTTTCTCCTCACTCTATTATCTATTATTTGTTTAAATTTTTTTTTTTAAATATTTCTGGTCATTTTTTTGCGTGTTTTTTTTGTGTGTTTTTTATTTAAATATTTTTTCGAAATTTAAAACTTTTCGAATACTGCTGCTATTTTACATAGTTCCTTCACATACCAATGATTCGTTATATTTTTATAAAATCATTTGTTCTTGCAAGAAACTTACCGTTACCGAACAACCCAAAGAAGAAATATAAATATAATGCAATACAATTCAATTTAAATACTTAACAGGCTTAAGCTATATCTAATCGTAATTTCAGTTATCCTTAATTAACCCTAACGCCATTCGATTATTATGAGCTAATTTGCTCATTCGCTAAAATCCGTCCGGCCGTATACCACCCATCTCTCTCACACTTAAACTTAAACTAACATACGCGCCATAAACCAACCATTATGCCGCGCTAATTGTGTTTCGCAAACACAATTTTCATTACGGCCACTAACTAATTGTTTATTTAAGGAACAAGGTTCCGTTTAGTATCTATTTAGTTTATTGTATTCGTGTTTACTGTATTAAATTTAGCACATCTACGATATAGTAAAGGTATAACAACAGCTAGTTAATAGTCTCTTTAGATAGCTATGCTTTATTAATGTTTATTTGAATGTGTGTGTGTGTGTGTGTATTTTATAGTATGTTTTGTTTACAACCATTAGTTTTAGCATACTTACGTATTTATTTATGTATATGTACTATGTAATATACTTCTACAATATGTACATATGTACATCTCATTTGTGAGCAACCCACGTAGCAATCTCACTTTACTACACTCACTTTTCTTCCTCTTGTTGAAAAAGAATTGATGTCATTTTCAATTTCATTTCATTTGTTTAAGCCTTTGGCAAACATTGCAGCTCTAAAGTTGTAATTTTTTATGTGAGCTTTTCTTTTTCGAAAATGTCTTCAAATAAATGATAATTGTCTCGACACGCCAACTGTTCTCACTCAACAGTCTCAATGAGACAATATCAATTCACAGAGAAAAATAACGGTTGTCATATTGAAAATCGGTCGTTGTCGATTGGAAATCCATACATTAAAATTATATTAAAAATTTTGAACAATCAAAATTTTACAATCGATTGTCAATATGAAGATGGCACTCGTTTGCAATTTTCTGTATTCAAACTGTTCCTTTCGTTCTTCAGATTGATTGTAGCGTTCTTCATATTGACAACCACGTTCATCATTTTGAAAATCTACCCAGAATAAATTGTAAACGATAGTTTAAGTTAAATTGAAGTCTCAAAAAATTCGATTTCTTTCTGTCTTTATTGGGCCAAGTTCAAACTAGTTTCTTACGCCCACTTTCTGTTGTTGGTTAATTTTTACGGTTTAGTTGCCAGACGTCTGTTTTGGGCGTCTGTTCCGTTTTTGTCAATCAAATTCGATCCGCCCATTTCAATGAACCAATTTTAATCCATCCGTTCGTCGTTCGGTCAGTTTTCGGTTTAACGGTTATTATACTGTCATTTTGTTTAATGCTATTTCTCTCAGAAACGCTCAACCAGTCTCTGCGATCAGTTTCGGCCTCTCAGTTCGCGATTTGTCAGTTTCTTCAGCCGATCGATCAGTTTCTGTAGTCGGTTTGTTTCTTGTATACACAAGAAATTAAAACAAAATTAATAAATTTAAATAAATAAACAATTTCGTCTAATAATATTATATCTTATTTAAATAAATAAGTAAAATAAATTAATAAAATGTAAAATGAAATTAGTTATTACAATAAAGAAGGTCATAATCACCAGGTAGGTAAGGTTTTAAGTGACCTTATTTATTGAGGTCACTTAAAGGTTGATTAAATGAGGTCACTTGAAAGGTTGATTAAAATGAGGTCACTTGAAAATTTTTTCAAAAATGAATCGCTTAAAATACATAAATAAGGCTACATTTTTTATAAAAAATCACCTTTAAAATCTTTGTCACCTGCCGGTAGAGAGACAAAACATTTTCAGTTATGTATTTCTAATCACCCTGTCTCACTTTCTCTCACACTCTCGACTCGACTCGACGCTCTCTCTCTCTCTCTGATACTGAAATTAAAATTGATGTATGCTTTACGAATTTCCAGAAACGGTAACGTAACGGTAACGTAACGGTACGTTACCTTAGCTGTCAAAGTTTGTTGACATTTAGAAACAGTATGTACGCTCCGATTGACTTACGTTGTGGCGGTGTTTTTCTTGCTTGAGTTGTTGTAGGTGTTGGTGTTGTTTCAGTGTGACATTTTCTTGATTGGCTTTGGCGTTATCTTGGCACTTCGTTGGTGTCAGAGCATCCAAAACAATCGAGTGCGAATTTTCTCTCGCCGCGGCAAGAGTTGTTGTGTCAGGACCAGCCTTGGTTGCAGCACCACCTTCAATGGCAGCTGCCCGACCCACAGCTCCTAATACTGCTGCTGCTGCTGCTGCTGCTGCTGCTGCTGTATCGGCTGCCACGTTCGTTGGCGGTTTATGAATGCACCCTTCGATATCATGATCCTGGGAATTACGTCATCCATAATAAAATTGTGAATTTGCCGGTAATCCGGTGGGCAGAGTCCGCGGAGCGATGCCATCGTAAAACGGTTCTTGCTGTTGTGGCAGCGCATTGACCGACTTGGCGGGACGACGCAAAGTGGCATTCGCTAATACGTGATTGGAGAACGGTACGTGTGGCTGCTGGCGTTGTTGCAGGCCGCTGTATAAAGCGTTGCTGCTGGGCACTGGGCTGGAAGCGGGCGGCGGTGTTAGCAGCAGCGGTGGCCTTTGAAGAGCTCCGCCATCGGCATTTATGATGTAGCCAGTGCGGAAAGTGGGCGCTGTTGTGTATTGAGCTAGCGACGTGATGGGAACCATGGTGGTGCCTGATCGAAAACGAAATGGAAAAGATCCCAGAACTTTATCTAGAAAACTTTCTCGAAGAGAATTTCAAAAGCTACGGAGATATGAAGGAAGGAAAGAGGGAAGAAAGAAAGAAAGAAAGGAAGGAAGGAAGGAAGGAAGGAAGGAAGGAAGGAAGGAAGGAAGGAGGGAAGAAAGAAGGAAGGAAGGAAGGAAGGAAGGAAGGAACGAGGGAAGAAAGGCCGTTTATGTTTTCTTAAAAACGCGCCGAACTAAGTCCGGAGCTCTGGCACCACCCGTTACGCATTCCCGAACTGTTCTCTCGCCACTTACCGCCGACACTTCCATTACGTGTACTTACCGAGGGCGCTGCTACCAGCGCCGCCGCTACTGCTGCTGCATATGGCCATCGCTCCGCTGCCAATCACTATGGCCGGCGTCAGAGCGCCATCCAGGGTCCCCGCAGACACTGCACTGACAGTGCTGTTGTTGCTGTTGCTGCCGTTAGACGGCACGAATGCGTTCGAAGTGATGCCGATGATGTCGGGCGAGTGTCGAGAGCCGCACAAAAGTGGATTCGCAATCAGACCGGTGGTCGCTGCTGCACCTCCGCCGACCGACTGCACCTCTGGCCGTAACAGATTCGAGGAGGTATGAGTTAGGTTTGGTGTTGCCAGACTACCATACAGATTCGAGGCCAAGCCATAGTTGAGATAATTCTAAGCAACGTAAAAAGACAAACACACAAAAATGGCGTTCCATTCATTATTATCGGTACGTTCGATTCCAGTCTGACAAATTAAAACGCACTCACCTCATTTTTTGAGACACTGGGCACCGGAACCGATGCGTTTAAATCTATATCAGCCTCATCTAACTCGGAAATGCTGTCATTGAAGCCGTTCGGTAGCGTCGTCTCTGCGCCAGCGCCATCCACGGCGCCTTTCAACGATGAACTGGACTGAGCTTCACTGTCGGCGCCGTTTCGCTTCAGGACAATTACGCGTATCGTGATGATGACAATGCAGACGATGACACCAACAAAACCGGCGATTAAAAGATATAAGTACAGGCGTTCCTGATCGTCTGGCCAATGTGAAAGGAAAAAGTAGAGAAAAGAGGGAAGGAATTAATGACCCCTTTTGAACAAATTCTACTCTTTGCAATAGAAAGAGTAGAGAAAAATTTTTTCCAGTCCATTCATCCATAATAATTAAAGCTATCGATTATGAACTTCTGCACTTCTTCTCAATTAAACACGGCAGAGAGGAAGAGAAATTGTCCCGAAAAATACTAATTAAAGGGAGAGACTAAGTCTCTTTATGGTCTCTCATCCCATCTCTCTTAGTCGTACCTTCCAAACTCAAATCAGAGCTATGTGTCATCACTGGATTGACACCATCTTCTCCTTCCCCGAATGGGAATGAACCATTCGCACCGAAATTGTTCACAGGACCGTTTGTTCCGTTTGTGTGTGCAGCACTTGCTGTGGTATTGCTGTAAAGCTTCGGTATAGCTTCAGATTCTTTGTAGGAGAGTTCGTCGTCGTAGAGTTCATTGAAATCACCTTCGAAATCCTCAGGCTCGTCCGGTTCCACATCCGACTCGTATCGATCCTGCAACACTTGTTTCGGAACTGTGCAGAGATAGAGAGAGAGAAATAAAGGAAAATTTCAAATTAAAGCTGAAACATGGCTCAATTGAGTTGTCGTTCGTTTGACCACTTCGGCGAGAAAAAACCGTCATTCATTCCGTCAAACCGACGAACAAACTCGATCGAAGGTAAAGCATACGAGTACACGTACCGCACGTGTAAACAACCTTGAGGTACATGCGTGAGTTCTTGTGGCACGGCGAGCCGAAGGTATTGGCATCGGCAGCTAGGTTGCAACGGCGGCGTCCATGGCAAATCTGCATAACCGTCTCGGTGGCGTACGAAGCCAGGCAAGCTGGAATTGCAAGGAGAGAAAGGTTAAGGTTCTTTAGTCGCCTTCATACTCACTTTCCTCCTTGACGCCTTGCGGCTGTGGACACTGTATGCTTTCATACTCCGTGCGTCCGAAACTGGCACTATAGACGGCGATGCGGGAGTACGGATTGCATTCCAACTGCGCCACATCGTTGTGGCAGGCCACCTTGCTGCGGAATTCGTCTGCAATGGAAAAAGTAAGCGCAAGATATTGTAAATTCTGAATTTAAATGCTCCAGCAGTTGGTAGAAGGCAGACTTTTTTCATTTGGTTCGTTTGGTTGTTAGGCAGAGGCGGCAAAATCTGGCGTATTTCTCTCGAATACGAACGAGCGTTTTGTGGTTTACCCCGAGGCATCATTGCCAATGTAAACTTTATACTCGTGCTGACTTCGCCACGAAAAACTCGTAGGTTTCTTATGTACTCGATGATGAGATTTTATCTGGACACCTTCAGAGGACACCAAACCAAAGAAATTTTGGGCTTTCATAAATTATTTAAATGCCTGAACATTACGGCCGCAGCCGTAACATTTGCTCCAAGTCAGCCAAATATTATTTTCATCCCGAATATTCTTAAAAAACTTCCGAATAAGCTCTGTAGATATTCTTCTTAGTGGAAATAAAGATATTTTGATGATGGTGTGTTTTTATTCATGCCTACCAAACTATATAATGCTCTCTTTTGAAGGAGCAGAGGAGGAAAATTCCTTGTAAATGCCTTTTGGTAGCTTTAGTCTATCAATAGCCAGAAATGAAAAATCTACGACTCTTAGGCTGCGATTTCTAATACTTAGCGAGCGAATAACAAAACTTTTTTCGAAACTTTAGATTTTTATCAAAAAAATGCATTTTGTTCTTGCTGTTGTTTGGTTTGTTTGCTTCCATGAAAAGTCGTACAGAAGACAAGAAACTTTTTCAAAAGAGGTCAATTTTTTTTTCTGTGTTTATAAGAGATTTCAATTTTATATAGTGGTTTTTTTATATTGTTTTGTTTTCGTCCAAATAAGGGCCCAAAAAAATCGAATTATGGCTTCGAAAATAGCCAAATAAAATTATTCTGTGTCATAAAAAAATGGCGGTTGTAAACCATTACGTACATAATTTACGAGTATGTACATAATTCTGGCTGAAACTTGCATGAACTAACTGAATAGTGATGCCAGAATAGAGTCAAATTTGTTAGTTTTGTTCCTGTTTGTGTTTGTGAACTATTTGGAGTAGAAGAAAAGACAAGTTCCACAAGTTTCATAAAATGAAAAAGCATTAAGAAAAGAAACACCTTTTTTCAGGAAATACAAATTAAATTAAATTTCTGTATATTTCGATTTATTTAATAATGAGAATTCATTTACAATTCATACATGGTTTATCCGTTATCTTTGGTAAATTGTCGGGGTAAACTCTACACGACTGGGAATGATGGAGAAAATTGTCTGATAAATCTGATAAAGAAATCTTCAGAATTACTTAAAACGATAACACAAAATAATACCTTTCGGCAAGATTGAATCTTTTAAGCTTTTCTGGTGTTATGAAAGCGTTATAAGGATGAAGTTGAAACGCAACACCTTGGAAGTTTTAAACATAACACTTGTCTTCAGGCTATTCACATAACGACACTATCTAATAGTCACTATCTATTTCAATAGTATCTATTTCAATTTTATAAATCTTTCAAGGAGAATGAAAGTGTGTTTCCAAAGATTTAATTGAATTTAACCAAAATTGTCAATTTCGAGAAAACTACTTTTGACAGGATAAGAAAGAAAGAAGGATTAAAAGAGAGTGAGAAAGAGAAGGAGAAGAGAAACCAATGAAAACTGGATTTGTTTTCATACATTCGAGTTCGCTTGAAAATGAATGGCGAAGACCGCCAGACATGAAAAAAACGCGTAAAATGCGGTAAAAACTTGTCCGAAAAACTGGCAAAAGGAAAAACAAAAGCAATAGAACTCTTAAGTAAGTGGTAAAAGCTATCGCAAGTGGTAAAAAAAAGAAACATTTTGTGAAGAAAATGAAGCTTCGTTTGGCGAAGCGGAATTATGTTTGTTAGAACGATGGGTTACCACGTAAGAAGGTGCCACTTTTTGTGGCATTCAATTTGTACATTTCTAGAGTTCTTACACGAAGTCATTCTTTTTACTGAAGTTTTGACATATTTTCACTCTTTTTTCTTGCTTTTCTGTCTTGACAGATGTAAAGAGGAATATTTTTTTTTTTTTGTAGTTTCTGAATTCTACCAAAGACGTACGACAAATTGCACTTGCCGTAGCGTTGCTTGCAGCTGTTTCAAAATGACACCATGAATGAATGAATGAATGAATGAATGAATGAATGAATGAATGATATGATATCAGGGCAAATTGCCAGGAAGTATGTTAAAGTAGAAGACATAGTTCTTATACTTTCTTTTCCTTCTTTCCCTCTCATTTCTCTTTTTCATATATATTTTCCGCCACTTCAAAAGTGTTATTTTAATTTGATTTCCTGTATTTTTTAATAGCTCAGGCTTTTTCAATTGAGAGAAGAAGAGGAGCAAGCTTTTACTCGTTCTTTTGCTTAGCTGTACCTAAATTTTAATTCCTTTGCATTTGATTTAAAACTCTATCGTCTTTTGGCCAGGAAGAACTTATCCAGTCTCTTACGACACTTTACGCTCTTTACTGTATAACCAAAGCAAGCACAGTGGTGAAGAATTTCCTTGAAGAATTTATTTATTAATTTTCGAAGGAATCCCCCGAAAACCAATATCTCGAGCAGCAGGCAAGACTTAAGTTCATGTTGTTATTAATCTAGATATACCGGGTTAACCATTTTCTCTTTCGGAAAGTGAAGTAAAAAAAGCGCACTAAACAAATATTCAGCTATCGATAGAATTATTATTTCAATATGATGCTTGGACTCGGTCATTATGTGTGAAAAAACAATATGGTTCTAATGACATCCACGGGACCATTTGCAGGCCTCAATCCTTTTAAGGTAATTTTTGATGACTTTTTGACACAAGTCGGGCAATAATTCGGCCATAAATTGAGGTTTGTCATTCTTTAAATGCTCCAAAGTTGACGAAATGTTCGCATAAATACGGTCTTTTGTGTAGCCCTACAAGAAGATATCTAAAGCCATCAGATCGCACGATCTTGCTGGCCAATCGCCAAATCGCGAAAAAAACGCGTCCTGGAAATTTCTGCCGCAGTAAAGCAAAAAACCGGCCGTGTTGTATGACTAGTGGCACCATCCGGCTGGAACCAGATATCGTCCAGATCCATACCTTCAAGTGCAGGCCACAAGAAGTCCTTTACCATTGCCTAAATGCCGAGCGCGCCGTGGAATCGATAAATTTGGGTCGTCCTCAACACTAAGGCTCACAGCGGCAATGTTTTCGATCGAGCGTGCAAAGCGATGATGCACAGACCTTACAATGTCTGTAACCGATCCAGTTTCTTCGAATTTTTTCACTACGTTTGAAATTGTACGCTCAGTAGGACGATTATGACGACCATAATGTTGTCGTAAAGCACAAGTTGCGGCCACAAAAGGATCAACTTTCGTGTAGAATGCTTTAACAAAGTTAACGCGCGTTGTTCTATGGTAAAACGATCCATATAGTAAAATGGCAAACCTTCAACTAAACAAATGCTAGTTCGGATGACACTGACATTTGACAGCTGCCAAATGGCAGGGCTTTACTTTCCGTAACTCGAAATGGATAACCCTTTATTATGTGGTTTTGTGATGTACTTATTTCAGTTATGCTTCCTTTAAACCTTCTTTGGAGGATGCAATTATTTACATTTTTAACGCATTCTTTAAGCTCTATGACCACTGTACAATTTAAATTTTGTTAAGTCTTGAGCGTTGCTATCATGTGAAGTTGAGCTGCCACCGTTTTATGGTCGCAGTTAAATGCTTTACTTATCACTCGCAGCCGGCGACCTCTGTCTGTCTGTGCGAGTAGTTTAGGGCACACACACACACACACACAAACAAAACAGGACTGGCAAACTTAAAAACATTTTACAAAAAATGTTTGCATAAGTCCGCAGCTGTCAGAGCTTTATCGCCGTCTCTGACGCTGTTGTTTTTGCTGCTGCCGCCATTTGCGTTGTGGTTGCTGTAAGTCTTTTTGTTACAATTGTTTTTCGACACTAAAGCAACAACAAAATTTCATGTCATTTTATCTATGGCAAACACCGTTTCCAATTTAACGAAAGAGTGTTGCCAGCGTTGCCAGCTCAACAGGAATGCCAACTCAACGCAACTGCCAACTCTAGGAAGAGATGGAAACTGCACAGGGTTGCCAATTGAAACGAAACCGGTTTTTTTTATTGTATGTTGCTTTGGTGTAAACATGAAAGATAAATGAATTCACTTCACAAAACCGTCAGTCCGTGCGTTTTTGTGGTATGAAGTGACAACAAAAAATTAAGTTGACTCTTGAATTTTTTCCGAAAACTGTTGGTAGTTGGCGTTTAAATTTCGAGAAAGCTAGAAGCCAAAACTTGGCGCATTATACGTAAAGCATACATTTGAACGATAGAGAGATAAAAAGTTTCGCAATTTTTCCAAATAAAAAAAATCAAGAAGAAAAAACGTTACATATCTCACTTTAATACAAAGTGACAAAATCTCCAAACTAAAAAATCTGAAAATAGCAATTTCGACATAAGTTAATTTCGACTACTTTGTATGCAGAAATTCTTTTCAGCGAAAATTGAGTGCATTTTTCCTAAGGACTTTTGTTTGAATTTTTGCCGCGGCTCAAGGAAATTTCGTCTCGGGGATTTTTTAAATAGATATTATGCGTCCCTAACTTAGAAGATATAAGAAAATATCTTCTTACCATCAGAAAAATTAAAAATTAAAGTTGAATAATTTTAAATGAAAGTAATGCATAAATGCTTCTTCTTCTTCTTCATTTAAAATAGGCTTATTTAAAATAGGAAATACAATCTGCAAGAATCAGGCTTTTTCGATAGAATGACTTGGAAAACTTTATAATTTATTATTTTCGGTATATTCTACAGAATGCAAATTTTATTTATTTAGAAATTAGCATTTGCTTTTTATGAAGTTTAGTGTTTGTACCGTAAAATTTTCTGCCCTAAAGCGAGGAGTAGAGCGAGAAAGAGGCAAGGATCATGAAATGCACCTGCTTAACAGTTGAAGAATTGAATTTTCTTTTTAATGCAATGCGAAAGTTTTTGTTAACTTTTGAACTTTCTGGTGTACGATGAATATCATTTATGCCGGAGCGGAGTTTATTGAAGCAAATATTATTAAAGGGTAAAGTAGTAAAGGCTTATCATGAAGGTTGTTTTTTCATGGGAAGATAACATCTGTTTTTGATTTTTTGTTTTTTTTTTAGAAACATTAAGATTATCCTAATGAATTTATTCATCAAAATACGAGTACTTTGATACGAGTATATTCCATTATTTTGTATATAAAATTGTATTGTATTGTATTTTTTTATTAAAAATTTTATTGTATTATATAAATTTTTTTTTAATTTCAATAAAATGCTATTCGTTTAATGTATTTTTCTCTTTCTTTACACGAGGCCTTGAGTAGGCCTCGGCAAACTATGACCATCGATCGATTTTCTTAATAGTCATGGACGCATTGAGAAAATATAAACATTAAATATATCAAAAAAAAGCTCGAACTTTTTCTTCGAGCTAACTTTTGACAGCCAAGCAAAGAAAATGACAATCATTAGACAGCGCTTCTGTACTTTTCTGTGCTTTTCTCTCTCTTATTTTGACATTAAAGTTCAAGCTACTCTCCCAGTTTGTAGCTGGAGCTTAAAAAGTACGGAAACAGACCTAATCTCATCAGTGCTACAATACCATGAAGCACGGAAAAAGTAGGCAGCATTGAAGTATAAAGTTAAACCAGATTTAACCATTTTAAACCATTTTTCTCTATAAAGGTATTCACCTCAACTAAAATAAATATCAGCCGGTGCTTCCTTTACGAATTTACTTTACCAACGATAACACTACCGTAAGAATATTTATGGGCAATCCCTTCTTCCTTCCTTCTTGATCGCACGGAATGCATTTTGGCAATGCCGCAGAGCGCTTCAACACTAAAATTTCGTTTTAACTTATACTTCCGTTTCCGGTTTATTGTGCAACTCAACCTACAGTTTCTTTTTCTACTCTATTGTACTCGCAGGTACTCTTATGTACGTACGTACAATACATACTCTTCCATTTTTTGTTTAAAACTGCCCCAAAGCAACGACGATTGTGACGATTCTTGCGTTGAATTCTGGCAACTTTTATGCTCGCTTTCATTTCTTTACTTCTAGTGCCAACTACTAACCGAAAGACCGCGCTCAGGTTATGCAAATACTTCACAAAACTTACATGGACGACACTTGTAAGCGACTTCCACGATTTTTCGCCGTTTGGGGCATGGATCGACATGGACAGGACTGGAGCTGACAGTGCTGCTGTGGTAACTGCTGGTGCCGCTGGCATCTCCGACTCCGCTCGCTCCCAGGCCTTGATATTGCGGCGAACCGTTGAACTTGCAATGCTTCTTCTTCTGGCACGCCTCCACAACCGTTTGCAACAGTGAATACTGTAGACGATACGACGTTGTATGGTCCAACGGCGAAGTATATGAAAATATGAGAAAAGATTACTACGTTAATAAACAATCAAAAGTCGGGGAAAATTGTTCAATCGTAATTGTTTCATTATTCTAACAAGCTATAGTTGTAAAAAGAAGAGGAAGAACGTTGCCACCAAATTCGAACTTTTCCAATCAATTTTGATATGAAAAAAACTTTCGGTTAAATCCGAAATCTAAATCTTTTTCGAGTACTTTTTTTTATTTTATGCAATAATAATAATATTTTTTTACCAAATTGATAGATTTTTAGAAGCCTGAAAAAGTAGGCGCTCTATCATCTCAAGGTCTAACAATTTACTATATAAAGACTTGAATTTTGACAGAAAATTGAAGACAGAATTCGTTGGAGGAACATAAAATAATGAATTTTATTTAATAAATTCTTAAAACAAAATGCATAAATTCATAAATTCATCCTTTTAAAATTAGAATTTAAAGCCTCCAAAACGAAATTGAATTTCTTTAAACTTCATAATCATAGATATTAAGTTTATTTATGCAAAAGTAACTCAAGGAAAAAATAGATAACATTCTTATTCTTACTATTATTATTATAAGAATAAAGTCATGACCGTTTGAATTTCTGAACCAGAATTCTGTGAACAATAAAAACAACTCCGTAGTATTTAATGAACCTAAATATTGAAACTCTTACCTAACTTGTGATGATGTCTAACAACCATTTATTATTTATTTTTACTTAGTTTCTCTCAGTTACTTTCCACTTGATGAAAGGACGCGAAAGAAAAAAAAATACAACAGCTCAAATATACGTCGAATACCGAACGCCCCGAAATTAACCATCATGAGTCTAATGACCCCAACATTTTGTTTGTTAGACCGCAACAATTAAGAATGGTCTTAGCAACAACAATGAAACAATAGCAACTATGATATTTAATGATGCGTATCACCGACAATAATTGTCAGTATAAGAAACGAAACGACAGTCTTGCGGTGGATATTCCTAACCAAGGGTAGTTTTCAGGGTAGATCTCTCTTGCACTGAAGAGAATTTACTGTTTTTCTATTCTTCTTCTAATTTATTCTATTCTTACCTACTCCTGGTGTCCTTGACTTAAGGCTTGAGGCTAAGAGAAAATTTATGGGATTCCATGTTTATGATAATACCACGAGGCGTATACTACAACGCGCTCTACCCAACAAAAAAACCAAGTCAGACGACAACCCAAACTGGGTTGAACGAATTTAGATTTTTTTTGGTTTTATTTTTCCATCATTCTTCGCATTAATTTTTGATACTATTATAATTTTTCAGTGTATTTACTGCAAAATGAGAGGCAAAATGAGACGCAAAATGAGACGCAAAATGGGACAAAAGGAAAAGTTATGGTTTATAATAGTCATTGTCTGTGTCGTATTTTTGTGCTCGTGGGTAGAATTTCAGTTTTTTTGTTGTTAAATTATTTAAATTTTAAATTAAATTCTTTGAATTTGAAATTTTTTTAAGGCACGACTGTCCTCTTTTCGTTTACACAGTCTTAGTGCATTGGTCCATTTTCTAGATTCATCCGCAAAAACTTGCGACCAGTCTTTTTTTTTTGGTTGTGTTTTGTTTTTTTTTTTGCTTACCTGCAACGCATTCGGCCACATGCAATTTTCCGGTGCATTATCCACAGTCTCATCGGAGCTATTGTTCAATGGAGCCAAGGTGGCGCCACTCGACGATAACTCTGTCGCAATGGCCGCGGCCAGTCCACCGTATCCACCGCTTACATAACGATTTGCTGGCACTTTTTGTGCAGGTGAGCCAAAAATAGAACCACGCAGTAAATGTTTTGTTTTAGAGCGTAGCTGTACAGTATCACTGCTTGCCGTCGCACAAAGTTCCTCAATGCTGATGCCATCTGCAGAGACAAAGCCGCATGAGAGACAATTAAAATCATAATCAAAGAACTTTGAACCATTGAAGCAATGAGATAATACAATTAGATTGTCAAGAAAGAAAAGCAAGGCAGATAAATAATGTATAGGGTTAATATAAGGGTTAATAATAGAGTTATCCATTTTCTCTTTCGAAAAGTGGAGTTAAAAAAAGCACACTAACTATTCAGATCTCGACTGAATTTTTCTTTCGGTATGATGCTTGGACTTTGCCATTATGCGTGAGAAATAATATCGTTCAAATGTCCTCCACAGGACATTGTGCAGGCCTCAATCCTTTTGCGGTAATTTTCGGTGACTTTTAGACAAAAGTCGGGCAATAATTCGGCCATAACTTCACGCAAGACATTCTTCAAATGCTCCAAAATTGAGGAATTGTTCGCACAAATACAGTCTTTCGCGTAGTTCGCCAAAGCTGTCAGTGAATTCTTCACTACGTTTGAAATTGTACGCTCAGTAGAACGATTACGACGACCATAATCTTTTCGTAAAGCTCGAAATGCGGCCACAGCAGAATCAACATTCGTGTAGAATGCTTTAACAAAGTTAACGCGCGTTGTTCGATGGTAAAACGACCCATATAGTAAAATGGCAAACCTTCAGCTAAACAAAGGCTAGTTCGGATCACACCGACTTTTCACAGCTGCCAAATGGCAGGGCTTTACTTTCCGTAACTCGAAATGGATAACCCTTTACTATCACTTTAAAAATCCAATCTTCAGTATCCGTCTTCCTGTTGTTGATGTCCAAATCTCCCTTCCATAAATTTAACCCGTTAATTCGCTTAAAACATTATAGCCATCAGTTCACTTGTCCCTCATTTTTTCTATTTTTAGTTTTGCTGAAACTGCCAGCAATTTGTTAGCTTTAAAGCTCGTTATTATTCTCTACTTCCTCTGTTCATTTCTTAAGGTTTCTTCCTAAACTAAACTTTAAACAGAGAAGAAATAACAACAACAACAACAACGGTGAAGCTTACCTTTAGCGATGAATTTGTTGTACTGAGCAAATTCAATGGAGATGCTGGTACCGCGCGGACAAGCGATAAGCACCTGGTCCGTGTCGCATGCTGCCTTCTGGTACGTACGCAAAGTCGCTGACAGCAGAGCTGCGGTCCAATAAGAAAAAAAAAGCGAGCCGGCGACGACGGCAGCAGCAGCAGAAGCAGCACAGAAGATAATCATATAAACAGCCGCGTCAGATAACAGAGGCGGAGATAACAGAGGCAGAAGTAACAGAGGTACAGATAACGGAGGCAGAGGTAACAGAGGTAGAGATAACAGAGGCAGAGGTAACAGAGGCACAGATAATAGAGGCAGAGGTAACAGAGGAACAGATAACAGAGGCACAGATAACAGAGACAGCAGTAGCAAAAACAGCAGTTACAGAAGCAGCGGCAACAGTCAGAGGAAGAAGCATCAGTAACAGCGTTTAGTACAGCAATTTTATATAAATATTAGAATTTTTTGTTTTTTTTATAATTTTAGAATTTTAGATTTATCATTGTTGTTGTTGTTGTTTTTGTTGAGGATGCAAAACAGTTGCAGTGACAAAAAGCAGAGTATTTATCAAGGTAATGAAAAAGCAAAGACAAAATAGATCGATGGATTAAGAAAAAGGCAAGAAAAAGAACAAGAAGAAGAAGAAGCAGAGATATAATAAAAAATAAAAAATTAAACGAAAATGGAGAGATAGATGCAAAGGACATAACACATGCGTTCATACATTGATAAATACGAAAAGGTAAATCCCAAAAGGTAACACAGCAATAACAATACGAGAACAACAAAAAACCGAAACAACAACAACAACATTAACAGCGACAGCAGGAGTAGAACAATAACGCAATGTTGCAACGCAACGCAGTAACAATCGAAAATCCATACGATGCATCAGTATCCATCCCAGATGAATTAATCGGGCCAGAGGATTATTTCCCGGATGAGTTCGGAGAAGCCAACAATATATTGTAGTAGATGGGTTTGAGTTGTTGTTGTTGTTTTTGTTGAGGAGAATGTATACAGGCCAAGGCAAAGTAATTTCATCATAGTTTTTTGTTGTTGATTTTGGTTCGGTGTTTTGTGTGCGGTGTTTTTTATTTTTTTATTTTTTATTTTTTGTTGTTGTTTTTTTTTTTAGATTTAAAGTTGCATGGCGCCGTATCGTAGTACAAGGTGGACGCCGGTAGAATAACATTATTTTTTATGACGGTGTAGAAGATGGTTGCAGCAGTGAAGTCAGTTGATGATAGGCATCATTTAATATTCCGTCATTTGGAATGACGCCCAGGATGTCGATGAAGTTGGTTTCAGCACATTATTTTTCAGCAGAGAATTTTTTATCCAGGATTTCCGAAATGTCAGGCATTAAAGCAAGCATGAAAGGAAAAAAGGAGAGAAAAGAAATATAAAATTAGAAATATGTTTAAATGGCTAAGAGGAATTATATTAAATTTAGTTATATTTCGAAAAACTAGATAATTAATTAGAGAGCATAAAAATCACTTCCTTTTTAAATTCATAAATAAGCCATTTATATAACAAATCATCAATCCTCTTTAATCCTCTGAATTCGAGAATCCTTTCAAAACTATTTTTTTATTGCAGAATTTATACAATCGAATCGAACTCTTATTGTCGAGAATATTGAACAAATTTATTAATGCTGTAATATAAAAATTAATTTGAAGAAAACAATAAATATCCATCAACATATTTCGACTTAGCACCATCATACGATTCTAATGTAATGAATAAAGTTATAATAATAAAAACCGCTGATGCGATTCTTATGGTCACCATCAATCATCATCAGTAAATCCTTCAAAATTAAAACGCCATACTAATCATATTATTGAAAGTCCAAAAATATATACATAATTAGACCATCACAACTACATAGTCACCAAACGACCACGTCAACGTCGATCAAACATTGACAGTTGTCAAGCGAACTCTATCGATTGAAGCGTTACCAGATAACCGAATAGCAATGAGATCATGGGATGCTATTTGATGTCTCATCAAAAGGCTCATCGATCTTTATCAATTAACTTCATGGTCCATCTACAGTCAACTGCAACAGTATCAATGATGGTCATTCTTTCTGTCATACCTATGTACATACTATACATATGTACATACTCTGTTCAAAGGAAACATCGCGACAGGACAATCTACTTTTTCTTCTCAATCTCTCTGCCAATATTTTATTTTTAGAACGTTGCCAGTTAAATAAAAAAGGAAATAAAATATTATTTTAGGGGCAAAATTTGCTGGGGCGCAAGAAGGTTATAGGTTTAGACGAAGTTGTTTTGTAAAACTCGTTGATTGAAAATGTTTCAATTACCATTCCCAAAGCATTTACCCCCGAAATGGATACTCGTACAATTGAAACTGACAAAAAATTGACCTAAAATAAAATGTCAGCATATTCGGTTTTATTGATTTTAATAAAACACTGCAAATTCGAACCCTCGAGAGAAGTTGTATAGAAATTCAATTGAAATAAAAAAATTGAAGAGAAACTTTTATTTTGAGAAGATGAAGAAATCATGAAGGTAATCATGAAAAAGGAAACGATCAGAAGGATATGACAAATATTCAATTATATCAATTCAATTTATCTTCTACTTTAATAGATTAGATAAGCACAAAGATAAGTCATCCCTGTATCTAACATATTACGTCACAAAATGCAGCAAATACGGATTGTGCTCTTGAACTTTGTGACGGACATATGTAACCTCTTTCATCAAAAAATTTTACCTACATAATTTAATAACTGAAATAATAATATTCATTCTTTCACTCTTTGTGTGGCATATCTTTTCATTCCTTTTAATTTTTAATAAATTCTTTATAGAAGGTAACATAAAAAGGTAACTCTTTAGGAAATAGAGTTATTACAGTTCTTTCAAAAGTAGCTGTTCCTATCATAAATAACCGTTAATTTAAAATGTAACAAGTCATCAGAAGTAACTTGAGAATTTACTGTTATTTTAACTAGCTGCTATTGAAACGCTGTGCTTTTCTCTTCTTTTATTTTGGCAGTAAGTTATCTTAAAATTTTGAAGTTGTTAAAAAAAGTCTAATTTTAACTTAATTATTAATCTCACTCCACGATTAAAAGTGATTTCATATCAAGAATATTTAACTTAATTTAATATATTTGCAAGGCAAATTAAGAATGGAATTCTTGATTCGAAGCCTGAAATCTTTCTTCAAATTTGTTAACATTAAACTAATGCGATAGCACTTTTAGAATAATTGCTAGAACTTAATATTGCATTTGCCAGTAACTCTTATTTTAAAAGTAGCAAGAGAATTTTATTTAGTAGATTATTATGGGTTTTGGAAAGAATTTTCGTTATTCATTGTCAAATTTTGTTTGAAGATAAATCGCTACAGCTGTTTTTTAAAGAAGTTCTTGGTATTTCAAGAGGTAACAAGAGATTTAAGTAACAAAATTAATCTTTTAAGAAATTTACAAATAACTGTTATTTAAAAATTAACAAGAGTATTTTATTTAGTAGGTTATTATGGGTTTTGGAAAGAATTTTTGTTATTTCTTATCAAGTTTTGTTTGAAAATAAATCTGTTTTGGCGAATTGTAATTTATTACTTTCTAAAGTAGCTGCTATTAACTGTTACAGCTGTTTTTTGAAGAAGTTCTTCTTATTTTAAAAGGTACTTTTTTATTTTGCTTTTGTGTCTTTTAATGGATACACTGTTTTAAATTTTTAAGGATTTTACTGGTAGCCCAACCCTTGATAGGGCTTTGCTTTGAGAAAAATGCCTAATAAAATGCTTTAAAAAATATCTGTTATTTTAAAGAAAAGTTTTCAAAAATGTCTGTTATTTTAAAGAAATGTTGCAACTCTCTATCAAATGTATTGCTAAGCAAATAATTACTATTAAAAAATTAGTAATTAGTATTATTAGTATTTATTATTAGTAATTAGTAAAACGCTACAATTTCCGAACTAATGTCAAATTTTGGACTTTCCATTATTTTGAAAATCTGTACATTTTCTAAAATTTTTCATTGATTTAAGTTAAGTCAAAGTGTTGTTTATTGATAAAAGTCGGGAAAAAGTCGGTATTTATTTGCATATATTTATCAGAGTAGTAGCACTTTTATTTGAATAACTGTTATTGGAAGCAGTTATTGCAAGTAACTTTTATGTTTAAAAGATCCTATTAGTCGTAATCTTTGATAGGTAGAAAGAATCCTTACAGAAAAAAAAGCGTACTAATTTATAGAAATATTTTAAATTGAAATTTAATAATCCTTTTTAATTCTTTCATCTCAGAAGTCGTAATATTGTGTTTTTTTATTTAATCCATACAGGAAAAATCTTACGCAATGACATGAGATTAAAACTATCGTAATGGACGACAAAAATATAAGACATACTCGCACAAACACACTCGCAAACGCTAACATAGCTGTTAGCATGACTTTTATCGTGTTTGCTCAATCAGAAGTCGAAGATTTATTTTTCAGCTGTGAATAAAACTATTTAATGTTGGATACAAATGGATGCAAACGAGTAGGTACATATTTTGTGCAAATAAATGTGAACACTATGTGTACACGTAATAATAAATACCATAAATAGTACGCTACGATATACCGAAGGGAAAATAACGAAGGAAACGAAGCGCTTTCAGTTGAACAAACAAATAACAGCAGATAATAAAAATCAGAAGTCACGCAAAGAAAAATATGTTCACAGATTTTTACATAAAGCAGAAAATTGCATGAGATTGCGTTGACATTTTATGAGCCTTACCCAAAGGATCCACGCGCAGGATTATTTCACCGATGCAATTGGTGCAGCAGAGGAGCAAAAAAATCCAATAACTTGTATGTAGATAATTCATGGTCGATGCTGCTGTGGGGGTGGTGGTGAAGCAGGGCCGCGGATGTAACAACTGCATCCGCTGCCGTTACAACAGCGTCGTTGTTGTTGTCATTTCTTGTTTAACGCTACTGACATGAATAACAAGCCGCAAGTAGCAGGAAAAAAGGAAGCGAGGCACAGCAGCAGCAGCAGCAGCGTGCAGCGTGCAGCCACGACAACAATAGCACTGACGCGGTATGTAACGTATTTCGTAGGAATATTAACAACAATTACAACAACATTTACAGCTACGGCAACAATAAAAATTGCACAATCACAATGGTGAAGACAACAATATCGTTATTGGACAAAGGCAGCAGCAGCAGTAGCGTCAGCAAAATGGCCACAAAAAACACCACACAAAAATGACAACAACGACGAAGAAAGCAACGAAGCGTTTGCACCAACAACAACGCAGACAATTAACACAGCATTGCCAACAACAGTCTCGAATGCGAATACAAATTACAGTGAACGCACACATACACACACATACTAAATTTGCGTTAGGTTTGAGGCGCGCTGTGCGTCGTTCGAGCCGCGTCTCGTGCGTTTGCAAGCACTCTCTCGGGGTTGCGGCTGCGGCTGTGTGCGCGTTCGTTCGTGTACGATATGATTTCCGTTTCCGCTTGCGAGTTAATGAGGTTACGCTTGTTGAACACATCCGTACAACAACGACATGTTGCAGATGTTGTCGTTACTTAAGCCGTCGTATAATTAACGACGCACGCGTCAGGACCTTTACCTGCCTGCACCAACAATTTCCACTAAAGGAAACTTATTGTGTCCTTGCCGTTGGTTGGCTTGCAGCGGCGTATTTGTTTCATTTTATTTCACTGCACGTCGTTGAGTCACTTCATTTCAATTTGCTGAAAGTTCCAGCACATTTTATTTCAATTTTATTCACTCTACGATATTTTTCAACATACGAGTATGAATACAATCAAGCCACTATAAATTGCAAAAAAAAAAAACAAATTTTTTTATTTTCAGCTTTGGTGATGACGTGTTTGTTGACACTTTTTTCATTAATCACACAAGCGCGACTGCGCCTACACTTTGAAGCACTAAAAACCTTACACACTCTAAAAAAAATAGTCGTCTTTTTTTCGACCAAATAATCGACAAAAAATAAGAAAAAATCTAAAAATTATAATCGACATAGAAACATAAAAAAAAAACTTATACCGTCCGGATATTTTGTAAATCACAAAATTTTCTCGTTGCATTTATTTGGTATGTTTTTGTTAAATACTTTTCTTTGTAGATTTCGAATTTTTTCTATCATTTTAAGCGACATGGTTTTCTATTATTCTTTTTTTTTTTGCTTTGTTTCTTGGTTTTCGTTTTTGTTTTTTGATTTTTTTTTTTTTTTTTTTTGTTAATCCCGTTAGTGGAAATACAAATTTCGAAACGTCAATTCTTTGTGTGAATTAATGAAAATCATGTCAAAAATGCTACCATTTTTTCGAAAAATATCCCTGATATATGTATTAATTTTAAATATCAGTTTAATTTTGATACAATATGATTTTGACTATAATTGATAGATCATTAAATAATTGTCCTCTACTACTGTCCTCTTTATTAACAACACAAAAAAAACCAATAAAAGATACTCCTATTATTTTAACGCTGAATCGCGTCCACACAAAAAAAAAACAACCATCGAGCTTTGAACGACCCTTCAACGAGTGTCCTTGTTTGTCATTATTTTGTCAGGCATAATGACATTGTTTTTAGATTTTAGCAAAAAAGAGTGGAGCGAGTGTAAAGAAAAATAGCTACAAAATCGGCAGACAGTCAAAATCCCGAAACGACAAAATCCCGAATAATTTTACAATCCCGAAACGACAAAAATTGTTAATCCCAAACTAAAAAATTCCGAAAATTTTTTTAGTCACAAAATGAAATTTGAGCCGAAAATTTTCCCGAAGCGAAATACGCGCCTACTTGCCTTGTTTTACAATGGCAAAAAAGAAAACTTTTAATATCGAGAGAATTTTGTTGTCTGAGGGTTATAAGACTTGCCACGGCCAAAGGCCGCCACGCATCAAGACTTTTAATACAACTTTTGTTGTATTAAAGACTTGCATTAAGACTTTTAATGCGAAAATGCTTTGTGTTATCGAGAGAATTTTGTCATCTGGGGGTTATAGTCCTTGCCAAGGCCTAAGGCCATCACGCATCAAGATTTTTAATGTGAAAATACTTCGCATTGTCGAGAGAATTTTGTAGTGTGATGGTTATAATCCTTGCCACGGCCAAAGGCCTCCACGCATCAAGACTTTTAATACAACTTTTGTTGTATTTAAGACTTGTATTAAGACTTTTAAAGACTTTTAATGCGAAAATGCTTTGCATTATCGAGAGAATTTTGTTGCCTAAGGGTTATAATCCTTGCCACGGCCGAAGGCCGCCACGCATCAAGACTTTTAATGCGAAAATGCTTTGCACTATCGAGAGAATTTTGTCGTCTGAGGTTTATAATCCTTGCCATGGCCGAAGGCCTCCACGCGCCGGGAGTTTTATTGCGAAAATGCTTTGCATTACCGAGAGAATTTTGTCATCTGAAGGTTATAGTCCTTGCCACGGCCAAAGGCCTCCACGCGTCAAGACTTTTAATGCGAAAATACTTTGCATTATCGAGAGAATTTTGTTTTCTGACGGTTATAATCCTTGCCACGGCCAAAAGCCGCCACGCATTAAGACTTTTAATGCGAAAATACTTTGGATTATAGAGAGAATTTTGTTTTCTGACGGTTATAATCCTTGCCACGGCCGAAAGCCGCCACGCATCAAGACTTTGGATTATAGAGAGAATTTTGTTGTCTGAGAGTTATGATCCTTGCCTCTCGATTGCGGCTAATTTGAACTTTGCTAATGGTTTTAATCTGTTCAAGAGGCTGGAGAATACCGAAAAACTAGTTCCGTAATTTCGGGATTTTGTCGTTTCGGGATTTTTCCATTTCGGGATTTTGTCGCAACGGGATTTTGTCGTTTCGGGATTTTGTCATTTCGGGATTTTGGCATTTCGGGATTTTGGCATTTCGGGATTTTGTTGCATCGGGATTTTGTCGCATCGGGATTTTGTCATTTCGGGATTTTGGCATTTCGGGATTTTGGCATTTCGGGATTTTGTTGCATCGGGATTTTGTCGCATCGGGATTTTGTCATTTCGGGATTTTATCGTTCCGGATTTTATCTTTCCGGATTTAAGGATTGTTACTAACCCTTAAAATCAACAACAATAACCGGACGCACGAAACACCAACAGCAACAGACACAAAAACAACAACAACAATCACTGCAGCGACCATAAAAGACACGCATAAAATTAAGTATCAGTGAAGGATGAACTTATGATTTATTGCACTCGAAGCTTTAACAATGTTGGAGTTGAATAAATGAATGTGGCAACACCGAGGCAACGCGCCGTTCTGCAACTACTATTGCTGTTGCTGCTTACTGTTGCTGTTGCTACTCTTACTGCTGCTACTGGCCATTTAGCTCTCTATGTAGAAAAAAAAACGTGATTAAAATGAATCGAAAAAAGGGAATGAGCGGCAGCAGCCACATGAGAATGCAAGCAACAGACACCGACAAGCAGCAGAGCAGTGAAAGAAAATGAAAAGGAAGTACGGAGCAACAATGCATTGTATTACTTTTTCACATTTTGTGGTTATTATTTTCAGTGTAGATATACATGCGCACTTGAAACCATTGCAAAGAAATGAAGAGAGTGTCTTACGAAAGGAAAACTAGTGTCAGAAATAAACGAAAATTTACGACAATAAATTAATCCACGCCTGAATGAGGTTGCAAAGCGCAGCAAAAGAAGGAACGAACGAGCGAAGGAACGAAGGAACGAACGAACGAACGAGCGCAGCACGACAAGAACGCTCTAATAACATTCAACCAAATGCTGAAGATGGTGAGGCCGCTTTCTGAGACTACAAAGAACACACAACGCCCGCGTAGGTACACATAACGCCCCATGCGCACATGCACACATGCACACATATAATCTTAGCTTACACACAAACGCTATAAAGTATACAAATATTTTGGTTTTTGTTGCATTTCAACGACGCAGCTGGAAGCTATAATCCACTTTAAGCGTTTCACTGTGAAATTATGATGTAGATATGTGTGTGTGTGTGTGTGTTTATGTGTTTGTGTGGGTATGAGTGCGTGTGTTTATTATTGGATTAGTATGCACAGTTAAATGAATGAAAATTATCATTGGATTGCCGTTATTTCCATGCTTTTTAAAAAGCTTTTTACATTAATCGCAAGATCAGCATACGCGCGTGCGCACTAATTAACAGCATGTTATTAACAGCACACAAAATGTGCAGCTAGCAAACGGTCTGTTAAGACTTATTTCTGCAGTGTAATTAGTTTGATTGAAAAAATTCTCGGAAACTCATTGTTTCGTTCTATCGCACTGTAGAAGTTGCTTTAATTCAATTTTTTTTTAGTTTTTTATTAGTTTTATAATTAAAGTAGATAAATGATATCTTCCTGTAGCCGTAAATTATTATTAATTAAATTATTATTTTCTAGAATAGCGGTTCCCAACTACACTTGCGAAAACACAGAACTACCAGAAGTGACTTATAGTGCTTTTTTAAAGCTGCAAAACTTCTTTGCCTTTTACTGAACTCATTATACGCAACTACGAGCCGAAATCGCATAAAAATCGCCGACAGAACATGCTTTCTAGCAGCACAAAGTTCATTCTTTCATTCATTTATTCATTCATTCATTCATTTATTCATTCATTCATTCATTCATTTATTCATTCATTCATTCATTCATTGCTCTCCCCGCCCATACCAACTCTCTCTTCATCGTGAAGCCGATCATACTCGTAATTAATACCATTCAACTCGAGTACTTTTCAGCTACAGTCTGCCAGTCTGCAGCGAAGTTTCGGAGCGAAATGGTTCGTGGAAGCAGGGTCGGTCGCTTGAGTAGTACCGGCCCACCGGTCCCACCCAGTCGACACGAATAGCTGATTATGGTGGCCATCGTCGCTGTGGTTAATCAATGTCCAGTCAGTCAGTCAGTCTATTCAGTCCGCGGGCGCGGAATGAGTTCGCACTTCGTACAAAAGGACGACAAAAGGCTATTGCTGCAGTCTGCAATGTGAAATTTTTTCCATTCAACTCTTCGGTTTGTTCTATTTTGTGGGCCTCACACACTGTCTGCCGCCATTTTTGTTTATTGCTGACGTGTCTTGTGCGCTTCGTGTGATTCACTGTCGCTGTCTTTGACGCATGTTACTATTTTTTTTTTTTTTTTTGCTGCATTCGTAAATTAATCAAAGTATTGTAGAAAATGAGAAAAGTTCATGGAAAGTAATTAAAAATTAAGCGAATGCTGAATTTTTCATATGTCGCACTCTTTGCAGCCGGCAAGAATGAGAAAAATGTGGGTGGAGAAAATTACAAAAAAAAAAAAAACCATGTCATGTATTCTTGTCTAAAGAGGTCGCAAAGTGCCATTTAATGAAATTTAATTTCAAGAAATAATGATAAAAAAGGAGAGGCAGAGGAAAAACTGCGAAAAACTTTTTCGATGAAATGCCATTCTTTTAAAAGGAAGTAGTTTTTATTAGGCGCGAAGCTTATATAATTGGAAAGTATAATTTTCTGGGAAATAATTACGATCTTTATGTAATCGGAAATTATTAATTCTTTTTAGATCAGTTTTATGATAAATCAGTTAACAACAAAAGGTTTGAATTTAACTGGAAGAATCACGTAAATGAATTTAGTCTATATTTTGTCCTAATAAAAAAAAACATTTTATTTTATGTATTATTTATTTGTATATGAAGAATATGAAGAATACATTTTCATATTGACAACCGGTTGTAAAATTTCGATTTTTCGAAACTTTTTGAATAAAATTTCAATGTATGGATTTCCAGCCGACAACGACCGATTGTCAATATGACAACCGATATTTTTTTCCGTGTTCATTTATCTATTATCGACATGGATTATCCATCTATCTATCTATCTATTTATTATTTTATTTTGTGAATTTACTCCAAATAATTTTTTGTATCCACTTTTTTATTTCTATTAAATTTGTTTATAATTTTACGAGTATATAAACTTTTCTTATTTTATCGTATTTTAAGCTTTTATATTTAATTTAAATTTTATATATGTATTCATGAAGTAATTTAGCGATGTTTCGTATCCGTTATTAATCGCATTTCATTGATTTGAATATAACTAACACAATACTTTTCTTTATTAATGTATAATTATTAATAAAGAAAACAAATTATTTATATTATTTGTTTTAAAATTATTTATATATAATATACTTTACAATGTATATTATAAAGTACAGGTTTGAACTGTCTTAATTATTTATTTAAACATTTTTGAATTTTTTTAAAATACAATTTTTTTATGTTATGATTTATAACCACATGTTTATAATTCAGAATAATATTTTGCAGCAATTTCACAAAGCGCTTTATTATAAATCACTTAAATAAAGCGTACAAACTGAAATCATTGATTAATTTTCTCTAATCGTTTATTCACTTAATTGAAATTACTTTATAAAATTATACTTTCTGTACTTCTACGCGCCCGGTTTTTTTATTATGTTGTTATTTTTTAGCTATTAACAACTTAACAGTAGGTTACATGTTAAATGTTTCGGTCATGTTCTGCTCAGTACCACGTAATCCAAATGAGCCATGATTCTTCGGGTCACCAACATCAATTTTTTATGCATACGAGTATACTCGTAGAAGTAGTATCACTTCATAATTACCTCTTTATAACTCTATATTAATTTAATTTTTTTACATCCATTATTTTCATTTTAATTTGGAATTTTTTGTAACGAATTCTATGTATTTAATTAACTTTTTATATTACTATCTCTATGTATGTTAGTTATAAACCTTTTCGTTTAAATGTTTGCGCTTGAGGTACTATCAACGCCTTTGAGACATTTTCCAAATTCGCCGCGACCGACCCTTCAACGTGTTTGTTTTGAACTGAACTGATTCTTGAACTGTTCAGAAATTGAATTTTACCATGAACTAGAAAACTGTCCGGTAGCATGTATTCGCTTCTCTCAGAAATGTTTAAACTCATGACATGCGCACCACAAAAATTATTCCTTGAGCATGCTGTGAAAAATATACTACATATAATAATTTTTATAAGGGAAATTTTCTCTTCCTATTCTCTTCCTATTACATTCAGCGTAAGAGTGTTCTCATAAGACTATCAGCTCTCTTACCATTTTAGTCTGTCTGCTAATCTCATTTTATTTTCTGTTAATCTGTTATTTAAAATTTCTTTTACAGCGTATGTAAAGTACTTTTGTAACTTTTACAATTTCAGAATATTTTATTATTAATTCAAAATACTAAAACAACTACAGATACATAGACTTATAGGAGCAGTAATATGTCTCTCCTTATCTTTCTCTATATCTATCTATCCTTCTCCTAAATCTAGCTCTCCATCTTCTTATACTCCTAACATTTCAATACAATACAAGCATAACATAACTTTGTAACATAAATAAAATATCACAAGTTCTCTGTTAAATCAAATTTCTCTGCTTCTTACATACTGTGTGGATTGTAGAAGACGAAATTTGATTTCTCTTTCATTAAAATGTTAAAAATGTAAACAGCAATTTTGCACAGAGTTTGTAAAATGTATTGAGAGTATAAAAAGTTAGTAGATCGTAGAAGGCAGAATGTTTATTACGAGTTTATACTTTTTCTACTCAATGCATAGAGTCTATAGCCGGTCTTTGGCCTGCACTTGAAGGTTTGGATCTGGACGATATATGGTTCAGGTAGGATGGCGCCACAATATTTTTCTTATTTTTATAAGACTGGAAAAGAATACGATTTTCTCATTGAATATGTATTTTAATAATATCGTCTGTATGAAAAACTCTATGGTTTTAATGAGGCTTCTTTCTTGGATGAAAAGCATAGAGAAATCTGATTGCTTTTGTCCTATTTTATGTAGTGTTTTGGCTCTGTGTATAACAAGCAGGGATTGCGAGAGAGAGATATGTACGTATAAACTCAAAACAGAGTGGCTGTGAAACGGAAAATGAGAGGGCAAGATTATTAACAGATACACAGACACTGCTTGTATACTAGAAGGCACTTCAGTGCATCGTTAAGCGTATGGTGCAAATCCCAAAAATCCCACTAACTTCGTGGGTGCCAACCAAGCAACAAACCAGTCAACCGACAACCGACCACCGACCACCAACCGCTCAACCATCAGCCTTTCTCGTCCTTGCCTTCATCCTTCATGGAATTAAATCTGCTACCACTGTCCACCCATCAACGGGTGTCATTGTGTAAGTGAGTCTGGATTTTTGAAGTCAAGTGTACACACGTACGGAGAAACTATCACGATCTGATTTGCTGCACGTGCTTGATTAAAATTTAATCAACCATGTCAAGAGAATTCGTTCGAAAGTTCATTTAGTCTAGAGAAATTCTTTCTTCTGCCTTCTCTCTCCGAGTTCTGCCCTCTGTCATTGCTTATTTCTTCTTCTTCTTTTACAATTAAACGGTCAATAAATTGCACGTTTAGCAAATCATCCAAAGCCCTCCGTCATTACACTTCAGTCTCTTCAGAATATACAATGTGTACCGCCGTAATACCGTGACCCACAATGCGGTCAAGTTAGATAGAGTCCTGCGTGTAGGGAACACGCGTTGCGTTGGCAACCAATACAATCACCAATTTCGACGTTGTACAATTTTACAACAACAATACGAATGAGAATGTAAGGAAGGACTAAAGAACGTAAAGTAAGGAAGAAAGAATATTTGCAATATCTCCTGAAAAACACACAAGTAAGGTAAGAATCCTCAACGCAGTGCCAATGATCATAACCGTTGCCCGGTTAAATTGCCAACAACATCATCATGGTAACGCATTACTTCAGTGTAAAAAAAAAACTATCGGGAGACTCCTATGAACTTATACTTTAGTTAGGATTATCCATTTTCTCTTTCGGAAAGTGAAGTAAAAAAAACACACACAAAATATTCAGTTATCGATTGAATTTTTATTTCAATATGATGCTTGGACTTGGCCATTTTGCGTAAAAAACAATTATTCCTAACAACATTAACATTATTCCTATATTCTTTTCTCAATTATAATATACTGAACTTATTTCAACTGCTTTGAAACTACCTGAATTCGGAATTTAATCGAACCGTAATTGTTGACACTTGTCACTACTTCATTGAACTTGTCATCATCGTCACTCCATACCAATCTTTAATTTTCATGGTCAGTTAAAATAACATGTTAATTAGGTTCTCAGGCTTATCATGATTTCCTCGATACAATTTTTATCTTCTCAATTAATATTCATCTTCTTGCTTTTATTAACACTAAAACTATGGTTTTATATAGATTGTATTAAGAGCGTTATTTATTCCATCAGCACTATCATTATTATTACTATCGTTTCATTTTGCCAGATGAAAGATCATGGTACGTACTCGTATATTGTCCAAGGTTTCTTTTCTTATCTTTTTCATTAGCATCATCAATACCAGCCAATCTTTGGGATTCATAGCCCGTCCCTCCCATCCTCTACTTGTCTAACTGAGATGATCATCCTCCTTCCTCTTTAAACCTACTGTTTTTAGTTGAAGAACTCTTTTTGAATAATTAAACGCCATCTAAAAACAGCCGCATATTATTTGGAATTACTTACGAGTCAGAATAAAGTTACCCTCAAAAGAATTTCTTTCACTATATTGTCATAGTACGCTTACGTCTGCATAGAAGCACTTTTTTCCTCGTAAAAGATGCATTTACCTGTGCTTTTTTCAGGACTGTGCGCTGGTATGTCCTTTTCAGAATATTCCGAGCGACCCAACACCGACCGACCCGCTTATCTTAAAATGCTTGTCACTCACTCGCGGAAGGATGCCGCAATTTTTTTCGTATTTTTGGTTTTACTCAGCACTTCCCAGAGGCTTTCTAAGGACTTTTTTTCCAGCTTAACTCATTCAGTTCGGTCACTTTTTAGACATTTTCCGTTACATCCAATCCACGTTAAAAACGGGGCGGAACGCATCTAACTGTCAGCAGCGGTACCTGCTGATTATTCCACGTACTTATTCCTTCTGACATTGCTGCTTGCTGGCGCCTGATAAGATGAACCCTTTTGAGGGAGAAGTGCTTCCCAGTAATCTTTTTAGTCGCACTGTGTTGTCGCACAAACGAAGCGAACGAACGAAGTAACCAAGAACATACATGGTTTCTCTGCAACACGACATTAGATAACTTCTTACTTATGCGAGCATGACGGAAGTGGGTCAGTTTAAGGAAGAGGGAGAGAAGAGTTGCGGAAAAATATTTGATGGCAGTGATTTAAAAAAAAAAAACTTTCTCACCAAGTGCTCTTTCGAACTGAATTCCGAAATTTTTCTAATTCGATAATTTTTCGGAAGGGTTGCTTTGGTTGCTCACAAACAGGCATCCAACTACCGGACTGCCACCGACGGGTAACGGGGAGCATGACCATTCAGCTTTATTTTGTAGTTTTTTTATTTTTTATTATACATTCAAGTATTTTCGTGAAAGCAAAAAAAATTTTAGATACGTAACGAATTTGTTACGGAAACTCAGTCCAGTTGATTCAAGTGGAAGAAACGTGGTTCGGTTGTATCAAACTTCATTTTAAATGGGTCTTGCATCGAAGAGGAGGAAAACCGAATAGAGCGGAATTTTTTTTTTCATTTTACTCAAGACTGAAGACTGAAGACCAACCCACACACAAAAAGAATACTGAAAAGCGAGGGGATTTTTTTTAACAAATTTAATTCAAAACTAAAAATGTTGATACAAACCGTTACGTACCAATACGTAACATATCATTAGTTTTACGTGAATTTTTCAGTAATAATCAAAAACGTAATTCTACGTTTTTTTCGTCTAATTTTTAAGATCCTTGAGAATTATCTTGGCGTTTACTCTCGTCGCATCAGCACAATTCTTCATACACAGAGCCGAAACATCACAGATAATAGAAGAAAAACAATCAGATTTCTCTATGATTTTCATCCAAGAAGGAGGCCTTATTAAAACCATGGAGAAAATCTGATTAAAATTTAAAAAGACAGTCATACTAAAAGACAAATTCAATAAGAAAATCTTATTGTTTTCCATAGTCTTACTCTTTAGTCTTATAAAGATAATTATTCATGTTTTCATACAAGATTTAAAGAATATTAATCATAATTTTATGGGCAAAACCTGAAAAGTAATATGCTTTTATTTGTTATTTCTTTGCAAAGTATATTGTATATATAAGGACGGATAGTACACACGTCTGAGAAGTAAAGATTGTCCATTATAAACAATGTCAATATAAAAAAAATATATACGAATTATAGATCTCAAGTAAACTTGACAGCAAAAATATTACTATCAAAGTTGCGGCCAGATCGTTGATATTATATATAAGAAGTTTTTCTTATTAAAATAAGTAAATAATAAGAATTCTTCATACCTTCATACAGACTTGTTGATTTCATGATTTTCTGGGGGCAAAAATATGATTTTCTCATTAAAATCACAAATTAAAAAGATTTACTTTTTGTTACAAGACAGTAACATTTTCTGTATAAAATAAATAAGATTTCTCTATGACAAAAGATTTTGTCGAAATCGCCTAAAAATTTGTCGTTGTCAAGACTTTGGCCGCGTCCAAAGGCGAAAAAGGTCTTAAAGAATTCAACTTAAATCTGGTATAGACGCATTTACCGTGTCTATATTCATTCTATATAAGTTTAATTAAAAAAATTAGCATATCGAAACAATGGAAACCAATTCCTTTCATTACTGATCCATTTAAACAACAAAGTAATAAATGTTTCTTGTCCTTTATGCACGCAGAAAGACGTAATCAGAAAATAATCACCAGGAGTAAAGTATTATGAACAACAACAACAATACTCACACAAAAGACAAAGGAAAACAAGTTCTACAAATAATACTCCCGGGAAATCTGATAATACAAGCAATACTCATTCTGTTAATTTATCTTATTTTCTTTGTTCTTTAGTTTTTCCTACTTTTGCTTCGTAAATCTTAGGAATAACTGCCAAAGATTAGACGTACCGGTCTTTTCATAATATTTTAATGTAAGTGAGAATTTTTGTATAGCCTTTTTTGTTTAATAAAAGAAACTATATATGTAACATATTTAATTGCTATTAATAAGAGTTGTTCGACAGGTTAGTCTTTTTTTTATCAAAAATTTTTCAGCAAGTTTTTGAAATATTTTGATTAAAATATCGACAATAGACAATAAACTTTACTACTCCTCTAAATCTTCAAAATTGTCACATTTTAAATAGTTCCTAGCTATTAAAGTTTTCAATTTTATTCGACTTCTTCATCACAACTATAATTCTTTCACCTTAACAAACAAAAGACCGACAAAATTCCACTTAGTCATGTTCCAAACCTTTTTTTCTTCTCACAGCTATAAAACACAACTATAATTCTTTCACCTTAACAAATAAAAGCCAGAAATAATTCCACTTAGTCATGTTCCAAACCTTTTTTCTTCTCACAGCTATAAAAAGACTATTCACAGACTTCTATGAAAAAATTGCTGTTAAAATTTCCTCTTCAATAAATATAATTCTGCTTTAAAAAAGAAACTTTTCTGAAATAATTTCTGTTAAAATTACTTCTATAATAATGTAGTGACTCTGTAGAGCTTTATTTAGAAAGGTGCTTAAAGACCTTCGTAAACGAACAGAAGTGTATGTATATTCTTTCGAAAATACGAGTATAAAAAAGCAGAATTATTAAAAAGTACTTTATTTGAGATTTATACCAGAAAAAGCTCAAAAATTCTATTCAAAGCCTGATAACGCCTCTATTAAAAATTACCCTCATGAAAACTTTTGGAAAACATTTAGTAAAAATTACTTTATTGGAGCTTTATACCAGAAAAAGCTCAAAAATTCCACTCAAAGCTTGATAATTCCTCTATTAAAAATTACCCTCATGGAAAACTTTTGAATAAAACCTTGCAAAAATATTTCCCATAAATATAAAGGGAATAATACAGGGATATTTTTCGGTAAATACAAGGATATTTATTCATGTGTTCATATAAAAAGCTCCGAAAAATAGTTTCACTACAGAATTTCTTTAAAAGCTTACATATTTAGTCCGTGCTATAAAGCTCTAAAGAACATTTCGCTAAAACAAGCTTTCTTTGTAACAGAGTGTTTAAAAATTTATATAAAAATTATGGAATATATTTATTTTAGCTACATTTTAGACAACCGGTAATCATTTCCTTCTTTTAATTTATTTCCCATAAAGTTTCCCATAATTTATAATTTTACAATATAACTAAAATACGAGTATATTCGTCAAAAAAATAAACACCACTTTTCTTTTATTTTTTGGTCTCTCTTGGTAACCTACCTCAATCTAAAAGTAGAAGGTTTAAAATCATTCAAAGCTTTAATGATCATTCTGTGTGTTGATGGAAGAGTTTTAGTCATATAGTCATAGATAGTCATATAGAGATAGTCATATTTTTCTGGCATTTTGTTGCGCCATTTTCCACTACATAAAAACAGAAATTCAGTCAGTCAGTTTGATGAAGCGGAGGACGTACGAGTTGGTGTTGTTCGCAGTGCTCCGAGCTGTACTGTCACCATTAAAGTGTTAACGCTTGCATTATACGATGTAAGAGCTGTAACACGAACGCCGTGGCGGCCTCGGCAAAGTGCAACCTGAGCGCTCGCGGCGTAGTATCATTCGAGTAGATTTGTATGCAATGTGCGCGGCTACGAATCCATGTGAGTACGTGTGTCTTTGGGTGTAGTTGTGTGTGTGTGTGTAGCCACGTTTAAAGGCGCTAACAGAAGGTGATGACATGAATATTAAACGTTTAACGTGTTCGAGCCGCAGACTCGAGGCGCCTCAGCAGCATCACACACAAACACAATATAATCAAAGCCAGTCGCGGCATATGGTGCGACACCTCGTAGATACCAACAAATACCGGCAGTAGAGTATTTCAGAAATATCTATGACCAAGAAGAAAAAAAACGATATGTTACAGCGTTTGCAGGAAGAAAAATCTTTGTATTTCCGAAAGAATTTGTAGCTAAGTAGAAAAACATGTTATACAATAAAAAAATTTTTTTTTATATAAAACGTTTTTAAAACGAACTAAAAAGTTTAACGAAAATTATTCAAAATTTTAAAAAAACCTCGCATTTTTCCACACATTTTTTTACATTTTTTAAAAATAATTTTATATGCCAAATATATACAATATTTTTAAAAATATTGCTAACGTCAAATATATGTCATTTTTTAATTTCTTGCCTAAGTGGGCGTGGTTAGTTTACGCTTTTTATTGCATTGTCATCTATTTCTGAGTTATGCTCAAAATTTCCAGTCTCTAGCTTATTAAAGTTGTTTATATCTACGCGATGTACTATAAATTTGCGGCCGGCCGGATAGACCCTTCAGACGGGCCTTAGTTGGCCCATCTCTGGTCTAGACTATAACAAGTCTCCTTGAACTTTTCATAACATAACGAGTACTAATTCGCCTTGATTAACGTGAACAGAAAGTATTTTCATTGCAAATCTCTCGGAACATCATGATGACCTCGTTTACTACCGATTAAGGCTTAGAAATTCTCTAACAATCCAAGCGCTTAGTAACATCACACTTTCACTCGGAACGGATCATTTAGTTGATGAATGCGGGGCGCGATGAGGCGGGGCTGAAATGGGATTGCTGAAATTTATTGCGCGCGCTTAACCTCAACAACCCAATCGCAAGAAATGCCACACTGAGTGCATTCAGATTTACTAGAAATGTTTCATACACATCCGTCTCTCTCATATTTAATCGTTCCTTCTCCTCTTCTTCTTATTCGTCTTCCATCTATTCGCAATTAAATGAACAAGTAATTTTCTGCATGCTTGCATCAATAACTTAGGCAGTCATGAACCAGTTAGTAAACTACTTCTTCCTTCTCGACCTCGCACTTTTCTCATGTTTAGGACTAATTAGAATAGTCTGTGAGTAATTCGTTTTAAAATATTCCCTTTAGAAATCCAGACTTGGCAACACTGAGAAGAAAGTTCTGTAGAGAAAATGCAAAAAAATATAATTTTCTTGATTTCTTGATTTTTATCTTTGTAAAATTTTGCAAGTTTTTACTGATTGTTAACCATGCCAGAATCAGGGAAGAAGTTTATTGCTTCTTGCGGAAAAAACCTATTTAAGAGGCCTCAAGCTTAAGTAAAAGTTAAGAAACTACACTCAAATAATACAATTACTTTGGAAGTTATTGGTTTAAAGTTATTAAAAATATTCAACAAGAAACATTCAACAGAGAAAGTATAAAATAATCATTTGAAAAGAAAAACTTCAAGGTATAAAAGTTTGAATCTATGTATAAAAAACCGAAATTTTGGCCTTAGAGAGTTTTACAATTACGATATCATAAACGGCTGTGTTGAAAACGGATATTGAAGATATCCTTTAAGATAACACAGTTCGGTGCACAGTTCGATGGTAAAAAAAATGTTTATAAGAAAACAAAACCAAAACAGATAATAATGTAATTAAAATTTTATTGTTCTTGTTCTTCAAGGACTTTTGTGGAACCATGAGGACGCCAAATGGTTACAACGCAATGAAGGAAAGAAGATAGTTTAAAAATTCTTACAGTATTGTACTTAGAAAAAGATTTTAGAAGTAAATTGAAAATCCACAAATAATCAGCACCTCAATATTATTTAATCACTATGAGAAAATGATTACTTCCTGGATTAGGACTTCTTACTGAATTGTGAAAAATTTAATTATTCCATTTCTATGTCGTGTCCTGTCCTACTGATGTCCTGAGCTACTGATGTCGATAACACCGAACTTAAGCCTCAAGCAAAATTGCTAATAATTATACTAAAAATATATACTAAAATAAATATACTAAAAAGTATATTTATTTGTTACACATGCTTTTATCGATATCATTAGATCAGCTCAAATAAAATAAATCAAATAAATCATTAAAAAAAAATGGAAGTTAAAATACAATTTTCAATTTAAAACTAATATTGTACCATCAAAGAACCACAACCGCAAAGCACCCGAACCGTCCCCGTTCCCGTTCCCGTCTTCCTGACGGCTGATAAATATATGGACCTATTAAATTTTAATTTTCTACGCTACTCGATGTAATTAACCTCATTGGAAAATCATTGCAAAACTTATGAACTCCGCTGATAGACCGACCCCAGTGTGTGGGGATTGTGGCGGAGAGGACGATGCCATTTTAGTACAAACTTAACTCAACTGCATTGCGGTGAAAAATGCCACTGATAATGCTATAGTTATTTATTTACGTGAGCTCCGCACGAACCAAGCAAGTATTCTTTGTAAATACGATGCTATCGAGGACTAAATACTGCTTACATCCTTCAGTACCACAAACTGCACCACATTAAGCATTTATTAATTTGTATTTTGTATTTGTATTGTATTATTATTAGAATTTGTAATTGTTGTTGTGGCGGGCGGGCCTTGTTGCTGCGCTTTTCGTGTCGGTAGGTGGGTAAATATATATTTATAGACAATATATTCCCTGCAGATTTGTCGCATCGTTAATTAATACACATTTAGCAATGATAATTCTTACTGGATTGTCCACATAATACGGCAATAACAACAAAAACAATAAAAACACACTGGTTCAAACTTAGTACTGCTATTACCTGCTTATAATTTAAACGAGTACGAATGCATGAGTGTATATATGGCCCAATAGTATTCAATAAGCTGTGAACTATGATGATTGTGGTCTTGTGGTCTGGTGGTGATAATGTAGTTTTTGTTGTTGTAATAGTGGTTGGTCTATGTGGATTTCTGTGGTGGTGAATATGATTTACAGTTTGAGGAGATTAAACAGCTATAATTGCATACAAATTTGTGTCTCTCTCACGTACCGTGGCCACGAAGTTTGTCTTAATGATGCAGTGACGCAAACAAAGCATTAGCACTAATCTCCTCGGACCTGGTTAGCTCTCTAAAAGCCTTTTATATAATTGTAATCGGCTTCCATTGTACCACACTATAACAACCAATTGCAACAAAATAACTTGAAACTACCGGACATAGTAAAAAAAACACTCCTATATGATTTCATCGAGTAACTAAATACTAAATCGTACTAATAATCTGTTAAATTGAGGTGAAAATTGTCTGGTATTGTATTTATTCAATACAAGCAATTTTATGTCCTGCCGCAAAGAATGGCTTCTATATGCTTCCATGAAATTTACGAACAAAGGCATCCGAGGTCTGTTCAGAAAGTATCGCGAATTTTGAAAAATTGAAAATCTAATATACGTAATATATCTAATATATCAATGTTTTTGTCTGTTGTGCTCGGGCGTCCGACACGCTCTTCGTCGTTCACATCTTCTCGGCCTTCTAAGAACATTTATACCACCGATAAACGTTGCTCTGGTCCAAGGTAGCTTCACCATATTCACCACAGTCAACATTCGGAATGCTTCCGCGCACTTAATTTTGTTTTTCACACAAAATTTAATACAGATTCTTTGATTCATTTTATGGAATAGGCAAAAATCGAAGACGAGCAAAAATACGCCCAAGCAAAATATCTGTCAAAAATTAACTGAACATTCAAAGTGGCCAAACTTTTCAGCATAACTGAGGCACATGAGTACCAACATAAGGCCACAAAAAAATTGAAAATCGAATATACGCAACCCTGTTGCGTAGTTCAAAATTAGCGATATTTTTTGAACAGACCTCGTATATAAACAGTGGATATATAGAAAATTCACTACACGCTCTTGCCGAAACTAATAAGAAAATAGCGTTTCTTCAAAAATATTAAAGCAGAATAAAATCATTACACAATTTCCAACAAATTTAGGGAGATTTCTTCAAACGGTGTAACGGTGAATTATAGTGAAACTGAATACTCAAAGACACTTTAGGGACTCTTAAAGAAAAGTGATCTCTGGAGCATGCTTACCAACATTGACAATTATGCTTCACTTTGAAAGACGAGTTATAAAAAAAAAAAAAAACGACTGGCGGTAGAGACGATCCAGAATAATAGTCTACGTGGAGAATCATATTAAATATGTAGGACCTTGAGTTTGATTTAAAGCTCAAAATAGAGGATAGAATAAAGAACTATATTCTATCTATTACTATTTACTATTTTAGCGTTACTATTTTAGCGCTTTGTACTGAATGAGCAAGTCATAAAGCAGAAACGGAGATATACCCCAATGACGCATACACCCTCTAGAATACTGAATAAAATTTTTGTTTTTAAATCCTTTCCAACTACGGTTAAGTGCAACAAGTTCCGCAAATTCGGGGGCCAGATAGTCGCATGCCTCATGATGAAATGAATCCAAAGGAAGGACTTACTGTTCGTAAGTTCGGAGCAAGTTATTCCAATGCAAATTTCATCAAACTACAATACAACAAAAACAACGACAACAGACAATTAGACAACTCTGTCTAAACAAGAAACTACAAGGATGAGCACAAAGAAATGCTCATACATCATACAATATTTCAAGTTACTAACAGTGGGTTTATACAAATCAAAGTATAAACATTCATACAAGTCCTACAATCATATTCATTCATATTCCTACAATCCTCAAATATGTCTGTGACTCGTATGACTGTCTCTGTCTATCTATCTATCTAACTGTGTATAATTGCTTGTGATTGCATGCAGCTGTATAATGAATACACGAGTATCTCGTATTTAAATCAGCCTCAGCAATTAAACAGCACTGTGTCCGTTTGTAGTGCTCTCTGACTCTGACTGTGACTAAAACCTTCATTAAAACTGATATACCAAAACCATGATAAAAAACCCTGACATGTTTTAGTGTCCTAAAATTGAAGAGTTCTTCTTTACTCCTTAATTTGTTACTTTCCTTTTTATTATTTTTTAATTTTTTTCCTCGTTAAATCATGATATGAATTATAATTTTAAAAAATTTTATACATGTTGTAAAATCAGCGGTGAAAAATTATTCAAATCGAACTGTCGAATCGAAAATTTTAATACTCATTGTAAAAAAGAAAAGTAATTGGGTTTTTTCTTGTAATGCTTAAAATTTTTGTATATTGATAGAATTTACGATATGATGCAAAACGATACTATCGAATTTTCAAACTCATTCTGCGGTAAGTACAAATGCATAAAATCACAAAATCATATCACTATTTTTTCAAGGCTGTAATTATGTTTGAAGAAATAATGAAAAACCTTAAAAATTCTTTAATAATTCTTAAAATTTTTGTATTTTGTTTATGCTGGAAGAAAAGCATCGAAGCGTTTCAGTAATAAACTTTCCAGTAACTTTTGAAAAGTTGTCAAAATTTATATGAAGTTTTGTGTATTTTTTTTTTTATTTATTTTAGGAGTATAAAAATGCCTTTACGCACACCAATCGACCGTGCTTAACTATTCCGTTCCTTTATCTAATAGCCTTTCTCTAATAGCTAATAGCAATTTTTACTGTTGCTTCGTCGTCTGTGTTTCACACCGACCGACAAAAATACATATGTACAACTATGACGATATCACAGTATACTGTTTTACTTGTTTTGGCCCATAAACACCTTCCTCTCGCCTTTCTTTGAAAACCACATAAACGACCTCCATCCAATACCTTTTACAAACAACATTTTCCTTCGTTCATTTACAACAACGTGACTTTACATTGGACTATAGTACTCTATACAACTAAACAGGTCATGCTAATATGTACGTGTACGTAGATACAAGGAAGGGCCATAAAATTTTGGCACTGTTGAAGTCATAACAGACAAATTATAACTGATTGTTGTAGCTGTTGCTGCTGTTGGTTGTACACTCAGAAAAATATTGTTATTAAATTAATAAGTTTTTTAAAGTATATACAATTGTTTTTGGTCAATGTACAACATTGAAATTATAGTTTTTGAACTAACGTATTAATACTAGTATTAATATGTATTAAATGTTTTATTAAAGTATTTAATCTAGTATTAAATGTACTCTGTACCATTAAATTAGACTATATATTGAGATACTATCATGAGATACTATTATTACTATTACAAATACTATAAAAAAAAAATCTATTTCCATTTGAAAATAAAAGTATGTCGCATATTATTTCGGTAAGATGTAGCATTCAATCAATAGTATTTTATTTTAAAGTACATTAATAGTATTTTATTTACTATTATTACTATTACAAATACTATAAAAAAAATCTATTTCCATTTGAAAATAAAAGTATGTCGCATAATATTTCGGTAAGATGTAGCATTCAATCAATTGTATTTTATTTTAAAGTACATTAATAGTATTTTATTTATAATAGTATTTAAATATTAATTAATATATTAAATCTTCGTACTATTAAATAAATAATAGTACGCGTCTCATTAGAATAATAACACCTCAATTTTCAAAAACTATTCAATTTAATAGAAAATTATTGTTTGAACAATTTAATGAGACGTTTTTTTCTGAGTGTAACAATTATAATGGTATCCTTCCTAACGTCATTGTGTTGTTGCGAAGGAAAGGAACAAGAAAAACGAATAGTAGTGGCTGCCGTAATGGTCGGTAGGCGCTTGCTTAATTTTCAAAATATTTGAAGTGATTTTCATGAAGGTTGTAGGTACTCTTCATTTTCACAGAAACATTCACAGAAACAGTTACGATTTAAGTGCCGGAAACTTTTGTATTATTTAAGTAGAATAAATTTACTTTATTTATTATTTTAAGGGGTCCTTCAATACTAAGAAAACTATTCTATATCAAAAACATCAAGCAGGTTCAAATTCACTTTAAATTCACGGTCAAATTTTTAGTTGAGTTCTATTTTGTAATTATTAATACTCGCATATATTTTATCATATGTCATATTTTGTGGTTCAATAAATGGCAAGAGCTATTTTAACTACAATAAATTTTTATAAAAAATAAATTGCTTTTCGATTTTTATGGAACTATTGCGTATTTATTTCTAAAGGAAGTAGTCTTCTTGCTGAACGATTTATGCTAAAATTATGCATTTTCTCTTTCTCCGCTACTGTTTGCAAGCCCACTCCCTCACTTTCTTTCACCCTCTTCCTCACTGCCACCCACTCACCATCCTTCTCATATATCTATTGGTTACACAAAATTTTCATGTTTCTGTTTTTCACGCAGGAAACTTCTCGATCTGAGTAATATTTACCATATTACTGAATATATTACTGAAAATTGGCGAATAACGCCCGAAATATTGTAATTTATTCGGTGCGTGCCAGCAACATACACAAATAATTATAAATTACTTTAATGCTAATTATTCAAGAATTTATTTTAGTGAAGGGTGGAGGGAACAGATATTGATTCGTAAGCGCGGAAGGCGAGCTTGTTGGGTGAGTATTTTGTTTTGCAAATTTTAATTATTGCAAACTTTTTCTTTGAATGTAAAACAAATAAATACGACAAAGTTAAATGCAAAACTATGTAGTTGTAATAATTATATATTAACGCATTTATTTATTTTATTTGATTTAATTAATTTTATCTACTTTTTAAATAGCAAAATATTACACAAAATTCAAAATAAATTTAAGCTCTATAATTAGTTCAAAATAATATAAGGCTTACTTCTTGGATTATACGAATACCTTTCAGATAAACTGAAAACTGCCCGAAATATAAGAGATTTTAAAAATTTCTAATTTTCTCTGTTTCTTACTTTATCTTAAACTTTGCATCTCATCTTTTGAACACTTAACACTTGAGTATGACTAAATTTCCATTGTCCTCTCTCTCTCGCGAAAACAACAAAAGCCATGCAACGCCGCTTTGCCTTTCAGCATATACTCGTAAAATATTTACTTAATAAATTTACTTTTACAGAATGGAAATAATGTAAACAATGAAAAGTCATAACAATAGATATTTGACTTCAAACTAAATTGTAATCATGTTTAAATTTCACATAGTTAAAAAGTTTAATATTTTCTCAATTAAGAAGTTGTCAATTATTATTTAAAAAGATTAAAATTCTCGACCTTTGAAATGAATTTCTTTTTTTAAAGTAGATAAAATTTAGTAGTTAAAATTATTATTCTCCCGACTTAAAAGTTAACTCTATAAAAACCACAAAAAAGCACAAAAAGTTGGGGATGGTTAAATTTCCGTTAACTCAGCTTAATTTTTAAACCATAGAAATTGAAGATTAGTTAGTAGTATTATGTCAACTTAGCTTAAGACCTCTGCTGTCAGAGCTTTCCATTCGCTTAACTCTAACTTCAATTTTTGTTAACCTATTTGTAATAATATTGGGTTGGGGCAAAAGTATTCGGCGTTATGACAATAATAATAATATGCCAACTAAGAGTGAATATTATGACTAAGTCAAAATTTCACAACATAAAAGGTACAAAATACTTCGCCTGCTAAAAACTGACTGAACTGAAAAACTGACTTTATACTTTATACTGAATTTATACTTTATTAACACATAATAATTTATTTACAGCGGTCGTTTGTATAGGTCTCAAGAAGAAGTTGAGTTAAACTTTTCTTAAGCTTAAAAATTTACTTTCTAGAGTTAATAGAAGTGAGTACTAAAGTGAGTACTAGTCTTAGAAGTGAGTACTAAACACGGCTTTTTCTTCTTTTAAACTTAAAATGATCAAATTTGTATCCTTTTTGGATAAGATGTTAAATTTATGTACCTAATCTTTTTACATACTTTATCCACCGGAAGACTTATACGATACTTCAATTTTAAACCGTATTTAATAAAATTGTATCACCTTAACATATTCTATTAAATAAAAGAATTTCTTGTAAAACGGTGTCCTTACTAATAAAATAAATCCTTACTAATAAAAATTCTTTGCAATGAAAGTCATTAAAAATATTTCTTCATCTCAAGCTCTTAATTAGCGCTACAGGCAAAAATTATGCTGTATAATTAATTGCTCAGCCAACCGGCAGCAACAATTTCAAATTAGATTTTTTTTTTCCTCTGCTTTTTTCTAATTTAAACAGATTGACCTGAGCTTTTTTGCTGAAGGAAAGAAATGAAAAAGGGGCAGCAAAATGCATGCATGCAGCCGGTACCTCTTTACCTCGGCGGTAAAGAAACGAAAACAGCGCAATAATACCGACAAAAGATTAAAGTCAGGATGCGGTTGCCATACGCGAGAATTCGTAGCGTGAAAGTTAAGAGCTCAGACGGCCGCGGCGCCGCTGAAGGATTATCGAAATGGCTCTTCAGCTTAATTACTTCACACTCTCTAAATAACCCAACAAAAAAACAAAAAAAAGAAACATTCTCAACCATTTTGAAGCTCTGAAGCCAACTGAGATGATTATGCGCGATAGTAAGGGCGGTGCTACTTAAAGTCCTCACGGTATAGAAGACAGTCAGTGCAATATTGTGAGAAATGTAAGAAATGAGTTAGTTTCTAGAGTAATAGGTTGGGCCAACATTTCAATAGTTTAGTGGCTGTGCGCTGTGGTTCCAAGTAACCGGAAATAGTGCTCCAGAAGGAGGAAAAAATGCAACTAGCCTTAACGGCTCGCCTTTTTTGAGGCTCTTTACGTAATGAAAGCAATGAAAAGACTTATCACGTTTCACTTTTTTTCATCTTTCTATCTCTCTCTCCCTCTCTTTCTTGTTTCTTTCTCCATTGCGAACAAAATTATAGTGCGGTAAATTGCAATTAACGGCACTTAAAAGCATTAAGAAAAGTATCCCTTCTAAAATAAAACCAGCAACAAACAAAAATTGAGCCGTGAAGGAGAAAAATAAATATAAAATTATTTATGTGCATTTTGTTTTTCATCTTTGTAATATCTTATATTAATATTGTGGACATTATATTACTTTTTTTGTACCTATCTGAATGTTTTATGAATTTTAATATTGATCTTTTTTTTATAAACTATAGCGTATCTACCTCACAAATTTATGAAAAGTTTAAAGTTTATTGTACTCGTACTTTCTTTAGAATTTTAGTTTATTTAGAACCTTTATAATTTTTTTTCTCTGTGTGGTATGCTCGTATCTCTGAAAAAATGAGAAAGGTCAACAAAATGCGGCTAAGATTCTAAACCCAAAATTGATCTACATTTTCCCGAAGTTTTCTGAGGCGCTAAATCCTCAGGATTATAACCTTAGGCTTTTGAGTTATCTTAACCTCTGTTCATACCAAACGAAAAAGAAATTAGCCTTTCACATCATGTTATATTACGAAAGCGGCCCACTGGAAATATTTTTTAGAATATCTCATTATCATATCTTATATCATTATGATGACTTCTCACAACTCGTATTTAAATTCATTGAAATCTTGAGCTTAAAGTTGGAAAAATAGGGATGAATAATGAAATTTCTTATACTTCTAATACTGTTTTCTCAGCAAACCCACGTGAGAACACATTTTCTCTAGCTCTCCCTTTCTTCGATATCTCCTCAAACTATCAACATAATTCTCAAAAGTATTAGAATTCGAATTTGCTCTTAAGCTTTCTACCATGTAAATTCAAAATCTTCTCACTCGGTACATCTTTTATCTCTTTTCTCCAAATGTACTTTCCCTGAGAAATGCCTGACACTACTTTTTCAAATCTCGAAGGAAATTTAATAAGTTGTTCATTTAGTAATATTCAGTGAACAGTAAATGAACTTGATGTAATCTTATACGAAGATGAGTATCATCTTGAGAATCAGTAATTATTTTCGAAATCCATTTTCTCAATCATTTCGTGGTCCACCAAATCATCATTCCATAGATTAATGTAAGAGTATAAAGCATTAATTAAGTACAAAGGAAGAAGGAATGATGAAGTATAAAGGAATACATACTTATTCATAGTAGTTTGCGAAATTATAGAAATATAGAAACAAAATTATTGATTTTCAGGAATTTCAGAGATTGCCTAAATTTCATGATTTTCTGATATGAAAATGCCATTGATTCGAGTCATAATCGTCAGATTTTGATGAACTTGAATGACAAATGCGTGAAAATATGAAAAATTTAATTTAAATTTCAACACAAAATCGTCTTTGTTTCAACGATAAACTAACTCTTAATTTTTTGTTCACTTTTAATTTTTGGGAAAATTTTTTTATGCTCATAGAAGTTTTTTTTTTATTACTTTCTGTTTCTTTTTATATAAGATATTCCATGTGAAGCCTTTTCAAAACTATCAAAAGTTCGACCAGCAATCTCTTAATGCTCTTACGAGTGCCTTTTCGAGTTTCCAAGTCACTTTCAGTGTCACAATGACCAACAATCAGTCATATTTGCACCTTAAGCCGTTGGATATATTTGCCGCAACTAATGACAAGCCAAAAAGCTTTCTCTGATCGGAACATAAAGCTGATTGGTCTCCGGCAGTACCTACAAGTACATACTCGTACATACTCGTACGTACTTTCGAAGGCAATTTGTTTAAGTGTTCTTAAGGACTCAGCACTTACTTACTTCATTTCCAGCGATTTGTTCTTGAAATCAGACCAGGATAAGGATTTTTAGTACTTATCGGTCATCGAGCTTCGGTCGAGCAAAAAGACTGTTTTGTGGCAATTTCTTCAGCAACAACAATAATGAAAACTTACCTGAAAGAAAAATAGGTTCGAACCATTAGATTGAGAATGACAAATTAATTAATGAATTATTTTTCGAGTCTCGGGTAGAAGATGAATACTCGTATATTGATACACCACATCAACAACCATAAGAAAACAAGGTAAGAGGCTACCTAAACCGGCCCTCTATGCCCCTCTCCTCAGTCGACAGATGAGACAAACGAAAACCAAAACCAAAACCAAACAAAGTAAGAAAAGAGGAAACGATAAACATTTAAAAAACTAGAGGTAAATCGCTAAAAAAGGAAAGAAAACGAACAAAGCAAGTGTCCATCAGGTGTCTCTCTGGAAAGAATAGGCTACAACAAACAAAAAAAGGGTAAAGTTAGAAGAAGAAAAAGGAGAAGGGTTGGTTTTGGATGGGGGAGGAGGTAGTGGAAAGAAGCCTTTTTTGCAACATAGCTGTTCATTTTTTCAAAGTAGTTTACAAAGTAGCCACTTTATAAATATCTCTTCGGTCTGGCGTTCAGACTCTGAACGAACTTCTGAAATGCTTTTTTCTGACCGTAATTTTTTTTTTTTTTAAGAGTAGAAGTAAGAGAATAAAAAAAGAAGGCATAGATTCTGTTTGACGACTGTTAAGTTGATGTTAAAGTGTTCAACTGGTTAAAGTGTTAACTGATTTTCCTTTGAATACATAAAATTCGACTAAGCCTGACTTTTGATAACACAAAAAAACTGACGGTTGCTTGTTACCTTCTTTTCAGTTATAAATTTATCAATAGTAACCAAATCTTCTTGATTTCTGAACCTCCTGAACTCTTTGTTGTTTATTTATTGTTTTGTCGCCGACATTTTTAACCGTCTTTTAACCCTCTGAGCCCTTACAAGCTTCTTTGTGCATTTTTAACCTTTTCAACAATAGCCATTTACCATTTTTAACCCTTTGAGCCTTTATCTCTTTGGGTTTCTGACCTTTTACACACACACAGCTTTATTAAACGAAGTTTATATTCCCGAAGTATTATACAATAAAAAAAACTAAAATTATTCATTTTTCAAATTAAATAATTTCAAATTAAACAATTAAACAATTTCAAGTGCACTAAGTCTTACCTTCGTTAACATACTTAAAACATACTTAAAGCATACTTAAAGTATACTTAAAGCATATTTAAATCATACTTAAAGCATATGCATTATGTTTTTACGTTATGACAAATTACGCACACGACGACAGACAGCTGTCAAACCCACTTCATGTATGCTCAGTAAAATGCTACATACATCCTACATATATTATGAATTATCGTTATTCTGGGAAGCCTGTCAAGTTTATCGTACTCACGCTTGTGAAGTCTGTGTGTGTGTGTTGTTGTTTTTTATGTTTTTTTAGGTACTTTCAAACTTTCAAACTGTTATGCTTGATTGATCACCATCGCCCGCCAAAAGCATCAAGTCGTCCTTCGGTTGATGCAGACAGAACACTTTATTTCATCACCTTTCTTTTGGTCTTTTCTCTTGGCTTCTTGTTTCGAAGCAAAGTTAAAAAAATATTACCTTGAAGTGGTTTCACTTTAGAGAATCTACACACCCTCAAGCGTTAAAGTCTGACGGTTAGATTAGAGTTAGAAAGTTGAAAGTTAATTGAAGAATAAATTAAAGCTAATTTCGTCGTTGTGGAGCACTTCGACGCTAATATAAACTCGCCCTTAAGAAAGAAAATATATTTAATTTCTATTGTATACATATAATAGAGCAAAAGGGATTAATAGAATAATAATAATAACAATAATAATAGTAATAATAATTCTCTAAAAATTATTCCTAGGATAAAAAATTAAAACGGAAGGAAAGAAATTGAGTTCTGCTTCTCCTTTTTCTTTTTTAAGCATTTTTTAATTCTCAACATACTTTGCCTTAATATCAAAACGTTTAGGATTTAACAACAGAAGAAGAAACCGAATTCAACTGGGTTGCATACAACCCAAAGCAACCCAACCCAAACAAACCAAACCAAACTGAAATATTAAAATGAACTCTAAACATAACAACACAAACACATTCAAACCACAGACACTGCCCCATATTCAATCTCAACATAAAAGGAAGCAACCAACTCAATGGCCCTTTGAGCCCCACGAACCAATCAAACCAACCAACCCAACCAACCCAACCAACCCAACCAACCCAACCGACCGTGTGGATGGACGTGCCTCACGAATTAGTTGCACTTCACTGCGTTTAGTTGGAAAAATAAGAGAAATACTCAATACTTTCACTGCAAGTTGAGGGCAAATCAAGCTAAGCATCAAGTTCCTTTGAAAACTCTACAATTGGGAGCAGACACTTCCTAAATAGACCTTATTTAGGTCACTGAGAAAGGTAAATGAATTGAAAACTAATGTAGCATGAGTAAGCGGTTATTACTTTGAAATCTCTTACGTATGAAATCCTTTGTTTTAAATGGATTTGAAAAAGTTTACCCTTAGAAATTTATATAATTGGAAGAACTAAGGTAACATGCTGCCAAAGGTTGTAAAACAATTTAAAATTTTGTATATTACACTGATTCACAAACAAAGTAATCGAACTGTTTGATCAGGTTCATCGAACTGGCTGATCATCGGACTGTCTGATGGAACTGATTGATCGAACCTGGTTCTGAGAGAAATAACTGGATAATCGAACTAGTAGCTAATTGAGCCCATGTATCCTGCTATCCATTAGGATTCTCGTAGAAATACAAGATAATTTAATAGTTTTTGATTAAATACCTAAAGGAAAATATCTTTAAAAATTCCCCGTTTCCTTGCTTTTCTTGCTGTCACATTTTCAAACACACACACAAAATGCTTAACCAATATTTCATTTTATTAAGCAATAATTTGTATGTCATAACACTTTACGTTACTTTTACTAAACAACATGTCGACGGCAAGGTTTATAGTGTTGAGAAAAGGCTTGTCATTTTAGTTATTACAAATTTTTTTTGATATTGTTTTTCTTTTTTGCTGTTTTTCTTCTCGTCTTTATATTGTTGTTGTTGTTGTTGTCCTTCTACTTTTATCTCATTATACTTTATTACAGTTTTTTTTTGTTGCCGTCACTACAATTACTTACAGACTTCCTCTACAGTTTGCCACGAGATAACTGAGCAACAGAATACTGTTGTAGCCTTGTTCAGTCTTCTCCTCCTTCTTTTTCTTCTTCTTAAACTAATTCTTGTAAAACGTTCTGCAGTCAGCGAGCGTTTCCACCGAACTCACACCCACCCATGCGCCCACATTCTTCCATACCGTCAACTAAGTCATAACTGAAAAGCTTTGGAGAGCTGGCGGTAAAATATTCATTGAGGCACGGTGTATATTTGGCGTTGTGTACTGTTATCGGACCGCGTCGAACATTCTTTCCCTGCTCAAACCGTTCCTCCCAGCACTCCGAACCATACCATACCGAACCGAAACCGAACCAGCATCCAACAAAAGCGGGCGAAAACTGATTAAAATGCATTTAAAATAATTGTATACACGACGCAACAGTAAGAACGAAAAAGGAACAAATAACGGAGGAAGTTCAATTATGCAAGCTGCACATCGTAAATCATCGAATAGAGAATAAGAAAATGTTTTTCTCTCTTTTTCTCACTCTTCCTGTCTCTCTCTGGTCGGTCATTTGACGTGAGAAAATTTAAAGGACGAGTATAACCACACTTTTCTCATTCTTGGAATATGAAAAATATGCAAAGAAAAAAGAAGTAAAAAACGTTTGGTCTTTCTAAAAATATTGTATAAAAATATTCTTATTATTGCAAATTAATTATTATTTGTATATTTTAATCCTTTCTATGTAAAAGACCGGCTGGACCGTCTATGGACCCATTTTGGTTTCGGCAAAATTTTCAACAATGGAAATGCCGTAATATTATGTATGTATATCTGAAAAGATTTATTTAATCGCAGCTTAAAATCTTGGAAGCTGTTATCCTCTCTTCCTTTTAATTATGAAACAAAACTCCACGAACTTTCGAATGAAAAACTTTGAATTAAAAATAACATTTAATTAAACAAAAGGAAATTGAGAGATTAAATTGGCAGTACTTATCGTTTTTAAAAAAAAACATAAATGTATGTAAATGATTCCTGAAGTCCAAACAAGTACAAAGAAGTACAAAAAGGAATTTTAAAACCATATAAAATACTAACTTTCATCCGCTGTTGGTGCCTCTTTTTTATCTTTATTTTTTGTCACTTGCAGTGTTGTGAAATAAAATGTAATGAGCCACTTGGAAACAGTAGGCCACGATAAAATTGATTCACGTAATATTTACGCCTTTCTTCTTTGCCGAAGTCAGACTATAGAAGAAAGAACGTTATGAGCACATAAAGAAAAACGTATTTTACATCACAATTTTATAAGTAAATGACCTCTACCTCCTCCCACTCCCCCTCCAACCATTTTTTCATACATCATTAAGTTAACTTGTTGGCACAGCAACTGCTTTCTCGTTTTATGAGTACGTACGTACATACATACGAGTATATGCAACTGCTGCTGCATTCAGTAATACGGTATAGTGCTAGAGAGAGAGAGAGAGCCAGAGCGACAGCTTAACACAATTCATATGGCAAAAAGCTGCTAAAGTATTCACGCAATTGAAATCATGCTTGTCTGCATCTTCTGGCGCCTATGATTCTGCTTAAGGTTTTCCATTTTTCCCGAGAAATTTGCGGAAAAATCTGCACAAAAACCTACAAAAACATGTGCGGAATAGCCCGTAGGCAATTTGTATTTTGGTGATGATGATGATGATGATACGTAATCATAACGATAACCAACCGACCAACTGAGACAACATTTTCTACAAACTGTTTATTCAGAGTGATAAAGACGTCTGATCAGTTGGCAACAATAGCGGCATTAAAGGCGGCACAAAGGAATCTTCTGAAAAGCAATTATAAAGTTTGTTCCATCAGTTGGCTAAAAAAAATTTAGAAGTTATAAGAAATTTTCATCTTTGGATGTTTCACATTTTACTTCACATTTTATTCAATAAATTCGAAAACAGTAAGAGAGTACATATTTGAGAAAATTTTCGAAAATTGGTTAATTTCAAATAATGTCAATATTTTACCGGTTTCGTATTTCAATTCTTTGTGATTTCTATTGTACTCAGTGTTCTATTATTCATAATTAATTACTAAAGAATGGAAAGCCGAAACCAATCAACCGTATAGTAAATAAATTTTTATTTAATTTTATCTCATATCAACGACGGAGGAGCAGAAGAAGAAGAAGAATATTAACCCGCAGAGCACACTTTGTTACAATTTTCGATATTTATTCGAAAACAAATATTGATAAATTTTTTTTTCATTTCGTACGAGATGATTGCTTCTCTTGATGAATACAACTCTTTCTGACAAAACAAATCCAATAAAAAATTTTAATATTGCTTCATAAAACAAACAAACGTGAAAAACGAGAAAAACAACGAAAAACGAACAAAAGAAATTGAGAATATTTTCCATAAAAAAAAAAAACATAGTATTAAAAGGATTGTCTCTTGGATGGCACATGTTATGAAACTGATGTAATATTGATGGCAATATTGATGATTATCATCTATATACTTGTTTTATGATGAAAATTATGTATAACAGAGTTATAAATCCCCAACATCGTGTTGTATCCGATGAGAATAATAATAATACATAATAATAATACAAAATAAAAATAATCTAAGCAATCATGATAAAAATATTAGCGATAATACTGAAAATGGCCAAGAATATGAACACGTTGAAAATAATAAGGATGATGTTAAAGACAATAAAGATGACGATTTTGATTATGTGTCAATACTAAAAAAATTAAAGTAAAAAATTCTATAATTAAATTTTCAATATTGAAAATATTGAATTTCAACTACAATACAAAAAACTGCCTTTTAATTTTTCATTGAATTTCAACATTGAAGCTTCCGCCGAGTAATACTTTTTGTCCTTTAAAAACTTTGTCGTTTCTGCAAACTCAATCAACAATTCTTACGCTTTATATTTTCATCATGATGTAGCTACGTTTTAATGAAATTAAAACACTCTCAATATTTCACTCTTTAAATATTTACAGTCCTTCCATTATCCTTAAAATTATCTCGATTATCTTTAGAATAATAAATAATCGTATTTCAAATATTTACAAAAAATATTGATGGATTGTGTTATTGTTTTGTTTGGTTTTGGTTTTTCTTCTGCTTCTATGCTAATGTGGTTTTATATCAATTTTTTGTCTATCTCTATCTAGTTGTCTTTCGTTCTTTCTTTCGTTCTCTCTTGACAACAAGCTCAACTGTTAATTGTTTAACAACTGTTTAAACTTCTTCAATATTCTGTGGTTTAAATGTTTCTGGTTAGACAACAAGAAGTAAAAACCACTGCGTGGCATTTGTGTGAAAGACGTTGAAGGAGAAGACGCCATGGAACGTACAACATTTTTAAAGAAGATGAGATAAAAAATAAATAATTTAAGAATTTGCACAACATTGGGAAAAAGAAAACAATTGTGAAACATTAAAATAATATTTTATTTTAAATAAATCGAAAATTCTTTTAAAATGTAGGAGTAATAAACTGATATATTAATAATGTTAACTAATCATCATATTAGCTTTACTCAAATCATTTTTAGCAATAGAATTTTATTTTACAAGGCTTTTTATTTAAATTCTCTGTTAAAGTTAAGGCCTTACATACATTCAGCGTTTGCGAATTAGTAATTTTCTCTCAGTTTTACGAAATTGACATCAATGTAAATACAATGAATATTCTTTTCTTTCGAATGCGAGTCCGTTTCATTCGACAGAATTTAGAAAACTTAATTAAATTTCTAGTGACTATCATTTATTTTTTATTATTGTCGTTTACAACAATATATATAGTTTTACTTTTTATGTTTTCCCAAAAAATGAAATTATTTTCATTCAGTTTATCCATCCTTGGGAAAAGATTCCCACGCCCTTCAGATTGACACCACTATAGCCAATTTCTCATATATTATTTATTATACACAAATTAAAAACTGTTAAAAAAATCTCTCTGTCAATTTGAATAATGAAAAAACCAAAAACGAAAAACAAACCAAAGACCTTTAACATTTCATTAAAACAAATGAAATTTTTATGAGAAACAAAAACTTCATTTCATTTCGATGCATTGATAACACATCATGGCATCAATATAATCGCAGTCACAGTATCTGGCGCCATCATGTCATTGTTGACATGACACAAAAAGCGAGCAATCAACGGGAGCAACAACAACAACAACAACAACAACAACAACAACAACAACAACAACAACCACACCAACAAAAACATAGTAATTTCACAATTGATGATCATTCATAAATCATTATCAAATTAAAAGTTATTTAAATTATCAAATTAGAGCATTAATATTCGAATATTCGAATTAATATATTTTAATTTTAGTCAATTTTAGTTAAACTGAAACTAAAGTGAAAAATCTCGCAAAAGTTTGGACAAGAATTGAAGCAGAATTTTTTTAAAAAAATTTTTGTTTGAAATTTTAAGAAAGTAGAATTTTTTGCTTCGAAAATTTGACAAAAAAATTTCAAAAAAAATCCAGCGAAAATAAAGTAAACGAAACTGGTTGAACCTTCAAAATATTTGCATGCATCTACAATATACATATGTATATACAGACTTACATACATGGATCTAAATCAATAAATGAATGCATGTACTTATAGTATAAAAGCCTTTTACGACCACAACTGACGACTGACGCTTCAAACTTGTTCCCTAAAATCTCGCCGCTATGGCGCCTTCATTGTGTGTGTTTCATAACGTTCTTTTCGTTTTCACAGACACGCGCTAAGCATTTGCGACAGTCAGGACGAGTTCATCATCGTCATCATCGATTACAATGTAAAGAACTGATTTTAACATAACCATGTTTATGCAACAAACGCAAACTTTGGGGAAAATCGTACCTAATGGGGGAGAGCTAGCCCCCCCCCGGAACTGCTTCCTTGCATACGGCCACGTCGCTATGCAAAGGATGTGCGAGTACTTCAGTACACTTGTTACCTGCAGTCTCTCCTCTACGCCATCCACGGTTCCAGTTTAAATCCGCTAAATCGGAATGAATGCGCTTCATATTATACTCTTCCTCTACAAAGTACTCACGTATGTACATATGTATGTATGCGTAAGTATGTATTAAGTTAACTGGGAATGGTGGTGGTCCATGAAAGTATGCATTACGTGTGCATTATGTATGTACGTCTGTGAATGCTTTTGTCTAGCGCGACTCAAGTGCACATTTTAAAATTTCATACTACTCGTACCCTCTCTCTCTCTCTCTCTCTCTCGACGTAGCCGTGTACATATGTATTTGCTGCGTATGGTGATTGTTTAGTCCAACTATGACCTCGTCACAATGCCAACCAAAACAACGATAACTGTAACTGCTAGTACTACAACAGCGGTAAAAATAAAGCAACAACAATTCTGCGCATGCAATTTCCATTTTTATAGTTACCACAAGAGAGAGAGAGTAGAGTACTTTACCCTGTTAAGTCGGTTGTGACGGTTAATTGGACCATGCAGCCAACATGAATTCGTGTCTCTGTGTGTGTGTTTGTGGTTCTGTTTTGTCCTCAAACAAATAAGCTTTTTAAAAATACCATAAAGTCGCCACAACTTCTCTCACCTACGTTCTTTACCTCAACATACTTCAGTTTTAATATTTATGTTAAGTATGTATGTGTGTATATATTTAAGAGCTTAACAGAATTATACACGTAGACTTAATTGAAAAAGGTTTGCTAAAAGAATTTAATAGCAAGAGCTATAATACTTCTAACCTCCGCCACAATTATTAATGGATCATTGCACTAATAGTAACCTATTACTAAAGTCGTTATCTTGGAGTTTATGTTACAATACAATCCTAAAATATTACGAATATTCTACGAAATGGACAAAAGGTATATTCACAAAAAAGACATACAGTATTTTTTTTTGTGGTATTTTAGTAAAAAAATGTTTCAAAGATTACAAAAAATGGCAAAATTATTTCTTACAAAACTTTTTAGTATTGAAAAAAAAATCATTTCTAAAAGCAAATTTAAATTAAACATCATTAAAACTGCTGCAATTTTCTTCATCAAATAACATTTTTACCTGACCCTTTTCTATTCACCGCAAATGAAATAGTCTTTAAGCTCAACTGCAAGTTATCTCGTATAATGCAAACGCGATTGTGTAGCCGCAAAGACCACGTATTATCAGTATAATCAGCGGATTCTAACTAAACGCCGTTTAAGAGAAGAGAGCAAAAGCTCAGAGAATCTTTCCCCCTCTTTTGGTATTTCATTCTTAGCTGCCACTTTATTTAGCCACACCGTTGCGTTGATTCGTCCTCGCCGGTATTATTTACATAGATTTGCAATGCAAACATAGCACTTTCTCTTCAGGTGCCAAACCAAAGCCAACCAAACAACCAACCAGTCCACCACGCGATTCTTTTAAGTCTTTACTAACGAGGCCACGAGACTCGAGTCAATTTAAATTATAGAAACTTTTTCAAGTCTCGCCGACACTGAATGCAGCAGCTCTTGCTTAAATATACTGAGAACCACGAACCATTTGACTATGATGATGATGATGATTATGATGATGATGATGATGATGATATAAAATTGAAACATAATTACGTATATTAATACTAGTATTATTAAACTCGCATTAAGATAAATAAAGTTTTTAATATTAACTATCGCGAATATTAATGTGAATACAGAATATCTCGTAAACTAAATTAAATGGTTTCAAGAGCAAATAAATGGAATTTTTTCTTATTCTGAAAATACGAAATAATGTAATAGCTATTGATTTCTTCCATACAAATATACAAAATATACAAAATTTAATCCATTAACACAAAGCATTATGATCATCCTCTGGAGTCGCTACAGACGTAGCGACTTTAAAAGCAGGTGAGCATAATCCTATATACTACATACACACACACTTAATATCATTAAAAAAGAGTAGACGCATGTAAGATGATAAAGGACCCCTCTAAACCCGAACAAATCTTTACCAATGGATTATAAAGCTTTCTTTTCTAAGGAGGCCTCAATACGTAATGAAATGACAAAGCCTTCATCCCACTTTCATTTATTAATTTTTTCATATCGTGTCATTGTCAATTCATGCATTCTGCATTCCTTGCTTTCTTCCTTTCTTTCTTTCTTCCTTACACTCTATTCTCTACGCCGTCGTTCGGTCACGCCTTTTCTTTTTACTGCATGCATAGCAGCAAACAATTAGACACGCCCCTGCATTCATCAAGCATTCAATGCACGTCGCTGAATGATTTTAAAGGCGCGAAGCGAAAGAGTTGGCAACAAAAAAAGCTAACATAACGTAAGACAACGTAAGACAAAGCAAGACAAGAAGAAGATAGAAAGACAGGAAGACAGGACGAAATTGCAGGTTACCGGTCAGAAGCCAGAAGCTAAAAACTTGATCTAAAAACACCAACACCGACTTCTGCTAATGTTGTGGTTGTTGTTGTTGTTGTTGTTGTTGTTATTGTTCTAGTAGGACACACGTTGACACACAATGTAGTCGGTACCAACAACCTTACAACTCTACACAACTCTATTGAAATTTCATTGAACACGCAAAAAGCGCAAGCTGCTTTATCTAAACTTTTCATTGTTCTTAATGTTGTTGTTGTTGTTGTTTCTGTTGTTATTGTTGTTGGTTTTAGGTTATTGTTTTATAAGCCAGCTGTGACGATTTGAAAGCAGTAACCTTTCAAAGAGCAAACTTTCAGCATCGCCGCTCTCGAACATAACCAAAAAAAAACATCACACCATTTTCTAAATGAACATCTTGCATTACTTTGCTGGCATTTTGCTGCAAAGTCGAAGCGAGTTTAAGTTTGTTTGCCTTTCAAAACTAATTCGATCTGTTCGTGCTGCTTTTACCATTCAAAAGACGCAAAAACTCTCATTTCATACATTGTCCTTTTCTGCAGAGCAAATAAGTGGTAGCTGGTAATGAACGCTAACAACTGCAACTTACTGAATATAAAAAAAAAAAAAATAAAAACGAGAGAGGAGGAGAGAGATTCAGCAGAAGTGCTGGCTAAAAATATTGACCTTTTAAAGTCCATTAGTACTCGCATTTGCTAACAGGGTTGGCATTCGACAAGAATTTTTTAACCTTGTATGTAGTCTACGTCGAAAACTGTAGAGTGCTTTTCCACATGTCGAAAACCTCAACATTGTCGAAAACTCTTAAACATTCAAGAAATCGAAATGACTGGACCTAAAAATAAAATTGAAATTCATGTATTTTTCATCGAAAAATCCTTGTAGCGTTCGTTTGTTCTTATTGTAATTCTTGAAGGTAAATCTTTTTCCGACTTTTCGAAAATTTGGTGTAATCTACTCCAATTTGGTTTGGTAGTCTACCGTAGATATTCGACATGTCGAAAATGTCGAAAACTCGCCAAAGTATTCGACATGACAATTTTGTGTAATCTACTCCAATTTGGTTTGGTAGTCTATCGTAGGTATTCGAAATGTCGAAAATGTCGAAAACTCGACAAAGTATTCGACATGACAATTTTGGTAATCTACTCCAATTTGGTTTGGTAGTCTACCTTACATATTCGAGATGTCGAAAATGTCGAAAACTCGACAAAGTATTCGACATTGCAATTTTGTGTAATCTACTTCAATTTGGTTTGGTAGTCTACCTTACATATTCGACATGTCGAAAATGTCGAAAACTCGACAAAGTACTCGACATGACAACCCAGTCTGCTACTACCCTTTCTTAAAACAGTTTAAATAGAGGTTAGGTTAGCTCAACATGGTAACAACCTTTATCAGTAACTCACGTACGCCAGCCACTTCTTTTGGTGGAAATAAATTCAAAGCAAAATCTATTCAAGACTTCGACCATTATTCAAATTAAAATACGTAGCTAAATAAATATGTACTCGTAAAAACGAAAACACGTAAACATCGTCTTGTTCTTTTGTTCTCTTCTCATCCCGTTGGGAAGCATAATTCGAGTGAGTCTCAGCAATTTATTTGATGTTGCTGATGTTGATAAATTATTGGCATTTCATTGCAATTGCTACAAGCAACAAAAAAAACTAATCTGGTTAATTTGAGTTCGCTTTATTACACTTCATTTCAGTCAGCATTTCATTGTAGGTACTTCTGTAATACTACCATCCTTCCTTTTACTCTCAGACACTTACACTGTACACACATACACACACACGACCACAACAACGAATGGAATTTTTTTTTGGCTTTTTCTTTTTCTTATCTCTTTCTTTCTAACTTTCCTTCTTCCTTATTTTCTTTTGCATTTGCATTCAATCTAAATTCAATACATCAGATTTAGAAAATCATCCAAAGTCATGACATTCGTAGTATCTCCCTGAATGATTTCACAAAGGGAGAAAATCATCGAAATTTTTCATGAAAATATGTTACATCCATTCTGTTTGAAATCTTATCAACTTCTTTTAGAAAAAAAAGTCCATGCATTTTAAACATTTAAACTGATTATCATATCATGAATATACAATACTATGCCTCAAACCGTATATATCGGGTTGGGGAAAAAGTATTCGGCGTTTTTTTTACTAAAAAGATACAACATTTTTGTATGTTGTACAAACATTTTATTAATCCAAATATTGCCCATTGTTTTCAACTACCTTCTGGCATTTTTCGGGTATAACCATTATTTCTTTCTTGTAGAATTCCGGGGTTTAATGTTGGAAAAACTGACACAATTGCTTTTCGCAGTCCTCTTTTTAGGTCAATTTTTCCCAGCAAGGGTGTGTTGGAGAGCTCGAAACAAATGATAATCTGACGGTGCAAGGTCAGGACTATATGGTGGATGCATCAAAACTTCCTAGCCGAAGTCTCTTCGTTTTTGTCGGGTCAACAAAACGGTATGTGGCCTTTTTTTTAATCATTTTTCCACTCAGTTTCGACGAGGCACCCAAACATCGGCGATTTTCTCTGTATTTTAGAGAGAGTTTTTCTAGAGTTCTCCAAATATGTATATTCTCTATGGTTTTTTCAATATTTTCTTTATGACTTTACCAGTATTTTCTCTACAATTTTTTTTAATCCTTTCTCCATGACTATTTAAATGTTTTTCCGGGGATTTTTTCAATATCTCTCCAAATTATTTTTCGCACCAATTAATCACTGATTCTTGTCAATATTCTTCTCGATTATAAATTTTTCGCATCCTCAATTTGCTGAACTTATTCCATATTTCTGTGATAATTTTAATTAAACTCTTTTTTTTTTTGGAGGGATTTCTACAATTCCTAAAATTAATTCCTAAAATATTCCTAAAATAAATTCTGTCCTCAATCGAGCCCAAAAGGCCGAACTTACTGCCTGTTTCCATTATCTTCGATGGAAGGGGTTGTGATGGTGGCTTTTGTTGGCTAAGAGAATTTAATACCATAAATTTACTTTAATAAAGTGGATTTTGTGGAGGTCAGTTTACGTGGGGTGGAGTTTGAAAAGGTGAAGTCCAACCCACTAAAATCTAGTAAAGTCTAAAATCTAAAATCTGGGAGCATTACAAATACAACAACGTTATTGCGACGGCAAATTTATTAAAATAGAATAATTTGATAAAAATTATATAAATAATCGTATGTATGTACTAAATGTACTTGAAATAATTAATTCAGCCACAGACCTTAATTTATTTTAATAATATTTAATACAAAAAGGTGTCAAATGAACAGCGTGTGTTTCTTTTTGATTCGATTAAATTTATTTTCCAATTAGTTTCAGTTAAATTAAAAATGCTATCAATATCAATTTTTAAAACAATTAAATTTTAATTTTATTGAATTATATTTATTGAAAATTATACGTTAGATTGAACTCAGACTAAGCTATTTACTATTAGTAGATGTCATTAAGCCATGTGTCATTAAGTAAATGTCAGTATATGTGTGCTGTATGTGGCGTTTGTGGTATTTACAATAAACACCACACAAAAGTTACTCCTCGTTTTTCCGTTTCTCCCCCTTCCTGCAACAGCTTGGCTATCATCAATGATTAAAATTTAATAATGAAATTAAAAAATAATACTGGTAGGAAAAGGCTATCGAGGGTGAGGGTTCGGAGAGAGACAGACAGCTTTTCAAACAATTTCCTAAAAATTCTAATATGATAAAACACTCTTATCTATAATTAAAATTTTATATACACTTTACTTTTGTATGCTTTTACTTTTTTTTATAAATGCTCGTTTATTTTCGAAAATTCTGTTAAAATTAATTGATCGTAAAATGCGATTTTGCCATCAATTGTATTATTATACATATTGCCATTCCAGTAAAGTCAAAGTAATTACATAAAAGTATTGTCTTTGCTTATTTATCGACTAATTATGGTTATAAATAAAGGTTTTAATCGAACCAACCAAACTGGAAAGCTTTTACTGATAAAGAACGGCATTCCAAAAACTGAAGTGAGAAAACTTGGTAAATTGTAATTTACAAATATAGTGTTCTTATGAGCCATAATATTACACGTATTAAAATTGTTCGTAACTATATGTTTTATAAGGAAGAAATTACATGGAATTCTCATGGTCGCCCTAAGTTAACATTTTGCGTTACCTCATTTTTCCAGCACCATTTACTAAGTCTTTTTATTTAGACCTTTTTTTAAGAAATTAAAAACTTTTAAAACTTCTTTGTATTATATACAAATATTATTAATAAATAAAAAATAAAATACATATTTTTCAAGCACAAAATATACAATTTATACTATATTTTAAAAATGTCACGAAAATGCGCAAAAACATTTTTTGTCATATAAAACGTTATTTTTCAAAAAAAATGCTATTTTATTTCATTGTTAATATTATTTTTCACTTTACACTAGATTCTTTTAAATATTTAATAGAATTTTTGCAACTGGTAGCTGTTAATAGAAAGTTTTATTCATCATTCTTTTTAACAAATTTTTACACTCGAAATATTTACACCTGAAGCATTTATCGGAAAGTTTTCTCTAAAAATTTTCTAAAAAACGAAAATATGAGTGTATTTGTATATTGTGCCTATAATTTCATTAAATCGTTAGGCATAGAAAGAAAACCGGAACGTAATAATTTGTTTTAATAAACAAATAATAATGTTTAATAAACCATTAGAACGTAATAATTTGTTTTAGTTGTCCTTGGATCCGGTTTTTGGACTCTATTTTTTCTCATATTCTGCTATTCTCGAAAATTCCACTTACCCATTATTCCCCTTCTCCATTAGTTCAAATCCAACTATTATTAAAATCTCACATTTAGAAGTTCTCTCGTACGTTGGGAGGTCATCAGGGTGCATAGAAACACACTTGATTGCTGTTGCATCCTGTTCCTTTATCTTTTTCAGATTTCACTGAATAAATAAAAACTCCTCCGAGATTACGGTAATTAAGATCTAATTAGACTTTACAGTAAGTAAAAGCAGGTTTGGAGGAAGAGTAAAGGCTGTGGAGTAGCCTTTACTCTTGATAGTGATTGTGATAAAAGAGAGGAGTGTGACAAAAAGAGAGGAGTGTGACAAAAGATAGGCGATGATGGGAAAAAACGTATTTTTTAAAAGAATTTGCAGTGTCTTGTCTCGTTTTTTTGGTCTAATATGCATTCGCCTTCTAAGTCCAGTTTCACGTAAAAGTTTTAAAAGAGGGTGACAATACTTTTTTTTGTGTAACGGCTATGCCCGGTAAGGGCTATACGGATTATATTTCTCTTTGCGCTCTCGCTCTCGCATACATTCAAAAGGCGCGAGTAAAAATGGCGCGCGCGTTTTGGGTATAAACAAGCGAGTAAAAAAAACGATATTTGAATGAGTCATTTTTTAAGCTCTTTAATGTTTTAGAGTTTTCGACAAGGTTGAGGTTTTCGACACGTAGAAACGCACTCTACAGTTTTCGACGTAGACTACATACAAGGTCCAAAAATTCTTGTCGAATACCAACCCTGATGTACATACAATTTATTACCTTCAGTCTAACTATCAATAGACACCGTTTTTCAGGATAGATCTATCGTAGATTTCACTATGTAGATCGAAATGAATCCAATTAGGCACTTTTAAAATAAACGACATAAATATACGACGACTTTTAATACGTATCAACTATCATGAAAATCCTCATCGATTGGATTTTTTAATATAATTTTTAAATATGACATTTTTTGACCGTTTCATTTTGACCCTTTTACAGGCTACTTTTTAAAAACTACGCGTCTAAAAATGTCAATTAATGCATTCCTGCTCAAAATTGACAAACATTTTTAAGAATAAAAGCAAAAGCTAAATAATAACCTAAGAATGAAAGAACAACAAACAGATTTGAGATGTCAAAAGAAGGAAAAAAAATTAAGTAAATAAATACTAAAGCCTCGAAAATACTAAACTGGCACAACACTATTAAGTAAGTTCCTTTCTAAATGCTTTGCAAGAAATGCCAGAAATAATAAAATTGAAAACGAAATCGGTAACAACAATAAAGACAAAAGCGGAGGAATTGACCAGTTACCAGAAGACATTCACCCGTCACATCATTAAGATTGTCACTCGTACTCGTATAGTGCAGCTCAGAGCGTAAAAGAAGCTTTTAAGCTAAGTACACAAAAAATAAGAACTTACCCAATTTTTCGCCCCCAAAAACGTTCCAAAACGCCAGACTGAGCATCAGTGCCAACAGGAAAAACTTGCGTGCCAGCATCGTTGTCGCCATATTAATGACTTCAAAATGTGGATTGTGGTGAGGGCCAGGGCGACAGCGAGGAATCACTATAGCTTGAGCGAGACAGCCGTCAACAGGCTACTATTTTATGGTTACTGCTGCTGGTAGTACTCGCACCATAGTGTACCATCAGTTACCAGTTTCATTGGCAATAAAGTTGTTGTTGGTGTAGTTGTGATTGTCTTTATTATTGTTGTTGTTGTTGTTATTTTTATTATTATTCGTCGTGGACGGTACAAATTGGCGCTATTCAAACCGAAAACAAAACCATCGAAATTTTATGGCATTGCTTCTTGCTTTGATTTTATTTTTTTATTTTGTGAAAAGTTTTTTGGTGTCGTTTGCTGTTAGTTGTCTCTTTTTTTCGCTTGTTTTTCGCAAGAGTAGCTTAAATTGAAAACTTACTTTTTCTTGGTCTTTGCGAAAATTACAAAATTTTTTCGATTTTCACTAAAATAAAAAAAAGAAATATAAATTTTTTATTGCAATTTTTTTTCTTTTTTTTTTTTAAATTTTTTCCTTTTTCTTTAACTCTTTTATTTCACTTATTTTCTATTTTATCCACACGCAAAAAATATTTGCGTTTTGGTGTTAACAAACAGTTAAGATTTCGATTCGCTTCGAAATCCAAAATTTCTTCTTCACTTTTGTTTGTTTGATTTTTCGTTTCACTGCGATCAATTCTATTCATTTATATCAGTTTTTCCTTTTTTAGTTTTTTCTCCGACTCTGTTTTTTACCTTCGTCTGTATTTGCAATTTAATATAAAAAAAATCAGTTTAATTTTACACTTTTTTACACCTTCTCGCTCACTCACTTCACCTTAATTTTATCTTACTTTTTTACCTTTCTTTCACATTTCAAAGTCTTAAGATTTATTCATTTCCATTTTTCCATTTCTTCTTCGAGTTTCTTTAAAGTTTAGTAATTTTCCTTATGGATTGTTTTTGTGTGTGTGTTTTTGTTTGTTTTGTTCACTTTACGCGTATTAATTTTGCAAATTACTTTTCGCACACTTTGCACTTCATCGTTTTTTTCGGTAACATTTTTTCACTTTTCTTACTTTTTTTAGTTTCTTACGTTGCCGAAGCATTGGCCATGTTTTCCTTTAGGTTTTGTTATTGTTTGCTGTTTTTCCTCTTTGTGTGCTTTTTTCATTGTCAATGTTGTTTCATCCGATTGCTTTGTTCCTCTTCGTCCTCTTCTGCAAAATATAAGGCCAAAGAAAGACGTTATACATGATGCTGATGCTTATTGAGTTGAAGTGCAAAATGTAAAACCAACCATCAGCAAACAAATTTTCCTTACTCTAAGTTTCTTAAATGCCTGTCTCTTCAATATTGACTGAATTCTGACAATTCTTTTAATCTTAAAGTATGCAATTTTAAGAGTTTCGAGAAAATTTCATAGACTATCGTTGTGGAACAACGACAAAACCGATTTTAGTTGAGTGCAGAAAGGATTGTGATAATGGTATCTAATAAGAACTTCTTGAAATTTCAATTATGAGCCTTTTCAGGGTGTATTATTCAAATTAGAATGCAAAGCTTTGCACATTTTTAAGTTTTGTTTTTGATATCAAAACATTTGTTAAGCTTAAATATCGTCTTGAGGAAGCAAATAAGATCATAAAATCGGTTTAATAATATAGACTTAATCTACTAATATTTAATACTATACACTTTTCACATGCTTTAGACGTAGCATGAACTCATTTTTTTTATTAAATTCAATTTTTTTGCATTTTATAAATACAATATATTCATATTATAAATTAAAAAAGTTTTTTCTTTTAATAAATTAAAAAAGTGATGCTGAAAAAGTTATGTTTTAAAAATGGTATAAAAAGTAAATATAAATTATTTGTGATTTCAATTCATATTCGTATAAAAGGCATTAATTAATGCACATTTGATACAAGATAACTACGCGTTATACTCGTAAAGCATTTTTTTGTTTTCCATTTTTTTTTTTTTGGTTTTTTCTTTATCCTTTACCGTAATACTTTCCGGTAATACACACTCGGTATACATTTTTTTTCTCTCATCAATGGCACGCCCAAATTGGTTCATGGTATTAACGCACGTAACATGACACGAAACTGTCTGTCATTATATGAGTATCTTTCTTTAGGAGAAGATTCCAGAAGAATTTGTAAAGCATTGTGGCGATTATTGAAAAGATACTTCAAGCATGACGCGGTATTTTTCGTACGTAGCACGCATAAGAAATATTAGGTCTCACGCAAGACCAAAGAGCGTAGCGTAAATCTAACGTCCATTTACGCCTTCATTTAACCTTTATACGTCAGCGTGAGGCCTATTTGTTTATCTTGGTCCACTGAAAGTTTATTCTTTTCTTTACTCAGTTATTGTTACGGTTATTATTTTTATTATTATATTCACACAAAGAGTTCATTGTTGTTGCCGTTTATGGCGAACGGAAAGCTGTAACTATTTAAATAAATTGACTTTGGATACGTTACAGAAAGTTCAAAAAAAAAATCCAAAACAAACAACAGAATTACGAAATTTCTTTTCATAATGTTTATTTTATGCGTTTTGGTTGTTTCCTCTTTTGGCTTTTATAACTCTCGACACAACAACAACTTCTTTCAACTTACATAATCGTCAAAGCCACTCTAATACCATGTAAATACAAAGTAAATATGTATATGTATGTACTCGTAAATCTACAATACACGCTTATGTGAACCGTATGCAAACCCTAAAACAAGGGCCCAAACATCTGCACGCATCTCCGCACACACACGAACTCAATCGTACTCGTAAAAGTTTATCACAGTTCGTTGCTGTATCGTTCCAAAACCTTTGATATTTATTTAGGCATTCATTATTTATTTACACAAACAAAGTAAGGTACATATTTCATAAAAGCCCTCTCTTTAGGATCCCTTCAATTATCCTGCTAAAACTCAATGAATGAATCTTCTAAATCCCAATTTTTTTTACTTTTCTCATTTTGACTTTGACTTTCTGTTTCTTTTTCCTATAAAACTTTTATTGAAGTTACTAACCTGCTGCTTTTATAAATACTAAAAAAAGCACGTTTTTTTTAAGGATTAGGTTCATTGGAATACGAAAACTACTATTTTAACAGTCATTCTTTAGTATAAAACTTTGTTCGAAATTCGCCAGAAGTTACCATCATACTTAATGCTACTACGCGTCCTGCTTTAAATCAAATAAAAAACGCAGCAGAGTCAGCAGACTTTTCAAACGAGATTGCATCAACGCAAAAATTATGCTATGTCAGTTTCAAACCTTTCAAACCTTTCAAGACGTCGCAACGCGTACTCTTTTTGGTTTTTTTTTTTTTAATAAATTTAAAATTGTTTCCATGATTTTATATAATTTTGCAAGGATTATCTATTTATACCACCCACCACTCCAAGCTTCTCCATTATCGACCAATTCGCTTAAGGACGTAATCGTCGGAACGCAACTCGGTCTTCGAATAAAGTTAATAAACCATAAAACAAGTCTACCTACGGTTTTATTGAATAATTTTTCTCACAACACAGTCCAACCTATAAATTGAAATCATCAACTGAAAGGTTAAGTTCTAACAATAAATAACCTTTAGCTTATGCTTAGATATAATCAATGTTTTTTTTTTTGGAAAAATTAAGGTGGTGGAACGCTCATCTCATTAGTAAATATATGTCTATATACATATTATAAATAAACATTACTATACTATAAACATTACTTTTATTAATTATATTTAACAATCAAAAGTTCATGGTATAGTTGTCTGTTATTCTCTCAATTTAACGAGGCCCAAACAGCAAATTTTTTAAAAATTAAAATCTTTCGAAAAAAATTGGTTACAAAAAAGCACTGGATATAATAAATTTTAGAAATCCTTAAAATCTTCGATTTAGTGCAAGTTTGTAATAATTTATGTAAAAGTTTGGCCATTACTCCTCCCATTTATCCTCTACCAATTCATCCGCCCATTTTGCAACTCAGCTTTTTTATCTCTTTTTCTTTCTACCTCTTTCTTTGGTCTTTCAGTTGATTTACACATCATTAGTCACGAGGCTACTCGTAATATGAAATACATAAGTAGGTAGAAAATATTGTATGCAGAAATACTAAATTCGACTAAATTTTACTATTTTAAGAATTTGTAAGTATGTATGTACGTGTATTTGAGACTACTAAAAAATTGCTTGTATTTAAATAAAAAATAAATATTTGGATTTAACATTAGTTTTTTTCAAAATTTGTGTATTTTCATTTCTATAAATTATTGCATACATATTGCAAATTATTGCATAATTATTGCAAATTATTGCATAATTATTGCATACACATTCACAACAGATCTTATTCCTCATTTTAATTACAATATATTCGTATGTACTCATACTCATACATATGTACTCGTATAATAAGTAAGTACCTCACAATTGATTTCAGAAGTTTTATGAGTGTTATTCCCTTCGTTTTTCCTTAAATTTTATATTGTATACACTTTGAAGAGTTTGAAGAGAGTTAAATTATTTTTTTTATAAGTGTTAATGATAAGTGTTAATGCTCTGAGCTTTTAGACTCCTTTGTACTTTTCTCTCTTTCCTTTTTTGATTTTCTTTAAACCTTTTGCAATTCGAAATTTTTACCAGATTTTAATTGAAGTTTTTCAGAAGTTAAACACAATTTTTGAGGCCAAAAGACTGAAGATCAACAAATTGGATACCAAATTTTTTGGGGATCTCTATTTTTTATTTATTTAAGAACCAAAACAAAGCCTTCTAAGGCTTTTTGGATTTGCATTAAAATCCAACATCATTAGGATTTGCTGTTTTTTACACGAGAACTCTCAATAAACTTATGATATAGTATTTCTCTTCTCATTTTACACACTTTCATTACACACCGAAATACGTATGTGTGTGCCACGCAGCCAGAGCCACTTACACAAATGCAAAAAATTTACCACATGTCTGTAAATATTTGTATATACGAGTACTTTTATAATAAAAGTGAGAAAGCTTGCTTCGAGTCAATATCATACCGCTCTCGACCTATATCCTTTTAGATGATATAGCCTTTTTTTTACATGAATAACGAAAAATTTCTCTTTTTCTGGTTGAAGTTTTTGTTAATTTTTTAAGTAGAAATCGTAAGACTTAATCAATTATTGATAGCTTTTATTTAAATTTTTCGTTGAAATAAACATACAGATTTTGTTTGTTTTGTATTTTATTTTGCATTGTATTTTTTTTAATTTTTCTAATAACGCAATAATAATCACAAATTTTAATTATTTAAAATTTTACTTTCACTACATTTGTATTTTATTTCTTTAATTAAAGAAAAGGTCGAAAAAATAACATTAAAAATTTTTATTTTATTATATAAAACTTAAAGCATTTAGAAACTATAAAAAGTGTTAACTTAAAATTTAAAATAAGAGTATCAAAAACATTTCTTTTAGTTTATTTCTTTTTTTTTATTTTCATTTTATTTATATTTATTTATATACATATACTACTCCTATATAATTAAATTAAATTAAATATTAAAATTAATAAAAATGAAATATTTTTATTATCTTTGTTTTTATTCTTTTGTTTTTTATTAATTTATTTTTCTTTATATTAAAAATATAATTTCTCCAAATTATTTACATACATATGAAATTAAATTTTATTTTATTCACTTCCGTTTAGTCGAAGCTTAAACTTTTTTGTTTATGCTTATTTTTTTCCTTAGCATTATATTTTATTGGATATAAAATATTTTTAATTTGAGTTTATTATTTATTTAAATATTTTTATATGTATTTTTTTTTTCTACACACTAATTAATTAATTTTTCACATTAAACTTGGTTTTTTTGTCTATTTTTGGATTTTTTCTTCAGATTCTTATCTTAAGACTTCATTTATTTTTTTCTATTTTTGCATTTTTCCTTTAGTTTCTTATCCTAAGACTTCATTTATTTTTTCCGGTTTATTTAGTCTCTCTGTAAGTCTCTCTGTATTATTTTTTTTTAAAATTTTTTTTAGTTAGTCAATTTGTTGTCATTTTAACTTCACAAATTTGATAAAATTATACATATGTATATTTTTTACTTTTAATGTGTTTTATTTCAATACATCCTTATTCATTCCCTTACTTCTTCCTTTCCTCCTTCCTTCCTCAGTTACTTCTTGCTCATCTTCCTTATTATGCTCAATTTTATTTTCTTTATTAACTTACTTTTTTACCAACAAAATCTCATTCAATTAATTTGTTTTAAGTTGTTTATTCCATCAACACTTCAAGTAAGCATTGATTGATTGATTGGCGGCGCAACAGGACTTTATTGGATTTTATCTCTTCCTCTTAAATCATTTTGAATGTCAAATAGAGATTGATTTGACTTGAGTGTCTTCAATCATTATCATCATCATCATTACCGCGCGGCATCCAGACAGCGGCATTTCACTTCACTCACGTTGCAAAGCAACAACATTTTACCGCATGTACTCGTATTAACAGAGCATACAGAATTAATTCGCGCGTGATTTTAGCAACGGATGCAATGCTATCAAATAATCAAAGACAACTGACAGCAGTCGCTGGCACGCAAGTTTGAACGCAGCACAATGCAGCGTTAACCGAAATATGATCTGCAAAGAAGCAGCGCGACATGTTGAGCTTTCAGCTTTGAACAGGACTCACAAAGAGAGCGTAAAGGAAAGCTCTGGCGGTGTAGAAGAGAGCAGTTCAAAAGAGAAATTTGTTGCCTTTGAATACACTCGAGATAGTTGGTCGTTTCTCACTGCTGCAGTAATGCTGAAGAGTGTATGGCATACAGCTAGCTTTACTTTTTTTCCAGCCACTTGCACTGCTGTCTTTCTCTCTCTTCGCTCCATCAGCGCTTATGAGATTCTGAACTTTGTTGAGAACATTTTTAGTAATTTCAAATTCTTGTAAACAGTTAAACATGGTCGCTTGAACTGTGCGTTTGCGAGGCGCGTAATGATTTCAAGCCTTATGTTTTAAATACTTTTAAGTACGATATACGACATGTTTTTCAAGGCAGCTCCTTGCGTAGTTGCGTATACGCCACGTTATACATTTAGTTGTGTTTAGTTTATTTAATTTGCCTTTTTTAATGGTCCCTCCTAACGCCGCAACCACTTCCTTTCGTTTGACAGCTGTTAAATTTTTTTATAACCTTATAATTTTTTCCGTTTTTGAAGTTTTTCATTGTCGTTGCTTTTTATTAAGCTTTTTTGCGTTTCATTAAACTTTGTTTTTTTTTATTATACGAGTTTTAATTGTTACTTTTTGCTGCAGTTGTGCGTAATACTGAAAATTTTAAATATCAACCGTTCATTACAAACGACTGAATAGATTCATTCACAGAATCATCAAAGAGTTCACTCGTGGTTGGTTGTTGTTCTTTTTTCGTGTTGCTCTTTCATTTGGCCTAACATTCCTTCATTTTATCTACATTATTTTAAAGCAAAAAAATTGCATTTTACGAATGTTTATGGTTCGTTAGTTTGATTTGCGTTTTTATTTCTTCTTTTCTAACTTTTCTTTTTACTGCTTTTTCGAAGTTAGTGCTTTTATCGATCGCTATTGATAATTTGACCGCCATCGATAACTTGATGAGATTATTTCATGCACCATTTGTTGTAGATGGTTTCTTTCCTTTTCTTTGTATTACTCTTTGTATTACTCTTTTGCTTAACCTAAAATAAAAAAATACACTGAGCAAAAGAAAGCAAAACACTTTCAGAAAAATATCAAATATAAATTATTGCTAAGAGAATATTATCCAAACAAATTTCAAACTTCAAATAAATTAACGAAAGATTTTCAAACATTTATCTTCTTCCCTGCTTCCTAGCTACCTCTCTCCCTCCCTTTCTTCCTTCCTTTCTATCGCTTTCCTGTTTTTATTCTCTGCATCTTCCGACCGGCCTAACTTCGCCCCTTCCTCTTAAATGTTCATTTAAACGCCAATTTAACCAATAAAACTGTAGAAATTTAGTAAACAACAGCAACAACAACTACTACTGTTAAGCCTTCCGAAGTCGTAAATAAAACGACTATAGAGTAGAAGAAACACATGCAAGACCGGGACAAAGAGACAACGAGGCTGCTGCCACAGGAACAAAGACAAAGTGTTCACTTCACAAAACATCCTGTCCTCATTGAGCTGGTCTACAGATGCGCCACTGACATTGCGAAATCTTACAAATATCTTCAAAACATTCTTTGAGCCATATGAGCCCAAGAACGAAATTCTGGATTTTTTGCTTTTTTTCCCTTCAATGCATTCGTATTCTTCTTTCTTAGTACAGTCTCAGGCTGCTGGCTTAAAACAAAAAAATATATTGCATATAAACACATTAACTTTTGTTTTATTTTATTTTTTTCTTGGGGTTAAAAGTTTCAGGAAAGAAACTTTTTTGTTTTTTGCTTTGTGTTTTTTTTTTCCAAAGCAAATGAATAATGTCGGCCAGTCTCGAAAGCGGTCAGTTCTTTTTTGAGAGAGAAGTTAACTAGAGAATCGTTAATCGTCAGTAAATGGGCTTTCAATTTATCATCGTTAAGCGGCAGCAAGGCCTCTTAATATTATGGGCCTCTTAATAATATGGGCCTCTTAATAATAGGCCCTCCAAGATCATATCGCACGATATGAACCTCTCTCTGAACTATTTTTATGCATTAACTTATAGTATGTCTTTTTCAATAACTTTGCTCCATATTTTGTTAAGAGAAAGTAGGTAATAATTTTCTAAGAAAGTAATAATTTTTCGGACCGAAAACTACCAGAATATTTTTACTACTTGATCGGAACGCAGTCATATTCACTCTCATGATAGCAGCAATAATTTCATGCAGTTACTGCCCTCTGTATTCTCTATCGCTCGGTATAAATTTCTTGGATTGTCGAAAAAGTCAAGTCAATATTCTGGTAACAGATGGCGGTTTTCATAACATCCAAACCAGTCCATAGGAAGATTGCGGTCTCAGTGTTGTGGAACTTCAAATGTGTCGTATTTTTCGAACTACTTTTAAAAACGAGGCAGTAAAAAATAGAATATATAAATATTCTATTAACGAGGTTTACTGGAAGCTCGTTGTAAGATGGCGCAAGGTTATCGAATACTCTGAGCAATATATCATTAATTAATCGTTATTGTTTAAACGTAACGTATCATTTTTTAAAACACATAAAAAAAGTGTCGTGACTTTTACGACAACTTTATATTTTATATATTAAGTATTCGCTAAAATTTATCTATAACTCTGAAGAATAGACACTTTATCTTTCAATTACGTTCATTGTTCCCAAATGCATTTAACGTGGTTTCTTTTCCGCTCATTCGTTCTTCATGTCTGCGTTTTTATTGCAAAATTTATTCTCTCTGTTATTATACGAGTATACGAGTATATATCTTAATTTCACAATTGTTTTCTGTGGTTTCTGTAGCGTGTTATTTTTTACAAAATTTTTGTTTTGTTTTGTTTTGTTTCGGTGTCACTCTTTCCTGTTGACTTTTAAATGTTGATATTTGTTGTAGTTGTTTTTTAACAAGCTGTGAAAGAGATGCATTCGTGCATCTTATTGGTCTCTCTTGTTTCTTTTATTACTTACACTTTGGCTCGCGCATTTTGGGTATAAACAAGCTGGAGAACGTGTATGTCGATAAATTCTATAATTCACGTGAGTAAAAAAATGATAATTTAATGAGTCATTCTTTAAGTTCTTGAATGTTTAGGAGTTTTCGACGAGGTTGAGGTTTTCGACATGTAGAACAGTACTTTACAGTTTTCGACGTAGACCACATACAAGGTCCAAAAATTCTTGTCGAATGCCAACCCTGATTCTAACCCTAACCTTTACCCTAGCTTAAGTTAAACTTTTGAATAATACCTCCTAATTATATAATATAGGGCAAAAGCTGTAATTAATTTGAAGATGGTTTAATTAATCTTAAAGCAAATTAAAATGTATAAATGTAAAGGTAAATCATTGCAATCTGCACCATCCGTCGGTGCGGTTAAGGAATATCCTTCAAAAAGTTGCCATATTTTTCAGTAAGTAACATTTCACTGCATAAATATTTCAAGAACAAAAAATGTTTTAATGCAAAAATTTTCTAATGACTGAAAAGTTCTTGTTTTTAAAGTGCTATTCATTATTCAGTTTTATTTTACTTTTTTAAATTCTCATCCTCGTTTTTTAATTACACTTTTGTGCTGATTTTTCCATCGCTCCTCAGCCCTACACGCCCCCATAGCCTCCCCTCACTTCATCCATCTTCAGCCATCAGCACTTGTCCCAGTTCATTCAGTTGCGTTACTTACTTCAGCTGCTTCAATTTGGTTCCGTTGCTGCAGCTGCTCACCATTACCGTAGATGCTAGAAGAAGTGCCGAGTTACAGCCGAAGTTAACGGGCACTTTATTCGATGATGACTTCGAAACTGTTGCCTGGCCACCAACACCACTCTCTCTCGCTCTTCGTTCTTCGCTCTCAGCCAACGATCAGCCACCTCTAACTGCTAGCAGACTCTCGTGTTCAATGCTTTCGCACGTACACGAAAGCCATGTTGTAAAGCGAAAAGTTGCAAATTAAATTGTGGGCCAATGAACACAGCCACAAGGAAAGGAGAATGAAAATAATCCCACTTGCAGCGTTCGACCAGTTCAACATTGGCCGGCCGTCTGCCTTCCGTCAAACTTTTACTTTCAATTTTTCCGTCTGAAACTCTTCGTTCGTCGAAGTGCATTTTAATGAATGAACGATTATAACTCGGTGAATAAAATTCACTTCAAAAGATTTCTTTGCTACATTAACAACGTTGTCGACAGTTTGAAAATAAACACAAAAACAAACAACACTAAGCACTCAAAGTTTAGTCCCAACCGGCAGGATGATTGAGAGAGAGAGAGAGAGAGAGCAGGGCCGCATTAACGCACTTAACGGGAGGTTAGTTTTTTATTAATTTTTATTTATTAGTAGTATTTTATTATTTTAAAATAAATTGTCGTTTTGAATAAATATACAATTACTTATTATCAAAACCTTTTTTCAGTCATTTTTAATTATAAAAAGATAAGTTTGTATAATTGGCTTCGTCCTTAAACACTTTTTTTTTGCTATAAAATCCCCAATTTTATCAAAAATATCATCGTGTGTAGTTTTAATGGTTTAGAAATTATTCCGTTTTCACTTATGTGCGCTGATATTGGAGCCCCAGTATACAAGTTTGCCCTAGGGCCGGCCTATAATACTATTAAGACGGCTCTGGCAGAATGTAAGAGATTTGAAAAAACAAGTATTTTTAATAGAAATTTTAGTGATTCACCAAATATTACTGCCTCTCTGTACGTTACAAGATGTTAGCTGATGAAAAAGGTAAAAATAAGGTGTGAAAAGTTAAAGAAAAAGGAAAGTTGAAAAAGATTTGGTATATAATTCTCGGTTTGGTAACGAAATTCCGAAGCAACAAAACCCCGAAACGATAAATTTCCGATGCGACAAAATCCCGAAAAGACAAATTCTCGATGCGACAAAATCCCGAAATTACAGAACAAGTCAAGAATCAAATTTGATCTATTGATCGCTTCATTTTCAATGCAGTAATTCTTCCATTCCTCCATAACTTTTTCTACAATTATTTATTATCGTTTTATATTCTTTCATTATTACAGACCATATTCTTTGTAGAGAAACCATTAAGAAACTGGCAAAAGATTAATTTGTTCCAGTTCGTCAATAAATTTGTTTTGAGTTACGATGCAGTTTGTTTGAGTGCGAAGAGCCATGCGTTGTTTGCAACCAACCTATAAAGCAATCAATTATTACCGTAAAAACCTTCGCTTTTTGCCTCAATGAATAAGTAATGATCATTGAATTTCCGCCATTATCCATTAAAAATTGACAATATAGCAGACGTAGTGATTGATACGAATGCCTTTACAATTCCGCTCTGGATAGCGGTTGATTTGCAATCGGCTTTATTGCATTTGCCACACATTTTCGCTGTTACGCAATGGCGGATGTGAGGAGGAGGGGTGACCAAACGACAGCAGGTGAATAGGTCGGAAAGTGAGACTCTGTGAATGGGAGGAGGGCAAAGAAGCTCCTTCATGCGTAACTTTTTTTTAATATTTACAGGCGCTATAACAGTCTTTTTTCGTCCTCGTTAAGGTTATCGATTGCGGAAACGAATTTCTGCGCCTTTTTCCCTCTTCTTCTTCTCTTTGATCATTGAAGCGTTAGGGTTTTTCTGGTTCTGGTTTCACGGCTTCTCTTCTAACTTTTTCTGAATTGTTTCTTTTTGCTAAATTGATGATTATATTTTCGATTTTATTTTGTCTTTTTTTTGCTCAGTTAAAATATCTTATCCTTTTCCTCGTTGTTGTTGTTGTTGTTGTTTGATTGCGGTTGTTTTTTTTCAACCTTTAGGTGTTGATGTAAAAAAAACAAGCAGTTCTCTAAATAGAGCAATCGCTATCGGCACGCTACATCCGACATCCTGCTTGCTTCCTTGCTGCGCCATGTTGTATCACGTTGAATCGTTGGTGTATCGATATCGACGACAATATCGGCCTCGTCGATAGGCGTGTCACAACTTGTGTGCGGAAGGAATCGTTTGGAACCGATAGAAGGATAATAGAACCGTACCGATGATGCTTTGTAAAGAAAGCAACAAAAACACAACAACAATCAGAAGGAAGCAATACAGTTTCTGGCGCTGCACTAGAAACGAAAAAAAGTGTGGGGGAGAGGGAGGACAAGAATGAAACTGTGTGCGCCGCATGAGAATGCTGTGGTTAAGCGTATCGGCACACACTGGTCGTCCCATAGAGTATAGGAACCAGCGTCTCCTGCCACAAAGCGGCTTTAGCGTGCCGGCGGCTATCAGGTGTTGTTCATATTAAGAGCTTTCATAAATCATCTCAACTTCAGCATTGTTTGTTGTATTACCTTAAACCATCCCCATCCCCATCCCCTTTTGTTGAATATTTCCAAGTCTTTGCACCCACTTGTTCATAAAAGAACGTTGCCTCTTAACCGGTCGCATCACCCATCTTCGAACAAACACGCAGAAGGTGAAGGGAGAGGGCAGCAATCAAGATAGATGGCGGTGTACATACATATATTAGAAATAAAGAAAGTAAGAGAACCTTTGCGCAGGGTTACCCAAAGCGTTTGCCTTTGACCCGTCAAATTTTGGCGATTTGTAAAATGGAATCGTAGGTCATTAAGGGGCAGAGTTGGCATTCGACAAGAATCTTTTGACCTTGTATGTAGTCTACGTCGAAAACTGTAGAGTACTTTTCTTTATGTCGAAAACCTCAACATGTCGAAAACCTCAAACTTGTCGAAAACTCTTAAACATTTAGAAACTTAAGGAATGACTCTTTCAAATATCGTTTTTTACTCGCGTAAAGTATAGAATCTGTCGACATATACGTTCTCCAGCTTATACTTCTCCGTTTATACCTAAAATGCGCGAGCCAAAGTGTAAATAATAAAAAAAACAAGAGAAAGCGATAAGATGCACGAATAAATACATCTCCTATCTTTCTCTTGTTTCTTCTAGTACATTTTTACTCGCGCCGTATGCGAGAGCGAGAGCGCGAGCGCAAGTAGAAATACAAATTAAAAAATTAAAAGAATAATGAAGGAAGAGTCAGTCTGATGACATACAAATAAGTGACGATCAAGACTCATCACTTAGAATGAATAAAATTTACTGTCAACCCCTAAATGTTCCATTTTTCCACAAATAAATGACTGGACTAAAAAATAAAATTGAAATTCTTGTATTTTTCATTGAAAAATTCTTGTAACGTTCGTTTGTTTTATTGATGAAGGTACTTTTTTTCGAAGTTTTCGACAATTTTGTGAAATCTTCCTCAATTTGGTTTGGTAGACTACCGTAGGTATTTGACATGTCAAAAATGTCGAAAACTCCAAAAAGTATTCGACATGACAACCCTGGTAAGGGGTCATTTAGAAGTGAATAGCCGCATATACATACATCAGCAATTAGTGGTCGCAGAGCATAAAAAACTGTGTATATTCCTTTTAAACGTAATGTTTCGGAAAAGTTTAGCGACCCCTGATCGAATCCATCTTACGTATACGAATATGTGTTCGTTTTTTGCAAGTTTTAATGTGTTCTTGAAAGGACCTGCCGTCGTTGCTGGTGTTTTTGTTGTATATTGTTATTATTTTTACTATTTGCTCAAGCTTGTTTTTTTTTTTTTTTGAAGCTTAGGAGAAGTTTTTTCGATAAAGCTGGTGTTTTCACTTGTTCTTCTTGGTACTAAATTAGTGCTAAATTTGAATTCGTTTTTCAGTTTTGTTTAAGTTGCAACTTGGTTGTTGATAACTTCAAAACTATTTCTCGCCTAATCAGAGTACCTGATTGTCTTTATCAGCCTTTAACCTTATGATTTCTTTAAAGTTCTCTATTCATTATTTTACCCCTTCCCATTTTAAGAAGTTAATATTTTCAAAAATCACAACAATTTTCCATAAACTTAACCTTTCATCATATATACGAGTACCTATAATTTTTTAACTTTATCTGAACTTTATATGCCATATACCATATTCATTTTGCCTACTTGTATTTTTCCTTAATCCTTCACTTCCCTCCACCCCGTTACTTCATTTTCATATTGTCATTCTTCAACCGTTCAGGCTTATCATATTCCATGTCCATTCTTCCCATCTCCAAACTTTCATCCATCATATACAAACTTTTCTATGTAGAGAACTTTTCTGTCGTCGGTCATTTTATGGATCCTACTTCTTCTTGTTGAGTTTATTTTTTTTTTGTGTGGGTACTCTTGTTGTCTGTCACTAATCTTCAACTTTTCGAAAGTTCTTTATTATAATTTCACAAACCGACATCGGTATTGTTCAAAAAGTTGGTAAAGTTGTCACAAACGTGATAACATCGGAGGCATGTTTTCTTTGGCATTACGTGTTTATTGTGCTTTAAGCAATTTGTCCCGATGACGGAGTCCACTTATAAAAAGGGATATGTATGTTAAATCCTAACTACTGAAAGGAACAAAAGTCGTGACATTTCTTTGAAAAGTCGTGACATTTATTTTTTTTTTAGTTGTGAAAGAGCCTTTGATTTGGAAAAAAGTTATGAAATGTATAAAAATTACTTTTGCTAAGGAAAAAATTTATTCATCTTTTGTTTTTATTTAGTACTCCTAATATTTTATTTTGGTAGAAATTTCTAGTGTTGCGGTTTTTTCTTTTTTCTCTTTGCTATCACTGTCTATGTGACAACTTAACAAGCTTCTTATAAATATTATTGTCCCCTTCGATAGGACATAATGTCTCCATATTACTGAAAAAGCATATCAAGAACAAACTCAAAACAGTCTCGAAAGGAGTAACAAAAGCCATAACAACAATAAAGATGGAAGATTGCAAGACTTTGCAACAACTTTAGGAAGTGTCACGAGCGCATTAAGAAAAAGCCATTCCTGAGTGCATTCCTCTTCGCTTCATGCTATTTTGCGTTCTTAACCTTTCAAATTTCATTGCTTTCTATTCCATTCAATTCAATTTTAAAACTTTCTTCTAAAACGAAAGGATGCAATATCAACGAACTTTACACCATTTCCATTTCTTCCTTTTTCTTTCCGCTTTCCCGCCGGCTTGTTCTTTCTTTCTTTCTTTCTTTTAGATGTTGCTTCCCTCGCGTTTTCCATATCCACTTTCAGGACACTTTCAGTACAATAAACGATAATGAAATTTCCGTTCAAGCACTGCAAACAAACACACCAGAGAAGCTTCTGCAGTCAGCCATTAAAGGCTAAATACAAGAAGCCAGCAACTGCAGCAGCAACAGCACCAGCAGCAATTATTGTAAAAGGAAAAGGCCACTCTACCACTATGTTTAGAAATAGTTTTAATAAAATTTAACATTCAACTTCTGTCTCTTGAAAAGTTTAGCAGAAGTTGTATATCGAAATCCAAAAACTTCGAAAGGTCAGATATTGTAGAAAATATACACTTTCTATAAACACCTTTTAGCAAAAAAAAAAACTAAATACTTTGAGAATTACTGTGAGTGGAAATGAAAGTCGTATCGCAAGAGAATAGTACTCGTATCTTATCGTCATAAAAGAAAGTCGTCGATGCTCTAATATGTATGTATGTATGAAATCCTAGAAATCTTAATAACGCAAGTCATCTCTTAAAAGTTACCTACTTTATAACACAATTTAATACTGTACATTAATTAAACTTAAATTAATTTTTAAGTCTAACAGAGGAAGGTCAATTTAATGATGGAATTGTATGTATGTCTATCCGAGGAAAAAGCGAAGATCTCTAGTTGATCTTCTAGTTTTAGTTTTCGCATAATTTTTGAATTTTCAACACACAACTATAATTCTGGAATCATTGAACAAGTTAAAACCAGGAAGTTTTTAGATGTACGATAAAAGCGCACTCGCACAACAAATTGAAATAGTAAAAACTAACTACAAAAATGTTGAAAATATTGCGGACATATTGTTCGTACGTCTTTTCGTCATCGCAAAGCTTTTTCTCGCGCAGCTTTAGTGATTTAATTAATAAATTCGAGCGTCTCAGACATCGTTAAAAGTACGAGTACCAACCCTTCGTAATTTCAAATTGTGCCCTTCTCAAACAAACAAAATTCAGTGCACTGCAAAATGAAATTCAAATCAATGAAGTGATGAAATGAACAGTGACGATGATGATGAAGAAAACAACTTGGAAGGAGGTTACGATAGCGCGTTAAATTTAGATGGATACAGAAGAGACATTTCGACTAATTTTTTATGAACCCATTTTGAACCCAAATGATTACGAATTCAAATAGATTAGACAGCAAAAGCTGCAATAAGCTGCAGTTTTCTTTATGATGGAAATACGAATACCTTTTCAACTTTAGACGTTTTGAAGAAATATTACTAAAGGTTTTCGAGAAGCTAGGATTCTTAGAGGAGCCTAATAGAAGCTCACGCTAAAGGCTGGTGCAAATAAAGCGGTAAGGAATTAAATTGTAGTTAACCAAAGGTATAAAGGCATGACAGAAAAAGATTTTATAGCGTTTCCATATACTCGTACTTCATTTTTCGCTTTTCCTTAACTTCGTAAACTTTATTTTTTTTTTAAATTTAAGGCTGTGTTACTTCATCAAAGGTCTGATATTGTTAGACCATGCGCCACGATGACTGCAAACTCCATTTAAAAGGCAGTTTAGTTGTTAGTGCTCCACCAACTTATAATACTCGTAGAGTATTTAGAGATTTGGTTTAATAATTTGAAAATTAAAAGTTTTTTTCTAACCTCTTAAAACTTTTCAGTCAAAAAAAGTGTAGAAAAAAAATAAAGAAATTTTAGATGATGTTTAAAGGGTCGTTATACGTTTGATACATTCTAAAAGCGCTTAGAACGTTGTACTACTGTGTAATGCTTAATAACTTCTCAAAACAGTTCCGTTCTAAAACTTTAATGCTTTCCAAACAAAACTAAACGGCAAATAATGAAAAGCCATCCAGAAACAACGAAATTAGCCTTAACCATTAGGAGACCAACAAACCCGAAAAACAGCTAAGTTTGTGAAACTTACCCCTTCAAGAACCACTCAAGTAAGAGGGGAGGGAGGCAAACCCCCATTGGGGCAAAAACCAAACCACCTGAATTGTCCACGTTCCGCAGCCCGCAGCTCTGTACAACTGGAACACTTTAAATTTAATTTAGATTGCATTTGGGTTTAAAAAAGACCAAGTCCACCAGGTATATGGGGCGAAGCCACTCATCAACAGCAACAGCAGCAGCAGCAGCAGCAAGAAGCGCAATAGCAGCATCAATAGCCATTTACTTCGTCGCTCTTGCGCTGGTAACCAAATTTTTTGTTACACCATTTCGACCGTTTTTCTCGAAACGTAAGAGTTTAACAATAAAAGTCATTGTTTCGAAGGGACGCTAACGTGGCCCGGTTGCCGGTTGGAAGCTTCCTGCAGAGCAAATAATTTGAATTAATGGGAGCCGATGGTGTAACAACGGCGAGCCACCCTTCACAATTAGGTTTGTTTGTGGGTGGATGCGGTACAATGCGGTAAAGTGATTATCGAAAAACTTGTATAAAAATATCGTAGTTTATCGGAAAATTTGTAGCACAAGCAAAAAATCTGTCAACTCTAGCGAATGTAATAAATTTCAATTTTTTGTTCAAGCCAAGAAAGTTTAAAAAGGATTAATGAATAGATGATGAAGTACAATGTAATGATGATGATGATGAGCGATTAGAGAGTATGCTAACGCTAATGATCAACGTTATGACTGGAAGGATAAAAGAATGCAACAACAAAGACAAAACTGACCACTGTTGCGACGGAACGAATAGAAATATAAAGAAATTGTAGGGGATAAAGAGTGAGGAGGAGGAAAGGCTTAAAAAGATATATAGAAAAAGAGTTCGGTAATGATTGCGAAGAAAGTGAAAATGCTGATTATAAAATATGAGGTAATAATGACGTAGAATTAAAAACGGAATCAATGCTTTCGTCATGCTTAAAAGTTGGCAGCAACAAAAATAGTCATAACGACTATTAACGGGAATGATAATCATTAAAGGCGATGAGAAAAATAAATGAAATAAGACCGAAAAATTATTGTATATAAAATGTAATGTGAAAATGTTGAAAATTAATGTGAAATGCTGAATATGAACATGAATATTAAAGGAAAATGAAGGAATTAAAATCCTTGGTAAAAATCCCGAAACGACAAAATCCCAAAAAATTTTTAATCCCGAAATGAAAAGTCCCAAGAAACTTTTAATCACGAAATTTCAGTCATTGAATTTATTGCATTTATTTTTAATATCGACAGAATTTTGTTGTCTGACGGTTATGATCCTTGCCTCCTGCCTCCATTGGCCAAATTAAACTTTGCCAATGGTTTTAATTTGTTTAAGAGGTTGGCGAATACCAAAAAATAGTTCTGTAATTTCGGGATTTTGTCGCATCGGGATTTTTTTGTTTCGGGATTTTGTCGTTTCGGGATTTTGTCATTTCGGGATTTTGTCGTTCGGGATTTCGTTACCAACCCTAAAAACCGAGGGTTGTATTTTACTCACGCATTATTAGAACGTCATCTAAACCCATGAAAATGACAGTTCTATTTCTATTTTTAGGGTGAAGGCGATGAGGTTCACCTCTAAGTTTTTAGAGGTGAAGGGAATACCTGTCTAAATTCAGAAGTTCACTTCTGTACAGATAAAAACGGGGCTTAAAATTACAATTACAAACAACGCCAGAAGCGAAGAACGACAACAGACAACGACTAAAAGAAGCCCTTTCCACCCGGCCCCAACTTGACTCAACTGGTTTGGTCGCCCTGGTTTGGAAAGAGTTTGCAAACTCTTGCATCGAAGGAGTCATGAATCGACTTAAAACCCGGACAACAATTATTCACTGTTCGCGTCGCTTCATTTTTGCTTTATCATGTTCACGTTGTTCGCTACACCAACAACCAACACTTTTACATGTTGGTCCTGCCAGGTTTTGTGGCTGTTGCTCGCGCTAAAATGTTGTGTGAGTCTTTGCGCCTTTTGTGGCAGTCAAGTCGTGTAGCTGCGGTCGTGTAACGATTGTCAACTCTGTCGCTCTCGCTCTGAATGAATGACAAGTTGAGGCAGCGACTACGAAATGAACAACTGAACAATGTATGGATGGATGGTGGAAGAGTGAACAAGAAGACGGGTTAAAAGGAGCAGGCCTGAAAATAGCAAGGAGGCTGATAATGACAAAAGTCGTATATGGGTCGTCAGAAGAGTGCAGGAAGTAAAATTCACGGACTGTTTTGCTGATGAAAAACATGATTGTGCAGCTAATATAACGACGGAAACAGCACGCTCACTTCCGGTGCGTATCTCTGTTATTCTTTAAGATTACCATATCAGTTTATATTCTTGTACACACGATGGCACGCGGACATATTTCAAGGATTTCTTGTTTGTTTTTGGTGTTATTTTTCTCTATTCGTATTTGCCTAAAGCTCTAATTCTTTGTTTGTTTTTTCGATTTAAATTTTCGATTTTAAGTGATTGACAATAGATTAGTAGCATATTTGCTGTTTGTTACTAAATACTTTGAGTTGTATAGTATCAAGAAAAAACAAATATAGAGCCAAATTTTGGTCGGTACGTGCAAAATGTTTTAAGTCACAAAAGAATGAAATTAATTCAAATTCAAATTCTTCTTAATTCTGCTTATTACTGCTAAGAATGATTGTTAACAACAATGAGTTCTGTTTAAAAAATGCTTAGAAAGTTGGTGTGTGAATAACTAGTCTTTGATATCAGGGATCCATTTCTGAGGAGCTTTTCCCCCTCTTCACTTCCAGAGAATGCCCATTTTCCAGGGCCTTTCTAATAGTTCATTACTTATACAGTAAATTTTGTGTTAAAATTGCACTAACCCAAAAAATTTGTAAATGTGACCTATTCCCAACTGTAACTTAACAATTTAATATGAAAATTGTTAAGTTACGATTAAAAATATTAATTAACGGAAAAATTTGTCAGATGACTATTTTCATTATATATAAAAAATTCATATAAAAATTGTAAGGTAACAACACTTTTGGTAAAAATACTCCAGAACTTGTTAGGAAACTATTTTAACTTTTAAGTTACTATTAAAATTGTTAGGTAACAATATAATTATCGTAGAATTCAGCAGTTTTCTATGCCCTCAGAGTAATATACTATTATTTGTAGACTACTATTTTCACTCTACATCTACTATAAAAGTGGTAAGGTAACGATACTTTTGGTAAAAATACTGCAGAACTTGTTAGGAAACTATTTTAACTTTTAAGTTAGTATTAAAATTGTTAGGTAACAATATAATTATCGTAGAATTCAGCAGTATTCTATGAACTCAGAGTAATATACTATTATTTGTATACTACTATTTTCACTCTACATCTACTATAAAAATGGTAAGGTAAAGATACTTTTGGTAAAAATACTGCAGAACTTGTTAGGAAAATATTTTAACTTTTAAGTTACTATTAAAATTGTTAGGTAACAATATTTATCGTAAAATTCAGCAATATTCTACGCCTTGAAAGTAATATGCTATTATTTGTATACTACTATTTTCACTCTACATCTACTATAAAAATGGTAAGGTAACGATACTTTTGGTAAAAATACTGCAGAACTTGTTAGGAAAATATTTTAACTTTTAAGTTACTATTAAAATTGTTAGGTAACAATATTTATCGTAAAATTCAGCAATATTCTACGCCTTGAAAGTAATATGCTATTATTTGTAGACTACTATTTTCACTCTACATCTACTATAAAAATGGTAAGGTAACTAAACTATTGGTAAAAATACTGCAGAACTTGTTAGGAAACTATTGCACAACACGGACGATTTCACTCTATCATGGTTGAAGAATTGAATAAATTCCTGCACAGAAGGGTTAATATGAGTTCTCGTTATTATGAAACAAAGATTATTAATTTAAAGAAATACTTTTTATGTAAATTTCAGTGGAAAATATATAAAAATATGTATTATAATTGGCTTCTCTAACTTTTCTAACTTAACCACGTCTTTCAACTAATTCTTTGTTTCGATTTGAAACGAATTTACATAACACCGCATTTTTTTGCAGAACACAACTACCGTGTTTCACGGGGGTTATCTGCACCCGCGTGTGTATGTTCATTGTACACATAAAATGTTTATCGGACTCCTACAAAACGAAGAAGCGTTCCCGTTGGATGCTGTTTTTTATAGAAGTAACAGACTCGCCATTTGGCATTCGGTGCACGTAATAAATTTATTCATTTTTTGGGAAATATTTTTTACTGCTCATTCTTAACATTCTCTGGTGATTCTTAAGAATTTGAAGAACAAATTCCTAAATAGACAAAAAATATTATCTACCAGGAAGAATATAATGTTTTAAGGACAAAACGGTATCTTATGAGTGTTTACCTCATTTCCTTTATCTGTTAATTTAATATTCAATTCGAGAAAGAAGGAAAAGGAACCAGTAACATTCCGAAAAGGAATCGTTAACTCCGGCCGGTAAAAAGTGGGCGAACCGATGGTGAAAACTCCCACCTTTTTCGATATCAAATTATTCCAGATTTTATCCAAGTACATACTCCTACATACATACATCATAGTTCATACATCTGTTATGCAAAAATGGTCATGATAGATTAAAAAAAAGTAACCGAAAAAATTCATTGAAACGCTAAAGCCTGAAGGAATGATTGAATAGACGCCAAGAGACTGACTAAACGTTTGATTGAATAAACGTTAAATGATAGAATTAACATACTACATATATGACTTTGAGAATCAACAGACTGGTGGGAAAGAGAGAGGTATCTTTCTCATTTAACTTTTTTTATTCTCTACGAGTACGAGGTCTGTTCAAAAAGTATTGAGAATTTTGAATTTCCGCGGGTTACGTATATTCGATTTTCAGTTTTTTTTTGGCGTTATGTTGGTACTTATGTTCCTCACTTTTGCTGACAAGTTCGGCCACTTTGAATTTTCAGTTAATTTTTTACAGCTTGAACGTATTTTGGCTCGCCTTCGATTTTTGCCTATTCCATAAAATGGATCACAGAATCTGTATCAAATTTTGTGTGAAAAACAAATTTGAGAGCGCGCACTTTAAATACGTAGATAGTGATGCTTCATTTTACAGTCAGCTTTCAATTACAAGGTACAAATTATATTACCGACACTTAATTAACATTCTGAATTGCAAATTCTGTTTCTCTCAAGAGTATTTCCATTTTGTATTTTCCATTTTCAAGCAGCTGCTTGATTCGTCAGTTTGTTTTCCAGTTACTTTAGAGCAGTAGGAAAGGTTAAGTTTTAGTGCAAGAAGGATTTAACTTTTTAGGTAACACACACGCACGCTCTTATTCTTTTATCAGGTCACACTTCATTACTAATCTCTAGTCCGGTTTGGTCTCTTGTGAAATATTCATTTAACCAAATCTAAAAATATCCCATGAGACAAATTATGTATATATGAAAAAATATGTGTATACGTAAGAACTTTTTCTGTTGAATAAACCTAAGTCAAAGAGAAAAAGTTAAAAATTATTTTTAAAAGGTCCGGAAATGAGAAAAATGTTTTCAAGGTTTGCGTAAATACCTTTTATTGATGAAATTCTGAGAGAAGATTTAAGTCTTGAAGACTTACATATTGGTATGTACAAACATTTAAGTTGCTACCAAAGAAGCGAAAGTAATCAATTACCCCTTTTCTATTAGTCCTTAATCCATAAAGACCATAAAAAATGACCGGAAAGGGGAAAGTAAAAGAGAAGGAGATTTGTGGTTCATTTTGCGTTATTTTATATTAAAAAAAATTAAATAATATGTACACCCTTTATTTTTATATCTACCCTGAATTAATTGAATTTATAAAATCATTAAAAAAACATTTAATTTATTTTTCAAAATACAGTGAAGACGCGTTAGTGTGAATTGAGTTAATGTAGCAAAATAAAAGAACAAGAAATTTAAACTTTCAGAGAGAAAATTTGTTGACATGAATTTTTGATGTTATTCTTGCATTATCATTATCTTGTGTATTACGTCTCAGAAATATACCATAAAAGACTATATATCATATGTATATATCATAAGGGACTTTTGGGGTCTCTTCCCCTAAATGTTGCCTAACTTTTAAAGGCCAAAGCTGGTGTTTGTTGTTCGTGGCCGTGATCTGGATGTTCATTTAAATTCTAATGATTGGAAAATAATTAGGGTGCATGTTCTTTAGTTGAAAAAATTCCGTTCAATGAAGGAGAAGTAAATAAACTCTAAACTTAATTCGATGTCCCATCGAATGTTTAAAATGAATTTTTTATAACCACATTAAAAATCAATCAATGAACTCGCGATTTCTATGTAATGAGAAAGAACGTACAAATATTTACTACTTTCAAAATCATAGTTGAAAAGCACTTCAATATTTAATTTCGTAGCTAAAAGAGTCTGAAGAGAGATTTTTTGTTTACCTACGGTGGGTTAAGAACAATTAATATTTCAAACAAATATCAGAAATATAATATAAATTGGAAATTTCATAAATTTAAATATGTACTTAAAAAATGGAAAAAGAAAATAGCAACTATTTCCATTTTGAAAGTATTTAAATTTATTAAACTTTTAATTTTTATTATACTCGTATGTATTTTTTTTATTCGAAATATTAAATTAAATATTCTAAAAAGAGAATAGAAAACAGAAATAGAAATAGAAAGGAAATTAAATCAGTTTAATTTTGCAACCATTTCAATACGGAAATATAGAGTATACATACATATGTATGTATATACGGAAACTTTATTAATACCGATTTTTATCTTTTCATTTTGAATTTTCGAATTTAAAATTTGAAATTGGGAAACATAATTCTTCAACTGTAAAATTTCAAATTGAAACTAAAAAACTTGCTTTTCTATAGAAACTAAAAACTTTATCTATTCTAACAAAATTTCCGATTAGAAAATTAGTTTATTAGTTTATTTAGTTTATTTTTCTATGAAAAATGCAAAATTCAACCAAAACTGTTGAACAGTTCTCTCTTTTTGAAAAATCTTCTTTATGTAACAGGATGCTTGGCATTTCTGGTTAAAACCTTAGGCCGATATATTCGAGTGTGTGTAAATCAAATTTAAAAAAAAAATCCAAATAAACACTAAAACTCCTTCCCTAAAACCTTAACACCTAAACACGCCATTGGTATAAAATATAAATCGACTCTGGAGATTATAAGGTTGAATTTGAGCAAGAATAAAATCTATAAATATTTCGAAGGAATGAATTATTTGTTTTATTATTTTAAATTAAAAGTCAAGTAAGAATAATTAAAATTTAAATAATATTCCGTTTATTATCTCATTTCCATGTAAAATTTAAAGTTTAAATCTAAAGTTTAAAGTTGAAAACAGAAACAATAAATCGCAATTTCAGAAACTTTTATAATTTTATAACAATTTTTTTAATGGTTTTACGCAAATTTAAATTTGATTTAATATGATGAAAATTATATCATAAAATATCATATCATAAAACAAATTTTTAGCAGCCTTGTCCCACTGTCAGCCTGCAGGCCAAGTGAACATAAATTATTTACAAATCATGTTGAACCATTGTGAATAGTCGATCAAAATTTGGGTTAAAGATTTCAACAATAAGCAACTTGTGCAAGTTATTCCCGCGGCCCACTGTCACCTGACAAATGGCTCGCTCAATGACTGCCTTATTGCCAGATAAAAAATTCAAATTGAATTTCTTTCAATATTTTCTACCATCTCGAGTGGCTTTGAATTTTTTGATTTATTATTCAACAAAAATTTCTCTCAACTTCACTGATTTTTTTTTTTTTTGTTATTTGACTCGACGTTTTGTAGATGTAATCTTTATACGACGCGCTGTTGTGTTGTTGTTGTGGTGAGTGTTATTGTTGTTGTTGTTATGATGAGTGTTGTTGCGGTAGTGATGGTAGTTATTATTTTTGTTGTTGTTGCTGTTGCTGTTGTTGTTGATATTACAATTGTAGTGGGTCTTTCGACCCAGCTTTTATCTAATTTATGATTTTATTTTTCTTTAAAATGCCGAATTGAAGATTTCCAACAAAAAACTCTTGCACTCCGGAAATACAACAAAAAGGTGCACAAAATTGTTTTCAATGTTTAGTAAAAGTTATCGTGGAGAAACAAATAAAATGTTACAAAAATGGAACTTTAGAAGGAAAATATTTGGCAAAAAAAAGTTTTTTTTTATTTAGTTTATAACTATTGGATTTCATGCAAATAGTTTTCAAAAAAGGGTAAATTTTTCTAGTCAAATATAGAATTCTACTGCTTCGTAGAAACAGCACAACCGACGAAAAAGGGGAAGGCAGACAAAAGAAAAAGGAAAATATTGTATGAGTTTCCTTTCTGCAATACAAACAGACGCTACAAGTAAGATTTTTTAGCCTTCTCAAGACTTTCGTAGGGGCGGCTAATTTGTGAGTTTAAATGATGTTCTCCATGAAAAGAAAGCCACAATTCTTTGATCGATTTCGACTATCCCGAAATAAAATAAATTAATGCTTTACAAAAGACGAAAATAGCAAATATTGTATTAAGCCTATTAATACTTTATCATTTTACTAAAACTTTATCAATATTAGTATAATTAACTCAATATTAAATTAAATCAGGAACAAAAGTTTAGCGAACAAGTTTTTAAAATAACTTCGGCTTTTGGTTATTTCTGAATTGTTATTGTTAGCAACTGAATTCGGGATGCTATTCGCTGACGGCAGACGCCTATAAAAGTCATCATTTGCAATAAACTCATCACAACATAACCGGCACAGTTATTTTAAACTATGTACATTTTGTGTAATACGTCCAACAGACCTGCCGGCGACGCGCACGCACACACGCCACTGAACCCAAAGCAGAGAAGCCACACAGTTTGCGTTAAGAGAGAACAGATGACGCAGCCAAGCAAATACCAAAAACTGGTCATTTAAACCAGAACGCGAGACATTTACGAAAATGTTCAGCAGTGGCTGTTGAAAACTGCTAAAAGCACACCAACAAACAACCACAACAACAAAATTCATTCAATTTAGTAGAACGACTGATGAAAACACCAACCGGAAATTGCGTTACAGTTGGCCATGTTGTGTCATTAATGATCAGTTGCACGCGGTGTCAGTCAAATGGCAGTCAGGACCATAAAAAATTCAACTATAGTCACCGAACCATTCCGGACAACTTCATGCTGCCACACTATTGCATTTCTTAAAAAAAAAAGCAGCAACAACAGCAGCACAGTCTTTGCTTATAGACAACAATCAAAACTGGCAAAGGTACTGTTTTCTTCTCTCTTCTCTTTTTGGACTTCAGCAAATGACTTAAATAAATCATGCAGAATTTCACACTTTTATTACCATAAATCTGACCGGAATGAGTTATTTATTATAGTCAACGATAATCAGGGAGGGATAAAGGCAAAAATGATAAAGATAAAGAAGCAAATGATGAAGAATGACGGAAAAAATATTGTGCTTTTTAACGTTCAATTTATAAAATCAGTCGATATTGTACAACAAAATTGGAGCACCTTTAAAATGGTATTAAAAAGGCAGGACAACATAGGATTATGCGAGAAAAATCAGGCAATATACGAGTATGTATAAGGAAATTATAGTAAAATGGAAATTATAGCAATGGAAGCATTTTAGACAATCCCTGAAACTTTCAAGACGACTTAAACAAGCTTTGGAGACGTCTTATGCAGCCCTCTAGTTCATACATAGAATATGAATATGAAATGTCTTTCATTTATTCTGCATTCAGTTTTCAAAGATTTTATTTTTATTTACTCAAATATTTATTTTACACTTATTTTTATTCCGTTCATTCCGTTCATGATCATTTATTCATAATATTAAACAATCATCAAGAATGTTTATTATTTTATCTATAATGTCTATCCTACATTCTGAACAAATTGCGTCAATAATTATTACATGATGACGTTATTTATTAAATAGGCATGTATATTTTTATTATCATTTTTAAAATTCTTCGTACATTTGAACATATTGTATTATCTTTCTTCTGATTATTACTTAACGCATAAATTTTAACACTTACTAGTACTGTTATTTATTTATTTACAATTGCTTTTTAAATTATTTTTCAATACTATTAAAAAATATTATCTGTTCTTCTACTTTAGATTTTTATCAGTTTAAGTTTTTTGTTGTTTTTCTTAATAAAAATTTTGAAAGCAAAGCAAATACTTATTAAAAAAGGTTGGCTGATTTTGTTTTTGCAAATATAAATTTATTTATTTTAAGGGCTGCAAATACATACATACATAAGAAGATTACTAATGTTAAATATATATAAGTAAAATACGCGCTACAAAAATAAAATATATATTTCTGTATAAATTTCTATAAGTATCCTGCTGTTGGAATAATTAACTATAGCGGCAATAAATTAGTTGATTTCTCTTTTTCGTATTTTTTGTGAATTAGTATTTTTCTTTTGTTTTGTTAAACCTCTTTAAATAAAGAAGATATGAAATGTTTTATTGTTTCTTCGCAATCAATTCGCAGGAGGTGTTTTCATATATTCTAAATATACTATATACAATGAAACACATTCGTCCTTCACATACCTTCTTTCTTTACCCTTTTTTGCCATTTTTTTTATAAAACTTATGTATATTGAACATAGGAAGTTTTCAATTTAAAATTAACTAAGTATATAACGTTAGAAATTTATACTAAAAACAGTAAGGTTTTTTATTTGCGCTAAGAATATAGAGTAAGGTACAATGAAGAGTTCAATAAATGATAACAGATATTACATTATTTCTTTTTTTACACCTTTAAGTAAACATATTTTTATTTATTTGCGTGTTTTAAGAATATTTAAAAGAATATTTGAAAAAATAATTTAAAAGAGAATTTTAAATAATTATAACACAACACAATATTTGTTGGTAAATGCAATTAATGCACGTGAAGATAGTTATAGCAAGGCAAGAAAACATTAGAAGAAGAGATTTTTTTCTCTAGAGAAAGAAACGTTATGAAAAAATATCTTTTACTTATTGTAAAAACTTGTAAGAATATTAAAAAGCTTAAGAATATTAATTGCTTATTAACGAGTGCGCTTTGCCTTTTTAAAAGAGAGAAAACCAATTTTCACTAACGCTTTCAAAATAACACCTTTCTGTACCTTTTTTTAACATTATATAAACTTTTCAAAGCGAAACAAAATGCAATTCATACATAAAATACTATACTTTCCGAGTGTTAAAACTAAACAATTTTGCGTGTCATTTGTTATTTTTAACAATCTGTAATAATTTCTTTTCCCAAAATTTGCTGTTTTTGCATTTCAAGGCATTTGGAAGTTTTTTCTTTTAATTATTACTAATTCGAAAACCTATACGTATGTATGTATGTCTGTAATTTAAGCATAATAAATACGCATCAACATCACTCCGAATTGATTATCTTTAAATTCAATTATATAAAAAATCCAATAATTATTCTCTTTTATTAAGAAGCGAGCGCACTGCGCCATAATGCATACAAAAATGCTCCTTCCTTCACTTCGCCTACTTTTCCTTGCAGCCTCTTCTCTTCTCTTCTCTTCTCGCTCTTCTAATCTGGGCGATAAATCGGTGTCTTGGGTATAAATTCAATCTGTATAACATATTCCATCATGGAATTGGAATCACATTGTTGCTTATGCAATCGCCAGTGCAGTCCCAGTTTATGATACAAATGGCTATTTTCCCATTCTAACAGTTTATCGAGCATGATTTGTGTCTGGACATAATTAAAGATATTATATTATGTATGTAAGAGAAAGCATCATTTTAATAATAAAATCAATCAAAGTGTAATCGAAATTAATTTTTACCCTTTTGCTGAGGCATATCACCGGCCACAGAGAGCAACCCAATGTACAGCAACAGCACACGCAACCACAGAAAAGCCATTTAACATTCACTGGCAATGTTTTCTTTAATATACCATTAATGCGTCCGATTGTGGCTTTGAATTCTTCAGGTGCTACACGTGAGACCAAGCCAGAAGGAAATTCAGTATTAAAGCGATTGCTAAGGCCAAAGCTGAAAAAACACCAGATTCATAAGATCATACTCAGATTAATAAGATCTTCTCACAGTTAATAATTTCAGATTTTAGTTAGAGATTTCTATTATAATCTTATGAACAATATTAAAAGCAGAAGGATTAAGATTATGCTATTTTCTATTTGTGAATAGAGAATAATTTAAAAGTATATTCAAATTATTATTTTATTTTATTATTTTAAAATTATTATAAAAATATTAAATAATTATTTTAAATTAATAAAAAATATTTACTAAAATTATATAGTACATAATTTATACGTTTTGGTTTTATTTTATAAATGCGACATAAGAATATTTATAATGAAAGGTGTTTTTGTGCCGCCAATTTTATCATATCATTTACTTCTTCGAATTTCTGTTTTAATGCGCATGATGGGATATTATTACCGTGCATTACTCCAGCGATCATAACTTTACTTCTTCTAAACAAATTTCTAATGTCTTTTAGAACCGCTTCTAAATAACGAAAATCCAAGAAATTTGGAAACCTGAAGATCAAAACCCTCAAAAGATCAAAAACATTTGTGATTCCCATAATGGGAACCCATACACAAAATCCAAATTTTGTTTACATCTTACCATGATGATCACTATCATTACTATTTTAAACGTTCAATCTATAAAACGAAAAGATTGAAGATACCGTTTACTTTTTGAATTAAAATTAAGGGGGTTATTCCTGAACGCATGGGCCTTTAACTCCCATGAATTCTTCTCGATTTTGCTTTGTTATTTTCCATTGTTGTTGTTGTTTACCAGCAAACACCCGAAAATGAACAAAGCATAATTGAGAAGAATTCATGGGAGTTTAAGGCCCGGGCGTTCAGGAATAACCCCCTAAACTTCATACAGCAATCGATGCTTAGAATCATTAACTTCCCTTCTTCAGTCGCATTTCTGTTTCGACCTAATAATCTTCATCAGCAGCAACAATTCCTTGTAAAAGAGGAATAAAAACAAACCTAGCTACGAAGAAGTCGTTAACTTCGACCGGGTCGTAACTCACATACGCCAAACTCGTAACTGTCGAAACGATGTTGAAAATGCGTTACAAACGAAAAAATAAAGTGAAGGGTATTCTCATCTCTTTGAGTGTAGGGTATAAAAAGAAACGTTACCCGTTCCAGACAGAAAAACAAAGATAAGCAGAAAACGGAACGAAAATACAAGTTAGACATTTTGAAGGATTTTGGATTTAAGACGCTTTCCCAACTTGAGCTCCGCGGAGCTCCAGATTACCGTCGTCACTTTGAAAGAGTTCCGCAATAATAGAATAGACGTGCTCCGTCTTTCTCAAAAAAAAATTGCTCGAAATAGTGGCCCACAATAATGAAAAGCTTGAGAACCACTTATTCAAGCAATGTGTGTATATTATTGTTATTGTTGTTGTTGTTGTTGTTGTTGACCTAGTGACAAAAACATTCTTGGTGCAATATGGTTAGTAGCGTTGGTGCAGCGCCTAGCTATAGTAAAAATATATATTTCAATATGGAAATGTGTGTCGTGCTGCCATTGTAAAATATAGCTCTCACCTTGAATCAAATTTTGCCAAGCAAATATAGCATAAATATGAACACTAAAATGAGCAACCACTTACACTGTCATATTTCCTGCACCACGTATGACAATAGGTTCTGGCACTGGAGCCAGAGTCTGATCCTCATAGTGTTCTTCCAACTGTTCATCCTCGTAAATAGCATCAAAGTCAGCCATTTAGTCAGCGAACGAATGATGGTTTCTCTCCAATTAATTGGTTAACAATTATTAGCTGATGTTTCTGTTTTCCTATTACTCAATCAACACATTTCAACAAGACATTTTCGTTTTCATCCTCTTCAATTGCAATTTCAACAATGGAGGCCGCTTTAACGCCAACGTTGCCTTGACTATTCGTCTTCATTGGTCGTTGTACAAAAAATCTGGTACATTGAATTCTTGTTTATTTATTTATTTACATTATTATTAGCTAACAGCTTGGGGACAAAAACAATAAAGAACTGCGCACACAAAGAGAAATGAAAAGTTTGTAATTTTATGGACGTCACAACGCTCTGCAACAGAGATTTGCGTTAATAGACTTCGCTTCGTAGAAATGTCAAAATTCCACGATGTAACAATTGTGAACGATCACAGATGTTTCGATGTTTATATTATGACACGATATAAAGCAAAACAAACTTGTCATCATTTGCAATTTATTTTTTTTTTTGTTTTAAACAATTCGAATAGAAGTATATCTTTTCACCATATTAATTCTTTACAATCGGTACTACTGATATTGTCTATTGCATCAGATATGTTGTGAGATTTGCTATTCTCAGTCTACGTCACAACGATTTGCTAAGCATGTGTCTATAATTACATTCATTTAACACTCAGTAGTCTTAAATTCTCAACCATCTAGTTAGAATTAAAGACTGGTTTTCTTCATAAGCTTGGTATATTTATTAATATAATGCTACTCTATGTTTTTTCACGTATACAAAATACTTTTTAGTTGATTTTGTAATCAAGAACGACAGTAAAAACAAGATTCCGAAAGTGCTAATTTATCGTCTTTGTTTTTGTTTCTTTTTGGTTAAGTTGGCAGCCTTGCGGAACAATTCACAGTAATTGAATATATATAATAAGAGGCGACCGTTTTCACATGAATTATCAAAGCAAGTGGAAGAACGCTATTTAAAAATAACTTTATATTTTCTTTTTAGAAAAATCAACATAAAACTATATACATACATATATATATATGTAAGAATTTTAATATTCTATCATTCCTGATTTTTATTTATACAGGGTGTATAAAATGCGAAAGGCTCTATACGCATACGTTGGTGCGACAGAGTTGTGCGATAATTGGGTCTATTCCTCAATCACTTAGACGGGGGGATTTAAAAAAAAACATATTGGCAAAAATTTATAACAAACAGATTTTCACCCCTACATTGCACCATACGTTGCAACCTTGTGCTTTCAACCGAGCTCTTTTCTGCGATGTTTATTTAATGAGTCTTTAAAAGAGTGAAGCAAAACAGAATTTGAACCCCATTTAAGGCTTCCAGACTGTTTTACTATTTTATTGTTTTCAATCCTCGAATTTTTCTTGAAATTAATTACTTTTATTATGCAGCAAAAGCTTGTGTTAAGACGTTGCTAAATATAACCAATATAACTAAAAAACTAATAAAGCATATGTTTTTCTAATTCAAATATGGTAAACAATCTTTTTAGAATTATTTACTAATATATAAATTCTTTAATATTAAACTAAATAATGTGTAAAAATAAGCTAATTCATGATGGTACCATGAAAGGTAATATCTACCATGAAATAAAATCATGTAATTAGATATTTTATACGTTATATGTAGATATTTAACATATTTCGTATAAATTTTATGAGCAAAGAAATAACAGTAAGCTGTGACATAATATATGATGCGAAAGCAATCTCCTTTCACTTCTTTTTAGATGTTGGACTTGTCGATTGAAAGACGGATGATGCCGACATTAAATTCTCTATGTATTGCCCCAAGACTTGATTTTCTGAGCGCAACTTCAGATTTTCCTCCTTCACCGAATCAACTCGCTGTGACAAATCGTCCAACGTATTTTGCAATTCTAATACTTGAGTGATTAGTCGAACCTTTTCCTCCCTCTCATCAGGACTGACGTCATGCTCCAATGAATTGTGAGTGGAATCAGGTGTCGAACTGCGATTGGTATAAGACGACCGTAAGGAATCCATGGAGCGCCCGTTGGGAATGTTCTGATGATGCGTATCATCTTCATTTATAATCACTACAAAAATTAATACATGGTTTATCAAAACAATTACAACACAGCATCAAATAACCCTGCGGATCATCGTCAGCGAGCGGTATATTATCATCGGACCCTTGTAATGTATCGATTAGTGACATTTTGAACCGTTCGCTTTGATTTTCAAGTAGTTTTCTATTACTACTACTGTGTCCACTTTATAATTTGAACTTTTATATTCAATACCAGAGGCAATTAGCACTCTTATTAACGTTTGGAATAATAAAAAAAAATTTTAACGCACTTCAACCCCTCGAATGAAAATTTATAAAACGTCAGAAAACCGATGTTGACAAAATGGTCTGGAAAGCAAAAAACTAATTCACAATCTTTAATTGTCACTGTAGTTGTTAACCTTTCGAAAGATTCACACTAGCGTATCTATCAATACAAAATGATATCCCTAATATATTTTTTTTACATCTTTATTCTATTATTTATATCTACATCTTATATTCATATAGGAAGTCCTCATTATTGTGTTCAATTAAAATTACCAAACAATACAAAATATTCTACTGTGGGCCAGCCTAATCTTTTAAGAGAAACGCCGTGTTTCACACCATAGAATATACTAACAAATATGTATAATAATTTCTCTTACAAAAATTAAGTTGGCCTGGTGACATAATACTAATGATCATATTATATAATAATAATCAGAACAATAGTTCCTATCTATTCATAAAAAGATTTTTTAAGAAAAATTCTTGAGCTAAGTTCTCTGATGGTTCATCTTGGGCGCCCGGGCCACGATGCATTATTAGCTTCCCCATCCAGAAACACATATAGTAATACATGTATGTAGAATTTACTTGTTTTTCGGGTAAAAAATGGACAGAGGCTCAGGTCAGGCTTTAATTTTGAGACAAAAATGTAGCTAGAAAAATTTAGACTAGGATTGGATTCGGAAAAGTACCTTTGTCAGTGAAAAAATTAGACATACTATCATCTAGAATTAGTAAAAACAGCTATTTTTTTTTAGGCATTAACATGGTCTAAATAAAATTAACATTTTTTTTTATTATATCAATGAGGATATTACTTTTGAACAACACAAAATTTCGGGCCTAGTCGAAGCTCAGGGTGTACCCGCAACTGTCGGGTCGAAACTGTAAAGATATTAAGCGGACAGATAACGGCACCTTTCATTTTATTTAGAGATTGTAAATTTTGGTCTATTAACTCGTTTACAACGCCGCTTTTCTTAACAAACACCTCCATATATGGTACAGTATACCAATAGAAGTGCCACGCCCATTTTTTGTAAGACGACTTTCACCAAAACCGTAAACACGGCAATAAAACTTTACCTTCAGATCTGGCTGAGAAATTGAGCTCTGAAATCGGATCCGTTAATATTTATTGAAAAGAAGACGTGGCAGAAGTCGATTTATTTCCAGAGCCCTACGTGAAAGAGAATATTCTGCGAATATACTATCATCCTTTCGAGTGTAGGATATAAAAAGGAGAAGTTACTTTATTGCAAACTGCGAACAATATAGGAATAAAATTTAAATATTATGACTAGAATATTAACTAAAACAAAATAAAATATTCAGATCATCATATAAACATAGAGTACCATTTTAATCTTTTGCACTACTAGTACTAGGTATGAATATCTGCCGTCATCTAAATAAATTTGGTCTAAACTTTCATAAGTTTGTCCTAAACATATCTATTATGGAAGCATACTAGTGTGTAAATAGCTTTACAGCCTCCATCACTGCACTTCGCTACAAATTCTATGAAAAATTAAAATGAAATTTTAAAATACATGCCTCATAATTTTGTGAGAATTTAAGTATTTTATAAGACGGCATATAAAATACTTAAATATAATAAGACTTATATGACGGCAAACACACTAAGCTTCTATGTTCCTGACGGGTAGAAATGTTTTAAAAACTGCTTATATAAACATATTTCTAAAGAACTCTAAATTAAATTACTTATCCTAGATAAATACGCATCAGAGAATAAATATTTGGAAGTGCTATTATCCGCAAAATGTTGATAATTAACTTTAGTAGTTTCTACCACAATTAGTGAAATATCAATACTATTTTATTTTGGCAAAAACAATTTTTTCCCTAATATATTTTTTTTACTCATAGGCAACATTGCCACTGTTTAGATAAAACAAACTTTGTTTCGTAAACTTTACAGGGATTCAACGGATGTTGAATTTTATCGCTTTTCGGTGCTTGTAGTGCCGCACTAGATAGTTAATCAGAGGGCTAATATATTTTGCAGTGAAGTACTTTGAAATTAAGGCTTCTTCATCATTAAATTGTGTTCGTGATTTTGCCTTTTGACCTAACTGGGTGGCGCAAATGCGTTAGTAGGATCGTGCTGTTTGAAGAAATCACTGAACTACGGCAACACTTTCAATACAAACACTAGATTCTCCTACACAGTACTTTCTGAAGTAAGCACAAGGAAGTACTGAATTTTGAATACTTCCTAAAGAATTGAATACTTCCTAAGAATTTTATAAAAAGTTAATAGTTTTGTTTTTTATTAAAAAATGTGCACAAGTATTTAAAAACTCATCGCAATTAAAGCACTAAATTAGTAATCAACAAAAAAAGAGCATCTCTATCTTTGATGGGCAACAGTGTCCAAACGTTACCACAAAAAAAGTAGAACTTTTGATCTTGAAACTTGAACTTTGAATAAAAACGATATATCAATTAATAATGAAGTAAATGTAAACTTTTTTATATGGTTAATTGAATATGAGATTGGTTAAATGCATACAATTCAAACTATAAGAATTAATTCGTTAAATACGCAAACAACAACAATTATTAGTACCCAGTTGAAGCAACAACAACAACAAAATCGGCAATGGATCCAACGCGTATGAATGCAACAGCACTAAATTCATCAAATCTAAATGAGTTTCGTTATTACCCAATTGATCCAATGACCACGCCAATAAGTTGTAATATTACTGCGAATACTTCTGCAGAAGCACTTAGCATGGCAGGATTTGGATTAACGGGAACAACAACCACCGCACTTCTACCAACAGCAATCGCTACACCATCTGGTTCATTATTGCATGTGATACCTTTGCAAATGACACCTCATGGCGTTGGAGGGATAACAACAGCCAACACCACGAGCGCGTCCGCTAGTGTTGTACCACAAATGGCAATAATAGCACCAACAACACCGAATGCAACTTCAGCACTTGCTCAAAACAATGCCAACTTAGATTACTATCGAGTACAGCAACAATTACAAGGAGTTGCTCCTACAACAACAACTTTCACCGTATTAGTCAATGATGCAGTAGCCCTGACTGATAATGCAAAAGCATTCGTGGGAGGACAATTGGAAATGGAAAAAACAGGCAATGGTAGCCAAATAGCCATAACTGAAAACGTGTCCATGGAATCTACTGGTAAGGATGATCGATGTCTTAAAGTATGAAAAGTACAGTAGATAGAGAGAGGATGATGATTTCATAAATGCAGTGATAAGAATTTAGCATGGAGGCGGACATCCATTACAAGATTGTTGAGTTCTGCGTTATGTAATGAATTCGTAGAAAAATGATTTTTACAGATTTTCAATATTAAACTTAATTGCATAATTGGCTTTCTTTGCTGCTTTTGAATTTTTTATACCTTTCTGGCTTATACTCTATATGTAAAAATGTTATATTTATTTGTGCTCACGTGTGTACGCGTACGTTAATCGTGCGAGTGTGTGTGCATGTATCTATGCCTGCCTCGATTTAGCTTTGAATTTGGTGGTACGTGTTTAAAAGTTATCTCAGCAGAGGCTCAAGAGCCAAAGCAAAAGAATTTTCATTTTGGTTTTAACTAAGAATCGTTTTACATCAGCCATCATTAGCGCTTAAACCGATTTTAGTTTCGTAATTACATCTTCGTTTTGGAACTGTCACTGTCAACCAAATCAAATAATATACACAAGTATAATTATTGTAAATTGTAACTTATGTAAGCATTATAATAATCAAGCTTTTATTTTAGAAAAAATTTATTTAGCTGGATTTACTTATGAGTTTATCGCTGAAAGACCTTAAACTGGAAAAAGTGTTTGTAGAATAACATAAGACATTTGCAAAGTGCACGATTTAAAACATATGAGTTGTAGAAAACTATGTCGAGTTTGTAAAACACAATCCTAAACCAGTTCTGCAGTTCTATTAGTAGACGGAGACCAAACTTTCAGTTAAATTAAAATACGTACATACATCATCAATGTTTCCACAAATCCAGATATTGGTCATTTCAATAAAAAAATATACACACATTTTAGCAACTTCAATACAGATTAGCAAAAACAAATTATATGCTTTCTAGCCAATATAAAGTTATCGACTTCATTCGAAGTCCGCAGTAATTTTAGTCATAATTATTAATAATTTTTTCATAGTTCGTTTTTAATGGATGGCTGTTATTGTTTCTTTTATAAAACATATAATTACAATCACTTGCTATCACTTTTTAATATTGATTTGAGATTAATGAAATTCTAACCTCAATTTATACAAATGAAGTTTTAAGGTTCGCATTTAAATTTAACTACTTTTGTAGCTCACAAATTACTGCAGGGATTTATTTATATATTATTAATTTTTTGCCAATTATAGAAACAACAAAAGCGGCGACTTTTGTTTTGCCTGCAACAACAATAGCCACAAATGTAGCAATTGCCAATGAAGAATTTGTGAAGCGAATAATCGGAGCCGAAGTCGGAGATCCTTCAACAGACGCAAATTCATTGAGTTTTACAACAAATGGGACTGCAACAGTCAAGGTCCCCAGAAATAAGCAACAAGATCTACAACAACAACAACACCACCACCAAAAGGCACAAACCATTCAAAAACAAAAAGTAATTAATTCTTCACTGCAGCAAGCGGTCCAGCGGTCTACAACAAAATCACTTCCGACTATACCAAAAATGTTGGCATCTAACAATTGCAACAACAATTGCTTGGATCAAAAGACCAGCAGCTCATTTGTACAGCCATCCGTAGAAGGTGCTGCGTGTAAATCCCAAAGCACATCCATCGCCGCTGCCATCCATAACCCTGCATCGACACTTCTACCAGTTGACTCTTCCGTCGTCACACAAATTTCAAACTCGGTTACACTGTCTCTTGCGAAACCATCGAGAACTGCTGGGAAGAAATCATGTAAGCGCGATCGTGAAACTGCGTGTGTTACTTTGGAAAAAAGTAACCCAAGCAAGGAGAATCCACATTTTTTACCAAATTGTACCAAAGCAACAGTAATCAAGCCTCAACGTACCTACGCCAACTGTAAGCAAAAGTCGCTTTTGAAATCGAAGCCGGCGCCACACAATATTTGCGAAAATACTAGCCCACGTACGAAGCGTTCGAAATCGCTAAACAACAACGTTGCATTTATGGAGGACCTGGGGACAGAGAGACGTCGCTCAACAGCCTCCGAAGGGAAAGCCACACTACAGAGAAGTCCTGACGTAAAAAGACCTTCAATCAACATAGAAAAAGCGCATACTGATGAGGAAAGAGAAAAAATCGCTACGAAAGACGAAGCAGCCCCTTCTGCTCAGAGTAAAAGTGTAGAATTCGAAGCGGATTATTTAGTAGAAGAGAATCAGTCGGCAGGTGACGGTAATGGCACCGATTTCCCGAAAGAATTTTTGCAAGAGAAACATAAAGAGGAGGAAGACGAGGAAGAGGAGAAGGAAGAAAAAGGATCAGAAAGGCCTACAGAGATAGAGGAAAAATCGGAAAGTGTAGATAACCTTAAGCTAAACGAGCAACCGGAGTACGTTGACGTGGTGTCGCCATCCAAGAAACGACTAATCCTTTCCTGCGAAAATGAAGAGAAACAGACGCTTTCTTCGGAGATGAGCCTCCTTACAATTAAAGAAGAAACACCCCCAGACAATGACGAGGAACAGCAACCTGCCACAATGTCTAAAAGAGCGGAATTGAACACCTCCAATAACAGATCATTGTTATGCGATGAGCGAATACTAGTAACGTCTTCCTATTCCGCTTCCACTTCATCAGCCTCGGTGAATGACTCCGTGCCGCATGAGTCGTCATCGGACATTGCAACGAATTCGACTTTGCTAACAATTGCAAAGAGTAGCACTGTCAGCCACGGTGCCAAATGTGCGGCATCTACGGATATCAATTCCTATTCAACAGTTCTTGAAATGCTGTCCACTTTTAATATGCTATCTTGGAAGGAACGCATTGGCACCGCACGATGTACAAATCTACGTTTTCAGCTGAACGAGTTTAACCTGCTGCAGATACATGAGCGCTGCCCGCCGCGTTACAACATTCATACAGCCTATGAAAAGCCGATTTATGAACGAGAGACGCACAGTTTGGAAAACAGCGACCCGTTGCTGTATTTGTGTCGCCGTTGTAATTGCCATGGTCCGGCGGCGGAATTTCTAGCGCCGGGTAAGTACATACTATCTTATCTAATTTCCGAATTTTTTCATTTTTGTTGTAATAGATTCCTATATACATATTTCCGAGTGGAAACATGGAAATATTTTGTTATTAAACAAGCTTTATTTCTGTACAATTTTAGAATTCTGTTCGGTTGAATGTTTAAAACGTGACTCGCGCAAGCGACAGCGGGATATAGCAGGCATAACGTCTCGCAAACGGCCGCGCAAAGAAGTACTTGTTTGTGGCTTGCAGGCTTCCGTTAATCGTCAGCAGGCACCACCACCAACAGGCACCGCAATCACACAATCTACCTCATCCCTGCTTGTAAAGAAATTCTTCCGATGGTCGACCTACCTCACTGGAAGAAGCGGTGAAATCGCTGCCCCCGTGGATCTATTCCTTAACCCTTTCCCCACCGGGCCCAATAATTTCCAAATCGGAATGAAGCTCGAAGCCATAGATCCCGAGAACTGTTCGCTCTTCTGTGTTTGCACCGTGACCGATATTCAGGGCTACCGTTTGAACCTAACTTTCGACGGCTACGATCGAATGTACAATTTCTGGATCAACGCCGACTCAATGGACATTTTTCCACCCGGCTGGTGCGCCAAAACGAATCGGATCTTGCAACCGCCGCGCGGTGTCGAGGCCACCAAATTTAATTGGCCCGCATACTTTGCCAGAGAAAAAGCGGTGGCAGCACCTCGTCAGCTATTCACACACTTGAATTCATCCGCGTCGCCAATGCGAAATCCATTCAAGGTTTGTTAAAATGTAAAAACCGCCAAATTAGAAATAATTTTGATTCAAATTTTCATTCCAAAAGATCGGCATGCATTTAGAAGCAGAAGATCTCAATGACACAGGAAAGTTGTGCGTAGCCACCATCTCCGATGTGCTGGATGACCGCATTCGGGTGCACTTTGATGGCTGGGACGACTGTTATGACTACTGGGTGGACATAAATTCACCGTATATACATCCGTGCGGGTGGCACGAAGGTCGCCAACAACTAATCGTGCCTCCAGACTTCGAGAACAGCGCTTTCTCTTGGTCGGAATACTTACGCGACCGTGGCCCAGGTACGATGGCACCGCCGAGCCTTTTCTCTGCCCGGGATCCCATTGACTTTAAACCGAAAATGAAATTGGAAGTTGTCGATCCACGTAACCCAATACTCATTCGTCCTGCTACGGTAATAGCACGTAAAGGTCATCGTATCAAGCTACATTTAGACCTATGGCCAAACGAGTACTGCTTTTGGCTGGAAGACGATAGCCCCGATTTGCATCCCATTGGTTGGTGCGATGCCACTGGTCACGATCTAGAACCCCCACCCGGCTACCAAGCAAGGCCAGCCTTGATGCCCTGCAGTGTTATGGGCTGTCGTGGCATTGGCAATGCTAGACGCTGTAACCTGAGCACACACTCTACGCTTGAGTCCTGCCCTTATGCACCCGAAAATTGGAGTATTAAATTGGAAAAGCTGCCACGAGTGGAAAGTCACGATATTGAGCGAAAAGTGACAGCCAAAGCCGCTCATTCGGAGCAACAAAACATCCTAAATAGGCCGAGAAATGAGTTCCGAACCCGTCGCAGTAATGAACAGAAGTATACTATTTCGAAGTCGGCTAATAGCACATGCGGTGAGGATACGGCAAATCGTGCAAATCTTTTGGACACGGTCAAGACACGGCGTTCGTTGCAGGAGCAACAGCAAGCTACTAGTCAGCAATTGCAGCAGATCGACATTCCCGGAGGCGGCGCCTTAGAAAAATTCCTCGCAATCAAGCATGAACAGGACTTTGCAATGGCTGAGAATGTAATAGAAGAAACTGCAACCGGCGCAGTTTCGAAGTTGAAAATTACGAGTGTAATCAGCGGTGACACACTGGCCTCTGATCCATGTAGTCTCCGGATAGCAAGGGAGTACCTTTGCGATTATGGGCCACGTCTACACCAAAACTATAATATCTGGCAACAGAACTTGAATGCAAACTACGATCATATAAAAACAAATCCGCTACAGTGGTCAACGTCGGAGAGTAGTTCGTTTGTAGAAAAGCTTCTAAATTGCTCGAAAACAGCAAGTGTGTTCATGCGCGAAGACATTGACGGAGCTGCGTTGCTTGATTTGCAGCAATCAGATCTTACCGATATCCTGGAGCTAAAGCTCGGAAAAGCGGTCAAATTGTTCGCACACATTCTTCAACTACGCACTTGGGCAGTAGCGAAATTTGATGTGAAAATTATCGAGAGTAACTGTAACTAACAAGAGTTTTAACATTCATTACGTATTGTTGTAAATAATATAAAGATTTTGAAGATAGTACGATAGGTTTTCCGTCGGTCAAGCTCTTTTATACTTGAGCGTGATTGTGAGATCGAAAGAGGCCCACTCTTAATTGTATACCTAATCAACGCAATGTCGGATAATATGAGTACAATCCAAGGAAATAAAGGATTCTTCTGTAGTCTGTTCAACAGATTGATACAGATATTTTTTTTCCAACAGCGTATTTCATTTCTTAATTATATACTAACTCTGGTGGAAGCAAAAGTTTTGATTTGACAATTTTTCACAAAATTACAAACAAAATTATGTAGAATAATGTACACCTTTCAATCTGTATATTGAAGAACCAATGTTCTCGGATGTTGGTAGCTATATTGAGGACAACTCCTATGACAGCGGTGGAATTCAAGCTACTAATTAAAGGTGCAAGATAGGAAGAAGTTCGCGAGTTCACTTCCGATGTTGGAGCTGGCGCGCCATCACTGCCGGCATTTCCAGAGCACTGGATCGGCATTCGCATTAATTCGGCATTAAGATAATGATTTTTCAGTATAGAGAACTACGGCGAAGTCGGGTGCGACAAGTTGTTTTTTTTTCCTAAAATATCCACCAACTCATTTCTATATGTAATTTTAAGTAATGGGCTTACTCACTGCACCAGCGCCACACCAGCACCACAAACACACTAGCGCTTTTACATTGACTCAAAAGAACCGGTAAAATTTAATTAAAAATGCAAATAGAAAATGTTTATATCAATTATTACAATCCTGCCAATTAAATTATGACTAAATTAGGAATTAAGGACCCAAATTATAATTGTTGCAGACGTTTCAGCGTAGCAAACATCTAATGGGTCCACGGTGGGATATCAGAACTCACATATACATACATACATATCTTTTCGTACTTACTTATCTTAATTGCTACACAGAACAAATTCAATTTTTTGGGATTTTATTTAGTGCAGAAGTCTTTAAAAATTTACTTTGAATGATGTCCTGAAATGACTTCGAAATGGTAACGGTAAAAATTAATAAAAATAAATTCACTAAAAGCAAGTTCTTCACAAAATGCGCATCTTCCAAAATTAGTATCATGAAGGACATGGCAATCCATATGCAATTTTACCCACAAGCAAATACTTAACATTTGCTTATCGTGGATTAGCACTTCCAAGCTGAGCATTCAAATGCGGTCATCATCTACTCGCTTCTGGGCGATCTTCGTCGATAATTTCTCTTTTTCAACCTTCTCAACCAGTTTGTTTTTGACCAGAATTTGACTACAGGTAAATCTGTCTTAAAACCACTTAATATATTTAAAAACCACTTTTTCATAAATGTAAAAATAAGACTACAGTTACTAATATACGAGTATGTTTAAAAGATATCAGATGTTCAAATATTCCTTACTGTTATTGAAAAGGTACGAATTAGATGTATAATCCTGTTAATCCTTTTTTTACAAATTTATATTAAAAGCGATATTAACAAACATTAGAAATTTATCGCCATTACGTACATATAATACAACGACATACATATGTATATGTATTATTCTAATATCCATTCTAAGGCATTTAAAAGGATAATGGACTTCACTTTGTTGTGCTTTACTTATTATCTAAACCAAAAACCGGCCCATGCGTCAATAGTTGCAAGTTTTAATAGTTGTCGTCATAATTGCAAGTTTTCTGAAAGTAGAAATATAAAAGTATAGAAGGCTATTTTAAGGTTGCAATGAAGGAGAGGACTTCAAGAATAATTTTGTAACAATGGAATACTTTTGTATTAATTACATTAACTGCATAATTTCTATCGCCGTTTCCATCGGATATATATTCGAATATATCGAGCATCTGACAAAGACTGCTCCTGAAGTATAATCAGCTTGCCATTATACCCTGCTAGCATTCGCCAGCTATGAATTTACAGTCTCAGAATGCGCCAGTACCAAGCAGCCATTGCCGGTGCTCTTTCCTGGTAGCGTTCTATAATTGTATTAAGTTTTAAAGAAATGAGGTTCCATCTGAATCATATTACAAAAACTCCGATTAATGGGTTTCTATAGTTTAATTAAAACTGTATATGCACCAGAAATAATTACCTCTGATATACATCTCAAGGCCGAAGCCAAGGCCTGGTCAGGCCCAGCGTCTGCAAAACAATCAGACAAATTTCTAAATACGAAATTACAACTTAAGGTCAAATTACACCAACATAGTTATTGCAGATAATTATTCAGGAACTTTGGATGGTTCAAAGATTTACAAATGAATATATACAAAATGAAAATACATAAAAAGCTTCTGCTTATCGGTTACCAAGTGAAAATAATCTATGGTTAATTGAAACAAGCCTGGTCATTTCGATATAAAAGTTGATATGGTACATGGCTACCCATGGGTTGAAATTAAATTTGCTTTAAATACAAGTACAAAGGTTTTTGAATACACTTGTCAAGAAAAGGGAATATATTGGAACATTGATAAATGTCTATGATTTACCAACAACTGAGTATTGTGTTTCGTACTTAAGTCTATAGCAGATCAAATTCCTGAAATGGCCCTTACTACTGAAGGTAGTGCATTTCCTATGGTAGAAGATTTGGCATAATCAATTATAATAAATCTCTTACAATTCGGAAAAGCGTAGGGTTGTCAAAGCCTTCATCTATATATACACACAATGTACATATCTATATGCACATTTAAACAGTAGGCACGGCAAAGATTAAACCCACATATATATTATACAAGTTTTCGTTACAGCTAAATGGCTTAACCGACACGTATAAATACCTATGCATATTTTCCTCACAGTTTATATTCCATTATAAACCGTCATTTTTCTTATGTCAAAGTACAGTTTGCGTATTTCGTTTTCCAGTTGTAGTCATTGTGTATGTATAACAAAACTGAGAAACGTGGTTATGAAACATACAGTTGTGCCATTTGCCCGACGGCCATTTTGTTTTAGAAGAACTGACATTAAGTAAAACTTATGTAATTGGAAGAAGATTTTCTACTTGCTTTTAATAATATAAATTTCTCTATGGTATGTGAAGAATTTATGCAACACTTAATTTTTTGGCAATTTAAAAAATCTTTTACATTTTTGATAAAAATATGAAAGTCCTGTTCAATTTTAATCATTTACTAAGTATTAAAGTAAATAGAATTGTTTCTTAAGTTAATTTATAAGTTTACAATATTGAATTATGTTATATTCTATAAAATAATTCCATAAAAAATCCAAATATAGCACTTAACTTTCAAAACGCCTCCGAAAATGCTATGACAATTCGCCATTTTTAGTGTTGCTGAACTATCTATCATTATATTGTAAAAGATTTAACACCACTGTTCGTACCAGAATAATAAGAGATTTGTGTTTTTGGCGTTTTGTGTGACTGAAGCCGATCACAGGCACATTATAATTTTCATCTTGAAATTTGCCAATGTTTTTTAGTGTTTTTATTATAAAAAATTGTTATAGAAACATAATACAAGCAAAATACAGTAATTGAAAATACAATTGAAGTGAATGCGACACCTGAAAATCTACTAAAGCTCGGGGTGAAAATATATTTTGACACAAGGAAAAAAGAGCAGCAGTGTTCCACCGCGGTTATATTATTCCGCCTCATTCGCTGTATTTTTTCCACTAAAAAGTAAATTGGAAGACTAGAAATTATCCGTTATTGTACCAATTCATGGATGTACTCTTGCAATTAGAATAATTTGTAACGCGTTTCTGATACCGTCGAATAACCATAATCTATTTTTTTGTATTGCTGGAGGTTCCACTGTATATCCCTATACTTCAGGGTAGCAACTTTTATTTCCTAAATAAAAGTACATATAGTGATATTACTACACCAACACCCATAAACGAAAGTATCCATTCGTTTGATGAGGAAGATTGATGAAAACAATAAAAGTGCCTTCAACTTTTTGCCTTTTTACATTACAGTCAGTCAGTCAGCTTGCCCTTTAGGTTTTTTAATGAGTTGTTTGTATAGTTAATCTATGTAGAGAGCATTACGACGTCACAATTTAATGCTACGTTTTGTATAGAACTCTTAACGGCGGGAAATATAGGCTTAGGGTTACCAACCACACAAACATGTTTGTTTAAGAATTGATTTCACTCTTTGTGTAATGAGATATATGTTCTTCTATATTTTTAATGTTTTTGATATTCTTTTAAATCTTATAAGGAAACAAATTAAAAATCGTAAATAGTAATTTATTGATTTTATGCATCTCAATTTTCTTAATAAACCTTTCTTGTTACATCCACTTTATTAAAAATCTATGTTCAGGACTTTAGAAATGTGTATTGTTTTACATTGAGAAATATACATATGTTGGTAAATTATACCAAAAAATATATTTAAATTTTATTTTCTTTCAGTTAATGCACACCCACTTTGTTATATTCTGCATTTCTTCGGACAATTGTAAACTATGGAAGAGATATCAAGTTTAGATTCATTCCATGCCGAATTTGAAAACCTTGGAGAAGCCGTTGATTCGGCGGTAATTCCCACAGATTCGGGACCAACTAAAGCGGACGGCGAAGCTAATGAGATGTCTGAAATAGATACGTTATCACAACTGCCAGGCACTCCAGTTGTCGACGAGGTACCCGAAGATGAAGGTGATGCTACTGTGGCTGTGGGCGAAGCAGCCGAAGAAGAAGGCGATGCTACACCAACCCTAGACGAAGAGCCAAAAGAGAATGTAGTTGATGCAGCGATGCCTGAAGATGAATATGATCAAATATCAGATGGTACCTTCGATGTTGATGAAAACTCGCAGGCAGCGTCAGCTGAGCCCTCGGCAATAGCCGATGAAGAAGATGCTGAAATACAAGAAAAGCGAACTAGCGATGAAACTGGCAACGAACAAGAAAATCAGCAAGACATTTCTGCTACAGAAGAGAAACCCAATCAAGAAGATGAGGAAGACCGTCGTCTGACTGCGCCCACCACAACTGTAGAAACCGAAAAAGAAGAGATGGCGCTTGTGAATGAAGAGGTCGAAAAAACTAGTGGAAGCCAAGTGTCGACGGAGTTCGAGGAGGTGGACGCTAATGTGTCGGCTAGTGCTCCGGGTGCGGCAGAGGAAGCTGACATGTTGGGTGAGTCAGACATGACCTTGCCCAGTCCGCAGAAAGAAGTTCTCGAACAGTCGTCATCAGGCAAGAGCCAAACCTTATCTGAAATGGGAATCGACAATGGAGACAATCCGCAGGAGGCGATCAAAGATGAAGACGAAGGCGCTGGTGGTGGTGGTGCAAAGAAGGCCAGCACACCAACTGCTAGCCTGGAACTAGATGATGCGGTTGTTGACAAAGCAATACATGAGGAAGCTACGGATATTATAGACATAGAGGAGTCGAAAATAAATGAACCTATAGTGCCTGTTGCTGAGGGCGAAGAGATCTGCAAGGAAGCAGGCGGGGCTGTAAACGCTGATACTGATGCCGGCGATGGAGCTGACGACATAGCTTTCGTAGACGACAGTATTGAGAACAGAGGAGAAGAATCGACCAGTACAGAAACTGCGGAAGAAGGTGAAACCAACAAGGATGGAGATAACGCAGCCAACAGCGCGACGCAAGAAACGGAAACCAGAAACGCAGCAGTTGCAGACGAGGATGAGCCGGAACAGGAAGATGGTAGGTTCCTCAAATTAGGGCTCCTTTAATCTACAACGAATAAGTGACAATATCTTAACTCTTTAGAACCAGTCGAGAATGTGCAAGAACCTGAGGAATCTGATATTTGTCTCATACCTGACGACACCGAAACAGAAATGACCGAAGCTGAGAAGGAACAGGCTATCTTGGCAAGAGAAAACGCCGAAAAAGAGGACGAAGAGGCCGCAAAGGAAGCGGAAACAGCTAAAGAACAACTATCGACAGCAGAATCAATCGAAATTAACGGTGAGCTTTGCAATATTCAACATTTAAACTCGAAAGATCAGAATTTCCCCCCTAAAACGGTTGGGCTGTTTGGGATAGAGCCTTCTCTGTTGAGCTTTTCAATTTTGTTCTGTATAATTATTTTGATTTTCTGCCACTCTTGAGTTTTGATTGAAAGTCGGGGCTGTCCAGTGTATATTCCTATAAAATTAAAAGCAATATTTTGTATTTTTTATGTTAGCAGATGCCGATGCTCAAGCTACAGAAGCTGGAGCAGAAGCGGCTGCAACGGAAGGTAACGAAGGTGAGAAACATAACCTGTCGTATTAATTTCAGGCCCTATTGTGGTTCACAACTCTGCCCGTTAGGCTGTTTTCCTGTAATAGCGTTGTGAGTCATAATAGAGCCCTTCATTCTTAGGTTTAAAGGACGTTTGTCCCATAATGTCGTGCATGCATGTACAAGAAGAGACAAAACATTTGCTTAACAAGCTTGCAAAATAGTCTTATATTAACTTAATGAACAACTTTGTAGAATGCAGCGGTACTGCAGGTTCTGGCGACGCACCGGATACTGCCGACGAGCCACTGCTGGAAGAAATGCAAAGCGGCGGCCCGACGGGCGAAGTCGGAAGTACCCCCAAAATAATTATCGCCTGGATCGTGGCTAGCAATCAATTATGCAAACAATGTGGCGAGGAAAAATCGTGTGGTTTTCGCTTCAAGAGCCCTGAAACTACAGAGCCAGCATATCTATGCGAACAAGCTTGCTGCGATGCCTTGATTGACGCCAATCAAGGAAAGTATTTCATCAGACGCAAGAAATTTCTTGTGGAAGAGATAACAAATGATTCGTACGCTGCCACTGCCACCGCTAACGGTGAGACGGAGGCCGACAAGGAAAGAGGGAGCGGCGATTCCGCCGACGAGGGCAGTGCGAAGCGACGCAGTGCCGACGCTGAGAAGTCGCTGAAATGCCTGCAGTGCAAAGAAACAAAGCCCTGTAAATATTTCTTCAAACAGGACGATGAACTGTTTCACATTTGCAACGACGATTGCTTCAATTTGTTGAATGCTGAGGAGCCGGATAAGTTTAAATTGAAGCGTCATTCAATACGAGTGCGCAACATTGGCGCCACCTCTCTGATCACGGCCGTGGATGCGACTCCAAAGAAATCGCAGGCGCCCGAGTCGCGTGTTGTTGCTCGCACCGCAGCCGAAGCGGAAGCGGCTCGCTTGGAACGAGTCTCCAGCTTCACACGACGTTGTGCTGATTGCTTCGCCGAAGTGACGCTCGGTGACAAGAATCTGCTTTGGGAGACAATGGACTTCTGCAATGAGATATGCTTGGGCAAATATCAGCGCACGATCGGAGCCACTTGCCAAACTTGTCACGGTGAGGTTCCGCATCAGGCTCTGGGCAAGTATTGTGTGCGCTTCGGCTTCGAAATTCGACAGTTTTGCTGCGCGGCCTGCTTGAATGAATTCAAGAAAGGTCTGAAGACCTGTTCTTGTTGCCAGAAAGATATTTCGTCCGGCAATGAAGGCTTTCTTGCTCCGGTGGGAGATAAGGAACAGTTTAAGGACTTTTGCTCCCAGGCCTGCATGCGTCGTTACGACACTATGTGCAATCCTAAGAAGAAGACGCGCAACGACATCTGCGCTGTGTGCAATAATGACAAGCCCGTACGGGTCGAAATCGTCTTGGATGAAAAGGAACATAATTTCTGTTCAAATCCTTGCTTTTCTGCATTCAAATTCGTCAGCAATATTGTCGCCGATCAGTGCGGCATGTGCTGCAAGTATTTCGAGCGGAAGGGCGCCGAATCCTTCACCATATATACCGAGCGACGCGCCAAAGTGTTCTGTTCGCGTATTTGTCTTAATGTTTACATCATTGTAAATCGGAAGATTGTGTCGTGTCAATGGTGTAAAGTGAAGAAGTACAACTTCGACATGATTTACAAACAACAGGATGCTCAAGAGATACTGATGTGTTCCCTGAACTGTTTAACATTGTACGGAGTATCCATTAACGCCTTTTCGCGTACCGTTGCTAAATGCGATAACTGCTCCAATTCGGCTACACCACAGTATCACTTAACCATGTCGGATGCATCCATGCGCAACTTTTGTACATATCAGTGTGTCATGCAGTTCCAAAGTCAATTTGCGCGTGCGCCTCTAACTCTGGACAACAATGATCCCACACCAGCTGGACAGCAGCAATCACAGCAGCAGCAGGAACAGCAGGCAGGCAACTCAACAGCCGTTAACAAAAATTCTGCACCATTTCCAACTGGTCTACCGAAGCGCGTTAAATTAAAAGTCAATCAACAACAACCACAGCAACAGCAACAGCCAATACAGGTTGGTACACCTTTTGAAGGAAGGTTCTTAAGATTTTCATTTACTGTTCGGCGTTTACATTCAGCGCTAAATACGCATTTAGTGGATATTGGCACATAACTCAATGCGCGTTTATCCTATAAAATTGTTCTATTCTTATTTGATCATCCTATAAAAACAGGCAAAACAGGAACGCACAGTTTGCCATAACACTGCACTTATGCAGTGTATTCTATAACTTTATTGTGTGTCCGCTAGCTTCTTAAAGACCCGCGCCCAGTCAATCCAGCAACAGCAAAATGCTGTAACAAATTACTAGTTTCAAATTAATTACGTGTAGCTCTTATGGCAATCCGGCAAAGTTAAAAAATTTGCCGAACTTCGCTGGATTGTCATAAGAGGCAGATATAATAAACTTGAAGCTAGTAAAGGCCAAAGCCCAAAACTGTTAAAGAAAGACCCTTAAGAGGTAACAACATAAATATGCATTATATAATAGATGAGATGAGATGTTTTTAACCTATCGCTTTGTATGACATTCCAATTGTTCGTTTCCGTTCGTTGGATGTGTAAGAAATGTACTCTATAAAAGAAAACAGAGAAGAAGAGTAGAAAGTTGCGAAGTGAGCGAACGTTAAGCTGGTATGACACTTATTATAATATTTTCAAGTAATAATATTTTCGTTGAGTAGAGAACGATATCGCTTATTCATCGAAGGAAAAATGCTTCAAAATCGCTCTCATTCGATCACTTCGTTCGTTTACTAAAAATGCAAAAATATGGATCAAACGAAAAGAACAAAGTAGATTGAATCGACAAGAATCACTTCGTTCTTGTATTGAAAATCTTGCAATAATTTTTTCTGGATTGTTTTTCTTTAGTCAAGCTGAAGATTATTTCGCTGTCAATGGAAGTAGGCATGAATGCGAAGTATGCGCTATTGTGTACATTGAATATAAAAATTCAAGAAAAATTTAATATTTCAGATATTGGCTGCATTCAGAACGATCAAGCAAAGTCAGCGAAAAAATTTTATGCTTTCTGAGGGGGTAGAAACGTCAGAAGGGCTGACGACAACCTTAGCAACTTCGTCAGCCCTTCCCACCATTCTACCCCCTCAGAAACCAAACTATCATTTCGCAGACTGCTTGACTGTTCTGAATGCAACCATTGTTTTTTAACGTTTCTTTTTATCCAAATTCTGAACTACTTTGACAACAACAATATACAAGTATGATATGTTTCAGCGATTCTGTATTGATTCCTTTCTTACAATACGGAAAAAATTTACACCCGCATTCGAAGAGACGATATTGTTTCGAAAATCGTCTTTTTGTATTCTAAACAACAACAAAAATCGTCTTTATCTTTTAATCGCTTTCGATTAATCGTAAGAAAGGAATCTTTTTGTATTCTAAACAACAAAAAGACGATTTTTGTTGTTGGTTAGAAGCGAAAATAAAGCAGAATCGAAGAGCAACGTTTCGTTAGTTGATAAGAAATAACGCCCTAAGATAAATAAAAGCCAAATTTGGAGGAAAAAATACCTCCTAAAAACAACAAATATTAATTTTTCCGGTTTTTTTTGTCTAAACTGCTTCTTCCTACAGCCAACTCCAATCTAAACAGCCTAAATTAGGTTTTCATATGATGGTCACTTTTTTTTTTCTTCGACGTTAATTAAAATGTAATAGATTACGACATATTTATTTGTCCCGCTTTAACCAATGCTTTTTTGGTAGCCATACATACATACATTTGAAAATGTGAAATTTAAAAATTGAATCTTTTAAGCATTGTTTAAAATAATCCAATTTAATGGCTTGAAAAGATGCAGGTATAAAAAAAATAACGTATATGAAATAATTCTCATATACTTGTTCAATATTGATATTTGTTTCGTTTCCACAGATAAAACTTCCAACAAAAAATTCAACCGTCAAGAAGGGTCCACAGGTTCCGGTCATATCGACTGTATCATCTCTGGCCAGTGGTGAAACCGAAACTATGATTGGAAACGTTACGGTTCGGCGAAGTCGAGGCCGTGGGCGTAAAATTGACTCACCTCCGCCCTTGATTCCAGTTGCGAACCCCTCAAGTACGACCTCCGTTGGCCGCGGGCGCCCCAGACGCAATATTGAATATACGCGCTCGCCTTCGCCGGTTTCACTTTCGCCTCCTCGAATGACGGGAAAGCGGGGTACTTCCGCAACTTCGGCCTCACAGCAACAGCCCCAAGTTCAAGAGAAGTTCAGCGTACAGACAGAAACTAAAATCGTCACCGTTCCGCCATATCCGCCAACAGTACGCAACGTGCAGACTAGTTGTAAGCCCCAAACCGTCACTGTTGGCTTCCAATGCGAGCCGACCACTCGAACAACTTCCACACAGACCGGTAAAGACTACTCCAATAAAGTGCTGATTCCGGTGCCTGTGCCCATCTATATACCGCAACCCATGTACATGTATTCGGCCCCGTTTCCCGTACCGGTACCCATTCCTCTGCCCATACCGGTACCAATTTTCATACCCACTTCGCGCAATTCGGCCCAAGGCATTCTGAAGGAAATAAAGAAAATACAGGACAAAATGCCAGCCGATCCATTTGAAGCAGAGCTCTTGATGATGGCCGAGATGGTGGCGGAAGAGAAGCACGAATCAGACTCTGGTTCTGAAGATGAAATCAAGCCGGATCCGGGAGTTGTATCGCTACAATACGACAACGTCCAGCCGGTGGAGGTTACAAATAATTCATATGGTGAAGATGTTTTGCAAATGGCGCTTAAAATGGCCACAGGCGAATATGATCAACCGACAGTTGATTTGGAATCTGCGATGACGGCAAACACTATTACGAATCCACCACCGGGCATGGTCGGCCACGACGATTCCATGAGTCACATGGGCACACACCACATGCAGCAACACCACATGATCGAGGCACAACGGTGAGATTTAATCAACGTTGATTCACTAATTTATAATAATAAATTAATAAATAATAATAATTTGGTGTCAATTGTCTTTGCATCCAATCCAATAGGGGTGGTCGTGGGCGGAAGCGTGGTGCTGTCGCGACACCGGTTGTCCCGCGTAACAATCGGTCGCCCGTAAAGCGACAACGGTTACAGGAACTGGAGGAATCCCAGCCTCCGGCGCAAAATATGCAGCCCGCGGAGAAACCGGATGCCAACATGTGTTTGAAATACACTTTCGGCGTGAATGCCTGGAAGCAGTGGGTGATGACCAAGAATGCCGATCTGGAGAAGAGCTCAATACGGAGGCGTCCTTTCAAGACGGAATTACTGCAAATGACAGCCGACGAGCTGAACTATTCGCTGTGCTTGTTTGTGAAGGAAGTTCGTAAGCCGAACGGCACCGAGTATGCCCCCGATACGATTTATTATTTAGTTTTAGGTAAAACTGTTCGATTAGTTTGTTAAGTTTTAAGCAAGCAAGCAAGTAAGTAAGTATCAAATGGCTTTTCAGGCATTCAGCAATATCTCTATGAAAATGGAAGGATAGACAACATTTTCACCGACCCTTACTACGAACGTTTCACCGATTGCTTAGACGAAGTTGCGCGCAAATTCTCGGTGCTTTATAATGATTCGCGTGAGTAAAGCTTCATTCGATATTAACGGGTTCATTCCAAAGAGGAAATTTTTCAGAGTACATTGTAACACGCGTGGAAGAGGAGCATTTATGGGAATGCAAGCAGTTGGGGGCACATTCCCCGCACGTTCTTCTAAGTACTTTAATGTTCTTCAACACAAAGCATTTCAACTTAACGGTTAGTGAATTTTCCAACCGTTCGGAAACTGACTGCACCGTTTGTGTTTACAACACGGTGCATCACAGTGTTATTCTTCCGATAATAATTGTTTTATGTATGTTTCCGCAGACGGTAGAGGAGCACATGCAGTTGTCATTTTCACACATAATGAAGCACTGGAAACGTTCGGCGCAAAATGCCAAATCGCCGGGAACCAGGAATGTGTTATTGCGTTTCTATCCGCCTCAGGCAGGCCTGGGTAAGCTGCTATTTTTTGAAGTTGTAGAAATTACGTGTTTGTTTTACTTCTCTGCTCTATATTCTCTCTTTTAAGATGCGAATCCACGAAAAAAGAAAGTGTATGAGCAGCAAGAAAATGAAGAGAACCCATTGCGTTGCCCGGTGCGCCTGTACGAATTTTACCTTTCAAAATGGTGAGACCGAAAAAACTTATTTGATTTACACTTTGCATTTTTTCTTTAATCTACTTTTTTTCTTTTTCCATCCGCTTCACGTCGCTTCTAGTCCGGAAAGTGTGAAAACACGCAATGATGTCTTCTATTTACAACCCGAACGATCTTGCGTACCTGACTCACCCGTCTGGTATTCAACACAAGCGCTCAGCCAGGAATCGTTGCAAAAGATGTTGCATCGCGTCAAGATGGTTAAAGAAATTAACATCGCGCTGCTGACAAGTTAATTCAATCCATCAGTAATTTCTCATACAGATCAAATGTAGTAATAATTGCTTGCTTGAAGTATGCAATATGATTATGATGATGATAATGATGTAAGAAACATAAACTCATATGTAAATGTTTATAACGTTAATGTTCGTACAAATGTAAAACAAGAAAACGTAGAATGAAGTGAATAATTATTAACACCACAAACACACACATACGCACGCACGCAGAATTACGAGTACATTAGCAGTACAGTACGTTTTAGACAGTTTCCAAAAATCTTATTTAATAAATTTTCTCATTTAATAGAATAAAAAGAAAAATTTCTCTCACAACGGATTAATGAAAGTCCAATTATCTCTTTCCACAGTGTCAGTATTTTAATAAAGAAAAATAAATTTCTTAAAATTTTAATAAATATTAGATTTTAATAATTTGTAAAAGCTCGGCACTTGATTTAACCCATACACATACATATATATCAACGAATATGTCTGTATGTATTTGTAAAATTTTTATACTTCACAATAAAGGAAACTGATCGCGGATTCGTGCAAAGCACAAATATTTCTAATAAGCAATTTCAAAAACGGGCGCTTTTTGTTTGTTATCACTCTTCTAATCTTGGATTGGGAACGTATCTTGTGATGAAGCGATGATTAGGCCTGCGCCTACGACCATTATTTCGGTGGATTCACTTCATCCAAAACTTCAACCCCGGTCAAAGAGAATTATATGATATGAGAATGTTTCTTTAGAATTTTAAGTTAATGAAAAAAGTTTCAGACAATATAGTGTATAATTGTTTTCTTCAACGCCATTGTGTTTTCTTAAACTTATTTCTGTCGAAGCTCGATTCGACTGAGGATTAAGGACATAATTTTTTTTAAAATTCGCGATAATAAAACGCGATTTCGAAATATTTCCCCTAAACTGTCCTCGTTTCGATGCTCCAACCAACACTGCATTAATTATGTAATAATTTGTCTTAATGTATTTTGAGCTTCAAAATTCCAGAAATCTCCCTGACACATGACCCTTAAGAGTCACTTCTAAGTATGTACTCATCAAATAAGTATAAATGTTTAACATAAAGCAAGTAAATTTCACAAATGGTGCGCTTGTTTTCGGTTATGGCTTAAATGAAAATGAAAAAAAAAAAAAAAGTCAGTCGACATTTAGAAACGGAATAATGTTAGCATAACACTTGAAAGTGACAAATCATATTTTTATAAACTTTTAAATGAGAAACGATGCACAGACTTGCTGATAGTTCAATCGATTGTTTCTTAATTTTAAGAAATTTTTTAGGTATTCTTATGTGTATTAATATCTTTTCACTTTTCAAATTAGTCACATAAGTAACCTCTGTAAAATATATCACTTACGAGTACTACAATAAAAGGTAATAATCATCGAATTATTATAACCTCATTTGGATTTATTGATTAACTGAGGGACGACCTTTTGTTTTGTTATTCATCAAACGAAGGAATAGAGCTGACGTTCTTTCTTGTTTTTTGGAGGTTTCTTACTGTTTACTTTTACTTTTTTTTACTCAGATACTGTTTCAGAGAAAAATGAAAAAATATCGATACAGCCCCTGTTCTTGATAGCAGTCACTGACGATTACGATTTTGATGAGTTTCTCCTCCGTTTAACTTTTTTCCAACGTATAAACATTTTTGGGAGTGGGAGCAGTAGCTGCTTCTACGAGTAGCTTAGTGCTGATCCGGATACGGTAAAAAACATTTCATTTCATTACTCTGATTGTGTACAAGCAAAAGCAAACAATTTGAAATTTAGTTCTCTTATTATTATTTAGATGTGCCATAAATTGTGTAAACCGTAACAATTATTACACAAAAAGGATCATTATTAAAAATCCAATTTATAGATTTTTTATCATGACAAAGGATGATAGAATGAATACAGAATATCACCTCTTTTTCATAAACTTTCTTTAGGCATCAAGCTGTCTCTCTTCGTAGCCAGTATCCGGTGGCAAAGATAGATCTTTATTCTATTAAATTACTCCCATTTCTCTTACGCTCTTTGTTTTGTTGTTGTTTGTAAATAAGAGCTGCAGGTAAACTGCTAGCGGCTGTGATTTTCAATTTGAATTAAAGATTGTTTTAATATCTAGTTGTGCACGTCTCTTCATGGTTAAAATTGGCTTTGCCGAAGGGGCACTTTTCTTGTAGGGTTTTGTAGAATTTTGTATATAACTCAAAAACGGCTAGCCGTGGAAAGCTAAATGATATTTCGTATTTCGGGCTGTTATAGCCTCTAAGTGTGTAACTCCGATTTTGGTTATAATCGGATGTGTCGAAGGGGCACTTCTTTAAAGGTTTTGTAGCTCATATAACCCAATTAATAGTCGTACAAGGAAGTCTTGTGTTGCACGCATCAGATTTTTTATTTTTTTTTTTGTGTAACTTTTTTTAAAAATTTGGTAAGTTCCAGGCTAAGGTACATTCCATATATAGACTTGCATCAAACTAAGAGAAAAAATAGTATAGAGAGCAAAGAATCCTTAAAAATGTACTCCTAGTATTTAACTTCTTAACGGTGTCTTTTCAACGCATTGATCAATGTAGTTGCAGAAGAAGGCGCAATTTAGAATATACAAGGAGCCTCTGTAATCCGTAGTTCAGTTACCATTCGGCGTCACCGTTCGACTTTTGGAAAACATAATCCTTTCCTCCAATATTCATAATACCATCCTTGAGGTAGAATTTCCATTTATTACGTGATCGTGTGATCTGCAAGGAAATGAAAACAAAATAGTCGAGTAGAGAGCAATTTTAGTCGGTATAGGAGTATGTTTTTTCTGGCATTTGTGCCATCATCACCTTGTCGTATTGGCAGACAATAACATTATCCGTGTCGAACAAATCACTTGCGTCTTCGTCTGTCACATCGTCTTCGCTGTTTAGCGGCTCCTCTTCGGCTCCGCCCTCATTCTCGACGTCCTCGTCGTCGTCCTTGTCCGGATCGTCATCATCGTCGTTGTCCATGTTGTCGTCACTTTCCTCGCTCTCATCTTCATCGGATGTATCTAGTGCTCCGTCCAATTGCTTCGAGGTGTTAAAGTTCTCTATTTTTTGTAGAGGCAATAAATAAATATTAAGTTTAAACAACCATTTCAGTGAGAGTGTGTGTGTGTGTGTGTGTGTGTGTGTGTATAACAAATACATACTCTGCATGTTGGCACTCACGAGCGCAGCATTCACGTGCTGCTGCAACACGGACGAGGCCAACGTAGTTGGGAGCGACATGATCGACGATATCAAATGAGCCGTTAAAATCTGTGTTAACTGATTCTCCTGCAGCGCCGAAGCTGGTACATGAATGGTGAGCACACGCGACTCTGAATTCATTGTTCCGGGTTGTGAAGGTTGGGCGGGTAGAGTTATCTGCGAGTATAAGAAAGAAAGGTTATATCTATAATAAAGAAATAGATAGCCGCCGATTTTCATGATGGTGGTCGTGAAGAATACACCCCCTCCTCCCCTCCTCTTCCTACCAACCGCTAAATACACCACTAACTTCACTCACGTTGACAGGCATTATTTTGTTGGGATCCAGAGCGGCTACAGCTGGTATAGCCGAAGCTGAGGACTGTTGCTGCTGCTGGTTCGTCTGCTGTTGTTGCGACATAGCACCACTGCCCTGTATAAGATTGGCCTTCTGTTGATGCAGCAATTGCTGGTGCTGCTGGGTGGGATGCAAAGGGGGTGGATTTTGCTGGTGTTCCTGTTTAATCGAACCACCATTTAGCAGTGCATTCGAAGAAACTGATGTAGATGGACCATTGCCTATTGATGAGTTTGTGGTTTTCGCTCCTCCGGCAGCAGCAATGGTGCCCAAACTAGCAACACTTGGCTTAATATCGGCACCACTAACGGCTGTTAGACTCGATGTTGAAGTGTTTTGTTGTGCAGCGGCAGCAGCAGCGGCGGCAGCCTTTTTAGCTTTGGCAGCAGCAGCCTGTTAATCCAAGAGTTAGAATTATTTTTATACATGATGCATAATTTGAAGTTGCAAATCTCTAATCTCTAATAGATAGATTGTTATGGATAAATTATAATGAATAGATTGCTATTAATTGTTCGGACTTGGAATCATGAAGAATTCTGAAATGTATTCACCCAGGAAATTACCAGTATAATGGATTTAGCAGCATTTTGATGAACATAAAGAAGTTTTAATATTTCTTTTCATTTCTAAAAGATCTCTAATTATTACACAAATTATATTTGTACTTGCTTTCCATTAAAATAATTGTATGTAATTAACAACCGAGTATATTACAAAATAGCGCCAAAAAATAGACGTGACGGAACGTTAGTAGCTCAGAGAGTAAGAAGAAAGCAAAAAGCCGCGCGCTGCTCTGGAAGGTTCAGATTTGAGTTGATAAATGCAAGAGCCATACAATTTTGTTGTTGTTGTTTGCAAACGAAAGCAAAAGTTAAGGCTCCGGCCCATAGAGTCCGTAAGACTTCGACTTCAACGTCAACGTATTGTTAGGACCCAACAAAAAGTTGGACTTAATTTAATTTACTGAACCAAAATGTAAACAAACATTTGTCAAATGCGAATGCGTTGCTTACGAGCCTGGGCTCGTAATGCAGGCCATTAACGTCACAAATTGTCGTACAACTTAAATGATTCTCCCGTGAAATTGTAATTGTCAGTGGTGGTAAGTTTTATCAACAATCGCATTAAGTTGAAAATGTTTTGAACTTCGTCCAATTTTTGCAAGATTTTCGCATGAAAAATTGTAGCGTTAGTGTCGAACGTACAATTTGTCGGTACAACGGTTGCACACGAAGTTGTAACGTTAATGGCCTGCATAAGAAAGCACGCATTTAAGTCGTTTTGACAGTTCAAAAATTTAAAGTCGAAGTCTAACGGACTCTATGGGCTGAAGCCTTTAATATTCGTAGTTTTGCTTTGACGCATCTAACGCTAGGCGTTTTTAGGGTGCCTATTTGGTAGGATGAAAAAAGTATTCAGTTAGTGAAATGAATCCTCTTAAGAATTAAATCGCAAATAAGACAGCCGTAAATGTAGTTGTTCAGCTTTTATTTACCAAAAGTTAGTTTGACATTAATTTTACTCATTCCTAACCGTTTCGGTTGATTAAAGCTGGAGTTTCATAGAGTCCCTTTGCGTTCGAATATATTTTACGAAGATGTTGATGGCTTGTTCATGTCAATTACGAATTGAGAAGTGTCACAAAGTCTTAAAGGCACGAGGGACAACATAAACATATCTGCGTCAGATACTCCTTCCTCAATAACTTGTTTGTATTGACTTTGACCAGATGGTCCATCACAGCCCCATTTAGAAAGCATTACTAAATTTCCGCTGCATTTCGAATTTATCCTCTGAAATAGAGTGCAAAATATGTTCTGAGGTGTGGTCAAATAGTGCTTGTAGCTTTACTTCTGCGGATGTTGCCGTTACAGTGCAATAAAAGCGGTATACAGCGTTTTTTAGCGTTTTTTATCTCATCATAAGAAGGATAAATGTTAGCATTATTTTTTCAAGCTAAAAAAACTTCTAATGCTAATTCTAAAGACCTTATTAGCTCATATTGATGTCTAGTCATATTCGAGTCGATTTATAGAGCCAGTGCAGTATCTGGAGCCATTTTTCCAACTGCTTTGTTTGAAAAGACTTTGGAAAAATTGAGACTTTGCAATTGAGAAGGCGTTGAGAATGCTGAAAGGACTCTTTTGAGGCGATTAGGACTTGCATGCAAAGTCTTTACCACGATATCAGCCTGAAGATATTGCCTGGCTACTCTTAAGTGTTGAATATAAGCTTTTGTTGAATTTGTTGTCATTTGTTTGTCATTTTGTTGAATTTTTATGACGTTATTTAGCCATTCCTGGTATTTGCTTTGCAAATTTGACATTGAATAGCTGCAAGTCTTGTAATACTTCTTGCCGGTTTTCAAAATATACTGTATTTGTTTTTTTTTTAATTTTGCAGGGAATTATACCTTAAAATGTTGTCATCTATAATCTCTTCAATATTATGTTTAAACTCTATTTTTTCACTATACTTAAATTTAAAATATATTCGTATGTCACAATTTTTCCTTCCATGCCTTTAACCTCTGATTACTTCAAAATATTTATTATGAATGTTTTCTATAACCAAAAAACATTCCTTTATAAGCAATTGTAATCACTAGAAAAAATCCCGCAACTATGCAGGCAGCCTTATGCCAGATTAGTTCATAAGGGTTAGAGCTTACGCGAGGTACCTGTCGCTAAATGCTAATGAGGTTTTAAAAAACCTCAGTAAAATATTTTAATAGCTTTTTTTTTACGGCTGCCATAAATCGATTTAAAATTCTGAGAATTGACTAATTAAAAGTATTTTATTACTAAACTGTTTATACTAAAAAACAGTTTTCGAAAATTTAGTTTCTATTTCTTGACTTTGACCGATCATTACGCGACTTGAGACTAATTTTCAGATAATTCCTTTTGGTTCTGGAGGTCTATATCTCTTATCAATCAAATGCAAAAAGAATTTTTGAAAAATATGCGCGCGATTTTATTGATTTTTGGCGGCGGCCTAGACGTGATCTCCCACAGCGTGCAGCGTCTTTTATAAGCGTGAAAGGTTCAGCACATACATTTGTTTCAGTCGCTCGAACGCTGACTCTTGCAGTACAGAGCGAGTTTGCTATGAGAGTTTCGTGGCCCTCGCGTAAGTCTGCTTTGGTTAGGCCTTAATATGTACATACATATGTATGTAAGTGGCACCGCAATAGCAACAATATTGAAATTAATTTGATAGCTCCTCACGTTTAAGTTTCTATAATACACATGATTACATGCGATAGACACATATGTATATGTGCATATGTACGAGTATACAATATATATGTATTGTCATATTTGCTATAGGTACATATGAACTTGTCCCTACTGGTTTCCTCTCGTCACGTCTATTTTGGTTGGGGTTTATCTTATCACAAGGAATAACAAACAAAAAAAATCCAAAAGTTACTCAAGTTATTTTGTTGTTTGTGTACAACCGCAGTTACGAACCTTTTTGCATTCATCATTCATGCTTGTAGAAAATTGTTTTAATGTAACGCTATATCATTAGTGATGATTTTATATGTATGTATATATGCCCGCCAATATATTAATTTATTGATGAGAAAGCATTAATTTTAATTACCTTTGATGGCTATAATAATAATGATGACGATGAATTACATTATGACGGACGAAAATTTAGCAATCGATGTCGTCAGCATTGCATTAACCGATGCGTATGTTAATTTTAATTGTTGTAACATAATTTGATTTGTGGTTGTTGGTGGTTAAATTGTTGTTCATGATGTGGTTAAAATACCGGCGAATACGGATTTGATCAAGAGTAGAGTAATGTAACAAATTATGGTAATATTACAATTGTTGTAGTAATAGTAGTGGTAGTAGCAATAGTGGCAGAAACAGTGATGGTTGTACATATTTGTTGGCAGTGGTGGTGATGGTGTTGTTGTTGTTGTTGTCGTTGATTTTTTTTTGTTTGGTTGCAATGGTGATCATCATCGTCAATCATTATAGATGATTTTTTCAATAAAACGAGAAATTAATATAAATAATTACTGATTGAGTACGAGCGTGCTAATTAATTATTATTGATTACTAAAAAAAAACACTGCGTTAAAAATAATCTTTATTTATTTGCTATAAATGGACGTTGCCAATTCATGCAAATCACTTAAAGTCATCAAGTGTACGCTACTCTAGAGCTCTAAAAATATGACACTTTTATGAGCATATTTTATAATGTTTTACTGACGAAAAACAACAATAAAAAACTATAACAAAGTGAATAAACGAAAAATAGTTCATTTTGAAAGGAGAAAGTTTGTTTTTCGGTTTCTCTGTAACGACGCTGTCAATCAGAGATCGAGAGTCTCAGTAACAGTCTGTGAGAGCGAGAGAAAAGTAGTACTCCTAGTGATTAAAAGAAGCGAAAGAAAATTCACTTGCGGCACACTTAAACCTGTTTTTGTGTGGTTACTGGAGCCGTATAAAATAAAATGTAAAAATGAGATTATTCTGAACTTACAAGTAGCTCTAAAACTTATTGTTCCCGGCAAATTAAAAAAAATTGAAACTTGTCTGCGATGAAAAGCGATTCAATAAAATAAGTCTCACTTAAAAATAACTAAGAAACTTTGATTAACTAAGAAACCAAAGATTAATTATTTAATGGATGAGGAGCATACACGTTTTACACACAGGACACTAAAAATTACCCAAATGTTTCTAAATTTATTTATTATACGAGTACAATGCAGTTTTGAATAGACATATTTTTAGAGTGAAAAAAGTTTCAATTCAACTAAAAACAAAACGAATTTTTTTTTAAAAAGTCTATGTAATTTTAAAAATTCTAAATTTTAATAAATAAAATTTATTTGTAGTTGAACGATTTTAATTAGTTGAACTCGATTTGAAGGCAATGCCTTAAGATTATTGTCATGAGATGACAACGCAGCTTTAACTCCAAATTAAGGATTTTAAGTTATGTAACTGTAAGTCATTATGAAATAAATGATAAAAATACTTTAGTAATTAATTGCATTCTAAAAAGTTCCGTAATTGAAAAATAAAATAATAAAGGTATTGTTTTTTTTTTTCAATGATTTTTCCTATACATATTTAGACTACCATATACATATGTAATAACATACATAAAAATTTCAGCTTTTTAACTCGTTCGTTACCTCAACTCTTAATGGATTTATATTTACACGCAAGTTAAAATCTCTTATGTGCTTAAGTAAAAGTTAAGTAAAAGTTAAGTGGCAGTAAAATGTCTTACAATTAAAAAAATGATTTATTGAATTCTTTCTTTTTCTAGCTTCTTTTAAAGTCCTTTTTTAATAAATTTTAATTATTTTATGTGTTGGCATGCAATTTTTTTTTGTTATAACATCTAAAATAATTAAATAAAAAAGTAGTTACACATAAGCAACACTTTATATATTCCCAGTTAATTGTTTGAAATTTTTATAACATTAAATTATATGTAATGGTAGATTTAAAATTTTAATATTTGCTCATTCCTTGTAAAAATTAAAGAAAGAAAACAAATAAAATTTAATGAATTTAACCCAATAAAGTTCCAAAAAAGATATTTAGTATTGTATAGCAAAAATGATTATAAAGATATTATATAAAACGCTAAACAACAAATGCGTAATTTTCTTAATTTTTATTCTTCTAACGGAGTTTAAATTTAAACATTTATCTATTAAATCTAAATTAGTATTAAATTTGATATATAACGTATATAACAAAAGGAACGCTACGAATAGCAATAAAAAATTAAACCCATTATTTATATTAGATAAGGAATAATAGATATACAAAAGAGCCGTTTTCTTTGAAAGTGTGGTAAGTTAATTTCATAAAAAAAATTGAGTTAATGATGAGAAAGCTTTTATTCTAGTATGATATTTAATTTCAATTTAGAGAGCAATGTTTGCAAAATCTATACTATTTTTATAAAACAAAACATACTCATAAACAATCAGGAATTGCATTGCATTAAAAATGAAAATCTGCAAATATCTAGATATAAAAAAGAATAGACTTACTGGCTTTCAAAGAAGACGGCTCATATACATACAAACATACACATAAGTGCAACTTAACCGAGCACTTTGTAGTACATACTTTCAAATATTTTGTAGCAGACCTCTAAAGACCTTCTTACCTTTGGATTATTAACAATTATTTGCGGCGGTTGAGGCTCCGAAGGTTCGGGATTTATTTCAACCGCTTTACTTGCCATTAATTTTGTTCGCCAAATTTGTTTCATTTCCTGCAGCACCTGTTCATCCACACCCTCATCGAGGAAGGCATCCCGAACGCTTGCAATAACATCCTCAATTACCGCGTGATACAGCTTTAACTTTAAAAGAGAAGAAAAAATTAGTAGATAAATATTTAGTGATTTGATTTTTGATATTAATGATATTGATTCATGATATTAATGATTTTTGATATTATAATTAATATAATAAAAAGGCCGAGCAAATTCTTTCTTTTAATGTGTTAATCATTATTAACATAGTTAGCTAGTTTGTAGTATTTGGAGTGCTTTCTAAAAATTTTTACCAAATTTTACAAAATCGGAAACGAGTTAATCAATTTGGCAATTGAACCGACCATTCATATCATGATTATATTTTATGAATATGCGTGAACGTTTGGGCCATTGCCATGCGTTTTTGTTAAACGCAATTTATTATATCAAGTTATAACTTATACGCTGTTTTTATTCACTTTTACACGATTAAAGTTTACTAAATATCCAGCCCTCACATTATGTTAACGAGAACGAACTAGCCTCTATTGATAAGCCTCTCAATGATGACTTTATTGTGGATATTATAACTGTAGCTCTTGAAATAGAAAAATATTGTGATAAGGATCCTAAATAATCCTACCTTTTCTGCTGCAACCATTCAAAAGGTCTACAATTGATCATTAACTTAAATTAAGATGAAAGAACATGCTGCAAAGTTTCGGTTTATGCTTAAAACTAGTAAAGAAACAACGGTTGCAATCGAGGCATTTCGAGTATGTAGTTATAGCATAATATCGGCTCTGTGAAATAACGCCAAATAAAAAGAAATGCTTTTTATAAGGATTTTTTTGACCTCTGGGATTACGATTTATTTGATTTTTGGGGGGCTTTATTTCATATTCGAAAAAAATGGGAAAACACATAAAATAAAATAACGCCCAAAATTAACTTAGTGTTGGATGCAGAAATAAAATTGTGACGAAGCAGATGTTGAAGGATTTAATTCCTACCGCGATCATAAACCATTGACATAAACCAAACTCTAAAGGAAGAATGACTTTCTAAAGAAAGAAGGACTTAAGAAAATTAGAAGAACTTTAGTAATCTGCGTTGCATTGAGGGCAGTTTTGCAAAATTGGGCCTTAATTCTTCTTCCAGGCTTAATTTCAGTTTAATGGTAAAATTAGAAAATTTAGTTAAATGAAATTGGGCCGTATTTATTTTTTTTTTTTAAATAACGCCCAATAGCAAAACGTAATTAAGCCCAATTTTGTCCTTATAAAATTTGGCTGTTATTTCTTAGAGCCATAATGTCTCGAAATTAAAATTTTTCGCATTCAATTTATTAGAGTAATGAGTTTAATTATTCTGTTGGAATTTCATACTTTTAATCAATCTGTCCTTTATTTTTAGAATCAGCAATTCTTTTCACTCTAATCGTGGCCCACACAGAGCTTAAGTGTTAGCATTATTTCGATTTAAATTTCGGTTTAATGCTTATTAAGCTTAAAACATTTTAAAGTTTGTCCAGCTTAACATACATTGTCAGCCAAATTGTAAACAGATACATATATTGTAATTTATGGTAATATAATACGAGTACTATTATATATCTACGTTAGCATGATTACATATCTGAGGTTAAATAGTAGTAGCATGTACTAGTTATCGTCATACACACACATTGTTTTATATTATATATGTATGCAAAATTTGGTATATAGATGCAGCATATCGCAGTAGTGGAGCGACCAATTTTAATGCGTATTTCACCGTCATATCCTATAAAATCTGCCGCTGGAGAGCGCTGTTCATCTTTTGGTAGAGGTAGAAATCATTTTCATTGATAGCATATATCTAACTTTTCGAGAGACAAGGCCGGGTACTCTGCTGCAAGTGTCTCATAAGAAAAAACGTTTAAAAGAAACAGAAATGTTGAGGAAATCGTCATTCTTTTACTTTTGCGAAGAGTTTAAGGAAAAAATCTGATGCGTGCAACACATTGCTTCCTTGTACGACTATTAATTAAGTTATCTGTAAAATTCTACAAAACCTTTAAAGAAAAGTGCCCCTTCGGCATAGCCGATTGTAACCAAAAGGGGAGGTGCACAACTAGATATTAAAATACAAAATGTCAGCTTTCACGGCTAGCCGTTTTTGCGTTATGCGAGATACGTACAAACGTCACGACGACATTAGTCAAAATGAATTCAGGCATGGTCAAAATGTATATTTCCTCTAAACTCTGGAATTCGAAATATTTTCGGGTTTTCGAAATATACTTTACTTTGTACAAGGAAGTAATATTAATTATATTTTGTCAATATGACTTGCTACGAAACGAATGCGGCTAATGGGTGTTGCATGGCTATTTCACGGGAAATTAATTACTTTAAAACAATAATTTTAAAGTCAAATCATGCCGATAATTATTACTAAACACTTTTCAAGAGCATTTTCAGTTATCTATGAACACTATATATGTATGTACATATGTATATTACGATACAATAGAACATGCAAATTCTTTTTTAATAATTTGTGGTTTTATTATATGTACATATATATTAGTGTATATATATATAAGTATACGATATAATTGCGTATATTCGCAGAATGTCATATTTTTTAAACACTTTTTTGATAAAGACAGAATAAAGTATTCAAAGAAGCGGTAATAAAAATAAATTTTAATAAATTTAATAAATAATATTTGTGTACAACACTGTTCTTATTATTGAAAAGAAATCCATACCACACTCTTTACTCTTTTACTCTTTATGCAAACTCAACAAAAAACGGGAAGAAATAGAGGACAAGCCTGAAGAAAACGAAAACAATAGCGTAGAAGTGAAAGTTATCTCATTGCTGGTTGGACAAGACTTTATAGAATTTTGTTAAATATTGTGAAGGCATGTTAGTTTCTCTTTTCATGAATTTTATTTAGTTGAGAAGCTATGGAAAGATTAAAAAAAAATATTTTCATACGACAATTTTTTAAAAAACTTTTGGAAACAACAATAGTTAATAATATACACTAAAGCTTGTTAGTTAATAAACTAATACCAAAGAATATACAATGTTGTGTATTATTTGCTAATATTGTTTACTATTTTCTGTGTTTATCGCAACGCCTTTATCGACATTTTTAAATATCTTAATCATTTTTATTATGCAAACGTGTCTGAAACGAACAAAATTAATTTGATAAATAGCAAAATCGCAAATATTTATAATTCATAAAAACTATTAAGAGCAAATTTTTTTGGGGAATGACTTCTTGGGACAGTAAACTTGCGAAAAATACTTTCAGCTTTATCGCGACTTATGGAAACAAAGGTAGTTGCTAACCGAGTTAAAAAATAGTACATACAAACATATGTATATGTATTGCCCACAAAGAAATTCTTTAACATTATTTATCTATTACTATTATATTATTTATCATAACATCGCCGTAGTTGCTAACCGAGTTAAAAAATAGTACATACAAACATATGTATATGTATTGCCCACAAAGAAATTCTTTAACATTATTTATCTATTACTATTATATTATTTATCATAACATCGCCGACATTAAAGTAAGATTATATAGAAATTGAATAATTTGGCCGCCTTACAGCTGATAAGTCAAATTTTAAGGTCTCTATGGACCCAGTTTTGCAGAAAGCAACAAACCCACATCGCACAAAAATTTCAGCTGCCGTCATTTTTCGACAGTTTTTCGCCTATTCCTTATTTTGCTTATGGCAACTAACTTGTTTTTACATATACATATATAGCAGCTGAAAAATATGGCAGCTGAAAATGAAGAACAGGCTTAATGTAATGCGGGAAACCGCTACAGAATTGCCCGCTTCGCTGCTGAGATATGAATCTTTAAGTTTCTTTCTATAAAAGGGTGCACAGCGGCCTCCAGCGAAAATTTTTTCAAATTATATATAGCCTATGTTACTGTTTACAGAACGTACTACATAAAGTCAACAGTAAAGCAACCGTATCCACATTGGTTATCCCGTTGCTGAAATTTGCATCTTTGATTGACTCTGCTCCTATAAAAGGATACACAGCGCCCTCCAGTGGAGAATTTTCAAAACTTCATATAGCTTATGTCACGGCGACTAATAATCCAAACACAATGTCCGCATCCAAATCGGTTTAGCGGTTCTTGAGATCATTCGATCCAAACAAACATACGTTCGCTTTTATTATATAGATTCTTAATCATTTAAGCCGCTAAATCGTTTAAATCCCCGTGGTCAACACAACAAAAAAGGAATTTTTCTTTGTGTCATAGCCCGAACACAGTCAGGTCGCTGAAATCAGCGACTAGAGCGACTGGAGTTGTCAGACGCCAGAAGTTGATTACAATTAAGTCGCTCGCTACAGCGACTTATCTCCTGTATGTCGCAAGCGAACATGTATGTGTAAGCAAACAGGCAAGCGACTAAATTAGAAATAGAATAGTCGCTGCGAGGGGAAATTTTATCTCGTTTCCCATAAGAACCAATGTAATTTTGACAGCGACTAGTCGCTAGCGACCTGACTGTGTTCGGGCTATCAGAGAGAAAAATATGCGATACTTTTTTCTCCTGCATTCAAATATGATATCGATTTTTTCCTATCATCCAAGATTTCCGAGAGACAGGCATTTATAATTACAAACATATTAGTACTACGTTCGTAACTAACATTCTAATGGACCTAGAAAGTAAGAAATGACGATTTTCTGCTATATTTCGCCTGTGGGACATCCCTCTTGCCAAGCTGCTGGCTCCAGTGGATTCAGTAGTCCTTCAAACATTTCATAACGCATTAGTGATCATATTTGTGGGACGACAAATATTCCTTCTTTAATTTTTGCTTTACTAATTTTAGGAAACTTCATGTTTTGGCAAAATTCTTCATTAATCCTAGTTTGATATACAATAAAGAGAGAAACCAAAGTCATAAGTCGTGCATAAGTCGTTTTGAAAACAGCTAGGCACTAAATGACATCCACACTTACCAGGTTTGTCAAAAGAAAATGAGTCGGCAACTGGAACCAATCAAAACACAAATACTCGTATAATAGGAATAGTAAAAGAGAGTGTAGCTGCGTTTTTAAATTGAACACACGAATGAATAATGTAACAACAACGTAAAATTACGACAACAAAGGAGAATTTCAAAAAACGAAGAAACACTGCGACAACGAAAAATTTGTTGTGCTGTTTTTATTGGGTTTGGAAAACTTTTTGGACAGTCACACTTGTTTATGAAATCAAAAATGCAAAAACAGACAATGCTTGAAATTTTTTTTTTGTTTTAATTGGCTTGTAAGTCGACTTATGCAACTCTCTAATATACAATATATCAAACGTGCTAAGGCAAAAATATTTCTCTTTCAACATACTTTTTATTAAAAATGCATTGTTGTTTATTGTTCTAAGTCATTTTAACCTCATTCTTTTCGTTTTGGAAGTGGCCTGTATCATTTGTAGCTTAAAAAATCACATTTCCTTGAAAGTTGCAAAAAAAATTTCACAAACATAAAAAAATTTTTTTAAATTGTTAAAACGCAAACCTTTAAATACTCGTATATAGAAATAAAAAGAATTGACTTAAGCTACTTTCCAAATTATGGGCACATATGGCAATAATTTGGAAACACTGAAAGACCATACGATATCCGGCGAATTTATCGGCAGGATTTATCCATTTAAGCAAATGGATCAACGCAAAATTTTTGCTATGTCCTTTTCAAGCCTTTCAAGACGTTTTGTGCAGCCCTCTTGTAGGAGTATTTGTTAATATCTGCGCCACTTTTTGTGCAATGAAGTTACTTATCGCCAATAGAGTAATTTGGACAGGTTTTGTCATTAAATCGAAGATAATGTATGGAAATTTATTAAAGTATAAAAAAACAACACTCCAAATTAACTCTTAAAAATACTAATAATTATCTTAAAATAACTCTGTACGTATTAAAATATTTCTGAAAATTAATGTGTCTGATGAGGTGAAAAATAACAACATACTTTTTGCGATATAAAAATATTGTATTTTTTCAACAACTGGATAATCAGAAAAAATTGTAAATTTGCTTTTTATCACATTCATATTGTATATACACTTCTTTATACATATATACGAATATGTACTTTCAAATTTGAAGTTATTTGTTTTGTGGAAGTGAAAACGCTCTTGCGTGCGGTCAAGGACAATATTTGCGATGGAGACGCCAATATACAACAGAAAAAAACAAAACAGAATAATAGCGGTATGCTGTCACGATGAAATCGCTCAAACAAATACTTGTTGCATGCATTTCAACTACATTTATTTCATTTCATTAACACCAAATTGAATTTTTTTTTTTGTTTTGCTTTGGTTTTCTTAGCGTTCACATTTTCCTTGTTTTTGTAAACATATTTTCTTTATTGATGAAAACAATCAGTACATGTATGTAAGCACTGATAATAGAGATGAAATCAAATCAAAAATACGATGTACATACGTGCCGGATTTTGCAATATAATTGATTGTAAAATAACTAATTTTAGTTCTATAGTAATTAAGATATTTGAAAAGGGCATTACACAAAATTTTTGCTAAAGTTTCATTAAATTTGCACAGTGCGAATAGTTTTATCTGAATTTATGGAATATCTCAAAATTAGCTTTATAAATTAAAAGAATTATTGCATGGAAACAAAATTCTAATAAAGCATTATAGAGATAAAAATTGTGTCATCATCATCAGTTATTTTCCGATTCGTATTAGAAATTATTAATAAAATTATATTTTGGTGACTAATGAAAATCAAAAAATCTCTCATTTAATATCACTGGGCAGAGCAGTTAACTCCAAACTTGAGCGAGTTATTGTACTTGATTATATATTAGCATCCTGAGTGGGATAGAATAATTGGATATTCACGAATATTAGAGTAGAAAACAATGGAGTTCAGTATCTAGACCTAACCTGAGGCGAGATGGAGACCGACCAAGATATAATGATCGGCGAACCAACGTACTAAGTCACATTGCCATCAACCCCAAGGACCGTCTTGAACCGTGTAAAACCATGGTGTCAAATAGCGTCAATATATCATGACATAAATATGTACTATTAAGAATGAATATATCGATTTATTATCCCATGGAATTTGCTCTTATGTTTGAATCAATTACGAGCTGAGGGCCTGCAGTGAAGGATTTATAAAGCCGATTTTGGACAAGTGTGGTAATCGTGGCCGCGCTTAATGAAAGTTGTTTGAGGATTAAATTCAGGAGATGTAGACGACAATGTACATGTACAATGTACATACGATACATGTATGTACATATTTTCTAATAAGCCTGAAGCTAACATAATTTCTGAAATGAAAATCTACAAAATATGTGTACGTATTCATTGCATTTGACCATTATCTTGAGTAAAATTCATTACTCCGATATATGTATGTTCATTCGCTTCGATACCGTATTCATTACACTGTTCAAGGACGTCTGGCGGAAAATCATGTGTGCATTGTTCTATGACTGTGGCAAGGTCGATCGAGCTGCCCTATCTATCACGCCCCCTTCCTAAACAATTATGCAGCTTTTCAGCAGACCTAATTTGGGCTTGGACGCATGACACTTAGCAAAGTGTGAGATTAAAGAACACGATGGTAATAGAATGAAATGATGTACATTTAATGAATTAAATCAAATACTTACCACTGATGTCTGGCACAAAGCCATCTGCACCTTCTTCTCCGCCAGTTTGAAGCCGTTGAGCAAAATTGCCACTCAAGATACGAAATATTCTGCCAGAATTGGCAGCAAACTAATATTTTGTGTTTATTTCGTGAAAACTGCCACGATTTTAGAAATGCGCAAAAATAGTATGGTTAAGCCAATTTAAGGAAAAAATATGTTAACCGAATGTTCCGCGACGACAGCGTCAACGTCGGCAATTGCCTCTGTGGCAGCTGCTAAAGCAACACTCCTGATTAATTCTTGACGACAGAACAGATTTTGTGTTCAATAACTGCTACATTTGGTACAATTACCTTATACAACTGCTTTTGTTAATATATAAAGTCCACCAAAAAACCACCGCGCACTCACAAATCAAATCTACAAATGAAACCAAGTGAAATTTTAACAATTGGTAACGTTCGACAAGCATCCGCAAATACACTACATATTTCTCGATAGGGGACTGGTGGTTTCGCTTGCACAATTATTGCAAGCGTATACCTAAAGTTGGCTAGCAAATTGTATTTATTGACATCTCAGTCTCACACATCTCAGGAATATGAAATTGGCAGCACAGTCAACAAACTTTGCCGCATGCACACTATCAAACGACACAGCAAGAGACAGCTTGTCAAACTAGTCAGCTGTTTCTCGGATCTTGCCAGAATGGAATTTTTCTCAAATTTTCGCAACTTTTTTTACTTATAGACACTTTTTCCATTTCCGCCTAAAATTCATGTTTATCAAAATCCCTCGAAAGGTGCCAAAATATACCTAGGGATTAGAACACGAAATCAAAAATATGTATATTGCAATTAAAAGTTTTTAAATACAGATAACCCCCGCATAACACGATAATTTTTAACCCCATTTAGCTCTAACATAATATAGTTGGCTTATACATAATTTCACTTTATTACACGTGCTCAAACGGATAGTTTACAGCTTATCTCTGGTTTACAGTGCGCCAACATCCAACGCGGCTGCGACTGGCTACCCTCTCTTTCATAAGCTTTCTATAGGCATCAAACCGACTCTTTAGCCTGTGCCCAAGATAAATCTATTCTATTGAATTGCTCTAATTGCTATTACGTTCTTTGTTTTGTTGTTGTTTGTAAACAACAGCTGCAGGCAAACTGCCAGCGGCTGCGATATTAATTAAGGACTCGAATTAAGAGCGGTTTCCAGTCGCAACCGCATTGGATGTGGGCGCACTGTGCTTATTAAATTATTATACTAATTTATTTAATGCTTTCTATTAAAATAACTTTGAACTTTCTAAGGTATATGTATCAAAAAATTCGTGCAATATGATAGTTTAATATGTTCTTAAAATTTCGTTTCGTTAGCTAGAAAATGTAAACAAACCATTAGAAGAACCATAGAACAAGACTAGCGACCGACTTTAGCGTTTTGTACCGCTAGCGACTTCTACCGCTGAGAAATTGGACATTTGTTAGCGGTAGAATCCCTATGCCGCTTTGGTTCTGTTTACAGCATAACGTAAAACTCGTAAGAAGTGTGGTTGTACTGAGAGGTAGCTTTTTCGAACCTAGTTTTCGTTTAAAAGATATATGAAAATGTCAACAAAGCAGAATCGACCAGAATCACATCGTCCGTTTATTGAACATCGCGCTATAAGTACAAACGATTTTCTAGCCTATGTGTCAAGCTTATTCTAATATTACCATAACAGCATCAACTCCATCACATTTTTAACATCATAAATTTAAAAATTTAGGTAAAACGGAAAGCGTTTTATTTTAAGAATAATTGTTAGCAATTCTGTGTCTTTGACAGTTTTCGATTTTTAAAGGGGTAGATATTCTGTAGGACTATTCCAAAAATTTAGCAATGATTTCCGTAAGTTTCAAGATAAATAAGTCTTGTGCTTTAGCACCAACTTTATTGAAACCGAGTACTTTGGATAGAATTGGTGAGTCGGAAGAAAAGAATAAAGAATAAGTAACAATATTTGCTGATTCCAGTTACATATTCCACAAGAACGCAAGCCAAGGAATCAAGTGGAAAATCTGATGAGATTCAAAATAAGCGTACTCAAAATTTACAGTTGTCTTCTAGCGATGGGCGTAAGCCACTCTTTCCGCCGAATTACAGATTCGTATATTCAGAATTTTTGCCCGATCCAAAGATTGAATGGCGTAACGCAACCCGCGAAAAATTGGAACGTCTGGATATGTTGGACCGTCGAAAACATATAGACATTCCACAATTCTATGTGGGTTCCATACTGGCTGTAACCAGTTCCGATCCTCATGCAGCAGGCAAAGTTAGCCGCTTCGTTGGTAATATTTTGTATATTCCACGTATGCTCGTTAAAATAGCATTTAACATTTCTTCGGTAGGTATATGCATTAACCGGGAACGCTGCGGTTTGCGTGCGCGTTTCATTCTCCGTAATGTCATCGACCATCAAGGCATGGAAGTAGTATATGAAATGTACGATCCAACTATACAAAAAATTGAGGTCTTGCGCTTAGAGAAGCGCTTGGATGATCATCTTTTTTATTTGCGCGACGCTCTTCCAGAATATAGTACATTCGATACTGAAATGGTGGCAGAATCCTTGCCAGCAGGTGCTGAGATTCCTGTCAATGACATCAAAGTGAAATTACGCCCGCGTCCATGGTTGGAACGCTGGGAAAGACAGAATCTAAGGGGAGTAGCAAACATTGATGTATATCTTAAGGACAAGCACCGGCGGACAGCGTTAGCTCATCAGAAGCCGTGGGAAAAGTATGACTTAATGAAACAATATCGTAAAACGATTCCGGAGGAGGAACAAACGACCATTTATGCAGAAGTGCATACGCAGTTGCATCAGCTAGAATTAAAGCGAAATAAAAAATCTAAGCAAGGCTTTAGTAAACCATCTGATCTAGCTTAGAGAATAAATACAATGTAAATAAAAATTTATATGGAATTTTGCTTATTAACAACAGTATAAAAGTATGCAGTTTTTATTCAATTTTTATTTTATTTAATTTAAACGAGTTAAACTAGGCCGATTCCATTGTAAGGAAGAACAATTAAAATCTGCACAGACTCTTCGAAGTGGTTCTTGTTGAAGGAACGCAGAACTTCATTCGTAATAACTATATCCAGAAAGACGAATATCTGATTGATTATACTCTTAAGTAAAAATTTATGTCACAAAACGAAAAATATTTTACATAAATAAAATATAAATAGTAACTACAAAATACATTTCACAAATTGGTCGTTCTTTAAATACATGCTAAACATTCGACAAATCCTTGGCCTACAGTGCATTTTTGCTGCTAGTACACACGATATTTGTAGAACACAATAAATGAGTTCGTTACATTCCAGCCGATAATAACGGTGACTAAATATAATAAGAATATGATTGGTAATGGTATCAATATCAACCGCGTATTTTTTAGTTGAGGAATACCTAAAATAATAAAAATTTACGACTGTTCATATTAAAAAATATCATACAAACTTACAATTGTATCCCAGAAATGAGATATAAACGTAATAGCTCAATGCCATCAGCCAGAATGTGTTACCGAGGAAGCGTGAAATAAACCACGTCTGACTTATTAGCCAGTTGTAAAAAAATAATTGAATGCAATGTAGCAGCATTAAAGGCGGGAAAAAGGCATTTAGATGGACATCAAAGGCATAGCCCCATTCAATGTCTGGGTCCAGATTACTGCTCCGCAAGTATCGATTTGTGACGAGCCACAGAAAGGATGCAACAATTATACCAGTAAAAATGCAGTCAACAAAAACAACGTACAAAACAAAGGAAATACTCTGCCAGATATTCAAGTTCAAGACCCAAGCAAATCCCAGCGATGTCACTTTGCATTAAAGTAATAAAGAATACATTAATAAATTGTTTTCTGATTTCACAAAATAATAATAATTATTACCACACAAGCAAACGATCAAGAGTACTAAAAAGGCAGGATCATCCCTGGCAAATTGTGATTTTGTCTCTGAATTATAAATTATGTTCAAGATTGATGTTTGTTTTATTTATTAAAATACTCACGCTTTCTATAGTTAAAATTTCGGTACACCTTCTGTGGAGCAGCAAACAAGTACACCATTTGCCACAAAGCGAACTCAAAATCCATTTGATTAAATTTCAGCAAACGTCGCAGATACTTGCAGCTTTTTGTTGTAGCCGAGAGACAATCCCTGCGCTGATTCGCTGGTGGTGGCAATGGTGACTGCCCGCGGGAATATGTGTAACCGTATGTGGAAGCAGCAGGACTGGTGTAAGTGGAACCTACCACTGAAGGAGTAGGTGATGTAACGAACTTCATGATTTCGAGAGTTTTGATAACTTATTTATGTGCCTCTTTATTTGGCGCTTTGAGCATAGCTTTTAAATAATCAGAGACCTCAGAAATACTTCAGGAATCGTAAAATATTCTACTCAAATTTTCATTGAAAAAGTGACAAATTATTGAAAACATTTCCTTGATTATTACTCAGCGACAATGCCACACTAAATGATAATGGTCTTTAAAAAATTCCCATGGATTATCGGGGTTTATTTAATTTACCTTATTATTCAACACACAGTAGCGTAACAAGGCGGCTAGAATTGAGAAAAAATTCTGTTTTCTTATAGTCATATATGTACTTTGTTTTAAAAACAGTTTCATAATAGTATAAATGTAATAATTCATAGCTGTGTTTTTCAATGAACTGTATAGGTTTTCTTCATACAAAATCGAAAGCCCAGGTTTCTATCGAGGTTATGGGGAAATTTAAAGAATTCAACAAATTTATTAAATTTTAATGCGGTGTCACATTTTTACCAAATTTTGAAGCGTCGGCAAAAACTAATGTCTCTAGACAGCTTTCTAGTAAAAATATATTAGGTAAGTTGCTAAGAAAAGATTTATATGTATTTTTTTAGTACTATATTTGATTACTTTTTTGAATATTTCAAATTTTGATTATTATCTTCTGCATAGAACGCATTAGCGTGTTTTACATCAATTTATATGGTAAAAATTGTTCGTATTACAAGTAAGACTCCGGAATAAATTATGCTCGTTATGCGAGGTTCCACTGTATATCGACAGCCTCATCGATTGTCTTGTTCATTTTTTTTTGTTTGTTTACTTCATTTTTCTTTACTTCATTTCAGTGTTGTCCACTACTACTAGTAAGTACTACGATTCTCTGGCTTATAAACGACAACACTGCTTCAATCGCTCGTCGCTTTCGCTATAAAACTTTTGCTTGCATTCGGTTGCTAGCGTATGACGTATCTCATCACTGATGAAATTTTTGTTATTTGAAATTATATAAAAAATTTGTGATTTCTATTTATGACGTACTAAAGCAATGTATAAAATGGATTAAAAATGTTATAGAACTAATGACTTTGAAAATTTGCAAAGTTTTATCAATAAAAGTAGAGGACATAAAAACAAAAGGACGACGGCTTCGTTATACAATTCGAAATAGAGCATATTTAGCGAAGACGCTGGGCGATATCATTGCTTGACGCTGAGAGATAATTTTTTTCCCCATTACATCATGACATTGTGGCCGGCCGTTGTGTTCAAGCTGAAATTCTAACATTTTTCGATATATATTACCAATAGAATCTTTGAACATGGCCAGCAAATGGACAGTCAAAAGCCGACAGCAAAACGCTCTGGCGCCATGTTTATTTTTTCAGAGCAGGCTTAGCGCAGGAATTTTTCTAGGCTTTGCAAAATAGTGCTCCTTCATAAAACCGGAGTGAACGAAAAAAGTGAATTATAAAGCATATAAAGTGTCTTGGGGACGATTTATCAAGCTCTTTAAATTTAACAAAGAAATTCAGAATGTAAGAAAAAAGTTTTCATTTGCATAAAAGGCAAAAAGAGATATGTACTTCCAATTGGAGCTAAGCTACTCGGCCGCCTCGGTGTAAGGATCAACTGAAACGCATTGCATTTACCAAATCAAAATCAAACAAAATTATATTTGTGCACATATAAATATAAGCTTGAATTTACGTGGACATTATTGGAAATGGTCGCTTATGACTAAATGCTGCAGTGATTGTGATTATAAATAGAAAACAAAAAGACAATTTGTCTTTTGTGGGTGTTACCCTGCGCAGCTCTGGGCTTTCCCCGCCCCATACTGCTACCTAAGTGTACGAATCTGTTGTTATTTGCTCTGTATACTTCTTTCTGCACTCTGCGAATTGTTTTAATTGCTTTACAGCCAATTTTTGTTGATTCACTCCGATTTTTGCGGTAATTTTAACTAACTTTTACGCCTCTTCATAGTCGCTGCATTCGCGTGCTAGTGACATACATATTCCTTGTGTTTTTGTCTACTTTCGGTGCTTGTTGAGGTTTCCACTTTGTGGTCCTCGGCTGCTTACGGTTTTTGTGACGGCAATAACACAAACGCCGTCAAAGTGGATGCTCGAAATAGCCTGGGCGTTCCCCAGGACTACACCGGAATGGTTGGAATGGCGGGCGGAGGCGGCGGGATTGGTGTGAGCGCAGCAGGACATTTATACGCTCAAGTGGCACCACAGGACGGTAAGTAACTTCCCTTCCCTTCCTTTTTATTCATACTAGTATACTAGTATAACTAGTATACTAGTATAACTAGTATACTAGTTTACCTACTGAACGTCCCCGTGGAATAGTGCTTGCTCTAACATAGTTCGTTCGTTAAATGTTTACTTAATTTAAAATGGAGAATGAATTTCCCTACAATCCTTCATCTCCTACTTAGAGATAGACTTTTTCTAAAATAGGTACACTATGTCCCTCGTCAGGTTTCCAGCTATCTCCACTTCAAATTTCACTAAAATCGGTGCAGCTGTTTAGCTGTGAAAAGGTAACAGACAGACAGGCTTACTTTCGCATTTATAATATTAGTATAATATAATAAATATAATATATACATATATATTATATTGTAAATATAATAATAAATATATAATATATACATATATATATATATATAATAAATATATATATATTTATTTATTTTACACTTCACATAGCGATAATTGTGCGTGACATGGGTCAGATGCCGCCACCGCCGCCGACAGCGCCAACATCCGCAGATGCCTGCCTTAGCATCGTGCACTCGCTTATGTGCCATCGTCAAGGTGGCGAGAGTGAAGGCTTTGCTAAACGCGCCATAGAGTCTCTGGTTAAGAAATTAAAAGAGAAACGAGACGAGTTGGACTCACTAATAACGGCAATCACAACCAACGGCGCCCACCCGAGCAAATGTGTGACCATTCAGCGGACACTTGACGGACGATTACAGGTAACGAAATATACGCACTTACAAAGAAGCTGCTGTTACATTTGGTAATAACTTATTTTCCAGGTGGCTGGTCGAAAGGGGTTCCCACATGTTATATATGCGCGCATCTGGCGTTGGCCAGACCTGCACAAAAATGAACTCAAACACGTCAAATACTGCGCTTTCGCCTTCGATTTGAAGTGCGATTCGGTGTGTGTCAACCCGTACCACTACGAGCGAGTGGTTTCTCCGGGCATCGATCTCTCCGGCCTCAGCCTGCAGTCAGGGCCAAGTCGGCTGGTTAAGGACGAGTACTCAGCCGGGTCGTTGGTGGGTGGCATGGACATTGATGGAAATGAAATAGGCACAATTCAGCACCATCCTTCGCAAATGGTTGCAAGCAGCGCCTTCGGTTACCCTCAAGGCGCAGGTTTGTATTCCAGAATTTATTAACCACAAAGTTCAAAGTTTTGATTTTATCGTTTTCAAAATTGTTTTCGTTTATTATTTGATTGCATTTTGAAATGTTTTTAGTTTCTGATTCAACTCAAATGAGTGCAATGTTCTCCTCGGGTCGTACAATACCAAAAATTGAACCGACTGAGGGTGGGCGGAGTGCATGGATGCCACCTCCTCCACCACGGTTGGCTCAACAGCAACAGCTACAGCAAAACCAAACCCAAAGTCATCCGCTCTGTAAGCTTTTGAACAGTATTTTTGATTTCAAAATTTATTAAGACATTTGGTATAGATACCATATTACCGCTGGCTTGACTTCTACTGCCTTCAGCTGATTTCATTTTTCTTTACCTCTTTTCAAGCTGTTTCCCATGTCATGGCAATGCCTGCACCACCTGGTCCCATGAACCCGGGACCTGTTATGGCGCCACCACCACCCCCGCAAACACAGAATCCACAACCGCAGGGGAACGGCACGGTCGTTAACACGGGAGCCTCCGTTGGCCACCATTCCCAAGCCGCCTCTCCAACAGATCCCACGGCGAATGCGCTGCAGCAACAGGCGCCAGGCAATGTTGGTAGCGGTCCGAATGGAGGCCCGCAGGCTGCTTATTACAGCCAACCAACGCCTTCTCAGTTACCCAATGTTGCTGAAGCAAAATTTGTTTCGCAGGCCGCAGGAGGACAGCCCGTGTCGTCGCACCTGCAGCAGAATGGTTACGTAACAGCACAAGCCAATACTGTCTCAGGCGGCGGCGGCGGAGGAGGCAGTGGCAATTACGTAGGGCAACAATCGGGCAGTGTTCAAGCGCCAAGTGCTTCAGCTAATTTGGGTACAGCCGGTGGAGCGGCACAGGTGAGCGGCGGCACTGCGGCAGTAGCAGGCACATGGACCGGCTCGAGCACCTTAACGTACACACAGTCAATGCAACCGCCAGATCTGCGCACACACCACGCAGGCTACTGTAAGTGGGCGTCTTGATATTTCACATGTTTTCAAACTAATTCAAGCAATGATTGTGTCATTGTTAAGGGAACGCTGCTATGGCTGGAGATATGTCAGGCCAACAGCCACGCTTGCTGTCGCGACAGCCAGCTCCTGAATACTGGTGTTCCATTGCATACTTTGAGCTGGACACACAAGTCGGTGAGACTTTCAAAGTGCCATCGTCCAAGCCAAATGTTATAATCGATGGCTATGTTGATCCCTCCGGAGGTAACCGATTCTGTCTAGGAGCCCTGAGCAATGTACACCGCACAGAACAATCAGAGCGTGCCAGGTAGGATAATGAGAGGGGGGGAAATAAATGTAAAATTATCTTAATACTTAATGGACTTTTCCGCTCTTTGAACGGTTTTCATAGACTACACATAGGGAAGGGCGTGCAGTTAGATTTACGTGGCGAAGGTGACGTTTGGCTACGTTGCCTGAGCGATAATTCCGTCTTTGTACAAAGCTATTATTTGGATCGTGAGGCAGGGCGGACGCCGGGCGATGCTGTACATAAAATTTATCCAGTGGCTTGTATTAAAGTTAGTTTTCTGCAATGATAAATCAAAGATTTAACGAGAAATAAACGCTAAACGCTCGCATTTTTCTACAGGTCTTCGATCTGCGTCAGTGCCACCAACAAATGCATTTACTTGCAACGAATGCACAAGCCGCTGCAGCAGCCCAAGCAGCAGCAGTTGCTGGCTTGCCAAGTACTCCGTTGGGCGCGCCGCCAAGAAGTATGTAGAGAACTATAGTGATTCTTTATCTATTTCACACTTAAAAACTTGACCTTATTGCGTCTTATATTACATTACGGTTATCATAAACCAACGCAACCCGAACCCCCGAAATTGAAAACGTTCTTCATTTTAGACATAACGGCTGCCGCCGGCATTGGCGTTGACGACCTGCGTCGTTTATGTATTTTGCGTTTAAGCTTTGTCAAGGGCTGGGGACCTGATTATCCGCGACAATCGATCAAAGAAACACCTTGTTGGATCGAGGTGCATTTGCATCGTGCTCTGCAGCTTCTGGATGAGGTGTTGCATGCCATGCCCATCGACGGACCACGAGCGATGGCCTAACAAAGTGAATTGGTTTAGTCGGATTTTATTCATCACTTGATTGAGATACCTTAAAGTTAAATGAAGGCGTTTAAACATATTGTAGACTTTATGTTGTGCGCATTACATTTGTTTGCAATAATGCTAAAATTATAAAATAATAATTTAATTGTTAAAGTAAATTGTGACATATAATTTCGCTACGCATATACATATATGTATTTACATACATAAACATATATATTTCGGTTAAACATTTCAAGTGATCTTAGCAGCCCAGCGCACATTTTTTATTTGAATCGTATAAATATTGTTCACCTTACGCTTTCTACAATCAAAATGATCATCATTGCTTTTATTTATATACAAACACTGCAGTAGATTTTATTATACGAGTAAATATTGTAGGAAACATTAGTAAATATGTACGTGGTCCTGCGGACCATAAGTTATATATTCGCATTTTGCAGGAAAAAATAAATCTGCATGTCATAATATTTGGTTCATTCAACTATTCGGACTGTTTTAAGTTCTTTTTCTTTAAATATTACATGCAATAGGAGTATTTATTTATGTTACATTTTAGTAAGCTTTAATAAACATTTTTTAAATGCTTTAAATTGTTCGAGCATTTTTACATTTGTACAGTTTTAAAATGCGTCTGCCTCTAGCGATTATACGGATGGCAGATAATAAAAGCCGACAAATATATTTCAAACACGTTTTGTACTGAATTTTCGATGTATGCTTCTTTGATGTTAGGAAATACCGATTACTACATATATTTACTGAGCCTTATAGAAGGAGGCTTTGTAGATCAGAAGAACAGAGAAGTTAGAAATATGCCATCGTGTATTTAAATTCAGAATAAAAATAAATTCGCTTGCGAAAAGGAATAAGCAAGTGTGAAACTGCATTAATCCGATTTAACAAATGCATATAGCAATTATTGTTTGCGACATTATACCTGTGAGTACTCCATTTTCGTAAAATCGCCAGTATATATAAATCTGAGTAATATGGTTCGTTCATTTGAAGTGATGTATGTCCACATCATGAGAAAATCTTAGTAATGATAAGAAAACTCTAATTCTGTTATAATACATAGTTACTAATAATTAATCATGTACGAGAATACTGGGAACGAATGACCGCAGAATTGATTTTTAAATTTACATTAATTATCATCTATACTCAGCAATGCTTAAGTGAACTTCTTTGTCTAACCACTGCAGCCAATTTTCGTCAACTGTGCGTTGCAGTGTTACTTCCTGAAACACTTCCGATCGAGAAGTTTCACTGAACTGAATTTTTTTAAACATTCTAAGGCTTTTCTCGTTCCTCATTCCTATTTTCACCTCGAAGCATTTGATATCTAAATATTTGGTGGCATATTTTAACATGAGTAATATTGCTTCCCAGCCAAAGCCCTTACCACGGGCCTGCGGTTCTGCAATCATTATTTCCACCTCCGCCACTTTCACCGGTTCGTATATTCCATCATTGTCATTATCGTGTCGCAGGAAAAGATTTGTATCTCCAATCAACGTCAAGATTTCATTATTTGTGGATTCATAACTCTTTCGATCAAGTATTAGGAAGGTGCATTTGTTTTCATCTTCACGCCAGTTGCGTTGCATCTCGTATTCTTCGTCCAGCGATAACGGCTCTGAGGCAGTGAGCTCTTGCAGATCTTTGCTTTGCATCCAACCGTGGTATTTCTCTACATGTTTGTCTTCATAAGGAATTAATATAACATTTTTCCCAACAATTTTTGTGTTTTCATTTATTCGCATTTTATTTGTGATAAAACGATAGCAAGATAGGACACTTTTACAGCTGATCGGTCTAACATCAAGGGACATATCAGAGATAATGGGAGACGACACTCTTCCTAGTAGTAAATGTAGCGAAGGACTTTGAAAATCATTGATGATTGCGTTCTGATTTTGTTGAAGAATTTCAAAGTACTTCGCCACGAAGATCTAAACCTTTGCTTCGATTCCACTTTACGCCGTAAGGGAGGTCCGTTCTCGCTGTAAGCTAGAAAAATAACTACTGCTTACGGACCTTCCTTACGGCGTAAGTTGGAATCGAAGCAAAGGTTTAGATTTCATAGGCAGGTAGCGAAATGATTGCGTATAGGCTTCATCCTTTACTCGCTTACGTCGTAAGCAAGAACCTGAAGTACTCCGGGTCCCTAGGCACTCTATGTGTAAATGTAATGCGAAAAATGGATGCTGAATCGATTCTATGCGGCACACGAAATCATGAGGATATTATCCATGATATCATGAACATTTTTACTACCACATTGTTGTTTTTTTTTCTATCTGTAAATTTTTTTGACAGATAGTACTGGTCCCTCTTTTTTTGACAGTAGAGGTTGAGGTCCCTCTTCATGACGTACCCGAGTAGATACAAACGACACTAATTTCTAGGTAACGTTTTCTTAAATTACATTTTAACGTTTTCTTAAATTACATTTTAAAGTATGTAATTTTTTATTAAGGACCCTCTAAGAATAAATACTCAGTCCATGCAAATAACGGTACAGTTTTCCTAAAAGAATGTTCCATATACCAACTAATTTTGGACGATTTTATGCAGACATAATTAGATGGGACACTCTTCCTACTCTATGCGCATTTTCTTGACACAGTCGTTAAATTGTGTGGAAACACACAATCAACGCGATTGACAGCTCCAGCTTACTCGATTCACTGCACTTACAGAAATGGTACAATCGGGAATGACGTCAGGTCAAAAAAACTTACAGAAGGGCTACTGGACGTGGTGTTCATTTTATGACCAAAATAGATAATTTTTCGATTGCAGAAAAAGTTTCCATTTGAAATACATGGGAGATTCGTATAATCTGCGTGCGTTTTATCTGCACATGTATTTCGGGCATTAGGTGCAAGTTTCCGACGCAGTTTTTATATTCCTTTAGACAACGGCTCCCACCGTAGATTTACCCAAAACATTTACCCAAAAAAAACAAATAAATATTTCTATTTAAAAATTAAACCTTTTATTTAATAATACTTATTACTAGATTTGAAAACAATATTTTCTTTATGTGCATAAATTCTATGAATCGTATATATTCGTTTCAAAACAATTTTATGCCGTACAATATAGTCTATTATTGTATAAAATATAATTCTCGTATAAAAGATATAAAAAATTAAAAATATTAATTGCTATTAATTGGACGAAGTCACAAATCTGATAAGGATTTTTTTTACAGAGCTTTCTGGGACGTTTCATGGATTTAGTGTTTGTAAATAGTGATATAAAAATATAAGCATTCGAGATTAGTTTCAGTAGTTTTGTGAAATCGTATTTACTTTTCACACAATTTAAGGTCACTTCAAATATGTATATGTTTTTTGTTGCTAAATGAAATGTAATGATAAGTTTAAATTATTATTTGTGTTAAAGAAGAAAAATTGGAGAGACACACTAATACCGATGAATATTGCTATCAAAAACTATAAGCTTATAAAATGATTACTGGATATTTGGAATGTAGTAACGAATACTTTTTCGAATTCTATACATAAATCAATTATTGAATATATAAGCTGATATAAATGTAAGCACAGAGATGACGAGTGCGGTATTTATGTTGTTGGTGTAACGGCTGCTAGCGTGATTACGAGTGGTTTTGCCTTAAAATATTAATAGCGTCTTAAAAGATATGCGTCTCCAGGAATGCCATCAAACTTGTGCCTTACCCATTTGAAAACGTAATGTAGGACTGGACATGCGTCCGTCTCCACCGTTGCTAAATGCCAGGACTCGCATGTTGTAGCTTTTTCCCGGTGTCAAAGTGCTTATGTACGCCTCCAATTTTAGCCCAACTGCCACAATTGTATCATTCGCTGTAATCATGTTTTGATCCGTTTCCCAAATGCGTACCTAAAGGAAAAGCGGATACATTTTATTATTGCGTTGGGAAAGATATGCACGAAGACTTACCTTGTAGCCTTCAATGGGTTCTTCATCCTGTGAAGGTGACACATAACGCCAAACCACACGCACCGTGGACGGATTAATACCGAAGACATGCACTGAGGATGGCGGTTTCTGAGGCGCCTTTCGGTATGTTCGCTCTAGAATTTAAAATAGTTATCAGAGTAAGTAAGTAGTTATCCAAACAAATGTGGCTGCTTAATACCTTCAAAGCGTTCACTTTCAGGCCCTTCTCCGGCGGCGTTATAAGCCATGACCTTAACGAAGTAATATGTATCTGGTTGTAAGCCGACTATCAAGGCCCAGTTGCGTGTTGTCCGCGAGAGGTAATATACAGCGTCTTCTTCCTTATGCGTGGTTTTCCAGTACTTCAACTGATGCCGCCAGAATAAATGATGAGAAATGCCGCCAGAATAAATTTGCTTCTCCGCATTATATTCTATGACTTACCCGGTGTCCAATCAATTTGCCGCGAATATTCTCCCGTGTCATATCAATCGGCTGCCACGTTACATTAAATGCCGTTGAATTGTAGCCTAACGCAATAGGTTTCTGTGGCGCCACCTGAGGCATATCTTCCGCAGAGTAAATTACCACTATTTCACTCTCGGGGCCGCTGCCAACGCTATTGATTGCTTGCACCTTGACTTCATATTCCATGTAGTAATTGTTTGGTGGTATATTGACCACAGCCACCGCCATATTGTCCTGCCTCTTCGAAATCTCCGAAGCCCACTCTTCTTTACCACGCAACCGCCAGAACACTTTGTAATGAATGCCATGGCTGTTTTGTTCCTGCGGCAATAACGGCTCCCACGTGATAGTCAGGTCGCCAATCTTGCCGCCACCGCCGCCCACATTCCGCGGTGCAATATAAGGCACGTCGTCGTGTGTGCTATAGATAGGCGAGGGTGCAGACGGTACACCAATACCCAAGTCGTTCACAGCAGCGACGCTGAACTCATATGACGACCACGGCGTCAAGTTGGTCACTTCCGCCTGTTGCCTGCCCGTGTAGCGGTCAACTCCATGTGCCTGTACATGTGTGGAAACATTGGTCCAGGTGCGGTTCCAATTGGTACGACCCAATATGTTATAGTGCCGAATGGGTCGGCCATTATGCGTACCATCAACCCATTCGATTAGCGCCTTCGTCTTTCCCACCTCGATCACTTGAACCCCGCCGGGTGCGCCGGGAGCACCCTCAATAACAACAGTCGTTTTGGTGGAAATCTGATTGACCGCAGACTTCACTACACATTCGTAGTCGCCGCCGTCCAGTAGAGTTATATTGTGTACAGTCAGACGATTGCGATCGATTATCTAGAGTTAAAGGAAAACGTTTACGTGGCGACACGACGGTGGATTGCTTAAAATTTTATTATTCATACAACTCTTTCAGTCCCATCGTGGTTGTTCCGCAGTGTTTCGCCATTATGCTTCCAAATAAAGGCAACATCCAAAATTTCGTCATGTGTGACTTCGCACTGCAGATAGATTAAGTCGTGTACTTGTGACGTAATGCGCAGCGGCAGCGTTTGGGTGAATCGCAGCTCCTCTGAGGGACAATTGAATTTCATTATTTACGACTATACTCCTATATGATTTTTTGGGGCCAAAAATCAGAAGCTAAATTAAGAAATTTAAAAATAGAGCTGACCCCCCATTGGTTCCTGAGCGAGGTGTACATACATACGTCACAAAAAAGGGAAGTACATTTATAAAGTTTTATTATGTCAATGATATATTTAACATTAGCGACTGCCGACTCATTGATACATTTTATCGCGGTCGTCAGCTCACCAAGGAGATCGTCATCGGCAGCCCCTGTTAGGCATCAATGACATAAGGTCATTGATGAAAACGATAAAGAGCATCATAGTATAATGGTAAAAACGTTATTCTCACTGAAATTTTAAGTCATAAATAAGTCGGCTAATGGAATGGAAAATGTTCGAACTAAAACGAATTATTCCTTTGCTGTTCCTAAAATTTGGACCTAAAATTTTCAGTTCAATACTCACGTAGGACTATAAGTCGAGAACGCGACTCATCAGAGCCAGCCTGGTTAGACGCAATGCACGTATACGTCCCTTCGTCGTCCCTTGAAGTGGGTGATATAATTAATGTACCACTGGGCAGTATGCGTCGATGTCCGCCGGAACCGATAAGCTGTCCATCCTTTTTCCATTGGAATTTGGGTCGGGGCGCTGCTTCCGGATCGCAAATAATCGTGGTGTTGCCGTTGTATATAGCATAAATTTCCGACTCCAAGGGTCGTTTTTTGAAAGACGGCTTCATCGAGAGTACTCTCAATTGTGCCGATGAGAATGCTGTCTTCAATTGGTTCGTTGCGCCGCATTGGTACATCCCATCGTCTCGCGAAGGATCCAAATACTTGATTATCAGTACGTTGTCTTGTATGTTGTAACGGTCTCTGTCAATATTATCGGGATCCAAACGCTCCGCATTCTTGTACCATGTGTAATTCACATCTGGTATAGCAGAGGCCTCACAAACGAAGCTTACGGCGCTGTTGTAATCCTTGATTTTGTCTTTCAGAGGAATCGTAAAGTCCGGCTTCATTTGTATGTTAACGAAAAGTGATTTCTCCAGAGTCTTGTGCGGATTGGAAATGGTGCACGTGTATTGGCCATTGTCGTTCGTGGTGGCGTTCTGTATGACCAGGACGCGATTATAGTTTGTGGTGTAGGCGTTTCGCTGAAGCGGCTGCCCCCGGCGTGTCCAGTTATAAGAAGGCACTGGATAGCCGAAAGCCACGCACTCAAGACGAATGTCTTCGCCAGCAACAGGAGCCTCAGGGAACACCTGAAATGAGATACAAACATATCACCGTCTTCGACTGTTCAAGCGTCTCAATGAGCATCCCGGCACCCAAGATGAGATTTTTATGGCTACCTTGGGAAAAGTGTTGGCAAAAATCAATGACTGATAATTGCTATTGGGCAGTATACGGAGCGGAAAGAAGGGGCCGTTGCGTCCAGTGTCGGACACTAAGCTCTGGACGGTGCACGAGTAGTTCGCCCGATCTACTGTCTCAATCGACGAAAAGTACAGGGCTCCATCGTGAGACACGAATACGCGCAGATCTTCCTCGACGAAATTCGGAAAGTAGTCGCGGGACCAGTAATATTTCACGTTCGGATAATGCTGCGGTGGATCGCAGAAAATCGACTTGCCCCAATTCATGTCGCCCGTTTCACCGGAACGCTTCAGATTGAACTCCATTATGAAGCCGAAATTGAGATGGGCACTTTCGGATCGTATGCGGCCAAAGCGATTCTCTGCCACACAATGGTATGCACCCTGGTCCAAAGCCTGCTTCGGATCGTAGATAATCAGGTTTCCACCTGATATAGTGTAGCGATCCTCCTTGAGGGGATCAATAAGTTTGTATTCCAACGTGTCGTTTTCGTAAATCTCGCGATACCATCGATAATTGGGCGTCGGATACCCACCCGCCAAACAGCTGAGTGTAACATCGTTTATCACCCGGTTCTTGCTCGTGTCGAAGGTAGTATCGTTCGGCTGCTTCATGAAGTATGGGCCACGCGGTATTTTCTCAAAGTCACGCACATTTAAGCCATAATCGAAGGGTCGTCTGTCATCATTTTTCAGATTTATATTCTCAGGGCTATACAATTCCTTGGATTCGCATATGAAGAGATTAACCTCTATATCGTAAGTGGGCATGAACATCCAGCGATCACGTTTTTTGGAATAACCATAAACCAACCGATCTTTAACATAACCATTATCGCCATAACGGCTATTACCTATTATTAGAAGATATATTAGATATGTTAGCAAATAAAATATTAGTATGGATTTCGCATTCCTGAATGCTCAGCATTATTGATACTCCTCTTAATGCAAAATAGGCCCAAATGGTAGAAAGAGGAACACCTAGGTGTGAGATGTACAGACAACAGATGATGATATTTACCTAAAAATCCTTGCGAATTCCGATTTCGACTTGCTGTAGAACCACCACCACCACCGCCACCGCCGCCTTCACTGATGGTATTATAGAATTGATTTAGATTATTGCGCCTATAGTCATTACTCTGGAGTTCATTGCGACCGTTCACCAAGAATCTGTTATCATGCAAATCTTCATTTTCAATCGACTGCTCTTCGTCGAAAGAAAACGAGTCATCGATCATTAAAAACTGCGAGTTATCATCGTTAATCCAACTATTCGGACCTGTCTGTCTTGCCGAAATCCAGTAACGATTCTGACGTCGATCGTCGACAATGAGCTGCTTAAGCACGAAGGAATGCTTACTAATGTTATCAACATTCAGCAGATGCGCGTTATAAGCTTGGCACAACTTTATCGCATCGAACCAGTTGCGTTTGGGCGATTTAATAAAGCGGAAACAGGTCTGTTGAAACGCAACCCAATATTCGGGACAGAAGTTCTCTTCGTCGCTGTAGCTGCTGTCTAGATATCCAGTTGATGTTATGCTGTTTCCTCGATTGTAACCCAGTCCGCTGTTTGTATTAAATTGACGATTTTGATCCTGGTAGCTGCTCGTGCTAAGGCTGCTGGTGCCTTGCGGCAGTTGAACCTCTGGCAGTGAAGGCAATTGAGAGCTTTCAAAGTATGTTGTCTGTGCTTGTGGCTCTTGGGTGTTTGTATACAACGGATTATATCGCGGTTGATATTCCTTACTATAAGATCCCTGGAAAGTCTGCTGTTCGTTCGAGTTTTGCGGTGATGCTTTGGCATCTATACTATAGTACATAGACGATGACACCAATAATAGCAACAGCAACAGCGGGAAGAATGAATGACTTATGTTCTGAATCATTTCGAAATGTACGATGGAACCTGAGATCTTTCGTGCTTTATAAGTTTCATATGATTTCTAAGAAAGAATTAAAGGAAGAAGAAAAAGAAAAACCGCTTAGTTTTTGAGATTAATATAAATTTAAATTTATAACTGAAGTTTAAAATTCATTAGTATTAAATATGTTATATATGTATATACGAGTACATATTTTATATATGTACATAAAACTGAAATTTTTTCAAAGAAGATCGTAGAACAGTCTTCATTTGTACACTACTGTACCCATCAATTCGACTTAATTAATTTCCTAAGTTTCGATTAATTAATGATTGGTTTGTCTCTTACAATCCACGACCCCAAACAATTAAGTGCCCCTCATCATATGTTGAGGGCTAATGCAAACGGTATTTTAAAATTTTTTATATTTGTTACCTTTTTTATTCCGTATATTTTGAATTCCTGGACAAATTCTGTAACCGCAGTGGTTGCAATCTGAACATAAGAAAATCGAAAGCCAGCCAGCCACACCTTAAAGGGCACGAGAACTGCCTTTAAAAATTATGGAATATACTTATTCGAATTTTACAAATTGTAATTATTCCAGAAGATTATTAATTTTTGTAACTTGAAATTATTTTTAAAACATAAAAATAATATTAAAACCTATATATTAAAACTAAAATCCAGAATGAAACACCAAGCAATATTCGTCATAGGAAGAAACTGCTTGCGTTTTTGTCTTACAAATGTTAGTAGGAGTTTAGAATGGTTTACGTACAATAAAATTAATTATATTACAAAATTCAATCAATGAGCACATATGACGCAGTTTACACGCGCGATTGTGTAGAGTTGCAAAATCTTAAGTTCAAATAATAACGATTTTGCGGCGAGTTGCACGTTTTAGAACAAAATGGCGAATTGGACAACAAAATGAAAAATAATACACAGGCAACATTGCGAACACAAAAGTGAGCACATTTGTGCCATACAATTTGTAGCATGAAATCCATCGCATGTGTAACCAACGCCTATAAAAGTGACATACATATATGTATGTAAATAAGAGCATTTTATTTATTCTACGTTTTATGGATGATTTACGTTGTATCAAAAGTCGACACATCCTCTAAATGGTTTCATATTTAACTGCTAAAGATCACCTTATTTAAAGGAATAGTCCGTATAAAAGGTAACAGTTGTTTATTAATGACGACCGAACACAGAAAACAACAATTTTGTTTAAAGCTTTTCCAAGAACAACAACTTTGTAATCGGAATATCGTTAAGATAGATATCGTTAAGGGTTTGTCCTAATTGCTACTGAAATTTAGCCAAAATCTACAACCATCCAAAACTGCCATGTTTTAAAACATATTAATACTGTGCCAAATGTTTCCATTTGAACAATCAAAATGTTTCCATTTTGAACAATGTACTGCATTACCGGCATTTACGCCATTTACCTTGATCTAGACACAACTGGATTTAGGATACAACCTTAATATGTATTTTACAGCATATCTTTGAAAGCAAGAAGAATTACCTAAATCACAGAATAAATTCAGCAACACCAAAACCAACTTTTTCTGCATTAAAATTTGCAAACTAAAATTATTTTAGATTCATACAAGGAAGTAACTCTCGGAAACTAGGAGATACATACGCCACTGGCCCACTGTCTAGCAATTGTTAAAATCGGTCATACAAAAAATACCGAATACCGATTTTTAAAGAACATCACCAATTGAAAACTATTATAGGAACTTTTGCAGTGTTTCCTAATTCTTGAATGAAAAATACAGACAGTACGCTTGCGCATAGATTTTATACAACTTTTTAAATAATTTGAATTGATTTCTATTCAACGTGTAATAAAATTTAATCACAATACTGCTAAAATGAGCACACCAGGGGTCAGTTTGTTTCAAGGAGCAGAAAGTATTAAAGTGGATAATAGTTTTGAACGGGCAGCTGAAGAAGAGGATCTTGCCGATCAAAGGCGGAGGAAAGAAGAGGTTTAAATTATTTCGATTAAAATTATAGACCAGTGAAACATGTTTACTCCAAGTTAGGGGACATATTATTCAAAGCTTTCGACGATCTTGAAGATGATGAAAATACCGTCGACTCCACCAGCAACTTTCAATCGGATATGATTGATCATCTAAGACAGCCAGGACAATGCAACAATCAAGTCAACAGTGATTATCCTGCGATGGGCACAGGGAAAGATTTTAATGACGAGTTACAGCAATTGAAATTCCTACTCGAGTCTAGAGAAAGGTACAAATTTGCAATTGTTAGTAACAGATTATGGAATGGTGCTAACTTATAATTTCTAGAGAATTGGAAACGGCCAAACAAATCGCCAGTGATGAGATAAAGAAACGAAATGAACTAGAAAAACGGCTTACTCTGGCTAATGCCGAACTGGATCGCGCTTTGGCATCGAAGAAAAATACCTACGAATTATTGGTGGAATCTAAGGAGAAGTGCTCGAACCTTGAAAATGCCATAACGAAGATAAAAGGAGAAAAAAAAGGCATTGAAGCTGAAAACAATGATTTGCTGGGGAAATTGGAGACCGCACAAACTTTGCTGTCTGATGTTCAGCGTAAGTATGACATGGTGGAGCGTGATTTGAATAGACAGAGTGACCGCAACGCCGAATTGAAGCGTAAACACGTTGAGGAGAGACATCGCGCCGAAATTGAAATGATGCAACAGCAAATAGATCAAATGGCGAGCAAATTGGAAAAGAAGTCAAATGACCTAGAAAATATGAACACTCGTTACAAAGCGTTACAAAATAGTCACGAAGTAATGTTGCTCGACAAAACAGCAAAAATTAATGACTTGAGCAGAGCTGCAAGCGAGGCGCAGAACAAGTGTGAAGAATTACTAAGCAAGCCCGACTATTTTCAGGTACATCAGTTGATTACTTCTTTTCGAATGACTTTTCATAACATTTTTCAGCAATCAGTTGGTATTGTTATTGTGTTGGTATATACGATATATATATATATTAACAAAAAGTATTAATAAATTTTTTTATTTATCTTCATTTCTTAAGGAAAACATTCGACTTCAGAAATTAGTTGCCAGTCTTCAAGACCAAACTAAAAAAATGGAAAAAACTATTGCTGCTCTTACCGAACGACTGCAGTCGACCACAGCTGAACTGGATGTCTTGGATAGTGTGTTGCTTCAACACAACACAGAAGACACGCCACGCAGATTAAGTCAAACGCATGGTGCAGTTTTCGGCAGTACGCCAATAAATGCTGCTGATCGCGTTGGAAATTTGAAAGACGAATTATATCGAGCATTGGCGAATTTAAAAAATAAAAGGGAAGAAATTCGCCGATTACAACATGCACTCGAAGAAAAACAAGCTGAGATTAAATTGCTCAAGGATGAAGAAAATAAAGCTCTGGTGTTGATTAACACTTTGACGGAGCAAAAAATTCGTGTTGAGAATCGTTTGAAGTTGGTGGAAGGAGAACTGGAGACCTTGAAAAATAAATTGGGGAATATGAACGAAGTGCAGGACAACACAGACGTGCTCTCGAAGGAAGTGGAACAATTGCGCCAACAAAAATTAAGTTTGGAAAAGGAACGAAGTGAATGGCAGCAGGAAAAAGATAGTTTGGATAGAGAATGTAAGAAACTGAACTCTAATCTTCGAAATGTTGAAGTAGACTTCGAAGAACTTAAACAAGAACACGAAAGTCTTAAACTCAATCACGAACAACTGACGAAGGAGAATCAGAATTTACGGAGCCGGAATACCGCCGATAGCTTGCGTTTAGAGTTGGAAAAGCATAAGATACTACTAAAAGATGCGCAAGGAGAATGCGATCGTTTGAAAAATCTTTATGTTGATATTTCCAATGCCAAGGAAGCACTTGCACTAGACTTGGAAAAATTACGTTCCACAGATACCAATAAGCGGCTAAAAGATGAGCTAGAGAAAAATGAAAACCTGCAGAAAGCCCTACAAATGGCCGATTTGAAATCATCCGAAATGACAAAAATACTGGAAGCAGGAAAAGTATCTTACGAACAAGAAATTTCTACGTTGAAAGAGAAATTGGAAAAAGAACGGAACAACAACTCCAAAGACGTTAAGAATTCAAGTAACACTTGCAGGAAATGCATAGAAAGCTTCGCTGAAATTACGAAGGTAATATCGCATAGTTCAATATCAAGCCATTATGTTTAAGGACCTTTATTTTAACCGGTATAGCAATATCACCGAAAAATCTAAGATTTGTAGTTCTTACGCGTAGATAAAATTAACCATTATTTCCGGAACAGTATTTCAAATATTGAGCAGAGCGATAAAATTTTAAACCAGAAATCAAGTCCTATATAATGCTAACAGCTTTTGACTCGGTGAATCCGAAATCCGGAAATCCGAAAAAGTGTAGTCTTAATTTAAGAGTTAATGATTTATTAATTAGTAATAATAAAAAATGTATTTCTTTTTTATTTATATGCAACTATAAAGTTTGAAATAGAAAGTCTTAAGCTCAAAAATGAGATTTCAAGCAGCAAGAAACAAATTGATGATCTTACGCAGCAACTGAACGAAGCAAAGTGTGCAATTGTTGATTTGTCGGGGAAGCTGCATCTAAGTGATCAGCAGGAAAAGCTCATCAAAGAGTTGAAAGCAAAGGCAGAGAAATTCGAAGAATATGTGAAGAGTCAAAACATCTTGTCAGAGAAATCGCCATCGCCATCTCGCCACGTAAAAAGCCATGCCACAGTAGATAAAGGTATCGCCACATCGCCAGATATGGAGAAGAGTTCAGTTAAAAAAATTGAAGCACGCATACGTGATGAGATGGCGAAAATATTTGCTATTGAGATTAAACGCTTCCAGGTGAAGCTCCATCAAACCGAAGCGCAGTATGCTCTGCTTCAGGCAGAATACAAAAGAAATCGTACAGACTTGTTGCAGCGTCAAACGGAAGTTGAACTCTTAAAGCAAGCCATATTGGCTGAGCGTGAAAATTTTGCTGTTCTGGTGAAAGAGAAGGAAAACGATTTTAAGGATGCGCTGCAGAAACAACATGGTACACTGCTACGGAAGAGCCGCGAAGAAATTCAGGACAAAAATACAAAAATTAAGAACTTAATGAAAGAATTAGATGAGAGACAGTCACAGATTGAGGCTGAGCGAAAATCAATGAAAGCTGTGATGTCCCAATGGGAAGAACACCGCCAGGAAGTTGATAATGTTGAAAAAGAATGGAAGGAGAAGATGCACGAATTGAAAAAAATGCACGATGTAGCAATATTGTCTTGGCAATCCAAATACAATTCAGCAAAGCGTACCGCAGTTAACTACAAGGTAAGGTTTTGCTTTGCTCTGTTCTTCGAAGAGAAGCTTCTTTAGTACGTATGCTTTCACGGTAAATAGTCACGGGAGTCGTGAAACAATAGTATATACGAACAAGGGTGATTATTCCAGATTTTCAATATATCCTTTTAATTCCATTTCCTTCCTGTTGCACGACGCATTATTCGTTGAGTCTACGACGCATTTTAATAGTCTACGACGCATTTTAATGAGTCTAGGAGGGTTTTTTTTTTAAATTTAAAATGGAAAAAAGAGCTCCAAGTTTCACTTCTGTCGTGCGTAAGCCACACACACACATACAATTTTTTATTTTGAATACGGGTTTACTTACAGCGCTATGCTGAAGACAAAGAGGCACATATGCTAAAAGAATATGAGCGTATTAAATCAGAGTACGAATCAAAATTAACGAAACTTGAAACGCAAGTGAGAGAAACACTGGAGAAAAAGAATAAGGAGGTTCGCTGAAGCAAATTGGTTTTCTCACATGCTTGTACATAATTAAAACACATTATTTTTCAGATGAAGGATGCAATTGCAGCCCCAAGAAATCGTGAATCGAACGACGATCCCGATAAAGAAAATAAAATAAAAAATGGCCAAAGTAGCTGAATGAAATCATAAAGAAATGTTATAAGTAATTTCAACACTTGTTTGAACCGTAAGAATAGTACAAACTTATCACTATTTTTAATTTCATATTTAAATTTTAGCAAAACGAATATTTTATACATTAGTTCTTAGACTTAGTTACTAGACATTAGAATGAAATGCAATATAACGCTTAGAACGTTTTTCGAACAATTTCCAACAGTCCTGCAACTTCTTAAAAAATATGTCGATCTCACTGGTGGTTATGCCCATACTCGCTGCCACGGTAAGGTAAGGAAGGGTGGGTTTCGAGATGTGGGTACCCCAATCTAAAATGTATGCAATTAAATGTGTTTCATTTTACTGTGTGTGTAAACAGAAACTGCTCCTTACTTTGAAATGTATAGCCATCAATAGTGCGGTTATCACCACTGCTTAAAACTCGTACTCCCGAAATTCCGCGTGTATACAACATTGACCCAAATTTCGAGATGTGTTGGATATCATCTCCTTCTGCCTGAAGAGACTTCAATGTTAAAGCCATTGATATAGGATTTTCTCTGTCAATTACGGTTTCATTGTGTTCCTCGGCGAATCGCATTAGTTTTTCGTGTAAATAATCACGATTTGCCTTGCGTTCTTCGACGAATTTCATAAAGCCATTTTTTCCTAGGGACAGTAGTGTCATTAGAACATCTAGGGATTGAGATGAAGAAGCTCTACCTAAAAGCAAAAAACAGGGATATTAAATTAATTTGTGTATTGAAGCATCAGTTTTCTTCGTATTATGTTACCCGCGTACGCCATTGCCACGTTACGCACTGTAAATTCATCGAAACCTGCCACAATGGCGCCGCCGACTGGTACCATCAGATTTTTATCGGTGCTCTGAACGAACATATCAACACGACCTAAACGATTAGCTTGCTCTAACAGATTCGTCAGGTATCTGCTCTGTAAACCGTACGCATTATTCACCAAGTGTGGTAGATTGTGTAAAGCTGCTAATTTCGCAATTAGGATTATGTCATCACAGCGGCGTGGAGCAAAACAGCTTGTTGTTGAGAACAGACATAGAATTTCCTCCGATTTAAATGCAGCAATTTTCTCCTCAATTTCATTGATGTGAGTCGAGAGCCCGCCGGATTGGCTCTGGTCGGATATTTGATCAATTATGACCGGAATGAGACCGGCAATTGTAATGCTTTTAAAGCAAGACCTTTGATCAATTCTCGACCATATCACATACTTCCCATGCGGGCGCTGTTTTTTAAGAGACAGCAAACATAAATTTAAAGTCATGCCTGTAGCCATCGGCACCAGAAAACAGAACTGACAGCTACTTATACCCATGCCACGAATAAGCTGCAATAGCAATGCGTTCACGAGATTAGAAAGTAATGTTGATCCCGCCGCCTTAGGTTGTGGCTCCAACAAATTACCGGACCGACCAATTCCATGGCCGAAATTGTAGTGTCTTCGTGCTACAAGTTCTATGTTTTAAGGTAAAAGTCCATATGAACACTCATTGATCTAACAAAATACTGGCTTACTGCATGCAATTCGGGCTTCGCGTTCACCTAATCCTGCTGTATTACTGAAATTGTTGCTATCTAGAGCGGCGAGATGATTAACCAACTCCTCAATGTGCTCATCCGTCCAACCGACGAGGGGTAAATGGTGCTGTCGCCATTTAGACGTAAAAAGTTATGAAATGTAAAGAATAATCATTTTAACTAACTTACCTTCTCCAGAAGATCTTTGGTTTTCGACACCTTAGCCTTTTGTGCATCTGTCGCTATCTTTAGGTAGTTTGCAGGAACTAGGCTTTGACTAATTTGTAAATCATTGCAATACATACTTAATTTCCACACAATTTTGTATAAAAGGAAGTAACTATTTGGAAGGCACGACGTATATTGTATATTCAGGACGGTTGTATCACTTTAAGCGGACACTAGAGATGAGCTATATTTCAGTACCGGTGATTTTGTCATTACTCTTGAAGTTACTGGTCACTGTAGCGACAGAATAATATTTTTACCAGTGACAGTGACAGTGACTGCCGCCTTCGTTCCAAGATATTCACACACAAATAATCGTTCCTATGACTGACTTGTTTCACGATATTCCTAGGCAAATATTCGTTGCTGTCACTGACTTGTTTCACGATATTCAAACACAAATATTCGTTCCCATCGCCGTGAATTCGCTAGCGTTTTTTTTTCACGTACATATTGTACAAGAATCTAGAGTTGCAATAATTTATAATTAATTATCTGTGCAGTTTAAAAACCTGCTATAAAATATGTAACGGGTTATGAGACATTTTTATTTGATCGTATATATTAATTATTATTATTAATTAATATACCATTATGGAGAACAGATGTAGCACAGTACAGCTCTCCAAATTTGTTATTGTTTTTGTAGTTGTTGTGTGCGCTGATCCCAACAAAATTTTTGGTCGCTCTTGTCTGGTTTAGGAGTTTTAGCCCTTTAAAGTTTGAAAATTTATTGTCTATACCTCCTAAACTGTAAAAGATATCCGGATGATATGAATACCATTCTTATGGTATTAAAATATTTTTAATTTATGTAAAATAAAGTAAGAGCTACTTGAGTTATTTTCATACATATTGCAGGACAGTATTCAGATTTGTTTGTCACTGAACACTCCTCCTGCGACTTAATGTAACGGAGTTTTTTTAAAGCAACATTGCTGCACAATTTAAAAAAGAATGAGTAATTTAAAATTAATTAAAAAAAAAAGTGCGATTTGGCAGTTTTTTGTGGCAGAAGATGCTATCTGCGAAAAGTGTAAAAAATGCAAATGTATACAAGACAACAATTTCAAATTTGACAAAGCATATGAGCCGGAGGCATCCAACGGTGTCTTTACCATTACCGTTCAAAACAAGAAAATTACAATGCAGAACGGGCGATAAACGAATCGTTCATAGATTAAAGGGGTTATTCCTGAACGCCCGGGCCTTGAAGGCCCAGGAGTGACTGGCGAGTCCCATCAGTCAAAACATACATATTTCAAGCGTATGGGATGATTCTACGTAAGGATTTTTGTTTATTTTTCTTTGTCTGTCATTTGTTGTATTTCACTATACCAACTCAGACGAAACATTGTTACCATGCTTGAAGTATTTTACATATTCCTTTAAGTAATTTTCAAAAATGTAAAGATTTTGCAGCGAAAATTCGCTTTAGTGGTATCTGGTAACATCGGTTTGCTGACATGTCTTAACAGCTATGTGAGCTGGTATACAGAAACCCAGGTGTAGAAAAGAGACTTCAATGGAACTTTGTTTCGGCTGTGTTCATGGCTATAAATAAACGCGAGAAAAAGAGATCAAGTGATCAGAGCTAATGTCGAAGATTGTTGTTGGCAGGTATCCTCGTTTACTTATATCCAAGTCACGGTGACTAAAAATCACTGACGGTGATTTCATCGGTGAAATCTCATATACACTTGACTTATTCTCATTTACATTTGGAATCGGTGTAGTTTGTATATGTTATCAGTTAAATTATTAAATCATAAAACTAAAATGTATAAGTTTCTCATTAATTAATTATAATAAATCCTGTTTTATCTGCTCCTTCTGAACTACAATTGAAAAAGATTTTTTTAGGACCTCTGCATTCCGAAACAAAATTACATTTCATCCAAATTTGCATAAAATATTCCAAGATAAGTTACAGAAAATCTAACAAACAGTCCAAAATAAGATTTTTATGGGAGACAGACAAAATCCCGCAATTATATGTTCCATTTGTAGAGCGGAGTCGACTTTCAATGGAAATTCGGTCCGTAGTGTTATATGGTAGAGATGAGCTTTCCAGTGATTTTTCAGGAACGGTGACAGCAGTGACAGTGACAAACGGGTCACTGTGATTTTAACCAGTGATTTTTAGTCACAGTGACTTTGATATAAGTAAACGACGATACCAGAAGTTTTAGCGAGTTTTAGGGGTAGATTTTTAATTTATGAACGATTCGTTTATCGCTCGTTCTGCATTGTCATTTTCTTGTTCTTGATAACAAAAACATATTTGGAAAATAAAGCAGAACGTGCATTGAACAAATAGTTCATAGATCAACGTAAAACATAAATAGATCAAATTAACGTGCAGATTAAGAATGTTAAACAAATATTGCCAAGTAAAAACCTTTTTCTTTTTCTGGATGCATGAGGGGTGTTCAGTGACAAGCAAATCTGAATACTGCCTTGCAATATCTATGAAAAATAACTCATGTAACTCTTATTTTATTTTACATAAATGAAAGATATTTTTAATATCATCAGAATGGTATGCATATCAGGCAGATACCTTTTACAGTATAGGAGATATAGACAATAAATTTTCAAACTTTAAAGGGTTAAAACTCCTAAACCAGACGAGAGCGACCAAAAGTGTTGGGATCAGCGCCAGAAAGGGTTAAAACTCCTAAACCAGACAAGAGCGACCAAAAGTGTTGGGATCAGCGCCAGAAACAACAACTACAAAAACAATAACAAATTTTAAGAGTGCTGAATCTGTTCCCATTAATGGTGTATTAATTAATAAAAATAATTAATAATAATAATTAATATATACAATCAAATGAAAATGTCTCATATGTGTCTAATCACATATCATAGCAGGTTTTTAAACTGCATAGATAACTAATTAAAAATTATTGCAAACCTAGATTGTTGTACAATATGTACGTGAAAAAAATACGCAAGCGAATTCATGGCGCGGGAACAATCCAGTGACAGGAACGAATATTTGTGTGTAAATATCGTGAAACAAGTCAGTGACAGGAACGACTATTTGTGTTTGAATATCGTGTAACAAGTCAGTGACAGGAACGATTATTTGTGTGTGAATATTTTTGAACGAAGGCAGTCACTGTCACTGTCACTGGTAAAAATATTTTTCCGTCGCTACAGTGACCAGTGACTTCAAAGTAACAGTGACAAAGTCACCGGTACTGAAATATCGCTCATCTCTATTATATGGCAATTTTAGAAATAGAAAACTTTTGGTACGTAAACCACCCAAAATTGTTGTTATATTCGCGCATGTTACCCAATTTGATATCGTAAAGTCCACTTATATCATTTGGTGCACAAGAGAGTGATTGCTATAACTTGTAATAAAATGTGCATCAGCAATGCTTTATTTAGGTAAATTACTTGAAAAACAATAAAGAACTGATTGTGAATACATTCTAATTCTTTCGTCTTACAAGGCTATCCTTGCGCGAACTAACACAGACCACCGTACGTAACATTTGCATCAGCAATGCTGCTCTAATTCAGGCTAGTCCAGTTCTCTGTGCTGAGCCTCTAAAGAAAAAGAAGAAGCTGGATCCACAAATTATAAAACAACGGGAGGAACGACGTAGAAAAAAATTGGAAAAACAAATTCGACGTATGGAGAAAAACGCCCGGCAACTTAAACCTATTGACGAACTCGAGAGGCCGGTAGATCTGATAGATCAGAAGGAGTAAGTATTTCTCAAACCAGAAATCTTAAGGAACTAATTTTAAATACAAAGTCAACGAATGCGTACAGTTAATATTGATGATACGGAAATTGAGCGACGAGTGGAGCTAAACAAAAAATGGACTATTTACAAATATAAAGAGAAGCTTGCAGATTACCAGATTATGGATCGATTGATGGAATCTCAAAATAAAGCATTAGAAGAATTGCGGAAAGAGTCAGAATCACTATATCAAGAGGCAATACAACCTGATACGACATTGCTTCCGATAACTATACAAGGGCCAGTCACAACACCACCTATTGATGATTACCCTAGTCCCGATGGTGAATATATACATAAAACAAGGAAGTGGGACTAAGTGTGTATTTTGTTTATATACAAAACTATATAACACTAATGAATTAAAGTAACCTTTTGGTTTTATTGAAATTGATATCAATTTAATTCTGATTTCATTTAATTTTCAAGTAGTATATAGCAGGATACTAGTGAAAAAATTTAATTTCACAATGTTATAAATCTCTCGTTCCTTACTCGCACGAGGTGATGCGTTACGACTAGCTAAATCATCTTTCGGGTAATTCGGGAAATTCGGGTGTGTTCCCCAACCCGCCAAGTCGGCAAAGAGTGATAACCTATAGAAGAGCAATAACCTATAAACTATTAGACAAAATCAAAACAAAACAAGTAAGAGTGTTAACTTCGGCCTGGCCGAAGCTCATATACCCTACACTCGCATCTGTCAAAATGATGATAAAAATTGGGCGGGCGACGCCCACTTTCATTTAATTTACAGATAGTAAATTTTGATATATCAACTCATTTACAACACCGATTTTCTCAACAAACACCTCATTATATGGTATACCAGTGGGGGTGCCACGCCCATTTTTTGTGAGATAACTTCCACCAATGCGGTAAACACGGCAAAATCTTAAATTTGATTTCATTAATATTATTAAAAAAATAGGCGTGGCAATGGTTCGATTTTATCTATTTTCTATATCAAAGAGCATTAAATGGAAGAGAATATTCGTGGCACCTTTTATGATGATACTTCTACTAGTTCTCCTTTAATCGTCATTTTGTCACAAGTGGGAGGACCACGCCCATTTTCGGGATTATGTTTAAGTCTGAGACGGTGGACTCGGGAATAAAATTTTAGCTTGAAATCACCTCTAAAACCTGAGTAATTGAACTATAAACACGGATTAATGCATATTTGCTATAAAAAGTAGGTTATAAAAGTAGTAGTAATACCAAACAGCGTAGAAAAACAAAGAATATTTGTACCAAATTTCATGACGGTACCTATATTCGTTCTCCTGTAATCGTGATTTCCACAGACGGACGGACATGGCTAAATCAGTTCAGGAGGCGATTCTGAGCCGGAATATATATACTTTTCTATATGCCTCCCTTAATGCGTTACAAACGGAAGGACAAAGTTAATATACCCAATATACCCTACATCCCTTCGGCTGTAGGGTATAAAAAAACTTAACTCACGTTATTGCGATAGCCGCCATTCTTTTCCGCCACTAGGAATTCAACGGCGAACACTCGCCCACGCACCCATCGATCACGCCCCCCTCACCACCACTCTTAGCAATCAGTCATCCTATCGCAAAAAGGCAATTCCACATCCAATCAGTACACTTATATATATATACAATATATGTATGAGCGAATGTATATATATTCTCTGGTTGAAAGTGCGAAGGTAGGCTGCTTCTTCGAATTCCAGTTTACACTTGCACCTTAAAATTTGAAGATATAAGCAGTCGTCGATTTCCTGTCATCTGTATCTCGGGCCCAATCAGCATCAGAGAATCCTTTCAGGTGTCCATTGATATCTGTCGTAAATTCGACCTTATAGTTGCTCGTGCCTTTCATGTAGCGAGAACGCGCTTAACAGCAGTCCAGTGTGCCATGCCATGATTGCTGTTGAACTTTGCCAGCGCTCCCAGAGCGGCATATTATGCTTCCAAATAGCTTCTTGGTACGGAACTGAAAGTCTGTCTGATTCCGCAGATTCTGGAAATAATTTTTTGTTAACGTCTAGGGGTAGATTCATAATTTTCCTTTCTCGCGGCGTCTTGTTATTTGAATTCCAATCGCGTTCTTTGCTTCTCCCAGGTCTTTTACCTTAAGGTTACGTGCTAGATCCTTATATTGCTATGTACATATGTATGTTATGTCACCATGTAGTAAATGCAGGGATCTGTTCTTGATTGTGTTAGTCCCATGGATTTCAGAGTTCTGCCTAGTTCCTTATTCCACAGGCGACTTGCTTGCCCGTATAGTGACTTTCACAGTCTGTAGACCTTTCCTTTATCGGCATTGAAACCTATAAACTACATGTAGATTTCCTCGTTGAGTTCGCTTTGTAGAAAAGCTGTGACCACGTCCATTTAGTCAGTATCAAGGTTAAATCAAGTGGCTAGACTTAGTAGTAAGCGAATAGATACATAGCAAACTAGTGGGGGAGAATGTCTCCTCATAATCTATTCGATAGCGTTGCGAGTATCTTTTTGGACTATTTATTGTATCCTTCACCGTTTGTGGGTCGCTATCCAAGTCGCATACACTGTAGGATACATAGTCGTCTTTAATTTTTGGTTTTCTGATTCTTGACGATCTTCTTAGAGTTTTTTTGGTTGCGTCTCCAGTTTTTTGTGGTGGTTTCGATTCCGATTTCTGGTGGTCCCTTGACTTCAGCATCTGAGTCACCTGAGAAAAGATGATCTTCGTCTGTTGTTATTACCTTCCCTTCGTTACCTTCTTCGTATCAACTCTTCGTTTTGATCTTCAAAGTTTTTCTTTAAGTTCGTTTCCGTTGAGTTTCCTTTATTCCCACTGAATTCTTCTCTAGATTTGCTTCCGTTAAGTTTCTTTCAATTTACCTCAATAAATCGTAACTGGTGAGTATTTCATAGTAAAAAATATCGTCTGTAGCGGTTTTTTTCGAATCGGTTGTTTCGAGAAGTACAAGATGTCTGTTAGTTACTATGGCTTTCTTCGAGTTGTCGTAGAATCTGTATGCTTTCTGAAGTTCGCAGTACCCGATAAAAGTGACTTCTTCTCCTTTGGCATACAGCTTCTTCCTCTTCTCCTTAGGGATGTGGATGATGGCTTTGCAACCAAATATTTTTATGGACTTCAAATTTGGTTTCTTTTTGGACCTAGCTTCTTCTGGGATTATATAGTCTGGGATTATATACAGCCATGTAAAGGTCATGGCGTGCGATTTATTAAATAGTCTGTTCTATGAGTAAGCAGCGAGATTTTTCGATGATTGTCCTATTCATTCGTTCTTACATTTCATTTTGCTGAGGTGTGTACGGAACCTTAGTTTGGTGTGGAATTCCACTGAACGTACATGCTGATGAACGTAAGCATGTATCGCGAGCCTCAAATTGCTTTTTGCTCCATTGTACCGCAAATATCTGTATGGATCAATTCGAGTGTTTCCGTGGGTCATCTATGAGTTCTCTCTCTCCTAATGCCGTTTTCATTCAATGTTCCACAGGTAATACCATTTACTGCATCAGAGGCCATCCTTTTGTAATGTCGTTACTTGCATGTCCTATGTGCCTGTGCCAGGATTCATCATCTGTAATCTTTGCTTTTGTGGTGTAAGCATTTTCTCTTTTAATTTTGTTTAACCGAAACATGCCGTTCGATAATTCTCCTGATGCAATTAAATTTGCCGTCAGTGTCGATTACTTTGCAGCCTTTGTCGTTGAACCGTACCTGACTATCTTTGAGATTGAGATTTGAGATTAAGAGTCAGATGCATATTAACTTGATGCATAATTTAGGAGCGTGTAGTACGTCCGCGAGGGGAATACGTTTCCCGTTTTCGAATTTAATGTCAGTACGGTAGTGACATTTCCACCTTTCCAATTCCTTTGACGTGCATCCTAGAATTATTCGCCATAGTTACTTCAGCATCCTGTGGATTGATTTTACAGGTGAATTCTTTACTCTTAGAACACATGTGAGCCGACACCCCTGAGTCGAAAAACCAGTCGTTGGTGTTCATTGTTCTAGCGGAAAGGAAGCCAAACATTGCTCCTTTTTGCTGTTGATGTTTTGACTTTTTCTTGGGGCAATTTATGGCGATATGACCAAATTCATTGCAGTTATAGCATTTCGGTCCTTTAAATACTTTATTTTTCTTGAACTTGCATTTTTGTCCAAAAAATGCCGTTGCTTCAGTGTTGTTCTCAACTTTAACGTCTTAAATTAACTTTAGTTTGATTGAATCGCTGGTGATTTGGATGCCTGAGCTTTGTATACCCATTATCATCGGCTAATAGCATTGATGCAATCCATTCTTCTTGTCGGCGTTTAGTCCGGCTACTCTGAGTTTGTGTGCGGTGTTCAATATTTGACATAGTCCTCCGTTGAAGGGAAGCCCCTTAGTTTTGTTGAGCAGAACTTTTAGATCAGGACGGACTGATCTACACCGTACTAGTCCAGAATCCTCAAACACATTTGCGAGCACATCCCATATCTCTTCGGCATTATCACAATTGCCAATACATACATATGTATATGGGTAGATTGATTTTTCGATTAGTGGGATCAATTTGGCTTTTGCTTTAATTAGTTTGTCTGCGTTTTTTTCCGTGTCTTCTATCGCCTTCCAAAGGTTCTTCATCTGAAAATATGCCGTGACTGCAAATTTCCAATCTTCGAAATTTTCTCTGCCTCGCAGCTTTTCGATTTGCATATTAGCAGACATCCTTGAATTTTTTAACAATATATTCTTCTTAAAATCGTCCACGCGATGTTGTAGTCGGCTGATTGTCCGCGTAATATATTGGTTGATCTTGTCTAAAACATGTTTGATGCCCACAATAACTTTTGATTAATTATTTTGTTTCTCCTGGCCCCACAACCTGACAGACAAGTTCCCATGTTGTAAGCTCCCAATCGTTGTAGCTTGTTCAGAGTTCTAATTGAAACTAGTTTTGCAGAAAGCAACTAACCCATATTGTTTTTAGTCTTTTGCTTTTTCATGTTCAACTGCTATCTGCTTAGACACAGTTAATGTATGTAAAGATCAGTTGGTCGTCTTATGCAAAATGAAGAATAGATTAAAAGCAGTCGGATAATGACGGTAGCTCAGTTTTGTAATATAGGTTTGTTGCTTCCTGCAAAACGGCACATTTGCGGAACTCTTAATTTGCCCTAGTTGGTAAAAAATATCTCAAAATACTTGATCGAATGATCATTATATGTTCATCCATCGCATAATATCTTGTTGCTTCTTGTAGCTTCTTCCAAAGATGTCATAAGTGATCTTATGGATGTTTGTGCAATCGAATTAACGTGGGATTTCCAGTTTGGTTTTTGGTCTAGAATGACACCTAAAAACTTAACTTCTTTCCTGTACTTGATCTCTGTGTCAGAGGTTGCTATGGGTGCGAGTTATTTTAACTTATATCACTTCGCGATTGGTACAATAGTGGTTTTGCTTGGGTTCAGTTTAAGCCCTACTTTATTACAATATCGGTTAAGAGAGTGTTAACCTCAGTCCCAGTTGTATTGTGTCACAAAGTACTTCCTCCGAAAATTTGTTACGGCACCGTATTTGTGCGACGGCACAAGAGTATTTATTTCTGTACAGTTGCCTTCTTTATGGCTTCACGTGCTATGAAGAGCTCCCACTATATCAAGGAATGCACAAAGAATTTTTAAAAATGTAGTTTTGTTTTTCTTTAAAAGACAAGCAATATTTATTGGAAATGTTCTATTTTGTACAATAAATATTTTGTTACATAATATAATACAACAATGTTTCATAACACAATCATGTTACACGATATAATACCAGAATGAAACCCATTCTAAAAAATTGAAAAACTTATCAATTGTATTCATTTTCAGCCCGATTATAGAATAGCCTCAATAAATTATTCTCGTAAGGAGTTACCACCACACGTTTCGGCACTTCCGCTTTGCTCTGGCACCAAACTTCCATATTACAATCGCCTCCCATGCAATTCATGCATCGACCACACTTGCAGGCCAATCCACGAGCACATCGCAATTCAAGTATATTCGGTCGACACGGTTCACCTAAACCCAAATAACATATCTCATTGTCCGCACAAAACCTAGGATCGGGATTCACTATAAAGCTTCCATAGGTGCAGTTCGAAGATTTCCTAAACATCTGAATACCGCATATATCGTCAACGCTAAAGTGAGGCCTAAAAAGAGGGAATATTTACTTTATATTTCGAATTATTTATGAAATGTTTCAAATAACTAATGGATCTGAGCCTAATTTGTGGTTTTCTATTATTCTGTCAACGAAGTAAATCTACTCACATGCTGCTAGTATTCTCCAGCCAAAATAGCATTACAGCAAAAATCAGAACTCGTCGGGAAATGGATACATTATTAACTTCACTTAATTTGTTGACTCTTAAAATCAAATTAACCGTCATTTTAATTGATTCGCCGATTCTTTTCGCTATTCAATCTTTGGGAAATAATCTTTTAGTCTTTCCTAGATTTTTGCTAAGGTCTTCTATCACAGAAGCTTAAATTGCTATTGATGCTTTTCTTCATACTTGTAAGGCTTTTTATACCGGTTCTAAAACATCCTTCGATGAAGTGAATATTGCAAATTGAATTCTAATATATTCAGCATAATTAATAGAGAATATTATGAAAAAATTGTCCATCCCCAAATTATTAAAAAGAACCGCAAGATGGTCTCGACTAGATACATACCATACCATACCCTCTTACTATACCATACCATTTCATACTGTGCCTGACTGCCTGCTTGCCTATATGTTTTTTGTTGCAAACAGAAAAGTGTCGAAAAAAATTACCTGCATCTGTCTCGAAATGTGAGGTAAAAGTAAGGCTTAGTGGTTTCGAACTTCCGGTCAGTTGTGTCTTTTTTTGTAATATTTTGTATGAAATTCCATGTTAATGGTAACCACGATGAGAGTTAAAATAAGCAAATCTTAAATGAATGTGATAATTATAGCAGCTGTAATAAAAATCAAAGCCTTATTATAACTTGTAACTATAAAAAGAACTTTTAATTCAATTCAATCCACTGTCTCGCATTCACACAAACTTCATTAATTATGTTTTTATTCAAATCATGATGATTGCGTTAAACTGACCTCAATCTAATTATTTGTCGATATTCATAGAGAAAGCGAAAGGCGTGAATTTTATTTATTAATCTGAAAAAATTATTTGGCATAAATAATTCCAATGTTTTATGAGGCCACGCGTAGTCCCAGTTAACTTATACAGTTTTTTTTTACGTTGGCGAAGTAGAAATATGCAAATGTGTAACTTTAAAGGGAGTCTATTCTTAGTTTCTTTAGAAATAGTTTCGCGTTCGGCGGGCAAAATTCTGGAATAATTTACCTCGACTTTTACAAAATTTCAGGAGCCATCTAAAAATATTAGAAAAATATAATGAATTATTTAGCTAACAATAAAAATTTTGAAAAAAACAAACTAATAACAGGAAAACAGAATTAAATCTACACAACCATTTGGAAGTGGCTCTTGTCGAACAAATTCAGATCTTGCAAAAGAAATGAAGAAATTTATATGCTCTGGATTTAAAAGGAAGGACAAGAGGTTGAATGTCCTTTCAAAATTTAAGCAATCAGTAACACCATACAATAAATAGTTTAGCTTTTTATCGAATTGGTCGAACTAGCGAGGTGTAAAAATTTGGGTAATATAAAGATCATAAAATTAGTTTTCTCAATTCTTAATAAATATTAATATCTAGCTGACTATGGCTAGACATGCGGCTAAAGTGTACATTAACGTTTTCGATCGAGAACCACTTCAAGTGCTATTGAAGTGCCAGTTCCAAGCCGTTCGTACTCGTATTCGTATAAGGCCGATTACCGGGATTTCAAAAGGATTCCTGAAATCAGTGTAGATCACTATTTCTTAAGCTGCGTTCAGACAGAGCGCGGTTATCGCTACGCGCTGCGAGGCGTTTTTATCTTGGTGTTCAGACAAAACGCGGATCGATACGAAAGTAAACAAATCAACTGGGAGTATATATAGATAGGAAGATGCCATATTTGCAGAAAATGGTAATTTTTTGGAAAGTTTTTCCTTCAAACTTTCAACTGTCTAGCGATAACTGGTAATCTGAACTCTAGCAACTCCAAAAATTATAGATCTCAACTCACACACTCACAAAACATTAACACCAGTAGGACATTTTGTAAATTTTTACAACGCACCGCGGCGCGTAAATCTATACGCCGCGACAGTAAACAACGCATTTTTTCTGTCTGAACAGCTTATGGGATTTCTGTGTATTACAACCGGGCGGAAAAAACGCTACGCAGCGCGTAGCGATAAACGCGCTCTGTCTGAACGCAGCTTTAACCGGTAGTCGGTGAAACTTTTTGTTAAGTCCGCAATACAAAGTTAACATTTTTATTCGTCCACAGTTTCAATAGTGTTGAGAAACACTGGTTAGATGACGTTCGTTTGTATACGTGATATGGGACATTGCAATGCGAAGATAATGTAGGTACAATATATTGAAAAATTATTCTTGCTGGTGTAATTCAGTAGGAGTTTTAATAGTCAATTAACTTATATTTGGATTAACCAATATATGGAATGAAAGATCGCTGATGAAGAAATGTGGCTAGTTCTAAAATAGCTAGGCGGTCGGCCAAAATTGGTTTCAATAAATGATTTGTTCATTGCTAATACGCTCAGCAGGAAAAATGTGGGCGGTTATTGTTATCACCACGCAAATTATAATACAAATATACATAAATATATTCATATCTATCTATCTATCTATCTATCTAATCTTATTAAACGAGCTAAAATTGTATATATATTTGCAGCTTTTTTGAGGTCGAAAACGGCTCTAAGGATTTCTTTAATTTTCACATATTAGCGAGATCGAGAGATTGCAAATCGATCTGTCGAGCTGTTTTTTTCGAAAAAATTCATTTTGGTGGTTTTTTTCTCTATTAAAGTGGTTCATCAACAAGTGTGTGAATAATTTATTGACATTTATTGACATTGCTTTGTTTTTGTTTTTAAATTTGTTCTGTTCTGAATTAAAATGTCAATCAAATATTTTTCAAATATTATTTGACAATACATTTCAAATATTTTTGTTTTGTTTTGTAAAACTTCAAGAAATTTATGAACAGGGTCAATGTTTTCAAGGCAAAAATGTTTATAAAAATTGAAAAAAATTTTGAAAGTATACAGGCAAAGTGTTTCCCTTCGCTTAAAACCGATAGAACGGCCTTTTTTTACTATTCACACTGCAAAAAATCAAAACTCTTTTATTTTTAACATTTTTCGCCCCATTAAACCAAACTCATAAATCTTCGCAACGTTTGGAAAAAAGTTCCGAGCAACTGCTCGGGGTCCCAGGTTCTATCTATTGAAAATAGCTGGACTTCAGCATGCTCAGAACTGACTAAAAATATTATACTTGATAATACATAGTTCTATATTTAATATACAACACCTTTTTTAAATAACTTTTATGCAGTCACTCTCGTTGGGCGAATTCGTGTTCAGTGTAAGAGTGAAATTTTGCGTGTGACATTTTGGATAGTAAACGTGGATGGATTTACATGTAGTTTTTTAATTTAAAATAAGTGAATCAATATCTTTCCGATAGCGTAAAAAAATTTTACGATTAAGATCTTTTGGAGGTGCTAACTAGTCACCCTTTGGAGTTGTCCAAATGGGCCTTGTGTGATATCAAATTAAAGGTCTTGCTGAGCGCTATGGCATATTTCATAGTGCATTTTAGTTAGGTGCAGTTGTTTTTAGTTGTATTTTACTCAAAAAAGTTATTAATTTTAAAAGTTTTTTTAACATAGAACTTATTTATTTTATTACTCGAAAAGATTTCCTTCTCCCTACGTAATATATGTATTTTAAAGCCATACAATAAGTTATATGTTAAAAAAACTTAAAATTTTTACATTTTGTAAATAAAATGCACTACAACTAATAAAATATGCCATTTAGGGCCAGTTTTTTAGTAGTCGGTTACCGTCGTTTCTCGGTCACCACACATTCTGTTCTTCAGTGCAAGTAACCAGCCGTTTAAACGAGTAAAATCGGTGAGTTAACCTTCATTTAACTTTTGGCGTTAAATCAGCACTAAGCGACCACTGAAAAACTGGTCCTTAATAGCAATCGGCAAGAGCTTTAATTTAATATCACACTCGGCTTACATTGGACAATCCCAAGTGGAAGTAGTCACCAACCCTGCCCAAAACCTTCAAACTTAAAAATGTTTTGCCCCATCGAAAAGCTCACCATTCACATATTCTAAATCAAAAAACCTTTAAATCTATCCACGTTCACTGGTCAAAATTGTACACATTTGAACGTCGCCCTTAGCCCGGTTTGTGTAAGTAGATAAGTTTTTTAAAACCGAAAGAAAACGCTTTTGCAATCAGAGAGCGACAACTACTTTAGGCATCTTTCTTTTGTCTTTAGTAACCTTACAATTTCTTTTAGACATCATCACGGAACTGTAAATACAATATATTTAATATACTAGTTTCAAATTTGGAAATTTATTTTGGCATGAAAAATGCATATATATAATTTTAATTATAACTCTTGTATGTAATCGTATATTGTATAAAAGCTCCATCGACTCAACCGCCACCGCTTGACAAGCTCTTCATCCATGTTTTAAGTGCTTTAAGTCCACATTGCATGGTTCCTTGTTTTCTTTGTGTGTTTTATTTGAACTAGGATTTCGCAACCTCATTGCTTTTAAACTTTTTTTTTTCTTACAATGCAAATATTGAAGCCTTACAATTTATATGTAGACCTGCTTGAGGGCATCCTAAATTAAATATATATTTGTTATAAAATCCCTAACAAAATATTATTAAAAGCTATAAATAGTAGAAACACAGTCGAAGCATAACAGAATTTATGAGGGTGGATGCGCATGTTTATAGAATCGATTAAGTGGTGTGATTTATTTTGATAATTTCATTTGCTTTCGGTAGCTTTTTTAAATATTTATTTAGGTTGGTTGGTATTGATCTTTTCGCCATAAATTATGAAGGCGATGAACCAGCGGCAATCTTAGCAGCTGCCTGTCTCTTTTTCACTCCCCAGTTGTAGACACGAGCCATATTAACTTCAGTTGTTGTAATTTGATCTCTAAGGGAAAAAATATGTGATTTTATAAAAATTTTGTGGGTTCTGTTTTTATTTAGTATCTGACATACAGCTAATAATTTTTTTTTAAACACATTTTCCTTCTCTCAACATGCCTTCCTGACGAGAAGGAACTCAGCATACTAACCTTAAAAAATCCTGGTCATGTTCAACTGTTTTTAAATTCGAAATCGCCGAATTCATATTTTGTTTGAGTAGTACCTCAGCTTCGTCCAGCGGATATTCCAGCATTACACTAGCACCTAACCAAAGATAAACCGTCTTTGTTGGAGGTACAAGTGTTTTGATGAAGACCTGATCGCTAAGCAGGAATTGTGTTTCGCGTTCCTCTTCGGTTTCCTTGCGAAGGACGTCGATCATTTCCAATGAACGTTGCAAATCGGGAATTTGCGATTTTAGCTTCCTACGACGTGCCTCAAGATTAAAAGCCATAAACCTGTATTTTCCATGTTGTTCATCAAGACGTTGTAACACCTTCTCACAGTTTTCTTCATTTTCGGGTAGGGCCATAAAAGAATCAATTTCTTCCTAACGAAAAAGCAAGAAATTGATAAAGTAATTTAATATCGGGTACCTTCAGTACCCTGTGAGAAGAGGTTAGAATACTATTGCAAATCTTCATAAGCATCGTATTCACTCACCAGAAATACTGCCTCCGGTATTCCAGCAAAGGACTTCTGATTTTCCGGTAATTTCGGCATTTCGACACTGTCCATAATGCCGGTCATTTTGTGGTTTTTAGTTTTTTGTACAAAATATGCTAAATTATTCACAGCAGTTGCAGTATCGAACGCTTTTGTAGTTAATATTGGAATTGCAAATGTCACTGCCACACTTGGTAAAACGTCATTACATTTGGTAAATCTTTGTTGATACTGCCACATGGAGAAATGTGTTAAAACGACAGGGTGTAGAGCTTAAACATTTTTGGATATTACACCCTACGTGACCACTTAAATTCTGTTCCTTAAATTTTGTCAGATTTGGACTTTAAAGTTTTAAACAGTGAAAACCAGTTAAATGCATGCTCTCTTACAAGCCCGGGTCCATTAGCAACTATGAAGTCGAAAGTTGCTGAATTTTTAAGTTTTTGACTGCGTCAACTCATTTGACAGCTATTTGCTTACATTTTAGTACAGTAAAATTAAATTAATGCTGAAAGTTGAAAGGAATGAAAAAAAGGAAAGTCTTTTCCCTTGACCCATGTGCAGAAATGAAAAAGCAAATAAATGAAACCGTTGACAGGGAACAACAAAGTAGTAAATTAAAAGTATATTCACTTTGTTCTTCCGTTTGTAACGCAATAAAAGAGGCGTAGCAAGTATAGAAAAGTATATATATTCTGGCTCAGAGTCACCTTCCGATTAAACTATGATTCCTAAGGTTAAAAGGGTTAGAGCTTAAACTCGCCAATTGTCGTCCTAACGCTGCACTATGGGCTGGGAGACCTGGAAAAGTGGCCAAAAGTCACATAAGAAGTAAAACAAACAATTATATGTCATAATTGTCTAGACATATTAATGAACATATGAAATAACTTTTACGCATAGTAATTAATTATTTCTCCGTTGGTATCTATCCGAATACGAGAATAGCGATTAATTATTCATTAGAAAGCTTACATAGTTGCAGTTAGTTTTCAGTTTTATAAATTATTTTAGTAAGCATTTTTTATTATGTTTTACACATTGGTATAGAAGCTTCATCACAAGGTAAAAAAGTTTGAAAAAAACACACACTGATTTAATAAATAAGGTGCTTTACTCGTCGTTGGTACCATTTGATTACTCCAGAAAACTCCACTTCAAAAAAGTATTTATTATACGCCAATCTAAAGTATGTGGAATATACTACAATCCTAATCTGCCCAACTTGCCCATTTTCAGATATATGCCCATGATTATGTTTATTAAGGCTAGAAATGACTTAAACCACTTTTAAAATTTAAAAAATGAGAAGGCATAGTATGAGACAAATGACTTAAACCAATAAAAATAATTAATGCCATAATTGTAATCAGCGACCTCAAAGCCTTATATTAGTACGTAATTGTGCTGTTTAAATTAAAACTCTCTTTAATCGGACTTTTGGCCACCTTTTCAGGTCTCCCAGCCCATAGTGCGCTGGCCGTAGATCCAACCCCCCTCCCTTTTCCGATTTCCCAATCAAAACAACTTGATAAGTGAATGCAATACTATAAATTGTTAGTACTTTTATTGAATAAAAATACATATAATATAAATCCAATGCTAAAGTCCATATTTATTTAGATGCATTTTGGAATGCAGCAATATAATGTATTTCGTAAAATATGCATTTTAATAATAAGCGTATATAAAAAATTTTTGTGCGATTCGAAATATTGCGGAGTCCCCAGGATTCTTATTTCATGACCTTGTAAATCCTGACTGCTTTAATATCGCCGATTGTAAGCGTAGTAATGATCTCACAATCTGAAAATTCGCGAATAATGGTTGTCGGCTTCTCACCCTTTTGTTCTTGAACGAGCTTGTCGCCTTCCATGGTTATGACGCTTTTCACTTTACGCCCGTCCAAAGTTTCCTCATCAAACTCCTCACCTAATTTAAAATTTATGGTGTTGGTCTTAAATGTTGATGAGGTAACAAATGTATATTTATTTTCATCTTCATCTTTTATTAATTCGACGGTAGGAGTAACGCTGTTTCCTATTTTTCGGAGAACCAGACCAACACCTAGCTCCTTCATGTATTCATCGAAATTTTCACTTCTGCACAATCTATATTTCTTTCCTTTCCAACAAGCCATTTTAGACTAAACGAATAGGAAAGTTTATCTAACCAAGAAAATTTTTATGCTTAGAAGCGACCTTTATCCCACTTGAAATTTTTGCAAAGCACAACAACCGGCAAATAATTTCCAACTCAAAATCAGGGGCTGTTGACAAAAATTATAGGAGCAATAAATAGAGTTGCCGTCTGTCAGTCTCGTGAATGCAGTTTTATTATAGGATTGCTCCGTACCCTGCGTTTATTCATGCTAGTAAATCGCTGAGAGTTGAGTATTGTCTTCGAAAATTTAGAAATGTTTCGAAAATTAACTGTTGCTGAGTTGTGGACTGGTTTTTCACAAAGAAAAGAACCAAAATTTAGAAGATTTTTAAATTTGATTATACCTTTTGTTTATCAAAACAGCTGTTTTCCACAGAATTTCTGTGAACCGTGTTGTATGGTGTTCACATAAAACGGATTTAGTTGGTTTTATGTTTTCGAACATCAACAGCTTGTCAAGTGTTGACATAAAATTTATTATTTATTTATTAAAAACAGCATATTCATTTCATTGGAGCTTATTGCTACAATAATTATGAATGAAGGAAACTTATTAACACACATGTGTACACAATCATATCTGTAATAATTTACAAACATGTTAATTTCATTTATTGATTAATTGCTACTTTTCATGGTTCTTTCGTAGTCTTTTATTTTCAACAATTTTTGCTTATAGTAATTTTGAGAGATGGGTTCTGTATATAACTTGCTTTTTCTACTACATTAGTGATAGAAAGAGGCGAAGCTAAATGGCCAAGGATTTCAGACTTCGAATCAGGGTTGTGAATTGCTAAATCCAAGAATTGCCTCGGGTTTGGTTAAATCCACAACAACAATGTTAATGGGGTAAATACGGACTTATGCCACGATTTCGCTTCTAAATCTGTATTTAGCTAAAATCCTATGAAATCCGTTTTATGTGAACACCATAATAAAGCGAAACTGAGTCATAAGAGTACTATGTTATATGGAAGCTAACTGTAATTACACTTTTCCCTTCTTTATTCCTATTACATTAGCGATTTGGCGTGATCAACAATGTTGATTTTCTGCTTAAATGCTCACTTCACATAAAAACTGATCTTTGTAATATGTGAAGGGGCACCCTAGACGACATAAAATATTGCGCAAAAAGAATGTCCGTCCATTGACCACCGACGCACAAAATGTTGCGCAATCATGAAAATTGTTTCAGTCAGTTGAGTAAGCGCGATCGGCTTCATTTTGATATTTTTTTATTTTCCGAAATAATTATTGGCTGTCTAGAGCAAATTTTGCTCATATCTGAAGAATTTTTGAGAAGTGAAACAAGGCAAAATAACCAGATCAAAAATTCTAGTCAGAATTGAAAGTTTTATACAAAATTTAAAGTTAGAAGCAAATAATACTTAAATAGAGTAGATAAATATAGCTATTCGGATATTTTAGTGGTTACATTAGAAGAAGCATTTTCTTGTACCTACCGAGAAGCCGACCAGTAAGCCGTTCTGTCTCAACAACAAGACAAAATCGCCCCGCAGCCGTAGCGAAAACCGTGTTCTGTCTGATTTAAGTTCGAAAATCGATAGACGAATATCGAGTTAACTTTTGTGACGAGTATGATGGCAAACAGATCTCTGGTATCCATATAAAATCGCTACTCGTTATGAATCCAAACGCCATATTTTTTCTTTACTGCAGCAACGCGACATTTTCCATTCCGTGGAAATTTGTGTAATAGAGAGAAATTTATTGAAATTTTGTATCTATATATGCCATAAATAATAATTTAATGATTGTGAGATTGTTTACTTTATGTTTCATATTAAGTTAATACAGTGAAGGTCGCAGAAATAAAACGTAGCCACCGTTTTTGCCGGGTGCTTCTACTAACTTGAATCTAGAAAACTAGCATTTACGATATAAAATATAAAATGGAAGCAGCTGCACCTCCAGCAGTAGTTGGTCAAGGGCCACCTCGTGGCGGTTACCGAGGACGCGGCGGTGGCGCTTCTCTGCGTGGAGGCTTTGAACGTGGTCGTGGTAGAGGTATGGGTCGTGGTCATTATATGGGTGGGGGGATGGGTCGCGGAGGCCTGGGTGGAATGGGGGGACCCTCGGGGATGATGTCAAGTAGAGGCATGCGGCCACCTAGGGGCGGCCCAGGTGGATACCAAGGACGAGGTGGGTTTCCACCACGCGGTTCTGGTGGTCCGCCAATGCGTGGCGGCAGACCGCCTTTGTATGCCCAGCGTAAGTTATTATAAAAGCTAGTCTGTGGCACATTTTTTACTTATTTATATTTAGCCCCTAAGCAACATACGGGCTCCGAAAACAACAAAACAGTGTCACCAGTACCAAATGTAGGAGTAGCAACAACGGGGTCTGCCACAGAATCAAGTGACCCCGCTGCAGCAGCATCTGATCCAAACAATGCAGTGGCCGCTACAGCTGGAGTGGTTGCCACAGTCTCGCATGCAGCAGCACACAATAACGGAACTGCTCCCGGAGCACAGTCAACTCGTCCTCCACGTGGGCGTGGGGGTCCCCTATTACGCGGTGGTCGTGGTGGTTATAATCCTTATTCGAACGGCGGTAGTCTTCTTGGCCATGGTGGCGAACATGGAACTCTGCCAATGCGTCGCGGCGGACCGCCACGTGGCCGCGGTGGGTATGGACAGTCAATGGCACGTCCACCAATGCAGCATAGCGCAAACACTCAAATCGCGCCTGTGCCGTCATTAAAGCGAGGTGCACCAGGCGGTCCACCGGGACCAAAGCGTGGTCGCTATGATCATGGCCCATATTCTCAACGCCCTATGGCTCCCAAATATCATCAAGCGCCACAGCATGTGCAGGCTATGTCATCACACCAAAGTTACGGCGCACCACAACATCATTCGCAAACCACAAGGTGCTTTCATTTCAAGACATTTCTTTCTAAAATTTTATACTGGCGTTTATTGTAGCCACCACGCTTACGTCAGTCATGACCAATCCCAATCTGTAGATCCATACGCTCAATCGTATGCAGCTCCGGCAGCACAAGCTTACAACGGATACGGTCAAAGTGCTTACAGTGCAACAACAGCAGCACAAGCCGGTGGTAGCTACGCTCACAGTACGGAATATGACCAAAGTCAATACCAAGGGTACAGGTAGGAGCCCACAATTTATTTACAATCACTCTATTTTACTTGCAATCATTTGCGAAGTAGCTCTGCTGGTTATGCCACTCAGCAAGACACACGCTATTCTACTTATGGCCAAGATTACACCCAACAATACGGTGCTCCAGCCGTGGATTACAATTCAACAGCCCAAGCTGATTATTCACAGCATGGCCAAGCCTATGACGAAAGAGCTTATGCAGGTTACGGTAAGTGAATATTTCTTGTGTAACAATTCTAATAAAGTCCATACAAATCTGATTTCAACGACTGTCGTACGTTTTTTTAAACCAAAGTAAAAAAAATTTTTCCCCGGCCATTTTTAGATTTCTGATTTAAATGGTTTTTCATCCTAAAATCGTAAATTAGTAAATAAAGTAAATTAGTGAAATTTCTGCTCAACAATATGGTGTTGCCATAATATGATTTTTTTTATATAAAATCTTTGGCAATAACCAGGTGTTTAAGCATTTTTACAACGAAATTAAAGAACTTATTTGAAAATTACACATTATTCTAACATGTTTTAGAGAGACAAATTTTCATTTCGCTTTAATGTAGTAAAATTAATTAGGCGCGAATATCATTTACTTTTTATGACGACTAATAAACTTATTACACAGAAAGAGCGCCGAGATATTTACAATCTCGGTCAAGTTTACAATATCTACAATGAAGTTTAAAAAAGTGTTCCTATTATCTTAATAAATGTTACCAAATTACTAAAATGTTTTGAAAGTCGAAAAGTTTACTTTCCAAAACAAAATTAAGATAATATAAATTATAACCTTTAAAATATTTATATGTAAATATTTATGCTTGTTAGGTATTTTAAAATTAAGGTTTTGTTAAAAATGTTTGTTTTTAACACGTTCACGCCGGGGTGCATCACTGATGTGTCACACTCGAGTGTCCCATCAGGTGGCGTGCATCACAGGTGAGTCACGTTTGTGTCTCCTATTGGGCGACGTGCATCACCGGAGGGTCACTCTTAAATATTCGACTAGATGCTGAAAACTATCAAAAATTAAAACTCGTTTAGTAACTAGAAAAAATCGCCATATGCACAGTAAAAAATTGAAATAATGAAAATTTCACATATATTTTGAGAAAAAGTAGGATTTATTTTATTTAATTTCAATATTACAAACATAATTTCGAAGTTTGTTCAATCGATCTTCAGTTCTCGCTGTGGTGTAGTCGGCAAAATGTAAAAATTTAAATATCGATTAAAAAATCGGATGTATTCAACACATGACTTAATTGTACGCCTATTAAACTCAATTGTAAAATTCGAATGTAAAATTCATTAAAACCGTTTAAAAAAAGTGTTCCTTCGGCACAACCGATTACAACCAAAAAGTGAGTTGCAGAACTAGATGTTAAAACAATCCTAAATAGAAAATTTCAACGGCCTTCTACGACTAGCCGTTTTTGAGTTATGCAAGATGCATACGTACATACTTTCATCCGTCTTTCCTAGGCTTTTTAGTTATGCATTGCGTAGTTTCCTTTCTGTTAACAAAAGAGGGAGAGTTTTTGTTCGTTGCTTTATTTGCCCATAATTTTTGGACTCTTATACGCCGGTGTGCTGCCTGCAATGGTACGACGGCGAAAGCTTATTAAAAAAACCATAATTAAATGGAAGATTGAAGAATGAATATCAGCCAAAACACATTGCGGCAGCGGCAGCAACAGCAACTCTCTCTCGCTGCTCAGCAAACTACATTAGAGCAGCGACAGCAAGTCGGCTATTTGTTTTTGTATTCTGTATCCCATTCTCTCGTCTTGAAAGAGAGCTTACTCTCCGTATATTTTTCAATACAATTTGTCGGATTTTCAGTAAAAATTGGCAACACTGAGTGAAAAAGAAAGTGGAAAAAAGAGAGTTTTGCTTGCTGCCGTAATAGAATCTATTTTTCAGGGCAGCGGCAGCACCCATAAGCCTCTATATAATTTCTGTTTGCTGTTGCTGCCGCTGCCGCAATGTGTTTTGGCTGTATGTATGCCCTGGGACTTTGAGTAGACGGAAAAAGGGAGAGTTTTTTGTTCTTAATTTGGGCATACTTTTCAGACGGTTTTGTTTTCAATGCTTCTTACCGCCTTAAATTAAGAACGATACACATACGAAGTGTACATACATACGAATGTTCATCCGTCTTTCCTATTTTTAGTTAGAAAATCAACCCCAATTTTTTTCTTTCTCGGGGAAACACAATGCCTTAACAGTAAAACTGCCACTGCAAATTTTCAAACATGCAGTAAATATCGCAAGTGAAAATGTATTAGAAGAAAAAAGAGAAAGAGAGGAGATGTATATATTCGTGCATCTTATCGCTTTCTCTTGTTTCTTTTATTATTTACACTTTGACTCGCGCATTTTGGGTATAAACAAGCTGGAGAGCGTGTATGTCGGTATATTGTATACTTCACGCGAGTAAAAAACGATATCTGAATTAGTCATTCTTTAAGTTCTTGCATGTTAAAAGGCCCAACCAGTCAATGCGTAGAAATAGAAAAGTGGTAAAGAGCCAAACTACGAATACACAAGTTTCAATGTACGTACTCAAGTTCGTACTCTCTTTCCATGCATAGCTTGCATAAAAATGTGCGATTTGGATCGCATTTTCCGTAACCAACAACGGAAAAAGCGTTACCACCCACACGCTGATTTTCAACTTAAATTTTTGCAACGTAAAATCTTATTATTTTTAGTTTTTTTAGTAAAACTCCCAAATTTCGTTTAGTTCACTCTCGAAACTTAACATGCATATGCATTGCCTGGTTGAGCCTTAAGAGTTTTCGACAAGGTTGAGGTTTTCGATATGTAGAAAAGTACTCAGTTTTCGACGTAGACTACACACAAGGTACAAAAATTCTTGTCGAATGCCAACCCTGCAAGTCGCAAAACAGTCCTGTCGTTTTGTGCCTAGCTGTCTTGAAAACGTTTTGTGCAGAGCTCTAATACGTACAGATGTCACGACGAAACTAGCCAAAATGGATTTAGGCATGGTCAAAATGTATATTTCCGTTATAATTTGAAATTCGAAGTTTTTTGCGATTACAATACTTCCTACACTTCGTACTAGGAAGTAAAATCGATCACGCTTCATGGCATTTTCTATCGTTTGTATATCACTTTTAAACCAATATAGCCTAATTTCAAGTAGTTTCGTTACACCCAAATTAGGCAATATGCCAATAAAAGTGTTAATTTCATCTCTCGCAATAGGCTTCCAGGCCTGTTAGTGTCTTTTGCTGCTAGATAAAAATTTATTTTCGATGTTTGTCCTGCTTCTATGTATAGATTCATCAGACGAATCATTTATTTCCATACCCATGTTATATATTATTTATATTTGCAAAAATTAATAAAGGAAATCTCAAATTTTAAAGCAAGCGCAAGTACTTTGTTTCTGAGTGAACAGTTCCACTATAATTAAATGCGTCGCTAGAGATGCATCTTAGCGAAAAAATTATTAGGAAACCAACACGACTTGCAAAGTAAGCGCAAGTACTTTGTTGCTGGGCAAACACTTGCACTATACAGTGTTTCGCTATGAGTTCACCATCAACCTAAAATATAATTTAAGTCCTGAATTAAGCCACAATAAATTAACTCCCAATAACAAAATGAAATCGCCTAACTTTTTCAAAAAAAAGGTGAATTAACTCCCCAAAAATGAAATATTAAATTTGTATGGAATTTTCATTTGTTTGAATATTGGTATTCACTAATTTGATTAGCAATTAAGTTTAATAAATTCATTTTTATTGAACAGAGTAAGTTTTTGCTCCAAATAAAGAAATATATAAATGAAAAAAATTTATACATTTTTCGTAAATATATGCACATACATATGTATGTACATATTTACGTATATAAATTTTTTATTAAACAAAAAAGTGATTGCTTCGACTGCTTGATTTTAACAAATAACTTGGGACTTAATTCATATTTTGCGCCGGGAGTTAATTCATAGCGCGGTTAAAATCCTACGAGATAAGTAAGTCCTTTTTGTTTTATTATTAAAGAATTAATGTTCAGATTATTATCTTTAAAAAAATAGTTTAATGCCTTTTCTGTAAAATATAATTATAAGCATTATGTTTTGTATAATTAAAAATGTTGTTATTTGGTAATCGTAATGTATGTATATATGTATATATTAACTAGTTTCCAGTTTATTAGAGTTCGAAAGGTACATTACCGCAGTGAGTTTTTTAATATACAATGGTCTTTACAACAAGAAGTGTCATTTTAAATTTGTTATGATTTTTTACTATTTCAATTCATTGCGTGAATTTGTAGCGATCAACATCTAAAGATCTTCTGATTTTTATTTCTCAAATGACCTCACAATGACAGTTAAAAGTTAAGAGTTGAAAAATGACGCGAAATTTAAAATTATACCTCTTGTTGAGAGACCCTTTACCACATACGCAGACAAAAGCGCTTGATTCTCCCGCAGTCAAGAGAGACTATGAAATTGTAATAACATTGAGTTGATTGAGTACTATAAAGTACTATAGAGTACTATAAAGTACTATAAGTACGTAAAGAAAAACATAGAGATAATATAAAACTTTTTAATTTTTTTTTGCACTGACAGCTAATGCGATAAATACGAACAAAATTTTCACTTTCCCTTAGATTCTCAATCGTATCAGCAGAACTACTCGAACGCGGCTGGATACTACTAAATCACAAAGCGCTGCGCGTATAATAGACACTTCTACTGAAACTACAAAACACCACTCCCTTTGGTCTCCTAATGGATATCCAAAAATGGCTACGATATCCGTTTCATTCTCGGAATATTAATATTAAGGCATTGTTTAACATTATATGACAAAAGTTTGAAAGAAACAACTAAAGATATAAGAAGAGTCAGTAATCACGACCTTCTGCTGAAACAAGAAACTTCTAATCAACAGGTTTAGAGTAACGAAGGCATTAATTTAATTTGCTTAAAACATAAAATATAAATTAAGCAAAATCCAAAATATTGAAACCAACCAACAACTATGTATCAACTCATACATAATATTTTTTAAGGTACACGAAGAAGGTATTCTTTTAAGTTTTAAAGTTTTTTCCAATTTTGATATGTTCTTTATACGCAAGAATTAAAATGATTATTTTTTAAATTTATTTTGATATGTTCTTTTAACACAATCACAAAAGTGACAAACGGAGCAAAAAGAAGAGGCATACAATTTTCTGCATGTTGATCATAAAACTCCAGCAAATTAATTATTTATTTGTATGTGTTTTACTTCCTTGTTAAGCAATTTTGTCATTTCTTAGTTTCTATAAAGCGTTCTATGTGCTGAATCACAAAGATTATTGTTTACATTTTATGTTATCGTTTTCATAACATTGTTCACAACACAAAAATTACGAAATTATAAAAAGCAGTTATGAAAAGTATAAACCATAATTAAATTCAAAAGATAGCCATTGTAAAGTCCAAAAAGCCGAAAAAGTGGCAAACAAGTCAGAAAAATTAAAAAAAAAAATTATAATTCCAAAACTGTAACATTTTTCCTGTATCCGTAGACTTGAGAGAGAGAGAGAGAGAAAGAAGAAAAGAGAAACCATTGTAAGAAACTTCTTAAAAGGTACGCTAATCTTAAAAGTACGCTTTCAACAAAAATAACTAGAATATCAATGTATCTTTAGTTTATTTCTCTTTTCTTAAAAACTTTCTCTACGAATATAAAAATAAATATAGCTATTTCGTCTTATAATTAAATATTCAAGTATATTTAATCTCAAAAAAAAAAAAAATACACAAAAACAATAAAAAATTAAAAAACCTTGCAGCCGTGAAAAATTTTATTCAATGTTTTACGAACAATACGTAAAAGTGTAATGAAGTGAAAAGGCTTGAAACATTTGTTACTTTAAGAGCCATTATACGACATATACCTAAAAATTACGTTAAAACGAATCTTTTTAATTTCATATTTTAATTTGTCAATTTAACATTCTGCTTTTTATTTCATACAAAAATGTTTGCTGCATCAAGAAAACGGCAAACAAGAAAATCTGTTGGGAATTATTAGAAGAAGAAAAGTTTTAAAAATGTATTGAAAAAGCACGCAACTGAAGTGTGCTAATATGCTATAGCATAGAACTAAAACAGAGGGTGTGAGTTTTAAAAATATGTTTTCAACAATTTAGAAAATTCCATTAGAATCGTTTAATGCCTTTGAGAAACATTAAAAAAGGTGAAGTGTACCTAACTATAAAGAACCACCGTTCACAAGAAGCTCGTCAACAAGCACAATTTCTCACAATTCTAGAAAAGTAATACCCAGACCTCTATGTAGAATTTACTATTAATCGATTTGTTTGAAATAGTATGGTACCTTTACAATATGAAGATGAAGCGTTGTAGGATACTTTTCACTTTTAGTTTTTTAAGGAAGAGCAGACAAGACAGGCTTTACGAATATAAAAATTTCAATCCACCGTAATATGTTTACAGCTCTGCTTTCTTAAGCAATAAGAATTATAATTTAAGTTTCCTGAAACATGTTTGCAGATAACATAAAAGTCGTAAAGTGAATTTCAGAGGCATTTAGGAATGAATATCTTTCAAATAAATATAGTACAAAGGAAATTTATACATATAAAAGGCAATGGAATAATGGAATTTACAAAAAATCAATCTCTAAGAATATTCCAATTAGGCGCAAAAAAATTATATTATACATAGTTACATTTTAATTACAGGAATATAGTGAATTTTATCATGGAATGGTTATCAGTCAGTCGATGCTGTAAAATATGCTAAAGATTGCAGAAACATTTTTAAAAAAGTCGTTTGAGAGTGTAGATTTTGAGGAAAAATAACTATTGATAAAGTTCTTAATCCATTGGCGAAGCCAGGTTTAGTTAAAATTCAATCTTCAAAAGAAAAGAACTAAAGAAAATAAAATAAAATTAAATAATAGAAAATAAAATGAAATAAATTTTATAACGTCAAGTCAATATGACAAAAAAGAGACATTACATCTGAAGAAAAATTTTCGTAAGAAAAAATCCAAGGAAGAAAAATTGAGAAACCGGGAATAGAAGACCTACCGATTTGATAAAAGCAATATTGTTATGGTGATCATCAAAGAAAGAAAGAACATTACAGTTTTAGATACAATCGAAAAGAACATAAAACACCTTAAAGATAAATCCAAAGAAAACAAAAACTTGTAATCTTGAACGCAAGAAAATCTGGAACAGTTTAGAATACAAACAACAAAAATGCCGTAATCGTTTTTAATACTCCTAAATACTCGAGTTTCTACCAATATAATGCAAAAAGAGAAAAATTAATGTGGAAATGGCTGGAATGCTAATGTCAGTCACAAACGAGTACTCTAAAAGAGTATAAAATAGTAAAGCAATTTTTAAAGCCAACAGTATTATTTCAAAATGTTCGATTAAAATCGAAATTTTAATTATTAAAACTTGTAGTGTTTAAGACCTTGCTGAAAACTATCTAATATCATTTCAACTATTTTTTACAAGCAAAATCCATTACGACCCGGCGGTTACTTCACTATCAGTGATAAATCATATATACAATATTAGAAGTGTGAATAATATTAAAGGCTTTGTGCAAACGAGTATATGAAATCGGATAATGAATTTCTTAAATCACATTGAGACGTGTTTTTGTGTGGTACTTTTTTGGGCGAACGGTGCCATAAGATCGCTTTTCTAAACAATTTATTTCCTATAAAAAGTGGGTGTGACACTGATTCGATTTTGTCCGGTTTCCATTAGAGGGAGCTATTTATAATAGACCACATTCGTACAAAATTTAATGAAGATCTCTTCTTTTTCTTGTAATAGTTATTTCCACAGATTGACAGACGAACGGACAGGGCTAAAGCGATCCGGAAGGTATATACGAGTATGTATGTACATTATACATACATACTTGTTTCTATAACGGAAGAAAGAAAGTGAATGTACCCTTTTCTGTCTTGTGAGGTTTTGCATTTTTTTGTAGATTAAACTTTTTTCTGCAATCCACGTTTTTAGAGCAAATATTAAATATTTTTTGTGCCAATTTTCTATTTTAACGAAGTTGACCTGACCGCACAAAAACAGGTTTAAGTGTTTTGAATTCTTATATACACAAACATATACATCTTTAGGAAATATTAAAAATTGTGTGAAAGAAAATATTGTATTAAATTAATTTAAAAAAAAATTTCAAAGAGCTCGTCTTGAATTTACGTTTCTTTTATCATCACGCACACATCAGCATTTGCGTATAAACCGGCAGATATATCGGCCGTTAAAACATGTTAGAAAGTATGTCTCAAACAATGATTTTGCTTTACTAGAATTTTTTATTCTCAACGAAAAGAAAACAATAACATATTTGGTAAGTTACAAAAAGAAGACTGAAGATTGTCTGTGATATTTTAAATATATTTGCCTACACACACATTATACTGATAAATTCAAAACGTACAATCACTATAAAAACAAAAGAAACCAAAAACTGCAGTGAATCGAAACGCTGAAGCAAAATTTTACCAACAATGCCCACTGAAGAGATATTTTGATATATTTGTATTGTATATACAATATATACAATTCAATGATATATATAAATATATATATATATATACATTTTGTGAAATCCTATTTATTACAGGCGAGAAAGAAATTAAAAGAAAAAAAATATATTAAAATAAAAATAAGAAGCAAGCACTGGAAAATTTGGATACGGATACGGTAAAGTTTAATAAGCCTGAAACAATCACATAAGCTGAAAAAAATTAAAAAAATTATTTTATAAAATTTTTATTTAATTTTTTTTTATGTAAGAATTTTTATGGTTGATTTCATTTAAAATCGAATATTTTATAAAACCTCAAAATATCCTATCTCTATAATGTTTTTGACCTTGAAAAATTAAAATGAAATGCTTTTAAGAAGCGTAAACAATTTAAATTAAAATAAACATTTTCTGCTAGTCACAACAAAATTTTTCAGAAAATGCTGAAATAATTTATTGAAATATTTTGCACCAAAGGCCAATTTAAATTTCTCAAATTTCTTCAAATTTAAAATATACCATGATGTTTTGTAATTTTTTACTTAAATTTTTGTTAAATCGTTTTATTTAGTTATTTATATTTATATAGATCATGGTAAAACTGCCAAATTTTTTATTATTTATTTAATTTTGGTTGTAGTTAATTTTGACAATGTTGCCGTGTTTGAAATAAAGAATTGTTAAAAATAAAAAGTGTTTTTTCCTATACATTATGAGAGTTTTATAATGAATACTATACAACACAAATGGTCTCCGACTTCAATAAGATAAAGGTTTTGATTTGTAAGTACCTTTATATTGTATAAGCCATGTGGATAAATCAGTGCGAATGAAACTGCATGAAATGGCTTCAAACAAATTTGGCGTCGGACAGCATAGCATATGATACATACTGTGTGTATCTACATCAGGTATGTCAAACACGCGGCCCGCCAAGGCCGATAACCAATCATGAAATAAATGCATTTTATTATATGTGCCCTTAATTATCATAGTGACTAAGTCAGTAAACCAAAAGTTTTTTAGTTAATGTGTTATTTCTCACTACATTCCCTTAAATAATTATAATCTGAAATAAATTTTATGAATTTTTAAAAACTAGCCCCGGCCATTCGAATTCAATTCGGCCATTCAGTCACAAAATGGCAGTATAGTCGCAAACTATTCGTTAGCAGTCTGTAAACGTAAGCTATTCGTGTTGCCATTAACGTAACGATTTCGTGTGCGATCAAAACATTTTGAGCTTTGTGCGATTGTTGGACCATCTTACCACTACACCATCAGTGACAACAACAATTTCGCGGGTAAGTCATTGAAGTTGTACGAAAAATTGCAACGTTGGTGGCCTGCTTTAGCAGTCATCGAATAAATGCTGTGTTCTAGTCTAGGTTGCACATAACAATTTGAGATGTGTGCGTTCCCAAAAAATTTTCTTAGAAAAAAAGAAACGGTACCCATACAAAAGTAGGTTTGACATTTTCACAGACATTTTTTTTATTTTGATTGGTCAATAACATCATGCGTTTGACATTTTAATCTGAGTTTTAAAAATTTGTTTGAAAGTTTTAAAAGTTTTGTCTAAAAAACTCAAACTGAGTTTTAAAAATGATTTATTTATTTATAACAATAAGTTACATTAAATCTAAACCCAATAGGGGCTAATAGCTTACATTTTAAAGGAAAAATTAAATAAATAATTAAAAGAATTCATAGTACAAGTAAAGTAAATTAATATATGAATAAAGCGATTTTAAAGAGATTCTTTCAATTGTTAAACGAAGTCATAACTTTTCTAGAATCCAAAATTATGAGTGCGGATTATTAAAAGACGATCAAACCGAGAAAATCTGGTTTTTGCGGGTGACTTTATAAGTAAACTTAATCTTAAACTACAACCAACGCAAGCAGCAGGCTGTTACAAACTTGTTTGATAATATCAACATTTTTAAACCAAAAAATGGTTCAAAACAACCAAAATGTTTAGAAGGGCTCCATTATTTTACTATTCATGATTCTGAACTTTTTTATGCAAATGCCTCAGTGCCTTAATTTTTGATGTGTAAGTCGCCGGTTTTTTCACAGCATTATATGCATTGTTTTTAAAGAATCCATATTTTATATAATCTTCCGGGCATTATACAAATTCATTGTAACATAAAAACATTTCCTGTTTTGGTCTAATAAAAGGGCTCCTTTTGACTAACTATTTAATTTGACTTTTAGCCGATATTACTATTATGCCTATTTATTATAAAATCTTGCCCTTGTCTCAGGGTAACCTCAGGATAAACCTTAGAACCAAACGCAGTATTGATACTCGTACACAATAACTTTGGAAGGAATTTTAGTTTATTCTGTCATGCATTTTGATCAAGATTAACCATTAATGTTTAAACGATTTTATTATAAATACATTTCTGCTATTTTCATTTTATAAGTTTTATTATATACAAATAATTTTATGTTAAAAGTTTTTAAGAAGAACAAAGAGATCACACCCTTTATTATATAGGAGTAGAGGATAACAGTACATAGATATAATTTATTTATGGAATTTATAATTTTTTTTTAGCTTATTTAATACATTACCAAAATTTGGTTGAGATAATGACTCAAGGAACGTCTACAATTTAACGTTTTTTACCAAAACGCAAAAAAACGTGATCCACATCAGTACGTTTGCCATAATTTGTCGCCAGAAGATCATCCGATTTCGAAACTAAAGCTGTAATACATGATAAGACAGATAACAGTTATTGCGGTTGGAGTTTAGCAAAGCTGGAAGGAGGTCCCGATTGACGTGTATACAACTTACCGGCGGCTTCATTTTTAATATAAGTTCTCAAAGCGTTCGACAACTGATCGGAATTCTCGAGGGCAATGCAAACTTTCTTGATGTGGACTGGCATCTCTTCGAAGATGCCGGGCTCGCAAAGCGGAGCTATTTTAGAACAACTGCCGGATTCCATGAATGTGAATAAAACGGTAGCGAGCATAATAATAGTGGTATAATTTTTCGAAGACATGCTGTCACAACAAAAAAAAAAGATTTGTAAGAGAATTTATTTAATTAGGTAAGTGTGAAGTTATATACATTTTAAATAAATGGAAAAATGTCACTGATATTTTTTAAATTTTAATTCAATATGAATTTCTTAAATTCATACAAAATTAAACTTAGATTAATTTAAGAGGAAACTTTTCTCCGTTTATCTTTCGCTTTTCATTTTTTTTCCTTAACTTTTCAAAGAAAACATCATCTTTCCTTAAGTGACCCCGTTTTGACCGTCAATTATAAGGACGCAACTGAGCTTTTTTGCCAATTCGACATAAAATAAACAATAAAAATCATCGCATAACTTCAATTCCTCTGAGAGAGGAAACATAAAAAACAAAGTTTTCTGCTTTATTCCGTTCTTCTTGTAACTATAGTACGAGTATTTATAATTTCTCTGTTCATAAGCTACGAGAATTGTAAAAAGTTAATGCAATTTTGAGTTTACCCTTTAACTTTAACTTTTTAATAAAAACGATTTCAACGAGAAGACAAGACGGCAACTTTTTCCTGCCGAATTAATATAATAGTGAACTATGTATTATATTAATACAATAGTTTTTCAGGGTTCGTAAAATTCGGTGAATATTTTAAATTGTTTTATTATTTTCAATTGCGTGGAATCACTATAGAATGACAAGTATTGTATATATTTAAATTTTATGAATAGAGCGGTTACCATCACGCTCAGTTTTCCTCAGAATGTTACCAGTTTTCATGAACTTTGAGCTTTTAGCGAATCAATCACGTAACATAAATTTCTAAAATTCCTGAGTTTTAAGACCGATTTAAATATTGTGCAAATTCATTTTTGAAAATGTTGCCAAAGAAATTACACATAATCGGCGGGGGCTAAGGCGGGATTTTTTGACATTTTACTTCTCAGGATTTTTGACGGACATAAGACACAATTGCAATAGCTTTTGTTAGATATAAAATATTCACCCCCTTTTTCTGCCAAAATATTTAGTGTGCAAATGCCTAAAACCTATTTTTAGGATTTAAAAAAATTCATTCTCTTAGGGTTCCAAAAATTAAATAATTTGGTAAAAAGTGTAATATTTATCGTGAAATATAACCTGAACCCTTTTAGGACTGACTGCCAATATATTTTTGCGTGACAAAATTTCTCCTACAAATATCTATAAGTTCATTCCGAGAGTTTATAATAACGTCTCGTATTTATTATAAAACTTGAGTTCTTATAGACATTATCAATTCAATGTAACTATTTTTGTACAGTTCACTTCACTTCCTAAAGATCTGGATGAATTGTTTTTTCAATTAAAAACACTCAAAGCAATTTAAAATACGGCATCCAGAAGAGTTTAAAATATGGTTTTTATAACTATTGAAATCTTAAGGTTTTGTATACCTACTATTGCCGGCGATGGAATGTCCACTCCACCCTCTTATACCAAGAAGGTAGCCGACCTTTTGATACAATTCAACTTGAAAACATTAAAAATGTTCTTATGGCCCGAAGGCACGAGGAATAATCTACAAAATGTAATCATCAGTTAGATACGTGACGAGACAGAAGCGGATTTAGCTCAAGTGTATACAGATATAAATGAGCCAGCCGAAGACAAGTCACCGGATTTTACAGTGATAATTTTTATTCATTTTTCCAGCTCACCGGCACTCGACAATACCAAAAACAAATAAGATAAGTTAATTCAATGTACGAGCAGTAAAAAACAACACTTGTTGCTTAGCAAAAAAATGTATGCAGTGTGATCATATCGTAATTTGCCACTGTTTGTGTGTGCTCGAGGCGGGGCAGTGACAGGATTAACAGCATCATCATCATCAACAGCCGTCTTTATTTAATGTCATGGTATTGGTATTTTTATGAGAAAGAGGCATTTACTTTTAATTATACATACTTTTAAAATCTGTCTTAATATGTAGTCTTAGACTTTGGGGTAAAAAAATGCGTTTTTACGTATTTATAAAAATTGCAAAAAAATTTTAAATTAAAAAGAAAACTTAACAAATAATTGTAAAATGGTACGCTTTTTGGCTCAACCTGTATGGAAATTACACCAACGCTTAAAGTTATATAAACATATATTGAACACATGTTTATGCTTGTGTATCAACACATGCATGTCTATACGTACATGTTGAATAGTTGTCACAGTAGTTATGAGTGTTGGTACGTCACTACGTGATGTGATGTCGCCCGAGAGGCTTAAAAAACAAGTCTGCAGAGAGAAAACAGAGAGCTTTTCATCTGGCTTCAGCCAACGTGACAGTGTGTTAGTGTGTCTTCTCTACCAACGAACATATGTTTATATTTTAAATTTAGTTTAAAATAAATTAGCAAAATTAAAAATCCGAAGAGGATCGCAGTAAAAGTATCTAAACCACTTTGACCAAAAACCATTGCGATTACTTTTGGCGGATTAAAGTTCTCCTAATTCTTAGCCCACTAAATTGTCAGCTTATTTATTTAGTGAAAATAAGGCCAAGCTAAAAAGCCAAGTTAATAGTGAGCACATGCTAAAAAAGAGTAGTATTATTATTTCTTAAACTCAATAGTGATACTAAATTTTATTTCAATTAAAATTAAAAATATCACAGGACTAAAGTTTTCATTTCACTATTAATTGGATAATTTGTGTTTGAAACTAAACTAAAAGTAAGACAAATTTTGAGTTCAAAATACTTTTAAAGCAAACATGCTTTAACACAAATGTCCCTTTCTTTTTGAATTGATGTTATAAAAAATTAAAAATTATGTATGTATGTATTAGATGAATTAAAAAAAATTAACAATAATCCATTAAGAATATAGAGAATAAAGAATAAAATAATATCCAGAATAGAGTAATCCAAAAAAATAACAAGATTAAAATTTGTAAAAGTAAAAATCAAAATTGTATTAAAACGTAAAAGGAAAATTTAAATAAATATTTTTTAGTATGTATATTGAAAGAATAAAGAAATATGTATGTTTTAATTAAAATAAACCAAAAAAATAATAAACATAAAAAATTATACAATATAAGTAAAAAAAGTAATAAAAAAACACTTAATAAACAAATATAGAAAAAATTGTTTAATCTCTACGTAAATTCTTTGTCTCTTTCTTTGATTTTGTTTACCTTAGATTGAGCAGAGCTACCGCTTCGTAGTTTATCAAATAGTCCAACGTAATTTTCACAAAGTATAACAATAATATCAATACACGAGTACTCAAGATGTGTACTTGCTCAGCATTCGCCCGCGATTGCTATTTATGCCGACAAGGATATCAGCTTTTATCTTGCGACTGAAGCTGCTCTGTAAAAAATTCGCAATGCTTCGATTGGCGCTCGTATTCACTCACTACATTTCTACCCGTCTCCTCCACATCCACCTCGTCAAATCACCAAGAAATGTCGACTCCTCATTCGTGACTTGTGCGTATTCTGCACTTGAAGAAGTTGATGGATGGACGGACCCACTCGGTCGATCGGCGAGCTGCCTGGCTTCGTTAATCCAACGAGTGTGAGGGGGTGGATTCAATGTGGCTCGATAGAATGCAACAGGTTAAATTCAGTGCCTTTGGGTGATGGAAACATTTGTGGTATGACGCAGTTACTCAATTGTTGCTCATTTTAAGCGGATTTTACTGATGTTAGGTTTAGCCGCTAGTCTTTGTTTTATTAAATTTTATATCAGTTTAATTACTCGTATTAATATATGTTTTATTTTGAACTTATTGTAGAACTTTCTACTCTTTTTTTACACGAAGAAGAAAAGTTGTGCTTTTAACAACTAAATTTATACACATTTTCTAAACATTAATGTATGGACATAGTCTTATACATAAATACATATAAACTGATACAATGGCGACCGATTAACTTTGGTTGATCATGAAATGGTAAAGTTTTAATATTATAAACTTTTAATATTTTGAAAACATAGAAGAAAAGGACATGAATATCAATATCATATCAATAATCATTATGATGTTTATGAAATGAAAGGCTCTTACGATATATCGGAAAAGGATGGATGGTGGACAAAATTTCGAAAGTACAGTATAAACTTGGAAAGTTAATTTTTAAAGCAGTTTGCCGGCTTAAAAGTTAGTTGGAAATGAAAACTAAGATCTTTTTATAAGATCTCTCTTAAGAGCCTTTTTTTATAAGATTTGCATTTTAGTTCGGAACTCTGCCCATTATTCCCATTATTCAAAAAAGATCCTTTTTGATGTGAACAATCCAGGAAAAGCAAAGCTGGAAGGAAACCATAGAATTTACATTAATTTGTAACCTATTATGGATACCGAAAATTATCATGGATTATCAGTCTTTTGAATTAAATACTTCAATCAATTATTGAATTATGGCAGATATTTATAATTGCCAGAGAATATTTTGTCTCAAAAGTCGTCGTTGTTTTGCATTGAAATAAAGCACAATTGACCATGAGAAAAATGGGAAAATTTTTTTTATTATGCTGGGATTTGTGAAGTAAATCGTAGCAATCCAATTAAATGGCTGTGAGAACGTGTCAGGGATGCGTCGCTTTCGTCACTTATTTCTGGGTCATCTTAGTGTGATAAAAGTAGCTAAGAGGTTACTAATTTAATTTATTGTATTAGCTTAAAATGGATTTTCTCTTCGCATTCATTCTAAGGTAATACAATATAAACAAACATCATCTCATCCAGTTAATCAAATTTCTTCAGAATTTCTTTTGATTTTTTCGTGAAGTTCTCTCAGCCAATTAGTGTAAACATAACCACACTCTCCATAATATAACTGCACTTTGTTAAAAAACATTACACGAGTATATGCATTATATTAAGAGGCTTGCATTATTTTTAGTAAGATAAGAATGAGATGATGGTTTAATAAAAAAGAAAGAATAAAATTAGAAAACAGCGTTGGCTTAGGATTTCCCCAAATTAATTACTTACCTAAAACTTAAGGTAATAAATAAGTTGTAAAAATCCATTTCTATAAAATATTATGAAATGTGTGTTTTTCGGAATTTAAACTTTAAACATAAGAACCGCCTTTCCCCTGTAGATGTATCCAAAATCAATACCTAATTAAGAGACCTTTTTTGCCCTGCACAAGATTTTTAAAATTATTCAATGAAATATGGGCATACACCAATACACCAAGAGTATTTAGGAGTACTCTTAAAGGGAGCTGGCGTTTCCTGGCAGTAAAAAAATTATTAAATGAATGATGCAAATTTTAACACACAGCACTATGATACAAATCTGATAATCCATTCCATTCAGAACCAGCCGCCAGCCGGTCTCCAAAATTGATCTAACAATTTATATGTACTTTCTATGGAAGGCTTAGGAGAAATTAATTTTGTATGCATATAATTTGAATACGTAAATTGCATTTTAGTGATAGATTCCTTTTTTTATGGCCACATCTTTCATCTACTTACACTGTTCTGTGTGGTTACTGTAGCTACGAGTATTGTAACGCCTTCAAACGAATAAGCAAATAATTTGCATTTTATTTACACTCTAAGCAAATGTGTAGTCACTCTGATTAAATGCATACTTATTAGTTATTATCTGAAGTACAAAATTCTAAGGGGATAAAATTGGTTCTAATCCAAGAGAATACAACTTTGCAATCAGTTTTTGTTTAACATAATTATTAGAGCAGTTTAATTAATAAAGGCTTAGTTAAATTCAACGGTGTAGTGCTATAGCGTTTGAATGGAGTCAACGCTCAGGTTCCGTCAACGCTCAAAATTTTATGTCACTTCACAAGAATGTTAGACCAAAGTTTTTCATTATAATTCTGTTTTAAAACAGCTAAACTTCAGATTAAAAACTACTTTTATTTGGGAGAAAAAACCGTTGATTATACTGATTAATCGTACAAACTTAGTTCTCACTTATTATTAACAAAAGAAATGGTCAATAGACAAGATGTTCTAAATAATTCTAAACCTTAGGCCTATTTCATTGTTCTAACTGTATATAAGCGGTTCTGCTGTAGTCATAGCATATCCCAGACTTTGTAGTGCCCTACGTACACCCGCAAGCACATTAGGATCTTCAATAGTAGGTGGCAACGCAACTAGCTCGTTCCTTGCAAAGTCAGCCATTACTTTCCGCATCGTCTTGCCGGAGCGAGTACGCGGCAGAGCGCTCACGGGTGCTACTAAGCGAAATGACGCAATAGGACCAACGACATTGCGTATCAGCTGTATTATTTCTGCCGACAGTTTCGTTTCGGTCTTAATTGTGCGTTTCTTTGGGATGTACAGACAGAGTGGAACCTGGCCTTTAGTTGGTTCTGGGACCCCGAATACAGCTGCATCAGCAACATCCGGATGGTGCAATACCGCATCCTCCAGACTGGAAGTAGAGATGCGATGGCCAGCAACGTTTATGATGTCATCGTCGCGCGCTGTCACAAAGACGTAACCATTTTCGTCCCTGTAGCCGGCATCCATGGTATCGTAGTAGCCCTATGCAATTATTTTCTTGTACTCCTATTGTTTATCGGACTATTCCACCTTGAGCTTACCGGATACTTTTGAAAGTAAATTTGCTTGAACAGTTCATCGTTTTTGTACAAAGTTGACAAGTTGCCAGGAGGCAGCGGCAACTTAACTGCGATTCTTCCTAACTGGTTGGGTTCACAGAGGCTGCCGTCCGGCTGCAAGACCTTAACTATATATAAAAAAAAAAGTTTAAATTTGTAAATTTTGCTAATAATAATAAAGCTTAATTAACTTGCAAAGAATTACTACGTTACGTTGTTCGTATTTACGTAATCCACACTTACTGTTGAACCCAACAAAGGGTAGTCCTGTGGTATATTTCGGTGTTTGCAAACTATGACCCAATCCCATACAAGTGGCCGCTATGGCAGACCCTGTTTCCGTTTGCCACCAGTTATTTAAAACGGGCACCTTAAACACTGACTTTATCCAATTCTTCGTGTCAATGTCACAATGCTCGCCGGCGATAAAGACAGAACGTAATGACTTCAAGGAATATTTTTGGCCATACTGGACTTCGGGGTCAGCACGACGTAACACACGAAAAGCTGTGGGCACCGAAAAAAGTGCCGCGACCTTATGTTGCTCAATAATGCTGTAAATCTCGCAATTAATCCCGACCATCATCAACCACTGTCAGTGGAAAATTAATACACTTACCGGAAGTATTGGCCTGGATCAGGTGTACGATCTGGCTTGCCTTCGTACATGACGCTAGTCGCACCGTACAATAGCGGTCCGTAGCAAATGTACGAATGACCCACGACCCAACCAAGATCTGAGGCTGCCCACCAAACATCTTCCGGGTTCATTCCGTATATTGTTTTCATTGTGTACATCAAGGCTACCAAATGACCGCCGATGGGGCGCTGCACACCCTTTGGCTTGTCCGTTGTGCCCGATGTGTACAATATGTAGAGTGGGTCATTAGCCTCCATGGGAACGCACTCAACAGGCTCACTCATATTTTGCACTGTACTCCACAAAATATCGGTTTTAGGGTTCAAAACCTGGGAAAAGCACGACTCTCGCTGAAATATTATACTGCACAGCGGTTTCCATGTCGACATCTCAATTGCATTGTGCAATATATCCAGGTAAGATATGATTTTGCCTGGTTCGACACCGTAGTTGGCAGCAATTACTAACTTTGGCTCGGCATGCTCAATGCGCGTCCGCAGCTCATTGGCGGCGAAGCCCCCAAACACAACCGAGTGTACAGCGCCCAGACGTGCGGTGGCCAACATGGCCATAATTGCCTCCGGTATTAGCGGCATGTAAATTACTACACGATCGCCCTTCGTGACACCAAATTTCGACATGCCGCCAGCGAGCAAGGAAACCTATGAAAAAGAGGAAAACACTGGCGTATTTAGCAGGGCGGGGTCGACATGTCTGGGGCTCTAGAAACCCGACAAAAACTCTTGAAAGACCTCAAATGAATGCATTTTCCACTTTTATGCATTTAATATGTCAACCTATACTCGTAAATACAATATTTACAAGATGAATATATACAGGTAATCCTCGTATAATACGGTACTCTTACGAGTATAACATGGCTTCGCTTTAACCTTTATGTGGCCGAGAAGGTACATGATGGAGAAAAACAGTCGTGATCACAGACTTTTCACTCGTCAGTAGTTTTTGGGTTTTACCGAGCATTTAACATACATATGTATCTTTTGTGGGCACCAACTTTTACCTGGTCATAGAGCTCCTGATAAGTTACGTGACGCACTGTATTCGTCAGAGGGCTGTCATGTATAATCGCCACCTTTCCGCCCTTTCCGTTAATTACGTGTCGATCGACTGCATTGTAGCAAGCATTCAAATATCCGCCCACATACCATTTCGTAAAAGGTGGATTGCTATTGTCCATCACACGATCCCACGGACAATCCCAGTGAATGGATTGCGCCAACTCGCTCCAGAAATCGCTAGGACTCTCAAGAGAGCGGCAATATGTATCCAAATACATAGGATCATGTATATCTTCGGGGAAACCAACTTTTCAAGAAAAGAATGTTAGAAAAAATGTTAGGGATATTTAAATTTCGATTCAATTATGTATAATTAAATAGCTTCAGTTCAGTTAGGTTCATGAGTTAGGCTCATTAAATTTAATTAGCGAGTGCTTGACTGGCGCGGCAGTACACTTACCTCTGAATGTCTACGAGTATATGATAAAAATGTTTATATGGTGAAAAATATATATTTTTGTTATATATGTACATATATATTACATGAATATTCCGAAAAAAACGTATAGGGCATGAGTAAATTTAATGATACGCTTAGGCAGTTCACGCATTTATTAACGCTTCTTATGACTGGAATAAAAAGCTAAATACGATACATTCATTATCATTTGTTTCACAAAATACACCGAACAGTTTATTAAACATTCTTCACATAAGAAATGGCTTACATACAATTTGCACTTTAAGTGAAATTAATTAAATGCAAATAAGAGCAATAAATTGAAGAGTAATAAGCAAAAACTAATTACGTCAACCTACTTAATATGTATATTTTAACTGATAATAATAACTCGTAATAATTGTGGTTCTTTTTTGCTGCGTGCAACATTGGTTGCATTCAGGACAACAAGCTGTGTTGGCTTTTTGCTGTTTTTTTGTCTGAGGGGGTTAGAAAGGTCAGAAGGGCTGACAAAGCCGTCGCCATTTTTTCTAGCCAAAAATTTGTATGCTGGATCTGCTCAGAACTTTCTTTTCTGTCACTCATTTTCAGTGTTTTGTTTACTTCTCGTGTGGCGGCCACGTGGAATTTGGCAATGAAGTGTTGTTGTTGTTTAAATGTTGTTGTTTTTCAGCAAAGACTCAGCAAACGTATTTAGAGCACACGATTTATTCTGACAAGAAAAAGCCAACACACACAGCTTGTTGTCCTGAACGCAGCCATTGTGAGCCCTTAACTTATAACTTCGTACTTCAATCTGTGTAAAAAAAGAATTTTGATTCAGACTAATTTTGATACAAAGTATTTTCCGCCGAACCTAAATAGGTGTTCTGCGACAAATTAGAAAGGTTTTATACACTATTTTATTAATATTGAAAGGCGAGTGCATTCTCCCATGATGTTTATGATGTCGAGTACAAGCAGACACCATCTTTTCTCACACCGTGCACATGAAGCAGATAAGGTATATGTATGAGGCGTTTTCTTTGAAAGTACAGTCAACCCTCCTACAACGCGACAGATACGTTCTTAGAAAACGTCGCGTAGTAGGAAATCGCATTGTAAGAGACATGAACTTTATAGAAAAAAAGGGGTTAGGTTCCAAGTATAAAAAACTGCATTAAAACTAATAAAGTAAAACTTTAATAAGTTAATATTCAAGATTTTATTAGAAATCCTTCAATAAAATTATAATAAATTAATAAAACAAAACAAAATAATTCACGTTTTTATAAATTAAGAACTAAATAAAAATTCAAATTTATAAAAATTAAAATATAAAACAGAAATGTTGATGCATATTATTTATAATATAGTAAATGGAGTTAATTTTTTACATACAAATTTATGCAAAACAACCAATGTCAAATTTTAAATATTACGTGTCGCGTTGTAGGGGGGTTTACTGTACTCGTAATAATGTACGAGTAATGTGTATGTTTAACAAACTGTTCAGTGTATTTTATGAAACGAATGATAATGATTGTATCGTATTTAGCTTTTTATTCCAGTCATAAGAAGCGTTAATAAATGCGTGAACTGCCTAAGCCTATCATTAAATTTACTCATGCCCTATACGTTTTGTCGGAATATTCATGAAATATATATGTATATAACAACAATATACTTTCAAAGAAAATGTCGAAATGATTAGAAAACCTTTATTCTGGTATGATCTTGATATTTTCATCCAATTTACAGAACAATCCTTTCAAAATCTAGACAATTTTCATAAAGCAAAACATCCTTATGCATAAGAATTGCATTGCATTCAAAATTGCAAACTTGTAAATATGTACATATGTATCTCGAATTAAAAAAGGAAGGACGTACACCACTTTCAAAGAAAACAAACGTCTCATATTGTTTTTATTCCCTAATTTTTTTTTCAAAGGGGCCACTCTCTAATTTTCTGAAAAAGGTATTGCCTACTTTTTACCGAGATTCTTTTAAAAAAATGGAAACAAAATCAATATACATATTTATGACATATGGAAAAATTAAACAAAACACTTGCACTTTCACTTTTTGCGGAAATACAAAAAACCACTTTTGTTTTCTGATAGAATTTTGATACTTTTTCACGACGACAAAAAATTCGTTATTATTACAAAAGTTTAATATTGTATTATTTAAAAACTATCCATGGATTTTTGATTTAAATCACAACTTTAAGCATCCAACATTAACATCGCTGAAAACTTTATTAATACTTTTAAACTTTATTAATACGACTAGAGAAGTATGTATTTTAACTAATTAGCGGTTAAAAGAAATTACCAACTAAGGACATAATTTTTTCAAAACCAAAGCTTACAATTTTCCTTGCAATTATTTTTGATATTTATATTATTTGTTGCTGTCATTTTGATTTTAGCAGTTCGAAATTCTTTAACAATTCAGAAATTGAACAATTTCGAAATCCTGACACTCTAAAATTTTTAAACTTTGTATTTATCAGAGCTATTCTTCGATCAATCAATATTGACGCTGTTACTAATTTCACTAATCAGAACACAACTGTTTCGGTAAAGTTTATACAGAGCTGAGGCTCTCTAGACATCCGGTTTAAATACGATTCAGCGGTCTATTAATGTATCCAATTCGTAAGCGAAATACAAGAAACGAAGCTTAAATTATTTTTCAGCTCTGTTGAAATCATTAAATACAGAGTCCAGCGAATTCATTATCGCTGAAGATCGATCGATAAATTATTGCTTCATTTAGAATAATAATTCTTTTATTTTATCTAGATAGAGTTACTAATAGACAACCAGATTGTGCAAGATGTATGAGCAAAAATTATATTTGTGTATATTTTTATATATTGTAATTTAAAGCATATGTAGAAACACAGCATTTCGAGTACAATGATCCTTAAAAAAAAGAATTTAAAAGATACCAAAAGTTGGGAAATCCAAAAACAATAGAAGAGGATTCTTTAATCTTAGCCAGTCATCTATGGTTTTAGAAAGCAGGACGGCGTTGAGGCATTTAACGATGGGGAAAAACAAAGAACGAAGAGAAAAGGGCAAATTAAAGGAGGCACAACTACCATCACATAGAATAGTCGACGCTTTAATACCTTTACAGGCGGAAAAGAAATGATATGCGATTTCTACCTGCAAAGAAGATCGTCTGGAGACGCTACGACAAAAAACTGTCACTCTCAAAAACTGACTGACTGTAGAAAACTGACTTTTACGTACGGGAATGATTACTTCCCGTAATTACTTACAGGCATTAACGGGACACACTTTACCAGCGGTTAATGCCAGTAATACGCGAGACCCCTTAACAGGTCGGCTAGCATAAGCCTAACCTAACCTAAGAGAGTATCTATGCCTGTCTCGCCCCCTTTAATGCGTTACAAACGGAAGAACAAAGTGAATACGAAGGTTAGAATTAAAATTAAAACAATAGTGCTACATACGGAAATATATCAGTACATATATCAAAACTTTTTATTACTATATGCTAAAATATGTATTTAACAATTTTTCTTTTTCTTCTCTTGTGTTTGCTTTTTCGATTTCTTCTTCGGTGGTAAGTGCTCTGCCAAGTGCTCGTCGACCTGCTCATGCATGCTCTTTGCCATTGCTTCGACACTAAATCCTTTTATATATGGTTTTACAAGCTGAAACGTAAGTTTTTCATGTTGTACATTTCGAGTGTCGAGGCACAATCGCACGATAACTGGATCGAAGGAATGAAAGACAATGTTGCCGCAACGCTGTGTTTGATCCTTAAAAGAAACATTTTTGTGAATTTAACGATACTTCAAAATATTAAGATAAATATATGTACATTGTCGTTTAAAATTATGGCGTCTAATATGGTGTTTACATAAGACGTTATTCTAATTTAATAACTACAGGAAAAAATCCAAGATTTATATAAATCCGTCTTATGTAAACACCATCTAAAACTATACTTATAATATATGTACATACATATGTATGTGTATACATAATATAGAAAACATCTCCCTAACCGAAAGCCTTGGTCCGGGTTACTTAATTCTTTAATTAAGCAAACTTTCATCATTTCGAAAATTTATATATTTATTTCAGGTTGTTTCTTAAATCATTTTCACAATTTTTATTTATCTTAATCTTATCTTAGTATTTATCTTAACGATTGCTGGTCACTTTAAAGCTCATTTAATATAATTGATTGTGCAAAATAATAGATCAAAATCGATAAGACCTTGCACAATAATACATTAACTGAATATTTGGAAAAATTCACTTTTCCGGTGTGCCAAAATGGCATTGCTAAGAAGTTATAAATTTACTCCAAGCATAACGTTTTAAAAAGATAAGCATATGGATGCATATGGATGAGTGCCACGTGCCAACTCCGTGTTAGTCGAGTCTCGTATGTAACTTGTTGGATGCAACTTGTCTGCATCCTCTCGTAACTATCATACGTATTCTGAGATTCACGAACTATTGAATCATCTCGTCTTCGAAAAGAGACGATTTTTGTTGTTGTTTGCAATTCAATTTCGAGACGATTCAATAGTTCGTGAATCTCAGAATACGTATGTATGACTTGTTATTCACCACGATGGCACGTTAACATAATGGCCGCCTTTCTATTCGGCCGTGCCAAGCAAAACGTTGTTTCCTTCGCACCCGCATGTTAATAAGGAATGCAGTAATATTGTTTAACAGTAATTCTTACTGTCTATCGAAACAGGGTGTAGTGAATAATAAAATATTTATTTCTATTCATGAACAAGTCTAATAATTTTTAATTATAGTATTTGTTCAATTATTCTCGTATGAGTTAGCGCCTTGTTAGCGCCTGGCGGAAGTGTACGCCTTTCAGTCTTTCGAATGTGTCTTTTTGCAATTTTTAATAACCTAAGTTACACATACATATGTATATACAAATTAAATTAGCAACCCAGTAGTTCAAAGTTTCGTCGATGACATCGTCGTCGATGAAGTCTTGCAAGACAAATTCCTATCTGTCGGCAAAAGTTTTCAATTTGTACATAGGCTTGTCTTGCAGATGTTCTCAACGATGACGTTATGTCGTGCAAGATTTTTTGAAGAGTAGATAAATTACTGGGAATTTCTAAAAAAAATTTTTTTAAATATGTAATTTTATTGCTTACATTTTCATTGAAGTTAAACAAAACTTCACTCTTCTCCATTTGTTTTGTTTTTCCATCTTTAGGCGTATTAAGATAAATCGTACCCTCAAGACCGAATTTGGGAATTAAGACCTGTAGAGCATTCTTACGCACAAATAATATATAGCTGCAATGGATGATAATACAAACAATACAAAAGTTAGTCAGTTGCCAAAACAAATTTACAATAATTGAATGAAAATGGAAATATTAACGGTCATAGGCGGAAAAATATATTACAAACACTCTAATATTTACCCTTCTTCATCTTGCGTTTTGTCGCGGAAAAACAAATGCGTATTTAAAGCTACTGATGCCCTTCCGGCGTACTGTGCCATTTTGTGACGATAATTTAAATTATGACAAAGTTCTTCATTTGATTTCTTATCAAGCAACTGTGGATATGTTCTTTCAGAGCCAATAGAAATGGCCAACAGACGATGAACTACGATATCGGAATATCTAGTGCAGATTTTATAATAAAATTAATAATAAGATAAGACAGGCAACGAATATATAAACAAACAAACCTTCGTATAGGTGACGTAAAATGCGTATAGATTGGTGCTGCTAAGCCATAATGAAAAAATTCTTCCTTTTGCTCTGTGCCACTTATAAAATATAAGGCCTGCATCATGCAACGTGTTGTCAAAATACGGATCATTGTATTGAAGTATGGATTATTTGGCTTAATGCATGCGTCTAAAGACCTTGCCAACTCAAAGCCAGAATCAGTACATATTTCGAAACCTTGATTTCGTGCTGCTTTTATCAGTGGATCAAAGTTGCTCGGCGGTGGTTTTGGGTGCCGCCTCAACATAGCACACTCTGGGAATTCTGATACTATATGCTGAGCAACTGTGGTGTTTGCCAACAACATAAACTCCTCGACCATAGAATTAGTATCACGCATCTGTTTGGCTTCAACGTCGAGCGGTTCATGTGTTTCACTGTCGACCTGAAAGCGTATTTCTGGTGACGCAAGCACAAGGGCGCTAAGTTAAAATAGATATGCAAGTGTTATAGCTAATGAACTAATTATGCTTATCGCCTTCATCAAATACCTACCCATTTTCCATTCGTCGCTTTTTCAAGATTTTTGCTAGTCGGTTTAGATTTCTAAGCGACTTTGCAATTTCATTCTGCTGCGACGTGTCATCGATAATCAATTGCGCCTCCTCGTAAGTCATCGCACGCTTCGATTTTATAACACTTTTGTGGAAACGTTTTTGCAAAATGTTTGCCTCCTGATCCAGTTCCCATATGCATGAAAATGCAAAACGCTCTTGCTCGCCGACCAAAGAACATAAATTTGAACTCAGCAACTCTGGTACCATGTCGATACGTTTGCCCACTAGATAAACGGTGGTGCCACGGCTTGCTGCCTCTTTGTCCAAGGCATTTGCTGGCTGTATAAAATGGCTGACGTCTGCTATATGCACTCCCACCTCAAGGTTGCCATTAGGCAAGTCGCGGCAGTGCAGAGCGTCATCAATGTCCGTGCAACCTGGCGGATCAACAGAGCAAATATAAAGGTCGCGCAGATCAACACGTTCCTCGTAGTCCTATAATGTTGTTTTAAATTATTAAATTTTCTGAGTAGGTCAAGCGCCCCCATCCACATACCTTCTCCGATATAGTCCAAGGCATTTTAGGCAAAAAACTTAAAACCTCTTCCGAAAATTTACTATGTGGCACATCATGTTCCAATAGGATCACCTCGTTTTCGGTGTTCATATCACCTAAGGGACCCAAACAGCGTACAAAGTGGCCATGTGGATAGCGTGATGATCGCGGCCATGAATCTATACTCACAACAATGCGCTGATTGTATAACTTTTCTGCTTGGCGTGTCTCAATGCGTACATGTGGAATCTTCCGGTCTGCTGGCACAAATATATGCCTTGTTGTATTTTCTAATTGACTTTTTTTTAAAATACCGCAGTACTGCCGCCATTTTCGTCTTATTATGCCCACAATTATACCGGTCGGCCTCTTTTCTGCAACACTCTTTCGAAATAGTAGTAATTCACCTTCGGTACGTTCAACACCATCACCAGGATCATCATCGTCGGCTTCTTCCAACACAATATCGCTGGGTGCCGACCATTGAGATTCCGGCAACAATTCAATAGCCACAATATCACCATCAACAGCGCGATTTAACGCCTCACGACCTTGTATAAGAACCTAAAGTTTTCAGAGCAATAACAAGGTAATTTACATGCAATTTTAGTATGCCCAAAACATACTGGATTTTCAAAAGTCTCAACCGAAACCGCTCCCTCCAAATAGTTTTCACGTGATGCTTGAAAGGATCCTTGGAGTAATTTCTTCGAATTTATGCCATCCTGAATTTCCCGAAAACTCAAATGTGGGGGAAACAAACTTGAAGTCTTTTCTATTTCGAACGTCTTGCGTGCATATTTTTCAAGTAATATCGGATGCTCCTCCAACGATTTAATATATTCCTCAGCTGACGAAACTAATAAACCCTCTTTTAGAGCCTTCTCTCGATTGGCAGTATCCTCCGTAAGTAAAATAATGCGAGTGCGTACTTTTCCACTCTTATTAAATGCCTTTCCTTGCTGACTAAGACTTAAATGATTGTCATACCATTTAGCAGAAACGCGTATGGCACGATCATTGCGATCGTTGGCGGTTTCACCGGGCTGTCGTTCCACATAGGTGTCCCTATATTGTGGATATCCGAAATTAATCCATTCTATTGTGTATGGAATAAACTCACTTGTGATGTTCATTAACAAAAACGTAGAAGCCTCTGCTCTTCTGTTGGATTATATCGCGAAATCGTTTGTAGACAACCGTACTGCGGTGCTTTACCTCATTCAAAACTGTGCTCAACACAATCACATTACATATAGCATCTTCTTCCAAAACATCAATTTGATCAAGTACAATATTTGTATCCAGGATCAAAAAATGAGGAAATGAAAAAAGTGTGCTGCGAATTAACCTCTTCCCAAGCAATGCTTCATCGAGCATATCCTGTTTGCATTGCTTGCAGAGCTCAGCGCCGCAGTTAAGATCATCACGTAAGTAATGTTCACGCACTATCTATGCATCGTCCAAGATTCAAATTGTTCTGAATTATGGTGGAATTTGTTAAAAGTTCTTACCTTTAAAATATTGCCGCGCTTGGTTTTACGCGTAAATTCACGTATTGTTTGCATTTTTCAATCGACTAAAACTTAAGCAAAATCAGAATCTCATAAATCCACATAAACACCAAGTTGGTCCATAAAGAATTATAAGCGGGTTAGTGGAATGTCTTTAAGGTTATGGAAGTGTTCAGTTTATTAGGTGAATTGAAGAATTGTCCATATTGTTTTGCTATAAGCTACCATATGGTTTTACTGCAACAATGCCAGAGATAAGGAGATTGGAAACTGCTGAAGTTTGCACAACATAGAAAAGAACCTATTACGAAGATTTTCCGATCTAAATACAATCGAGTCGGACTAATAATTAGAATATGAAACAATTCAATGGTAATTATCTAAATTAAAAATGTACTTTTAGTGATCGTGCTAGAAAGTATTCTCACTTCTGTGGGTCGTCATATATTGCTGCATTACAACCACATTACAAGTAATGCAGATTCCAGGGTAATCAACACTTTAGCTAGGATGTACTTAGCCCTAAAGCCCTAGGGCTAAGGACGCCCTACTAGCCGAAAACTGTTATTGGAGATAATCTGTGGTATTTCGTTTCTAATAAAGATTATTAATAAAGACTACATAATTAAGTAGTTGTTGTTTTCACTTTATGAGGTAGTTTTGTTGACGAATTAATCCTGCAATTGAAATTGGTAAAATTGGATGGACATAATTTTTTTATTGCACTTTCACTTTTCCGTTCAAATGACAAATACAACGTTTTTATTATTTGGCTTCTACGACTTCCCGGCGAAGACAAAATAATTGAACAATTATGTATAGAGATTTTTGTCCCTCTGGAGTCAATAAATTTCCTGGGATTTTTCTAAACCTCAATGGCAACTATCTTTCTTCTCTGGCTCTCACGTGGTTAATTGTTATTATAATTTTGTAATTTGAAGGGATTAATGTTCACTAATTTTTGGTTAGATGCATTGAAAATAGTTTATACAAATAAATAATGGTGATAGTGGAGAAGAGCTTTCCTCGTGGAGGTGTGGAAAAAAAAGAAAAAAAGTTGGACAGAGCAAAAGAAAAAATTGTAAGCGTATTATAGAGCACTTTACACCAAAAACATTTTACAACAAACTCCTATTTCTTTCTACTCATGTAGATTTTCGGTGCTCTGCAGAAGAAAATAAAATCAAAGACCCACAAAAAGATTGGCAAGTCTTATAAAAATAAACAGTTGGATGATGGCATTGAGAAAGTCTCAGCAGAGTTGCTTAATTATAACACAGTGCAGGATGGCATGACTCTGATGGGTTTGGTTAAGGATGTGGATCAATTGTATCTGAATATCTCGTTGCCAGGACGCATGGTGGGTAGAGTGAGTGCATTAGAGATTTCCGACTCTTATACGAAAGCAACCAGTGATTTTTTGGAAAGCTCAGATAAAGGCGAAAACTATAAACCTCTAACAGATTTATATCGCGTGGGACAGATTGTGTACGGAAAAGTTACCGAACTAAAAAAGAACGAACATGGTAGTCGCACCATTGTTAACTTCACTCTGAAGCCGTTTGAAGTACATGCAGGCCTGGCTTATACGAATGTAAAGAAGGGTTTCATATTTAATGGTGCCGTCGAAGAAGTGCAAGAACACGGCTACGTAATTGAATCAGGAATCAGAGGATTACGCTGTTTTATGCCATTCGAAACAACCAAACAAACGGAATTGCACAGTGTGGGCCAATTAGTTTATATGAAAGTAGAGAAGATAACACAAGATAAAGAAGCCGGTACGTGCATTTGTAAAGCTTTGAAGGCACAAAATCTAAAAGTGAAAAATCAGAGCGATCCGAATCTGGATTATATTTTGCCGTCCACAATAGCGAAGTTTAATGTAACAAAAATATTAAAAGACGGTCTGCAAGGTACCATAATGAATGAGGCATTCACGGCCTATATAAACGAGCATCATTTAAACGAACCTCTGGCAAGACCAGAAGACTTTACTATAGGCAGTACGCTAAATGCACGTATCCTGTATGTAATGCCATTAACAAAGTTTGTTTATCTCACTTTGAGATTGGATGAGACTACTTCAACTGCAACAGGTACCATTGCACCAAACACGGTACTGCATAAAGGGGATATTATTGAAAATGCGCAAGTTCACCATTTGGGAACTGGCGGTGTTATTTTAATCCTGAAAAATGAATTTAAGGGTATGCTATCTTATAAATCCATTAAAGTCAATTACAAAGGTAACTACGATCAAGACGAACTACTAATAAAGTATGCAAAAAAGAGCCAACACAAAGTGCGCATTCTTTACTATGATCTAATGGATTGTATGTATATATGTACAAATGATCCAAGTATTGTGAATGAGAAAGTCTTTTCTCTCAGTGACCTACAAGCAGGGCAATTCGTAACGGCCATTGTGGAGTCACTAAATCCAAAAGTGGGTGGATACTCCGCAAAGGTGGGGAGAACTAAAGGTAATTAGAGTATAAAAAGATTCCAGTGTTTCAATTTTTTAATATAAAAATTTAAAGGTATTATCGAGAAACTCTTCTTGGCGCCTTCTTCAAAATCGTTGGATTTAAAGTCTCAAGTGCGTTGTCGAGTGTTAGCAATTTGCCCCGAGCGCAATATAGTTTATCTCACCAATCGTCCGGAATACATGAGCAAGACGTGCAAAATACTATGTACATTGCAACAAGCCGCAGAGAATTCCATTTTTGTCGGAACAATAGTCCAATGCTGTGAAGATTACCTGCTGGTGAAATTCTTCAATAATCTGAAAGGAGTACTGCATAAACCCAGCCTCACAGGGTATATGACCACGGAGAAAAACGCCTTTTACGAAGGTCAAACTATGCAATTTCGCATCGCATCGACAAAGGCAGATCAGATTACTTTAGCCTTGCCGGAAGATGTTTACCGTATGGGAGAGATTTGTCCGGTCAGTATAACACAGGTTCTAGAATCTGCCTTAGAAATCAGTATAGCCGACAACAATGAAAACTTAGACGGTGGTATTAAGGGTATAATACCACTACGGTTGCTCTCTGATTTTGATGATTTGTTGTACGCTAAACTGCGCATGCTTCAAAACGGCGATCGAACGCAAGCCAGCTGCATTGTTAAGAATATATTCAGTTTGCGTGATGTGGACTATTTCAGCACAAACATAGTGAAAGATTGGCGTTCCGTACAGCCTGGTGACATTTTACGGGGATTCGTTAAAAATGTTGAAGGGGATATAGTAGACATTATGGTCCCGGTTCACGGCTATAAAAAATTAGTTAAAGTACATTACAAAATGTTACTAATGAACTCTATACGAAAATCCAACGTGACTTTAAATCTAGAGCAGGTCGTTTATGTGAAGATTTTAAGCAAAGAGTTGGCGACCAAGACTCTGACTATTTCGGCGAAATTGATTGATGTTTGGGATGGCAAATTGACCAGTACAGCGTTATATTTTGAGAGGTTTGAAAATTATGCTTTATTTTCTTCTTACATCGACTGAATTTGTAATGTTTCTTTTCCAATATCTTAAAGATATCTTAAAGAGTTGAAAGAAATTAAGAAGGCTTACAAAAAGCAAGGCTTGCCCATTGCTGCTTTCACTCTGGGTGGAAAAATAACTGTCGAGTTCCTGAAAATTGATAGCCATACTCAGGATTGGCACCTAGAAGAAAGCGAGAGTAAAATAACAACTATCATCAGGTCATCTATTGTAGGAAAATCAAAACCCCCGAAGATTGGTGAAAATCTGGAATGTTGTATACTATGGATTGACTATGCCAATCATGTAATTTTCGCTACGAACAAATCATCCGATATGGACCATGTAACAAAACCTAAAAATATTTCTCCAAATCTGGTCGGAAAATCTGGAATTAATGCAAAAATTATCTTAAAACTGAATAATATCTTCATTTGCTCTCTTAAGAAGGGACCCAGTCCTTTAGTTTTCTGTCCCACAAAACTTCATTTTAATGATTTTGAGAACTCTTGTAGTTTTGGTGTTGAAGAAGGTAATTTTTGCAAACTTGCCTTCATTCACGACTCGAAGCCGATTGCTGTAATTGAAGCCATTTGGAAGCTTTGGAGGGATGTCGGAACTAAACGAAAATCAGAACAACAGACTATGTCGAACTTGGAGAAGAAAAAGGCAAAACTGCAAAAATCTGAAGTTGTTAAAAACGACGCAGTTGATGAGAAAACAAGCACGCAAGAATGCCCGTTGGCACCAAACAAAAAAGAATTGAATAACAAGAAACCCTCGATAGAAAATACTCAAAGTCATTTATTCTACGAGGACAAAAACCCAGACGCTGACTTATGTAAGCTTCTAGATAATGAAAAAGGGAAGCCGTCATCAGCAGCAGCCAACAAGAGTCGCCCTGTAAAGACTAAGCCGCTATCTCTGCCTGGCGTCACAGATTTTTGGTCCACCGATACCTCTGATATACTACTAAATAGTAGCCAAACAATAGTGTCTAGTGACGAAGACGATGACGTTGCTGCTGAACAGTTGTCAAAGCGTAAAAAGAAGCTTAGTGCTGCCGAAAAATTCCAGCTTCAGCGAGAAGAAGAGGCCCGATTGCGTGAAATTGAGGAAAAATATGCCGATCCCAAACATATACCCGAAACTGTTGACCAATTTGACCGCCTGGTGCTCTCCGAACCAAACAACAGTAAACATTGGATTAATTACATGGTGTTTCATTTACAATCGACCGAAATAGATAAAGCACGAGCAGTTGCCCGGCGTGCTGTTAAAGCAATTTCGTTCCAAAACACGGACGATCTGTTAAATATTTGGATTGCTTTGCTTAATCTGGAGCTTCGTTATGGAACTAAAACTAGCTACGATGAGACTTTTAAAGAGGCGTTAACCTTTAATGATCCCAAAAAGGTATATTTTCGTACCATAGACATTCTCAGCAATATGCAAAAGAAGGAGGAGTTAATTGAGATGATTGGCTTGATAACGCGCAAGTTCAAACAAGACCAAGAGACATGGCGAATTGCGGCAAACGCGTATTTTTGCATAGATATGAAAGAACGTGCACAACAATTGCTTCATAAAGCACTAGCAAGCCTTCCCGAACGTGACCGTACGCTGAAACATATGTACATTTTATTTAAAAATTTAATATTAAAATTTTTGTTACAGACGTAAATACAATCGTTATGTTTGCTAATTTGAATCAAAAACTTGGGAACAGTGAAATGGCTCAGACGTTGTTGGATCAAGTAGTTACTTCATATCCAAAACGAGTTGATATCTGGACGCAATATGTGGATTTGTTAATAAAGTCAGATCTTATTGATTCAGCACGGTAACAGATCTCTTTCGCTATTATGAAATATGCAATGAAACAATTTTCTACAATTTCAGTTGTGTTTTAGAACGTGCGGTTCTCCAAAAAATTCCATTGAAGAAAATGCGTACAATTTTCAAGAAATATTTGGAATTCGAAGAACGTTTCGGAACAGAAGCAAACGTACAGAAAGTAAAAAAACTAGCTGAAGAATACGTAAAGAATAACGCGAATATATAAAGTGTAAAATATAAATTGCTTTTCACAAGAAAAATAATTTTAAAAGGGTATATTATGCCTTATTATATGCTAAAGAAGAAAAAACTTAAATTCAGAAATATTTAGAAAGCGAATAATTTAAAATACAATTTAAATTTTTCATGTATATATGTGCATATCTACAGTATCAATCCACCATTTATAGCACCATTCACGTTGAAGTCGAAGCAAGTATTTCGAAGCGGCTGATGCTGTAAATGGTTTAAATGAATTTATTCTAAAAATGCCCGGAAGTTGCATCGTGCCAAGTATTAGGCTGCTCGCACACTGCATCAAAATTTGTGCTAGGACACCAAGTCGCTGAAGTTTGCTTCACGGTAGCACGTAGTAATTAGGTCAATAACAGTTTTTAAAGTTATTAAGTTGGGACAAACGACTACATTCTCCGGCTAAGATTGATAAACTTTTCTCTTTGTAAAAATAAGACTACTTCTTAATATACATAATAAAACATGTAACTATTTAATGCTTGCTCTAAAATTAATTTTATAATTAGAAATTTTAATCAATGCATAATTTTATAAATCCTTTAGGAATTTGTATATGACTTACGTTTAACGAGGAATATTTTTGGTCTCTATATAGTATGTTTTAATTTTCCATCCTCTTAATATAAATATCAAAGTAAACAAATTTTGTTCTTATAAGTTTAGATATGAAGTCGACATGCACTAATGTAAAAATAGCGCGAACACAAAAGTCTATCGAATACTTTCTATTTTTTTAAAGAACTGAAGTAGAAAAGTTTATCGCTTAGCAAGCATTCGTATCTGATTTGAGTCCCATTTTTCTCTTTATTGCTAGTCTTTAAATGGATATTGATGACAGCAACAGAAGGCTTAAGATATGGAATTAAATAGTCCGAAATTTTTAATAAGCCATCCCTATCGTGTACTAAAAGAAGTCTGGAAAGTTTTTGTGTGTATATGTATAGTCTCTTTGCAGGTTGATATCATATAAGAGACTTGAATACTACATAGATCATTTACAAATCTGTGTCCATTCCATCAACTCCCGAGTTTAAATCTGGACTGCAAGAGTTGTTATTTTCGAAGAAATCACTAATGTCGTTCGACTCACGAAAGGGATCACTAACATTTCGATCTGTTGATTTTTTATTTTCACTTGCTTGCAAAAGTTCCAATATAGGCGGTCGTTGCCATAGCACAAGAGCTGTGCATGGCTTTTCTATTCGAGTGAGCAACGCTTGTGGCAAAAAAGCAGCCTTATTTTGCTCTTCATTTAACTTCTTAATCTCCTCACACATTGTGATGCGTTGAGCCCTTTTCAGTTTCTCTTCTAACTCCTTGGCAGTAACTTGGTAGTCACGGTACGTTAAGTTGGTAAAAGTTTTGCCGAATGTTGTAGTCTGTTCATGTGGCCACGTTGGTGACGCATTCGTCTCCTGTATGTAATCGCTGGAAATGTGTAAACCGTTGAAGTGCGCAGTAATTTTCTCCTCGGAAATGAACTGCTTTGCTGGGCTATATATGTATATGAAAACGATATATAAATAAATAAATACAATATATTGTTGCAGTTTTATTCATAGCACTTACTGAGGTGGTAAAATATCTGACTTTCGCTTTTGATGCAGTTGTGCTCGTCTCTGATCCGCGTCTTTGAGGATGGTGTTTTGAGCGCAGAACTGCATTACATTATCTGGGTTTTCCATGTTTTTTGTTGTCACTGCCCAAGGCATGGAATCTAGATTCCAGGGTGTATCTGCCGGCAAAGGCACCATTGGTGCAAAAGACAAGTGCTTTTGTTGATGATCATTTTGCTGCTGTTGAGTGGCATTAATACCGAGTTCTCTTGATCTATAAAGTTTTTGAATTTAACAGTTTCAGATAAAATGTATGACAATTCTGCACTCACTCCATATTAAAGTATTTTATTGTCTGTTAAATTTAATATCGTCTCTTTTATGATTTGTAAAACAAAATTAATTCATCAGTTTGTTTGCCAATTGCATATAAAAAATTTAGCCCACCCCTCAACATATGATAAGGTTGCCAAGTCACCAGGCTCTATTGGTACAAGCCATTTAAAATGGGGAAATATTAATATGAGGTTTTGGAAATATGAAAGTAGTGGAACGCCAGAGATAAGAGATTCCACAGAGATTATCTCTGTGGAACACTCATCTCATTACTAAATAAATGTATATATATATCTCTTTTATCTTGGTTTTTTTTAGTTCATACTATATTCCAAAGTATTGTTTAATTCTATCTCAACGTGACCAAACGTAAAATTCTTTTAAACAGTCTTTAAAAAATTAAAATCTTTCGAAAAAAGGTGGTGGGTGGAACGCTGTTCAGGTGCGTTCTATGACAAAAACACACTGGATATTATTATTCCTTATTGCATTTTCTTTTGTTTTCATTATGGTCGAGAGATAAAAACAAGGTTAAATAGGTTTGTGCAAAACAATAGATAAATTAAATATATTGTATAAAACAATTGGAAGAAAGTAGTTAACAAAAAGTCATAGCAGTAAAATTTAATTTTGTTATTCAGTGTTACATGTTTAATATTGGCCCCTCAACATTTTGTCCAGAGCATCCTTTTTTGGTTTTGATAACCTCTTTAATATGCATCGTAATGTAATATGAAACGTAACAAAATAAGTACTAATTATTAGTTAAAGTAAAATCAGTAATTGCATCCATGTATGCTCCTATCTTCATGTTTACAGCCATATGACAGCTATCAGAAAAAACAAATCTTTGACAGCTATAATAGTCGCTGAATCTTCCTATTTTTCCCGTCAGCCAAAAGAACCAATTATGCGTTACGCCCAAGTAGTCATTGGACCTGCAGGCAGTGGGAAGGTGAATGAATTTTCTTTAAATCATCCTAAATTAACAACAATATTTACATCCTTTCAGTCTAGCTACTGCTCATACATGCAACGACATGCGCAGGATTCTAAGCGCGTGATTGATGTAGTTAACCTGGATCCAGCTGCCGAGCAATTTGAATACCAACCAATTGTTGATATTCGCGATCTCATTCAACTCGATGATGCGATGGACGACGATGAACTTCGTTTTGGACCAAATGGAGGATTAGTCTTTTGCTTGGAATATCTTATACAGAATTCTGATTGGCTGAAATTGCAATTGTGTGGTGGATCAGATGACGAAGTTGAAAGCGAGCCAGATGATGACTACATTCTCTTCGATATGCCCGGTCAAATTGAACTGTTTACACATCTCTCTATGGGCAAAGAGTTGGTGAAATTGTTGGAATCTTGGAATTTCCGTATTTGTACGGTATTTTTAGTGGACTCTCAATTCATGATAGATGGTGCAAAGTTTCTTTCTGGCACAATGGCTGCGCTTAGCGTAATGGCAAATTTAGAAATGCCGCATGTAAATGTTTTAACCAAAATGGATTTACTAAGTAAAACGGCACGAAAGCAGTTGGATAAATACCTGGACCCAGATGCGAGAGCATTATTGGGGGATATTACACAGGACTCTTCATGGGGACGTTCACATCGAAAACTGTCGGAAGCCATTGGTTCGCTGATTGAGGATTTTAGGTATGTTTTTTTAATTAATTTTTATTAAGACATTTAACCGTATTTGAACCAGCGTTATTACGCAAATTTTTATATATTTCTATATATTTGTCAGAAGGTTTGTACGGCAAATAGTTAAAAACTGAGTTCAAAAAGTACACAACGTGAGCGAAGGCGACTGTCTTGCAATAGTATTAATATGCTACTTTACACGATATTTGAAAGGGCATAGTGTTGAAAACACCATACAAATCGGTCTAGTGGCTCAGAAGTTCACTTCAGCCAAACAAAAACAAAAATCAAACAGATTTCTAATATGTACATGAGATAGGTTAAGATTTATTTAAAATTTATACAATTATGTATATGTAATGCGTAATAAGAGTTAACAGTTAAAATATATATTTATATTTTGTTAGAATAATCGCATAATATTCCATTTACAAACTGCAGTTAAAAAAAGATTATACTTAAGAAAATAATTTTCTCAGTTTTGATATTAAAAGCTTTTTATGCTGTGGTGATCTTAGGCTTCCTTGTAGGGTGGAAAGGATGATTCATATTAGATAAGTCGGGTGGATTCTTTTCGAACTCCTCAATTTCCTTCAAGCCCTCATTAGCAACTTCCCAAAGTGAGGCGTATTCCTGCTTAAAAGTTCCATACCATTTTTTGATCAACGGATAGGGCGCTAAATCAAATCCAATGGCTTCCAAACATAAAGTGGCTGTTATTAGTGCAAAATCTGCAATGGTCAAGTTATCTGCAGCAGCATATTTCGTCTCTGAACGTTTCAGATAAGTTTCAAAGACGGCCAATGCATTCTTAACTTTCTTCAGACTCATTTCCGAGCGCGGATAATCGAAAAAAATCGGTGCCATAACGTGCACACTTATGCTAGAGTAATAAAATCCCATATTAAAACACAAACGCTGATTGACCAGAGCTCGTTTGGAAGCTTCTATTGGATAGAGTGAGCTGTGCGGAGCATACTTGTCGCAGAGATACTGCATTATAGCAATACTTTCCGATAAATAGAAACCGTCATCATCCAAGACGGGAATTTCCTTTTGGGGATTCATCTGGAGGGAAAGTACTTGTATTACTAATTGAGTTGATATTGATTGAGACGAAAATACCTTAGCATATTCCTCGGTCATATGTTCACCAGCGCAAAAATCTATATTAACCAATTCGAAAGGTATCTTGAGAGCCTTCAAGGTCATGCGGACGGCCAAAGAAGGAGGCCCATCCGATACAGAGTACAATTTCATAATTGATCTGAAAATGGATGGATAGTTTTTCAATTTATATTTATACTATACTATCACATAATATTATGCGATATTATTTGTTTTTATTATACTTTGCTATACTACACTATTTGAAGTCAAAAACTTGGTTTTGCGCTTCCACAATAGTTTTCTTATGATGTAATGAAACAAGTTTTAACTTTTTCACTTTTTGATCGCTTCAACTCGCTTGCAATTTAAAATTAACATCAAAAAGCTACTTCGTATATAGGAACCATTAACAGTGAATAGTAACGAATAAACTAAAATTTGAACAAAAATTTAGCTGCTCGTATACGCGCATACATATATGCTGTTTAGAGCAGGTCTAGAGAGACAGAGAGATAGAGAAAGAGAGAGAGAGAGAAAGAGTATGTAATGGTGCTTACGGTTGAAGGTTGAACCACTTAAAACCTGTTCGACGGAGCGACAATCTATAACTTGAATGCAGTAAAGCTTTAATAAAAAGGGAACGTTGCTTCGCCAACGACATACTTTTTTAATTTTACATTTGGAGATAAGATAATTTTGAATCTTACCTAGTTTCTGAACTATCTTTGCGCACCGGCATTCTGAATTTCGTTGTGATCGGTGTGGAGCCATCGCTGTCGCCGCCCCCGCTGCCCTCTTTGAAATCATTAGTATTGCAAAAAACAATATCTGTTAGTTTGGCTGCGTTTTTGGCGTGCAAACTTTTTAGAATTCTTTTCTTGACTTCGGCTTTGTTGGCGTGATGTGAATGTTGATTTGTTACTTTTCTTACAACATAACCTTTTGATGTCCGAATTGTGATGACGCGACTCTTGCATTTGATTACTTTATGTTTGCTTTTTATACATTCCCAATAAGTGGTTGATTGGCGAGCGCTCTTTACATGATATAAATAACTGTCTATGCAAAGCAATTCACCACCCTTGGCTGAACGTAAAGTTGTAACTTTAGAAAGATCCATATCGGATATTATTTCCTCATATTCATATTCACTTTCGTTTTGCCCGAAAAGCGATCCTTTGGAGTTATCTGCAGGCTCTTCGCTATAAGACAATCTCTCTTCAATCTTAACTGTTTTCACCTTTGATGCGTAATCTTGCAGTGACCCTTCTTTCGCATCATAATTCATGTCGGAAACTGTCGGTTTAAATGCCTCCGTTAATGATATCTCTTTAACGTTCGTCTTCATGTGCTCTAATTTCGTGGGCAATGCGGGCAGTTCCTCATCATCATCGGAATTCAAAGCGCTCGAAAGACTTGAGATGCTTTCACTTTTTTGGCGCTTCAAATTGCTAAACAAGAATTTAAGAAACATACACTAAAGTAATGCGTGAAGAAAAAGATGCTTTCTTCCGAATAATAAGTGAAAAAAGTGACAATAATATGCATACCTTTTTTTATTTTTTTGCTTTATTTTATAACGCAATTTTGAAATTTTTCGGCGTATTGTGTCCATTGAATTAACGACCACATCCTTTAGATTACCGCCTAATTCTTGCACCGATGACTTCAGATATTCCATTGGCTTCATATCGGTTGCGTTTGCAGCCTTTGCCACAAATTCATTACAAAGTCGCGCTTTTATTTTTTCAATATCTCTGGAATGTAAATGTGAACCGGAAGCCTTTATAATTTTTAAACCGCTGTCAACTTTCATGTCTGTCGTGACTCTTGCTCTGCAACTATATATTTTATTGCGGCGATGAACGCAGGTCCAGTAGATTCGTTTTTTATTTGCACTCTTTGAATCGAAGTGATATAAGAAGTTATCAATACACAGCAATTTGTTTCCTTTGGCAGACGGCAGTAAACCAATTTGGGTAAGGTCCATGTTTGTTCTTTCACTTTCTTCCAAAGGATCCTCTGTATTGTTGTCATCATTTGATGCTAATTCTTTTGGATCATATTTTTCTTCCTCTTCAATATCACCTTCAACCTCTTCTATGACATTTTCTTCAAAAATTTGGGCATTATACGTTTCAGGTGTAGTTTTCGTTTCAAATACATAAATATTATCCTGAACTTGAGCAGTTACCGGAACGCTAGACGCAACAGTTGGATTTATCATTTCTTTTAAAAATTCTGCACCGTTTACTACGTTAATTTTCTCAAATTCTTCTATATTTTTCAGGATTGGGGGCTCCGAGGCGTCTGCTACATTGCTTTCAGCACAAGAGCGATTAAAATTTTTGGTAAATAGCTTTAAGAGTTTATCCTGGGCATATGGTGAGTGTGTGTGAACGGAACGCCTTTGCTTTAATACATGCTTTCTATCATGTATGCGTGTAGTCTGTATGCGAGCCTTACATCCGTCATCCCGCCTCCTGCTGCACTCCCAACGGAAGGTGCTGCTGGCATATGATATTCCTTCCAAGCGGTACAAATACCCATCAACACAAACCATATCGCGTCCATGTGAAGTTTTTAGCATATAAATGTTGTTCTTTTTCAAAGTCGTTGGAACTGCGTTAGTGTCAAGACTCTCAATCAAAGAGTCTGTATTTTCAGTATTTGTTTTCTTGTCTAAATTCTCAACACCCTCATTTGCTCTTTCTTCATAACCAGAGCCGCTATCATCCCATTCGACCTTCATTCTTTTTTCTTCCGGTACATCGCTCCCGTCGTCCATATCGTCTTGCAACCTTAGCAGCCTCCGTTTTTCAGCTTTCGCCTCCAACGTGCAAGGTTTGCCTGCCAGGTTGGCTATCCGTTTTCGCTCGAAAGCTTTTGAAATCTCCTCTGGAGAACATTGGTCGTGTGAATGTGTCCCAAAGACCTTAACCACCATATGTTTAGCCTCGTCGTCATCGAGGATTTTTGTTATGATTCTTGATCTGCATGGTACCACCTTATCTTTCCGTCTGTTGCAAGACCAGCGATATGTTGTCAATCCCCTGTCATCGTAATAATAAAGAAAGCTGTCTACGCACAGCATGTCGTTGCCCTTCGCGGAGCGCACCATGTATACCTCAGAAATTTTCATCTTTCAATGGTCTCCGGAATTTGTTTTCCAATTCCCAAATGTTTTCAAATACTTTAAAAACTATATGCACACACAAAAAAAATTCCCACAATTGTGGGAATCCTTATTTTCCGTTCTGATATATGTAAAACGTTTCCGTGAAAATCACAAGCTTTTATTCATTTGGTGGGTTCAGGGTTTCAATTAAAAAAAATAGGAGGACATGGAATTATTTACTACTTTCGTAGTTATCTACTGCTAAACAGTAACGATAAAAGTATATACAGTCAAACCTCCTACAACGCGACAGATACGTTCTTAGAAAATGTCGAGTAGTAGGAAATCGCGTTGTAAAAGACATGAACTCTATAGAAAAAAGGGGTCAGGTTCCAAGTATAAAAAAATTGGGAACAGGTTTACCGTTTGAGCCATGCCCCAATTTTCTTACTTTTTTTTGTTGTTGTTGTTGTTTCTGGAACTGATTCTAATGAAGCCATCAGTTTTTGTCGTTCTCCTCTAGTTTAAGAGTTATAGCCCTCTAAAGTTTGGAATTGACATGCCTATAACTCATAAACCAGAGAAGATATTTAATTTCTTTAAAATAACATATTTCCGAAAACTGTAGTTTTTATGCAAATCGAAATTTTTCATTTTTAGTACCTTTTTTCCATTTAATAATTTTTTTCGTTTCAAAGTGTATAGTTAACCTACTAAATATTTGGAATAACAATAAAGCTGAGACCGTAAGCTTTCCTAAAGTATTTTTTCATTTTGATCAGTTTAGTATTTGAGGAGAAAATTGCCCTTAAAGGTCAGAAGAACGTAAGTAAAAACTACTTTTTTCCATTCTACTACTATTAAGCTATTAATCTATTGTTGGGAATTGTTGGTTAAAAATCGCGCTATTTTTCTTAAAAATTTTTAATTTTTAAACGATATAGAAATCTATGGAAACAGCGCCGCAAGCGATAAGGTAAATACAAAGTGTAGGCTTAGAGTGTAGTAGTATAATGGAAAAAAATAGTTTTTACTTACGTTCTTCTGACATTTAACAGACATTTTCTCCCCAAATACTAGACTGATAAAAATTAAAAAAATACTCAAAGAAAGCTTACGGTCTCAGCTTTATTGTTATTCCAAAAATTTAAAAGGTGTATATATATATATATAACTTCGTATTCTCTGGTATAACCATCAGACCCAATTTAGCCTCTCTGTCTGTCTGAAAATCACGATTACAGTAGAACGAATAGTATCTACTGTCGATAGCCGTTACAGTAGAATAATTATCGGCTAGGCTTTTTGGGATTATAGATGGGAATAATCTTACCAGTGCTATGCCAACTTATTATAGTAAATAGCTGCATAAGTCGACTTACGAGCCAATTAAAACAAAAAAAATTCCAAGCATTTTTTGTTGTTGCTTTCATAAACGAGTGTGACTGTCCAAAAATTTTTGCAAACCCAATAAAAACAGCACAACAAACCCTCGTGGATTTCTACACTTAAACCCACATTCTGTTATCTATTTACGAAAATTATAATTAAGCTATTACAAATAAGTATGCATGTCTAGTAGTAATTTCATTAATTATCACGAAAATATATTTTATGAAATGTATTATATGCGTTTTTATAAGTTATAATCGACCGTATTTTACCGCTAAGCGAATTTATTAAATCAGAATAAAGTTATAGATTTAACTGATATTTTGTGTCTTCCAGTTTGGTTCGTTTTGTCCCGATCAACATAGATGATGAGGAAAGTATTCAAGACTTGCTTCTGCAAATAGATAATGTCATACAATATGGTGAAGATGCGGACGTTAAAATACGAGATTTTGATGCACCAGATGAAGATGAAAATGGGATCACTGTTTAGCTGTAAATTTGAAGCTTAATTTTTTAAATAAATTGTTATAAAACTACGACCCAATTTTCTTTTTAACTGCAAATAAATACAATATTTAATGGATTTGATGAAAAAGCGTTATTAAACTTGATATACATATGTACATATGTATCAATATATGTGCCGCTACCTTGCCAAAGTGATTAACTTCATGAAACAAAAAGAGGAGAAAATCTGCAACGTATGTCACTGAGTACAATGTAAACCAATACGCAACTACCTAACAAATTTAGTGACTTAGTGGTGTTAATCATTAATAATTGCGAAATTTATTAAAACTATAAATACATAATAGTTAGGAGTCTTTGGAGTACTTTGACACTTAAATTTTTAAAAATTCACCGAGTGGAGTTAACACTTTGGCAAGTGAGCGACTCGTATATGATTAGAAAATCCAAAGAAAACTATTTAGTCAAAAAAATATCCCTAACAGAATTTACAGTAGGCTTTTCCAATTTTAATACGAGTATATCGTATGTAAAGAGAATTTGTAATATAGATTTCTACAATTCTTTCTTCAGAAATATTAACAATTGGCCTACACATTTTGAAACTAGTATAAAATATTCTGAGTTATTTCTAAGTTGGATTTTCTGAATCCATTATTAATTGTCCATCTTTGTCCTTTAAACGCACCCGTCCGTTCGAGTACCGAGTTTCTTGGCTACCGTCAGGATAAACGAACTTCACTGTCCCATCCGGATACTCCCGCCGTTTATTTAGTTTCGTATGAATTTCTTTTTGGCCATTCGGAAGCGTAAGAATTTTGTCCCCGTTACGCATTTCCTTTAGATTTGTACCATCAGCGAAACGCCATTCTTCCGCTGTGTGTTCGTCAGCGGGGTTGGAAACTTTAACGGAATTGTTGGGGAAGTGCACTTCTACGGTGCCATTCTTAAACCTATGTTCCGTTTGTCCATTTGGAAATTCAAGAATTTCTAAACCATCCAAATATGAAGTATGCCACGTGTTGCTTTCTGCATAGTAGTATTTTACAGTGCCTTCGTTTATGTTCGTCTCTTTTATATCCTTATTAAAATATAACATTCGCACAAGCATGCCATCCGAGGAAATTTTTTTTAGATTTCCATTGGAGTACCATATATCTTTGCTACCATCAGGGTTGACTATTTCTCGTTTGAATTCATTTAAGCTTTGTGCGTTTTTTAACTCTTTTGCATCCGAATTTGAATCATAACTTTTTTCGCACTTCTTCAGTTTTGACAGAGGATCCTCTGCACCGGAACTATTGTGTTTAGATATTTTCCCATCGTCTATATTTTCTTCACAATCCGAAGATGAGGTGCTCTGCCATTGGACGGTCTTTGTGGCGTTAAATTGCGCATTTTTATTTAATTGTGATTTTGATTTTATCTTGGATTTTTTGTGTTTAGTATCAGTGCTGTCCTTAAAAAAGTGCGTTGCATTATCATTTGAATTTTGAAGGCCCTAAAAGAGATAATAAAAATATTTATTTATAAATTAAAATAAAACATTGCTACAATTTCAGAAAAGATTCATATAGTTTATGTATCGTAGTTCATAGCGGTCATAAATTTGCGTCCTCTAATCTTTTTATCATATTTTTTTGCTCATTGGATTCGAAATTTTTATATAAAACATACTAACACTACTTTTTAAATAATGTTGGAATTATAACCTTTAAAGACAGGCATAAGAAAACAAAACTAAGAAAATTTAAAATTTTTAAATAACATAATGGTTAATTAATATAATTAATAAAGATTTTTTATTAATTAAGGATTCCTTTTTTAGAATTTTTCTATGAACATGTGTATGTCTACCATTTTTATGCTGTTTTTAGGTTTAAGCCGGCAATTAAGAGTAACGTATGTATATCAATTACCGGCTTAAACTTCTGTTAGCAGGACTTAATCTACGATAAATGTGTTGTTAGGTAGGACAGCAATTGTCCTCGTGTAGGACAGCAATTTATTATTTTAAACCGTGAATAGTTAATCGATATGGAATTAAATTAAATGGAATTTACCAACTTGGGAGCCAGCTTTACAATATTTCTGTTGATTTCTTGAAGCATTTTATTATTGTTTTCTCGACTTATTCTGAGATTTTCGTTTTGCAAATGTTTGTTTTCTTTTTCCAGACGCTCTATGTCATCACAGAGTTGCCTCTGATCTTTTTCTAAGTTACGAATCTGGGCACGTAATCGAGCCTGTGCAGCTATATGAGATTGCTCCTTTTGCTTTAGCTGTTTTGCCATTTCTTCCAAATCCTGCTTAAGTTTAGCAATCTCCTTGCGATCCTTGCTGTTTACGCTAAATTTTTGCATTTGCATTTGCCGTTCAAAAGCTCGCTTTTCATCTTCCAACTTCATTCTCTCGTCGTGTAAATATATTTCTATTTGAATTTTTTCATCATTTAGCTTTTCCATTGCTTCACGTTGTTCTTGCATGAAGACTGTTTTCTCGAACTCATGTTGTTGTTTTGCTTTTATCAAACTAATATTGTTTTCTTTGAAAGTGGCAATTTCTTTTTCTAACTGATTAACGCGTGCTTTTACAAGATTAATTACATCTTGTAAGTCTTCGGACAAAATAGGTTTTCGCGAGTTGGTCGGCATTTGGTGCCTGTCTTTTCTGTCAGGCGGCAATACAGTATCACTTGCACCTGAAAAATAGCGTTTTGTGAATTAAAATTTTTCCATATTTTATGTCTAGTGTTTACATTTGTTCAATTCGTTAGAGTGTATTGCCGAAAACAATGCCTGTTTGAACTGCTCAAACACCTCAAATGAAGATGATACATTTGTAACAGCCGACGATGTGTCAGACAATTCCTCCGTATATTCGTGCGTATCATTAACATCTGCAAATCGCACGTGTGCTGTTTGCTTTGGTCTGTTAAGTTTTTGCACATTTGGTGTTAAAGTGCTATCGCAATCCGTGTCTAGCCCAGTTATTACTTCCTCACCGTCCTCACTGGCATCGTCATGGTCATCATCATCATCATCATTATTGTCCGTATCAGTCAATATTACGGACTCCAAAGCAGCACCTCGTGGTAGAAGACCAGCAGTTTGCAGGTTATTTTGCACAGGAATTTCGTCCTGATCTTCGTGATTTTGTTGAATTTTCTTTTGCATAAATTTCTTTATGCAGCTAGAGTTCATGTCAATGCTACCTTCATTTGCCTTTTGTTCCAATAATTCGAATATGCTCAAGTTTTCATCAGGATCTTCCATTTCCAAAGAATTCTGAACGGGGCGTAGTTGTTGAATAGAAACCGGTTTTATTTGTTGGGCATCTAAAACCTTGGCCCAGGAAACAGGCTGTTTAGGATAATTTGCAGTGTCCAATACAGCGCCAGAGTTATCAGTGTGCTTAATAGCTTCTGTCCTTTTCTCAACTTTTAAATTCGTAGTTTTCACATCTGGGGTAGAATTATATAGGTTTTCCGACGATATAAGCAACTGTTGGAAGCGTTTTTCTTGATCATCTAGTTCTTCAGTCTTCATTTCCAAATTCTCAATAGTTTTGGTTATTTTCTTGGAAGTTGGATGTGGCTTGCGTGATAAGCAGGAATGTGCATTAGCATATTTATAACGAGGTAAATTGTTTATACGAAAATCATCAGGATCTATTTTAAATCGTTTCTTGAGTCCCTCCCCACGTCTTAGAAATGGTTTTTTAATCCTAACTTTTGGACATTCAATGGCATTGGCGTCCTTTGTACCAACGTTAGCTTTGTTTCCTTCTTGATAGGTGTCTTTCGTCACTTTATTGTTGTGATTATGTGCATTTCCTTCCCCAATTTTGTTATCCAAGTCCCAATCGTCAATAGGCATCATTCCCAGCATTTCGTATATTTTCTCTTGACCCATTCCAAATTCTTTCCGCTGCTTATTTTGTCGTTCCTGCAGGAGCTTCTTTTGCTGCTCTTGCCATTTAGTGAGCTCTTCCAAGCGCCTCACTGCATCATCAGTCACTTCTGGAGAATTTGTATATTGTATCATATTCCTTAAAAAAATTGGAGCGTTATAATTTTTTATAACTAACAACATTTATATGGCATGATTGGCTGCGTTCAGGGAGCAAATCAGGTTATGCTAATTGAATATAGTATTCAGTCAGCGGTGTTGTGAATCGACCGCTGACACGATTTTCGTTGAGACGCAGCATAAAGTGATTGTCGTTTGTCGAACGCAGCAATTTTAGTGTAAATTGTAATGGACTTTACACGGTATTCATTAAAATGGTTACTAAGTCTGCTCGTTTACTTTTCTAGTAAAAAATAGTAAAAACTTCAAATTTTGTAAACAAAGAGAATTTTACAACAGTTATCGAACGCGTTTCTAGTAAAAAATAGAATAATGTAAAAATTTACATTTGAAAGTAAACAAAAAATTATATGTTTCACTCACCAATTAAATATCGACAGTTCTTCCTTTTTCTGGACGATGTTTGCCAGTAAAAAATAGAAAAAAATAGCACGAAGGGGAAATGATTTTCGTTTTCACTTGCGTAAGTTCTTTCAGTTATCGAACGAGTTCTAGTAAAGAATAGTAAAAGTTTGTGCTTTCTGGTACTAGCAAGCATGTTATCGGACGAACCTATTATAAAAACTATCGAATAATTCAATCATTCGATAGTTTTTAGTAATTGGAAAATCATTTAACTAGTAAATTTGTTTCCCAAAATTAGTAATTACTAAAAACTATCCAATGTGTCACTCATATTTTTTCTATAGTTTTTAGTAATTTGATCTCATTTACATGGCTTGAAGTTCCTCGTAGCCAACAAACACATATATATTTACTTAATAGTGAAACATTAATGAAAATAAAAATGAAAGAAGACATCAGTATTAAAAACAATTTTTATAGTATTTCAAGTAAAAATGCAATAAAATAGTATTACATTTTTGCAAAAACCAAAAAAAGAAATATTTAATTCGTTACAACTCTATAATTTATATGGAAAATAACGAAAAATGCAAATGTTAGCGTTTTTTCTATTATGGCTGCGGAATAGATCATGTTAATGAATGAATGAGTGAAAAAATGATTCGATATTTTAAATCATCAGTAACTACCGATAGTTCCAACCAATAGAATTTTTACCACAGCCTGTTAAATTCAATAGATAACCATACGATATTTATTTAATCAGGTAACGATATTGAAGCACTTATTGTGAATTGACATTTACAAATGCAATTAATAAGATTCACAAAACGATTACTGCAAAACACAGCTGTGCACTACTTTTTCTTACTACACACTCTAATTTCCAACTCATAGTTGTTGTACATAGTTGTTGCAATTTAAGCTGCTTAGTAGTAGAGATAGTTATCTCTATTAGTAGAGGAGCAGACTATAGAATAGAAGTTTGTTTTTGTTGTCAATTTTTGTAATGAATTTGCAAATATTGTGAATGCTTATGTTCTTTGGCTGTGACCCTCGCCCATTTCGCTCTTCCTGGCAAATAGTAGAGAAAAATCTGAGAAAGTAGAATGAATGAAGGAAAAGGCAAAGAACGGTCATGACGAGGAAATTAAAATGAATTAAATTGTGAACAATTGTATTCGATTATTTCGCGTGCGTTTCGAATTACCTTTAAAGTAAATAAATGAACGGTATTAACAATATATGAAAAGAAGGAATACGCAAAACTTGAGATTGAAAAAGTTTTGCTCTTCGTAATGCGAAAGTTCTTGTGAAAATGTGTTGGAAATAAAAAAGTTTTATTTTTGGACTTTTTTGATTTTTAGGTAGACTGATAGCTCTTTTTTGTATCGTACTGAGGCGGCCGCGGATCGCGTTGGGTAGGTAGGTCAACTTGTAGTAGTAAATAGTGGATCGAAACTTTAACCAAAGTCAATTATAACGAGATCGACGTTTATTTAAACAATCTTTTGAAAAAGTATTGTCGGTTTCTTCGGTGCTCAGCTATGGAAAGCGAACGTTTGCGTATTACCTTAGACAATCCGGAAAAGACATATTTTGCTGGACAAAGTATAAAAGGAGAAATTTGGATGAATGTTACAAAACGCGTTAGAATACGTGGTAAGTCAAACAGAAAGCGGCTAATGGAAATGAATTTCCAATTGGAATACATACATCCCATTTGTTTAAAAGAGTTTGAATCATTATTCGATATGTGTCAAGCCTTGTGTGTTTTGTATGATGTGTATTTCGTAAAGAGTATTGCGCCAGCCGTCTAGGTTTTGCTCCGACTTGGTTTCATTCATTGATTGGTAAGCCCAGTGGGAAAATTTACTCTTCAATCACTGATTACCTTGTAAAAACTTATTGTTTGGCGGGTAAAAAAATAGGTATACATACAGAGTTTCTAAAAAAGATGTGTTAAACCTTATTTGTGTAATACCTTATTTTTGTATGTGTTAAATACCATACCGCCTTTGTGTTATTTCAATTTATAATTGCAAAGTTTAACACTGGGTCAGTTTTCTGACTTCGTTTTCCACAACAGTTGTTGTTTTTTTATTTGGTATAATTGTAAATGTCAAATTTGTTCTTGTTTTCATTTTTATTTATTTGTGAATGAACTTTGTGAAGAAATTGATATATATTCACAATAGTCCTCAACGTATTTCTGTGGACTTTAACCCTACATGTTGTGTTATAAATCATCCCCCGGGTAAAAACCTGTTTTATTATTGTCATGAAATTTGGCACGAATATTCTCAGTCATCCTAGGCTGTTTGGTACTGAATATGGGGAATATCGGACGAGTGCCATGCCTACTTTTTAAGTAAATATTAATGCAATGTAACTTGGTAATGTAACGAAGCTTAATTTCTCGACTTTCAGTCAGGATCTGAAATTTCATTGTCGTGTTTATCGTATTGGTGAAAGCCTTCGCACAAAAAATTTGCGTGACACGCCCACTAGTATATCGTACTATATAATGAAGTGTTTGTTGAAAAAAGCGGTGTTGTAAATGATTTAATAGATGGCAATTTATGAAAGTGGGCGTCACCTGCCCACTGATTAGCATCACTTCGATAGATGCAGGAGCAGGGTATGAGCTTCGGCCAGGCCGAAGTTACCGCTCTTGTTATATGTACATTTGTTCCTTGTTTTATGTTCCTACATTGATTTTCTTTAACTTCAACCCGATAATGATGGAATCGCTCAGAAAACCACTGCCGTGGCGTGTCCACTTATGGTCTTTTTAGACGAACATCTTCAATTAGATATTCGTCTATGTTTATAGTTTTCAAGTGTTTAAAAAAATGCCTTAAATTTGCAAAAATTGACAGCATCATTCCGGAAACCCACTAGAATCGAAAACGCATGTCTTCTCGTTTTTGCTTTTTCCATTGTTGTTGTTGACCAGCAAAAAACCGAAAATAACAAAGCAGAATTGTTAAGATTGTCCTCTTTGGTGTATACCGAAAAGCAGGTTAGAGCAACGTTTTCCAAAGTGTGGGTCGCGACCGGGTCGCAGAAAAATTCAGCTGGGTCGTGGCAAAAATTGTAAAAACACAAAAAATCTGTAACATTTTGCTCTGAATTTAATATTTAGACTTTCAAAAGGAAATTTTAAATCTTTTGAAACATTACATAAATTTATTGAAACCCATTCAAACTACGATGCAGAAGATTAATTAATTTGTGGATTAAAGATCCTTTTTCTGTCGATATTGAAAAGGAAGAAATGCTTAATCTTAGTGAACAAGAAGTTGATAATTTAATTGAAATTTCATGCGACACCTTGGTGTGCCTAAAAAATAAGTATCAAAACAGATCGGATGTCGAACCAAATTTGAGAATAAAATTATCATCATTAAGTCCTAATTTGAAATTACTGTGTGAGGAAAATCAATATCATCCTTTGCACTAAGGTCAAAATATGTAAAACAAAATTTACTTTATTTACTTTAAGTTTTAAATGAAGATAATGTTTTTGAAGATAAAGTTTTTGTTTTATAATTACTTTGCAATTTTTGTGTATGAAATAAACAAACAAATAACTTGAATTTTAATTTTTATAGAATAAAATTTGTTTTGTAAATAAATGTTTTTTTTATAAGGTGGGTCGCGAACAAATTTTAAATCTCGTACCGGGCCGCGGTCAAGAAAGTATGGGAAATGCTGGGTTAAAGTATTTCTTATATATTGCGAAATCCACTTATTTATCAGACATAATTCCATTGTTTCCATTCGTTAAGTCGCCGGGAATTTATACATCCTCTCCGCTCTAGCCACCCTACAGCAAGCAAAAATAGTCATATTTCGGATTTTTTTAACGCAATAAAGGGATCAATCGAAATTCTGTATAATGGACTTTATTAAACTATTAATGGGAAATAATTTTTCCAAAATTTATAATTTTTTCAAACGGCGGCTGTACAGCATTTTTCCGTCTATGCCTTGTTTCTAAGAGGTCCAGGGCCGGAAGCAACACTCATACATTTTTTCACCAGGATAAAAAACTAAAAATTATTTCCCCATTTTTTGAAAATCCTAGGTTGGCCCTTAATTTTTGTAGTGACCTAATATACTCTATACTTCTATATATATATTCGTGTTCACTTTATGTAAATATACTTTCAAATACTTTACTTTAAATTTGTTTAAAAATAATTTTTTCTTTGACTTTTCAATTTATAAAAAAGATTTTGATTATGAAAATTTTCATTAGAAATATAATATTAAATCGAAGCAGTAATAAAATAAAATCTATGTTCTGTTAAAAAGGAAATAAAATATGTGCATATAAGCTTAAGACAATAATTTGCAACCACAATTATTATGAAAGCTCTTTGCTCTAACTGGTTCTTCAGCCTCATTCCATTTTGAAATCTCTTGATCTGTTAAAGATCTTATAATTATTGGAAAAAATTGGAATCTGTGAATAAGATTAAGTATGTACAGTCAAAGTGCATTACCATCTATATAATAGTAATGAGTTCTCCAACTGGTGTTTATCGAATGACTCAAAATCTGCAAACATATGAGCGAATATCAATACATAGTTATATAGTTTAGTTTTTATAATAAAATAGTTTTTTACAATAAAATACAGGGTTTCTAATTCAAACGATGAAATTTTTATTTTAATATAACTTTTTGAAAATTACAGTTAAATTGTAAGTTTTCAGTACAGAATATCATATGGTCTTCTCATTACGTACTTTTATTCATTACTCAGTTCATTATTGACTTAAATGTTATGAAGAAAAGCTGAAATAAACACAGTCAAAACCATAATCGATACAAATAAAATTGCATGAGCTACCTCCATGCGCATTTTTTTTTTAATTTTGCCATTATATCATTTTCTAGGCCGATTTTTTTAATAATCCTTTATCGCGTTTTATTATTTCTTCCTTACGCTCCTTTTGTGCCTTATTTATAATTTCATCAATTTCTTCAATCGTTGGACCTTCGTCTGGTTTGTTTTCAATGCAGTTGTCATCGATGAATTTATCGTGGGTCCATCGATCCACACTGCTGCCATTTTCGGCCTGAGGTTTATAACCAGGACGTTGCCAAACACGATTGCCAAAACCTTTACGTACACTCTTTTTCGAGATACTTGAAGATTCTCGCGAACGTGAACGCCGCCTTGGCGGTGTAGCTCGCGGTACAAAAGGTGATGGTGTGCGGCGTCGTCCGTACGGATGTCGTCGTCCCGAACGAGATCGAGAACGTGATCGACGGTGACGGTCCCGTGATCTAGAACGCCTTGACCGCGGACTACGACGTCGACCACGACAGCGCTCCTCCACGGATAAGGAGCGTGAATGTGAACGACGCCGATAATTACGCCCACTACCACGCGATCGCTGTAAAACACTGCGACTACCACTGCGACGGCCACGTCTGTGACGAGAGTTCGAACGAGACCGCGAACGGGACCGAGAACGTGATTTAGAAGGAGTTCTGTTGGAGCTAGTCAACGGCGTAGCGATACGTACAAGACCAAATTTGTCAACTTTAACAGGACGTTTTATAGTGAAAGAGAAACGCGGCGTTTCCTCTTTGCCTCTTGGAATTCGTGAAGAGCTTGTTGAAGCAGAGTCGAATGTTGTTGATTTATTGATGATGGGCGGGGGCGGTGGGACTTGCTCTTCCTGTAAGTTCATAGAGGGAGCTTTGGGAGGTGGAGTATCCTCGCGTGTAATTTGCTTGATGGAAGCAGTCCCTAATAACTCCGTGCGCTTTTCAATTTTAGTAATTGATTGCTCATAAAGTTGCAAGTTGTCACTAATTTGACTCTCCACGTTGAATCCGCCGAGAGATCTGAAATGTAAAGTGATTAAAAATTCCACTCGTTCACATCGATGTGAAAATATATAATACTTGGCTGAATCTCTGAATGCATTTTCAGGAAAGTTGAGAATTGTCATAAAATCACAGAAAAGCGAAAGTACATTTGTACTTACTGAAAAGTATCTCTGAAACTGACCGCGCTTGAATTGTCGAGAAGCGATGCCGGCTTATATTTACGACTTTCCTTCTTCGACTTTTTCGATTTTTTCTTTTTGGACTTTTTCGTTTTTTGCTTTTTGTACTTGGAGGCATCTTGAAGTAACTTTCGAACGCGTGTTTCGGTGTCATCATCATCCAACTTCAACGTTGTTAATATTAAATGATGTTTGCTTCACCGGATAAATATAAAAACGAACTTACTCTGAAGTCATTTGGCGGACACTGCAAATGATTGGAGTCCAGGATAGTCTGATTCGTCATGTAGAATGGTTGACTGTAAGGATTCCTGGAGGATGTTAGCAAGGAAGGATCGTCTGCAGCGCCCTGTGCCATTCGTTTACTCAAGGGTGAGAGCGACAAATCTTTTTTAATAGCTCGTCCATGTGACTTTCCTAAAAAAGTTTCAGAATAAGTTAGTTTAACCATTATAGCAGGGATGAGATGAAATATTATTGAGTAAGCGGTTACCCGGCGATTATTTTCGAAAGTATGAAAAGAACGGCACGTAAAATTTTATGCGTAACTTCAAAGGATTCCGAACTAATAAAAAAGGATCTGGATTGAAATGTAAATAAGTCTAGAAGTTACAAAGTGCCCTAAACGCGTGAATGCATAAAGGAAGGCCTATAATGCGGTGAAGGCTGGAAGTCTAACAAAGAACTAAGACAAGACCGTTTCTTTGTATATTACCTGAAAATAGTTGTTTTTTAGTTAATGTTATGGCGATCATTATCTTACCAGAGCTGTCCGAGTCCGAGTCAGTTTCGGTGCCGGTTGAATTAGTATCGCTGGACGATGTGGCAACCTGATTCGATTTATTTTTTTTTTGCTTGGTCATCATATTGACGTCAAACGTGGCTTTTGGAAAGACACAAAAACATAAGTGCACACATACAAAAGACTCAAGTTGAGCAATGTTGGTCAATTTGAATCAACCGATTCTGTAATCGGATTCATACACAAGTACCTGGAATATTTAAAAGATTATCGAATAATTGACTTTCTGGACGATTTTGCAGTGCTTCTAAGCTGAGACGTGCTTGCTCGTGATTGGGTATTATATTTAAACAGTTCCTGTAAGCCTTAATGGCATCCTCCAATCGATTGTCTTCTTCGTAACTGCGACCTAGCGCCACCAAAGTTTCGCCCATATACTTTCGTGCATTGACATGGAACGAATTTAGCTTCAGCGCTTTCTCGAAATCATCCACTGCCTTCAGGAACGAGCCCTTATTCGCATAAAGTGCCCCACGAGCCACCAAGCCCTCCACATTACGTGGATCAATATTTAAAGCTTTGTTTAAACATTGAAAAGCTTCTACGTGCCGTCCAATTTTGAAATGCTCTATTCCTTCCGCAACCGAACTGTGCGAAATAATAATAGTTAGGAAGAGGAGTTTTCTCGTGCATACAAAATGTAAGGATAAGGCTTACGAACCGGAATGCCCACTTGCTGGCTTGTGCCTGCCGCAATTCCTTAGCATATTCCTGTATCGGAAAGGGATGCTTCAATTTTTGCATCAATGTGAAAGTTTCTCTAACATCGAGTCCCATCAGTTCGTATAAAACATCGTAATTGGGATTATGAAACTCTTTTCTTTTTTGAAGACAATCATTATACTTTTCTAATGCATTGTTGTTTGCGGTTCTAAAAATGTGAGTGCATTATATATATGTAGATTTATAAACTTCGAATGTGAAAACCGACTCACCTGTAATACTCTGGTAATTCTTCAGCGGAAACTAATCCGAAGTTGACATTTTTATTTTTGCTAAACTTACTCTTCATGCTCAAATTCAAACGATCAGCATCGACGGAAACATCCACAACTTCACAGCAAACGAAATCGTTTGTTAGAAAATTACGAGGATTTCCTTGCTTATCCAGTGGTTTTGTTATCAATGGTCTTTGCACAGCACCCTGTACAAGACAATTCTAATATTGATAGCTAATACTCTCTAATAAATCACGTCAACCATTGGACTAACCTTGATGGTAACGTCACCTAGATACCGCACCAATGGCTCGGCCGTGCACAACGGTTTTATCATTAGCGGGGCTTGGCTTATGGCCTGGATTTGATAATTTTTAATAACGACGCCGTAGACGACATCGCCAGAAGTTAGTCCTTCGAGCAAACAACGCAAACGTTTGAATTTTTCTTGGTTTTTATTGATAAAAATCTCAAATGGAGGTAAAGCAGCAATGAAAGGTCTGGCTGTAAAATATTTATAGCTAAGAAGGGTAACGTTCAACCACAAAGTTATCAAAATCTTATAAAAAATTAAATTATATTCCAATGACCATACATTGTAACGGAAGAGTAACCGGTGTTTCCATATACATACATGCGTATATATGAACATAAGATATCGGATTTACATTTTATTGTTGTACTTTTATACCGACTTCGTTTGTTACATTCGAGGACATAGTTCGTAAAATACTTAGGACTTACCATACACCAATTTTTCCAGCCGCTCGCTGTCATTGCTGCCAAAAGAGGTAAGGTCTGCCTTCAAGTTTTTATCATACAAATCGAATGCTTTCCGCGAAAAAAATTGATGCATCTTTAAGCGTTTTGCACGATCTTGGAAGGTAAAAAATTTCTGCCTCTCTTGGTAAATTGTGTAGTTCGTGTCGTGAGGCTCCACTCCCCACTTCTGTAGGTCACCCGACCCACGCTCATCTTCCCAAATTTTCTGCAATGGCTGCCCGTGGAAGCACAGAGTTCGCGAAATATATTCTCCATTCATTTTAAACACTTCAAATTAACGAATTGAATATCTTTTCGCTCATTACAACTTTTTCACTTTATTTTCGCGTTTAAATAACACGGAAAGTTATTTCATAAATCTTTGGAAATTTTCTAAAAGGAAAATCGTGAATGTGTGAATGTGTAATCATGAATGGGGCGAAGTAATTCTTACCAAGATGTAATTTGTTTATCTGAAATATTGCTGCTACTTAATTTTGCGTTATTAGCTTTGTACTTACCAGCCCAACGAAATCAATAAGTTGTATATCCGGTAAAAATAGAATAAAAATGAAAATTTCTCAAAATTGAGACCACACTGATGCGAAAATTATTAGCAATAAATTTTCGAAGGCACCAAGTTATTGCTATTGTGAATTCACAGGGTGAACCTGCAATACCAACCAAATATTAAAAAATTGAATAATATTTACTTATTTTATAAATTTGTGAAGATAAACGAAAACAAAAAATTAAAAAGGCTTTTTGTGTTAAATTCGAAAATTCTTAAAACATTTATCTTCTCGTGTCTTCCATTTTGCTATTTGAGAAACATATGCAACCAAGAAAATGCCATTTAGATTTTTCACCATCGGTGGTGAATTTATGATCGTTATTAGTTGTTAATGTATTTTGAGAATACCAAAATTAACTGAACTTAACGTCATGAACAAGAACGCCTTAACAAAACGGGGGAGTACCTGTATTAAATAATGTATATGCCCGGTTAATAATGGATAACCGGGCGTGTACTAGTAGGGGCTACCCCGGCTACTCAGAAAAAAGATATAGGAAAACTATTTACAAACTAGTTTAAATAGTTTTGTTCTTCCGTTTGTAACGCATTAAAGGAGGCGTGGCAGGTATAGAAAAGTATGTATATTCTGGCTCAGAATCACCTCCTCTGTCCCTCCGTCCGTCCGTCCGTCTGTGGAAATCACGATTACAGGAGAACGAATAGAGGTATCGTCATGAAATTTGGCACGAATATTCTTTGTTATCTATCCTACGCTGTTCGGCATTGAAAATGGGGAAAATCGGACCAGTGCCACGCCTACTTTTTATAAAAAGTATGCACTCATCCGTGCTTTTAGCTCAATTTCTTGGCTTGTAGACCGAATTTTCAGCTAAAATTTTATTTCCGAATCCACCATCTTAGACTAAAATATATTCTCAAAAATGGGCGTGACACGCCCACTTATATACTATACCATATAATGAGGTGTTTGGTAGGAAAAGCGGTGTTGTAGATGAGTTTATAGATCAAAATTTCTTCCCTGTAAATTTAAAAAAAAGTAGGTGTGACCCGCCCACTTTTTATCACTTCGACAGATGCGGGTGTAGGGTATATGAGCTTCGGCCAGGCCGAAGATAACGATCTTACTTGTTTGTTGTTATTGTTGTTTTTGGCGCTAATCCCAACAACAACAAAATTTTTTTTCGCTTTCTTATGGTTTAGGAGTTATAGCCCTTCAAAGTTGTAAATTTTCTTGCCTATAACTCCTGAACTATCTTTGTAGCGATACCAATATCATCCCAATATCTGTTATAGTTTAGGAGATATAGGCGAAAAATTTGAAACTTTGAAGGGCTATAACTCCTAAACCATAAGAAAGCGACAAAAAATTTTGTTGTTGTTGGGATCAGCGCCAAAAACAACAAAACAAAAAAATTGGAGCTAGTGTCAAACGGTAAATATAAACCATCGCATTTGCTATAAAGAGGAGGCGTGGTACCGGTCCGATTTTTCCCCATTTTCAATGCCAAACAGCCTATGATGACAGAGAATATTCATACCTTGCACACTTCGAATATTTGCATTCTTGCAAATAAGAACTTTGATATATGAATATGTGGGCGGTTATAATTTATGACAACGCATATAATATTCATTTATTATTATTTATATTTATACTATTATATTTATTATATTTATACTTCATTTATTATTATTTATATGTACTTATTTATCTAAATTAGTGAAAGTGACAATAAGATTTATCATATTCCATAACATTTTAGCAAATAATTTGAAAAGTAAATTTATCAAAATTATACTCTTTCCGTTTTTCATAGCAATCAAGGTTCAACTAACTGGTAAAGGAAAATGTAAATGGATGGAAATTCTTCGCAAGGAATCACTGAATGAGTCGTCGCGTAGTCTTTTCTACTCCAGCAAAGAGATTTATGTGCACGACGATCAGCCGCTGAGTTTCTTTGAACCTCGTGGTGTCGAGTTGGGCGTGGGCGAGCATAGTTTCGAGTTCCTTGTGCCGTTGGCAACGAATCTTCCATCCAGTTTTAAGGGCAGCTATGGCTCCATAAAGTACAAGCTTCGTATTGTCATACAAAAACCATGGTGTTTCGACGAAAAACATCAAATGCAATTGAATATACTGAAGCGCATGCTGATACCGCGAACCTATCGTCTGAATCCCACTTCGCTCACCAAACAAGTTACAAAAACCATCAGCCTCTTTGGTAATCGGCCTATTACTTTGGTCTCAGTACTACCGGAGGATTTCGGGGTACGTAACGAGAAAGTGAAACTTTTTGTTACCGTCGCCAATAACAGCAACATGAATGTGGAAAAGCTGAAGTTTAGCATTCTACAGTTGGTCACTTACTATAGCCACGTGCCGCTACGTATCCACAAGCAGGAGAGTGTGGTTATTTTCCAGAAGGAGACTGGCACCGTGCTCAAGAAAAGCGAACGTACTTTCGCTCACGAACTGCCATTGCCGGCATGCCAGCCGTCGGACGACCAGTTGAGCGGTGTCATAAATATTGGCTATGAAATGCGCGTAGAAGCAGTGTTGCGTGGTTTTTTCAAGAATCTCGTAATGACGCTGCCTCTCAAGATATATTCTGGAGACGCTGAATCGAATGACGCAGGCCCAACATTGCCGCCACCTATACCACCGCCTAACTATCGTGATGATAGGATAGGCCGAGAGCAGGGAGCTGGAAACCCATTTGAAGAGCCATCATCGGCAATTCCAACCTATCCGCAATTGGATTCATCACTTAGTTCGTCAGTTGGTTCACCATCGTTATCATCACAGTACAGTGAATCCAGTTCCATACATTCGACCAACTCTGAGTCCTCGGCAACCACCCTGAGTCCAGCTGTGGGTGGAGGGCTATCTTATGGTAACTCAGAATCGTCATCACAGTTTAACAGTCCATCCGCGCGTAACAGCTTACGCAGCTCTTTCGTGGGCGGGGGCGGTGGCGTTGGTAATGTTCCATATGTGCCGTACTCGAGTAGTCCGTTGATGGTGAATTCATATCCGCCGGCAAATGTGTCCTCGCCATATCCACCGGTACCAGACTCGCCGCAATATTCGTTGATGGTGGATAGTGTAAGAGAGGCATCTCCATTGCAGTCCTTCAGTTGCATGCCCTCGACATCGTTCTTGAGCCGATTGCATCCGCAGCCACCAGGTGCCCTCGATTTACGTGAGTAGGCGTTGGTTTTATTGTGGTACACATTCTGTGTGGGGGGAAGAGCGAAGGGAGTGTCAAAAGAAATTTAAATTGAGAAATTTTATGTTCGGATGATATAGAAGTTGGAAGAACAATAATGCTTATGAATATAATAAAAAAAGGAAGAACAATAATAATTTTATAGGACATACTGAATTTTTTTTTTAATTTCTACAAGGAAAGGGTAATATGGTCACCTAAATAAAGCCTTGATGAGTTAAGGCGTAATTGCAGAGTATGAGGTTAGGTAGGTTGAGTATTTGTAGCATTTAGCTAGTAACCTTCCCATTGTATCTATTGGGAAAAAGTACATCGAGAGCTGCAGCTGGTGTAGACCTTAGTGCTCCTCCGATACAAAAGCAGGCAGACCTCTGGACTTTCTCCAGTAGCCTACAATTTATTATCTTATCCTAAGAGGGCCACCAAATGACTACCCTATATAGCAGTATGGGCCTCACCACTGCTACTCACAACAGCCAATTGCAGAATATTAATAAATAAACAAATTTTTTCCAGCTCCGTCGTACGAGGAACTTTTTGGAAATGCTCCCGCACCAGAGGAATCACTCAAATAGTTTGGGACCCAGCAACGAGGAGAACAAGTACATAGTTTGGGCGCATTTACTGCCAAATCCACCCACCCGAAGTTATCGACTATCAGGAGCGGGCAACGAAGCACTACCAATTTTATTATAACAAAAAAATACATACTGTATGTATTAGAAATCATATATTCGCGATAATAATAAGGAGCAAAATTTCAGCTTTGTATGGTTGATAAACGGACAATGTGAATGTATTGTAAACACAAACGCTTAATTGACGCACATAATCTCGCACTTACGCACACAATAACAACGTAAAAACGCATAAGAACTACACTTATTATTATTACTACTACTATTATAAAATGAACGAATTTGTCACAACTGACGAAAAATAAATTTAGAAATAAGAAAAAATTAAGAAACAAAATATGCACCATGCCGAAAAAACACAGAGTGTGCTTATGCCGATTGATGGGAAGCTTGTGGTGTGTGTATTTAATTACCATTACGCTCCGCCATCATCGCCCCAAAAATGTTAAAAACCGCAAACAGTTATTATCTAACAATAAACTCGAATTATGTACCTCTGCTATAATTTCTATAGCTATTTTTAGAATTAAAATGAATGATTATTTTAAATGAAGTGAATACAATAGTTTAAAAATTGCTGAATTTAATGAAGGTGTTGCTTAATTGAAGTTTAAATTTCACTTTCCATCATAATTATGTTTATGAATGTGTTACCAAAAAACTATACTCAAACTGATGTTAACATTTAATGTACTATGTATTATTCATAATTTTTTATTTTCTTTTTTCAATACTCGAAAGAAAAAATGCTTTCATTTTTGAATTAAAAGAAGAAAAAGTATTTACTAAGTATAATAATTGTTAAAGAACATTGATGAAATAACCAAGTTTTAACCTTCTCCAGACTAGCACCAGCTTGTGTTCTTGTAAAAGGTTTTAGAGCTATCCGAAAGAGAATTTTCTTTATAAATAAAAATGTTTTCAGTGTAGTACACATACAATTGCAATTTCACTAGCATATGAATTATGCTTTTATGCTTTCTGTCCATTTACTGTAATTCATACTCATACATTTTTCGTAGTGGATTGGTAGAGTATAATTTGTTCAGATAATAATTTGTTCTAATCGCAACAAAAACATTGGCTGTGGTTATATGCCAGTTTTTTCCTTGTTTTATTTTTAATTATTACAATAAAGGCTAAAGCTTAAGTAAAGCCACTCTCTGATTTTCCCGTACATTTTAATATTATAAAAAACTAAGTATAAAGTTAACTCAAATTACAATAAATATACTTCTTTACGTTATTTTTTGTATTATGCTTTTTGTAGTTGCAAGATATGTCCATCCAAATGCCTATTATATTAATAAAAAAACAATAACAAAAAACTAGGATAAAAACTAAGAAATTCGAAGACTTCCAGTGTTCCGCAGGGTTAAGTGGCATTGTTTTTTACAGATTTTTTTCCCATTTGAAATATAGAAATATAGAAATTTAAAATTTCTCCTCATCAATTGTTTAAAAAATTTTGTCATGCGAAATTAAATATATAGTACTTAATTAGCGAGGAATTTGTATTAGTGGAGGTTTTTTTTTTATTTATTTTAATAAAGTTTACACTATTCAACTTTAGAAATAGTCTTATTATTAAAATATACATACATATATTGCAAAGAACTTATTTGAGAATATATAAGATTTAATGCGTTTTGAAAACTTCTTAAATGAATAAATGATAAATATACAAATACACTTTTATATGCATTTTTACCAAGCGAAAATGGTTTTTTGATGAAGTTGTTTAAGAAATGACAAAAGAAATGTGCCGAGCTGTATTTCAATTCTAGAATTTAATCAAGGACTGAGAATAATTTCGGCGATAAAAGTAATGTTTAGCATTGTTCATTAGTTGTATAGTTATATAGTTGACCAATGAAAACACGCGTAAGTGTTGGTATTGCAGTCGATAAATGAATAATGCTGAACTTTACTTTTTTCGCCAAACTTATTCTCAGTCCTTGATTACATGTACTGGTTTCGCCACGGAAGGGAAAAGGTAATGTGCCCATTTTAGGAACGTGAATTTCCCGGAGTTCCGTTTCCAATCTCGTCGCACGGGGCAGCTCTTTTACAATAGCTAATTTTGGTTCTGTTATTTAACATAAAAAGAAAGTAAAAGTGCCTGAAAAATTGGTGCATCTTACTCGGTTTTGTTTGTATAAAAGCATAGAAGCATTCCGTAGGACATCGCCTCGTTAGATTTCATTGAAGTTTTCAATCATACTCGTAGCATAAATTGTCTTTTCTTTTACCATCGATGAAACTATTTCTAGAGGGACAATACCTATGTATGTATACTAGAGGTCTGCATGGGATGTCTCGAACACACGAATACACTTGAATACACTACTACAGTACAGTACATTTCGAATGAAAATTATACTCCATAACTCAAAAATTCAAACGCCCACCAGAGTCGAATTCATAAACGACGAATAATCGTTTTCTTCCGAGTCGTCTAGTGTAGAATTTTCAGCAGAGAATTCGTTCAGTCTCATTTGATTCGAATAATCAGAAGCTCTTTGCAGTCAATGCTTGAACCTTTTTGTGTATCTCCAAAGGGCTTTTAAGATGATCCATGCAGACCTCTAATGTGTACCCATGTATGTAGGTACGTGTACCTTGATGATTGTGTTCTTGCGTTGCATTTATTTACATTATAAGACGAACAAACGAAACAAAGCAACAACATTGTTCTTTGAAAACAAGAGAAAAAGTTAATGAGAAAAAAATTGAAATAATTTATGGTCGTTGAAAGTGAACAGGTGAAGAAAAATAGAAAAAAGAGTTATAAAAACCTTATACATAGAAGACTAAGGAAAAGAAGAAGAAGAAAACAGCAGAATGACAGCAGAAGCGGAAATAATAGCAATAATAACATTAGAAAAATAATAAGAGCAATGAGAGACAGTAAGAGAAGCTGCAGCAGCCACAGCAGTAGCAACAACAATGACCACAATAAAAATAACAAGACATGGACTTACGAGTGTAATAACAAAAGCAACAAAAAAAAAACAACAAAACAACAACTTCTAACCTTTACATGCATGTTGTGATTGTGTGAAAGGAAAATAATCTCCAGCAGTCGGTGTCCGTTCCTTACTTCCGGCGTTGGTCAACACTTTAGTAAATATCGTAGAAGCAAAAAAAAAAAAAACACCACCAACACTTCCGCTTTTATTTTTGTTGTACAGAAAATTGAAATTTTACACGTTCTCGTAACTTATTTAAACAAGCTTTACAATAGAGTTTTTATTGTTGCAACAATAAAAACACAGTGTTTTGTTCTTGTATGCATATTTTAGTGGAAGTAAAAATTTAACGTTTTTTTTTTGCTTTTCTGGTTGGTTTGTTTTGCTGTTTTTATTCTTTTCTGTTTCTTAAGTACATTCTATGTATATTGTAAATTTTCTGCTTATTGTTGTTAGTTTTTAGTAGCTTGCGTAAGCTGGTGGTGCTTGTTGTTGTCGGTGTCGTTATTATGTCGTTGCTGTTGTTCTTGTGGGCAGAAACTACTTAAGCATTAGGTAACTTGAGTAGTCCCCAAAGCCGCTTCGAGTACACATGAGTTTTAAAGTTGAGTTTTTTAGTAGAGTTGTGCTAAGTTGTAAATTATCATGATGTCTTCCATTTTGTCTCTATTTTGCGAACATGAATTTAACATTACGAGTGTGTAACGACTACTTTATGAGAAAATAAATGATTGAAATGAATTTCTTATTCTTAATTGAGTTTTAAATAGAAACATTCGGTGCAAATATTTTCTTACATTATACATAAAAATGAATTAATTTTTTCTATTTAATAAACATAAATTTTTATATTGTATTATAAAAAAAAAATTTGAAAATTTTCTAATTTAAATTAAAAATTTAAATAGAAATTTTTTATTAAATTTTTATTACGGATTTTATTGATTGTATCCATGTGCTATTTAAGGAATAGAGTAAAGGCAGAGTAACCAAAAATGAGCTTAAATGAAGGCTGACGTCAAAAGAAAATCTGTTTAGCATCATGAATAAAAGTTGCCGACTGGTGGTCCTCTCCCACTCTTCCCCTTTCCGTCGATCTAACTCTCTCGTGATCATGGAGCATCTGCCATGAAAATAAAAACTGAAGTCAAAAGAAAATCTGTATTGAAACATGAACGCCACATGAATACAAGTTTTATATTTCGCCCTCGACTTTTTCCGCCTTTCCCTCTTTTCGCTTTTCCTCTTTTCTTCTTTTCATCTTTTAATCCATTTCATCACATCTGAACCTGGTGCATCTGCAGCACCGCATTGACTTCAAATCCTCAGCTTGCGATTTTCCTTTCCGCCCTTCATTTTACTTCGCCCTTAGTAGTCTTTAAGCTTTTTTACGCTCGATTAGCGTCGATTTAGATTCGCTTGTTAAATTTCTCGTTGAGTTTAATTTTTCCAATAAACTAATTTAGATCCACTTTTCTTTCTTCAATTTTATTCAGGCCCGCCGCGAACTATCACCCCCTTCCAAACACACATCCCGGCAATCTCATGCTATTATGTCATTAGTGGCTCCATGAAATAATGCCCAAATTGGGCTCTATTTGATTTTGTGACAATGGGCTTTGTTTCCTAAGAAATGAACCTAAGAAAAAGACCTATTTCTTAACACAGATTGCAGTATTAACTTCAAATTGCTTGCTGCGAGCTGCTTCAAAGGAAGCAGAACAAGCATGAAATCTGTCAAAAAACAGCTCGAACTTTTTCTACCAGCTAACTTTTGACAGCCAGGAAAAGAAAATGACAAACGCCCAGAAAGCGTTTCTTTTCTGTGCATTTCTCTCTTTTATATAATTTTCACATTAGAGTTCAAGCTACTTACCCAGTTTGGAGCTTGAGCTTGAAACGTACGAAAACAGACCTAATATTTAATTTTTACAAATTTTCCAAATGTCCCATTAAAATAAAATATAGCCCAAAAAACGAAATAAGGGTCCAATTTTGCGTTAAATGCAGAAAGGCGTTAGCTACGAACTATGTTAGATGGTAGATTCATTATCTTCACGCGGCCAAAGGCCGCTCATGCAGAAGCAGCTTAGTTGCAGTAGAAGTAGTCGCGTTACTGTTGTTGGACTTACTGAAGGTTTTAATTCTTTCACGCGGCTGAAGGCCCTTTGATCGAGACTGAAATAAAGTAAAACAAGTAAAGGCGTTAACTTCGGCCTGGCCGAAGGTTATATACCCTACACCCGTATCTGTCGAAGTTACGATAAAAAGTAGGCGGGTGACGCCCACTTTCATTTAATTTACAGATAGTAAATTTTGATATATTAACTCATTTACAGCACCGCTTTTCTTAACAAATACCTCATTATATGGTATGGTATACCAGTGGGCGTGTCACGCCCATTTTCTGTGAGATAACTTTTTCTTTTATTATTATTTTTTAGAATATTTTTAAGAGCATATTTGTGCCAAATTTCAAGACTATATCTCCATTCGTTCTTCTCTAATCGTGATTTTCGTCGCCAGTGGGCGGACCACGCCCATTTTTGGAAATGTCTTAAAGTTTGAGACCATGGATTCAGGAATGACATTTTAGCTTTAAACTCGCTCTACAAGCTGAGAAATTGTGCTAAAAGCACGGGAAAATTCATACTTTCTATAAAAAGTAGGCGTGGCACTGGACCGATTTTCTCCGTTTTCAATACCAAACAGCCTATGGTGACAAAGAATATTCGTACCAAATTTTATGGCGTTAGCTCTATTCGTTCTCCTGTAATCGTGATTTCTACAGACAGACAGACAGACAGACAGACAGACAGACAGACAGACAGACAGACAGACAGACAGACAGACAGACAGACGGACGGACATGGCTAAATCGAATCAGGAGGTGATTCTGAGCCAGAATATATATACTTTTCTATACCTGCCACGCCTCCTTTAATGCGTTACAAACGGAAGAACAAAGTGAATATACCCTCATCCCTTCGGGTGTAGGGTATAAAAAAAAAATGGAATAACACCCAAACCGAAGGGTCAAAATAAGTTCATATGAAAAAATTGGGCCTTATTTTATTGGGCCTTTTTTCATCACCCGTTATTGGTTGATACAATTTCCTGGATACGATGTCAAAGTTTTTTTTTTTCAGTGCCTGACAAATGACGGAGGGGAAGTGATGGAGAAAGTGAGAGAGTCTCAGAAGGAGTGGTGGGGAAAAGCGGGGATAGATTATTAAAACTGAGCTGAAACACTTTTGAGATTTAAGTTTTAATATTGTTTCAGTTTATTTCTCTGGTGCTTTCTGTTCAAGTGTCAGTTTGTGGCTCGTTTCTTCAATCAGCACAAAGCATCAGTAGTTGCGTTATTGTGGGAGGGGGTGTTGGTAATGCTTGAAGGGTAGCGGTAGTTTTGCCAGGAAAAAACGTGCGCGTGAACATGTGCACAAAATATCTCAAAGTAAAATAATTTAGTTAAGACCTCTTTTCTTTATTATTCTATCGTAGAAGTAGAACTTTTCTGTTAACGTCGTATATATGGTTTTTGTCTGTTCTTTATTATTTTTTTAAATTAATTCGGTGTCTTTGCGATAAATTAAGTTTCACACTTGAGACGTTGCGCTCTCTCTCTCTCTCATGAAGATACCCAAAAGAACCACAAATAGAGAGTAATGAAGAGTATATATGAGTATATTTTTCTTTATTTATTATTTGTATGGTAGCTCGTTTGCAATATCTTGTATTATCTTGTACCATTGTGTACCATATGGTCAATTCGTAATTGAATTTGCCAACTTGTTATGAGTCGGTGCATGAGTACAGACAGAAGGGATGAAACGTGATTCTTGATCGTCAGTGTTTTGGGAAATATACTGATCAAAGTGTGAAACATTGAACCAAAAAAAAAAAGAACAATAAAAGCAACTAAATGAAAAACCACAAAAAGTTCTTTACGACTACATACTACGATATTATTAAAAAGTTTTCTTTGCCTCTTTCGAAGCAATTTGGAATTTCTTCAAATAAACTGAAGAACTTACTGAAGAATTTTAAATTAAGTCTTTAAAAGTTTTGCTGCATATTAAATATTCTTTCATAAATTCAAATTTACTTTTTATTGAAGATTTTCGTTCTTTTGAATAAAGGAGAAGAAGGTTTTCTAAAACTGAAATTTTTATAAAGGATGCTGCATAAACATCCCTTTTTTTTTGGAAAATGCTGGAATGACTCTAGCGCAATTCGGTGGTGTCAGAAAATTATGCTTTTAAGAGTATTAATTAATGCAATTATTTTGATAACGATTAATAAACCAAAATAAAAAATATTTGCGGGAACAATTTATGATTAATGACTATGACGGATTTATGATAATGACTATGAATGATAATCATAATCATGCTTATTATGTAGTGTTAAAATGTTGCACGATAAAATAAAAAAACAGTTTTTCGAGTGCAGAAGCGAAAACATTAATACTGTATAGAAGCTTAATTAAATAAAATAATAAAAAAAGGTCAAAAAAGTAACAACAATAAAGGAAGAAAAAGAAGAAGAGGAGGAGGTAGTGGCGTTGGCGGTGGAAGCTGAGGAGAAGAACAAGGAAAAAGAGTAGAAATATCGACAACGCAAAGTGCAGCAAAAACTAACCGTCCATTGGAATTTCAAATGAAACAACGATGAAATTCATGCTAGTAACTTATGCATGTCCTTACAACAAAAAACAAGAAGCGGAAAAAAGAGCTATACGTACAAACCACATCAACACCACAAAGAAAAGGTCAGCAGCAGAGGGGCGAAGGAGGCGAAAGGATCTATCAATGGGTAAAGGGTAAATGGCTTGTTTTGAACAGACGGAAAACATTTACTCCGCGGAGGTAACGGCAAGTGATGGAAGAGCCGGAAGAGGGCCGTGTGGAGACGCCACAAAGAGTATGTTTAAAATGAATGGCAAGTACTCGCGGTCCTTTTCTCTTTGTACTCTGCTGAAGGAGCGAGTTCTGTTGGCTAAACAACTTGATTTATATGTTAATCCAGTGGCTTTACGCGGTCGGTAGCTCGCTAAAACAAAAAACAAAAATCAAAAACTAAAAAACCTAAAAAAACCAAACCAAAACAAAAACTGAGATCGAATAGAGAGGAAAATGTACGATAGAGCGCAAACGACAACCACAATCACAAAACCCAAAAGCATTTTTTGTATTAACAAAGTTTAAAAAATTTATAGAATTTATTATGTATGCGCTGCGTTGTACGTATGTGTACGCCATGCAATTGTTTCGCAGACGGGTGGCCAGAAACTATTGTAAAGAGTGCAATACAAAAGAAAAAAAAAATCGCTTTATTTGCTGAAGGACGCCCCTTCATTTTGAGCATCGTGCACCACACCAAAGGCACCTCATAAAATAGAAGAAAATAAATAAGCGCTAAATATCTACAGCGCTAAGAAAGAAAATTCATATGAATTGTAAACTTAAATAATAAGAAAATAAATAATTAACTAAATAAAAAAAAAAAAAAATAAATAAATAAATAAATAAATAAATAAATAAATAAATAAATAAATAAATAAATAAATAAATAAATAAATAAATAAATAAATAAATAAATAAATAAATAAATAAATAAATAAATAAATAAATAAATAAATAAATAAATAAATAAATAAATAAATAAATAAATAAATAAATAAATAAATAAATAAATAAATAAATAAATAAATAAATAAATAAATAAATAAATAAATAAATAAATAAATAAATAAATAAATAAATAAATAAATAAATAAATAAATAAATAAATAAATAAATAAATAAATAAATAAATAAATAAATAAATAAATAAATAAATTAATTAATTAATTAAATAATTAATTAATTAATTAATTAATAAATAAATAAATAAGTAAATAAATAAATAAAAAAATAAATAAATAAATAAATAAATAAAAACAAGATAAAAAACAAATAAATTAATAAATAAGTTAATAAATAATTGACTTAAATAAATTAAAGCCATGGCAACATCTGGAAACATCTTCGTGCATTCTGCATTTTGCTCGCCGCCGGCAGCCGCTTACCTATTGCCTTAAAAATCGCAAGACAGGATATTTTTATACCCTAGAAAGGAAAGGCTCTATAGAACTTCGTGGCGCCGAGCACTTTATAGTCGTCTTTCGTCTACATATTTTATTTGCAATTTAAAAATTTGTTGAAAAAACTTCTTTTGCTTATTCCAATAAATTCCAAATTCCAATAAGTTTCTAAAACATATGCTTTTTGTTTACATTTTCTATACAAAAGCAACGAGTGAAGCAACGATACAACGAATCTCTTACGTTTTTGGTGGTAAAAGATGGCCATTTTATTACTGAGAGAGGGTAAGGCCAAAGAGAACATGGCTATACATAGAATAGATCTATCGCCAGTGGCTATTCGTGGGTTGGCCTGCGGGAGACCTGGTTGCCCATAACAAATTGCCCAAAGAAATTTAGACGCCTGTCGTGACGAATTTTGATTCTGCGGGGACTGTTAAACAAATTTCGGGGCTATAAATTACTTAATCCTCTACGAATTAACTCGAATCTAAAAAAAAGTTGTTTCACACAAATTTGGGACTTATTTCATTTGAAGGTAGTCAGTGCCAAATGTTTCGGAGTTATTTCCTTTTAACTCTTTTGGGAGTAATTTCATTTGTTTTGGGAGTTATTTTATATGTTCTGTTAGTCAGTTTTAAGTAGTTCAGTTCTCTTCGTTTTGAATTTAAAATAAAAAATTGTCTTCTAATTCAATATTAGTTTGCGGTTTGACAAACTGTGCGTACAATTATTTGTAAATTAATTCCGATGCGTAATCGCCACATTCGAATCACCATCATTATTACCAGCATCATCATGAAAAAACTTGCTGTGACGGAATAATCCTGAGGAATCTGACCTGCAGATTCGAGTACAGCAGGTCAAAAGCTTGCAGAAAAATATCACTATGGTTTCTAGATTTAGAAAATGCAGTAAAATTTTAGCGATTTGTGTTATTTTACATACCATACAATTCTTTATACGATACAATTCTTTAACGAAACGTTCTTGGAAAAGATGTAAAAACTTAGATAACATTTAAATATATCAGATACATACGAGTACAATTAAATGAAAGTCAATAAAACATTTGAAAAGGTTATAAAATCCATCATTATAGATTTAATTTATTTCCTCAAAGTTTTTACTGATGCAATGATGTTTATTGTTTTAAAATAATCAAAAAAAAAAAAAAAATGATACGTGAAAAGTTGAAATTAATACAATATTTACATGAAAGCGAAACAGATCGAAGCGATTGAAGAACATTTGCCGTATTTAAATTAATTTTAAACAAAAAAAATTTTATCAGCAAAGCAAATTTATTGTCTGTTTATTGCTAATTGTTGGATTTGGTTAAAGTGAGTAAAGCCACAAATTAGATGCATACACATTCAAGCACACACACACACACACACACACACACACACAAGTACGCATATCATACACTCGTTATATTGTAAATTAACAAATAATCCAATGAATTGCATGCAAAGCAAATACTCGTAAAAATGGACGCCCTTCGAAAATTGCAGCTAAATTAATTTGAAATTTTATCTGGCAATGCTTTGCTGAGGTAAATAAATAAATAAATAAATTGGCCACAAATGCAAATTAGAGCATGTTTTGCATAATAACGAAATCAAATACATACTTACATACATACATATGCACATACGCATGCATATACAGTATATGTACCTACATTGGTGGTTTTTTTCGTGTTGAGAAAATTTTGGATGATTAATTTTGGCAATGCTTAAACATATATTTGTATTTACATACATACATACATATATTGCTACATTTAAATGAGGTGTGTATGGGCGTGTGCTTGTGTTCTAAAAATTCTTTGATGACAAATCGTTCATGAATCAGTGATGAAATTTCATGCAAAAGTCTTTCGAAAAATGATGGCCCTTAAAAATAAAAAAAGTTTTCTAGTCGAGCTTAAGAGTTTAGTAAAGAGTTTTAAAACTCAATGCAGATAATGTGGCCGTTTGTTTAAAATTGGCGCTCGCTGATTTTTACAGACAAAGTCATCACTATTCATACACGAAGGTGAAATGTCATACGAGATTCGTTTGTGTTTTCCTAAAGTCATGAACTGCAGAGACACTAATATTAATAACAGCCAAAGGATAGTAACAACAACAACAAAAAAAAAACGGATAATTTATATTGCACAATATTATTGCTCATAATTAAATATTATACGGATACAATCAAAAATTATTTCGCATTTTATCTTCTCTTCGAAGGAAGACGCGAATACGCGTATGTAAGCATGTACATGCTGTACAAAAGCAACAACAAACACAACAACAACAACATTTCGAGCAGCACCGCAATCAAAATTTTAGTAAGTTCAATGGAACTTAATTAAAATTAATGTAAATACAATAAATAAATAATTAATTGATTATGAAATGAGTTACGTATTATGAAATGATGAAATTTGAATTTAAAAAAAAAGTAAAAGTAATAATCATTTTGAAAACTGACTAAAAACAACTTGCGCCTCGTCTCCGGATTTGGTCTCGGTTAAAGGATTTTGTCTCTAGGATTTCGTCTTCACTAAAGGAGCCGTAACTGAGTCTATAACTAAGTTTAAAGACTATTGAGAGAGGAGAAAAATAATTCAATTTCCTGACAATTTGTCCTACCCATTGGAGTATAAAATAAATAGATATAATGCTATTGAAGGGGCAAGCGAGCGTGTGGATATGTACATACATAACATCTTGTTCGAATTTTAATACTGTTTATTATGTAATTAATTTTTATTATTTCGTTTGGTTAGTTAAACGGAAAATTTTAAACTTTTGATCTAATTCCGGAATATTTTTATTTTGAATTTTAATTTTTTTGGGGAAACTATAAAGTAATGTGCTTAGTTTAAGCTTAAATAAATAAATAACGGCTGCGCCATCTTTTATGTCGGTATATGAACATTAAATAACTTTAACATTTGCCAACCGATTTACTTGTGTAAATGTTTTTTACTTGTTTACATGTTTTTGAAACGTCAATTCAGTACAGTATTTTAACAAATCGAATTAAGTTCAATATATTGCTTCACACCGAAACAACACGCCAAAATAGTGACGCTGTACGTTTAAAATAGTCGTGCATATTGTCGTAGCAAATATCGTGGCCAGAAGCACTTTTTGAAGGACGATTTGTATCTGTTTTCGTATAAAGTGCTATTAACTCAAATAACATTGCCGACAGACGGTCAACGTCACTTGGAATACGGCCAAACAGTCAAATACCGACATAATAGATGGCGCACCCTGTACATACATATCTACTAAATTTCAAAATTCTCGAGTATTGGTATGATTTTAATTATTTCAACATTGCTGTGATAACAAATTCGAAATGAATGTTGAAATAAATTATGCGGTTTAATTAGCCATTAATTTGGCATATAGCATTGCATTAAAATGGTCACTAATTCACCGAACCGATTTTAATAATGTCGGCATATACTCGTGCAGTAAATGTAAATGTAACAATGTAACGATGGTTAATGCAAATTCATTTCCATAGTGATGCAAATATACATGCAAACATGCATACATAGGTACATATGTATGTATACAGTTTTCAAGAATGAGTGCACTCGTACATACTCATAAATGGAAAATGTATGTACGAGTATGTCTGTCATGACTTTGCAGAATAATTGTCGATTGTACGATATATGTACATACATATCTAACAGGAAGTCATCAAACTATTATTATTATTGTTAGAGTAACATTGTTGTTGTTGTTGTTGTTGTTGTTGTTGTTGTTGTTGTTATTATTGTTGATAAGTTTGTCTCTGTTGTACTTACTATAGCTGCAGTTTCGTCTGTTACGCGGCGGCCTTCGGTTACAAATTGTAACTATTTATGTTCACAAACGTAGTATACTGCCCCCCCCCCCCCGTGTGTGTGTGTGTGTGTGTGTGTATAAATGCGAGAGCAAGTACTATGTGAACATGTGTGCATTTGTGAACTTCACCGCGATCAACAATACCTTCGAACAATTCAAATAATCTGTTGTGTGTATTCAATAACTGTGGCAGCATTACGATAACTTAACTGGAGCTGCTGCTGTTGTTGTTGTTGTTGTTTTGCACACTTTTGCTCTGGTTGGCTGGGTTTTTGTTGTTGTTGCTGTTTTTGTAATATGGTATTATTTGTTTAGAATGTTCACCTTAAGTTTGATTGTTAAATTCTCAAACCAAACTAAACAAAGAAGCCAAGTTACACACCCACACACACACACACCCACGCACAAACACACACCCATTCCGAACTGCAGGTACATAAACATATACCAACAAACACAAATGCAACCAGAAGCAAGCAAAATCGTTGCATTCACAATCATTGCTAGACGGAATTTGGTAATCGCTTACCGAGGAATCGAGGCTTTTCAACTGAATCCTGTCTTCCAAGAGTTTTTAAAAGTAACTCCTTTCAATATATTCCGAGAGAGCTACTTTAATGAAGTGTTATTCTCGCGGACACGTTCGACAAACGCGAAAATAGTGTTTCCAAAATTCATGGATGACAAATCGTCAATGAATTGTCCAAATCCATTACCAAAAAAGAAAAACTTCCCGAATTACAAAATCCCGAAATGACAAAATCCCGAAAAATTTTTAATCCTGAAATGAAAAATAAAACCGTAAAATCGTAAAATTTTAATAACGAAATAAAATTTCCTAAATTGAACTTTGCTAATGGTTTTAATCTGTTCAAGATGGTGGAGGATACCGAAAAACTAGTTCTGTAATTTCGGGATTTTGTCGTTTTGGGATTTTGTAGTTTTGGGATTTTTGTCATTTCGGGATTTTGCCTTTCGGGATTTCGTTACCGACCCCAAAATTAAACGAGTATAATAAATTATGAGTAAAAAAATTAAAGAAGACTTTTAATAAATTTAGTATTTAATATTTTAGTCTTTTAAAGGCGATTTCGAAAATTTCTACACACAACCAGCCATTAATTAAAAAAAAAATCTATTAAATCACATAAAATATTTATTTTCAAAATTTTGTTTGGTAAATTTTATATTTTTATATTTTTATATTTATATTAAAAAATGATTAATTTAATTATTTTGATTAAATTAAAAAAATGTTTGCAATAAATTTCTCTTTTTTATTGAATGGTATTACATGAAAATCTGTGGTTTTTTCTATGGTTTTCTTTTTTTCATGTAGAGTTTTTTTTTAAACGGTTTTTGCTTCTCGTTTTGCGGAGTCTTCGCCAACCGCAAACAAAATTTGTTACGTTTTAATTTGACGTTCTTGCAGCTGAACGTTTTCGTGTCATCCGTAAATTGAATCTTGTGTCATTTGTCATTGGTGTAACAGTAATGGGGGAGAGGGAGGGAGGGAGGGAGGGTGGAGAGGGAGTTAGATGATGGTGGAAGATAATGGTGGGCGACCTGATAAAAACAGGAACGTAGCTAAAGAAATGACAAAACTAAAAACAACACAATCCGAAATACTAATACATACAAATACGACTGCATAGAACAAGAGAAAGGGCACAGCGAGGGCATGATGAAATGATTGAATGTCTGAATGAATGAGATTTTTCGTCATTTGGGAAGCGTTACCAGATGCAATCAACTAAAGAAGGATTAAATCGCAAAAGCAAAGAAAGAATAAGAAAAAGTAATTTTATTAATGAAAAGCTGAGACAACAAATACGTATGAAGCGAGTTACGAAACCGAGATGAGTTCAAATTAGTTGAAAAACAGATCGAGAAGAAGAAGCGAGCTAAAGAAGAAGATGAATGAAAAAGAATCAGTAGATACGAGTATACTATCTAGACCAAAGCGCCAAAGAAAAGAGACGCAATAAGCATTTATTCATAGCAACCGAAGAGCTAATTTTCAAAAAATGACAGCTCAGTAAAGAGTTATCGTGGCACGCTTACCATAAAAAACACAAGAAAAAAAAAAAAAAAAAATAAAGGTTTATAAATTAGCACAAATTTGTACCATGAAAAAAGGTCGTTACAAATGAAAAAGAGACAAAATCTCTCTCGCGGTCTAAAAAAAAGAGCAATAAACTTGTTTGCTTAAACTTAACCTCTCCTTTTGGGGCCACCAAGCTCCCTTCAACCAATCAATCCAAAGTCTATTCTATTTTATTTAATTTCATTACATTTTTTATCCACCGTTTTTCAACAGTAAAGATATTCGGTTCAAAGTACCTCTTAAACCCTTTTGATGACTGCAATAGAAAGGCCGACAAGTTTTGAGCAATCTCTGCTAAAAAAAAAGGATTTCTAAAAAGCCTTTTATTACGAAAAGTGAAAAAATAACTGTAATAAATGAATTTTTCATCACCTGTTTTTTTGTGTTTTGAAGAAAAAAAGCACAAACGACAAATACGAAAGCAAGAATTATCTCAATCTCCAACATTTTTGGTCCACATTTATTTCGAAATTTATTTTTCTAATAAAGCCGTAATAGCCATGAAGGAGAATGAAAAAAATACTTTATTAAAAATTCATTCCGAAAGGAAAAACAGTATTTCGTGACATATTGTATGCAGCTTCGGGGAGATGTTTTCTTTTTTGTCGGCTTAGATGTTTGAGAAAACTCGTTTATTGAAAATTCAAACATGCCAACACGTGAGTGTTATTTGCGCTTGTTGTGTGGCTTTGCAGCGCACGCACATTCATGTCAATCCTTAGCGATCGAGTTCCGAACTGAAACTATTTCATTACAGTTGGTAACAGTGACAAATTACGGGACAATGACGAATGAAGTGACTAATGCTCTTCTTTATTTGGTCGATTGTAATGTTCTGATGCCTTCAGCATTGTGACAATTGCTAAAGGGTGGATGGATGGATGGTTTATTTGTCAAAATGATGAACCGCACCTTTTTTAAATATTTAAAATTATTACTATTACAGCACGCCCAATACTAATACTTTTTAGTTTAAAGTTTAAGAAAACTTATTATTATTTCTAATTTAGGTTTATTACAATATTATTTTTTTTTTATTGGGAAGCCATGTGAAGTAATCCAAAATTGTGTGGCGTATGGTACCACACGACGTATGCGTAACTAGAAATTAGTGAAAAAGTGCTTGCCGTTACTGCTTTTCCTTCTCCTTCGTCAGTTTTAGCTCTTCCTTTCCTTCTTTCTTGTTCGTTTCGAAAATCAAAAGTTTTTAGCCTTATCTTAAATATTGTTGGTATAGTCGTCAAACAGTCATTTATTTTTGAAACTTTGCATTGTCAAGACAAAAGTTTTCAATTCGCAGTCTTTCTTCTTTTATTTGAAATCAGAAAAACTTACCGAAATTGAATAATTATTTGCAATAATATTCTTTATACTCTTTTAATATATATGCATTAATATTCTTTATACCATGAAAACTGAGATTAGTCATTACACTCAATATTATTTATTTTTGTGGATTTAATTAATTATTATTTGATATTAGTGATGACTACTGATTTGTATACCAATATTTGTGTTTGATGTTTGCATCAAGTGAGTTTATTCCGCCGCACAGTGGTCCAGAAATGGTAACCATCGGCCAAAAATCTATAACTATTGAATAGATAGGAATTTTTTAATGCAGTTTTTTGCAATCGACAGTTTTTGCCCCAGAAATTGACCCCCCATCTCCTCCCAAACGACTTTTTTCCTGTCTCTGATTAACCTTCATGGTCTAACCTTTTGATGCATCTTATGCGGAACACCCTGTATATACATTTCGGGGTACTTTCGTTAGAAAAATTATACGTTGGCTCATTTGAAGGTATAAACTGGAAAAACTGATAATTTTAAAAAATTGGCTTTTAAGTTATATATTTAGCAAACTGTTTTTTTTTGTACTTCACGTACACGAGAAAATACTAAAGGGCAGAAAAATCAGTACTTCTTTTTGTTGAAAAGATAAAGTTGTCACTTCCAAATGGTATCCAAATGGTATCACATCAACAATATATGCCGAAATGAAAGTGATCACTGATGACAAAAACAATGACAACAACAAAAAACGACAAAATCTCACGTCAAAAATCCGGATGACAATTAAAACGGCCTGACACGAGTAACAAGAGCGAACAGAAAAACACAAATAAAAATAACGAACTATCACTGATGAAATCCGGAGCCATATCTGCAGATACAAATACTGATGTACTGAGGTACACATACACTCAAACACATGCATATATCTACGTATAAATACGAGGTACTCGCACTAACATCGAATACATTTACACGGCATGAACGTAAGCATACACGCTTTATAACGAATTCTAATACGACAATCTAAAACAACAACAAATACAACAACAAGAAAAGCTACCAGAAATGTTTAAGCTTATAAAAAAAAAATGCAAACAATATACAGAAAGAATAATAAAATCACAGCAAAATATCGTACGAATAAGCTAAGGATTGAGAACATAAAGTAACTAACATTTTAAAAATTCGTGAAAGGACCCAACGTAAGGATTCAACAAAAAAAAAATTCTTACAAAAAACTTTAGAAAATTCAACAAAAGAAGAATGAAGTGTAGAAAAGAGCCAAAAAGAAATGGCGCTTTTATTAAAAAAAGTCCTACATATTTTGTTTCTTCTTCTGCTAAATTCTCACCACACATTGCAAAATGTTGTTGTTTGTTCAAGAAAAATCAGGAGAAGACAACAAACAAACAATTCTAATAACAATAATAACAACAACAACAACAACAACAAGGCGTTATAATTTTTTCTTGATAATCGTTAAGTTTTCCGAAAGGGGTTGGATGACGATAGGTTTTGGAACGAACTGAAAACTGAGAACGAAAAAGGACACCGAAAATGACACCGAAGATCCAATCGAGTCGGGAGGACAGTTCTTAGTGGCCGTCTCTGAAAAGTAACTTTTTGGCAGAAGTCGTCTTCACAAGCTCACTTGTTCTAAAAGTGACTTGTGTTATTTTACGCTCACATCAGTTGCAATGTGCTGAGAGGTTTGTGTACTAGATAAAATTTTCAGTGCTAGCACACGAAAATTGCAGTGACACGACTAGGTGCCTTTGAGGTGACTAAAAGCTTTTCACCAGTGGTCGTCAAAACGTCTATTTTAACACGCTTATTCACAAGCGACCCGTCGTCGTTGTCGTCTCTGAAAAGTAACTTTTTGGCAGAAGTCGTCTTCACAAGCTCACTTGTTCTAAAAGTGACTTGTGTTATTTTACGCTCACATCAGTTGCAATGTGTTGAAAGGTTTGTGTACTAGATAAAATGTTCAGTGCTAAAAGTTTGAGGTGACTAAAAACTATTCACAAGTACGACAGCAGACCTCAAAACGTCCATTCTAAGACGACAGCAATTTAGGTGTCGTCTTGTGCTAAAAAGACGGCGCCGTACTTGTTAATAGCAAAAAACTAAGACAGCTGTTTTTAGACGACGACGACGACGGATAAAAGTGAGCTTGTCTAAATCTCAATATCACATGAACGGTGGCCGATTCTTTTTATTCCTTAATCATTCAATTCATTACTAACAATAATAGATGAAAAAGAGAAATATTAAAATGTTTGTATCGTTTGTATAATCGTTTGTATAATGAGAAGAAATTATTGAATAATTTATATAATAAATATTATAAATTCTATTATTTACCGCCGTCGTCCTGTCCTGTCCTGTCCTCAAACAGATTTGTGTGCATTTGCTTAAGCTGTAAATAAGTTACCATTAAATTAGTCGACTTAAAAGGTTTTAGTGATGTTTCCATCCATCTTCTCTGAGCACGAGGTCATCCGCTGAATCAAATTTTGGATTGTAATCGTCCATGTAGAAACAACAATCTTTTTGTACGATTATGTCGAACAAAAAAAAAAAAAAAAAAAACAGCAAGAGTCGCACAGACATACAAACACGTACAGACCTCAGAAAACTGAGATTTTTATATCGTATTAAGCAGTTGCTTAAACACACACACACACACACACACACACCCACTTACACAAAGACGCGCGTACGCATTTGTACGAGTATAATGCTTATTTTTTATTCCGTTGGCGACGCGTTAGACTGTTAATTCTTTGTCTAATCCGCATCGTCATCATCATCAACATCATCATGATCATCAGCATCGTTTGTGTTAAAAGGAAAATAAAAAGCAAATCAGGGGTAAGAAGAAGAAGAAGAAGAGTAGGAAAAAGTAACTGAGCATAAAAAAGAAAAAAATTCAAAAAGGAAAAATGAGAAGCCAAATACAAGCAAGAATAGCAGCAGCAGCAGCATCAACAGCAGCTTCGTATCGGATACGGATATACAAAAAAAAATGGTATACGAGCATGTATTTTTCAGAGAAATCTTTTCTCTTGGTCTGCTCGCATGTTGGGGAGAAGAAGAAGAAGAGAGGGAGAGAGAGAGAGGGAGAGGTAGAGGCAGAGGGAGAATGGAGTTTTCTGCGAAACGAAATAAAGTATATCCTTGTAGGAAAGTGTTGCGTATTGCGACAGCATCAATGAAATTTAACACGATTTTTTTATGTTCCGGGAAATTCGGGCAATACGCGTTCCGACAAAATCCCGAAATGACGAAATCTTGAAACGACAACATCCCAATGCGACAAAATTCCGAAATTACAGAACTAGTTTTTCGGTATTCTCCAGTCTCTTGAGCAGATTGAAACCATTAGCAAATAAAAATAACCAAAATTATAACCAAAATTCAAAATAACGGATCATCAAGTGCAAGACATTTTTCAACGAAATAGCGTTATTTTGTTTAAGAAAACCACAATTCAAAATAACGTAAGACACATAGCATAAAGTGTAGTTTAAAAAACAGATTTTTTTTTAATCTAAAACATACATATTTCATGTTAATCCAGAGTTTCATGTTAATCCAGATTTGAAAATTTAGCTTCAATATCTCAAGTAGTTTTAATTCTGTATCGTTTTGGCTTCTCCTGTAAACTTATGAAAAGTGATACGTTATTTAACTTTTAATGTTAATAACGTTAGTTAATTTTTTTACCATTGATTTTTTGAATGTTTTAAAACTAATTTTGTAATTATAGTTGGTTGTTTTTCTAAAAATAAGACGCATTGCATTTTCCTACAGGGATGGCAATGTTCTGTTTTATGCGTATTTGCTGTCTATGTTATTGTTGTTGTTTTTGGGTTTATAGCCATACATATATATACGCCATGTATTGTAGATTTTTACAATTTAATGGCCTTGTAATTTTGCCGCGGATGAAAATAATTAAAGCGCAACATCTTTTAAACCGCAACATCTTTTGAACGACGACATACTTTAAAAGACATAAATTATTCTTAAGGCTTTCTGGTAGTGATGACGATGATAGCGATGATGAAATTGTTAATGATGAGACAGTTTTTAAGCTTTATTGAGATACCGATGGTGATAGTGATGACAATTCGAAATGATATAAGTGGTGTATGTGTGTGCGATACAAGCGGAATAAGACCGTAATGTGTATGTGTGTGTAGAGTTTGTGTATACTGATAATGCCGAAATATTTAGAAAAACTAAATTCTAGAGATTATTCATAGCTCTCGAAAATAACAGAAAATAAACACGGTTTCCACGAAACAAAGTTTGAAAATTATGAAATTTTATTCCCAAAATCTGTGTTCAGTGAAAAAAGTTCATATATGCACACTTCGTCCATTTTACGTATAATCAATTTAAGCGACTGTACAAAAAATTTCAGTCTACCCTTTTTAATGCTTAAGAACTCCATGCTCCATTCATCTTCAGTGTCCTTTTTCAGCATTCTGCGAACATCAGAAAATAATGTCTTCATCATTTTATACGTTTTTGAGCTGAGGTTAAGAAAATACTCGCAGAAAACAAAGGAAAACATATAAAAAGTAATCTTCGGTCATTATGTCATGCAAACGACAAAGCGTAGTTAGTGCTTTTACACTAACTGCAACAGTAAAAAAACCAACAACAACTACGAGTACTACTACTACTATTACTACTACAGCAACAACAGCAATTATAATAAACGCCGCGCTAGACTGAGCTTGAGTACTTTTCAGCAAGAAAATCGCGGTGTCATAATAATCGTATCATCATTATTATTATGGTCGTCATAATTTCTGCTGACAAAGTGAATATTTAACAACAAAAAACAACAACAACAACAACAACAACAAACAACAATCAGCAGCAGCAACAACAACAACAACAACAACAAACAGCAACAACAACAACAACAACAAACAGCAACAACAACAACAACAACAACAACAACAACAAAACAACAAAACAACAACTCCAACAACAACAACAACAACAGCAGCAACAACAACAAAACAGCAACAACAACAACAATAACAACAACTCCAACAACAACAACAAACAGCAACAACAACAACAACAACAACAACAACAAACAGCAACAACAACAACAAACAGCAACAACAACAACAACAACAACAAAACAGCAACAACAACAACAACAACAACAACAACAACAACAAACAGCAACAACAACAACAAAAACAACAACGACAACAACAACAATTACAGTAACTGGATGGAAAGTGAATACATAATGGTACAAAATTTTATAACTTTAATATTTCTTTTATTGTCGTAAGGAGTTGGAGGAAGAGAGGTTGGGAGGGAGGAAGGGAGGGAGGAAGGATGGTAGGTAGGTAGATAAAGACTAAAAACTACTCCTGATGATAGTGATGGTACTGCGGTATTTTTCCTTAACGGTATACTTTGTCAACGTGAACTGTAATTATGCTACGAATATACCGAGAATGATGATAATAAACATAATACTCGTAGGTTATGGCTTATGCATCATTTCAGAGTTGGGCAAAATTTTTATTCGTTACATCCTCGTTAAAGTTACTTTAACTTCGTTACTTTTAACGAAGTCCTCGTTACTCCAAAGTAACTAGTTACTTTGCTATCGTTAAAAGTTACTTTGAGTAACGAAGTAACGAAGAAGTAACGACGTTAACTGAAAGTAACGAAGTTACTTTCGTTACTTTTGTTCGCGTTAAAGTAACGCGTTACTTTGCTATCGTTAAAAGTTACTTTGAGTAACGAAGTAACGAAGAAGTAACGACGTTAACTGAAAGTAACGAAGAGTAACGAAGAAGTAACGACGTTAACTGAGAGTAACGACGTTACTTTCTCAGTTACTTTTGCTCACGTTAATTTAACGGCGTTACTTTCCAGTTAAAGTTACTCAAGTAACGCCACGCAAAGTAACGCGTTACTTTTTTCGAATTTAGTTACTTTTTATAGTTTCACCCAAAGGAGTGAAAATGTGGGTGAAAAATTTTTTGTTTATACCAAAAAAATTTTATTGCGTCAATCGATAGGAAATATCATGAAACGGATTTTGGACATGGTGGGCGGTGGGTGGGGACCCCCTTAAGTGGTCACACGGGGGTGTTTTGACCCAAAAATTTTTATTGCACAAATCGATAGGAAATATCATGAAACGGATTTTGGACATGGTGGGCGGTGGGTGGGGCCACCCCAAGGGGGTCACACGTGGGTTTTTTTACCAAAAAATTTTTATTACGCAAATCGATAGCAAATATCATGAAACGGATTTTGGACATGGTGGGCGGTGGGTGGGGACCCCCTAAAGTGGTCACACGGGGGTGTTTTGACCCAAAAATTTGTATTGCGCAAATCGATAGGAAATATCATGAAACGGATTTTGGACTTGGTCCGAGGGGCATTGGGTGGTCACACAGGGGTAAATTGACCCCAAAATTTTTATTGCACAAATCGATAGGAAATGCCACGAAACGGATTTTGGACTTGGTCCGAGGGGCGTTGGGTGGTCACACGGGGGTAAATTGACCCCAAAATTTTTATTGCACAAATCGATAGGAAATGCCACGAAACGGATTTTGGACTTGGCAGAAGGTGTACCGCCGAAGTGGTCACACGGGATAATTTCACCAGAAAAATTTTAGTGTTGAAATCCATAGAATATATCACAAAACAAATTTTACACATGTACGTATATACGTATGTACGTATATATACATGTATGTATATGTACATACATACATACATACATGTGTATATGCACATACATACACATTTGTATGTATGTATGTATACGTACATGTGTAAAATTTGTTTTGTGATATACATATTCTATGGATTTCAACACTAAAATTTTTCTGGTGAAATTATCCCGTGTGACCACTTCGGCGGTACACCTTCTGCCAAGTCCAAAATCCGTTTCGTGACATTTCCTATTGATTTGTGCAATAAAAATTTTGGGGTCAATTTACCCCCGTGTGACCACCCAACGCCCCTCGGACCAAGTCCAAAATCCGTTTCGTGGCATTTCCTATCGATTTGTGCAATAAAAATTTTGGGGTCAATTTACCCCTGTGTGACCACCCAATGCCCCTCGGACCAAGTCCAAAATCCGTTTCATGATATTTCCTATCGATTTGCGCAATACAAATTTTTGGGTCAAAACACCCCCGTGTGACCACTTTAGGGGGTCCCCACCCACCGCCCACCATGTCCAAAATCCGTTTCATGATATTTGCTATCGATTTGCGTAATAAAAATTTTTTGGTAAAAAAACCCACGTGTGACCCCCTTGGGGTGGCCCCACCCACCGCCCACCATGTCCAAAATCCGTTTCATGATATTTCCTATCGATTTGTGCAATAAAAATTTTTGGGTCAAAACACCCCCGTGTGACCACTTTAGGGGGTCCCCACCCACCGCCCACCATGTCCAAAATCCGTTTCATGATATTTCCTATCGATTGACGCAATAAAATTTTTTTGGTATAAACAAAAAATTTTTCACCCACATTTTCACTCCTTTGGGTGAAACTATAAAAAGTAACTAAATTCGAAAAAAGTAACGCGTTACTTTGCGTGGCGTTACTTGAGTAACTTTAACTGGAAAGTAACGCCGTTAAATTAACGTGAGCAAAAGTAACTGAGAAAGTAACGTCGTTACTCTCAGTTAACGTCGTTACTTCTTCGTTACTCTTCGTTACTTTCAGTTAACGTCGTTACTTCTTCGTTACTTCGTTACTCAAAGTAACTTTTAACGATAGCAAAGTAGCGCGTTACTTTAACGCGAACAAAAGTAACGAAAGTAACTTCGTTACTTTCAGTTAACGTCGTTACTTCTTCGTTACTTCGTTACTCAAAGTAACTTTTAACGATAGCAAAGTAACTAGTTACTTTAGAGTAACGAGGACTTCGTTAAAAGTAACGAAGTTAAAGTAACTTTAACGATAACGATAACTAGTTACAGATTTAACTAGTTAATGCCCAACTCTGCATCATTTATGGTTATTTTTGTTCAATCAGGTATGGCAAGGTTTGACCTTTTTGAGACTCGAAATCTGATATAAAAATATTTATGGTGAAAATGTAACTTTTTCGAGGATTTTTAGGCGGCCACAAGGCTGTCTTCTAAGACTCTAAACGTTGTTGACAATATAATAACATAATAGTTAATTAATAGTTAATTAATAGCTAATCAATATACTCTAATAGTTAATATAAATCCATTAACTTGATTCAAAGTTTTAGATTGAAAAAGTGTTACGAAGGCAAAGACTTAAAAGTACTAAAATAAATAAGAACAGTTTGAAGAAGTCCTGGTAGTGATGATTCAGATGGTCATGGATCATACACGCTTATTCACAAGCTCACTTTTATCCGTCGTCGTCGTTGTCTAGAACAGCCGTTTGCCGTCTTTTGCTATTCACAAGCACGATACCGCACGAGTCTTTTTAGCACGAGACGACACCTTAAATTGCTGTCGTCTTAAAATGGACGTTTTGACGTTTGCTGTCGTACATGTGAACAGCTTTTAGTCACCTCGAAGTCACCTAATTGTGCCACTGCAATTTGTTTATGTTAGCATTTTATCTAGTACACAAACCTTTTAGCACATTGCAACTGATGTGAGCGTAATTTAACCTAAGTCACTTTTAGAACAAGTGAGCTTGGGAATACGACATCCGTCAAAAAGTGACTTTTCAGAGACGATTTTTCTCACTTTTATATTCCAAAAGCATTTTAATGGCTTCGTTATTTTTTTTGGTGAGTATAAAGAGACTTAGTCGATTACCGAGGCCTTTTAAATTTTTAAGGTTTTTAAATGTTTTAATTTAAGTTAAGTTAAAATGTTCAATTAAGTTAAATTTTAAGTTAAAGGCTAGAATAAAAACAACAACAAAAACAACAAGAGTATTGAGATAATGGTTAAGAAATGACGGCGACAAAAGTGATGAAAATAGCGAGGAATAATAACAATGTAGAGGACGTTTAGATATGTTGTTGCTATTGCTATTTTACTCGTAGTTGTTCTTATTGTTGTTGTTACGGTTGCTCATGGTGGTGGTGTTGTTGTTGTTGTTGTTGTTGGTATTTCGGTGGCTTCCTTTATTATTATTGTTGTTGAAATTCTCAAATTCGTGTAAATTTTTGGCGTCCCCTGAATTTCTGTCGAATTAAGGCATAAATTACGGCACGCCGTACTTTCCTGCGGGGCATCTAAAAGTACTTCTAGTGGCGTTCTCTGTTCTCCTTTTTACACTTTTCATGTAATTACATACTCTTTTATTTACTCAAAGCGTTGTTGTTGTTGTTGTTGCTGTTTTGTTGCACTAAGTCGTTTTCCTAAGTTGTTTTTGCAATTGTTTAACAACGCCAGTATTTTCTTTTCTAGCCGGAAATTCGTAAAAGTGTGCGGTTCGCAAGGTACATCCGGTTGGGCCGTAAATTGTTTCTTCTTCGTTCCGTTGATTGTTATTGTTGCTATAGCTGTTGCTATTGCTGGTGCTCTTTAATATGGGTCATCATCATCATGATCATCATCATCATCAACACTTTCTCCAGTTTTGCCTTTTGCTCGTGTTGGTCTCAAGTGAAATTTGTGTGCAAATCCTTTTCTATAAAATTTTGATCGTACTGTTAGCGTCAGTATTGTTGTTGGTTTTGTTGATACGAATACATGCATGCATGTGTCTAGGTATGCTTTTGAGTATTGTTGTTGTTGTTGTTGTTGTTGTTGTTATTACCGTTGAAATAATTCGTTTAAAAGAGCCGGCAGGCAGGCAGGCAGCAGCAGCATTGCATTTTCATTTTCAGCAGTTTTACGACCTCTCCCTATCTCTGTCCCTCTCTCTCTCTCTCTCTCTCTCTCTCTTACTCTTTCTGTTATTACCAGATGGTCGCTTATTTTTCCTTGTAGTTCTTAACTTCGCCTTCTTTTAAGAAAACCTTAAAAATCGTTATGTTGCTGCACTTATAAATTGTTGTTATTGTTATTTTTTATTACGAGTATTATTATTATTTAATTTTTATTATTTTTATTATTATTACTTATACGATATTATTACTATTACTTCTGCAATCATCGCCAGCTTCATTTTCATTTTCATTTTCATTTTTATCTTCATCATTTTCATTTTCATTTTTATATTTTAACCATAAAAATACAAATTATGAGGAGCATTTTTCCTTCCCTCTTTTTGTTGTTGCTAGGGTTACCTAAATGATCATAGGTCTTAAAAAAGTGCACTTAAAAGCCCCTTCGAATTGTACCAGCCTCACGACTATGCCCGCCCTCAAAAATGAAATGAAATAAATTTATTGTGAAAATGTTAGGAAAATCTTCTTGTTTTTGTAGCTTCAGTTTGTGATTTTCCTCAAAAAAATTATATGAACTGTTTTCGAAGGAATAAAGTGCTCTTCGATGGGTCTCGAAAGGAACATGCGTATATTATATTATGCGAAAAATTGCCGCATGAATTGCAAAATATTGGATCATTCGGATTGGTCTGATGTGTTTTCTTGGCAGCTTTATATATTCAACCTTCTAGAAAAATAACCCTCAATTAAAATTTCTTCTAAAGGAACATTTTTAGAAGGCTTTAGTTTCTAAAAATGCTCCTTCAAGCAAACCAAAAAAACAAAAAAAAAAAAAATGGACAAAGCAGAAAAAGCAGAGAAAGAAGACAGAAAATAAGTTTTCTTTGTGTAGAGAAGTTAAGTTATTTTTAAGGAATTCTTGTAAAAACTAAAGGAAATGCTCCGAAAAACACTCAAACTGACTGACAGAAAACTTTTGAGCACCACCGAAGGGACAATAAATGGCTCTGCAGAGAACAGAATGAGCAGCATTGGGTTACAATAGGACAGAGAGAGATACTATGGTTTGGTCCTATTCCATGGACAACAAAAACCAACAACTTTTTGTGTCGTGCCACAAAAATGTTTCGGAAATGTTTTGTAAAAAAACTTTAATGTTTTTCCTTTCGTTGCATTCTTGTTTTGCTTTTAAGCAATTTTATATGAAGTTATTTTCAGCGATTTTTTTTGTTTTCGTCAGTTTTGGTACATTTTAAATTGTTTAGTTTTAATGTTTTTGTGGTTTTTGTAAAGAAAATTGTTAAAATATTCTTTTAAAGCTTGAAATTAATTTATATAAATATAAAGAAATTAATTTTTTTTACTACAAAAGTGCAAAAAGTAGTTATTGTTATGATTTTTTAGAAAAGATATAACAATATATATTAAGAATTAAATTGCTTTTATTGTTAACTAGAGCTTAATAATAAATTTAAATAAAAAAAAAAATGTAAATTCAATTATAAATTATTATAAATTAAAAAATAAATTAATAATAAAATCGTATCAATAACAACAACAAATAACAGCAACGCTATCAGACTTCATTGAAGACACACAAACTTCTCAGTTGCATTTTCTTACAAATGAAATGGCCAACAAAATCAATAACAAACACAATGAATTAGTTAAATACGAGTGCAGAGCATAGTCGTCTGATACTAATTGGTTACGCAATGCCTTTTGTTATGAGACATATCATACACATACACACACACACACACACACACACACTTTTCATACACATGAAGTGTACAAGGTTGAGGCAAGATGACAAGTTGATGCCTTTAAGATATCTATCATAAACGAATCATGTATGACAATCTCATACTATACAAATCTGAATGACATTTTCAGCGTTTTCTTGGTTGCATATCATTATCAAATAGCAAAATGGAGGAAACGAACAGATAAAATGTTTTAAGAATTTTAGAATTTCAGTTCAAATAATAAAGCCTTTTTAATTTTTTGTTTTCGTTTATCTTCACAAATTAATCAAATAAGTAAATATTCTTCTATTTTTTGATATCTGCTAATTTGACAGCTACAAAATAGACTTTTGTATGCTTCACAAGACCTATTCGTTGTTCTTAACAAAATAGTAAGAAATCAGCTGTTAATTTCTCGCCGGAATCTGAACGAACTCTTAACAGTTGTCAATTCTTAACTATTCTTAACTACTTACATATGTGCTTGTTAATGTGGTGAGCTTAGTTAATTCGGCAGAATACGGCTGATAGTTTCAATTTTTAGGCTCAACTTATAGTTCTGCTGACTATTTTTTTTTGATTGTTCAATTGTTTCAATTGTTTGATACATCACTTTTACTTTTGATAGCTATTTTCACCATTTTTACAGTTCATTTACAGTTTAGATGAGTCGTTAACGTACAGTTTTCATTGTTAGTTTGACAAACTCTTTAGTCGACTTGCGATTTTAACAGTTAGTTTCGACAATTTAGACAATTTTTAACAATGTTTTATTTCTTTGTGTTTTATTGTCTTTCGACAAGCGTCGCTGCTGAATTTTCCTCATTAATTCATGAACGATCTATTCTCAACGAATTTTTTGGACTAGAGTGGTCTAGCCCCTCTCTGCCTTTTCCGCCTCTCTCACATGCAATCACAAACTCAATCTCATTCACATTCTGATACGTGCAAAGGCACATGCGTTTTGCAATGGATGCTGCAGTAAAAAGTTGAATTAAACGTGCCACTGCTATTGCAATTTATTGAGCAAATATTTACAGCATAAATTAGAAATTGTATAGCAGAATGTGTGCTGCAGAAAGATGGAGAGAGAGAGAGAGAGAGAGGCACAGAGAAGACATACAGACACAGAGAAATAAACAAATAAAGTAACCGAAATTGAAAGAATTAGCAAGTAAAATGCTGGGGCATAACGAAACAAAACCTGGTCAAACGGAAGCACGAAGCGAAGGAAATACTCAAGACTCGTAAGAGGAAGAATATTAGAATTGATCACAGAAAAATTACAGGGGCCGGGAGAGAGAGAGAGGGAGAGGGAGCGAGGGACGTTGGGATTATGTTTCTAAAGAGACAATTAGACACTAACACCGTGGTAAGCCTTAGGATATACTCGTACAAATTGATTTGGAACAATAAGTTGTTGGATTCATTACAAGGTCATAAACAGAGATGAAAGAATGGCATCGTAATAATGGCATTCGACAAATTCTTGGCAGTTTTGAGAGAGTCGAAGGAAGGAGAGGAAAGGAAGCAGTGTATTGTATTGTATTGGCGGAGACAATAAAAGACCGTTTGGAAGCATATTGATGCGTTGATTAATTGAAGGGCTGGAAATAAATTTATATCATGAGGATATATTTGGAGTTATGAACATGTCTCGAATATAATTAGCACCTAATGGATCGAGCGAACTCAGCCAGACAGAGACGGCACGGTTGGCACGCTTTTAATCGTTCCTTGCTCGCAACATAAACAACATTGAATACAACATTGACAAAAATATGCATGTTGTATCGTATTTATTACCTGAAAGTTAATGGAAAATTGATGGAATTCAATAAATTAGGACTTTTCTATGCTACCGAAGGTACCGACGTGCCGTTGTTTGTATGTATGTTTACCTAAGTGTACACTCAAGTGTGTTGGTGTGAAAAGATTAGTTTGGGTAAGTGAGAGAGAGAGAGAGAGGATTTGGGCAAATATTTCGAATTAATATCAATATACAATTACTATCAATATTCCATAATAATAATTCCATAATAATTCCATAAATAATTAATATCAATATTCCAATTCAATAAACAGAAACTATTCTTTGACTTAATTTTGAAGAGGATTTTAATATTTCGGATTTTATGAAAAAAAATGGAAATTCTTAGGTTTTAATTTGTGTATGTCTCTCTCTCTCTCTCTCTCTCTCTCAATTACATTCATTCATACATTTATTTATTTTTTTTTAAATTTTTATTTTATTTATTTATTATTTTTTTTGTTCGTTGACTTCATTTTGAAAAGAAAATATTTCGAAAATATTTGTTTTATGAAATTCTTAGGTTTTTAATTTGTGTATGTCTCTCTCTTTCTCTCGATTACATTCATTCATACATATATTTATTAATTTTTTTTTTAATTTTTATTTTATTTATTTATTTATTATTTTTTTTTTGAAAAATTAAAAAAAAATTATTTTCTAAATTTTTCAAAATTATTTATGTTTGCTATACAATTATCCTTTCAGCCATCTTCTCCTCTTCCATTCCTCAAAAATTCAGCTTCCTACTCGTTTCAGAAATAACAAAAGCAACAACGACAACAACAACAACAACAACAACATTTTGATGTTAATAAAATCAACACTTTCTGAAATGTTTTGTAACGAAAATAAAGTGGAGCAAAAGCGACAGCATGAAAAACAATAACAACACCATCACAACCAACCATCACCATCACCGTCACCGTCACCGTCGCCGTCACCAACGGCACCGGCATTAGCATCAGCAGCATTAATATTGTATGTTGTTATGTTTGGCAAGAATATTGCCGGATTGTCAATAATGCGAGCTCTACTAGAAAAAGCCGACATTGACAGCCACTATCTATACCGACCGAACCACACGCACACAAACAAACACACACACTCATCCAATCAACGTTACTCGTCTCCTTCCATTTTCTGCCAAAGAACATTTCTCTTGAGCGTGTTAAGGGTTAAGGGTTAAGAGGTAGAGGGATGAGGGGCGTGCTTGTTGGGGATTCGCTGGGTTGGTTTCGTCTGTAGCCGAGTTAATATTTGATAAACCAAATTCGACACTGTTCATCACTGACGAAATTTATAGCAACATGAAATCTGTTGAGGAGCATCCATTTTTCTTCTTCTACGTAATTTCCCCGCTTTCAGGTTTTGCTCCTTTTTTTACCCTACGCTCGAAGGGAGAAGGGTTAAATTTCATTGCCGACTTGGTGAAAGTTATCTCATGAAATATGGGCGTCTCCAGCCTATTTTTCAACGTCGTTTCGACCAGGCCGAAGGTAGCAACGCTCTTACGTGTTTTAAGTTTCATCAAAAAAAAAAAACTGTTGCAAAATCGAGGTCTTGTTGTTTAAAGAAAGAAGCAGCACTGAACTGCTGCTGTCGATAAAGCCATCGTGGCTGCTGTCGATGCTACTTCTGGTATCTCTGTAGCCTTCAAAATTTGTAATTTTTGCTTAAATAATTCACGATACGAGTTGTCGAAGTTTTTACTTCATGACAACAACTCTGCGTCACTGAGAGTTCTGGGTCACTAACAAAAAAATCAAAAATGTTACAGTAAGCAATAATAGTAACAGCAAAAACAGCAACCACTTCAGTGCCATTGGAATTTCTCTCTCACTCTCTCTCTCTCCCTCTCGCTGATATGATGCGGTGGGCTTTATTTCTGCAAGCTTGTGGTCACCTCCGGTAAAAGCTTACTTTGATACACGAACGTGGTTTTGCCCGAACCGAACCACGAATATTTCCAACGAACAAAGAACGATCAAAGGCAAACGAACCAACAAACGAACGAACGTTTGGCACAGTTCATTTTACTTGAACCAACAATCCTATCCCAGTGGAAAATTTACTTACTACTTACTTACTTACATCGATTCTACATTGAACAAAATTATTAACTGGATGTTCCAGAAAAGGCAGGCAGATTTAACAATTTGATAAAGATTTAAAAAATGTTAACGACACGAAGATAAGTTAACATGTTATACTCGTAGCTGTGGCCAGGGTTGGCATTCGACAAGAATTTTTGCACCTTGTATGTAGTCTACGTCGAAAACTGTAGAGTACTTTTTTAGAGCACATGTCGAAAACCTCAACCTTGTCGAAAACTCTTAAACATTGAAGAACTTAACGAATGACTCATTCAAATATCGTTTTTTCGAATGAATATCGGTTTAATAATAAAAGAATAATAGAGGAAGCGGCTGTTGACATCGAAATAAGTGAAGATCAAGTCTCACTTTGAATGAATAAAATTCATTGTCACCCCAGAAATGTTCCATTTTTTTCACAAAGAAATTACTGGACTTAAAAATAAAATTGAAATTCATGTATTTTTCATCGAAAAATCTTTTTAATAAAGTTCAATTTTTTAGGGTTTTCGACAATTTTGTGTAGTCTACTCCAATTAGGTTTGGTAGTCTACCGTAGGTATTCGACATGTCGAAAATGTTGAAAACTCGACAAAGTATACGACATGACAACACAGGCTGTGATAGTTGGTATTTATAGCTTTATCGCTAAATGTTTATCGCAAACAATCCTGCTAAACCGTTCTAGATTTCTGGTCGACTGCTCTAAGGTATCGATGCACCATTGGGATGCTTCGAACAAGAGTTTTTGTGTGTCGAGATTAATAGGCGAATACGAGTGAGTAGTAATGTATAGAGAGTGCATCGGAATGTGTTTTAAGAGAGTTTATGTGTTTGTTTATAAGGCTTATGTGATGCATCGAGTGTAAGATTGACAAAATACAGTACTTTTTTAGCCGGACGTTAAAAAGTGAATGTGACTGCTCGACATTTATGAGGGTCATCATCGAGTGTATCGTGGTGGCGCATAAAAAAATATGGTATCTGGATGGGCAAAAACCTTATTGACCTAAATGATGGCTTAGAGTAGAGAACGAAACACAAAAAGGGGTTCAGAAAGAGAGCGGGGGCGGGTGAAGGGGGAATGATGGGTGTGCGCGATTATCACTTTGTGAGAGCTTAGAAGAAATTTGTGTTTTTTTAAAGGCATAAATCAGTTTGCGTGTGTTTAACAAATTTATAATTTTTATTACTAATGAAGTTTTTCCTTTAAGCTTTAAGAGTACTCTCACAAGAGTATATATAAAAGTTATATATATAATATAACTCTTATATATACTCTTATATATAAATAATATATTATATATATAAGAGTTATTAAAGTACTAAAAATAACTATCGCCGTTTAAATTTTTAAAAAAAAATTTAAGCAATGTTTTTACTTATTTCATTTTGGATATTTTTTTTCAATTTAAATCACCAAAAAGGCAATAATAAAAACTAATTCAGGTTAAGCATACCGAATAAATTTAAAATCAATAAAAAGTTTACAACAAACAGAGAACAATAACAATAACATTAACAATAGCAATAAAAACAATAACAATCGAAAAGCAACCGAATTGTTTGTTTTTGGGTAAAAAAAACAACAAGTAGCTGTAACGAATTTGGTCAAAATCAATCAATTGGTTTTAACGTAAAAGACCATACATATAGACCATACAATAGATAGACATACATACAATAGATAAGCAGAGCTCTGCTTACGCACACGCACATATATCCACCACATATATACGTAAGGTAGCACGCACCAACAAACCTACCCGACGCGAAAGCGAAATGCATAGCACGCATTCCAATAAGAACGCATTCTTCTCCTTATTACTTTTTCTTTAAAGAGAGATTGTATTTTTCTGTCAGTGTATACTTGGGAATGCATTCCGATTCTCATTATTTATTATTCAAAAGAGAAAATGATCTCAAATGATTTTAAAAAATGAATTGAGGCAACATCCTCGAAGGGCTCCAGGAAATAACGCCCAAATGAAACAAAGGCCAATTTTTCTTTTATATAAAAATTTAAAGTCATCAATTTTAGGTGAAATTTCGTTTTTTTTTTGGACTTTATTAAATTTTTTTTGTAAAAATGTGAAATTTTCTTATAATGAAATAACGAAAGGCCCCAAAGTGGGCCGTATTTCAGTTTTTATGAAATGCCATTATGCCCATTTTGACAAAATTAAATAAAGCTTATAATAAGACCACAGTGGCCTTCATTTGGGCCTTATTTTCGGGAGCTTCATCGAAGCAGTCTTCGATTATTTCTGGCATTCATTTCATTTTTTCTCGCTGGGTTTTTAAAATTGGGGCACCCGAAAAAAATTACAGCTCTGGGAAGCGTTCTCAAAACAAACCACAAAAATAATACAACAACAACAACTACGACAAAAGAATAACAACTACGATGGCATGAGAGGAATAAGCAAATATACCAGTACAATATAGCGATAGATAGAGCGAGACAGAGAGTTTGTGAAAAGGATTGAAATAGATTTAAAATCGACTCTGAAAGTTTAAAGTTTTGTAGTCCGATATCATTGAAATTCCGAGGCTGGTCGGTCGGTCCTCGTTGGTGAGAGCGAAACGCAAGGTTTCGGGAACAGTGGCGGGAACAGGTTGCCGGTGAAGTCAACGGGAGGAACGGGGGACGACGCGTCGGGCAGAAGGTCAACCTGGCAACCATACTTTTGTACTGTATACAAAAATTCAATTGAATCATTCATAGTGAGAGAACTTTCATGATGAAGCTAATTAAAAGTTAGGATTTTTGTGGTGTTGCTGTTGCGTTCTATTGTTGTTTTCGGTTTTTTTAAATTTTTTGGTATTTGTGTTTTATCAATTTTTGTTTGTTTTTTTTTTTTTTTGAGGGATAAAGAACGGCAAAAACCGCTAAAAAGATAAACATGGATGGCGTTAGTGAATTACATTCAGCATTTTCAGGCGAAAAGTTAGGCCTCATCCCAAAAAAATCCAGAAGGAAAATACAATAAAAACGATAAACTTTAGAAATAATGAATTTTTTATATAACGAGTATAATGTGATAGTTTTAGAGTGATAGTTTAGTTTTTCTAAAAATCAATTTAGAAAATAAAATTTAGGATTCTGTGAAAATTTCAACCTTTACAAAAATAGTAAAAGGTTCAGTTAAAAAATCAGTGAAATGACTTGAAGACTTGAATGACTTGAAATGAAGACATTGTAATGGGTCAAATTTCCTTCATGTTTGAACTGTCAACATTGAACTGTCATTGTTATGTCATTTGATAAGTAAAAACCAGGTAGTTTTTAGTTTTTAGATTCAATACATACCCGCACAATGAATAGAAATAGTGAAAATTCACTACGAAAATGGTGAAATAGAGATCAACGTGAAATATTCTTATATTTATCAAGTCATCAAGTTATCATTGTCATTATTGGAGGCAAGAAACATTTTCTGAAAAAACACATATTTGAAAGTGTTTACAACACCCACGGGTGATCAATGCTGGTACAAGTCGACTACCCTCAGAAAATGAAATTCCCTTTTTTAATGGAGTTTCGGTTAATGTCGGTTGTTGTTAATGTCGTTGTTAGTGTTGTTGTCCGATTTTATGCCACCATGTTGGATCGAACAACAACAACAATTGATGTTGTCATTGAAAAGTGGTGGGAAGGAATATCGTTTAATATCGTTCATTACAGCAATTTCATTAAATTTTTGTAAATTTTTAAATTCATTAAAGTAATAAATGTATCATTTACTATTGCTCGCTAATTAATCAATATGTATTATTTGTTTGTAATTATTAGAAGCAACAGATACTGCAAAGAATGTTTGGTCATCAATCATTTTACAGCATGCCTGTAAAATAAAGAGCTTCTTTTCGTGTTTCCATCAATTATTACGCACCTTCCCGCCCACCATAAATCATTATAAATGCATTTAATTTAAATTGAAATTAATTTTAAGCAAATTTATTGAATGCCAAAAACGAATTGCTTGAACATTCCACAAATATTTCTAAAAAAAGGTTTTGAAAACGAACAAACATTGTAACCTCATTGGAAAAACACAAGGCACTAGTTCGAAAAGGACCTGTTCGAGAGCTAGTCTAAATGAATGAAAAGGAAAGCGAGTATAATACATACGAGTTTAATATTGATGGAAAAACTGAAGGAAATTAATAGAGGAAATGAATGCAATAAAGAAAAACTGGATTAAATTAACGAAGATTATATCGAAAGAGGAATGAATAAATTTAAATATATAAAAATTTTCGCTGGAGTATTATAATGTTCAATTAAATGATAACTATTAAAATGTACTTTAAAACGAACTGTGAAGAATGAAGTTAAAATGAGAAAATTTAAAATGTAAATGATGTTGTTATAGCGTAGATAAAATGAAACTGTAGACAATAAAGACTATGTACATATATGTATAATGGAGATAAATTTTAATACTCTAACCGTTTGCTCCTTTCTTCTCTCACCAACCGTCGCTCGTAATATTATAATATTTTCCCCAGTTTTTTTTTCTCTCCGACTGCATTCCCTTCACTCTTTGGACTAACCTCTTCTGCTTTGAGAGCGCGCGAGCAGCGGACTTTCTTCTACTCGTTTTAGAGCACGTCTCATGATAACTCGCTACTTGTTACTTGCTGCTCACACAATCATCGCCCGCTTTATTGCTTGACTCGCATGTAGCGAGCTCACACGCTTTGCATGTTTATTCAATACACGACTCACAATATTTACTTAATTTCATTTAATTTAAATGCATATTCGTACATTTCACTCTGCCCTTTTTGAGCAACTCTTTTTGCTTTCTTTTCCTTCTTTGCTTTGTTGCCGCCAACATTGCAGTAGCAGGCAGTCAACAGCAGCAACGCAAATAATTCAATAACTACGCGCTCGTAATCGACATTGAAAAATCCATTTATCTACATAAAAACAGTAGCAAGTTGTCGGAGTTGTTGTTGTTGTTGCCTTTTACGTATGTATGTAGGTAACGTTTTGTATTTAATCAATTTTCATTTGAAAAAATTTTCATCTTTTCACATACAACTTGGTGAGTCTTTAATAGCGACAGAAGCAACAAAGCAAACAAGAGCGTTCGCTACAGCTTGGCCGACGCTCATTCACCCTACATCTGCAATTAAGGAATCGATAACTGTTATCATTTAATTTAAAACAATTCTTAATTAATTAATTAAAACATTGTTTTCTCAACAAAAACTTGCGTATATTATATTGTGTACTAGATCCAGTGTTGGCATTCGACAAGAATTTTTGCACCTTGTATGTAGTCTACGTCGAAAACTGTAGAGTACTTTTCTAGAGTACATGTCGAAAACCTCAACCATGTCGAAAACTCTTAAACATTCAAGAATTTAAAGAATGACTCATTCAAATAACGTTTTATTTAATGAATATCGTTTTAATAATAAGAGAATTTGAGAGGAAGCGGCTGATGACATCGAAATAAGTGACGATCAAGACTCAGCACGACCAGCAAGACCAGAAATGTTAAATTTTTTCACAAGAAATGACTGGACTTAAAAATAAAACTTAAATTCATGTATTTTTCATTGAAAAATCTTTGTAGCGTTCGTTTGTTCTTATTGTAATTGATGAAGACAAATTTTTCAGAGTTTTCGACATTTTTGTGTAGTCTACTCCACAAAACGGTTTGGTAGTCATGTCGAAAACGTCGAAAACTCGACAAAGTATACGACATGACCCATGACCCAGACTAGATCGCGATATTGTATTGAGTGCGCCCATTTTTTGTTAATTTTTTTGTCTAACTTGGTAATAAAAATGTATAAAAACTGATGCATTTATAGTTATTATAAAAACGAGGTGTGGTGATGGCCGCGAACCGATTTATAATCCCAGGAACTTTGTGAAGGCAGGGAATATTCACTCCAAGTTTCATGACGACAACCCTTCATTTCTTCTTACTGTAATCCTGATATCCATAGACAGACAGATAGAAGGGAGGGACATGGCTAAATCGACTCAGGGGATGATTTTGAGGAAGAATAGTTACGTGCCACGCCTCCTTTAATGCGTTACAAAAGGAAGAACAAAGTGCATGTACCCTTGCCTTTCTGGTGTAGGGTATAAAAAAAACGCTGCTATGATCAGTTGAAAAATTGTTGAAAAAAAAACAGGAAATTTTGCAATTTTTTTAAATTATAAAGCAAAATAAAAGAAATTTGAAAATTTAAAAAAATTTTATTGAACACAGCAATTTTGTTGTTGTTGTTGTTGTTGTTGTTACGATAGATTATGATATATGCCATAGCCTTTATTTGGAGCACTCAACAGTTTAGTGCTCAAGAGTTAAAAAATTATTAACATGGCTTTTGACATGTTTTGTGTAAATTTAGTTCTAAATAAAAATAAAATTGTTTCTTACTTTGATTTCTATAATTGTTTTCCTTTGCTTAAAATCTCTTAAAAGTCTACTGCCAAAAATATCATTATTTTTACTAATGAAATATTTATATTATCTAGTTAGATTTAAATTTAATGGAAATTTTGTGAAATGAACGCTTGGAATTAAATCAGCTTATTTTAATTAAGGAAAAGCATACTCATTTGATCGAATCGAAATTCGTAAAATAAACTAATAATCATTAGTTAATTGAAATGGATTAAAATAAATAAATTTCGCTAATAATTCAAGCATAATTTTTGCATGATTTTGCAAATTTTGCAAATTTTGCAGTGTATGTATTTAAATAGAAATAAAAAATTTAATTTTTCCAAAATCAATGATTACACTTTTTCCTGATTTTAAATGCTCTCCATAACCATAAATAGCTGATAAAAGCTGAAAAACAAACAAGAAATACATATACTGTAACGGGTGCGCCATCATGTCGGTATGTAAACATTGAATAACTTTAACATTGATCAACCGATTAACTTGAGTTAACATGTTTTTGAAACGTCAATTAAACGCTTTAAACCGAAAGGACGCGCCGAAATATTGACGCTGTACATTGAAAATAGTCGTGCGTATCGTCGAAAATCGTCTACGGCCAAAAAGCGCCGTCTGACAACACTATTCGTCGTTTGGTGTTGCATTTTGGTGTTGACGTTCGATGTGTTTTCGTATAAAGTGCAATTGACTTCAGGAATATTGCCAACAGATCGTCCACGTCATTTGGAATACGGCCAAACAGTCACATACCGACATAAAAGATGGCGCACCTTGTATATAGCTGCACTTTTACATACAAAGTGTGATCGGAACACTTCAACGCGGAGAATCTTCTGGTTTTAAGGTGACTATTTGACAGTTAAAGGGCTATTTTGTATTTAGATAAAGATTTTTAAGGAAAACCAGGTACTTTTTTCCCTTTTTCCTTGAAAATTTTACTTTATCATTAACTTTCTAGAAAAATATTTGGCTAGCTAATGGTAAAAATTAAAGTTTAAATTTAAATAAAACGCTTAAAACGCTTTGATGAATTGATTAGTGTCAGTCATTCTCATGCCGACATTCCGTTTTTTTGCTCAATGAAAATCGAAAAATTCTATGGTAATCGAATGGTGGTTATTGTTGTTGCTGTTGCTGATTACTGCTGTTGTCAACATGTACATACATATGTATTCTCATTGTGTGTGTGTATTCATTTCGATATTGACGTTTGTAGTTTTATTGTCAGTTTTCGTAAATTTATACGGCAGGCATTTTTTCTATATCAAAATTTCGTTCAGTCACTGCGAAAAAATACAAAAAAAAATGTGTCAGTTTCTATTTTCACTTTCTTTCTTTCACCTTTACTTAATTTATGCTGTTTATGCCTGTTTTATGCTGGTTTATGTTTGTTAGTAAAATTTAGCCCAATTTAAAAAAACAGCAAAAAAACAACGGTGAACAAATCTTGATGTAAATTGAATTGCATTTAATTAAAAAGTACACACAAAATGTTTAGGATTCTGAACAGAGATAATTTAATGGAAACGACTGTGTGTGTTGTTGTTGTAAATTTTAATTGCTTTAAATAATTACTTACTTCTACTAAATTGTAATTTTTTCGATTTATTGATTTCACTTCAAATTTACAATTTACAAAGCTTTTGTTCGCTAATTGAATAAATAAATGAATGAATAAATTAATGAATGAATGAATAAAAAAATCTGCATTTGAAGGTTTCTCTGTTTCTCCGCCAAAATTCACGCATGACTTAGTCAATCAATGACTAGAAGTCATACACGACCTATGTACCTTTTTTGGTACATAGACATTATAAAAGGAAATCGTTTACTATTTTTAAAAAAATAGCTTTTAACCCAAAAAAATATGTGAAATACTTCTCAAAAATATTTGAAATTTTTGCTTTGCATTTTTCGAAATTTAAATTTTTTTATTTGCTGTTAATTTTTAATTTTAGTGTTTACTATTTTTAAAAAAATAGTTTTTACGCAAAAAAATATGTGAAATACTTCTCAAAAAAAAATTGAAATTTTTGCTTTGCATTTTTCGAAATTTATATTTTTTCATTTGCTGTTAATTTTTAATTTTATTGTTTACGAGTATTTTAGCGGTAATTGAAAAGATTTCTTATTATATATGATATTGGCCAAGTTGCCAACTCATGATTTCTTTACCGTCATTTGAGGGATGTAATAAATTTGACTCTCTTAAAAACATTTCATATACAAAATCTTTTTAAATTAATTATACTTTAAACTTGAATCATCGTTTATTTAAGACCTAATTTTTATTGATGAAAAGGATATGATAGGATAGGATGATAGGATATTAATGATAAGGGTATTAAGTTTTGTGATTTTATTTATTTGATTTTATTCATTTTTATTCGTAATTTAATACATACAAACTATAAAGCTTTAATGTTTACTTTTAAGTTTAAAATTAAATAAAATATAATAAAATATCCATAAAGACAGCTTAATAAAATGTCTGTTTACTTATTTCGACATTGTCGACTTATTTCGACAACATTATTTATGTTGTTGTTGGGTTTTTATTGCCATTCTTGGCTGTAGAAAGTGAGAATGACACAATACATATTTCGATGAGAATCGATAAAGGAATTTTTTAACAAAAAAGATTTAATTTTAAGTTTAAAAGAGTCGTTGGTTTTTTTTTAAAAAGAGAATAAAAAAAACAACGAAAAACAACAGCAACCAAAGGATATTCCGAAGCGTTAAAAACTACAAGACTAGTTCAAATAGCTCGGATACTTTTCAGTGAAATTTCTGGCAGTGAATGTTGTTAAATAAACACTTGCGGACACACCAGAGGAGAAGTCACAAACACACATACACTTGCCCGGGGGACACATATGCCAAGATAAATACATACTCGTACATATGTATGTACATACTAACAATATGACATAGTGTAAGTAAGAATGAAAATAATGAAAATTTTTTATTATTAAAATTTAAAATATTTCTCTTTAAAATATAAAGATAAAAAATAAAAATTAAATAAAAATTTATTATTTATAAATTAATTTTATAAAAATGTTTATTTGGAAAAAAACTGGGTGAAAACGAGGAAGAACAAGCAAATAAAAACGGGACAACTGGTTATAAAATTACTCGAATTAAAATCGAAAGACTAAAAGGAAATGCTTCAAATGACTTTGACCACGCTTTGAGCAGCAAAACGCGGCAACGGCGACAATAAAATCAAAGAGAATGCGCCATTTCCATTACTCTCTGCAATAACAAAATTTGCTCTTTTTAATTTGTTCGCCGCCGTTCAGTCAATCAATATCGATTTCGATTACATTTCATGCGAATTTTAATAAATGTTTAATAACAAAGTGGATATAAATTGCCAAAGCGATAAAAACACTTTGTGCGGAAGAAAGAGTTAAAGTGATACAATGGGGGAGGGGCCACAGGGATTGCACCAAAGAAAGGGAAAGCGCAAAGGAAAGGGAAGCATTTAAATTCATTAAAAATCTGTCAGATATTCATTGATGCTGTCAGCAACGGATGTGCGGCAAAAAAGCAAAGGACGTAGACGCTCAAGGGTGCTCCAAGATGACGATGGCAGGTCATTAATATCAGTTTCAATTTCTTTGCACATTTTGCTGTAGCAAAATCGACGAATCAGTAGAAGCTCGTACGATGGCAAAAAACCGTAAGAGAAGAAAATCAGAGGAGAGCGGATTACTGGGTATTTCGTCTCCTTCTAACTGTTATACTTTGATGGTAGTGTGCGATCATGTTAACGATACGGTTAGCTGTAGTTTGTATATAAGTAAAATATGGCATCTTTGCTTCTTTGCAATCCTTTGTTGCACTGACTGTCATTACCCAGTACGAAGTACCATTGTATCCTTGTTGTGAGCCTTTATCGCGATTGCTTTTAGGTACGTTTTCCTTTTTTCTTTTTCCTCTTTTCTATGTTTTTATGTTGAATGAATTGATAGCCTCGAGCGTATTCGATAGATGCATACTTCATAGCAAGATGTTCGCCAGGATAGTGCATCGCTTGTGGTGACAACATGATACGCGATACGAACGGAATAACTTACATGTTGCTCATGGTTTCTGTTGTTTTTGCTGTCGCTATCTTTGTTGCTTCCTCTCAAAACGCGATAGTTTTCAAATTTTATGGCATCGCTTGTAGCATCATCACTGCATACAAAATATCCTTCAGTTACGAGTAGCAAGATATTTTTTAATAGCTACTACCCGCTATTTGTAGTTGTTGCTATTGTTGTTGTTGTTGTTGTTGTTGTTGTTTGTTTTTCCTTCATTTCTTTTTTTTTCCTTTTGCTATTTAAAAAAAAAGTACTCGCAACTTCGCAAAAAATAGTCGTCGTTGTCATTGTTTCTGTTGACGTTAGTCTCTCTTTACAGCTACAGCAACGTTTCGTTATACTCGCTACGCATAACTGTTGCGATAGCAACAAACAGACTGTTGCAACAGTTGCCAGCAGCAGTTGGCAGCTGGCAGAAGCAGCCGGAACAAGTTGCCATTGCTTACGTGCCCGGAAATTTAAATAATTGCTTTCCAAAGCAAAAGAGCGTTTCTCTTGGCCGGGCTCCGTGCTCTTTTTCTTTTTCTTCTTCTTCTTTCTACTCATTGTCAACAGGATATTAAGATCGTGTGAACTATGAACTTCAAACTGTCAGATTTAAATATTAAATTTAAATTTATTTTTCTACGTTTGGGAGCAAAAAAGAAAAAATTATGAAATTAATTGCCTCAATGTGATTATATGATTTATTGAAAAAGTTGGCAATCCTTAAAAAAAATTACGAGTTTAATGCGTTTTCGTTTGTTGGCGCCTTTCCTTGGCGATTTCTGTCTGCGCAGATAATGTGATCGTTTGTATAAAATTACCAACGACGATTTGCACGCACATCATTCATGCATGATTCCTTTATGTTTTTCAACGACCTGAGAGAACGAACGAACTAACAAGAGAAGACCATAATGTTCTTTCGGTGTATTGTTAGCAAATCTTTGCTTATTTAAATAGTTTTTTATATAAAATATAATTTTGATATATATTTTATTTGCGTCAATAATACGATAATCTATTCTGTGTTTTTGTTAAAGAAGATGCCATCAAAGAAATCATAAAAAAACGATAATAAAAGTTAGTAACGAGTAAATCATAAACGCGCCAAAAACTACAGCAAAAACTACAGCAAAAACTACAACCTTATAAAATTATGATTTTTATTAACGCGTTAGTTGTTACGAAGTACTTTCGTAAATGCTTGTAGCCACTAGTAGTAATAAGAGTAGCAGCAGTAGCGGTAGCAGCAGCAGCAGTAGCTGTTTTTTCGCCGCCTTCAGACAGAATACGTTCGAGCTTCGACGAAACTTTTTAATAAACATATTAATTAATTTGAAAATTATGCTAAAAGTTCATAACAAAGTGTGGTAACGGCTTTTGTGTGCGTGTATATACATATACATATGTGTGTATGTGGGTGTGTATGTTGGTGTGTATGTGTGCGCAGTGCACGAGAGAAACAGAGAAAGCTGTAAAGTATAAAGAAGTGCTGCATTCGGGCCAACTTGGCAACACTTCTCTCGATGTACTTAATTAAAATTTGCTGCTTATGTACGTATGTGTGAATGGGTTTGCGTAAGTATGTGTGTGTGTGTGTGTGTGTGTGTGGGGGTGGTCCATGTGGCTGCGTATGAGTTTGTGTTAAACTTTGTCTGTATCTTTACGGGCGCTATCAAAAAGTTTAAAAAAAAATCAACAATAAAGATATTATTTATGTAAGTGTGTGTGTGTGTGTAAGCGTCTCCATTTATGTATGTAGTGTGTGTCTGTGTGTGTGTGTGTGTGTGCGTTTATTTCGGAACTATTGTTAAAGCATTTTGGCCACTGCTTTAGAACAATCTAAAAGATTTTATGCATAATTTTAAATACAATGTTAAAATATACAACGATATACAACGATGAGTCTACGAGTATATGCTAATTTATTTCTATACGATTGAAAAAGGAAGGCTGTGGGCGTGGCGGGGTTTTGCGGTAACACGTCTTTTCACTGCATAAAACATAAGGTCGTTAAGAAGTTTTGATTTATGAAATTCTACGATAGTCTTCTCCATGCATACACGTAGCAAATAAAATTACGAACAAAAAAAATTATTTATAATTTATTGAATAATATAAACTGGAATAAATTTGGAGGATAAGTAAGCGGCAAGCGGAAGAGTGGAGGCAACAGGTTCGTAAATGGTCGCGTTATGGCTCTTAATCTTGTTACAAACTTTGGCAGCTGCTTTCGCGATGAAGATTGATCAATTATTGAAAATCGATTTTGGAACCAGGTACCATCAGTATGGTACCACCAGTAATCAGATCACCACAATAGGTGATCAATGTTGGTTAAACAGATAAAGGTTGTATGTTGATAAAGTAAAGTAGTATATAGGTAAGCAAAAAGCTTTGTTTTCTTCAATTTTATCCTACCATGGATTTCTTTTAACCTTAGGATATTAAAATTGAAGCCTTTCTACAGTGTCACTAAAAGTCCCTGCAAAGAAATGTTTTCTAAATTATAATACATCAGATAATATTGCATATAATTGCATAATATATTAATTATATTGCATATTATTGCATAATATATTAATAATATTGCATATTAGTGTATAATATATTAGTAATATTGCATATTATTGCATAATATATTATTAATATTGCATATTATTGCATAATATATTAATAATATTGCATATTATTGCATAATTTATTAATAATATTGTATATTATTGCATAATATATTAATAATATTGCATATTATTGCATAATATATTAATAATATTGCATATTATTGCATAATATAATAATATTGCATATTGTTGCATAATATATTAAGAATATTGCATATTATTTCATATTATTGCATAATATAATAATAATATTGCATATTATTTCATATTATTGCATAATATAATAATAATATTGCATGTTATTGCATATTATTGCATAATAGATTAAGAATATTGCATATTATTTCATATTATTGCATAATATATTAAGAATATTGCATATTATTGCATAATATATTAAGAATATTGCATATTATTGCATAATATATTAAGAATATTGCATATTATTGCATAATATATTAATAATATTGCATATTATTCTCAGTGTATGTGTTTGTATTATAGTGAATTTAGCAGCCTCAGCCTCAGAGACGCAAATCGAATCTGGGCCCTCTGCATAGAAAACAGACACTTATTTCTCGAACCTACGGCTATAAACTTGATAGAAAAATAGATAGAAAAATAAAATAAAAGTAAAGTTTTTCCTTTTAGAGTTGAAAACTTTATATCTGTGATTAATTCTGATCCAAAAGTTGCAAATTCTAACCAAATATAGTTGAGGATTTTATATAAGAAGAGAGACACAGTTTGTTAATTTATTATATTAGTGGATATTTATTTATATATTTTCTTTATTTTTCTTCTTTTTCGGTAATTGTTTCTGCTAAGGTTGGTGCGTTTTTGCTACGAAAAATTAAAAAAAAAATTTATTGCGATATTTTTACGGGCGATTTTCTTTTTTTCGCTACTCGCTACTATAATGGAATGAAAACATTCCATTTAAAAACATTTTTCACTTTCGGCAAGAAATTTCGAAAGAACGCGTTGATTGAGTAGGGTTGAGTGGGGGGGAGGGGGGGGGGGATTGTGGTAAGGAGAGAAGGTCTGGGCAAGGACCTGGTCAAAGGCAGCCGAAGCGTGGCGTTAACAAAACTAAGGAAGCAATGAATTAATTTCTATACTAAATTTTTTCCTCTAAACTGAAACCTACTCTTATTGTGTAAAATCTGAAGCCTGAACACATACGTTAGACAGACACACACAAACACACACAAACACACACAAACACACACAAACACACACAAACACACACACACACACACACACACACACACACACACGTACACCCTTGTATCCACTCACATATCCACTCACTTTACAACTCGTTACTCTTCTTGACTAAAACGAATAAATATTTTTCTTTCTCTTCCTTAAAGTTTTTTCTGTCGCTTCGAAATTTTTTTTAGTTCATGTTTTTGCCACTTTCTGACCTGCTCAATTTTGTTGGGATAGTTGTTGTTGTTGTTGTTACTACAGCAGCAGCAGCAGCAGCATGAAAGTAAATGCCGAAAGGAATTGTTGTTTCTTCCTTTCCCTCAGAGCATGTCCTTTTTCGTTTCGTTTAAGTGTTAATGGATACAAGACAAGATTCATAGTATTTTTAAGTTTAAACATTATTGCTAGCATTAATCACGCTATTTTCTAAGAGCCCCCCAAAAAAACAACAAAAACCCAAGGGCGCAAATAACCGAAGAGATGTAAAGAATGTGGTGGAAGGAGTGTACTTATAGTGTTACAATAGAAAGGGAGGGCAAATGCTTTTTAGTATTAGCTGAAGCCAGCCATTTCTAAATCAATCTTTAAGCTTAAGTGCACACAAAGAGAAATAAAAAAGGAAGAATTAAAATAAAAAAAACAGAGGTATTTATTTTTCATTTAGTAAAGAGCGAAACTTGCCAGATAAAAAAATATTTCATACTTTAAAGAAGAAAAAATATATATCGAAAGAATACTTTGCCAAAATCGCTGCAGAGGTCTTAAGATATACAGCAAGTCACCAAAGGCCGCTAATGGAAAGAGTGTACTCGTAGTGATTTTAGAAAGGGATAGCTATAATTTTTTTTAGTACTAAAAAGCAGCTTCAAATGAATCTTTGAGTTTAACTTCTCAGATAAAACTAAAAAGGAAAACCTAAAATCATAAAAACAAAGACATTTCTTTTTAATTTAGTAAAAAGCTGCGTTTAATATTGTACTTTCAACAAAAAGATTGAAATGTTAACGGAATGCGTTCTCAAAGTAGCTGCAGAGGTCTTGAGATCTGATGAAAGTAGTCGCGAAGGAATGAAATGGAGTCCATTTGAAGAGTAATCATCGCAAAGAACTCAAAAAGGAAAACTTAAAATAAAAAACCAAAGTATTAATTTTTCATTTAGGAAACAGCTAAAGAAATAAATACTAAAAGAAATAAAGAAATAAATACTTCTCTGGATAGCTGAAAAGTTCTTGGAAAATAAGCTTAAAATTCTCAAAATTAAAAGAAGCACAGAGAATGTGAGACAGAGATAAGAAAGCAATGAAATAAAGTGAAAGAGATATTGATTGATTATATCGAGATTTGTCTCAGTTTAATCGAAGTATAGAAGATGAGATGCTTTTCAATGAAATTAGGAAAAAAGAGATCGCAAATGAAATCATTTTGTTGCCTTAATTAAATTCCAGCATAACAAAAAGCGGTAGATTTAGATAAAAAAACAACAACAAAAACAACAACGTTCGACTAAGCAGCAGTGTTAAAATATCATTTATTACAATTCACAGACGTCTTTCGAGGGCGTCAGCATTTATTTTAACGCGCTAAATGCTGGCCTAACGCACTTCGCCGTCGTCACATCGACAAGCATGGACCAAGGACCATTTTGAGAATTTTTTTGGTCAGTTAGACACCGTCCCGCCGTCCTTCGCAGTGGGTGAAGGCAGTGGGTGGATGGGGCAAGTCTTAGTAAAGCGAAAAAGTGGTTGGTTGTTTTTAATGCAACAACAACAACAACAACAACAACAACAACAGCAAAAACCCAACAACAAATTGATTATTCAAAGTGATTTAGGCGAGGTTTTTTTTTCATCATCCAAAGCTTTCTACAACAATATTATTTCGTTTCGTTTCAGTTTCTTCAATTTTCGTCACTCTGCAGGTTAATAATAAAATACTAAAAAAAGTAATTGATTCGTTGCTTCGAATCGAATTTTGTTTTGTAGAAATACTTTTTATATGATTTTAAGTGAATTTTGATGACGTTCGATTTGAATTTATTTCGTTGGTTTTGATTTCATTTCATTTCATTTTTAAGCGATTTTGTCTTAACCTTTACTTTATCTTACATTAGTCTTCAATAATTTTCAGTTTATTAAAAAAATTTATTAATAGAATAAAATAATATAAAATAATATGCACACATAAATTTGTATAAAACTTTGTGTATGAAACTGAAGAAGAATAATTTTCCTAGAATTTGTTATTCCTTCATAATTTTTCCTATAATCTTTACTATAATACATAATTTACATAAGCATAGGTTTTTTTTGTTTTTGCAATTTCTGATTGTACCTCTTTCATCTTCTTCTTCTTCTTCTTCTTCTTCTTCTTCTTGTTCTACTTCGGCTCTGTATGTTAGTTTTTGTGAAAAAAATTGTCTCGGCTCAGCGCCAAAATTAGCCATTTCGACTTTTTGGCATCGATAATGACATTGTAAGCATAAAGTAATACGAGTCTCTTCCAGGCGCACTCACACAAACATACCCACATCCGTTCACACACACACACACACACACACACGCACACACACACCCATAAACATCCATTCACCGGAAATGCTATTACCACTAGCAGTACTCGTTCAATAAAAAGACAGTATAAAAGGCAGGATTTTATTATAAGAAATAATAGATTTGAAGAAAAAAGTCTCAATGGAACTTACTATGTACATAACATGAAAGTGATTTTTCCTCCGTTTTTTTTTCTGATTTCTTTCTCTTTGGTTTTACACAAAAAAAATTGTAAAGCTTGCATTGAATTTGCCGCATCAGCCAATTTCGGAGTGTTGCGGCCAATGCGGCCAAAGGATATGGATTTTGGTTTTGTGTCTCTCTTTTGTGGCCCTTTTTTGGAAAATATTATCGCAAGTAATAAAAAAAGAGTTTAAAATTTACTTTTGTTAAAAAATTACGTAGTTTTTCGTCTTTCCTTCTTCTTAAAGAAATTCTCGAAACAAAAAAAAAGAATGAAGTATAAATTCTTTTGCACTGTGTGCGAAAAGTATTTTCGATTTCGCAATTACTTCCGAAAATAGCGATTATCGAAAATATCGATTATCGAGTATTTCAAAAATACTCAAAAATATTTTCGATTTCTTGTTTTTAAACTCGATTTGCTTTTTTTTTAAATGTACCCAAAAATGTTCAATCAAATTTTACTATATCGTTGCATATTTTGCTCAAATCTAAAGTTAAATATTGTATTATTGCAAAAAACTCAAGTACTTTGAGAGGATATAAAATTATGTTAAACTTTCTTTTGCCAGAACTTTTAAATGTTGGTTTTGTTTTTTCTTTGTTTCGAATTTCGTTAAGCCTCAAGACATCTATTATATGTATAAATACTTATACATCTTTTAGATATACGATACTTTCTTTCTATGGATGTTGACGCTCGTTGTTTTTTTTTGTCGTAGCCATTTGCTTTTGACTGCACTCGGGTAATCCCGAAGTCCATTCGAAAGTTCATGCCTAACTTCATGCATTTTCAATCCGGTAACTTGTTCGCAAAGATTAAAGTACTTCGGAACAGATTTTTGCCAGCATTCGCAATAGTTTGGAGTCTAATGGAGTTTCCGGTTTCAGTCTTTCCGCCTAAATACATACATTATATCTTTTGCAACCGTTCGTTCGACGGTCACACATTCATACATGCGCGTATGCATGTGCGTGTATGCATGTTGGGCTTTTACCGAATATCTTAGATTCGTTCTCATCGTGCCTCAACGTGCACCACATCCGCATCCTGCTTGTATTCTTCGGTTTGTAGCAAAGAAATAAAGCCGCAGTTTATCTGTGATCATTTACTTGCCGGGAAGGAGCTGGAGGTGGAGCTGGAGTGAAGCTGCCAAATCGTGTTCTTAGAGAACTAGAGAGCAATAGAGCAAAAAGGCGTTCTGTGAAGTTAGTTTCAAATAAGACTTCGCTTTCGGCTAAGTCTCACCTAACCATAACACATACTCGTACATACATCCATGCTCGCTCACGCACGTACAACACACTACACTAATACAACCATTCGCCACGCACCAACGAATATCGGCATCGTCTATCCAAAAAGTGTCTCAGCATCAGGAAATGCAGAAGGAAAACTTTTCGCTGTCAAAAAGTTTCAAGTAATTCATACTAGTATAAAGCAAGGGCATGTTTATGTATGTGCGAGAATGTGTACGTATGTGTAGGTATACGCACACACACACTTTTGTATGTATGTATGTTTGATGCTGCTTTTTGTTGATTCTTTAGATTCGCTGCAGTTGTAGTCTTTAAAGAAACATAAACGAATCACGCATGACATTTCACCATTGTGTTTTGGCTTGACCATACAAATCGTCATGATAATTTGACAAGCAAATGGTCAAATTGTTTCCAATGACAGAAAGACGAAAAATGACGTAATTGACGACGTTGACAACAAAATTGTCATTTTGGTAACAGATTGTTATTTTCTTAGTGTAAAAACAAAGCTAAATTTATCACTTGCTCGAAATGCACTGCACTTTTGAACGATTTGTCATGCATGCATTTTTCTACTGCTGGATTATTTTTATTTTAGACCGATTTACAGCCGTATTCTGGAAGTTCACCACATTAACAAGCCCATAAGAAATTAGTTAAGAATGTTAACTAAGCTGTTAAGATTTCGTATTCTAGCGAAAAATTGAGAGCTGATTTCTTAACTATTCTGTTAATCACGGAGTAGGTCTCAACAGCAACTAAAATTCCATTTTGTAGCTGTCCAATTAGGCAAATGTCAAAAAAATTGAAGAGTATTTAATTATTTTATTAATTTGCAAAGATAAACGAAAAGAAAAAATTTAGCAAGGCTTTATAATTTTATGTTAAATTCTAAAATTCTAAAATTTTGACATTTGGGGTTTGACAGTTGGATTTTGTACAAGTGGATTTTTAAAAGTGGGATTTTGTTGTGTTGGATTTTGTGTGGTGAATTTTCAAATGTGGGCTTCTATATCTAATCCAACTGAAAATGATTTCGAAAAAAATTTAAATTAAATTTAATTCAACGTTTATTGATATCGTTATTTTACAACATACATATGTGTGTTGCAGTAGTTGCCATTATCATGACAGTTGGGTTTTGACATTTGGATTTTGACAATTGGATATTGTCAGTTGGATTTTGACAGTTGGATTTTGTAAAGTTGGATTTCATAGAGTTGGAGTTTGACATTTGGATTTTGACAGTTGGATTTTGACATTTGGGTTTTGACAGTTGAATTTTGTACAATTGGATTTTGACAGTTGAATTTTGACATTTGCCTTTTGACATTTGCATTTTGACAGTTGGATTTTGTACAAGTGGATTTTTAAGAGTGGGATTTTGTCGTGTTGGATTTTGTGTGGTGGATTTTCAAATGTGGGCTTTCATATACAATCCAACTGTATACATATACGAGTATGTATGTTGCAGTAGTTGCCATTATCATGCTGCACGAAGCTTACGATGCGTCGTATGTAACCAAAAAAGAAATATACAGCAATGCGTTTTAGCTTACTTGTTTATTTTTCGCAGGCGATTTTATTGCATGGGAGTGCACTGTGGCCGGAGGTAATGCATACATTACCTGTATGCAATGCATATATATATATACATAAAACTACGACAACAGCATACTGAAATATGCGCTACCGTCACAGGAAATTCAATAATAGCAATAACAACAACACCAGCAGCAACAAAAACCAAATGAAAAACCATAGCAATCTGTAAATATTGTATATCAAAGGCGCCGCGATGTAAAGATAGTGATGGCAATGGCGTTGGCTGATGTTGGCATAAATGGTGTCGATAAAAAGTTAGCTGTTGACTGTTGAAAAGCTTAAAGTGCTGCAAATGGAAAGCATGGATTTTAATTAAAAAGCGATTGAACTGTAGCACCGTCGCAAAAGATGACATTAATTTAATTATGCACCGGTATAAAAGTCAGCTACGATGCATCATAATCGTCTGCAAAAAAAATGCTTTCTAAGAAAATACACAATCAAAAGTGAAAAGTGCATGCTCTTAAATTTCGGTTAAATTCGAGTCCGAAAAAATTGGACTCGTCTGCTTTAGAAGTTATAGCCTTACACATTTTTAAAAACTTCATATCTTCTGAACCATTTTGAACATTGTCAAAATATGGATATCATTTGAAGGCATTTTTTATTACCTTTATTTAATGTTATAACATATTTTTTCTAAAAATTTGCATATTTTTATCATTTATAAAATCAGCTGCTTCTTCTTTTGCCATTCTTTTGAGATTATACTGTATTTTTTGCTATTTTTATAATTTTTGGCCGTGTTAAAATGCAACACTAGGCCCGTGTAAATATAAATTATTTCACTGTTCGGCCGGTTGGGCCTTCATTAACTGTAATAAATCTCAATTGTGCAAATCGAGAGCTGTGTAAATCGACGATCGATCGATCGATCGAATTTCATAAAATAATTCGAATATAAAAATAATTTCCAAACGAACTGACTAACTCATCATCACCTTATGGTCTCAAGTGCATTCACGAACTCCATTCCATTCAACTCTATTCAATTCAGTCCAATTCAATTCAATTTAATTCCATTTCATAATAAGAATTCATTTGCACCGTTTATGCTCGTTTGCTATTAATTCGCAAGCTCAACATTCAAAGCTAATTCAGGAAAATTTGCAATGGTAATAATCATACCGAGGCCGACACAGCTCATTTGCATTAGTTTGTACGAAATATTATGGAAGTGATATGAGGAAGGGCTTATAATGTTGCTGCATCGTTATGTTTATGATGTACCCGCGTATGTATATTACATGATTCTTGTGGTAGTAATTGCCAAAGAGTCTACGTTTCGTTCGCTTTCGATAGTTTTTGTTAGTATTTCAGGGAACAATTTTCTAACCAGAAGTGTTGGAAGCCCGGAATGAGCGAAATTTATGACAGTTACGCTATAGAAGTTGATTTAAGGCAACAACGCGAAAATCTAGTATATAGTATATATGCTGCTACAATACACTCGCTTTAAATTGCCCCAGGTCAAAAATATACTAATTAAAAAGAGTTGACCGTGATAAAAAGTTTGACGCAGCTGAAGATATAAGAGCACGAGATCGAGTGACAGACATAATTTATGTGGTAATGTTTTTTTACTTTTTTAGATGAGCTTTTGTTTAACCTTCTCAAAAACTAACTTTTATGGATTTTTTCTCTTTTTGGTTTTAATTATATTTTCTTGTGTTCTTCAATATAGCTCATAAATGCATAGAATGAGTATTACCTACCCTGTAGGAAAGTTGTATGTTGTCGGCGATAATTGTCGTATTTATAATGTTCATAGCTGAAGATTTATTATTTGCACCATCGCGATTTAACGGGACAAACGAACGTGTTTACAATACGCTTTTAAGAGTTAAAGCTTTTCGAATTTTTGAATTTCGCGGAAAAATAATACCTTTATAATTTTAGCTACCACAAAAAGGAAGTTTTAAAAAAAGCAAGTTTATAAAACAAAATGTAGATAAAAATAAATACCGTAAACACGAAGAAATTTTAAGGATTTCGAGAGTTTTTTAACACTATATTTTTGTTGCATTTTTGCATTTAATTTTAACTCCATAAACTTTGTCTATTTTGTTCATTAATTGAGATTATTTTTCCGGACATTTTTTGTTCTATTTTATTGTATAGATATTCGCTTAATTATGGCATTAATTCTCTGCTGCTTTTTATACAAATCCATTGCAATGGTAAAATACCATTTCGCTAGAGCAGCCGCCCTAAACGTCATTAACCTCGACGCCCGAGGACCGACGACCCACGACCGTCGACCGTCGCATCGGGTGTCGTTCCATTTTCGGTCATTTTCGGTAAATACAGCTGCAGCTCACTCTGGTGGTTCGCTTCAGTGTAGATGCTGAATTAATCCGAATTAAATTGATATTTATTTTTAATGTTCTCTTATTTTTTTCGTTAAATGGAGAATGCTTTTTTCTCCTCCCTTCTTTTTTGGCGCTCATTCAAACTGTTCATGGATGGAAATGCTCGGAAAATTGGCGCTACTCGCTACCAACGTATTTGAACGTTGTGCTGTTATTTGTTTATTCACAAGTTTTTTAGAAGTTTTTCTTTTTCCAAAAAAAAAAAGTGGCACAGCGAAAAAAAATTAACCAGCATCAGCGTAACTCTTTGCTGCGAGGCTTAATAAGAATAGGCACACACATCTGCTCACATACAGACAAACACACACACATTCATACATACATTCATGCATGCATCATGCAGAGCTTTCAAACACACCCACTTGACCAACGTAGCGTGCAAGAGTGCTGCGCAGTGAAGCAGCAGTTTGCATGCGTTTCCGGTTCAGCTGCATATTGACAGGATATGTATGAGTGTGTGTGTGTGTGTGTGTGTGTGTGTTAGTGCTGCGAAGAAGAATGTGTCTATGCGGCAGTGTGTGTGTGTGTGCTTCTGTAACTAAAACAACAATATATTCATTCGTATTAATTTCGTTTTTAAAAGCAAAACTGCGTAATATGTGTAAAAAAATATCTTTTTATTTAAAGAAATTTTAAGAAATATCTTTAAATTTTTAAATATCTTTAAATTTTTCAAATTTAAAACCTAAATCGTATTTCATTAGGAATGTATACTGATCGACAATCACTCTCTTTTATCGTATTTTCCTAAAATTTTGAATTCTCAAATAAATCTCGAGACATGAATTTCAAAATAATTTCATAAACAAACAGAAATTGTTTGATTAACCTTTTATTATTAGAGTTTAAGGACTTATGGTCAATATTTTCCAGATTTTTTCAGACTCTTGTAAAAATTTTAAATGTTCAATAAAATAATAACTAATAAATAAAATAAAATAAATTTTAAATAAAATGATTTAGCACGAATTTAATTCCTTTCGATTAGATTAGATTAGTATAGTTTTGTATTTATTTATTTTTTAATGTTTTACTTTTTCTTTAGTGAGACAGCACTCAACGAGAGTAGCTTAAAGAGAGGAAGAAGAAGAAGAGAAGTACAAGAATAAGAAGAAAAAACTCGTCTTTTTTTGTCAGTTGTTCTTTTTTTATTCTCATTTAATTTGCTTGACAATTTAACTTGATTTCAACTGCTTGTAGCGTTGTTTAACAAACTAATCTTTGCTGTCTCTTTTCGTCTGCCTTTTTTAATCCTTCTCTCTCTCTCTCTCTCTCTCTTTCTCTGTCTCTCTCACACTCCTGTTTTCTTACGCTTTATCTCTGCTGACGGCTGCTGTTGCGTACGTTTTTACTGAAGGGCGATTAATGCAATCAAATGTTTTGTAAAGGTTTATGAAGGCTTGTGTTGGTGTGGTGGGCGTGTGGGTGTACTTGTGTTTGTGTGTAAGAGTGCGCAAAATATAATGTTACACGCTGAGAATGTTGCACGGCTTGAGGCGTTATCTTGCTGAGGACACAAGGCTCATTGCCGTAGTAAAGGCGAGAGCAAAGCAACAACGAAATGCACGCCACGGCAACGGTAACTAACCAAAGGCGATAACAACAGCAACAACATCGAAAACAGAAAATCAACAGCAACTGTAATGGCAACGTCGCACAAAAAGCAACAACAGCAACAACAGCAAAAACAGTGCAAGCAAGCAATTTCTGCAATTGTCTTCATGCAGCACAAGATCTAGTGGCAACCATCAGCAGCGGGCACTAGCAGCTGCAGTGGCGGCAGCAGCAGCAGCAGCAGTATGATTGACATTTTAACTTCTTACTTGCTCTCTTCTTGTTCTTCTTTTTCTACTTCGACATTCACTTTTTGCTCGTTTTTTTAGCAAAAAAGATTAACAAAACACAATCACGCCAACGAATTACGTCGCGTCGCGTCGCTTCCGGATGCTGCTGCCGCGACGTAGAAGACTTTTTGCTACATTCGTGTAGCAAAAAAAAAAGGGAGGAAATTCGCGTCAAGTGCAGCGCCTGCGGCTGCTGCGAAATTATGGTTGTGTTGTTAACAATTTATTTTTTCTTTAAATACGTTCTTTTTTTTTGATACTTTTTTGATAATTTTTTGATACTTTTTCAATTGTAGCATGCCGCGTACCACGTAGCCATTAGCGGGTTCCACTAACACTAACATCACAAATAATTGCTATTGTACTAACAACAAAATTGTGTTTGTGTTCATGTGTGTTTGTTTTGCACACGCATGACACAACTGTAACTATGAGTTATCCATTTTCTCTTTCGGAAAGTGCAGTAAAAAAAAGCTCACTAAATATTCAGATATCGATTGAATTTTTATTTCAATATAATGCTTGGATTTTACCATTATGCGTGAAAAACAATATCGTTTAAATGTTTCCAGGCCTCAATCCTTTTCGATGACTTCTTAACGACACCATAAGATAACGACGACCATAATCTTGTCGTAAAGCTCGAAATGCGAAATCACAGACTTCGTGTAGAAGGCTTTAACAAAGTGAACGCGCAATGTTCGATGGTAAAATGAGCCATGTTGTAAAATGGCAAACCTTCAGCTAAACAAATGCTAGTTCGGATGACACTGACATTTGACAGGTGTCAAACAGCAGGACTTTACTTTCCGTAACTCAAAATGGAACGAACCCTTTAGCAATTTAATTACAGCCTACGTTTTTCACACAATCTGTTTTAAATAAAAAATTGAAAGTTAATTTTTTATGATTTTTTATTTGGGGTATACATGTATGTACCTCTCAGGGTAGTAAAGTGGGACATTTTTTTGATGGGTAGTGTTCGAGGGTTCCGAAGATGCCGAGTCTTTTAAAGTTCCGAAAAGTTGAAAAGTGTTTACTTTGAAAAATTTACAAAAAACTTGGCCGCAAATTTTTAAAATTTATAATTATAAAAATCTTTACTATAGTTCTTGGCTCTTTTTCTTGTGTTTTTTTCTCTTGCTCTTTTATTTCCAGGTTTTTGTTCTGGTTTGATAATTTTCCACCACACAAAGAGCTTTCGCCCGCGTTGCACTGTTACTGAACATATCTCAACATTATTGTTTGTGTTGTTGTTGTTGTTGTTGTTGCCACTCTTACGAGTATGCATGTGTGTATGTATGTATTTGTAATTAACAAAACGTACTCGAGGCGAAAACACTGTCAATGACTGACTCTTTTGTTTGTTCGGCAAACTCAATCAACATGATTCACAGCAGCGACAATGAAGGCGACGGCAACAAAAACAACAACAACAACAACAACAACAACAACAACAACAACAACAACAACAACAACAAAAACAACGACAACGAGCTCAAGAACAAAACACTTCAAGTTGACGACATTGATGACGTTTAAGTTGGCGATGATGACGGTACACGCGTGGAAAACGCATTGTTGGCTGTAACTTGGCAGCGGTGACAGCGACTATAGCGACGATATTAAGAAAAGGTTGCTTCGTTGTTGTTGTTGTTGTTGTTGTTGTTGTGCTGCAGTTCAAGAGAATTCCTTTGTTCAGTTCTCGTTGTACAGCTTACTGCCGGCCGTCTCTGTTCTTTTCAAGAACTTCCTCAAACGTATGAGGGTCTGCGCGTGTGTGTGTGTATGTGTGTGTGTGTGTGTGTGTGTGTGTGCATGTGCGTCGGTGTGCTTTTATGCAGTAAGTGTCAGTATGAGTGACATTTGACTAAGTCTAGACAGGATGTGATTGCTTCCATCTTGATTTGTGAAGAAAATTTCTGATTGTGTGCGTTCAGGTGGACCGATGTTGGGCGTGACGTGACATGTCACGATCCTGACATTCATTGAAACAAACAACAAGAGTTAAACAAACAAATGATGTTTGTTTCTACCAACATTTGCTGGAATGGTCAGCAGCGTCGTTGTTGTTGTTGTTGTCCGAGAAAAGGATGAAATAAAGGAAGGTTACTATTAATGGAGTTTACGGACGGAGTTTTTCGAGCCAAGATTCAAGCGACTTCTTTTTCTAATCTCGTTTTTTGATATCGTTCTGTCGAAAAGTCTGTAGAAGACTTTAAAAATAAAGTAGAGAAAGAATAGAAAAAGTTTGGCAAAGAGTGGGCGAAAATATTTTCGAAAAATCTCTCTACCTCGGATTAGTCTTAAATCGTGTCATGAAACTCGGCGCCGCTGGAAAAAGTGTGCCTCCTTTTTTGAGATATTCTCTAAACTTAATAATTTTGTTTCGTTCGGCAACGAACTTTTCATCTGGAAACTCAAAAGCATATCGAGAGGAGAAAATTGTCGTTCTAACAATTTCTCAGTAACCTGCTATCGTAGCATCATCATCATCATCAGCATTTTAAAGGGACTTTCAAGTGCTTCAAGCAACGTTTCCACTCCACAATTGTTGCAATAGCTTTGGGCTAATTTTGGGCTAATCATCAAATAAATGTATGTATTGATTTTATGCGACAATTCGTAGCTTACGAAGATGGTGAAGATAAAATTGTTATCAACGATAATGGCATTACCATTACCAGAGCGCTTTTCGAGTAACACAGGATTGATCTTCAAAGTCACAGCAGCCATTACATTACGCTCTCAGCATGCTTCTTCGCCACGGTCAGTGGGCTCACTATTTCCCAACTTATGTTCGGTGGAGCATTGCCGTTCTGTAAGTACCTCAAAAGAGCTCCGTAATGTTTGCTATGTTTTATTTTTTAAGGTGTTTTGTGTTTTTATACGATAATTAGAAAAAATTGCAAAAAAATCAAAAATTAATTATAAAAAATTATTATAGCAAATTATAATTTATATAAAAAAAGCAAATATTTTTTGCACCTAAGTGCAAAAGTTGCAAAAGACACCTTCTGGTCAAAATAGGTATACTTACATAACAATGCGTTAGAAATAGTGTTCCATTTAATTAACTTTTCTCACAAAAGTGTTCCATATACTTGTATAGAAAAGTTAGGGAACCACTGTCTCACCTTTTTACTTGGTGTAATATCGTTTAGTCACAGTCTGGTTAACATCAAAGCGAAAGATGTCAGCGATTATCTAAAAAGTAGCAAAGAAATGGACTGTAGAAAAAAGAAGACAGAAATGGTTTTAAGAATGAGCGAGAAAGAATGACTGTAGAACGAAGTAGAAACAGCAGAAAGGCAAAAGCAGCAAAAGTCATAAAAACCTAAAAGCATAAAAAACGGACACTCATGCAAGGTTAACAACAAAAACGTACACACATAATATTCCGATTAATAAATAAAAAACCCTTAATGCCGAGTTTACATTGGGGTCAAATTAGCATTGAACCCATAGAACAGAACCCACCAGCAGAAGCGAAGTGTATTCTTATTTATATTTTGTAGATAAGTCGATAAGTAAAAAGAGCCCTTAGTTTGAGCCCAATGTAAACATAGTACGTATTACCAACAATTTGTATTCTTGTTATTTGTGGACATTTTTCGCACAGTCTTCATTCATACATAATCTTATAAAGTGTAATAAGTCTTGACAAAATTTAATTATTAACCAACAACCGAAAACCGACTTTGATAACAAAAATGGCAAAATTTTTTAGCTTATACGATATCTAAATATAGTTTAACATTCATGGCATAACCTAAAGGCTAAAGGCTTCGATGGTAATAAAATCCCTCGAAAATGTTGCGGATCCATCAAACTTTATTGAAAGTCGTTCACGGATGAACTGAGAACATCAGTTTGGAAAATGCCAAAAAGGGAACAGCTTAAATTCCTTCGTCAAACTGTCACCGACTGTCGCAGCCAAGGCCGCCGCAGCCGCAGCCGCAACATGAAAAAGTGCTACAATTTTCAGAGTAAACGCCGTCCGCACGCTCCGCTGCAGTTAATTCTGACGAAAATAGTGCCGAAAATAATTAAAATTTATTCTCTTGTGGTTGTCGTCGCTCTTCACTTCACGGCAAAATGGCGGGCCAAACCCGATGCAACACTGAAACACTGAAGCAATGAATGAAACCCTGAAGCATCGTCGAAGAGGAAGCATCGTCGCAATGGAAGCTTTGACGAAGGGAAGCATCGACGAAGGGAAGCATCGACGAAGGGAAAGCATCGACGAAGGGAAGCATCGACGAAGGGAATCATCGTCGAAGGGAAGCACCCATGATGGTGATGGCAACGGCAATGATGGCGCGCAGGTACGAGGCTGTAGGTAGGGGCAATTGTGGAAAGGAGTAGAGGGCAGTTTGGCAGCTATTTTATAGCTGTCAAGTTTAGAGAAGCAAAATTTTTAATAAGAGATCCATAAAATGTCTATGTAATGTCATGTGATACTGGTTTTACAGCGCATTGCCATGTTTTCCTTCCCTTCAGTAAACTATCGCGGTCGTCAGCGTGCCAGCCCGTGAGCCCAGTCAGTTAAAGCTGGAACAACAGTAATTTCAGGGTTTTCAGTCAGTAGAGACAGACAGCCAGGACCGTAATCAGTTTGTCAGTTAGTCAAGAAAGCAAGCGGTTATTGAGTCACGTGGTTACTGCCATTGAATTGACTAAAGATTTTAGTGCTGAAGAAACTTTAGAGAACCTACCATCAGTACAAAGACATGAACAATAATAGTAATTTCCACCTAAAATCTCATTTTGAATACCTAAAAAATGGAGGGAGAGCGAGCTAAAGTTAACCGACGTCTAAACGACTTCAGTGTCATTTGCCGGTGCCAGTGCTAGGACCTTTGTGCCCGTAGCGGACTGCAGCAACCTTACTTTGCATACTAATAATACTCTGCAACCTCACTTTGCATACTAATAAGACTTTGCAACCTTACTTAGCATACTAATAATACTTTGCAAACTTACTTAGCATAATAATAATACTTTGCAACCTTACTTAGCATACTAATAATACTTTGCAACCTTACTTTGCATAATAATAGCATAATAATAATATACATAATAATATATTGCAACCTTACTTTGCATAATAATAATACTTTGCAACCTTACTTTGTATACTAATAATACTTTGCAACCTTACTTTGCATAATAATAATACTTTGCAGCCTTACTTTGCAGACTAATAATACTTTGCAACCTTACTTTGCATAATAATAATACTTTGCAACCTTACTTAGCATAATAATAGCATAATAATAATATACATAATAATATATTGCAACCTTACTTTGCATAATAATAATACTTTGCAATCTTATTTTGCATACTAATAATACTTTGCAACCTTACTTTGCATAATAATAATACTTTGCAACCTTACTTAGCATAATAATAATACTTTGCAAACTTACTTTGTATACTAATAATACTTTGCAACCTTACTTAGCATACTAATAATACTTTGCAACCTTACTTTGCATACTAATAATACTTTGCAACCTTACTTTGCATACTAATAATACTTTGCAACCTTACTTTGCATACTAATAATACTTTGCAACCTTACTTTGTATACTAATAATACTTTGCAACCTTACCTTGCATACTATTAATACTTTGCAACCTTACTTTGCATACTAATAATACTTTGCAAGCTTACTTTGCATAATAATAATACTTTGCAGCCTTACTTTGCATAATAATAATACTTTGCAACCTTACTTTGCATAATAATAATACTTTGCAATCTTATTTTGCATACTAATAATACTTTGCAACCTTACTTTGCAGGTCAAACTTGGTCCTTACTTTGCAATTTTACTTTGCATACTAATAATACTTTGCAACCTTACTTAGCATACTAATAATACTTTGCAACCTTACTTAGCATAATAATACATACTTTGCAACCTTACTTTGCATAATAATAATACTTTGCAATCTTACTTAGCATAATAATAATACTTTGCAACCTTACTTTGCATAATAATAATACTTTGCAATCTTATTTTGCATACTAATAATACTTTGCAACCTTACTTTGCAGGTCAAACTTGGTCAAACTCAGTTCAAGAGCAGAAGAGCAGAAAAGAGTGTTAATAAACTGAAACTGATATATCAAACGCAAAGAAAGGTTGTAAAGTAAGATTGCAAAGTAAGGTTGTACAGTAAGATTGCAAAGTATTATTAGTATGCAAAGTAAGGTTGCAAAGTGATCATTTTGCATCTTTATACTAGGTCCGAACTGGGTCCCCTTTTCGGCTGTTATTACGGTTATACTGCAGATATTTACGTTGAACTTGAAATCAAGAGAAATTATGGAAATTATGGAAAATTATGGATAGTATTTTTTTTAAGTTTGGCCAAAAATATGATGACAATATTCTAAGATTTGACAAGCAATTTTTCTAAAAGATCACTCAGCAGTTTTCTTGTTTGCGGAATGAAACTGTGCAAAAACTGTTGTAAACTTTATTATTGACATGAGTATCGGTGGATTATGTCTAGAGGTTAATCTCTCTTTCGATTTAAACCTCTCTTTCTCATAAACAATTCGGCCTAGAGTATCATATACCGTAAATGCGGCCCTGAATTCGTTCAACTGAAGAGGATCCATTGGAATGAAGCTCACCCCTCACAGTACGGGGCGCTGGGTAAAGGGGTTTTCCGCTGTAGGATTGTCCGCTAAATGAAGTCTGAAAGCTGTCTCCACTTGTTTAGCAGATTGGCAGATTAGTTGACTTAAACTAACTGAAGTTTGCATTCGGTTGACAAATCTAAAATGTTGTTTTTCCACGCTCCTGCCTGCCTTCGTGTGCCTTCGTGTGCCTCGTTGACTGCATGGTATCCAGTCCAAGCCTTCGGGCATTCAGGACTGTGTCTGTCATGTTGTTGCATATTGCTTGCGACTTTGTGCGACATTGCGGCTGGCGGATCCTTTGTGATGGTGTCGCAACTCACGAGATCGGATGAGTTTATTTGTTTGTTAGAGTGTGTGTGGGGGTGAATGTGTGCATATGTGTGCGTTCTTTGTGCATGGTCCCAACGCAGTTAGAGTCGTACAGTGTCGTACCGTAACCGGTTAGAGGCGAAAGGACATACATACTTTGAAATCGCGTACGCATGCATTTTTCAAACTTCGTTTCGAAATATTCCTTTATTTCTTTAATTAAAAAATATAAAAAAAAAACCTTTTTGTTGTGTTTTCAGCCGACCTCTGAAAAAGTTATTCAATTTGTGGTCCCACGACCGCGATACAATCACGAAACTTCACGTGCTTGACGGTACCTGCCAAGCGGCCGCAACTTTAGTGATTTACCGGCGTAGAATATTTTGTAGATTTTTTAATTTTTACAGATTTTCAAGAAAAATATTCCTGCCGTATATCATTGTATTTCCCCCGAGAATCATACAATTTTTGTACAAATTCTTTCCTACGCACACAAGCTTGCAAGTTCTTAATCTAAATTTAAATGCTAAAAGTCTAAGAAAATCTAAAAAAGTCTAAAAAAGTCTTGTTAATGACGTTGTTAAGTTTAGTTAATTTTGGTATTCTCAAAATACCAGTACATTAACAACTAACAACGTCAGTATAAATTCACCAGCAATGGTGGAAAATCTGAGTGACATTTTCAGCATTTTCTTGGTTGCATATCTTTATCAAATAGCAAAATGGAGGACACGAAGAGATGAATGTTTGGAAGAATTTTCGGAAATTGAGTTCAAATAATAAAGCCTTTTTTAATTTTTGGTTTACGTTTATCTTCACAAATTAACCAAATAAGTAAATATTCTTCAATTTTTCAACATTTGCCCAATTTGACAGCTACAAAATGGACTTTTAGTTGCTGTTAAGGCCTACTCGTTGATTAACAGAATAGTTAAAAAAATCGGCTCTCAATTTTTCGCCAGAATACGAAATCTTAACAGCTTAGTTAACATTCTTAACTAGTTCCTTGTTAGTGTTGCTTGTTAACGTGGTGAGCTTAGTTAATCAGTCAGAATATGGCTGTAAGTTTATTTTCAATTTTTAGTCTAAATGAAATCTAAGCTAGAGCTAAATTTGAGTCTAATTCTAAATCAATATTTAGCTCTCAGTTTAAGTCGTGCAATAATTAAATTTAGAGAAATATGTACATTCTAAATTTCTTTAATATTAAATCTTTAATGATTTACACGGAGTAATTCGTTTTCTTGTTGGCGTATTTAATGCTTTCTATTAAAAACACGTCTTAAATCTGCCTTAAATTTAAATCTTTCTCTAAGTCTGAGTCGGACACAGATTCCGAGAGAGAGACAAGGACTGTCTCTTAGATAAAACATTCCGCCGGAACGAAAAGAATTTAATATTTTTTAAAATGTCCAAATGTATATATACTTTTAATTTAAAAAACATATTTTGGAGCCCTTAAAATACGAGCATCTCAGTAACTCCAGTCTTTTATTAATTTCGTTTAATGTTTTTTGCGTTTTTGGGTTTTGTCCTCAGAAAATGTGCATAAGTTTTAAATACTTGAAAGCAAGCACTTAGTGTTCTAACAACTTCTGCATGCAGCCGCAGGCAGTCGGATCAAAGGACAACTTAGCAGAACTCAATGTCCTTTGCATGACTGAGGAGCACCTCAAATTATGTAAACCGCATGCAGGGCGAAAACAGTAGAAACAGTAGCGGCAAAGGCAGTAGCGGCACTGTTTAATAGACGTTAACGCCTGCCTAGCCGGGCCGACATGGCCTGGTATGGCCTTTGACTAAGAGCCGCACCTTTCACACAGTGCGCCCTTCACCAAGGGACGTCTGGGTTGCTCGCTCGGCGTCTGGCTGCGGAGGTGCGACATCATTGTCAAGCTGGCATCTTATGAAAATTCATAAATGAATAGAAGTAGGAAACTTTATCGTACAATGGAGTTTGGCACAAGAGAGGACGTGGCCGTTTGTCCGTCCGAGCGTCCGGTATGAGGGCGCCTAGCGGCCATCTGCTCTCTCCGCTACTGCGAGAAGGTTTCCTTACAACCGAAAAGGAGCTCTTTCTTTTGTGTTTTTATTGGATAGTTTGTGTCTGTCACCTTTCCACTTTTGTTAGTATGTATGTAGCATCTTTGCAGCATCGCACTATCCCGCTCTCTCTCTCTCTCTCTCGCTGCCTCCATTTCCCCGCTCTCTATGCGTTTTCTTCTGTCATTTCAATTTTGACATAGTGTCAAATGATGTGTCAAAATGTGAAAATATTTTTCCTTATAAAACTTGGAGGAGAGAATGTCAGGGAGATAGAGAGAGAGAGAGAGAGAGCGAGAGAGAGAGAGAGAGAGAGAGAGTGCTTTTATGAGTAACATGAGTGATACTGGTTATTGTTATTGTTATTGTTGTTGTTTGTGTCACGATAAAAAGGATAAAAAGTTAGCCCAAAAAGTTGAAAGATGGCTGAGGGCAAAACAGATGCAAGCCCGGAAATTTTCTTGTCATGAAAGGGTCATAAAAGTTGGCAACTCTAATGAGTGTAATTTACAGGTTCACTTCGGGCATTCGGTTCGTTTGTGGGTTCGGTTGAGAGTGTTGGTGGCGAGCGTGAAGCATTTTCTGCTGTAGCAGCAAATTTAATAACTAGAACAAGAAGAAGAAGATGCAGCAGTAAAGAGTCCGGAAGGGGGAGTGTACATATCTATGTGTGTGTGTGTGTGTGTGTGTGTGAGTGTATGTGTGCGTGCACGTTTGTTTGACCTTCTTTGATCCAATCTCAAGCTCCTTTTGGCATATTCCCAAGTCGATTTACTTTCTCTTTGTGTCCTTTTCCTGCTCCTCCTCCTCTTTCTCCTCTTCTTCCTCCTCCTCCTTCGCTCCCTCCTTTTCCTCTCCTTTTTCTCTTCTTTTTCTTCTCATTTAAGACGATAAAAATATTTGTGGCTCTGGCTGTGGCTGAAACTATTTTCTCCAAGTCATTTTTATGAATGCAATAAAAATTTATGAGGTTGTACGCTATTGTCTCTTGTTCTTGTTGTAATCGATCTGAGCCAGGTTCTTAAGGACGCAAGAAATTTAATAATTTCTCTTCAAAATTTGCTGCAGAATCTAAAGAAGGTTATTGTTTTTAGTGATATTTCATATAAATTTATAAAATTTTTGAAAATTCCTAATTTATTCTTTACTCTATAATTTATTATTAGCCCTTTTCCCCCCTTCACTGCCCCTTCCCGGTCACCATTTACCCCTTCTGACGGTAACTTTTCGCTGACGTAAAGTGTAAAAACTTGAAGCTGAAAGTAAATCCTTAAAGTAAATCCTTTTATCATTGATTAACTGAAATAACTTTTTGCGGTTTAGTCGAGAAGTTCGTTAAAGAAATTGTAAAGTACTCGCAAGTTTTCTCGTAATTTTTCTGAGCAAACTTGAAGAGCATAATTTTTAATTGGATTCATTGAAATTTCAATATAAATAATACGCAGATTAAGATTTGTATGCGTTTATGGTTTGAGGCACGTAATTAGCAAATTTCTTATTATACTTGAAACGAGTCGAAATGACGTGCAGTCGAATGTCGAACATGACGAAGATTGTTATCGAAAAGTTCTGAGTGACTAAAATGAAATAACGAAAATACGCATAGTTCGCTGAAAATCGACAATAGTAAAAGTTTAACACGCTTTTTTGAAAGTGTGGAAGTTATAAATATCGTACGTGCAAACACACACGCGGGAAATATTTGTGGCTTTATTAGTACCATGCATTAGTATTCTTATACAAGTATATACACATAAATGTATGTATGTACGAGTATGGAGTTTATACCGGCAAAGGCTTTTTTGCATTATTTATGAGTAAGTAATGAAAAACTGGAGCATAAAATGCTTTTTAATATTACGAACAAAAGATAGAAGGGTCCACCAATAACTAATTTTATAGGCTAGAGGCTATGCCGTGTATATGATTGGGGAAGGTTTGTATGAGAAATCGTTAAAAGTCTCATCGAATTTGGGTACTACTTTTCTGAGTTGAAACCTTATTAAAGATAAAAGTGTTTAACGTTTATGGAGTTGATATTTTTGGGGACTCTTAATAGTAGTATTACGCACATCCATTTTTCTTGAAGTTCTTTAAGCCGTTTAAGTTTATCAGCGTGTCAACTGAACTGTCAACATTTGTATGGAGAAAAATTTACCCGAGGCCAGGAATTCAAAGCGATTGACTGTGGCTTGTATTGAGCTAATTCCGTCTCCTTGTGGTTTACCAAGCGGTGTTTTGTTTGTCGCTAAAAATGTCAATAATTCATGTAAAATGACAACAAAATTGTATTAAAAATTTGTAATTGAAGTTTTCTTCAAAAGTACACGATTTTCTATAAAATATTATTTCACATATATTAATGACATTTTTAATGGCTTTGTAACGGTACTAGAATCATTCGAATATCTGTAGTAGTTTAGGAGATATAGCCGAAAAATTTTGAAACTTTGGAGAGCTATAACTCCTAAACCATAAGAGAGCAACAAACAATTTTCTTTTTGTTCGGGTCAACCCAAAAACAACAATAACAATAAAAAACACAAAAAAATTGGAGCTAGTGTTAAACGGTAAGCATAAGCCTTTTTTTAATTTCATTTTATTTATACAAAATTTATTTAATTTTATTTATCAAAATTCCGCTCAAACCGACGATATTACATATAAGAAGTATTTTTTATTAAAAGTAGTAAATAATAAGAATTCTTTATATTATTATACAGAATTGTTAATTTCATGAGTTTCTCACAGAAAAAAATATGAATTTCTTACAAAAATTACGAATTAAAAAAAATTAACTTTTTGTTTCATGACAATAAAATTTTCTTGATAAAATTAATAAGTTTTCTCTATAAAAAGAACGCATATTATTTGTATGTTTTAAAAAGATTTCATAGTAAAATGGCTCAATAATATTTTTATGTGGTACTATTTTTCTCTGTGTTGTTACTTTTTTATTATTATATTTAATAAATTTAAAGTTTTTCTACATTTTTGTTTATTACATTTTGCTCCATAATATCGTTTGATATTATCCTTTGTACGAGTGTGGTGTGACTCTTCTCACCCACGACCAATTGATTTTGTACGTCAGCTTCACAGACAAGTACATATTCAAATATTGTTGTTGTTGTTGTTGTTATTGTTGTTTTATAAATCGTTTAAACTCTTTTCATTGTGAATTATTGTACCCTCTACGATCATTTTTTCCGTATTTTCTTATACGAGTCGTTATCGAATACATGCGAATATCGACTCGAATACACACACTTACTTAAGTGAGGAAGGAGGAAGGAAAACGCGTCTATACCCAGTAGGAAAGTATTCCTCAATGAAATATCGATTTATGAAAAATTGCAAGGCAGTGACATTGCATATTATTTGGCCTTTTTTTGCCTTCCAGAAAAACTGAATTTCGTTACGCTTTAAAACGCTCCACCGAGAAGCATTGTTTAAACATCAATATTTATTTATTTTTTTTGGAAAATTAATAACATGGTTAATAAATGTAATAAATTAATAACATAAAGTAACAAAAATTTGGAATAAATTAAATAACGTAGCATTTGTAGTCTTCCTCCATAAAACACACGAACCTCACATATTTTCTATCGCTTTCTATCATCGTCTAATGGTTGAAAATTCCGTTTGTTTTTGTAAAAATTTTCTAGAAAATCGCAGTGATATTTATCGTGTCGTAAATACGTCTCATGCTTGTTGTCAGTAGAGCTTACCATGGCACAATACTTTCCTACGCGGCATTATGTCTTTATGTCTGTGTCGGCATGCAAACGTTTGCTGCATTTGTGTCGCTGCTGCCGTTGCTGCCGTTACTGCTGCAGCTGCTGCGTCTGTGCTTGTCATCAATCAAAGTTAAACCGCATGATTTATTATTCAACATGATGGATACGATACGGCATATAAAATATATTTGTTTTTTTTTTCAATTGATTTTTTTTGTTCGGCTTGAATGAAAGTTAAAATCTTTTATTCCTTTCATATGAACTCCCACACACAAACACACACACAAACACATACACACACACACACAAACACACTTGAAGAACACTACCCTCCAGTGATACGCGAGCTCTCTGTGAACAAATCACTATGCGCAAATTTTTCGAATTCATCGCCGTGAATTGCATTCAACGGTTTATCAATCATATTGACTGCAACTCCAAATTTTCTTTCCTACTCTTCTCACCGTCTTCTCAGGATCTCCATTACTCAGATCAATCATTATGAGTTTTACGCTTCTTTCATGTAAGTACGTAACACCGATGTCGGTTCGACACGTTTCGTCGCTATTTTCGTCACTCTTCTCTCTTCTGCCCTGGAAAAGCTGCAACGACACCGCCTTTCTTCCGCTTCTCTCGTCATATAATTTGGTTTTATTTTCATAATCTTTGGAAAATCTGATACCCATGAAAATTGTTCCCTTCATTATGTCAGTTTCTCTCTTTTTCAAAGCTGTGCGCGTCGTGTCGTGCTGCTGGATTTCGGTTGGTGTTGTTGTTCTCTAACGAAATCGAAATTTATGAGGTACCTCTTATAGCTAAGCTGTCAGATTTTGACATGTGCTGCTTCACCCTCCTTCCCGCCGCCGTATTTAATTCATCAAAATTCATTTCAATGCTTTGGATGGTCTCAAACTGAAAAGGAAAAAAAGAGAGAAAAAAAGAGAAAAGAGGGAAAAATGGAGGGATAATTTAAGCAGACTATAAAAGCGGTGGTTATACGAATAAGTAGACTAAATACGTTTATTTAAAACACAAAAAATATATATAAATCGAGCATAATTCTTCTCCTAAAGGAAAACTTAGAAATTCCCTTTTTCACTGTTTCATTTCCGGTCGCTTAGCCACTTGACCGGATACTTGATATACCAATCTGGCTCTTTGGGATTTTGAAGGAAAATTAATTACGAGTATTGTGATAATGCATTCATCCATCAATGAGACGAACAGAGTTAAGCGCAAAAGGTTTCAGATAAAAATTGTAGTACTCAAGACTTCTATCAGAGTAGAACAAAGCTAAGAATGATGTATGATGATGATATCGTATTTGAGAATAATCCTAAATGAGTTTAAGGCGCTCAGCGACCGACATACTTACATACTCACAATGCTTTCTGCCCAATAGGAAAACGCGTAGTGGTTAAACGAAGAGCTAAAAAGCTTCGATGGACGATTGTGGCGAACGCTGGCGATATTTAAAATAATTTTTAATAACTCTAACACGCTCTGCCATCGTAATACGACAATCAAAATTGTCTATCTGTGTAGGTTAGCAGTAAAAGAAGGTGAGCAGAAACAGAAACATGGCGTTTGACAGATATTTTTATTCAACATGCTCAAGGTACTTTTGGATAGCTCAATAATAGTTTCCAACAGGGTCGAAACTCGTTGGCGCACAAACACACACACACTCACACACTTTCCCCCAGATCCACATGAAATCGCACTCCTATGAAAACCATAGTTAATTTTGTGCTGCGAAACACTGGAAATGGTTAAACATAACCGATAAAAGAGGACTTTAGCCGAAAATTCTCTACAATTGATTACAAGCGAAAACAAAGAACAATGAGGAGAAGAGGGCGGTTTTTGGCGGTAACAGCAATTCGGTTATACTTTGCACACATACTGCGGCGACATTGTGAACACTTTTCGTTGTAGCAAATAAACAACAATGCTTCATAAATACTTCAACAAATGGAATAAAAAAAATCCGAACCAAATAAATGCAATAAATCTATTGATATTAGAAATATTTATGCTTAATAAAGACAAAATAAAAGCCGAAAATCTCGATTAATATACATATATTTATATCTAATATGGACAACTAAATATGCATAAGAAAATCGAATATGCTTTACTAAATCTTCTGAAAAATAACACAATTTTGTCCTTAATTTATTTGTTTGAACTTCTTTAAAATGTTTAAATAAATTTTGCAAGTATTGTAATAAATAAGTTTGGCGGAAAAGACACTGAGGATAATCAATGAAAGCATATAAACACAAATTGAGATTATTACAATAAAGCCATAAAAAAAAAGACTTTCTTCTAGTGTACGCGATTCTACGCTGTTACATCAGCGCCTCCGCGATAGCCATCGACGTAGTATCGTATGTCCTTGTAACCGCAACGCACACACTATCGACAATGAAACAGATCAATCGAAATCCATATCACTTATCCGTGATTACTTGTCGTTACCCTTTTATGTCGGCGCCATTTACCGTCAATCACAGCGTCAATCGCTGCTTCTGTGTGTGTGCTTTTTTTCGCGGCGTTGCTGCTTCCTGTCGCTGGAAAGCAATGGAGGCATGTTTAATGTGGAAAATGTGTTAATGTTAAGGCGTGAGATTGAGGCGGGGCGGGGGGAAGGGCTGTGAAGCGAAAAGAAAGAGAAGTGTGGAAGGAGTAAAGTGTGCTAATCCATGTTTATACGAGTAACCATGACAGTTGCGCAAAAGTATCAAAAGATAAACAGACACAGACCTAAGAATGCAGCGCGACAGTTCGTCTACTATTTCTTGCTGGCTCTGTATTTCTCTCGCTTTTTCAGTCTGTCTGTCTGTTTGTTAGCTCGTCTATCGCTCTGTCTGTCTGTTCATTTGCTTTTCATCACCAACACATTGTTCGGGTTACGTCTGTCAGCGGCGACACCGGTTTTACTTATCAGCAATGGATAATCAGCAAAGGATGCGGCATAAATACGATACTTACACGTTTGTATGTGTAAATTGCTGCTTATATTTATGTGTGTATGTGTAGACATTTGTTGTTTGTTTTGCGTATCATTTCGGCTCAAAAAGTGTAAAGGACACTGTTGAATGAACGCTCCGTTGAGTGAAGAGCGATGAGTCCTTATTTTTCTCAACAGATTAAGCTTTATATCGTATACATATATCGTATACTATATCCATATAGATTCAAGTGATTACTGAAACTAATCCTCAGAGATTGTGATAATTTAAAATTTTTATATAAAAAAAAAACAATAATAAAATACTGTTAAAGGAAATGAAAAATAAAAGGAAATTAAAAGAGACATTTTCAATAAATTTTTTTTTTTTACTTCAACAAGGTTGAAATCCGTCATGAATTAAGCGAATTGAGTGAACTTCAAGGGAAAAAAATTAATGAAAATTGCATTTTTTAAATGAAAAATGATGGGTTGATTAAAGAAAAAAAGGTTATATTTTCAACATTTTAGGTTTGAGGATTATTCTTCCTCATGATAATGTTTTGAGGTTATACTCGTAGTAACTCAAAATACTTGCTCTGTTCATCTTCAAATTCAAAACCATTTCAAAATCTTTCTTCTTTCCGTCGATGAATTTGTGTGTTAAATTTAATTTCTACCGCTTTTAGTATACTACGAGTATATAACGAGTATATATAGTATACTACGAGTACTTTTTGGTTTAGTCCTTATAATGTTAACAATGTTGTCTGTTGACTTGACGTTCGTAATCAGCGCGATGCCGGAAATTTTAGAAATTTTTCGAAATTCATTCAAATGGTATTGAATTCATTTAAATTACTATATGGAATTTACAAAATAGCGCAAAAAAAAATATGTGTTTGTACAATTCCGAGTCGGATATCTCGAAAACCTGATGAGCTGGAGAAATTTCTGATTCTGATTTAAATCGCATGCAACTTCAGCTCATTACAAATCTATATTATGATGGCATAGTTTGGTTTCTGGTTAAGAATTTCGTCTTAATTTGAAAATTTGATAAAAATAATGATAATAATCTGAAAATTTGAGGATGAAAAGGATGTATTAATGGATTAAATGCAGATTGGTTGCCTTCTAGTGGGTGTATGCGCCGAATATCTCGACAACCTGATGTGCTGAAGAGGTTTCTGTTACTGATTTAAATCGCATGCAATTTCGTGCATTTAAAAACGTCTTAGAGTAGTATTCAGTAGTGCAGCGTCAGAATAGTTATTCCTTTTAATGAAATTTCTGACTGAAATGTCTTTTCGATGTAGCGACGTATCGACGGGCTTACTTGAATTTAAATACCGTTTTACATGCTTCGTTCTTTGAAACGGGCGTCATTTTACTCAACACTTTGATCAATTGATTTCAGAGTATTTTGTCTTTGAAATTATCTGAACTTGAAACTGAACTGAAGTGTCCTTTGAAAGCACGCTTCCTGTTTTTTCTTTTTGAAATTAATTTCGAATTTATTCATTTATTCAAAGATTTAAATATAATTCCGTACAACTTAATTGTAAAACAACTTGAAAACAACAACAACAACAACAACAGCAGCGACGACACCGAACATCTTCAAAATACTCTGAGAGTATTCTGAGCGTCAATAAAGTGCACTTAAGATATTCTCACTGCGCTCGTAAAGTGTAAGCTCAGTGTACAAAGAACATTGAGAGAGAAGAAGAGAGAGACGGGAGAGTAAGAGAGAGAGAGAGAGAGAGAGAGAGAGAGAGTAAGAGTGACTGAGAAAATCTTGCCTAAAACAAACGGTAAAGAATTTAACATAATTTAAATATTCATCGCATTTTATGCGCATTTTTCGTTTATTTGTTTCTTCTCCAGAAGCCGCTGCTGCATCTTTTAAATGCGAGTATCTTCCATTTTATCAACATTCTGTATTCTTTACAAGCTTCAGATTTCAAAGCGTTTTCGCATCGTCGTCGACATCGTCATTATTGTCATCTTCATCGTCTTTGGCATCGTCGTCGTCGTCGACATCGCAATCCTGATTGTCATCTTCATCATGATTCGACTCTTCGTCTCTACCTTTGCTTATTTGTGTCTCTTTCATTTTTTTTTTTTGCCTCTTTCGAAGTTCAGCTTCTGCTTCCGCAACCTTTTGCTTAACTGGTCTACCCGTTGCCGCCCTATTTCCGCCATTGTCGCCACCCCCCAACCCGCCATTTTGCTTCGCCAAAGGGTTGCCTTTCATCCGTTTCAGTCCTTTTAACTTCTTTTAGCCGCATTTCCTTCGTTTGTCATTCACGGTATTTATTTTCGCACTCGCGGGAACGCGTGCTTCGTGAACCATTCGGTAATGAAGACCACTTAAGTTGTGCCCGGAATTTATCCTGATGAGACGTTTATAATTTAAGAGACCATCGAGTCTATCCCGTCTTCATGACGCCCTCGCGGAACCAAGAAGTTCCGCGAAGTGCAGTTTTGTCGGTTTCTCTCTTTTTGCATTTGCAATTTTCTTTCTGCAATTTTGCAATGGCGTGCAAAAAAAACCTAATTCGTTAAAAATGTTAAGAAAAATGCAAATTTCTCCTTTGATTGTTGTTCTTACGAGCATAATAAGACGGAAAACAACAACAACAATAGCGTTGGAAATTGTTGTTGTTGTTGTTGTTGTTGTTGTTTCATGCCACATGATGCAGACGTGCATACGTCAGTAAATGTGCGCCAACGAAAATGTTTTATGAATGAATCTGACACGATTAAAGTGTGCATGTGTGCGTGCGCAAGCCTTAATGGGTTAAAGCAAAATAAGTGGAAAGAAAGAAGGAAGGAGAGCAGTCAAGGCTTCGGCTCGAGCGATAGGACTGTGTGCGTGTGAGTATGGAGACAACAACATCCTCTTGTCTACGCCGTGTTAGTAAGACAGCAACAGCTTCGTATGCAATAGAAGCAACAACAACAACAACAACAACATCATAATCATCCCCGCAGTGCAGCAACGAGTCTCATAAATCTGGCATAATTACACGCTTCTACAAGACTTCAAGGATAAAAAGTGTTCATACAGGTTGTTGGTGTGTGGCTGCAGCGGCAACTGAGGCTTACAACAACAACAACAACAACAACAATAACAACAACAAAAATTACAACAGTATAGCAAGAACAAGCAGTGTGCAAAAGTCGTCCATTACAGCGTCGCAACAAACAACACGCAACAGAAATCAACTGATTTTTAGAAGGTAAAAGTGCAAAAAAAATATGCTTTCCATTCGGTAACTGCAACTGGTTTGGATGCTTTCATTTTATCATGCAAGCCCTTACTCAATGCTGTGCAATGTTTTGCAATGTTTTGCAATGTTTGCAAATTGTGGAATTTGATTTCTGAAAATCAGTTTTCAGTAAGAAATGTTCGTTCATTTGAAAGAGCACTGCACGTGCATGGCGCGTGCATTTAGTTTAAAGGCAAATTGCCAAATTATAGAAACCCTTCAGTCTTTATTTGACCGCAACCTTTTGACCTCAAACGCACCAACAACCAGAAGGCGTAGAGGGCGGGAATATGCTGTATTGCTTTTTGTGAATTTGTCACTTTTTCAATTTTGCCACTATCAAATTTTGCAATAATTTCAATTGTGCAACACAATTCAACGCTTACGTTGTACGATATCAAGCAACCATTAGTGACAAAAAGCAACAAAAACGCAAGTTATTTGCTTCGGTCGTTTTACCAACATACTCTTAGCACTTTTGATGGTTGCGTTGAGATTGTTGTTGCACTTTTCTTTGCAAGACTTTCCCAAAATGTAGCTTGTTTTGCAACACTTAATAATTTGCAATTCTGCGAAATCGTCAGAAAAAATTTCAGATCTGTTTTGTTTTTGTTCTGCTTTTTCCACGCGATTGCACCACTTTTATGGCAATTATTATTACTATGACAATTAGTACTAGTAGGACAACTAGTACTATCGCGTGACCTCAGCGAGTTGAGGTCTGATCAGAAAGTTATCGGATATAACGCATTTTCTATGCTGGCAATATGAACACAAATTACTCGAATGAGTTAAAGTGATATGCGAAAAAGTGTCTAAAAGCATCTTCTACAAAGTTTAGAAAAGTTTCTGGAACAAGTCGATGGAAACCAACCTCGTTTGAGGTCGTGATCAATGTCATCATGACAATTGCTAAATAAATAAAAGAGTTATGGAAATTTGAAGTCCGCAGGCAGGACGCCTATAAAGAGCCTTTATGTCAGATATCTTCTTTTAGTCAAAATTCTTAATATTTGGTCTAATATTATTATACTCGTTTATACAATATTGTTCTTTTACACAGTTCTGTCTATAGAAGATGCTATATAGATGCAAAAAACAAGGCAAATGCAAAAAGAAAAGCCTTCTAGAAAAATAAAAAGTATGAAACATGAAAAATGAAAGATTGTACAACTAAATGTTCTTTCATTTTTAACAAATAACTTTGTCTTAGAAGTTAATTATTACTGCACTAGCTTCCTGTTCTCTGTTCTCTGATTACTTGATGTTTTCTAACATGGATTTTCTCAAAATCCTGAGTGCTATACAATAACGTAGTAGATTGTAGACTTTTGTCAGCAGTACTTTCAATTTAACCCAAAACCGTCAGCAAAAGTTTATGCACAGACAAAAAAGGCAAATTCTTACTCATAAATATAAAATTCCCACAACTTTCTGATCCAACTTATTTCAGAGACTTTTTTGTGTGTGCGAGCATTTGACACATTGTATTTTTGGTTTTAGGAAAATAATAAGTAGACGGTTGTTGTTGTTGTTGTTGTTGTTGTTGTTGTTGTGGCAGTGTTTGCCGCAGTCGAAAGTGTTATCGTTTATGTTGGCAGCGCTGGTAGTTGTTGTCGAAGCCAAATCTCTAACAACAACAATAATAATTATAACCTTAGCTATAGCAAAAACAATAACAGCGTCGTCATCATCATCATCACCGTCACCATCATGATGGTGATTATGACCATTATTATTAACAGTCGTCACAAGAACCATGTAACCATAATATTCGTTACTAACGCATAAACGCGGAAAATTTCTACAGTTTGTCGGTTTTCATTTCGGGGTGTGTGTGTGAGTGTGTTTGTATGGTTTGTATGACAATTGAAAGGCTGTATTTTCGGGGTTTATTTTGCGTATGTATTTGTGTGAGTGTTTTTAGTAGTTTCCTAATTATTCTGCTGTTGGTGAAGGACGTTGGGCGTTAGGCGGTTCTTCTTCAAGTCAAATATATTCGTAGTAAATAAAAGGGGTAGGTGTGTTTGTTTATTTTTTGGAGGGGGAAGGGGGTGGGGCCGGGGTTGTGCTTGTTTTTGGCAGTGTTTTTGTAATAGTAAATGATTGGTTTAGTTTAAATTATTTCAATGAAAATGCGAGAAATGTGCGAGCTTTTTTCCATTCTACAAAAGTCAGAAGTTACGCGAGGTTGCTGGAGAAACAGAAATATAATTTGAATAAGGTGCAGCTGAGCAAGCAGCAAGAACGATCATAAAAACAACAACAACAACAACAACAACAGCAAATTCAAGAGTATAAAAAAGAATATACTTTCTTAAAATGTCTTTGTCTGTTCGCAGGAAACAGTATCTAACGATTTTGTTGCGGTCTGTTGTTTCTTAATTTTTATTTAGTATTTTAATAACTTTTAACTTTTAGGATGGTCGTATCGTATAGAAAATGTTCTTCGAAACAATCTGTTTTAAATGTCGTTCTTACAAGTACAACATACTCTACTTACATCGACAACTGTGAAAAAAGAAAAACTTCAAAGGCATTTCCGTGGTAAAAACTTTAGACGATGTTAAGTAAGCTTTTAGAATTTATTACACTTCTTTAGATAATTACAAAGGATGGTCCATGAAATATCCACAAGAGAAATAGTTAATAACTTTCGTAATAGTTAATAAACAAATGTTTCTTTTAGAAAGCAAAAAAAAAAAAGATCTTTTAGAAAAGCTTGAAAGGATAGAAAAGCAAAAAAATGAAGCGAAAATATTACTGTTGAAAATGCCCAGTTTTATGGCTCTCTATGGAGGTTGAGAGATGTGTTTTATCTCTCGTTTAAAGGACTCTTGGATCACTGAAAGAATGATTTATTTGTGTGTTATATTGTATATATAAATATAAGGTTTTTGTGCAATAAATTCTTTCTAAAATGCGTGTTTTTTTAGAGATTAGTTTTGAGTTTTTTGAAAAATTGTGACGTGGTCCAGAAATAGATTATACGACAAATTATCATCCTGCACCTCACACACTTTATTTGGTGTAGAGTGTTATTAAGCTTTTCGTGAATTTTTCATCCACGAAAAAGAATCACGACACGACATTATAAATTATTATTTGCTTTTTTTGCTTTTTTTTTTCTAACAAAATTATTTTATGATGAGTTTAAAAGAAAATGTAATGAAATGTGTACATTTTCTTTTAAACTCATCATAAAATAATTTTGTTAGAAAAAAAAAAGCAAAAAAAGCAAATAATAATTTATAATGTGAAATATTTTTCAGTATGAGTTTTGAGAAAATTAATATCTTGAAAAAGTGTTATAATAAACACAAAAAATAAGAAAAAGCAAAATGAAATAAAAAAAAATGTTTAACTTTATATTAAATATTTAAATATTTAACTTTAATTTAATTTTAATTTAATTGTAATTTAATTTTAATTTAGTTTTAATTTAATTTTAATTTCATTTTAATTTAATTTTAATTTAATTTTAATTTAATTTTAATTTAATTTTAATTTAATTTTAATTTAATTTTAATTTAATTTTAATTTAATTTTAATTTAATTTTAATTTAATTTTAATTTAATTGTAATTTAATTTTAATTTAATTTTAATTTAATTTTAATTTCATTTTAATTTAATTTTAATTTAATTTTAGTTTAATTTTAATTTAATTTTAATTTAATTTTAATTTAATTTTAATTTAATTTTAATTTATTTTAATTTAATTTTAATTTAATTTTAATTTAATTTTAATTTAATTTTAATTTAATTTTAATTTAATTTTAATTTAATTTTAATTTAATTTTAATTTAATTTTAATTTAATTTTAATTTAATTTTAATTTAATTTTAATTTAATTTTAATTTAATTTTAATTTAATTTTAATTTAATTTTAATTTAATTTTAATTTAATTTTAATTTAATTTTAATTTAATTTTAATTTAATTTTAATTTAATTTTAATTTAATTTTAATTTAATTTTAATTTCATTTAATTTAATTTTAATTAATTAATTTTTGATTAATTTTAATTTCATTTTAATCATTTTATTTTAATTTAATTAAATTGTAATTTACCTTTAATTTAAATATGTATTTAAATTTAAATTATTTAACTTCAAATTATTTAAATTATATTAAAAAAGAAATTTAAATATCACAAAGAAACTTCCCATAAATTAATTAAGTATTATTTATAATTTTAAAAATAATTTGGTTTCGGAGATTTTGGGTTGGAGATTTTGTTGTTGGTCTTCGAAAACAAGTTTTTACATTCAACGAAAGGAAAATATAGAAAACAAAGCGTCGTCAAGATAATCCCATGTTTTTTATTAATTCGATGAAACATATTTTTTACTTTAATCCTGAAATTTTTAATTTAAATTTTTTTTTAATTCCCCATTTTCGTCCCTCCCGCATAAACGGCAAGAAATGACCCCTTTCGTACGACTTTTTTCTTTTGGAAGCGAAATATATAAATATTTTTTTTTAATTTTCAGCTTTACTCTGTATTTGTAGGAAAATTATACAATGGAAAGCATGAAAAGTATAAAATGTTTATTTACGTAATAAAATTAAGCATACCAAAACCGCGCGCGCAAACCTTCAGCTCGCGAAAAGTTAAAATTTTAGCTAGCTAAGCTGCTAAGAATGCTGCTGGTGCTGCTTCTGAAATTGTATGCAACCGCAGGCTGCCACAAACAGAGAGGAGCACGATAGAAGGAAGCCCCAACAGTGCAAAATTGCACTCATGATACTCGTAAGTCATGCATGAATCAGTGACGAGAACTACAACGAGCATGTGACTTTTGAAAAATGATGACTTATGACAGTTTTAAATTTTTTTTTGGTTAAAAAACGCTTTTAAATAAAATAAAATTTAGCATAAATTTCTTTTTCAGATGTCTTCAATCGTCGACAGCCGATTCCTAATCGGCCTGTATTCCACACATTGACGACAATGGCTTCATCCTACGCCAGGAAAGGAGCAAAGGACGGGCACTTTCGATCTTTTTGTCATCGGTCGGTTGTCATGTTTGTCAATCTGTGACAATTTTTAAAAAATCATTGTCGTCGTATTTGTGTGGGCACGATGGTCAGCACGATGCACGCACTGTGGCCAAATTTCATGCATGATTCGTTTATGCCATTTTCTTAAAGACAAGACGGCTACACCAGGGGCACCTGCACTTCATAAAAGCACACTACAACAAAATTAAGTAAGCAATAACAATAACAATAACAACAACAACAACAACAACAACAACAAAGTTTTTAACTCAATACGACACGCATGGTGTTTGCACAATTTATTATTCGTCGACATGTATGTGCGTCCTCGTATTGCTTAAGTGCACACGTACGGAGCACTTAAATACGCGCTTACGTTTTTACGTAAACGTTGGTGGTTTTTTACGATTACCTTTTTTATTCCAGCAGCTTTAGTTTCGTTGCATTTCGTTGCTGCTATTGTTCTTTTCTTGATTCTTTTTTATGATTTGTTTTTGCTTTTTTTGCACTTCCTCATGGATATTGTTTTTATTGTAGTCATAACGCTAACACGCTTGACCACACTAGTTTAAACACGTTCGAGAGGAGAATTTTGTATAGCAGCAACGAATAAACTTCTGTACATGTGTATACTTCTCCATGGGCGTGTGTGTGTGTATGGCTATATAACGTTGATGGTAACGGAATTTCGGTACACCAAATGAAACAATGTAGGAAAATTTTGCAAAAAATATTTAACTTTTTGTCTATGAATTTATGCAATAATTTGAGGAAAAAAAATTAGCGGATTTCTTAATCGGAAGGTGATAGTTTAATAAATGCTCTAATATGTTAAAATTGGTTCAATCGCCGCCATTGAATATACATATTTATTAACTATCGTAGATCAAAAATGTATTGATTCTTCACGATGCTGAAACAAGCTTTGAACAATTGCCTAAAACTAGGCAATGCGTTTTTGTCTCTATTCTATGTAGTAGGATCAATAATTTAGTACGTCGGATCAGCGGTTCTCAAACATCTTACATTTCCGAACTTGATTCAGAGCAAAAGCAATTTTTGGTTTTATGTCTCCGAAATTTTTGGTGGGAACGTATGTTTTAACAAGAGATTAAAAAGAATAATTTTCTAGGAAAGAATAAAATTTTCCGGTTTTATTTCATCTCGGTGTGTCTCTTCGATGCTACGATGCTCAAGCCGCGAAATTCGCAGAGAATGGAAATAAAAAAAACCTGAAACATTTTGAAAATTTTGAGTATATAACCGTTAATGTAACTCATATTGTGTAAAGGCTTGGAATACGTGGACTTTAGAATTCTACTTGATGAAAAACGAAGGCACTTTATGTAAGTTTGCTGCTTTCCGTAAAGGTTGACAGCCGGTAAATTTTGACACTCGTAATGCGATGGTAAAATAGATTTTAATCATTTTGAGGCATTGCAGCAACGCAGCAACATTTGCAATATTTGTTTTTGCCACAACAATACGCTCTCCTGCTGTGAAGTGCGTTGCGTGCATTTATTTGTCGGCCTCTGTGTTTGTCTTTGGCTTTGTTTTTGGCGTGGTGACTATCATTAAAATAATTTCTGTGATTTATGCATCTACACAGACAACATTGAAAATAATTTCTGTCTCATGCGGCACTAAACAAACATTCGTGCGCAAACGAAACGTACTTTATGAGAGATTCGGTTGATGTTTAGCGAGCGCGTTAAGATAATTGTCAGAATTTTATTACCTTTTCATAAGCAAGCATTGTATGGAAAGTGTGCTTTTTATTGGATCAACAAAGCAAAGTGTGCGTGTGTGTGTTGTCGCTTTTTCACTTTTGAATTTGAAAAGTTATGAAATTTATGCTTGGAAGAAATTTTAATGGAAATTCTTGTCGGGTTCGCCACGCTCGAGCGTGTGTTTTAATGTGTTAACCCTGCAGGAAATGATATCAGTTCGAGTTGGTATGTATACATTTTTGTTTCACTTTAAATAGGCTGACTTTAAAGTTTGGCATTTTAAGGAATATAACTTTTAATTTATAACTTTATAACTTTTATTAAAGAGCTCTTCAAAGTCGACCAATTTTGCATTTCTGTCTGAAACATTGCAATTAACAAATTTTTCTTAGTCTCATGAGTGAGGGCATGTTAATTTTAGGGTCCATTTTCAGCTACTCATGTCGCGTTGTGGTGATCGCAGCCGCCCTTAAGGCAATGATGCGCTCGCTTAATTGAGGCGATGGTAATGCTTAGTTGGAAAATTTAATCAATTTTAATGCCATCAAATTGCATTTCCCTCGAGAAAACAGCAGGAGGCCATGTTATGGCAATGCTGTGACCGCATTCGCGGGTCACTCACTCACGCCTAAACCTGCACATACGCCCAGAACTTGGTGAGTCCATACCGGACTGCGTACATACCGAAACACATTTGCTAGGCCATTTATGCCGAAAGCATCGCTATGCGTTAATTCGGCGTCATGGTGGCGGTAATGACGGTTACCGGTTGCCGTCAACCTACCGCATTTTTATATTCTTGTTGTTACTGTTATTGCTCCACAGGCAGCAATTCTTACCGTATGGACATTCATCAATATCAGACGCAGCTGAACCCTGAGCAGTGAAACCGCCGGCACAAATTTAATTGTATCATATCGCATGACTCTGCCTGTAGTCAGCAACAATAGCAACAGCAACAGCAACAGCAACAGCAACAGCAACAACAACAACAACCACTGCAACTACTACAAACAATGACCGCGGTAAAATGTCTAAAATATCAAATGGCAATTGCCCAATTTTGGCAAATAATCATCATCATACGGCCACAAACGATATGAACAGCGAGCGCACACTCGCTGCGGACACACAAAATTACCATTTCGCAAAATGTTGCTCATTCACCGGCGAGGTCACTTGGCCCCGTAAGTTGGTGGGTGGGTGGAGTGCTCGGCTGGTCTACGTAACTGGCCTATGGCCTATTTCGTGAGGTTGGTCGTTACGTTTATTTATTGCTACTCGGCCCATTAGGAAATGCATAACCTAAGCTTCGGACGAAAAAATAGTTAGAGATTGCAAGAAATGGTGAAAATATTAATAATTAAAAAATTTGGCAAAGAAAAAATACGTAACTGTCCCCGATAAAGAAAAACATCTCCGAATTTTGTAGTTAAAGGATCTTTCTCAGGTTGTATATAGCTTGTAATATAGATTATCTGGTATCAGGTTGTATATCAATTTGTAGAAGGTGCAGCAATAAACCACTGGAAAAATGGGTGAATTGGAAAAAGAACAGAAAAGTGTCTGAATAGGACAGATTTTTTTTTATCAGATCAGATCCTTGGTGATCCTTCTAGGATCACTTAGAATTTCAGGAATTCTCAAAGAAATGTCCCAAAAGCGCTTTTGGAGTGCTTACGGATTTCCGGAGATCCATGAAACACAGTTTGGGAAACAGTGGTTTAAACCCATTCTCATTTTTAAGATGCTCCATAAACTGACGTTTTTGCCATTGGTTTCCAAACGTTGCATACTTTCAGGTGCAATTTTCTCCCTTTCCCTTGAATTTCGCCAAATAAATTAAATATTAATTTATAATAAGAAGAAAAGTAAATAAAGCAATGAAGGTTTTTATTGTTCTTGTTTGTTGTTTTTTTTTTTTTTTCATTATCATAGTTGCAGCTGTGAATGTCGCTGTCCCTGTCGCTTCTGCTGTTGTTCCTGTTGGTGCAGCTGCCCAGAGATGATGCGGCTTATGTAACCCTTGCATCGCTGTTGCTGGCCCTCAGTTATTCCCATGAGTGCAATTGTATAAGTTATTTTTGTTGTATGTTGTTTTATTGTTTTTGTTTTAATATTCGTTTTTTTGGGTTTAATTTCCTTTCTTGTCGTTTTTTTTCTCGGTTTTTCATGCTTTAACGCATACCATGAACATTTCTTTGAGAACGAATTAATAAATAAATTAATAAATAATCAAGGCGCGCATTAAACGCAGCCATTGAAATTGTTGTTGTGCAATGAGCCATTGAAATTGTTCGGCTGCATGGACTGACTTTTGTTGCCATGTTGTGCTGTTGTTTCTGTTTTTATAATTGTTATTGTTCTTAATTGAGAAAATTTACAAAACAAACGAATTTTATTTTTCGCAAAAAATATATCACGTTTTAATACAATAATTTGTAAATAAAAATGCATTTAAGCAATTATCGCTTCTGTGGTGTTGTTGTTACGACTGCTTTCACGAACGACTGGGTTGATATGTTTGTGTGTTGATGTGTGGGTGTGTGTGGGTGTGTGTGTGTGTGTAAGTTATTATCAACACGTGTGTGCATGGTTTAACGGATTCCATCATAGCACCTACTTGTGGTATGATGAGAATTTCCATTAAGCCTGAATGTATGCAACGCGTAAAGGCATACAAATTATTCAGAGTCCAAAGAATAGTAACAAACTTAACGAGGAGATCTCTTTGACGAGGAGATGCAATAAAATATAAGAACCAAAAGGAAGAAAACAATTTTTTGTTAAAAAGCAGTCGTTAGATTTTGAAAATTTTTCAGTGCTACAAAACTGTGGCTGCGCTGTCTTTTATTGACGCTTTTTTTGGTACATATTTAGGTAATTTTCGGTATATCTTTTAAGAGATTATCAATATTTATCAATTCTTTTAAACAATTCTTTGTAGTAAGGCTACAATTTTGAGGAAAGCGCAATAATAGTCTTGTATATTTTTATATGAATTGGCTATTGCATGCCATATTTAGCTAAACATATATATTTTTTATACTTGTTACGATACTAAGCTTTTTAAAAATCTTTCTTGTACTGCGGACTGCTTTCGGACTTTCTCGCTTCTACCCTTGATCATACTGTAAAATGTAGGCGTTGTGCCGTCTAAACTTAGTACAGCTTAAAACGAGAACTACAAAAAATACCGATATAACGATACGAAATAAATATCGAAGGCTATTGAGATTTAACGCTTAAGCATTTTCGGAATAAAAAGCGGACCTGAGATTCTTACTATATGTTTTTTTCATAAAATGGTTTTGGTTTTGGTCTAGGCTTTCGAATATCGACGAAAGTGTCAAATGTTTCCAAACAAAACCGGTTTTGTTATTGGTTTTGCTGGGTTTCACCCCCTTGTTGTTGTTATTGTAGGCAAAACCAATGTTTTGCTTTATTTTGTTTGGTTTTGAGAGACTATTTTTGTGTACAATATTTATCTCTTTCTGCCATGTTTACCATAGAAAAAGAGACAAGGCTATGGCGTCTAGTTTTCGAACTTCGAAGCAGGGTTGAAAACTGATAAGACCAGAAATGTTTTTGGTTTGGCGCTGAACTAACAACAACAATTTCAATGGAGATTTATTGGTTTTATAATGGTTTTTGCTGTGTTTTGCTTGCGCTAAACCGGATTTAGGATATCTTTTTTTAATCGAGTCTTTTTTAATTTAAAAAATTTACTGTGTTCGATATTTCCTCTCCTTCTCTTAATCTATTATTAGATTATCTTAGTAACTTTATGAAGTTTATCCAGCTGCAAAATTTACAAGTTTCCAGAGAATAAGGACAATGTGCTTGCGGCAGTGGCTATTGTTGATACTACGTCACGTTCAGGATACATCACGAGAAAGGACCATTAAGAATATGCTCATTACTTCAAGCTTAAGGTAGCTTTTGCACATCGCACTTGTCGGTCTGCCTCACACCCGTTAACCTTGCCACAACCCCCGTCACCGCCCCTTAATGCTTCTTCACCTCTTAATTACTTATGTATTTAAGCCCTCTGTCGGTCTCTTTCGCTCTCAAAGTGCGTGTGTGTGTGTGTCTTGCATTACGGCTGAACAATCAATCGTTCGTCTGCGATGCGAATCTAATCATTATGCAGCAGAATTAATTCTAGCAATTAAACGCAATTAGAGCAAGCGCATGAGGCGGGGTCGCCGCAAGTACAGTTACTTGTAAAAGCATTCTGCATTGTAGAATAATCAAGTAATGTAAATTGATAATTAAAGAGAGGAATTATTTCAAAGAAGGAGTAAAAACAATACTAAGGAAAATGCAACAAAAATTCAAGAGCTTAAAAACGTACCTATACGCACTTTTATTTACGAGTTATTTTCGGACAAGTTGTAGGTTTCTGTTTAGACTAGTAAATTTCCGAAACTTAAATGTCGAAACTTATTGTCTCTGGAGTAAAATGGGACGATTTTTTATGGGCCCTAAACATCCTTTCTTAAAGAATTTGTGGGCATGGTTGTAGGCATGGGCGTAAGTAATATAATTCACCCTAGCCAATATGGTTTTTTCCATAAAATGGTTTTGGTTTAGGCTTTCGAATATCGACAAAAGTCTCAAATGTTTCCAAACAAACCCGGTTTAATTTTTGGTTTTGCTGGGCTTCGCCTCTTGCTGTTGTTGTTGTTGTATGCAAAACCAATGTTTCGTTTCGTTTTGTTTATTAATTTTAATAGAATGTTTTTGTGTACAATATTTATCTCTTTCTACCATATTAACTATAGAAAGAGACAAGGCTTTAGCGTTTAGTATTTCGAACTTCAGAACATGTTTGAAAAGTGCTAAAACCAGCATTTTTTTTTGGTTTAGAGCTGAACTTACAATAACAATTTCAATGGAGTTTTATTGGTTTTATAAGGGTTTTCGCTGCGAAAACTGGTTTTGCGCTAAACCGATGCAAAACCGCTTTATGCAAACCATTATCATGAATAGTTGACAAAACCTGTCTCTCAGTTTCTTTTACTTGCGTTTATTTTTGATCCAGATATTAATATTCTGCAGTTATTATTGCACTTGTTTTTGTTGTTGTTGTTGTTGTTGTAGTTGTTGTTGTAGTTGTAGTTGTCGTTGTTTTGCTGTTGGCGACTCCGTACAAAAATTTCAAGTGAAAAATATATTCCTGAGCTCAATTTGTTTATACAAATTTAATGAATGAAAAAGTTTTACAGAATTACGATTGCTGTTAATTGAGGCGGCGGCAAACGAATGGTCCGCGGACCCCCTAAGTGACCCTATGTTAATAATCAAGGTGGTAACTCTGTTTTATTTAATTTTGTTATTAATTTTAATATTAATTAAAGAATATGCTGAAAACCAAGGTTATTTATTCCATTAAAATGTACGAAAATCAGGCTTAACCGCTTTCGCCGTGATAAAGAGCACTAAATGTGCAACGATCAGCATCGATATAAGGTTGGCTGCGTCTCAGATTGAAGCTAGAGGCTAAATAAGTTTAACAAAAACCCTCTATAGACGTTTTCTGACTGCCTTTTGAAAAAAAAAACCCGAAAAAACCGCTTCTCGCGTCTTTCCCAAAAGTAAATGGTTGCCGACGGCTGTTCCTTCCAGTGAAATGTTGTTGTTTTTATTGAGAGCTCTTGCTGTTACAGTTCGAAACTTTGGTTGGTCTGGTTCTTGTTGTTTTTTTGCCTTTTTTCGTTAATGTTAATAAGTTGTTGTTGCTTTTGAATTGTTCTTCTGCTTTCACGAAAGATTGTTTATTTCTTTTAAAATATGTATGTATGTATTTTCCAGCTGTTTTTTCAAGGCCTGAATATTTTATGGTAAGTTTTCTGTTTATTTTTAAAACCGAAGAAAAACTGCAAGCATGAGCTTCTTGTATTATTGTTATTTTTGTTGGTGCTGTTGTTTGTTGTTGTTGTTGCTTTCGTAGTCGCGATAGCGGTTGTTGTTGTTGTTGTAATCTTTAAATATTCATAATTTAAGAATTTTTCTTTTTTAAAAAAAAAACAACTAATATTCCAAAAAGGAATACATTATTTTTCAACTATTAAAAATAATAGAATAAAAAGAAAGAGAGAGAGAGAGAGAGAGAGAGAGAGATTTTCTAAATTGTTCCAAACTCGTCGGTTGACGGACGGTGGCGGTCGGACGTCGGAAGTCACAGGAAATAAGAGTAAATGCGATGAAACAGCAAACGCCATATTGAAAAAGTGATGGTGCGCTTCCGGCACTACAAATTTTTAAGTCGGTCGCAAGAAGAGACGCGGGTTGGCGGGGTGATCCTTTACAGAAGTGTCTACAGTAAAAGTTCGGAAACGAGACCCTTCCGAATGGCGCCACTTTCGCAGTCCTGCAGCAGGATAAATTTCGTACAATTTGTTTTAACTTTTTCGAGCAGGTTTTTGCTCTTGCCAGGAAGCTCTTGTGTTTGGTTGGTTACTTTCAGCAGACTACTGCTGGCCCGTTTTGAGCTGGAGCCGTATAAATACAGATAGTATAAACATATATATGCACGAGATAGCTGCGTGTGTGTGTGTTTCTATCTTTATGTTAAAAAGCAGCAACAACAGAACAAAAATTAGTGTAGCGCCAACACGAAACCGACGAAAGTGAGGGTAAAAAAGATCTCGTTTTTCGTCCTTCGTTAGCGTTTAATAGAAACTTTTTAGCTGAAAACGAAATAATGCTTGCACTGGCACACCGACCACGCCCTTTCCACGCGTAGTCACGGTCAAGTGATGCTTCCGCTTGGTGCCGCCAAAAAATAACAGGAACCAAGACTAAAACAGAATGAATTAAGTAACTTTTTACTAACGTCGGAAGAGGGTGGCGAAGACGGTCGGCGAGGAGGAAGGGGAGGGGCGAGGAGGGGAGCAGGAGAAGACAGGTAGAGAATTTCGTAAACTGAGCATGTTAATGAAGAAAAATATTGTCGTTCACCTTGCGATTGTGAAATAATAGCACACTAAGAAGAAGAGACAGTAAAATACTGAAGATAATTACGCAGTTCTACACGCACATATTCGTATATACATATACGAGTATATGTCTGTATATGTAAATGTATACAATAATGTATATTACATCAATAGTAGAGTTTTTATATATTCAGAAGTTTTCTTTGAAATTTTGCACTTTAAAATTTTTTCATATATTTCATATATTTTCTCCATCTAATTGAATTTTTATTATCTTTCTTGATCGCTTAAGTCAATGATTCTCATCCTCATCCTCATCCTCATCCTCATCTTCATCCCTCATCCTCATCCTCATCCTCATCCTCATCCTCATCCTTATCCTCATCCTCATCCTCATCCTTATCCTCATCCTCATCCTCATCCTCATCTTCATCCCTCATCCTCATCCTCATCCTCATCCTCATCCTTATCCTCATCCTCATCCTCATCCTCATCCTCATCCTTATCCTCATCCTCATCCTCATCCTCATCCTCATCCTCATCCTCATCCTCATCCTCATCCTCATCCTCATCCTCATCCTCATCCTCATCCTCATCCTCATCCTCATCCTCATCCTCATCCTCATCCTCATCCTCATCCTCATCCTCATCCTCATCCTCATCCTCATCCTCATCCTCATCCTCATCCTCATCCTCATCCTCATCCTCATCCTCATCCTCATCCTCATCCTCATCCTCATCCTCATCCTCATCCTCATCCTCATCCTCATCCTCATCCTCATCCTCATCCTCATCCTCATCCTCATCCTCATCCTCATCCTCATCCTCATCCTCATCCTCATCCTCATCCTCATCCTCATCCTCATCCTCATCCTCATCCTCATCCTCATCCTCATCCTCATCCTCATCCTCATCCTCATCCTCATCCTCATCCTCATCCTCATCCTCATCCTCATCCTCATCCTCATCCTCATCCTCATCCTCATCCTCATCCTCATCCTCATCCTCATCCTCATCCTCATCCTCATCCTCATCCTCATCCTCATCCTCATCCTCATCCTCATCCTCATCCTCATCCTCATCCTCATCCTCATCCTCATCCTCATCCTCATCCTCATCCTCATCCTCATCCTCATCCTCATCCTCATCCTCATCCTCATCCTCATCCTCATCCTCATCCTCATCCTCATCCTCATCCTCATCCTCATCCTCATCCTCATCCTCATCCTCATCCTCATCCTCATCCTCATCCTCATCCTCATCCTCATCCTCATCCTCATCCTCATCCTCATCCTCATCCTCATCCTCATCCTCATCCTCATCCTCATCCTCATCCTCATCCTCATCCTCATCCTCATCCTCATCCTCATCCTCATCCTCATCCTCATCCTCATCCTCATCCTCATCCTCATCCTCATCCTCATCCTCATCCTCATCCTCATCCTCATCCTCATCCTCATCCTCATCCTCATCCTCATCCTCATCCTCATCCTCATCCTCATCCTCATCCTCATCCTCATCCTCATCCTCATCCTCATCCTCATCCTCATCCTCATCCTCATCCTCATCCTCATCCTCATCCTCATCCTCATCCTCATCCTCATCCTCATCCTCATCCTCATCCTCATCCTCATCCTCATCCTCATCCTCATCCTCATCCTCATCCTCATCCTCATCCTCATCCTCATCCACATCCTCATCCTCATCCTCATCCTCATCCTCATCCTCATCCTCATCCTCATCCACATCCTCATCCTCATCGTCAAACCCTTTTTACTTTATCGTGTATCGTATTTGTCGTTGTTGTTGTTGTTCGTTTTGTGCTCCTGATCCTTTCCTTTTTTTAATCCTCCACCTGCGTTCGCATCGTGTTACATCGTTTACGTCAAATACGTCAAACTAACGTTACACAACCCGGACGAATTTTTCACACGCATTTTCGATTGTTTTTCATTCGTTTTTCAATTCGCTTTTTAGAGGTTTCATCCTTTAGGTCGGACAAGGCATGCCATCGCAACGCGTCCTTTTTAGAACAAACTCTCCATTTCTACTTGACTGTTTGTCTGTCCATCAACCATCCACTATCCACCATTCATTCATTCATTCATCAATCCATCCATCCTTTCAGCCGGCCATTCATCCGCGCATCCATTTATCTGTCAAAGGACTTCCGTTAAAATATTGCATTCTTTCGAAGAAAGGCGTATTAAAGGAAGGGGGTGTGCAGGCAGTGGGAGGAGGGGGATGTTATAGGGTTAATCAAATGTGCTTTATGAGGTTAGAGGAAATGAGGCGAGCGCGAAGAGTGTTATATAGTGTCCAAGTAGCGAACATAGAACAAAAGTATCGCAAAAAAAACGACTACTACGAACTTCATCGTAACTTTGAAACTAACACCTGCAAAAACAACAGCAACGATAACAACAACAACAACAACAACAACGACAACAACAACACTAACTGCAGCAACACCTACAATTACTGCAACAAGCAAAGATTAAGAACCAGAAGAGTACTCTAGACTCTGCTGTTACATACAATCTCATACAGCGGCTGTTGTCAGTTACTGTCGCGTTTACACAGTAAAGTACGTAACTTTTATTTGCGATCACAGTCGCGTTAAATCAACGCCAGACGCACATTTTCACAAAGTGACGATGAAATGCGATGACGGTAGTTTTGGTGGATTTGTGTATATACTCGAATAAGTTTGTCTCTGCTATGTACTCGTATTATAAGTTGGCTAATTCTAAATGGATTTTTATCATCATTCTTGCTTCAAGCAACAACATTTTCAAGCGTAAGTTCTTCTAGAAGCAAAAAAATTCATTCTAGTTAATCTATAATATACTATTTCTGCATATATGTACAATACATACGTACTATACTACTATTATATGATAATGGTATATAAACATGTTCTTAAATTGTACAACTATACAAGTTTAAGAAGAATCGAAGACAATTTTTAAGTTACGTTCCTGCTAAATATAAAATAAGTGCTTAAAAAACTTAATTATAGTAAAAATAAAATTAACAAGAATACTTTTAAAATACATTGTTGTATACCGTACGAGTATTTAATTTGTTAACCGTCAGATTAGTTGATGTCCTTTAAGCAAGTGGCAAAATTTATTCCGCTAAATAATTTTATTATTTATTTATTTTTATTTATTTTATTTATTTATTTATTTATTTATTTTTTAAGCGGCAAAAATGGCAAGAAATTTAAAACTTTATGCAATTCATTCTCAGCAATTCTCTAGCTTATGTCTTTAATAAAATGTAAACGAAGCGTTTTCTTCACTGATTCATTAACGATTTATCTTGACTGAAATTCGGAGACTGCTGTACTTGTTTCTTCTTTGCCCACACTCACATTTCTACCAACACCAACAAATTTAAATTTAAGATTAACTTTTTTTTTACTGCTGAAATGCCATGCTTTGCGGTGAGCAGCGTTCAGCTCTGCCGTGGCCTGATTCTGGCAGAACAAATCCCCTCAAAGTAGCTTCATTTATGTTTTTCTCTTCTGGCCCAGCTAAAGAATGTACCTACTTCACTATGCATGTGGGTTACTTAATGCACAGTTTTATAAAAGTGGGTGTGTGGTGTGTGTTGGTGTTTGTGTGTCGTCTACACAGTGGCTATATCTTTCTACATTTCGCATGCAAGTCTGTGCGTCTGTGCTAAAGATTTCTGTTCTTCACTTAAACGAAGCCAAACCGCGCGCTCACCACACGACCATTTGCGTCCTGTCACATAGAAAATATAATATACATACTAAAAATAGTATACTAAAAATTGTCATAAAATACGACAATTTCTCAAAAGAATAAATTGGAATTAATGAATGAATTTTAAAAATTAAGCTAAAGATTTAGAGAAGAAGTAATAATTTCAAAAAATATGTAATAAAAATTAAATACAAATAATATACTTGTACATTATAACATAATGATGAAGAATGGGATGATGTTGTTTTTGTGTTTAAAATGAGTATACTTTTAATTATAAATTACATAAATTTCTAATATAAAATTTCACAATAAAATTTTTTACACTTTCAAACTTAACGTAAACTTATTTAGATTTTAAAATACGTTTATTTCGAAAAAGAAATATACATGAGATCCGATCTTAAGTTCGGGCCCGTTACATTAGACCGCAATTAAAGCTAATTTAGAGCTGAATGATATTTTTGAAAATCCTTTAAAATTAAAGAGTCCTTAAAATATAGGTATCAAATTCCCTTTTAAATTTCGCCCTATTTTTAAACACTCGACTACCATTCATTAAATTCAATAAACACTCGATTAACATCAACAAAAAAAAAATAGTAAAAATTATAGGAATGGTACACAATCGCAATAGTGAAAATTCACTACAAAATGGTGAATTATATTATATTGACTATTATATGATATATTTTTTTAATATAAAGTCAGTGAAATCAAGATAAATCAAGATATTAATATGAAATCAAGAAAAGAAATCGTTAACGAAATAAAATAGTTATATACCATAATAAATTAATAACGAAATCAAAAGCACCTTGAATGGCTATAAAAACCAAGGCGGTTTAAAATGTTACACAGTAACTGATTATGCATTATGTTCTGTTAATTTACTGAACCGTTTCTGTTGAACTTTCTCTAAGAATTTTTCTAGACCTGCGCGCTCGAAGATTTTTTTTATTACATAACAGTTGACCGAGTTAACAGCTGTTAATGTTCCTGCTTCCGCTTTCAAATGTTTCACTAAAATGAAGGGTTGTTGTTGCACGACATTTTACGATAATATTACACCTCTGTTATTCAACAGAGAGGAAAAAACTGTTAACGAAAATAAACGGAGAAAGAAAACTTCTCCTTTCTCTCGTGAGCTGCAATGCTGTAAGCCAACAAAATTACATTTTACTCTGTTGGTATACATTCTTGTTCTTTATGCTGTTAAACTTGTCGGGTTCTTACTATGTTAGCTACATGATAAATTACATGATTTTAAATTATATAAATCTGTGAATTCTATGCAATGTTATGCAACTGTTGCTTTAAAGTACTCAAACATTTGCTAAAATTTAATGTATTTGTAAATAACGCTACAAATGGCTTATAAAAATATAAAAAAAAAATTTCTTGGATGGTATGAAAAAGAAGTTGAAAAAATTGGATTGTTTCATATTTTCCTCAGAGTCCAGCTTATGTTCTTATTAATAATAATAAATCCGCTGTGTATTTTGTGTATTTTCTAAGGTTTTGGTTTTTTGTAAACCCTTTAAGGTTAAGGACACTTTTTTTTTTCTAAGGACACTTTTTTTGTCGGCTTTTTATTATTGATAATTCCTCTTGTTTTCATTTTGGTAAATTTCTGTTATGGTTATTATATGATTCTGTTATGGTCTTATGTTTTTTTTAGGAATGAGACCATTAACAGAGCTTTATTTACACTGAATAACATTTATTGTAATGGCTCGTTTAATTTTTGTATGACTAGAAATGTACTTTTGAGTGTACTTTTAACCTTTATAATTTTAATCTGTAGGAACTAAGGTTTATTTACTAAATGCAAATACAAAATAACTACTTAATTTACATACGAGTATTATTATGAATGCAATTTTGTAAGCCTTTATCATGTTAATAATATCGTTTTGAAGTTGTGTGAATGTCGTGGGGATGTAGCTCAAATGGTAGAGCGCTCGCTTAGCATGCGAGAGGTACCGGGATCGACGCCCCGCATCTCCAGAAGAGTTGTATTTGGTTTTTTTAGAACATTTTTCTAGTGTTAAGTATTCACAAAAAAATATTTTTTGCTTCTTAACTCGACACTAATTTGCTGAAAGGAATTAGTTGTAACCGTAAACGTTACAGGGCGCGCGTAGACACATTTATAAGTAGGTCATGTTGGTAGGAAATCATACTTTTAATGTATTATCCTTCTCACCTTCGCACCTTGAAAAAATTTGCTTGAATGAAGCGACGAATTTTTATGAAAATTATTTCATTTTGTGTGCTAAAATAAATTAATATTTTCATTTCGAAGTTTGTAAGAATAATTGTTCATTAGTCACGTCCTTAATAAGAGAGTTGAGTGAGGCGGTTTACATTTACTTCTTTCTCCCCCCCTCTCACTCTTTCTTTCACTTTTTTCTCACTTTTTCTCTGTCTGTCTCTCTTTTTCATTGTTTACATTTTTCTGTGTTATAAAAGCTTTTACTCACAGTATAAGAGTTTAAGGGCACATTTCTTTTGAGCAATCGGTCATGGACTCTCTCTTACTCACTTTCTATCTCTCCCTGTATTTCTCTATCTCCGTCTGTGCGTGTGTCTACCAGACTATTATTTCCATCTCACGGAGTACGGAACAGATGTTTGAATGTCCTTTCCTTTCCTTTCCTTTCCTTTCCTTTCCTTTCCTTTTAAGTATTTGAGTACCAACAAATTGTTTGTCGGCTCTCTTTTACTCACCTCAACTCCTCTTTCTCTAATGAATTTTGAAATGATTTTTTTTTTAATGATGTTTTGTCGATTTTCGTTTGGACACTCTAGTCCTCTCTTTCGCAATCTATCCTCCTCACCAACGAATATATGTATACAGTATAGACGAGTACAGACGATTGCCGATAATTTTGAGTCATAATATCTCTTTACTATTTATACTCGTTGTCCATACTCATTCTCTCTACATTTACCATTTTTACGAGTACTCTCGTCAAATCGAAGAGTTGAGCTTTTAACGAAAGGAGACTTTCGTAACTCTTGAACGCTCTACAACGAAAAGATTCTTTTAAATTAACCTCTCATTTAGTGCGAGAGAAAGAAATCTTGCCAAAGGATTAGAGATTTGGCCAAAGTAATTATTATAAGAGAAGAATGTTTCCCAAACTATTGGAGAAATTAAAATCTCTTTGATTTGAATGCAATATTAGCCGGCTTGTACAAGTTCTAAGGTATTTCGATTGAAGATTTATTATTACAATTATTTTAAAATTTCTAGAATGTAAGATGAGTTGAACGTATTTGATTATAACATTGAGAATTTCGCTAGGTTTTTTTCACAAATAAATAGAATAGTTATATTCTTTATAGCCTTAAATCTGAAGTGATTTGTTCCCAATAATGAGATGAAGAACCTTCGTTAGTTGTTTAAATACTTAAACAACTTTAAACCATGTTCATGGTTAAAAATTAAATAATCGAAAGTTAATATACACAAATTGTTTATTAGATTTAAAAATGACTTGGTTTATAAAGGTTTTTTAAGCACACTTTTTTTATCAGCCTCAGGAAATACTCCAGAAGTATGAATGATATCCGGGGTAAAGTGACAGCCCTGAGACTTCGTTTGTCATATGTTGTATTTGTTGCTCTTCTTGTAGGAAAAAAAATTTGAGATTTAAAGTTTTTTTTGGGAAAGGTCGTGTGAGTGTGTGTATGAGTAGTTCGTGTCGGTGAGAGAGCTTCGTATCATAAAGAAATTAAGATACTCAAAACGACACCCTCTAATTATCACTCTCTCTATCTCACTCTCCCTCTCTTTTTTTGTACTTCTCTTCTCTTCGCTTGGTCTTAAAAAAATTCTTTACATTCCAAAAAGAAAAATTTAAAAAAATTTTAAATTAGAGTAGCTATAAAATAAAAAAACCGATTTTAATTAATTAAATACATTGACGTCATATATAAAAGATTATTTTAATATTATTAAAAAATCCTTTAGCAACTCTGAAACGACTTTCTATTATTCTCTTACCGAACTGCTTTGGACCATGTGATGAACTCTTTGAGAGCTCCTGCGTACTATACTCATTTTCTAGTACGTTCCAGCGACAACGAGGACAACCAGCCAGGACAACAACAAACTAGAAATGTATTCTCTTGTTGGCGTGCTCGCTGGATTTTAGCAATCAACTCGTCTACCTCCTGACGATAAAAGTGCATTCGCTACGCAACTTTAACGACAATCATACAGCGAGTGGCCGAAAAAATTGACTGCTGCTGGCTGCTCTTCGGGGAAAGCTTCGTTCAGAGTTGCGCTGATTCGGGCCGACGAGGGCGATGAGATCCGAAACGAGTGTGGGAAAATGAACGGCAAAGGAAATTCGTTAGTATTGAAGAGGTCGCGGTTTTGTGTAGTCGTTCTTCTCGCCGTGCGCAATGATTGCTGGTTGTTCGTAATCGCAGTGTCGCGTTGTCGGTGCGTTGCATTGCGTTGGATTGTGTCAGAATGCCGCATGTTTCTGTCGACGAATCGAGTTCGAGTGAAAATCGACAAAATTGCGAAATAGGACGACGAGTATAAAAAAAAAACAAAAAAAAAAGGCAAAACAAAAACGAATCAATTCAATTTTAACAAACGAAGCAACGCATTGTGATGAAGTTATCATTATTTTCTGGTATCGTTAAAGAAAGGAAAATTGTTAGGAAATTGAAGTTAAAATTGATGATATAAGCACGCAGTGTAAAAGAAGGAGTGTAAATACAAATTGTGTAGGTCTTTTTGCGCAAAGAGGAGAAGAAAAACGAACGAAAATTAAACGATTTTCGGTGCTTTATTTTTTTTCCTTCGCCTTTTGAGGGCGTTAAACGAATGTTATGTTGAAATTTTGATGAGCAGGAAACTCGTTTGTCGTGATGAGTGCCGGTGAAGTGATGAGGAGGCAAAAAAGCAATAACAAATCTGGATGGTCTAACAAACGCTGGACAGTGTCTATAACATAAGAAGCTTAGCCGCTCTCTCGGTCGTTCTCGTACACAAAGGAAAAATATTACACACAAGCACTTACATAACATTGCTCATTTATATTGTACACACAAAAACACGCACGGACACATGCATCAAGTTGTATTGTTTTGATCTTTAATGGATTTACTCGCCAGGGATACTCTACTCAATGATTTTTTACACCGGAAACGATGACGCGTGTGTTTGTAGGCATGTTGATTGTGCATTTATACGATCCAAAGAGCACTTCATAAAAGAGGCTGTAGAAAAACGCTCCGACGATAAATAAAAGGAAACGGAAAAGGATGTTAAGCTGATTGCGATGACAGTTGGCGGCAAAGGTAAAGGATATACATACTCGAAACAAAAAATGGTAAGCTTCAGAATTTTTAGAAATAAATGAAAAAAACTATCGTCTGTCTGTGAAAACAGTATACAACAATCATTAGATAAAATCAGGAATAAAAGGAGTTCTTTTTTATGCTCTTTCTCGATATTTCTGTAGAATACAGCGCACCTTTAACAATTCTCTTTACAACTGCTTAGAGTTTCTCTACTTTAAACGCACAAAAGTGTACTTTGGGAGAAAAGTATATTTCTCCAAATTCAATTTACTCAAAAGTATTAAAGTATTTAAAAAAGGTTAAAAGTATTTTATTTAGAATTTTGCAAGCAAAAAAAAAATGTTTGGTTATCCAGGAACTTTGTCAATAAAATTTGGCGCAAAAAATTTTTTTTTTAATTTTTATTTTGAAAATAACTAAATTAAAAAAAAAAAAAAATTAAATTAAATTAAATTAAATTAATTTTTTTTTATTTAATTTAATTAAATTTTTTTTTTAATTTTTATTTTGACAATAATTTTTTTGAAAACTGCTTGAGCTAGAAACCTAATTTCATAAAAATATTAAAGAATGGATATTTAACTGTCAAAATCAAATGGCAGAAATGTTCAAAATATGACTGTTTTTTTCTCTAACTGTTTGCCTTTTTGATTTAAAGTAATTTTTTTAGAAAATTCCCTCTAGCGCCTGAACGGCGGAGATAATCCCTCCCCTACCACCAGCCCACTCTTCAACGATTTTTTTCTTGTATCGAACCAAACTGCACGCCCTAACCGTTTGATGCATCGGTTATGCGGAACACCCTGTATACTATAATAAAGATATATTACAGAAATTATTACAATAAATTTTATGTACTTTAATTAAATGAATGTAAATGAATTTTCTCATGCATAATTCGTTTTTTTGTATCCTCTTTAGACAAACAAACTTGTCTAATATATGCTGAGATTTTTTATCAGTGATGTGTGTAACAATTATGCAGTCCGAATAAAAAATTGCGCTTTAAAAATTTTTCGAATTAATACATTTAAGTGCTACTCATGGAAACAGATTTCAATTCATTATTTAAGGGACGAGTATAGTTCATAATTGGCCTAATCAGTTTTCTGTATCAGAAATCAGAAACATATAAAATACTTCAAAAGCAAATTCTTATTCAAATGTTCATTTCAAAAACATTTTTTATGCTTGCTCTAGCTTCTGAATTCTCTTTAATCATAGGAGAAGACGTTCAAAGGTAAAGATTCTGCAAGCGACAAAGATATTCTACATATCCTGTCTGCGTGTGCGATATAGCCCCCTGAGTTAAAGGAAATGGTGACCTCCCCGAGATAGTCCTGTAAGGGAAAAATTTTTCATCACATTTTCTTATGAAGGAGTAAGACTAAATTTTATCCAATCTTTAAATAAGTATAATCGGTGTAAAAATATCACAAGTTTCGGCGGCAATAGTGTCTGACAGCACTATTTCAGACATCAAGAATTTATATAATTGTGAATTTATTATAGAATTTATATAATTGTAGAGGTTGTCATTTAAAGATACTGAAATGTTATATAAATTTTGGAAAATTTCACAAGCGCTGTTCATAAAATCCGTGGGTTGAAGTCACTTTACGTTGAGAAATATACTTACCACGAGTATATACTACGAGTATATACTACGGTAATACATATAAGTTCGCAAAGTCTAAGGCCAAAAACCAGACTATACTTTTTCGCAGATTTCCGGTACACTGAATCTGAATGCAATCTTTCGATATTTGTTCATGAAGTTGCGTTTTCGAAACGTTTCTAGAAGTTTAATTTTGTAAAAGCTTGTCGGTGCCATTTTTAAAAGGGCTGTTGTTTTTATTAGATTTTGAAAAGAAACTTTTTTTTTTATTTACAATATTTCGCCAAAAAAATTATGTCAAAAGGTTGTTAGGCAAAAAAGAAATCTATATTTATTCTGGAAGTTGTGTGGTAGCTGCATTTAAATCATTTTAACTGAACTGAATTTGGTTAAGAAGTGGCTCTACCCTTTTTACATTTAATTGCTTTTTAATGAGACCAGTTTTTGTGATTTTGCGTACAATAATAATAAAAAACTAAAATTTGAATAGACGAAAAGAAAATTCATCAAATTAAAAAATACAAATTATAGTCAAAACCATACGCCGTTCAGTCATTCATTCATTCATGCATTTATTCATTAATTCAGTCTTAACAATTTAGTGCAGGTTTTACTCTTAGAATTTTGCAATGTAAAGTGAAAAATGAATGCATTAACTAGAATTTAACTTGTTAAAGGTTTTCGTTTAGAAGTGAAGTGCTAAGAGTCAGATGATGATGAAGTGGCTGTTCTTAAACTGGGTAATAAAAATCCATCACAACAATAACAACAACAACAACATCCATCCACCCACCATCTCATCAAGATAATGAGAATCCACATAAAATTCCATTTTAATGCAGTCTAATTTCAACATTTTGCAAGAGAACAACTTAAATTTTGCATAATTTAATAAAGCTAAGGATCATCTTTTTTTTGGGTGAAAAAAAAGCCTAGAAACGATATTATTTTCTTAGTTATAGTTTACTGCGGCGATGGCAGCAACAACAAAAACTTCCAAGCCTTCAGCCAACATCTGCAGCTGCGGCCTGCTGCCTGCTGATGCCACTCGAAAACTGCTGCGAAAGCAGCAACAGCAGTCTATATTATATATATATGTATATATACATATGTACGTGTGCGTGTGCACGTGTGTGCGTTTGGGTGCTTGTGTATGTTGAGCTGTAGTTGTTGGCCTTAAACTGGGGCTCTCAGAACATCCTGTTTTTATAATTTTTTCGTTTATGGTTTGTGTTAGTTTTTGTTTTTTCCGGTTTTTTTTTGTACTCGTCCGCCTTACTCTCTTCCTCTTTCTCCACCCCTTTCTCGGCTACTCATCATGACTCCTTTAGTTAGTTGTTCGTCGTCGTCAGTCAGTAGGAGCCACTTTTAAGCCTTTGCACGCATTTCGTTGTCGTTGCTGTAGTTGTTGCTGTTGCTGTTGCTGTTGCTGTTATTCATCTTTACATGTTTGTAGCAGCTTGGTTAAAGAGTGCACTGTTTCGTATGAGTGTATGTGTGTGCGTGTGAGTGTAGAGGGGTGCCTCCTTTTATGTGGTTTTTGGGTCTCGAAGCGCTACTATTTTTCTGGCCCGGCTTGAGTCGAGTGTGTGTGTGTGTGTGTGTGTGGGTGCTGCATGGCTTTGCGTCGTTGCTGATGTTCAGGTGGTTGCTGTTGTTGTTGTTGTCGTTGTGACTACGTTAGTTTTTGGCAGCAGGCGACGACGAACAGCAACAACCACAGTCCATAGGCATCAAAAAAGCACAACAACAACAACAACAACAACAACAACAACAACAACAACAACAACAACATCAGCAGCAGCAACAGCAGCAGCAGCGATGTAAGTCCATTAGCCTTCTAGAAAACTTCCGTCTAAATGCTTTTTAAGCAGATTTCAGCGCACCGAGTGCCAAGACCTTACGCTCGATCCATCCATCCATCCATCCATCCATCCATCCATCCATCCGTCCATGCTTATTGCTCCAACCATTCAGCTGTCGCCCCTCCAACCGTTCACTGCCTGCGATTTTTAAGCACGTTTATTTTACTTAGTTTTTTATTCTCTTAGTTTTAATTTTCTCTCTCTCCATTTATTTTCTTTTCCTTTCTTTTTCTTTAGTGCATATCTTGCATACGTTGTTGCCCACCGGAGAGGACAGGACCTTTCCTTTCGTCTTATTTTCTTTTGCCCAAAAAAGCGATAAATTAGTTTTCAGTGGCCGCATCGCCAGAAGAATCCAGAGGCACAGAAACAAAATCTAGTGCAGAAAAACCAAGTAAACACAAAAAAAAAAAAAAAAACCGACCAGCCCTAAATAAAAATGTATAAAATGCACTTTATATTGAAATTGGATGATTATATGCAATTACGGTTTAAGTATACCTTTCTTTCAAATTGAAAACTGAGCGGGATAATGTTTGCATTTTCCACAAAGAACAATTTTCTTTTCGTTCGTTGGTTCGTTCGTTTTTCTCGTTTATAAAAACAAATATTTCTTATAGAAAAAGGAATTAGAAAAAGTGGAAAAATATATAGAGCTTTATAAGTGGTATACCCATAGAAGAATGAAGTCGAAATTAAGGTACCTGGCACCTTGTTCTTCACGTAGCGCATTTTGGACGTCCAATTTCGGGCCACTTTTTCCAGCCCAACAGTGCTCGATGTCACAAATAACACGAATAATGTTGGCCTCAAAGTTTTATCGCGTCGAGATTCATTCATTTCGGGATTTATAAATAAATCGGATCTTTGCCGCGTCGGAATTTTGTTGTTTCGGGATTTTGCATTTCGGGGTTTTGACTAATTCCCAAAAATGATTGATCAGGGTGCGGTAACGATCTCCATTGGCTGTAAGGCGAGCTATGGACTAATTTTCAAGAAATAAGATCCAAAGATGCCAACAAAGATGCCGCCAAAGATGAATGGTGGATTTTTTCGGATGTAGGGTCTCATGTCTCTAGCTACGACACTGGTAAAGGGCAAAATGAACATATGATATCTGTATATACATATTATGTCCAGCTTCATTCTTACATGGTGTTTCCGAACAAATGGTTTTGGTTTAGGCTTTCGAATATCGAATATTAGGTGTCAAGCTTGACATCTGTTTTTTGATCTTCGAAACAGGATTGAAAACTGCTAAAACCAGAAATCTTTTTAGTTTGGCGCTGAACTTACAACAATAAATTCAATTGAGATTTTCTGGTTTTATAACGGTTTTCGCTAAACCGAAGCAAAACGCGCTACGAAGCGCTATCATCTCCTGAATGCAGCCAATGTTTTGTTTTGTTTGTTCATTTTGTTAGAATATTTTTGTGTATAATATTTTTCTCTTTCTACCATATTAACTAGAGAAAGAGATAAGGCTATGGCGTCTAATTTTCGAACTTCGAAACAGTGCTGAAAATTGCTAAAACCAGAAATCTTTTTGGTTTAGCGCTGAACTTGCAGCAAAAATTTTTAAGGAGTTTTATTGGTTGAAAAATGGTTTTCTCTGCGAGAACCAGTTTTGCGCTAAACCGAAAACTCTTTCTCTAAAAAGATCTCCTTATTACCTTCTTTTCAGCTCTCTATTTTCTGTTACCCTTTCTTTATTTCAATACCATTCAATTTGTTAAAAAAATCCATTGAATTTCAATAAACTTTGACTTTTGTGAAATGACCTAAAAGTGATCCTGAGCCCTGCTCTCGCGTACTTACTCGTATCGTCATCATGCATTTTCCACTCCAACGTACTTCATTCACTTCATTATTTGTACACCAATAATTTTATTGGGTACTGAAGGCCATAATTTCGACCATAAAATATTACGGCCAACTAATACGGCGGCTCCTCTTCTTCTACGTTTCCTTCAGAGTGCTCAAAATGATGCGTTGATAATGATTATGGCGTTGGTGGTCGTTTGGTTGGATACCCACGTTTTCCCCTTTTTTGCAAAATGGCATACTAAATATTTAAACATTGTATAGCAATTTATGACTTCATCTGCGGAGTGTTTGAATGTCTTTGTAGACGAAGAAGTCCATGAAGTTTTCTGAAAGCATTTTTTATTGCAATTTTTATACGGTTTCTTTTAGTGTGCGTTTTTAAAAGTAACTTTTAAAACCTTTTATGTTATTATGGTTATACTGTCATGTTGCTATTGTTGATATTTAAAAAAGACAAAAATGGAGAAATCAAAAAAGGTTGAAAGGAGTTATTATTAAAAAAAATCGTATGTATAATAAATTATATTTAAGAAAAATATTTTTAGTTTTTACATTAACTAAATTCTTGAATTTAAATTTAATTTATTTTCGTTTCTTCATTTTTCTACAGTTTTTTTAAATTTAGTTAAAGTTCTTTTAACTAAAAACTTAAATTGAAAAATAAGAAACTAAGTTTTAAAATAAATCCAAAAAAACAAAAAGTAGCAAGCTATCAGTAGACATTACAAAAAAAAAAAAGAAACAAAATACAAAGAAATAAGCATGAAGGAAACATAAAATTATTTAGAGCTCGAACATGGTCCACAAATAGTGTGGCACAGTCGCCTCAAGCGTTGAACTGTTGAATCCTGAAATGTGTCCGTCTTGATGCGTCTCTTCCCTCTCTTCTGTTCTCTTTTTGCCATCTCTTTTATTTCTTCTGTTTACTCGTAGTTGTTTGTATATTGTATGAATGTTTTTTCTTGCTTGTTTGTGTAGTGCGTTGTCGTTCGTCTCTTGTGTCTGCGGTTACAAACAATAATATTCACATTTTGTGAATTGTGGCAGACGAAGACAAAGACAAACCGGAACTAAAAAAGGATGAAACTGTATTTTCTCTTTACATTCTTTTACCATTTCCGATCTTCTCTGCCGTCTTAAAAAATTTCACTCTTCATAACAAAGACAAAAAAAAAAACCGAAAAAAGGAAAGAAATAATGAAAATTATGTATGAATAAATTAACAGCAAAAATATAATAATTCTATTAATTAAGAGTCATTGAAATCAGTTCAAAATGTTAGAAATGAAACTGAACTGGAGAAAACTTTTGTAAAAATCGTTTTACTAAATGGAAAAACGGGTTGTTAGAAACAAGATCTGTATCTGCTGGATAGTCTAAGATAAAAAGATCTTAGTATATCTTTTATAAAACCTAAAGATTCTTCGCTTCTTTTCCTTTTTAATATAAAATGAAGTAAATTGAGTTGGATAAATTGGTCGAAGAGTTTTTAAGAAATTATAAACTTATAATTTCGATTTATAATTTCTTCCATTATATTATAATTCAAATCAAAAACAAATAATAAAAAACCGAAGAGTCGCCGATGGTCGATATACAAATCATTGTGAAAATTCTATCTGTCGTCAATATCAGAAAAATGATATAAATGTTATTTTATAAATGATACGACTAAAAATCATGAAAACAAAAAATTTTTTTTTATTATTATTTAGGACCTAAAACACTTTCTGTACTTAAGCATACACACATACATACAAAAAACAATTTTAACTAAAGACCATTAAAAAAAAATTGGTCAACTAAAAGAATGCTGAGAATGACAACAAAATGAAATCATAGCCTTTCGAAAACTCTGTGTACGGTCGAAAATTTCGATTTAAGTTTTCTCAAGCAAACATTTCTATTTTCTAACTTTTTTGCCAAAAAAAAGGTAAAGATATAAGCACAAATTTTTATTTTCAGAAAACAAGTTTTTCCTTTTATGTTAGAGTGGAAAATGTTTAAAGATCTAACTAAATATAGTTGAAGCTTTTTCATAAAATGCCGCAAAGCTTTTCCATAAGAAACCTCGCATTTTTAGTGGAAAAACCAACTGCGCATTATTCGGAGTCGTTGGAGTGGCCAACCAATTTCAGTTGAAAACTTTTTATAATATTTATATAATACATCGTAATACCCGTTGGTGCGCCATCTTTTATGTCGGTATGTAAACATTGAATAACTTTAACATTTAAGCATTTTGGCGTCAGTGGAACCACCTTGGGGCCCACAATTTGAAGGATGATTTGCATTTGCATTTGTTTTCGTATAAAGTGCAATTGATTCAAAGAATATTGCCGACAGATCGTCGACGGCGCTTTGAATATGGCCAAACAGTCAGATACCGACATAAAAGATGGCGCACACTGTTTATAGGAAAACATTTATTTAAAAAACATTTATTCAGAATTTCGCACCTTAAAGTTAGAATTTGAAACGACCATTGTCAATAAAAAAGGAAGTTTAAAAATGTGTTTAAAACACCGTAGCCGTAGTTCGTTTTTTAAAAAAAAAAAAAGTGTTGCCTTCGATTTTAAAGTAAGTAAGTATTTTTTCTATTTTAACAGTATCATAAAAAAATGTTCAAAATTTCATCTCTGCATCTGGCTGCCGTATCTGTCTCTGTCTCTCTTCGTCAATTTGTTTGTTTGTCGGCCTGCCTGCCTGCCTGTGTATCTGTTCATCTGAGACTATCAGTACTTGTGTTTCTTTCTTTCTCTCCCCCCCCCCCCCTCTCACTCTCTCTCATCCTCATATTGTGTCAAAATGACTGCATTAAAAAAACCCTTTTTTTTCTGTTCCATACCATTCGATACGGCATTGCTGCTGCTCTTCATTCAATTCAACGGAGCTCCTCCGGTGACAGTTCAATCGAAAGTCAGGAATATTGTCTGCCGTTCTGTATCAACAACAACAACAACAACACCAGCAACATCAATATGATAGTTCAATGCAAATCGCAGCATTGCAGCCGCAAAAGTCTGTCCGCCCGCTCTACGGTGTCAGCTCTTCTTCACATTCACGAGTCCTTGTATTTTCACTGAAATCAAACGAAAAATGGAGTCACGTAACTTCAATATTTCTTTTCGGTGTGAAAACTTTTTACATTATGAAAAAAGAAAGTTGTAAAAAATCAGAGAAAAAAGTGCAAAAAAGTGCAAAAAAGTGCAAAAAAGTGCAAAGAAAGTGCAAAAAAGTGTAAAAAAAGTGCAAAAAAGTGCAAAAAAGAACAAAAAAATAACCTCTGCAGGTCGTAAAACGATTGAAAGGCGGCGATGAGTCGACGAGTCGATGAGCAAAAAAAAAATAGGCGGGTATGAGCACTTTAAAAGCCGCTTGCTCTCATCGTAATGATGTGACTCTTATTTCCTTTTAGGATAAGATCGATTATGCCAGCGTCGACATGAGCACATTGCAAAAAACTTATTTGAACATGTTGGCTTAGTATTTGTTTGTCTTCACAGACATTTTTGGCACAACGCTTTTGCCATCAACTAACTCTGATGCCTTAGTTGATGCATCATAAATTTTGCACCTTAGTGCAAAAGGTCGTAGCACAATACATAGAAAAATATTTGATGATTATAAAGTAAACGTTTTAATAGAACTGACAGGTCTTGAAAATGGTTATTTTTCGCGTCGTGTCGGATTTCGAGGTATTGGACGAGATGCAGACACGAATGCGACAATTTAGATCCAGCATTTTTTTCGAATTTCGAATTTCGAATTTCGAAAATTATCATAAAACTTCTTAGTTCGAAAGAACGAAAGAAAGCACTCACAAACGTTCGATCACGGTAGTGGAAAATTCCAGCTTTTATAATATTCGAAATTCCATGAAAAAATTCAAGAAAAAAGCTACTCGTATTTATGTAAAAAAAAAAACTGAGAATAAAAACCATTTTATTGGTGTCATTTTGCCTGCGTTTGAGGCGTTTGATGCTGCTGAAAAGACCAAAATACTTTTGTCCCCTTTTCAATCCTCTTTAGAGAATCGCCATTAATTGTATTGGAAATTTGCCCACATACAAACCACGAATCATAAATAATTGTTAAATATTTCTTCGGTCTGAACATTCTTCTCAACTTCGATATTTCTTTGATGTCACAAATTTTGCCAACGTTGTTCCGGTCAAAGACTTTGCCTGCTGAAAGACAAATCAACTGTCAGCTGTCAAATTAATTTTCGCTGAAAAAATTGTCCTAAAAAATATTCTTTACATACAAACATTATTTGAAATTTTTTTTTTGGTTTTTCTTCGGTTTATTTAAGTTCTGCTTTTTCTGCCATACTGTTAGCCACATGTATTTTTTTCAGTTATCAAATCTGTTAAACCGAAAAAAGGCCTCTTCTTCTCCTTCTTCTTCTCCTTCTTCTTTTTCATCTTCTTCGTTGTCGTATACTTGATTTTTTTTTTATTTATGATTGATAAATGCTATTTATTATTTACTGCGAAAATTGGTTCATATTTTAGCGCGAATTCTATTTTGAAAATCTCTGGCAATTCTGAGAAAATATAAAAAATTAAAAAAAAATTGAGTGCTGAAAATACAATACTTCGTTGCATAATATTTCATGGTCTTGCTTCAGTTTTGTTTGTCCATTAATTTTCCAAGTATTTGTGGCGTTACTGTTTCTTCTGCGGATACTTCTTCTTCTTGTTCTTCTACTTCTTCTTCTTTTTCTTTTTCTTTTCTCTTCTCTTTGTCTGAATGTTTAAGAATCGTAACACATTTTTTGATGGTAAACCTCGTAAAATATTTGAATTTCTAACAGTTCGTCTAACCTGAAAATTCTTCTCTTGTGTGTGCGCGTGTTTGTGGGTGGGCGTGATGGCGCGTGGGCGTGTTTTGTGTGCATTTCCAGCAGGTTTATCCTTTCGACCTCGCTGCCAGAACGTCTGACGTCCCTCAAGGATTCTTTTGTGTACCGTTTATGCTCGTGTCTTGCAGCACTTTCTGTAACTGCTTGAGCACTGACATCATCTGAGATGCTGTGAGGTGTGTTGCACATAGGACACGTACAATAACATCAACCACAAAACGACAACAACAACAACAACCACATCAGCAACGTCACTATCATCATCAGCGGGATCATTGAAAACAACAACAACAACAATACCGATAACGTCATAGTGAGGAACAGCAACAATAAAAATACTATTCAGTATAGAAGCAACATCGTCAGGTAGAGCTAGAACAACAAAAACAACAACAACAATAACAATCATAAAAATAATAATAATAACAACAAATAACAACAACAACAACAAGAACAAACAACAACAACAACAACAACAAATAACAACAACAACAACAACAACAATAAAAATAATAACAACAAACAACAATAACAACAACAACAACAGCAACCAAAACAACAACAACAACAACAACAAGAACAACAACAAATAACAACAACAACAACAAATAACAACAACAACAACATCAATAAAAATAATAACAACAAACAACAACAACAATAATAATAATAATAACAACAACAAACAACAACAAACAACAACAACAACAAAAACAATTACAACAACTAACAACAAACTACAACAACAACAACATGATACGTGCCAGTCTTTTGAGTCCTGCGTTATGAAAGGAAAATTGAGCAAAATGAAGAAAGGATGGGAAAGATGGTGGCGGAGGGAGCGCGGAGGGAGCGCGGAGGGGCGTGGAGGCTGCGTTGAGGATATTGAGAATGTAGTGAAGCGCATTGAAAGAAATACATTTCCTTTAGAAATCTAACATTTTGGTTGGTATTAGTACGAGTAGCGTCATATTTTGATGTACGCAATAGAAATTTTTTCAAATCTTAAGAGTTTTTTCATGTTTTCTATTTCCCTCCGTTTTTCTCTTAACCCCTCTGCCTGTTCCTCGCTTTGCTCTCTTTTTTCTCTTCCTACCTTCTTTAAAATCAAATCCTCTTCCTCTTCTTCTTCTTCTTCTTCTTATTGCTTTTAAATATGACAAGCGAGCGGTAAGCAAACGCACATGGCCCGAAGTAAGTTTGATTGTATGACGCGATAGACATCCGGAAGAAAGGCTGAAAGGAAGAAAGGAAGGAAGAAAGGCAGGAAGGAAGGCAGGAAGGACGGAAGGAAGGAAGAAAGCTTTAGCGTTATTGCAAAATCATAATGCAGCAAGGTCTTTAGAAAGGATTTAAACTGACACAAAGCAAACAGAATTTTGTACATGATTTTTATGTCGTATCGATTGCAATCAAAATTCCTAAAGAACTTTTTAGCCTTTTTGGATTGAAAAAAACAAAAAATGGAAATTCTTCAAAAGTTTTACTTTTTTTCGTAGTAAAATTGAAAGAATTCAATTACTTTTAATTTAAATCGTCTTAAATTTTATAATTTTTCTTCTTATATTTTTAAATTATGCAAACATTTTCAGACGGACATTTTTAGTAAACAAATTTTGTAAACTATTTAAAATCTTTATCGTAAAACGTCTTTCTTAACTTATTAGATCTTAGATTTTTTTGATCTAGAAGAAATATAATAACGATTTTAATCTGATAGAGAATCTTATAGAGTTCCATGTTATAGAGAAGTTCAACCTTTCGAGATTATACAGCTTAAAAATGTGTGTCTGTCTGGAAACTCTTCTGAAAAGACTCTAATTAAAATAAAAGCACGTCCTGAAGAGGTTCAGGCTTCAGGGATTGTTTTTTTTGGAGTATGAGTTTCTTAAATCTGTAAATTTTTAGTCCCGAATTTATCATCGATGTGTACGTATGTATGTATGTCATACAATTATACAAGAAGAACTGATATTTTCAATTATTAAAAGCCGGTAATCCATTCAAACTTTAATCCAAAATGAGATTTCTGTGTTTAGTAAAAGAATACAAACAAAAATTAAGACTATAACAGACAATTATTTATCCTCTGCGGAAGTTCTTGTGTGCCTAAAGAATGAAACACTTCATGTACGTCCATAAAGCATAAAACATTAGTTAGATTATCCTTAACTTTCTGCTTGCGTTCAATTTGCGTTCTTTGTTTTTGTTTTCGCCTTGATTAATATCAATACCATCAAGATATTTGTATGTAGTAATAAGCACAGCCTTAGGCTTCTTTTTGGGTCTGCTTAAACGAACTTTGATAGAGATTGATTACTCGTGGAAACTCGTGGAGAAGGTGGTAGACTCGTACAAGAAGGGTGGGATGGTGTGGTGAGGGTTGTTCGTGCGTGGATGTTCTGGAATACGGATTTATCTCAACCAAAGTATAAAGCACCAAAACCAGGTACATCATTCAAAATGGTCGCGGAAGCCAACAAACTTCAATTTATCGGAAACTTTTATGAAAAACAAAAACTTTTCTTTCACACGCAAAGTGAAAGAGAGAAAAATATGTGGAAATACACACACTCAAGTACACACACACTTCTCCGAATATCTGCATAGTAACTTCTTTGCTGAAAGAAAATTTATTATTTTTTTTAATTATTTTCTTTAAATACTTTTCGTTTCTTTATAACTTTATAACTTTAGCAAAAAGAAAACAGTGCTTTTGATTAATAATTTTTTTCTGTGTAAATAATAATCTATCTGTTGCGTTTATCCGGACAGTTGTTTTTTCTTCTCCTCTCTTGATTATCCTGCGATAAAATATGAAAAGTATACAATAAAAATTTAAAACTATTGCATACAAAATATCAGCTTATCCGTCCTAAATTTCATACCTAACATCGTTCGTTCATGAACGAACCGGTGACGAAAAGTCCTGCATGTGTCTTTCGAACGGGTAGACTATTATGGTTCCATCCACCGTGTTTTCATGCTCGTTTTGTTAGTTATCGTTTATACTTTTACGCTTTTTGTGTAAAAGTCGATATTGAATAAGATTTTAGTTCAGATTATATTGCAATAATTTTCTAACATTTGCATTAATGTTATTAATTATAAGTGTGAATTTCAATACTCACACTTTCAAAGTTTCTGGCAAGTATTACGTTACGTATTACATATGTATGTAGTATGTATTTATTTATATACGTTTTTAGAAGAATTTTTTGGGAAGAATGAAGTATATTCGTCCTTAGTTTCATATTAAGCAAACACCGAAACCAGCTGTTTCGAAATAATAAAACAAAATGAGCTCAACTAATGTGACCGTGTGTGTGTGGCTGAGTGTGTGTGTGTGTGTGTGTGTGTGTCAGTGCTTAGGTGTGAATTCATGTTTATGCCATTGTGTGTGGATACGCCGTTTTATTTGTTTATTTTCGGGAGTCTTTGGGGAAATTAAAAGAGAAAAATTCAGCCCGTGTTTTTTACATTCCAGCACTCGCCCTCCTCCTCCTCCTCCTCCTCCTCTTTCTATTAACCCATTTTCTCCCAGGCATTTGTGACACACCCATGAATACCAACATGTTGACACACAGTATGTTACGTACGTACATATGTACCATGTACCATGACGATCTAGAACGACTATGTATGTCTTTTGGTGTATTGAGTTTTTTTGGTGTATGAGTTTTTAGTAACGTATTTGTATACCGGATGTTGTGTTGTTTTGTCGGCAACTTCCTTTGGGAAACCCGAAATGTTTAAGAGCGCAAACTAAATAAATTAGCTTCAATCTAAATGTCTTTGTAGCGTGTTTATGTGCGTATGCGTGAATGAAAGCAGACTTCAAACAACACCCAAACGGCAAAAATGTGGCGACAAGTGCGCGAGTTTGTATGATAAAAGCTGCAACATTAGCAACATCTGTTAAGTACATTTGCATTTGTATACAATATATGTACCAACGTATTGCATTTGCTTGCTACGAGTATTTGTGTTATTGTGTGAAAATGCTTCTGTTGTTGTTGTTGGCATTATAACTGAACATATTTAATGAGAGAAAAGTGTTCCTTTTTTTACAGCGTCAAGATAGAAAAAAGTAAGCTGAATTATAAGCAAAAAAGAATTTGAGAACAATTATTTTCTATAATTTATTTATTATTTTCGGGAATATAAAAAAATGCATCTGGAATTTCAAAAATGTATTGAAGCAAAAAAAAAAGATTCCTTTCTTACCGATTTCGCAAACATACACCAAATCGCAAAAAAAACAAAAATTCAACAGAGCCTTCGAAACTAGAAATTTAACTAGAATTTTTCTGTAAAATTTTAGCTTTATTTATATATTAAGTCGACGCTAACAATTCATGAACTAATTAATTATCGTAACTTCAAAAAACAACAGGTTTTTGGGAGAAAAAGGAACATATTTAAAGCACTGAAAATGGAAGGACAATACTTTCGGAAATCATAACGAGTTTAGGCGCTAAAATCTCGTGGTGTAAAATAATTTCAAATTTATCGAAAAACGATAATTTAATTATATTAAGAACATCTTGAAATTCTGTCATGATGGAAGTATTTTGTGCAATCTACATTCTTCAGAATCTTTCCCAAAAATCCATCTCCACAAATTCCATTTTTTGAAAATCCACGTTAAATTCTTTAAATAAAAAATTTCTCTTAAAGGCAAATTTTAGGTACGTTAATATTATGGATAAAATCTTACATAATTAATGCTTTATCATCTTCTTCTTCATCATCACCACCTCTGTTCCTTCTCCTTCGTCTTAAGTTGATGGTTACTATATTATCAAGGAATATTTTCCAAATAATCCATAGAAGGCTAACTCCTTTGTCATCTTCTTTGCTATGCGCATAAACACGAAAGTGAAACCTTCGTTCGTTTGCCCTCATAAATCATATACCATGATGTGACTTGATTAAGAGAGGCTGATAATATTTCGGGTGATTATGCTGGTCCGGATGGGACGGGGCGGGTTGGGATAGGTTCGACATGGCGATGGTGGTTGGTTGGTTGGTGGGTGGGTGGTTGTTTGGTTGGTGGTTGATTGTTAGCAACAACAAACAAAAGTATGGTAACGTCGTTCATCACGAATTCATGACGAATGAATTTCTCATTAATCGCAATGAAGAAAAGGATTATACTAAGTACAAAAAGGAATAATTATTGATGGAGTATATAATTTTGGAGCAGCCACTCCTTCTTTGTACAGGCCTCGCAGTTACTGCCGTCGTCGCAACAAAACAAAATAATGTTTTTTTAATTAAGCAATGAGTATGACGATGTACTCGTAGTTGCTGTGTGGCCGTTAGTGTGCATTAATTGATTTCCTTTAGGGGACGTTTTGGGAAGAACCAAGAAGATCAAAAAGAAGAAGAAAAAGAAAAACTGACTGACTTTGTTTTGTTGGTTATATTTGCTCGGATATTACGTTATTTTCATAGGGTTGCTTAAAACCAAAATATTCTCAGATTTTTCCCCCATTCCTCTGCTTACACTTTGTCGCATTTTTTTTATTGTTGTTTAGTCATGTTCTTCTTTAATTTGTTTTAATGCTCTGGAGAGAAGAAAAATTTGTTTAGTGCTATAAAATGTTAAAGAGAAGCTGGATTATTTCGATACTGTTATTTCTACAAATTTTAGAATATAAAAAATGTTGAAAATAAGTATATAGCGATCGTTCGTTATTAGTTCAATGAAATGTAATTAATTAGCAATTTATATTATAATTTATATTATATTTACTTTATTTATTTTGTATTTAGGGCCCAGAAAAGTTGGTGTTTCAAACTTTTTTGAAACTTGCCCAACTCTAGAGACCATAACTTTTCTGCTTCTAAACTGATGTCAAAATGTTTTTTGTTCTTTGAAAGTGATCATGTAGCTAAATACTCCTTTTTGAAACGCCCTGGAAAGCCGTTTGGGTTATAGAGTTATGACGTTATGATGTCTTGATATTTTTAACATCCGTGAACTCCGGAAGTTTTCTATGGATTTTTGTCATTAAAATGTTCTTCAGGACTTATTGCATTTAGCTCTTGAAATATTGATTTATAGGTTATAAAAATCTGTTTAAAAGAAGCCAAGCTTTGATCTCTAGACTGATAAATATTCCAGTTTGTAATCTTTGCTGATACGTGTTAAATTAAAATGAAATAAATGGGGCCAAACTTGTTTCAAAGTGAACGGGAGATAGGCTTCATAACCTAATTTAATTCAATGAAATTAAATTTTTTGTTACGTTAGGCTCAGAGATTAGATGGACATAAAATCCATTAAGGCTTATGGTACGTATGTGGGTATATCGTATACTCGTATTATTAAAATGTATCGTATCGTTGTGTTAAAACTAATCTAATCAAGTATACGCCCCTTTGCCCTTTGCTGGTATCTATTAATTCTGGCCGGCAAAAAGTTTGTAATTGTCGTTCATTCTATTAAAATTAAATTCGGTGAACGCGTTGTTTTTCATTAAAATTTTATCACTTTTGTACGAAAAGGTATTGCCATTACCGTACCATTAAGGTCGTACCGTAACCGTTGTCAGTTTGGGTGAGTGAGAATATTTAAAATTCTATTAAATGCTATTGTTTATGGACAGGAATGAGTGTATGCCCCTCCTCCCTCTCTCCGCTCCGCTCACACCTCTCTCTTACTGCCTGCCATCTTAACCTTCTTCCAATCGTTAACCTTGCTGCTGACAGGCTTTAGGAGTCGTTAAAGGTACCCTCCCACACGCACACACACACCCACCCTCACACTTTCGCTCCCTTCCTCTTCTGGCCTTTCTGGCCACGTGACGCTGTGGCAGTAGCGGCATTAGAAATTCGGTATTCACAGTAATTGCTATGTTATATACTGAATCTTTAATGAATACACAACCGAAGGCGCAGCAGCTCTCTCGGAAGATTTGAGAGGCTGAGAAAAGCGTTAGCAAGTAAATTAGTAGCTTCCAAACTGACGCCCGGTTATAAATAATGAAAAGCGCGTCGCAATATCGCGTGAGCCTAAACGTAAGGAAAGTTCTACGGAAAGAGGGTTTCTGGTTTTAAAGGGATCGCGGATTGAAAAGCAAATTGAATGGAGGGGGGGAGGGGGGGGGGGTTATGAGAAAACAAATTGGGGGTTTTTCTTGTCAACAACATCATTATAGCCTTGAATAAGCTCAAGCTGTAACTTTTTTCCACAGAGATTTTAAATGCATTAAATTTGTATAAAAAGACGGGAGAAGGTGGGGAATGGAGGGGTATGGAGGGGGGGGGGCTGTGTAAAACTCTTCAAAATAAACATAATTCAATTTTAGAAGGAACCGTTTCTGTACGGTTTACTCTTATTTAAAGTCAGAATAACTCTTAAACTGTTTGGAGAAACTACATACGTTTTTGCCCCCCTTCTAAAATGGGGCCTTCCCCTCTATTTTGCATAATACATTTTAAAGTCGTCTCAAGATAGAATAGAAAAATGACATATAGACGGAAAAAAAAACTTTCTCATAAAATGAAAATAAATTCGATTTTTCAATTGAGAAAGAAAAAACGGCTTCTAGATACGGTTTTTATATGCAAATATTGTTAAATTTGACGAATAAGAAGAAGAAGAAGAAGAAGATGAAGAGAAAGGAAATTATTTTAGCTACCTGAACCCATTACAAAAAAATACACGCAAAAATAACGATTCGATTCGATTCGTGTCGACTACTTCTCTTGCGCGCTGGAAATGGGTTAAGGTGAAGGAAAGTAAATGAAAGTTAAAACCTTCCTGGTTGCAAATTTATAACATTCTGGTCGTTATGAGTAACTTTTTATCTTTGTCTTCATTAAGCTCGATGGAAAAGAGGAAGAACTTTTTCTTCTTGCTTTTGTTTTTGTTTAAGCTCTTACGTTTGACAACATAAATAATAACTTAACCCATGTTTATGCGTTTACGCGTGTGTCGTCGTAAAAATACTCGCATGACAATGTACGGGGATGATGGTACATGCGACTACTAATGGACTGATGCGTTGGTAATGATGCAATTTTTCGTCTTTTTTTTATGATATTTATGATTATGATTATTTTTTATGTGAGTTTCAGAAGATTTTTATAATGCTCTTTAAGTTGATTTATGAACGCATTAAGGTTTGTTCTTTGTCATTTTGTGAGAAAAACGTTTTCTACCTGAAAAACATTAGCTCATGCACTTACGGTAATCATTGTAAATATTAGTAATATGCTACATAATTTATAAATAAATAATGACTTCAGTTGTACGTTCTGTTGGGAAAAATTGGGGATAATTTTCGAAATGACGACATTAATAAAATTATTAAGAAAGAAGGGGTGAAAAAAATTATCACACAAGGCCAAGAGGAAAGTGAAGAAGAAGAACAGAAAAATTAAAAGAAGAAGAAGAAATTAAGAAAAAAAAACATATTAATCGGTAGCAGTGTGACGCGTTAATCACCGTAAATCTTTTTGAAACTTAAGTACATAAACGAACATGTTTCTATGTATGTAAAATATATATGTAAAATATATACTTATAATATATGTATGTATATTATTATAAATATGTATTTTCATTTACATTTATTAGTGGCAACATTTTTTTGGCCAGCGCTCTCTCATGTCCTTCGTTGGCCGGTAAGAGTTTGTTAATCACTATAAGGACAACAGATAAGCCAACGTAATTTTTATCATAAACCGTATGCGAGGTTATTACGAGGTACATACATACATACATATATGGTAACTATTATATTATACTCGTATTTAATTTTTATGTTTATTTATATTATATTTTGTGCTAATCCTCAGTCGTTTTTGCGCGCATAATTATGTCTATCGGCATGATAACAATAAGCATTAATTATGTGGTAATATTCTTGCTTTTGATCCCTTTAGTTATCCACTTACGGGCCTTAATAATTTTATAAAAAAAATTCCCACAAAAATTACTCTTAAATTACTCTTAAGTTGTTCCTTTTAAACGATTTGTTGTAAAAGCTGTCGCTTAAATGCTCTCCTTAAGGCGTATAACTCCAAAACATTTTTATGAATGTTGCGTATTTAAAGCGAGTTATTAAGCTCAAAATATTAGCTTTAGACATTAAGAAAAATACTAATAACAATCCGTATGCAAAAAATAAGGCTATGATCCTTGGAGTGAAGTGAAAAGTATTCAGCCAGGCCGTAAATAATACTCCTTTTTGCACAGTATACCTTGTACCTTGTAATAACTCTTAGAAACTACATGGTCATTATAAACTGTTAATTGGGAGAATTTTTTGCATAAATTATTTCTTTTATCGAATTTGGAAAAACTTTTTTGTTCTGAAACAGTTCTTGATAATATTCATATAACTACTGATAATCTTAGTCTTCTGAAATGCCAGAACAATTTGGCCACATTTCCTGAAAAATTTGCCGCAGGAACATCGTAATCAAACAAAATAAGGACGGATCGCTGCTCAGAAACGAACTGAACTTCTAATTACGCAACTTGAAGTTACGTGCTCATTAGAAGAAATGACTGTGACGTGACCAAAGACTGCAAGAAGTAGAAGAAGTAGAAAAGGAGAAGAAGAGAAGAAGAGGAAGTGGAATAAGAAGAAGAAGAAGAAGAAAATTGGAAATTTAAAAAAGAGTATACGAAATTATTTCCTGAAAATGGTTCGCAGTAGAAATTCTTTGACAGTCGAAACTTTTTCTCTATAATTCCATTCCAAAAAAAGCAAGTCAGTTTGGCTTAGATTTTTGGAAATCGATTGCTTGTGATTGGTTTGGCCTGTTGTTATTGTAATTGTGGTTGTGGTTGTCGTTGTTTTTTTTGGTTTTTTGGTTGTTGTTTTTGGCTTTTTGGCCGTTAGAGTAATGGGTTTTGAAAAGCCTTTGAAAAGGGCAGTACATTTTGGTTATTTTGCTTCTATTAAAAAATTATGATGTACCTAATAAAAGCTATTCTTCTTCTTCTTCTTCTAAAAAAAGAAATTTAAAATTCTGCAGAAAACCAAAATATTTAAACACTCTGAAGCTCTGACGGATATAAATTTTAAAATTCTACATTTTGGTGGTCCATATTTGTTCGTTATCAAATGCCGCTACAGCATTTGGAACGGAAAAAACGGAACACCAGCTGGTCCGAGCCGAGCCGGGTGGGCCGCTGCCAGCTGCTGGCTGCTGGCTGCTCGACATAATGAAAAACTCCAGAATTTCCATTTTCAATTGCGAAAATATTTTACTCTGGTGAACAATATGCTTGACAAGGACGTCGTCGGCGACGTGATGCTCTCGCTGGCGCTGACGCCAAAACGATTTCATTATTCATTTGCGCAGCTTCGGCTTCCGGCCGTAACGTTTGGTAACGCGGCCCGAATCGGAACCACCAACAAAAACAAAAACAAAAGCAAACACAAAGCAAAAGCGAACAAAAAGTGAAGCCGAATGCAGAAAAACGCAGCAATCGGGCAGCACTTTTTTCCCGTTGCCGGAAATACAAAGACTATTTTTGCTAAAGCGTTGAAAAGAGAAGCAACGGAAATGGAAGGAGTGACAACAGAGCGCAAAAAGAGAGAGAGAGAGAATGAAAGGGTGTGAAAAAACATGATGGTAGAAAAAATGGACAAAGGAAGCAATTGATTGAAATGTCGAGAGGCAGTGAAAAACCATGTTCAGAACAAAAACTAGAAAAAACCAACACAAAACAAAAGGAGGCGAGAGTAATTCACAAGGAAGAAAGCAACATCTACTCATTTGCAAATTTGACCAAGCAACAACAATGGCAAAGGCATTACAACAAAGGCCAAAAGCAACAACACTGCGATGACGACAACAACAGGAGCGGAAACCAGGCCGCGGCGGCCTGCGGTAGAAGCCGCAAAATACGTACGTGGCGTGCCAACAAAGGCCGACTTTATTTGCGGAGCAACCGCTGGACGCACGGGCCGATGATCCAAAGGGTTAGCGGAAGGGCGGGAATGTACAAACGGACATCTTTATTACTTTTGTTTTTGAAAACAGCTCTATTTTTTGTTGCTGTCTCTGTGAGTTTATTGAAAAACGGCTAGAAGCAATAAAAAACGTCATTCAGTAAGATTTATTCGTTGTTCACCGTTTTTTTTGGGAACCAATTTTTTTAAATTATTGAAAAAAATTGTATTGATTTAATTCAAACTTATTTTTTTAATCTTTTAAAATGGCAGGAAATGGCAGAAAGAAGTAACCATTTGATACTCTGAAGTCTGAAATCGAACATATTTTGAACCTTTCGTACAACATGCTTTTGCGTCGTTCTTAAATTTTTGTCCTTCTTATTTTCAAATAGATTTTAATTTTATGAGAATTTGTGAAAAATGTCGATACCTCATTTTTGCCCCTCAAGAACGACAAACTCCAAAGGAAAGTTATGACGCCTTCAATGGAAAGTATTTGTCCAAAAAATATCCGACTTATAATTTTGTGAAAGTAATTTAGAAAATTATTATATATTTCTATTAATATAAATAATTCTATAAATAATTCTAAGCATTCTTTAGCAATTTTGATTTATGCGAAAACATTCGGGTCTTAAAACCTTTACTCTATATAGAAACAAAAAAATTTTGTTCGGGATAAACCGTCGTTTACGGGTTTATTTAGGTTTAAAAACAAAAAAAATACCTCAAATGGAAGAAACATATTTTAAAAAACATGTTTTTCAATTGAGCGCCTGGATAAAATTGTTTTTTTAAGAAAACCTTTACCTCAAAACTTCAAAATTTCCATAAAAAAGTAAGAAAAATATATTTTGTCAAGGAATCTTTCAAAAAAAAAGGAAAAGGATTTTTCCAAAATTTTTAACAGTGATTTATCTATAGACTATAGAAAACTGTAAGATCGAACATGGTAAGCTTTTTGAGAAAATTGAAAATGATGAAACAAACTCAAAGACCTAAAAGTTGCCAAAACAGCTAAATTCCTCTGAATTCCTCTTTTACTGACCTTCCATTTCTAATCAAATTAACTAATTCTTGCTCATTTCTTATAAATCATGAAGAACAATTTCAAAATGGACACGAATGAGAACGTACTCGTAGCTAACGTCGAATACTTTTTGGACAGACACAAGATTTTTTGTTGGTTTTAATTATTTGAAAGCTATTTACACACAGTACGAGTATTCCTGCTAAAGGTACCAACAAATTAATGTTGCCGCCTCGACAATTCGTGGTGCAGAAATACTTACTTGTTGGACGCTGACCTTTGAACTCTTCTGCAACGAATGCGGTTTCTTTAATTTTGATATCTTTTTTATGTTGGCGTCTTTGCAGCATTTCATTCTGCTCTGCTCTGTTCTGCTTTGTCTCTGTCGTTCTTTATTCTTGGTTGGTCCCTTCAAATTTAATACTTAACCGGACGACGCCACCATCGCCCGGCCCTTATGGTTCCCTGAGGAGATGGTTGGTGCGATTGCAGTCGTATTTGAATTTTTATTTCTCATTCAAAAGCAAGGTAAAATAATTTCTGTTGCTTTTTCAAGGCATTCTCGTACCTGCTTCTATTGCTTCCTCTGATGGTGTGTATGTGTGTGTGTGTGTGTGTGTATTGTGGTAGTTTTATAGCAAGTTTATGACGTCCCAGATGGGGCAAAGAAGGACAGCTTGCTTTGGGTTTTATGAGCATAATAAAAATACAGTCCATCGGGAACTTTAGGTCTTTTTCGAAGCATTCGTACTACGAAAGGTTTTCATTCTCGGTTCTGAGAATTTCTAAGTTGTAAAATATTCCAACCGGAAAGCAATATCGGATGCATTCAGGAAATGAAAATTTAACGGAAATCGTTACACAATCCGTTCAAAATGTGTCGCGGAAGGTATACCAGATAAGCAAAAAGAAAACAGTCGAGAAGAGTGAAAAAATTTGTTCGGAATTAGTTGGAAAATTTTAAACTCTTTCTACAAATCCTTAATTTTCAATTTCAAGTTCAGAATTTTTTAATCAATCAACGTTTGATTGATAAAATACATTTTTTTTAATATTAATATAACCGTCTGTTAAGAAAGCAGTCGGCTGCTTGATATTCTGACGAAAAAGTCCGGTTAAATTATATGCTTATTGACATTCCGAGGATTCGGCTCTTTTGCGATGAACCTGAAAGCATGAGAGAACTCAGTGAAAATGCCAAAAATCAGTACCAAAAATTGCAAAGATTGAGCTGTTTCTGTTCTGCCATCATTGTTATAGACTAAATATTTAGAATCAATGATCATCAATGTGATTCCTCTACGATCACGGTCAAAGAGGATCAGTATAATTTCTCTACGATCATAAGCAATGATCATCAATGTGATTCCTCTACGATTACGATCAAAGAGGATCAGTATAATTCCTCTACGATCATAAGCAATGATCATCAATGCAAAACCTCTACGATCACGGTCAAAGAGGATCAGTATAATATGTATGTATGTACATACGTACGATATATAAAACCATATTTACACAGAGACACACCAACACACCCTCATTTAACATACATAGCATACACGCATTGACATTTAGAGCTCCAGCATCGAGCCGTGAGCGATATAAAAAACATACCGTTACATACGTTATATACGACGTTCCGAAGGGCCTCGAAGGCTAAACGTGAAAATTGAAAATGTTTTTGGTTTTAATTAACTCTTTTGTTGATGGCAATGAGATGGTTGTTGCTGTTGTTGTTGTTGTGGCTGCTGTTGTCGTGCTTGTGCTCGCTATAGCAAACGAAGAAGTTAAACACAGACAGCAAACATACACACGCGCTCTCTCATACCTACACCAATTCATCGTATATATGTATGTATGTATGTAGTGCCGCCTGCTGCTATTTCCGATTATAACCGCCAGCGGTAAGTGTCGTTCCTTCGTCGGCTCTTTTTGTCGCTTCGACTCATTTTGCTGCTGCCCTGAGGCTTGAGCCGGCTGTATGGACGCAACGTAACTTGCGTAAGTGAGTGGGTGTGGGTGAGTGTGTGTGTGTGGGGGTATAAACATATACATACATATAAAATGTGAAAACAAAGTGAAAATGAGAGAAAGTCCCATCAGCCTTTCAGCAGAATGCCGTCCGTCTACGGCTCGAAAGGCTTTGTTCATCTCGAATGCATAAAAAGCATGCAATATTTTTTCCTTTGTTCGATTGCTGGCTTTTTTCTTTGTTTGTTGTTGTTTGCCACAACGTAGTTTGTGTGTGTGTGTGTGCAGCAGCGATTTTAACGAGCGCTAATTAAACGAATCATGCCGAGTTGTTGATGGTGGCGCTGGCGGTGGCGGCAGCAGCAGCCGCAGCATGCAGCGATCAAAATTAAGTGCAATTAAAGACTCTACGAAGGACTCTCTTCCGTTTGTTCATTTTGTTTTTTTTTTTTTTTTATCATTACTGAGTTCTTGTTGTTCTTATGGTTGTCGTTGTTGTTGAGGATTGAGACTTCGCCATTCCTTCTAATTCTCGTGGCATATTCGAACATTTTTCTTGATTCGAAAATCTGTTTATGCTTCAAAAGAACTCAAAATGTTAAAGAAATTATTGAAAAAGCAGAAAAAAAACAACATACGTAATGTCGCGTGACATTAAATGTTTCAAAGTGTGAAACATTGAGTTATTCTTATGTCTCAGAAAAAAAAAAAAACCAAAAGAGAAGGATTTCTTAACCTTTCTCAGTCGATTAAACAGTTTAGTAATTATAAAAACTATAAATCAGGATTAAAGCAGTTACACAGAAATTGCAAAAGTTAGGAAAAAAAGAGAATTAAGCGAACTTCATGTTCTCTTTCTTTGTTGGTGTTTATGTTTATAAGGCGGGCATATCTTCTCGTAGCTGACCTCAACCACTAAAGCCATTAAACTAAATTTAATTGAAAAATAGCCTTAACAGAGTAATTAGATTGCAAAATAAGATGATCCGGGCGAGGATAACAGCTCATTCCTCCGGGCATTCCTTGATTGCTTCTGTTTTTATGATGCTTAGTTTCAAATACTTGCCAGTTAATTAAATTAACGCCCTTCGCTCTCGCTCTCAAAACCGCTCTTGTTCTTTCATTTCAGATCGCTGCCATGCTTAACAGCATGCCTTGATGAAGAAGAAGAAGAAGAAGAAGGAGAAGCAGAAGGAGCAGCAGCGATGTCCTGTAAACAGTAAACTAAAAACACAGAACAAAAGCAAAGCAACACCAGAAAAACAATAAACAATAAACTCGTGCATACTAGAGCCAGCGACCTCGAAGTTGGATTAACTGTCAAAGCGATTGGTGTCGAGCTGTCAACCCATGCACGAGCAGTGAAAAACAGGGTGAGCAACGTTCGGCCACGTAGCAAAGAAAAACAGTTTGTGAACAGCCCGCCGCTCGCCGCTCGCCGCTCGCCGCTTGCAGCTCACTGAAGCAGCTCACAGCAGTTTGTACGGACTGACTGACTCTCTTTAATTAAAAATTATTGTGTACCGCAGAATGACAGACAACGTTGTCAGCGTTGGCTGGCAAATGAACAAAGTAAAATGAACAAACAAGGAAAAGGGAGAACAATTTCGCTTGCATACTTTTAGGCAGCAGCTAAAACGGATTTGAGCATTTGTCGAGCAGATAATAATAAAAGTCAGCTAAAGCAGGTGGAGAAGGAGGAAAGGAGGTGGAGTAGTAAAAGAAAAGCAACAACAATAGCAGCAGTGAAGTATAAAGCAGAAGAAGACAAAGAAGAAGAAGAAGCAGAAGAGGATGCAGAGCGTGCAGAAAGGCATAGAATACAAGCACGTGTTAGCAGTCTCCATATAAAAATATTAAACCTCGAACTATAGTGTGTGTGTGACATGAGTTGCAAAATTTTGAGAGAGAGGAAAAGAGACGGAGTGAAGTGGGAAGTGTTACCTTTCGCGCGTCGGAAATAATTTAAGATATCTCGGTGTAAAAACAAACACGATGTGTCGAAAGAACGGCATGCGGAACAATTTCAATACTACTGTGAGTGTGTGGGTGGGTGATGGATGTCAGCAACAACAAAAACAACAACAACAACACAACATCATCATACAAAAACAGCTGTTAGTAAGTGTTGTCTGAAGAAGAATGGACGATCGGACATTTTAAATACAATAGAATTTGAAGCGCCAACGAAAGCATTAAAACAGATTGAGAAAGTGCCCGAAATAGCAGGAGAAGAATAAGAACAAAAATAAAGGAGAAGAAGCCAGAGAAGAAATATAATAAAAATTAAAGAAACCTTGAAGTCAAAAGAAATCGAGTTGTGTGTTTTTTAAAAGCGCGAAAAAAAACTAGTGTGAACTCAGCGAGGAAGATTTCGAAGTTTTATTTCACTCGCGAATAAATCAGTTAATGCCTGACGACACAAAAAAAGATCAGGAAACAGCTTGACATGCTAAAAAAAAATTGTTTCAAAAGCTTTCGCAGACCATTCGCCATATCTTCACCGTCCACATTTTTCTTAGAGACATTTTATTTTGCTTTGCTTTTGTTTTTCTTTTGTGTAGTGTAAAGAATTCTAAAATTTCGGTGCAGTGAAACGATCTGGAAAGAGAGAAATCAATTTAGTGCAAAAATATGCTAAAGAATATGCTTTGTGATATCGTACAAAAGTGATAAAATTCTCAAGTGCGGTAATTTTCAACTGTTGCTGGAAGAAAGTCTTCCTCATTATTTTAACCAACAGAAAAGCACGAGAAACACCTCTAGCAATATATTCCACGCATTGCAGAAGAAAAATCGATCGTAAAATACGAAGAATTTTGCACAACAAATTTCAGCAAAAATTGTAGCAAATCCTTAAAATGGCAAAAATTTATTCATTTTTTTTATCGCTGGTGATGGCAACTCTGCAAATTAGTTCCACTCATGAACACGCAGACGGTTATAAGCCCGGTGAGTCTTAGTCGTAGTATCGTAATTACCAAAGTTTAGCTCATTGTTTTATCAGAGGTTAAAAGTCACGATGAAAGCTTAAGAAGAAATTTGTGTAATTTATCATTTTTTCTTTCAAATTTTCTTTAAATATTATCGATCGTATACGCAGTAACCTTAACCTTTTCCTTAATATATATTGTACGTTATATTAATAATGCTGCTTAATAAATAATAAATAATGACGTATATTTCAATATTACGTATATTTCAATATTATATTTCAATATAAAGAAAATTTTTTATTTATTTGTTAAAGCGTTTTGTTAATTTCTTTTAAAATAAAAGAGAAAAAGCAGAAAAATTAAGAAGCGTAAAATTTACGCCAAGAATTTAAGCGAGCATGCATTAAAACCTTTTCCTTTAAAGAGTATGAAAAGAGCCTTCAGTGTCAACGCCCCGCCCCCCGCCCCCACTTCCAAGCAAACTTTCTTCCGCCCATCGCCCGCCTCCCAATTTTCTTTCGAACCAGTCTCTTACATCATTTTAACAGCGCACTCAGCGAAATTTTTAACAGCGCACAAACATTCTCAACCATCGGCCCTTCTCATTCTCAGCCCTTCATGTTGGAAGAGCTGCCGACTGGTAATAGCTCGACGAAAGGAACAACAACAAAGGTTGGTATTGGTGTTGGCCATGATGGCAATGGCCGGCGTTTGAAAAAATCGCTGATATAAACAGTGGTTGCTCTAATTGAAAACGGCGCTCAAAATGGCCGACAGCAATACTGCACTGGCAATAGTCGTCGCAGAGAAGCAGGCAGAGGCCGAGGCGGAAGCAGTTTTTGAAAATACAATACATTAAACGAGAAGAGAAAACGCAGAAAATTAATTAATTACCAACAAATCATTGTTAGTTTGAGTGAGCTGAGTGAAAAGAGAGGAAAGAGAACAGATTTCTAACTGAGAGTAAGATTAAAAAATTAAATTAAATTCAAATAAAAATTTTTTGCAAATATTTTCTGTTTTGTTCTGTTGTAAGTTTCGACACTTTTTTTTGGTGAATTTTCATTATGTTGTATAAAATATTATTTAGTTTAGAATTTAAAAAATAAAGCGTATTATGAAAATGCTTTAGAAGTAGTAAAGTTATGATCGTTAAAGTAATGCAAAGTGCAAAAATGTAAAGCCCTTACAATAAATATTCAAACCGTTTAAAAAAAAAATATGCTTAATGAGAATAGGTACTATTGATTTATTTTATTATTTTATTTTATTATTTTAAGGAGAGGAGTTAATATTTTAACTTGTGGCAAAATCAAGGATACGGAATGCATAAAGTTGTGCCAGAACTTTCATCAAAATACGCAAAATGTACATTTTTGGAAATTTCGTTTAAAAGAATTTAGAAATTTCGTTTAATGGTACATACTAATAAAAAGTACTAATAGAGATAAATAAATGACCCACAATAAGTTTTGCTATTCATATTCATATTTTCGAAATTATTCTATATTGCAAACTTTCTTCAATTATAGCCGTTCTTTTCGACTGAACTCTTAGTCCGGTAACCCTGACCCAATATCTCGTAAACTCATACTTTTACTTGTACTGCATGCAATAAATACCATTAAAAAACACACACACACAAACACGATATATTGCCTGCCACGAGAGACCAATAACAACAACAACAAAAACAACAATAACAACAACAACACTATGTTAAAAATAATTGAGTTTTGCTTAAATAAAGCCAGGCAAAATTTATGCAGATGTTAAAGCCAGAGAAAGAGAAAGAGCAGCAGCAGCAGCAGCAGCAGCAACAGTTATGGAATGTTAAAAAATTCAGTTTTTATGAAGTGTATATTTGTAAGCGTACGTATGTATGTGTGCGTCAATTGCACTGTAGCCAATCTTAACTCCTCTTCAAAATGCACAATAAATAATATTGAGCGCGCAAAAAATAGTTTTTGCCCTCTGAAGAACAAAAAGGCTACAAACAAAAAGGCCAAAATATGAAAAAACCGAAATTGCTGAAAAAATTCTCTTTTAATCCGCAGGATAATTGCTCATTTTGACTCTTTTGGCAATATATACTCGTAGTTTTAATTAAAAAACGCATCCTTTTAATTAATTACGTATGTTCGAAATAATACAAAACTAATTGAGCCGTCGATTTTGAAAGTCAGGTTAAAAATGCATTCACAAAATTGAGTTAACAACGAAAAGATTTTAATTGTGTTATTATTTTCATATTTTTATGCTCTTTAGAGACTCAGAAACTCTCTTCGAACTGTTTGAGTTTCTGGGAAATTAAAAAAAAAAAAAAATTGAAAACAATTTTACAGAAATACGAAGTTATTATTACTTGTGTTAATATTAGTATTATTATTATAGTATTATTATAGCATTATTATTAAAGTATTATTATTATAAAGAGTTGTCATGATGAGTATTATTTATTAGTTTATTATATTTCTCTAACAACAAGATAAAAGACCTCAAATCAACTTTATATAAAGGAAAAGTTTTTGAAGTTTTGTCAATGAATTTTTTACATTTTCCAATTTTTCAAATTTTTTGTTGATAAAAACGCTGATTTTATCGAGATAGCGATAATCTCGCCGCACAAAAGATATAACAAATGGAGTAATATTAAACGATAGAAGAGAACATTACCTTTTGTTTAATATTTAATATTGAAAAAAACACCAACAACAACAACAACTAACAGCTTCGAAGAGCTGAAGAGGCCTTCGACGACCACATGGTTGAAAAAAAAAAATTTTCCATGTTTTTTTTGCTCTTATAAAAGTGCACTTAAGTGATTACGATGGTACACGTGTCGTCAGTTGAATTTTTAAATATTTTCCTGAAAAAAGACAACAGCCGCGACCACTACCACTGCCACCGCCAACAACAATAACCGCGAAAGCGTGTGTTTGGTTATTTTTTTATTTACTTTTTGTTTATTTATTTTGTACTTAAATGTTGCAACGACAGTGACAGCAGCAGCAGCAGCAGCAATTAATTTAAACGCAACCGCCGAAAGACAACAAATACACACACGATACACTCACACACTCACACCCACCCACATTCACTTAAAAATAGACAGACTCAAACAATTGAGACAATTCGTAATCATGCATCACGTACGTACGTACATACTTAAACAATGCGTTGTTGGCAACGCCGCCGCCGCCGCCGCCATCGCCCTCGTTCGACCGAACAACCACACAACACACCAACAACAATAACAACTAGCATGCTATAGAAAACAAACGAGTCATGCCAGAAAAGCGTCACGAACTTCAACTTAATGCAGTTTTAGTGTACAGATTGATGAAATGATTGAGCAACGAAATACATAATCAAATAAGATTGCAAGCAATTGTTTGTGCTTGATGCAGCGGTTCTCAAACGGGAGGCGTAACCTTCCTGCCTGAGTCTGATCTATTCCATATCAAATTGAATATGAAGAATTTATTCAAATTATAGCGTGCCACGGACTACACTTCGGGAGCTGCCGGCAGGGCCATTGAAGCGGACCCAGTGACGTTGGCAGGCGCTCATTTTGCTCACTAAATATGTACAAAATCCTCTGCGTATCGCGTCGAACGCTCTCAGAATCAGAATATTTAATGAGTTGGCTGAAAAGTACGCACACAAACACATCACGATCGTGATTAGAGTTTCGTTATATCAACGAATTTGTCACATTGTTGACACTGTTACAAGGACGTAACGGCCGTCACGTCGACTTGTATGAAATGTTTGTTATACTATGTAGGTTTTCGAGAAAGAATGACCATTTAAAGTGACATGATAGTTACCGAATTGAACTATCGTCATCGTCATGATTTCGTTGTCAGCGTGATGACAGACAGCACTTTGTTACTTTGTGGTCGCAGTCGCAAGTCATCAGTGTCAATTTACAAAGTTTATTTCAATTCATTGCAAGGAAATCGAAATCCTTTTTCAAAAGAGAATATAAAAGCAAATTTTTTCAATGATTTATTGCTCAATTTTCGTTGCATTGAAGAAGAAGAAGCAGCGTGGGTTGCTTCACTGAGAGAAAAAGAACAAAGAGGATAAAAATTCTTTTTTCCTTAATTTTTACACAGTGTAAAAATGTGGCCGCAACAACAAAAAAAAAACACTTTAATTTATATTAAATTTTCAGTAAAAAAGGATTATAGAAAGACAAATTTGCCTTGCGTACGAAGAAGAAGAAGAAGAAGAAGCGCGAATAGTTACACTGAGCGAAATAGAACAAAAAGAGCCAAATTGTTTTTCTTTATTTTTTTTCACAGTGTAAAAAGTACATACTTCCATTATTAACATTATGCAATAAAAATGTTTATAGAAAGACAAATAATTTTTGTGTCAGAACGAAAACAACAACAACAACAACGTCCGTTAACAAAACCTTTTTTAATATTAATGAATAAAATTATTTATTATCACATTCATTTTGAGCAATGGAATTTTAAACACATTCAATTAGTTATGTAAAGCCAATAATGATTTCAATTATTGCAAATATGTACATAATTTCAATAATTCATCAATTGCTAATTATTCTCTATTGAAAATCAGTTGAGCTAATTTAAATTCCTTCAAAGGCAATTTACGAGTATGTTTAAGCTTCGGAGAGAGGTCGGAAAAAAATGTGGGACAATAAAGGAAAATTAAAACTTAAAAAAACTGTGCAATTTTTATCAAAACTTATTGATTAACTTATTTTGATATGATTAATCGAACCATTTTGAGAGAGAAAACCATTTTAAGAAAACCATTTTAAAAACAGTTGGTCTTCTTTTAAAATAGAAACTATAGAAATAGTTTATATAAAAGTATATTTATGCTTGATTTTCGTTTTTACTTACAAAACTTTCTTTCTTTCTTTCTTTCTTCAATTTTTGCTTAATTATTAGTCAGAGATATTGATAAAATGCACTCTTTAAGCTCAAAACTGTTGTATAATCCAAAAAATTGTTGAAGAAATATTTTTAAAATTTTAAAATTTTTATTTGCTTACTTCTAAATGACTTTGTTATTTATTTAATATTTTTATTTCTTCTTTTAATGCTAAAGTTGAGGTAAAGCGGAAAGGTTCTTTAAAGGACTAACTACAAAGCTATTAATCTAAAAATTTGTTTTCTTTATTCGTTTTAATGGTTTACAGCTGCTTGTTTTTTAAAAATCAGTTTTTTCGTATTTCATAAAAAAAAACGGCCACATTGCTCGCAATTCAGAAGTCCTTACCTGATTCTTTGCAATAATATCCATCGATCATAATAAAGTAATCGAGTCATGCAAACTACGAGCCATGAGTCATTCATGGCAACTATTGCGGCATTCTCACGAGGCGCCATATTCAAGCGCACAAAAATCGACACGAAGCATGGAAGCATAATCAAGATTGGCCATGAGTCGGAAAGAGACAAATATTCTGCCATTAGGCACGTTAACGTTTCGCAAAGTAAAAGCAAAATTACCCATAATTTTGCCCATTTTTAAATTAAAATATAAAAGTCACAGAACGATTCGACATAGAAAGTGTAAATCGGATCGATCGATTCAGATCTTTAAAGTATAGTTAAATAGTATTTGGGAGAGTTCCTTTTGTATCTCTTTTAATCAATGAATCAGTTTTATTTTGTCCAGAATTGACTCCTTTTCTTCTCTGCTTAACAAATTTCTTTGCAACAGTGATTTTTCTAACCTTTTCCTAATCTTTAAATTAGATTAAATTTTTCAATTTCTGCTTTATTGAATTATCTTCATACTAAAATAACTTCTTTACGAAGGAAGCACTTTATAATCTTTTATTATTGCGATGAAAAGAAGGTACCCCATACCTTTAAATAATGAACAACTAGATTTCATTTTTAATCCTACGTTAAAAAAATGTGGACTTTAAGCTTCAAAGAATGTCTTTAGCTTTTAAAAAGCAACATTTTGTCATCCTTTGTTATTCTTAAGGTTTTAATAAAGCCCACTGTTTTCTTTCTTATCAACAATCTCTCTTGGACTCTTGACTCATGGCACTTGCCTACACCTCTCCCACATCTGGCGCTCTCTGCTCCCGGGCGCACTACCGAATCGTACCATCGTCGAGTCATAAATGGGTTAAAGAGAAGCCGCCTTTTATAATTTAAATTTTGCTGCCAACAGGCGAAAAAACACAACAAGACAGCATTATCTGCAAACGTGGCTTTTGACAAGTGTGCTAAATCTGCTTTATATATATGTATGCATCTTTATATGTGGGTTTTTGTATGTGTGTGTGTAACCAGCTTTGTTTTAACTGGCACGACAACCAACACCATTGAAGATAAGAAAATAAGAACACGACATCATGACAACGTGAGCAGTGCAGTACAGTGACAACTATATCAAAAGAAAAATATGAAAAATAAATATGCAAAAATTACACACACACACACACACACATGGTGAACAAAAAAAAAATAAAATAATACAACAGAAGCTATGAAGAAATTAAAAAAATGGGATTAAAAAATAAGTAGCGCGTATTTATACACACTTAAAAAATACAAATGAACATAATTGTAAAGAAGGGAAGGATTGAGGGGCAAAAGATCAGCAAACAGCTGATTTTGTGCTTAACCCATTTGCGCTCGCTGGACCGCACCGAGTAGGGCCAAAGCCTCTGAAAGTAAAAACTTAGCAGCATCTAAAGAATAGGAATATAAAAGAGACACGAATGAATGTAAAGTGAACCGACCTCGAGCAAACTGCTTTCTGGAACTAAAAGAAACAACAACAGCAACAACAACAAAATCCCTAATGATTGATGACAAAGGAGAAAAAAATAAATCATTATTCAATTATTGTATTAAACATTGAAATTGATGGAAAATACATTTAAATTCAAGTTCAAGTTTAGCAAAATAAACCAAAAACTGACCTCAAAAATTTATCAGCGCGAATGATTTTGTAATTTATCAATGTCTTTTTTAATAGCTTTTAAGTAACAATATAAATATTGTTAGAATATTGAATTAGAGAGCATAAAATCGAAGTAAAACAGTCTCGAAAATAATATTGAAAGAAGCTGTTGTACCTCAAAATACGCGTATTTTAACATCAACATTTTGCAAATGAGGCATTCCGTCTCCGTCTAAAAATTACTCAGACGGAAAATTGTTTGATGACGGTCGTTTTCCGCAATAAATTTTCCTCTTAGAAAAATGAATGCGCAGGTAGAAAGAAAATGTAGAGAAAGCGAAGACAAAAGGAAGCAGCCCTCAACAAGCCCTTTTACTTTAATTGTGTTCTCTTCTAGCGTTTTGTTTGGTTTTACTCGTTTCTCGATTGAAACGTTTTTCATTCGCTTTAAACTCGAATGAAGCGTAAAATAATTTCATCGGTTCACCATGAAATCAAAATGTTTTGTTGTTTTTGTTGTTGTAAAGCAATCAACTAAGAATTCTATTAAAGGTAAGTTTCTTTTTGTGGTGAAAATGCATCGAATGTTTTTCGATTTTATTTTTGCTTTCAATAAAGTATTTACGATCTCTGGATTTTTAAACCAAGCGATCTCCAAAATTGTTAAATTTTTGCTCGAATTGAATATAATTTAAATAAAAAAATATTTAAATGCTTGTAAAAAGATGCACTTAAAGTATATCGACTTTTCATTACTTTAGAGAGCAGAAAAGAAAGCATTTTAAGAAATTAAATAATAGTTCATATAACATATAAATTTAAAGAAAAATTCTCTTTAAAAAAAAATGTATTTATTATTTGATTTATCTATTTATTTATTTTATTATACTATTAACTGATTTTAGGGCGTATAACTCCGGCACTTTTTTATTAATTTTTCTTATTTAAAAAGCATTACTCTTACTCTAAATCTCGACTTGAAAGAGCAACAAATTGTATCAAATTTCATTTAGAAATAGCATCGAGTAATGCAAGAGCTACGCACTTTTTAAATGCTTTACCAAAATTGCATAATTTACAATTTATTAATGATTAAATGATTAATTTCATAATTTCAAAATTTCGCAAATATTATCTCTTAACATAAAAGAGATTGTACGTATGTACTTAAAATAATACTAAATTCTTTATAATTTTTCGAAATGTTTATAGTTTAAAGAGACCATAGAATAGACCCAATTTCTCTTTAGTGTTTCTTCTCTGATTTGGCCGACTGGCTTTTATTGCCTACTTTTCCATTATACTCGTCTGCAGTTGTTCTTTGTCTTCTCCTTTTTCCTTTGCCTTCTCCTTTTTCTAGTTCGTTGGAAAACTGGAAATCCTTATCTTCGTTCGGTTCCTTCTCGCATCTTTCTCGAAAGACTTCTCGACCAAAACAATCAAGTTGAATGAATGAAAAGTCCTGTGGTAACAAGACAATTTATCTGTGAGATTAGAGCAGATTGAAGTATGCTCTGAAGTAATTTACGAAGTTCGGAAGAAATCATTTTATCCGTCTGGGTCTTTTCGTTTTTTCTTCCTGGCTTCTCTCATTAAATCAACAACAAGAAGGCTGACTACGCCGTATTACACGAAAATGTGTGTGGGTGGGTTGAGTCGGTTGGTTGGTTGGCAGAATGATAATAATAATGGTAATGGGACGAAAGGACCAAAGGGCTGTGTCGAATGAATGGAAGCCTTAAAAGAAATCAACATAAGTCAAATGATTACAATAGAATGAGAAAGCATTGAAGAAGAAGTAAAAGCCAAATCCGGGAGAGAGAGATAATAAAAGGATAAGAGAAATCTGATAAAGAAATTGTGGTGAATTTAAGACGTAGACAAAACAATAGACAAAACAATCATCGATTTTCTTCGTTCTTTAAATAAATAATTCAGGATTTAAAGAATCAAATTTAATTCAATAAATGTTACGTACTAAAAAAGGAAAAAGTATGCCAAAATTTTAAAATTGCTAAAAACGACAAACCTTTAAACCATTTTACCATTTTTAAGCTTCATAACTTTTCTTTATTTGGTTTCTGTTTTTTTCAATTTTAAAACAGTTTTTTTTCCATTTTTTCCAATCAAAATGTATTGGCAAATTTAATAATTTTTATGTTGTAACAAAAAACCAACAGAAAATAATCAATTATAGTTATTCCATTCCAAAAAAAACCAATCAAAAGGAGAACACTTTGAAAAAATTTATGCATGCGACACCAATCGCAGAATTTGCGAATAAAAACGAATTATTTCCAGAGTCACATAAATTTACATACTTACATACATCTGCATACATTCAGAGGTCCGCACACACACACGCACGGCCACTTCCAACTACTCCGGTATTTCTTTACTATAAAAAACATGAAGATGAAGAAAAAAGATGAAGATTTCAAACAAGTGGCCACATTGTTTCCATGATACTAAGATCAAAATTTGTGCTCTTTAGTATACCTTTAAAAAATTATATTTAATAAATTTTCTACTAAGTTTTTTTATTTTTCTAATTTTTCCAAAATTTTCTGATATTCTATTATTTAATAAATAATATTTCTACTTTTCTACTAAGAGAAGAAGACCCAAAATTAATCCATACTCTTTTGAAAGGCAAACGCATCAGTTTTCGTCAATGATTCGTGAACGATTTGTCATGTCAATGGATTTCGGGAGTGCTGGGTATGCATGAAAAATGTACGAGTATGTCGCTTTGAAAACGAAAGCCTGAACGAAAGTGATGAAGGACGCTGCGAAGAGCTGAAAGAGTGAAAAAGGATTTAGAGGGATAAAGGGTTAATTGATATTTACATCAAAGTAAGCCAAATACTGAAACAGCAACATCTAAACGTTGGAGCAGTGGCGGCCCCAAGCGTTATATTTACGGCTTGGGCTCTTAAACTCCAAAATAGTTTCAAACTCTGAAGTCTTTTTTTGTATTTTTTTTTTTTTTGGAAATTTTGGAATGCAAAGTAACATGATTTTGATTTTTATTTTCAAGGGACCGTATCCGGGTACCCTGGCAGCTATAATAAGTTGTTTTTTTCTTCGCCCACATAAAGGTTAATGCTAGAGAAAATTTAATTTTTCCTGGTTTTAAGTTTAAAACCGAAATGCATAAATTGTTAAGATCGCTAAAGAGATTTGATTTGACGTTATTTCAATTAAATTATTTATATAAAAATGTTGGTAATTTTTCAAAACAAGCTAACGTTAAAAGGCATAAAAAGAGTAACAACAGAGAGTGAGTATTTGTGTTTGTGTTTGTGAGAGTGTTTCATGATACACGATATTGATTTTTATTCCAAAATAATTAACCTTAAGCTAGTAATTTTTGCAATTTAGCCAAAGCCTGTCAAATTCATTAACGGTTTACAGAATTCATTTTATAGTATTTAATATTTTATGATTATATGGATTTTGATGGGCTCATTTGATGGCAGCGACGGCGCTGGTAACAGTAACGTTATCGTTGTTGACGTCTATCGTTGTTTTAGAAGCACGTTATTTGGCCTTAATTATTGATAAATTATTATCGATATCAAATGAGTGGAAAATTGTCGAAAATTGCGAAATTGAAAAGTTTTATTCATTGCGAGCACACACACATTTTCATACAAAAAGTCGACTTTCTTTCGTTATTAAAAGGTAAAATAAGAAAAGGTAACCTATCGTTGGTTATTTCTGGCTATATATTATAGGTATGTATGTATGTATATGCATTTGTGGTTATTTAATCGCAGGATTTTCCTAACCATTATCATTATTACCATTTTCATCATTAGAGTTTACATTTAAATTGTTGCATGCAGAATCGGAAGAGAGGCCACAAGCGAAGAAACAACCGAAGTTGTTATTCTCTTAACCCTTATACGATCAAAAACTTCGTATGTGTCCCTCGCCCATTTACCCATGCCTTGATGACCATAGAAAGCGATTATACAAACTTTTTTTGAGACGTTTCTTATTAATACTCGCATAATATAATTTGTTTATATTATATAATTCAGAAGTAATTTTTCTTCTGCAGTTTTTTGCTGATTAAAGTATAAATTACTCAAACAGTCAACATTTTTGGATATTTAGAAACATTCTCTAGATACAAATCGAACATAATATTCGATTCGGTTTTTACACAAATCGATAGCAGCGATAAGTTTTTAAACAAAAGCGTTTTAGGGTTAAAGCAGGCGAAGGAGAGCGTGTGAGGAGAGGAACGATTAAGCAACACCGAGAAGCAGGATATATGCCGTCTAAATGCCTATTTATTGTATGTGTGTGTATGTTTGTGTGTGTGTGTGCGTGTGTGTGTGTGTGTGTGCTTCAATGTATTTGCATTAATGAATAGTAACTATGTGCGACTAAGAAAGTATTTTCATATACAAACGTGTTACACTTTGGTGCACCTGGACCTATATAGCGTCACCACCGCAACTAACTACGTCGTCGTCATCAACAGCAACGTTAACATCATTATTATCATCTTGATCGTCATCATGATATAATCATTATACAAACAACTTTCTTACTTCCGGAATTGTAGGAGTTGATATTTTTGTTGTTGTTGTTGTTGTGGTTGGTATATTTAGGTATATATGTATTGTGGTTGAGCCATTATGGTTGCTGTTGTTATTGTTGTTGTTGTTGTTGCTTTTGGTTTTTGTTGAAACTATATTTTATACAGAAAAGTTTTTCCTTTTCTTGCAACACAAACAACGCACATAAACAAAGAATTCTTTGCCTTAAATTGAGCACACTTTGTATAAAATAGAAAAAGTTAATATACATGCATACATATTGTACACACATACATATACATATGTACAAGTATATGTTCCTGTGCTCTGTAGGAACGTGAACATTCAAGGCGAGATATGTTATATATTCGTATTGACAGAAAAAAAAAACAACTTTAAAAAAATCAACTGCCATGCCTACAATATATTTAAATGTTAAACTTGCGCCTTAAGTCGTTAAGTCATTAAGTCATTAAGTCATATACAAATAAATGCTAAATTTGAAATTCCGAGCAAAAAGTAAAGAAAATTGTTTAATCGTATTTGCTTAGAATTTATTATATTCAAGTGATTATTGCCGATTTTTCTGTGTTAACTACAAGTGAAAATGAATAAATTCTCGATAAAATTAATGAAAATTAATAAATTTTCGATAAAATGTTCAAAACTGAAAGGTTCTGTGTCTTCCGGGACTCGAGAAAGTGTTGAATTTGTTAGAATCTTTATTATGAGACAGACTTTCTTCATAACAGACTTTTTCAGACATTTTCGGCTATAAGTATGTACTATATAAATTTCACACTTAGTTACTCTTTTATGTCAACAAATATTTGATTATTCTATTATGTACTAATACCATAAAATATTTTGTACAGTTAAAGCGCGTTAGTAATCGCGCTGCTGTCTCAAACGAATAATGCACTTTGCGTTGACGTTGGCGGGCACAAGAAAAAGGCATCTATGCTGTACTTTCCTACGGGGTATGTTCGCTGCTGCTCTGGTTCTATGGCGCGTGCAAATGTGTGGTGCCTGAATGTATTTACGATTACAGCGCTTTCTTTGCGTTGTAAATTGTACACCTGATGATGTTGGTAGAAAATAGTACATTTTTCTTGATGTTTACTTTTTAAAGCAAAGCATCTTTACTTAACTTTTGCAATGAACATGAAGATTGAACAATTTTTCTTTCAATATTGCCCTTTTCTTTAAATAGAACTTTAAATTTAATGCATTTTACTTAATTTACTGCATAATATTTTGTGCAAATATCTCACATTTTTCATCTACGATTAAACTAGATTCTCATTATTGGCACAACACGAAACATTTCATGCATTTTCATCAAAACGAATAATAATGAAAATTAATATTTCAGAACTATCACAAAATCTACTCATCGTGTGTACCTTTCAAATGTTATTCAAACATTTTAGCAGAGATTTTAATCTATTCTTTAATCGCATTGTGCTCAGTCTGTTAGTTTTAAAATTTATTTGTCACGCTTTTGGTTTCTTTTACTCTTTATTTAATTTTTTTGCGCATTTCGTTTTAGTCAGCTTTTCTGTTTCTGTTGCACAAAGCAGTGGCATTTTGTTATGTCATTTAACAAGGCTTGCGTGTTAAAGAATTTCAAATGAAATTGTTTGGAAATCATTTGTCGCTTACTTTGTTCAAAATGTTGATTGTGAAACCTTTTGAACGCGCTGCGGTCGAAATATAGAAATGAAAACGAAAAAAAAAATGAAAAAAAAAAATGAAAAAAAGAATAAATACTTAAAAAAGGCGATGGATTTTTTTTGAGGCTTTGAAGCAAAATCAAAGCAACGATTGTGTAATCGTTGTTATAGTATAGTATCGTTACTCGTTACTCGTTACTCGTTACTCGTTACTCGTTAATCGTTATTACAAAGGCTTGTTGGAAGCATTATTTTTGTAGTTTTGGTTAAAAGCTGATTAATTATTCGATAATTAGAAGGTTTTTAATGAGATTAAGCTCAAAGCGGTTTTGTGTGAAGCCGAAACCGTACAAACGCTTCGAAACAGTTTACATGCTATAAACGGGTAGCTTCTGAAAGTTCAAACAAACGTTTATAGTACTCGTAAAAGTACTCTTTTATGTGAGAGTTTTTATGCGGATCTTCTTCAAAGCGTGAGAGAGAGAGAGGGCCAGACAGAAAGTGGGCAAGTGTAAATTACAACAGAAGGGTGAGCAAGAACGCCTATAAATACTGATAAACATCAGTAGAGAAAAGCAATATGATTTAAAAAAACAGCAAAGAAATTTAACAAAGTGCAAAAAAAACAACGACAAGAATGACTATGCCTGAAAGCCACACACAAACAGCACACAGCAACAGCAACAGCAACAACCAGGACGACAATAATGATAATGACCGCGCCATAAACTCATGCCCACACACACCAACACACACACACACACACACACACACCACTGCAATGCATTGTCATAGATTTAACAATGTGTTTCATAAATATTGACTTCAATGTTCAAAATTATTGAAGCAATCAATGAATAATTAATGAGCCACGAATGATTATTAACGCGCAACAACGTGACCATGTGAATAAATAATGGCACTGCCTGGCAGTCACATACCATCACATAACGTGCGCGCCTGTGTGTGTGCGCGCGCGTGTGTGCATAAGTGTTACAAATGGCGTAATAAATTCAAAGAAATATTTATTTAATAAAACAATTAAATTCATTGAAAGTATAAAGTACAAAGTATAACAAAATAAAACGCTGGGAAAGGAAAAGAGTGGACGTTTTAAATTATTGAAATTTCAAAAATTATCAACTCTTTATTATATTATAATTTCAACTCTTAATTAATTTTAATTCAGAGAAAAATCTGACAAAATCTGTGGAAATAATAAAACGGAATGTGAAAATTGTAAACGCTATATTCATTTAGAAGGTAATTTTATTGCCAACGTCAACTAGAAGACGTTGTTTCCTTGCGGTAAGACGTACATATACTTTTATATAACTTTTTTAGGCATTTTTTTTATTTAAAAATGATTTTTTATCTCCAAGTATAGGCCTCGAAAAGCAAAAGCGTTAACAAAAATCCGTTTAGTAGAAGCAAACTTAATTTAACTTATTATTTTTTATTATAATATATATTTTTATTACAATTTATTATAATCTATACGCATTTTTGCGATTCAATGTTGATCATACGCCATGTTGTGCACATATGCTACGATACTCTGAAATGATTCATGGGTTTTCACTTCAATATTTGCGCTTAATATTGTTAACTGATATATGTAGAAAGTGTCAGTTCTTGTTGGAAGTTTTAGTTTTTGCTCTTATGATCGCCTGAGTTAATATTGCTAATAGTTAACATTTTGTGTAAGACAAAGTCAAGCTTTCGGAAGAGATTTCATTATTTATCGCAATGTTTTAGACAGTTTTTTTTAAAGACAAGGCAGAAGAAGAAGAAAACGCAGAGGTAGAAACAATTAAAACAATTAGATAGGATTAGGAAAGAGATGGCCGTTATCATATCTCCAAAAAAACAAAAAAAAAAAAGAACTATTGTATAAATTTGTATGCAATTAAAGTGTCTGTATTGTTTTAATTGCTTTTTGTAGTTTTTAATTGTTTTAAAAACAATAAATCTGCAGGGTTACCGTATACGCCACCATAGCATCAATCTATTTTTGTTATCAGTCGCCGTGACGCAATGAAATACGTTAATTAATTAACTTATTACCTTTTTCTCTAACTATTACTCTTCTCATATTTCCGCTTACTCGTCCATCACCTCGCTTCATGCCATTGCCACTTCCTTGCATGCGCCTTCCTTCCTTCCTTCCTTCCTTCCTTCATAGCGTCGCACCGTGCGGTCGTCTCGTATCATCATTTTACTTAAATGAACTAACTTAAATTGTCCACGACCACATTATATTCAGCCGTGTTCATCTTGGTTTTATACTCGATCTTCCTCGATAATTTCACTTGCCATAAATTTTATTTAATGTGCAATTTATGGTACACCATTTAATTACTTCAGCTACTAAATGGTTGGCAAATTGATGTTGACAGAGATTATTATAGGAAGCAACACTAATTCACACCCACATGTACATATATACATAGGAGTATATGTATGTATGGTTTAAGTGACTCCATTATGGCTGTGCCAAACGACCCACCGACCGACCGGCCGACCGACCCACAGATGTACCACATACCATGTGCCGAAGCCATCTTATGTGATGCGGCAAATCTCTGCCAGTGAATTTTTGTGCTAGACTTTGTTCATTTATCTCGTGTAACATCATTCATTCTGCACTTGTTACAAGAGCGAAGCTGTTTGTGTGTTGTTGCGCGGAGGGAGGGGGGCCTTTTTTGGCTTCACGGGGATCACCGATTTTTCTGCTCTGTTCTCTTTTGTTCTGTGGGTGCGCTGCATCCCGGTAGGAAAGTCTCGTGTGTGATGAGTTCAGTTGGCGGCGATAGCAAGTCACCGTTTTTGGCGCCGCAATCAACGAGATTTAAAACCGCACTGTCCTCACTAACTAAATAGAAAATTCAAACATCTTTAATTTACGAGATTCTCGTATAAGAATCATGGAGAGCACAACCTCGCTTTTCTTCATGTGGCGGACAAAACGCAAATTATTTTATTTATTGTGATTTCAACTAAAATTCAAAATGTGTTATTAACTACAGTTTAATATTTTACACTCAATACAAACACTTAATAAAGGTTGTGCAGTAAATATAGAGGCGTCTATTTTGAGCTTAATTTCTCCGCCTGTATTTTCGATCTAAGGCTGAAATTCTATTCTCCAGTTTGCCATGTTGTTGCCATGTGCCACTCTTGGAGAATTAATATATTGGCATTATTTTAAATCTCTTCAGAGAGTTAGTTGGTACCGGAAGGGGCGTGGAAGTGGGATTGATAACCTCGTTTCACTGAATAGAAAAAAGTGCCATAAACTTTTTAGCAACTGGATTTTGAAGGAATCTCGAAAACAATCACTCTGAAAATAATTGGCCGACATCACAAACAGAGCGTGAAGCAAACACACACACACACACACACACACACACGCACGACTGCACGAGCGCGTAGTAGCGCATAAACGAGTTCGTACGATAGAAAGAAATGAGAGCACACCAACGCGAACGCCAACACCAACACCGACATAAAACCGACACCGAATCCAAAACCGGCACTCACACCAACACTCCCACATGCACACACATTTGCAGACACATTTAAGCTGACACAAATGTAGCGGCAGCAACGGATCCAGGCCGGAAGGATGCAATTCATTTGTCATTGTCAGAGCGTCAGCGTGCAGCTGCTTAATTGTGCTGTAGATCTGTTTATAGGACGGTATACTATACATGTGTGTGTGTATGTGTATACCATGAGTGTGTGTGTATCTATGAGTATATGTATGTGTGTGTGTTTATATGTATCTCTTTGCCCTGCCTGCCGTTTGTTTTGTGTCAATTTTTCTTCAGATCGTTATCAGATTTTATTTATTATTTATTTATTTATAATTTATTCTCTTTTGTTTCAAATGAAAAAAAAGTAAATAAGAAAAAAAAAAACATTAATAATTAAATTATAAGAAACAAAAGATTAATGAATGGAATGAATGAAATGAAATAAGCTTCATTTGTGTTGATTGTTTTTTTGTTAATTTATTTAAAATATTAAAATATGTATTTATTCTTATTTTTATAAGAATTTTTTATATATTGTTTTTTTTTTATAATAACTCTTATGGAAATAATAGTAATTCTAGAAGACAAAAACAAAGAAAAAAATTTATAAATAATTTTATCAGTCACTAAAGAAAATGAAATACATCATAAAAAAATTGAGTAAATTTAAAATTATATCTAAAAAAATTTCGGTGATGAAAAAACGAAAAACGTATTGAAAAAATTATGCTAGAAATTGTAAAAAAAAAATTGAAAGTACATAAAGCAGTTTTTTTACAGACTTGTGTTTTTTGAATTGGCAACACGTTTTCTATGCGTTATTATGCGGCTTTAGTTTTCAGCTCTTGGAGACACACAAAAGGCAGCTCTAGCTATGCACGCCGCATTATCCAGACATTGCTTTTTCCGACTAACACTAGGTTTGACCCATGATTTATCCTTCAGAGGAATGCAAAAATGGGTCAACGACGACTGGTCCTTCAAGAAGAAATCCGTGTGGTGCTGAAAAATGGGCAACAAGTAGTGTTGCCAGCGAAGGACAATTAGTAGTTTGTGTACTCTATTTAAGTCTATTTGACCTATTTAAACGATGCAAGCCTCAAGTGTTCGGCGATGCCGTGAAACATATCGCCATTTGCGATGAGACTGAACACATGTCCCTCATTTCGTGTCTATTTTTCTCTCTCCCTCTCTTTCTCCCTTCCTTTTTACCCACATCTCTCCCTTTCCATTCTTCAGCAGACCGCAACAGCAACTTTGCGTGGTCTCTGATCCAACCACCACGTAATCAATCGGTATATGTATTATGTGGGCACATGTCAAATGTAGCTTGAAATGAAACCTCCGTACTGCCCACCACTCACCCGCCCTCATTCCACATTTGACAAAATGACAAATAAACAACTGTTTATCGTGTCGAAAACATACGGCATACGGCGCTTCTCTCCACATTTTTTTACCTTTGACAAATCGTGATTTGTTTTCTTCAATTTATTTTCCAGACGCGCACTCACTTTTTGTTCAAAACGGTTTTAGTGACTTCGTTGTTGACGATTGAAAATACGATATAAAATTAGAAAGTTTTATGAATTTGTCATCAAGTCCTGCATTTTATTTATTTTATAAGTCTGCCTCAGCATAGTTTTCGCCACAGCTTTAGCATTTATTCGATTGTGAATGTGACTGTTAAACGCTTTAATAGCCTTTAGCGAATGATATCTCATAAACATTCAATGAGAAGCTTGTTGTTAGGGCGAAGGGAGTAAGTTGGTTGCGATAAAATACTTGATAACGCTAAACTGTTTATGGTATGATCGAATCAATTTGAAAAGTACTTCCTGGAAATTAGCCACAAACCGATAAACAAACAAACAAACTAGTCTGACAGTTAGTCATTTGGACATTTGGTGTGTCATGCACACTCGTGCGAGCATGTCATTCCTGAGGTTCAATGGGTCGGCATTTATTTGACAACAGACCCTGTCAATCGAGCACTGTCCGTACAGTACACACAAATGACAAAGCAGTTGTAGAAGGACGCGGGAAGGATGAAAGACAAAAAGCTGAAGCTAAAACAAATAACAAAAACCGCAATAGCGACAACCTTGAGTGTTATACTCGTACGTAGTACTCGCAGGTACCCAGAGAGTGCGAACTGGAGAATGAGAGAAAAGCGTCAGCTGCTTGAACGTACTCGCCAAGAGTCGTTACGCGTCTACAACAGTACAACGAAAGTAATGCCTTCAATGTCGAGTAATTATTCAATCGATAATTCCCTCTCGTTTCTCAGAGCAAGGTAAACATCGGGCGGCGGTGGGTGCACTATGGGTTCAGCTGCTCTGAAGGTTTCAACTGTACGAAGTGGTTTTGTTGTTGTGACACTTTTAACACAACTTTTTCTCATTGTTACATGATCTAACTCTTAATCTTTGTCATACTCTTACATACTCAGACCCCCCCCGCCCATCCCCGCCACATCCCCGCCACATCCCCGCCGCCCTCAGGCGTTGCTCGTTCATTGTTGCCACTCCCAGAGATTTCATCTATTCGTATCTAACCATTACTTTGTTACCTGTGTTGACGTTGTTGTTGTTGTGGTTGTTGTTGTTTTTTGGGTTGTTGCTGTTCTTGGTTGGTTCGTTGTTGTTGCTGCTGCAGGATACTCGTGTATGTTAATTGAAATAAATGTTTGCGCAAAAACATTGTAATTAGGTTAAAAACGTACTTAAGACGAGCACAAAAACGCACACATACACATGCACAGAGACATGCATACACATATATATGTACATATGTATATGTATATATTACCTACCTACACATACACATAAATAGCCAAAGAAGTATTATCTTAAAATGAAAAGTAATGCTTTGAAGGTAAATGAGCAACCAACCAACGACAATAACAATAACGGAAAAGACAAAAACAACATTTTAATGGGTTAAAATAAATTCGGACGCAAGACAAAAGCAGAGAATAGTATCGCATCGATTGAATAAGCAGAGGAAGAGAGATAAATAGCGAGATATAATTTAAGGAAGAACATTGTAATGCTTGGAAAAGTGCAGCAAAGGTCAAAATATCTGCAAAATGCTACAGTAGCAGCATTACCAACAACAACAACAACAACAATAACAGTTTAATAAAATTAATTAGGTTAGAAGTCAGTACTGAATGTACTGAAGGCAGGTAGACAGAAGGAACGAAGGAGGAAGAGAAAGACAGAGATACAAAGGAAAAAGGTAACAGATACAAATTATGCATTCACAAAATAAAAAAAAAAAGGCTAATACAATTTATTACACTACAGGAATATTAAATCATTTAATATTTAATCAATTAAAAATACATAGAGCGGGAGAGAGGGAGAGAGAGAGAGTGGAGAAAGGACAAAGGCTTGCCACACTTTGGTAATTGTATGAAATTCCAAGAAATTTCAATAACCTAAAAAATAAATAAATTAGTAAATAAATAAATAAATAAATAAATAAATAAATAAATAAATAACTAAATAAATAAATAAATAAATAAATAAATAAATAAATAAATAAATAAATAAATAAATAAATAAATATTTAAATAAATAAATAAATAAATAAATAAATAAATAAATAAATGAATAAGTAAATAAATAAATAAATAAATAAATGAATAAATAAATAAATAAATAAATAAATAAATAAATAAATATTTAAATAAATAAATAAATAAATAAATAAATAAATAAATAAATAAATAAATAAATAAATAAATAAATAAATAAATAAATAAATAAATAAATAAATAAATAAATAAATAAATAAATAAATAAATAAATAAATAAATAAATAAATAAATAAATAAATAAATAAATAAATAAATAAATAAATAAATAAATAAATAAATAAATAAATAAATAAATAAATAAATAAATAAATAAATAAATATTTAAATAAATAAATAAATAAATAAATAAATAAATAAATAAATAAATAAATAAATAAATAAATAAATAAATAAATAAATAAATAAATAAATAAATAAATAAATAAATAAATAAATAAATAAATAAATAAATAAATAAATAAATAAATAAATAAATAAATAAATAAATAAATAAATAAATAAATAAATAAATAAATACATAAATAAATAAATAAATAAATAAATAAATAAATAAATAAATAAATAAATAAATAAATAAATAACTAAATAAATTATTAAATAAATAAGTAAATAAAAAAAAAAAAAACAAATACATGACATAAATAATAATAAATAAATAATAAATAACTAAATAAATGAATAAGTAAATAAATAAATAAATAAATAAATGAATAAATAAATAAATAACTTAACTATTAAATAAATAAATAAACATTTTGCATTCAATTCAATCCAAAACATTTAACAGAAATGATGAATTATAAAAATTAAATTTATTTTATTAAAAATAAGAACAACAGAAAGAAAAATATGTACATATTTTAAAATATTATAGAAACTATTGTTTCCACGATTTTTGTGCCTTAAAACTTGACCCCTTTTAGCCCCTCTTTTAATTTTTATACAAAAATAGGCTGACTAAAATTTTGGCGTACATAATTTTCGAAATACAAATATCAAATTAACTATTTTGCCTAATTTTAAGCCTCTATAGGCAATAAAATAAGTGTTGCTACTAAGCTACAAATATTTTATTCTACTTGCGATATATAAGAGTATAAAATGTTGAGGCGGTTTTGAATTGAGGCAACATTACGACCATATCAATAAGAACCGCACTCTTAGAGTGTTTCTCACTTTAAAACTTTTCAAATTCGATACTTCCAATTCGTTATTTAATACTCTTTTAGGAATAGAGTTAAACACAAAGTTTCCTTTCTCCTCCTCCTGAGAACGTTTTCTTTTACCGTGCATGTAAAGTTATAGAGTTTTCATAAATCTCAAAGTACTCGTTTTCTGTCTAATAACTTCAAAACTATCGCATATATTGTATGTATGGTATGTACAGAGTATTCTGTCGTATTCTAATCGTCAAAGTATTGCTTACAAAATCTAATCTTAATAAGGATTACTGTAACTTCAAGTATCGCCCACAATGTCTTTAAAAATACTCGCACACGCATACTCATCATACAAAATTAATGTTTTTTGGTGAAAATGGGTTTTTGGAAAGAATCTCAGTTCTTCTTCTCTGTCAAATTTGGTTTGGAGATTTTCTTAGCTTTAAGGTTGCTAAAAGGACGGTGAAGGATAAGTTTTGGAAACTCAACTTTTATAAGAATTTGCATAATTGTTAAATTGTTAGAGAGATTGAAAGTGGTTAAAGCTGACAGAATACTTGTGATCAAAAAATACTCGGAACTTTTGGGAGTAAAAAATGTGCAAATCTTTGTGAGTACACAAATTACTTACGTTGAGACTCATTGAAATGACTCAGACTCCATTCGTATGTCGACGAAGGATGTCTTTAAAGGGACTGGAAAAGTCTCCGATTACGATGCGTGGTGGATTATTTCTTCGAAAATGCCGGTTATTTCTCCGAATAGCAGATTTTTTCTCCGAATAGCAGATTTTTTCTCCGAAATGCAAATTGGAATACTGCCATAAAAATGCACAATTCACAAAAGCAACAATCACTGCATTCCATTTGAAGGACCTGGTTTTATCTTTGTGCAAAAAATTTATTACTTTTAAATCTGATTATTTTGAAAGGCGCTCTATTATGTTAGCTCTGTGTTATTTCAACTCTCAGGCAAGGAAAAAAGTGCTCTCAAAGAATCCTTTGTTATTTATAATTGTCCACGGTCGTCTATTTTTTCAGTGTGATCCTATAACCGTATTCACATCTGGCGAATAACCATGGTTATTGTGTTGGCCGGTTGTCCAATAATTTCTGGGATCATAAATTTAAATTATCTGTTGCGGTAACTTTATATCAACAGCGTCAGCAGCAGCAGCAACAGAGCAGAACAATTCACGGTCGTACACAGAAACAAAAGTTTGGGGTACATTTTGCAAGAGGTAGAGCATTTTTTCCAATATTTGTACAAGCCCGGTATGGAGTTTTGTGTTCAGGTACAAAGAGCTATAGAGCAGAAGTCGCGTGACTGTTGTCTGGGGCCAATAATTTCAAAGGGATCCAGCTGGGAGGAGAGGTATCGAACGGAGGAAACACTTTAATTCTTACTATATTTGATATACTCGTATATTAAAAGTATAAATAATCCAGTGAAAATTATCGAAATAACTTTGAAATTTTTTGGGAGGACGTTTAAAAAAACTTTGGGGGTACTTAAGCCCCCATCGTAGCGTTGGCTTGGCTACGCCCGTAGCAACACTGGCTGCTTACCGAGAACAACAGAGCAGCAAAAAGTGAGTAAAGTTAAATAAATTACTCTGCTACTGCTGGGTGCTCGGTGCTGGGCGCGTTGCAGCATGTAGCCCGCCCCATTCGTCAGTTTACCACACGCGTCGGTATAAACAACGTCGGCAGTCTGGCAATTAATTATTATTATCTGAAAGCGCATAAGAACGTAAACCGTTAGTTGCTCTTTTTAACTGATATTCATTGAATTAAAATATTTTCACAACATTCGTCAAATTTATCTATTTGTAAGCATTTAAATCAACTGCACAAAAAACATTAAAATTTAAAATTTATGTTTAAAATTTATGTACATATATGTATATGTACATACTATGTACATACGTACATACATACTTCTTACTGCGAACGTTTTTAATAATTAATTAAGTGAAGGACTTAATTAGCTTGAGAGTTTCCAAGTAACATCTGAATTATATTTATCCATATTGTTGTGGTTGTAATTCGGTTTTTGTAGTTGTTGTAGTTGTTGTTGGGTGTCATTAGTTGAACTTCTAACTGTTCATTAAATCAATTAATCATTAGTTGAAATTTTGCTTTGTTCCACGTACAAAGACCAGGTTGGATCTAAAAGCAACGGACAATGTTCATTTTTTTTTATATAAGGACTTGATTTATATTAAATAAATAAATAATTAAATAAAAACAATTAATAAATTGCTAGTTTAATCTTTCTCCATCAAGCTGAGAAACTCAGAACGAGAAGAACATGACAGACTCTTGCAAAGACTTCATGGTTTTGAGAATTCGGCATAGTCGAATTTGTTATTGACATTGACTTAATGCAAAAGCAATAATTTTTTTGTTTTCTTATTTAAAATTTTGCTATCGTCAATAAATCTGTTACATTCGTAAAGCAATTTTTTGCTTTTGTAGGTTTATAATAATTTAGCTTTTATGTTACTAAATTTGTTTCGATTCATTAAACGCTTCTTTGAGTAATTTGAGTTAATTCAAGTGATTTATTTTGTTCTTATTTTTCTTAAGGTATTAAACGAATTAGTTTTGGGTAATTTAAGAAAATTGCAATTTTTCTTTGTGCACATTTTATTTCGATTTCGATGTTCAGTTTGTAGATTTTTGAAGACGTTGAATTTTCCTTGATTTCATTCCATTTTCTCCTTAATTTAAGTTGATTTATTTTATTTGCGCTCGCTTCTTTCGCTGTCTGTGCCTTTTCTGTTGACTTCTATTAACAACAGCGTCTCTTATTCTGCGCTGTTGAACGAACGCTACCAAACAAAAGTTAAGAAAAAAAAACAACAAAAACAAATAACTTAGCAATAAATGTTTCAGCTCCGAAATTGATTTCTTTTAAATTGCATTTTTGCTGTGACTGGCACACACTTCAGTCTGCAGTCTGCAGTCTGCAGTCTTCAGTCTTTTCTTTTATCTTTTATCCATTACTTGTGCCATTTCGCGTGCGACTCCAACCACACCCCCACCCCCTCCCCTTCCCCCTCTACAATAATTTCTTATATGGATTTAAAATTCTTGGCCGTGATCAGCGCTCGATGAACGAGGACAAATAATGAAATTGTTTCTCTTTATATTTCAGATGGCGAAATCTTGCGTGTTCTGGTGAATAGCTCTGCTCAGATCAAATGCGACGTCGGATCCAGTCTGCCGGACGACAAGGTTCTGCTCGTTGTGTGGTACAAAAATAATCTTCCAATTTATAGGTACGTCTTTTTGTCGCGTAAGTGCTTTCGTAAGGCAACAACAAACAAAAAGAAAGAAAGAAAGAAAGAAAGAAAGTCCAACCAATTTACCAATCATTGGATTACCTTTGAAAGGTTATGGCTTTTGCTATTTTATTCTATCGCAATGAATATATATGAATATATAACATACGTAAATTTGCTGCATTGCATCTTTCGCACTAATTCATTGCTTTCGCTTCTCTTCACTCAGTTACGATACAAGAGGTGCTCATGCGGGCACACCGTCCCATTGGCGTGACGAAGAAGTGCTGGAGGATCGTGCAGTCTTTCGAACTCATAAAGAGCCCGCTGAACTCATAATAAATCCGGTCAAAGTAAGTGGTCTTGCACTCCATTTTAATCAAGTAATGATATGATTTTATTTATCAGTAAATCAGTAATCAGTAAAAACCAAATTAAAGATTAAAAGATCCTCGAGATTTTAACGCTGAATTTTCTAAATTTTGCTACTTCATGTTTTCATTGTTGCAGGAAAAGGATGCGGGTAACTTTCGCTGCAGGGTAGATTTCAAATTGTCACAAACTAGAAACAGCAACGTCAATTTAGAAGTTGTTGGTAAGTGATATTTTTGTTTAGTTTTATACGATATTGGCAGACATTGCAAGGAATATGCAATGCACACAAGCACACACACACACACACACAAGTATACCACTTTATGGTGACCATAATAATTTATTCGAAAATGCAGTAGAATTATTTGGAATTTTCATTTACGTACCTACCTGCCGACCGCAAAGAGCCACCCTCGTAAAACTGACACGCCGCACACAGAAACCAATTATAATTTTTAATGAAATTCGGAAATATTTATTCGTGTTGTTTCTATTTTTTATTTGAATTATTTTTGATGGAAGTGTATTGAAAATTGCAAATATTTTTTGCAATCAAAATAAATCTGTCTTATTTTGATTAACTTGTGCACTCATGTATTCATACGTAATGCTTATTCAGCCAGAGCTGACATTTTAAAGTTTGCAAAAATTAAGTTATTAAATGTTTATGGAAAGAATGAAGGAATGCGTGAGTCTCCTAATCCTATAACTTCGCATCTACCAAACTACTATAAAAGCAAATAATTTTCATCGTAATCGTAATAATTCGTAATAATCGTGGTCTCGCGTTTCGTGCTGCCCATATTCGAGTTGATAATGTGTGAGTTTTCTTATCTTATGCACACGTATCGGTAATAACATTTTAAGCACAGCAAACTTCAACGCTTTGTGGAACGCCTTTATTTGCATTTAATTGTTTCTGATTGCGGTAATTTTCCATTATAAAAATTTAAATATTTTCGCTCAGTATGTGTGTGCGGCAGCATTGGGATAATAGCAATAACAACAACAACGATAACACCGAAACCAACATAAACAAAATTTTCAATTTTCCATTTCACTTGTTTTCAAACCAACGATTTTCCTAAGCCACAATCTGCGGCATAGTCATTCAAACACACACACACACACACACACACACACACACACACACACACACACATTTGAGCACGTGCACGCTCGCACACACAACCACATGCATCATATACAAGCTTTTTCTAAAAAATAAAAAAGATTAAGTTTAAAGTATGCAAGTTTTTTTTTGAAAAAAAAAAGTAATTGCCAAAAAGAGGGCGGTCCCCGACCACGCCTTCCCGATTGTGTGTCAGTCCTTTTCAGTGAAAATAAATTAGTTTTGTAATTATTTTTCGAAAAATGAACACACGCTGCGTCCGTGTTTGTTTCGCAGTGATTTTGGGAGGGCGTATTTGTTGTATTTGTTTATTTACTATACGAGTATTATTCATTGATTGACACGAAATTCGATTAAATTTTTTCCACATTAACTTTGTATTTATTTTTGTACATCGAAAACAAGAGTTTATTTATTTCATCATCATCATTCGTTCATTGCGTTCATTTTTTGAATCAATGTTAAAAAACGTGTTCAATTTTAATTTGCTTGGATTTTATTTACACTTTTACTGCTTTTTGTTTATTTAATTAAATTTTTTCGTTATATCTTTCTCTTTTTTTATGTTCTCTTGTAAATGAGAATGTTCTCTTCTAATTTGAGTTTATCGAGTTCAGTTTAGTTATTTAATATCTTTACAAAGTTCATTTCAGTTTCACAACAACTCAAACAACGTGTTCATTTTCGCGTCGACGAGTGTCACTTTTAATTCAACTCAGTTCATTATCTCATCATATTTACTAAATAAATGTTCTTAAATTAAATTAACTTAAAGTAAAATGAATTATAGAAAACGCATAATCAGAAATGAGTTAATTTCATTTAAGAACATTTATTTAATGTGTTAGATTTAACATAATTCAATTGAGTGAAATTATTTGTGTTCGTTGAGTTCATTTTCGAGTGGAGGAGTTCATTCCATTCAACCATAGTTCATTATTTTATGATGTTCACTTGAAACAATTTTTCTGAAACGTTAAAGACAAGATTTTGGGTTTTCTTAAATTTTCTGAAATAAATTAACGCATGCATTGATTATAATTCATTTAAATTTGTGTTCATCGCGTTAATTTTACACATTTCTGAAAGCTTCATTTTTTCTCTTCTAATTCATTCGCTGTAGTTATTTGTTAAGTTATTTTAAATACGTCAGATTTGTTAAGATTAACTTCATGAATTTAATGAGTTCATTGGGCTCATTTGGACACTTTTAGCCTCTTTCTGTCTTTCTGAAATAAATCATAATTTTCCGTTTCTCTCTCTTTTTAGTGCCGCCCCAACAACCGATCATTTTTAATGAACGTCGTCTGCGCATCGAGTCCCGGGCAGGTCCTTATGAGGAGGGCGGCAGTCTTGAAGTCACTTGCGTGGTTTATGGCGGTAAGTTCTTAGGCTGACTGATAAGATTTAAATTGTATCCGTTTCTCTTTTCGATGAACTCGAACTCGTGTGTACACTTAAAAGAAAATAGAAAATAGAAAACAAAACCAGAAAAAAAATTACGTTCGAATCAAAGATGACACGAGCTCAGTCTTGTGTGTCACACAAACGTGACAAATGACGACCTGTTTTCTGAGTGACTGCGAAGAAATATGGTAGACCCTTTTTCGCCCCCTGCGTTTTACGTGCGCCAACGACACGGCACGACACGATAAATCCTCGAGACTATCGTAAATTGAAATCTCGTGCAAACAAACGTGGCCGCAACGAAACAAAAGCAACAAAATTAATGAATATAAACTTCAATAGTTGCCAAAAGTCGAAAAAAAGAAAGAACGACAAAGAACAAAAAAAAAAAATTAAAGCAATCCAAATGAAAAATTCACAACAAGCACAACGACAACAACAAGAAAAACAACCAAAGCGGCAACAAAACAAAACAAAACAAATGGAAGCTAAACGAATCAACGGAGTGGTCACAAATCCGCTAAAGCTCGCGAAACAAAGGAATAAGGCATGAGAAATTCTGAGAAATTCTGTGAAGCTTGCAAGAAGAAAAAGCACCGAAAAAAAGCAAAGGCAACAACAACTACAATAACACAATAAATTGCTCAATTACAATTGTACAGTTTTAGTTGTTTGGGGAAGGATCAGTTGGTTTGTGCCGGTCAGTGTGGCCAATAAGACAAAGCAACAACAACAACAACACGACAGCGACGAGCAGCTCGATAGCAAGACTGTCACGCGAATCAAGCGGTCGCGGACGAAAACGCGGAAGAACACAAAAGACCTCCAGAGCAGTCGAAGAATAAAAGCTAACACGTTTGTTGAGGATATGGTTTAGTTGGGGAGGGGAGGGTAGAGGGGGTGCGTGGTCCTCCAGTGGGGTGAAAACCAATCTAAGAGCAAAGTCAAAACATTTGATATGATTTTGCAGTGAAAACAGACAAAATGAGCGGCGAACATTTCCTTTGAAGTATTAAAAATAATCCATAAAATAAAGCAACACTTTTATTTTTATAGCCCACGAAATTTTTTTCTTGTCCTCAAGAAATATTTTGCTTCAAAAGAAACTTTTTGCTTCAGAAGATTTAGCCCGAAATGAAGAATTTGACTTCTTTTTACTCCATTTTTGTAATATCTTTTGGTTGGTTTCTTTCTTTCTTTCTTTCTTTGTTCGCTGTTATTGTTGTTGTTGTTGTTATTGTTGTTGTTGTTGCACTGTTGTGTTGTTTCTTGCTGTGTCGTTGGACTCTGAGAGTAAAGAAGTTTCGCTCCCAAATTTTTTTAATTGAATTTTTTGCCATATTTATGTTGATGTGAAACATGCATGAATGCATCATCGTGCATGTGCACCGGCAATACATAGTGTGAGTTGATTTACTGTTTGCATGTGCATGTTTCCGTGTGTTCGTGCTATTTCTTTTGCATCGAAAGAAAAGTGTTTCTGCAAATTGACATATTAAACTTTTATTATAAGAGAAAGAGTGAAAAATTTTACTATAAGACGTTTTACTTAAGAGAAGAAAGGCGCTTTATTGGTTTCATGACGTTTGAACTCGGTGGATTAGCTCGGTTTAATTTTGCAACCAATAAACGTTGGCAACGTGCATCCTGGAAGCCAAATTTTCTAACTTGTATGTTGAAAAAGAGTATATGTAAAGTGTATAAAGTATTTATAAAGTATTATAAAGTATTTATTAAGTAAATTTTATTAAGATAATATAAAGTATTGTATATAAATAAAAAGTCTTCGACCTGATGACATTGAAATTCGAGCTTTTCTATAGTTCCACCCTCGTCGCTGGGAAGAATTTACCATATTTCTCAATTATGAGACAGGATTCTTTCATCTATTTAACCATTTATTCATTTTAGATCATGGCCACAATGCGTGTTCCCAGTTTTTCTCCCTCTCTTTCTCTCTCTCTCTCGTGCAAGAGTTTGCACATGCAGAGCCTTGACCCAAAATCATTTACTCGTCGGTCTCTTCATGCCATGGCTTTTTTCACAGCGTTATGAAAGCTTACCATGTGTCATATACGCGTACTCATGTGTATGGAAATGTACATATATCTATATGCATACATATGCATATGCTAGTATACATTTATGTTTGTTGTTAGTGTTTTTGTTTGAGCTATTTTTTTTTTTTTTTTGTTGCGTTGTTCTTCTAGCATTAGCATTTTTGTAGATCTTGTCCTGGTAACCTAATTTTATGCAAAACATAGCAACAACAACAAAAGCAGCAACACAAAAAGAAGAGAAATAATTTTGCAACCAACCAGCAACAACAATAATAACGCACATTGCTTACTCTTTCAAACATTGAAAACATTTTTCAACAGTATTCATGAAAAGAATTTTTTTTGGAGCGAAAAATTTTATAATTTTTTTTTTTTTTTTAAAACAATACATACATAAGTTAATGAAAACGCTTTTTAATGAAATCAGAGTAAGAGCAATTTTTTATGAAAGATTTTGAAACTTTTACGTATTGAAAAATGTATCCAAATAGAATCGACACTTACAGTTATAAATTTTGTATATATGTATGTACATATTTTGAAAAATATAAAAAATTTTTTTTTTAAATCTCACAAAATTTCTTGTTGTTAAAAGTAAAAAACAAATAGCTAAGGTTTGCGTTGGCATTTGCGAGAAATTAATGTTCTCTAAATTTATTACAGAATTCTCAACATAGTTTTTCTAAAACATTAAAATTCCTTAGAAATCATTTACTAATCGATTTCAAGTTTGTTTACGAACAAGTTGTTTTGTTTTCTTTTTGCTCTTCAACAAACTCTCTTTTACTCTCTCTCTCTCTCTCTCTTAAATTTCTCCTCCCTCCCCCTCACTTCCCTTTCGCTGATTTCTCATGTCATTTGAACGGTTCATTAGACTTCTGAAGAAATCTAATGGACAAAGCCTGGCAAAGCTTTTAATGGCAAAGTCATTGCTTTTGTTGTTATTGTTTTTTTTTGTATTCTTGATTACAGCTGTACCTTTTACACGTTCTTTAGTTTTTTCTCTTTTTTCATTTTAAATTTTAGTCGACTGCCCGCCCGTCTTCCGGATTGTGCTCGCATGTAGGTACCATCATACACGCGCTTTTACGATACTTTATACAGTTTCCTGTCACGCTCGTTAATTGTTCTTTTTGCATTATTCCAATTTGATTGTGTTCAGGTCGTAATAATTGCAATTGTTTACTCTACGCTGTTGTTAAAATGTCGTAATACTATAATGGTATAATTTATTGATACGCCCGGCAGCAATAGTTGCGTTTTCTTGAATTCGTTTCGTTCGCTTTCGACTCAAGTCAGGTCAATTTTGAGTTTAGTCGGTGCTCAGACTCGGCAGACGGGCATTTAAATAATCTAAGGAAATATTAAATGTGTCTCGATTGTGTGCAGAAACTCAAATGAAAGCTGGTAATGCCGCTAACTGGTTAGATTTTTTTTTAAATTGGTTTGGTTTGGTTTTGTATTAAATAAGTTTTTTTAAAAGTGGTATCAACCCATTTCTTGATCAAATGGAGGCAATGATAAGAAATGTTTATACTACTGAACCAATCTTCGTATTTTTATACAATTTAGACATTGATTTCTTTCTTTCTTTAGACATTAGACATTTACATTTTTTTACATTTAGAAATTAATTTCTTTGAAATCTTTATATTTCCATATCGATCTTTTTCGAACTTCTAATTTTTATACAATTTAGGCACCAATTTCTTTAAAATCTTTATATTTCCATATCGATCTTCTTCAATCTTCGTATTTTTGTACGCAATTTAGACACCAATTTCTTTAAAATCTGTATATTTCTGTACCGATCTTCTTCGATCTTCTTCTTTTTATACAATTTGGACATTAATTTCTTTAAAATCTTTATATTTCCATATCGATCTTCTTCAATCTTTGGATTTTTTATACAAGTTAGACAATGATTTCTTTAAAATGTTCATGATTTTCTCCAAGAAAATGTGCCTATCCATATAATTATATAATTATACAATTATTATCCATAATAATTAATTAATAATTAAAATTATAATTATTATATTATATAATTATACTATGGTTAAAATACAAAACTGTAAATAACTCGGAATAAAAAATAGACTTAACACTTTCGAAAACAACGGCTCAAATAATAGAAGAAGGTTAATTGTTCATTCGATTATTGTGTTCTTCAGCGACCGATTTGCCTTCTTTGTGTCACTATTATTGCGTTTATGTTACATCACGAGATAGTCTTTTTTCACAAAGTAAATTTATATCTGAGAGTTCTACTCTTTCTCGGCAAAAATCATTTGGAATTTTTTCTTTATCTCGTGACAAAAAAATAATTTTAGTAGTAGTTAATTCTTCGAGAAGAAAATATGATTTTAAAAGAAAAACACTGATAATTGGTATTCATAGAAAACCCGAGCCGACAAGTACGAGTATTTAGGTATGCCGAGAAGAGCTTTTAGAAAACCATTAACTTCTGACGATAATTTCACAAAAAAGTCGTGTTTAGCGCAGAATAAAATCATGATGTCTCGAAAACCGAAAAACCGAATTTCCTGGGATCGGAGTCGTACTCGTATTAGTCGACATATCTCATTAACCAGACTTGTTTAGCATAAATTCTCAGTCGAATTAGAAAACAGCCTGTAAAAATCCTTTGGAAACGACTCTTTGGTCTCTGATTTTGGATTTGTCGAAGAGTATAACTAAAGATCTGTCTAAAGATTCCATTCAAATGACTAAATATATGACGGAAATACTATATAGAATAAATAAACTATATTCCGACGCACATGCACACAAGCATGCATATTTTTTCCTCGATGTTTTTCAGTTTTCAGCAGTACCATTAACATTAACAGTTACGATGACAAACGCAGTAAACAGTACAAGGACAAATGCATTAAACAGTAAAAGCTTTTACGTTAATTAGTCTCTAAAATATTAGGAAAAAAGGAAAAAACTATTCGTATTTAGAATTTAATGACGTTATTTTTCTAATAACGCAAATTAACATTAAAAACCTATTTTGTTTTTTTTTTTTCTCTAATTAAGCAACGGTAGCGTATAAAAAGAATAGCACGCAAAAAGTGTTTAGGCCTAAATTGCCAGGTAAAATGCATAAAAATAAGAACAACAAAAACAAAAACAACAACAGAAAGCAGAACAGCCTACAACATTTACTCATAGCTTTTGCGTGTGCTTAGAACAAAAGATCAGAGGCTCAAAGGGTTAGAAGTTGAGAGGTTAGGGTTGTTTTGTGCTGTGGATTGGTTTCTCGAATTCGAAAAACGAACAGTAGAAAAGCACATATTTTTTAAATCACTTCGTTCATTCATTCATTCATTCATTCATTCCTCGAAGGAGTTTCAACTTAGTCCAATTTTTTTTTAAAGGAAAGGAACAGAGAAATACCCTCCTAAATGCGCCGCCACTGCTGGTCGTTTCTCCTTATTGTATTACCAGAGTAATAAACGAGAATTATTTAAATTTTTATTACTCAATGTTGTGAAATAATTTCCTCTAGTTTTTGTGTTTCTTGTTGTTGTTGTTGTTGTTGTTGTTGTTATCCTTTTTGCCATTAGTGTACTCCAGCAAGTTCGGCGACTTATAAAGTGACTACTACCATACTTTATTTTTTCCAATATTTGCACAACATTTTGTTGAAGTTGTTGAATTTTTTGTTTGTAGTTGTTGTTGTTGTTGTTGTTGTTGTTGTTGTTGGTGCAAAAGATTCACAAAAGCAAAGATTCCGACGATTGTATGTCGTCATACATGCATAGCTTCCAAAATGATCATTGTTATCATCGTCATCAGTAAATAAAATATCGGTAAAATAACTTGATAAAATTATTTAACGAAATATAAATAATTTAACGAAAAAATAATATTAAAAAAAATTATATTAATACGTATATAAATCGTCACATCATCAATAAATATAGATAGTAAGTGATAGATTAAAAAGCAGTTTAGAAATTGAGAAAATATTTAAATGCAAGAAAATGTGAAATTTTGTCTAAATTCAACAAAAAAAAAAAAATCTACTTCTCTTCATTGTATTAACTTTTTATTGTATTTCTATTTATACTACGAATACTCGTATAAATGATATTTTATAATAATACTACCAATCAATCATCATTATCTCTATGGCATAATCACTTACCTTCTCTACATCTGCTGTCTGTTTCCGTCTCTGTAGGTATTCCATCGCCGACCGTGACCTGGTTGATGAATGGCCAAATACAGAACAGCATTGTCGACTATACCTACGACGGCAGCATCAATAGCAAGCTGGTAGTCCGAAATCTGTCGCGCGTTCACCAGCATGCGGTCTACACTTGTCAGGCTAGCAATTTCCACAAGAAATACGTGTCTACAAACGTCACCATCGAGCTGTATTGTAAGTAAGCTCAGGCGTAATCAGTTGATGAATGAGAAGGGATGAAAGTCGTAAATGCTTGCATAAGATTACTTTCTAAATGAACGAACTGATGGATGAATTAATTTGTGATTGAGCAATTTTCTGAGGAAATTTCGTCTTGGCCATTTTTAGCTCTGCCATCGTACTCTTTTGGCGTTTCTTGGCTATTTAACCAGTTGTTAAATAACTAAAAAGTTTTCTTATTTATTTAGTTTAACCAATAGTATCATATATGTAGGTACGTGTGTATGCAAGCTTTACAAAATTTATCATCTCACTTTAAAAGTATTGTTGTTTGTTCACAAATCATTTACGCGTGACCTGCTCTCAATAAAACCGCGTAACGCTTGCTAATGATTAGGATTGGAAATAATCATGTATCAACTAAATATACCACTAAATACAGCAACGCTAGTACACGTATGTGTGTGTGTGTGCGCACCGGTGTGAGTAGTTTTCGTATTAGTTTTGAATAATTGTGCAAGACTCGCGGGATTTTTGGTTACTAAAGCGCATAGCGTTACATCATGATTGAATGCTTATGCGTCGACTGGCATCGGATTAACTAAATATTTGCCAATTATTTCTAATAAACCTGACCGGATAATGCGGGCATGCGTTACGGTAATGCATTCTAAGGTTTCTAAGGCTGAAATATCGTATATTATGGCAGGATGCGGGATGCGGGATTGAGTTGGAGTCCGTGTGCGTATGGGTTAAAGGGATTAAATAACGTACATAGATAAGTGTTGTTTCAAATTTGAACTGGGTTCAACTGGTCACTCTGTTGCTATCAGCCATTGCTTAGCAACGAGAATTTAATTAAATTTAGTTACTATCACAGAATAATTTCCGGTTGTGCGGTTGTTGGCAATGTTTTAATATTATAGTTTATAGGCCTGTTAAATTTCATTTCAGTTTTCTTAACCGTAAAACTATGTATATAAAATTATCAATTAAATCTATGTACATATGTATTTTGATTTATTACAAACTAATATAATTAATATTTTTGCTTATTTCACATAAAATATTATGTTAATAAAACAAAACATTTGAAGCCACCAAAACCCAAAATAAAAGAAAACCAGCCGCAACGTATAGAACCAATGTTTTTGATTTAATATTCATAATAATGACTATCTAATGATAATTAAAAAAATATACAAAATTAAAAAGGAGCGTAGAATAAAATCTCAAGCTCGCCGGTTTGCAATAATAACAAAACAAGCACAAAGCCGCACAACAAATGTAATAGCAACAACAACAACAACAACAACAACAGCAGCAACAACAACAACAACAACAACAACAGCCGCAGCAACGTCGCTATCGACAGAATCAATCGAATTAAGTAAATGAAAATGGAAACGTTAATAAATTGAAATGCAAAATCATTTTAAATATTTAATATTTATTGATGTTTTTGGACCTATCAAACAAAATCCATTCATGTGTGCATTCAGGAATACATACATTCAGTCATATCATCGCATTCTGAGATAATATTTAATTATGAAATTGCATTTAAATATTAATATAAATTTTACTCTCGCTCTTTCCATCGTGAGATTTCATCATTTTATAGAAATCATGAGACTTTTCCAACACTTTCTAAATCGATTCGAAACTTTGTAGATTCAAAAATGACAGAGAAAAAAGTCTTCTCAGAAAATCAAAGTTTTCATGCCAGTTTTCTATAATGAATGTTTTGTAGCAGGAAGCCGAAAAGACCGGAAGTCAGCTCGTCAATGCAATCATGAGTACTATAAAAATGTGTTAATTATGTGTGTGTGTGTGTATAGTTTGAAAACGTTTGTGGCCAATTAACGCCTCAACACGTTTATTAGCAATTTATTAGCCATTGATTGTGAAAAAATTAGGTACACAGGAACATACACACACGCTTGTACACACGCTTGTACACTCGTCAACGTAATCCGGTAGAAGATTTCAATTTTAAAGTGTTTTTTTTTTTTTTTTGAAGCTGATAAAATCTTTTGAATATTTTATACAATTCCATTCAGTGTCAAATAAAATCCAATTAAATTTGTATACAAAATATCGTATGTGTGTGTGTGTGTGTGTGTGTGTGTGTGCGTGCGTGTACACCAGAGCGTATATCCATCCTCTTCTCATGCGCATTGATTGAAAAATTGCCAACATCAACATTTCTCCTTTCTTTCTTTCTTTCTTTCTTTCTTGTAACAATTTCATTTTCCAATTTTAATTGTTGCTTTTGTGCAGTTTAATTGAGTGCTATATCATTTTATCTGCGTTTATCCCGCTGTTTAAAAAAAAAACCGGATTAATTTCATTGCGGAAAAAGTGTGTGCGTGTGTCGGTGTGTCTTTTGTGAATGAATGAATGCTTTTTCATATCTCTCTCTATCTCTCCCTCTCGTTTTCTGTTCTTGTTTGTCTCTTATAATTGGCGCATTTATTGTATTGCAGTGCGCCCTCTACTGGTCGAAATCTCATTTAACAATCAACCGATGTCTGCCGATCGTAAATACGAAATCGAGTGCCAGGCGATTGGCTCGAGACCGCCGGCGAAGATTACCTGGTGGATGGGCCAACTGGAGGTACATGGACACAGTCAGAAGGTTTGTGTGCCATCAGTCAATCAGACAGCTTATATAGTATACCATACAATCAATCAATCAATCAAAGAAAAATTGCTTATATATTTAATTTTCTTTAATTTTTTTCCACAATTTTTTCGTCCATTCTTCTCCGTTCAGGTCTCGGAAGACGGCAACGTTAGTGTTTCGCTGCTTACAATTACACCAACACGCGAGGATCATGGCAAGGCGCTATCCTGTCGCGCCACCAACGAATTGGTGCGCAATGGAATTCGAGAGACAGCGATGAAATTGAATGTTTTCTGTAAGTAAAAAGACGTACCAATAAATGTCAAAGAATAGCTTAAAGATGACAGTTGAACAAATTATAGAATTTCACTTATGAATAGCTTTTAGTCACCTCAACAGGCACCACTGTCGTGCCACTGCAATTTGTGTATGTTAGCACTGAAAATTTTATCTGATACACAAACCTCTTAGCTCATTGCAACTGATGTGAGCGTACAACGACACAAGTCACTTTAAGAACAAGTGAGCTTTTGAATACGAATTGTGGCAAAAAAGTGACTTTTCTTCTGACAAAACCACGACGAGTGACTCGGTGAGCTTGTGAATAAGCGTGCAAGTAATTTCAGCAGAGGCTCATTCTTTGTAAAGGAAGAAAAGATATTCGCACGATTCTAAATAGACTGTATCGTGTTACATCATGAAGGAAACGTGTTTTACGCGCGTTAAGAGCAAAATATGTCTGTCTAACGGCTTAAGTCGAATTTAGTTTCGATCATCGGTAACCATTCTAGAAGGGTTTTTTCGATTCTCGTTTTAAAGTTCACCCCAATTTTATCCGTTTTGTATTATTTCCAGTTTTGAAAGGCTTACATTTTTTGAAATAAGTTTTGAAGTTCTTCTCTTTTCTAACTCAGAAATTTTCTAAAAATCATCAATCTATATATTTTTATATTTATATATTTTCTCATTATTAATTTACTTCTATTTTCTGCAATATTTTTAAATAACAGTTATTTGTATTGTTGATATTGTGGACGAGCGTTCGATTATTTATAAAGAATTTCTTAGTTAATACTATTCGTAATTGACTGTTATTGGAATTAAATCAATTCTAAACGGAGAAAATTCCTGCTAAAACGAAAATTTTCATCAATTTCAATTCGTCTGTAGCAATACTTGAAGTTATTTTTAGAATGTAAAAAGGAAAATATATTTTAAAAAACACAATCCATAAAGAGAACCATAAAGATCTCGATTGATGATGATGATGATGATGATGGGAATTATGCTTTGTTTCAATTTAAATTGGCCTAAGTAATTTTTATTGAAATATTTTGTAATACAACAACACACAAGAACAGCAACAAAGGAAAAACAACAACAACAACAACTATTTCTCTAATAAGAGTAAAACTAGAATTCTTTGCTTATTTTCAATTTAAATGAATGAAGAATTTTAACTCTTCAGCGTGTTTAAGTATGTGTGTGTGTGTGTGTGTTTGTGTTTCTGTTTAGTCGAGTGTGCAGAGTGCTTACAAAGGAACACACACACACACACACAGCCTCTTAAATCTTTTATGATAATAAAAAGATATGCGGCAATTGAAATTCTTCTCTAATGTTTCGTTGGAATTTATGCCCTTAGCTAACACAAACACATGTAGCAGCACACTTGCCGACACACACACACACACACACACACAAACACAAACATGTCAATATATGTACACTAACGCATGTTAAGAAGTGTTCATGCAACAAATAAATGCTTTACTTTTGTTTTTCTAAGGTACAGTATAATCTCGAGAAGCGTAACTACTTAACCCTCGTCAGACGGTAGCCATTTAAAGCGCTAAGAGGCCAAACTGATTCAATGAAAAACTGTTTTGGGGATAATTTTTTCTAACATATCTCAATATTTTCGAATGTACGAACGAGATTAGAAATTCAGTTATTTTTCGATACTGAAATCTTTACTTGATAATTCGAACTCATATAATTTATATCTAATTTTTGCTTATTTAACAAGTCCATCCGAAACCAATGGGCTTTTTTTATTCTTTACGCTCTTTATCAAGAACAAATTGTACGAATTGGTGAAGATTAGTATTAGAAGATTAACCTAGAAGAAGGTACTATGTAGGCTATACACCTATTTGTCACTTTCTTGCTTTTTTACTATAGATATTTTTCAAATAAATGCATTTATTTTAATTAAAAATGCATTCATTAATTTCTTTAAATTGTACACAAACCCATTATTTTGGACTTATTATGTACTTTATATGCTACTATAATATTTTGTTCATAATCATCATTAAAAGCTCTTTATATTTATTTATTTATTTAATTCTCCAACCGTTGCTTCCCAATGCAACCACCCGCGTTCTAGGAATAGCTACCGATACGAGGGTTATCTGTATTGGCATATGGCAGTGTAAATAGCTCTGTGCGTGTGTGCTTTTCATTGGCTTCACTATCAGTGACCATAACAATGAAACAATAACAGAAGTAATAACAGAGCTGGCAAAATAATGCAAAAGTGTCGCCCGCTCCTTCTTTGTGGCTGCTGGCAAAGAAAACACACTTGCACACTCACACCTACCAACACATTGTGGTCACACACACACTTACACACATAGTCACATCTACGGGAAGCCTGCAATCTGCTTTTTTAAAGCATGCAACCAAACTTAAGGTCCTTCAATGCATCAACTTAACTTTGTGTTAATGTTTGGTCGGAAATATAGTGCAGCACGACTGTAGACTGCACCCACGACTTGGCGTGCATTATAATCTGTCTTGCATCATGCATGTTTGCGGCTATTTGATTAAGCCTAAAATTTCAATTAAACTTGAATAATGAGTGAGTCCTTGTTTGAATAAAGTCATTCCTTAGACAGAAGGCAGCTTTTTGGCTATAAATGGTTACGTGGCCACGATGGTCACTTACTTGGAAGTTTGTTTATAGTCACTCAAAGCGTCACGAACGCGAACAACAACAAGTTTATGCTGAATTTGTATTTGTCTTTGTATTTGTTTTTCTTCTCATAAGAACTCGTTCGGTAGTGATTTATTGCCGGCCATAAATTACAAAATGGCATGCGAAAGTTTTAAAGTTTAAAGGAATTGGTTGCTTGGAAGGGCTTGGAATCGCTCCGGGAAGGGGAGGTTGGCGCAGGAAGTAGAAGCAGGTAGTTGATCAGGAAGTCATTCTAAAGGCGACAAAGGTTTATTTTATTTTTTTTTTATTCTTTTTGCTGGTTACACACAAGTTGTAAATGTTCTTGTTGTATTCTTCGTTGTATAACGTACATAAGACGTATGCAGGTAGAGAAAAAGTCTTGAGAAGTCTTAGCAGGCTTCTGGCATTCATTCACTTTCTTATTGATTTCTTTTCCTCACTTGAGCCTTTTGGCCTTCAACGGATCCTGTTCGGAGCAACTATTTCTTACGGAATTGATGATTTCACCAAAACGGCCCGGAAAAGCAATGACCCGAAAAATTCTTCTTATGATTGTGCATTTGTCTGCAAAATCTTGTCGCATTTTATTCTTGAGGACAAGAAGATTTTCTAGCATGTCGACAGTATTTTTTTTTTGCCATCTTTTTTCTCTGATGACTCTGCGAAAACGGAGAAGGAGAGCAGAGAGCAGATTTCTTGTGATCGATCCTTTGCTGCCTTTATGCGGCTACGACTTACAAATAATTTCAAATTTAATTTAATATAAAAAATTTAAAAAAGAAATGCGCTTTCTGCTTTCTTTAAAATTATTAATTTTGAAAATTTCTGTTTTAAATTAATTTTTAATTTAATTTTTTATTAATTAATTGATTTTGGATACGATTTACAGTATCCGGTTGTATATCAGACTGAACAAGTGCTTACCCCAAAACGTCCTTCTTACGTGATTCTGCTTTGAAAGGCGAAAGGAAAAGTTTTGTTCCTTTTTTCTCAAGAGGAGAATGCTAAATATACTTAAATCCTCTAATTTTAATGGATTGTTTGCGGTATGTTGTACGCCTTTAGGGCTTATTAAGGCTCCACTAATTTTACTTTAATGGTTTTTTGATGTTTTTAAAGCCTTATTGGCATTTAAATGAAGCATTTGAACGAAAGAATGAAGGACAACTTTACATTGTTAGTTGTAAAATTGGAAAATTATTTAAAATGTTCTCTTTTTCTGTAGAAAATTAAGGAAGACTTCAGTTAATTCAATGGAAGACTTCCATTTACCCTAATATATCCAAGAAAGAGACATATTCACATTTAAAATAATGCCAAAGTTATAAACAAAGATAATAAAAATCAATTTTAATATCGTACATCATAATATCGTAAACTTATAATATACATTTTAAGTCTCTCTCATTATTTTTTTCCTCTTTTTTCCTCTCCTTCACGCCTTTTTGCAGTTATTCCAACATTGCAATTGGATTTGGGCTCAAATTTGAATCCTGAGGACATCGAAGAAGGTGACGATGTTTACTTTGAATGCAAAGTCCACGCAAATCCCGCTGCGTATAAAGTCGTATGGAAGCATAACGTAAGTACAACTTCTTTCGTACGATAAACGGTTTGATTGTCTTGAGAGAGGATTGAAAGCTCAGTGCATGCATTTTAGGAATATTTCTCTACATGTGTACAAATTGTGTACGTGAAGGTACGCAGTCATCAAAGTACTCGTATCAAATTGAAGCTCAAGATTTGATCTATTTACGATAACAAAAGAGTTCAAAACTTATCGATTTTTGGCCGCCATTTCGACAATTCAGCCCTCAGAGACTTTAGTTTGGTTGTCGAAGATGACACAAATAGCTCGACGGAAAGTAATTCGTAGCGCACGCAAAGGTTGTCGCCTATACTGAAGGATATTTTGAGAAATAAATCACAATTAGACCCATAAAATATCTTTTCTTGCCTGAAATCTTGTTCTTGATACTGTTTACTTTTGGGTATTCTTGGATCAAACTCTACCTTTGTAGCTTGAAAGGATGACATCCTTAAGCAGTCGATCTATCATTTTTGGTACACAAATGATGGTACACATTTTCTCTCTGTTGGATTCTTCGGTTGTTTATTAATGCTTGTTATGATGCTTGGCTTTATTTACAGAAATATTTCTCCTCTTTTTTTCTACGTTAATTTTTGCTAAATGTTGTTGGTGAATTTGCGTTAAAAAAACTGTTCTTTCTCTTCTGATGTATGTTTGTTTTTCTGCTTCTACATACATACATATTTTGCGAAAGCATCAAAATAAACCATCAGGAATTTGCTCAGGCCTGACGCATTCTACGTATATTCTTCTCCAAGCAAACACAAACATTTGTGCGTCTTTAACAATTTATTTTTCTGTCATTCTGGTGCTTCGTTTCTTTGTTCTTCAACCATTTCTGTCATTACACACACGATACATTTTACCCCTTGATTTTTTGCTTTGTTGCTCTTTGGCATTTCTTCCATTCGCGTCACTGCTTTCTTTGCTTGCTTGCTCGCTCTTCTTCTTCTTTTCCTTTGTCTTCTTTTTTCTTCTTTTCCTTCTTCTTCTTCTTTTTCTTCTTCTTCTTTTCTTGTGCAACTTTTTGACTTGAATTATCGTATGTTGCTTCAAAAAACTTCAATTTAACTGAACTATGAACAAATATACACACACACACACACACACACCCTCATCCCCATCCCCAAAAAACATGCTAATTTATGGATGTTTCTTATGCGTTTCCAAAAAAAAAAAAGGTTTTTTTTGAAAAGAATGATTTTTGCAGTTAGCTTCGTTGTTGTTTGTTTTTAGGTTTTCTCAGGACTTCTGTTGTCGCTGTGTGCGTGTATTGTTGTTGTTCTTTTTATGCACGTTTCTGTTGTTCTCTTGATACCCTTCTGCACCTCAGGCCCCTTCGCCAATCTTATTGTTTCTTGGCTTCATCTCGTCGATTGTTAGTGACTCGATGATGATGATGATGGCTTCTTGTCTTTCTTGTCTTAATTTTTGAGATTTTTCTTAGCTTCCTGAGAGATTGCGGGGGATGAGGAGGTCGATGGAGCGGGAAGGGACATGGTAATTGTCCCTTCCCTTTTGCTTAATTTTTGGTGGCTTCTGGATGTAGCTTTATTTTGTTGCGATGTTTCAATCAAATGAAAGAGACTAATTTTCTTTTTTTTGTGTGGAAAAAAATAATTAATTTTACTCTGATAAAAGAGCAATAGTACTTATTTTTGGTTTGCCTGCTCTCCTGCTCGCCTACTCTTCGTTTTTCTGCCTTTTTTCGCGGGCCTCAATATTGCTAAGAAATATGATTTTGTTGTTTTTAACTTTTCTCCTATTTAAGTTAATGAAATGTTGATTTATTTAGTTATTCATAAAAGTTTTTGCAACATAATTTTGTGCTTCATTAACGTTACATTAACTAACATTTGGTTAGTTAAGGAAGTGAGTAAAAAGAAAATGAGGAGCAGAAGAAGAAGGAAACAAGGAAAGTGAAAAGGCAGCGTAGGTTTAGTGCAAGAAATCTATTTTCCAGAACAACGATTAGCCTTGAACTTCAGCGATCAAGGCTTAACGCGGGCGTGAGGGTTAGCGAGGGTTAGAAAAATATGGAATTAAAGAACATCGGCCAGAGCTCAGTTGAACCATCGAAGACAACTTTATACAGAGTTTTTGTTTGTGTTTATTTTTGTTATAACCTCGAACCAACTGTTAGTCTTTGAAGGGCAATGAAATAATCTTTTTTTATAACAGAAAATAACTGAAAACATAAGCAAAAAGAAATGCAAAATGAATGTCATAATAAAGTTGAATCTCTTTTTGGGCTTTGTCTGTAGTCTTTTAAATTCCACTTGAAGCGTATGTACGCACACACACATACTTCGAAATTGACAAAACAAATTTTTTTTCTTTAGCCGAGTCAGCATTTGCATTGTTTTCTTCTCGCTTTTTGTGTGACTCTCTGCTCTCTTTATTCTGCGCTCTCTTATTAAGGCGAGGAGGACCTTGTGCTGATTCGCTGAGCTCACACGCTGAAAAAGACACACACTCTCGCACACACTCTAATCCATATAAAGAGAAATACAAATAATAACAACGAACTATAATGTTTGATTGTTTTGTTGTCGTCTTTGTTACTCTTGTTGGCGCACTAAGCTTCTGCTGGAATTGCTTTTGACCTTCATCAAGCCAGAGAGAAGACAATGGCCAAGTCACGGCACAGCGTTGCCACATGAACTGGGTCACAATAAAATTGCGACAATAAACACAAAAAAATTAGGGCACATCGTACAAATAAATGCCAAACAAACGACTTAGAACAAATAAACTACACAGAGAAAAATAATTTAACAACAATGAAGAGAACAAATTTTTCTCTAAAAAAATTGTTCTTCTACAAATGTACAAATTATACAAATGTGCTATATACAAATTTTTTAACAGCCTCTACTAAATAATGAGGTGTGTATGTAAACCGTTTTCCTTTCGGTAGAAAAGGGTAAAAAACAGCTACGTTATTTAAATTTAAAATATTCAAAAAATTAAAATCTAACCTGTTTTTCGATATTCGTTGCGATTTTCGACAGAGTTACATGACGACAAATCTACATGTATGGAATATTTTCTTTATGGTTGGTTGAGGACAAAACTTATCATAAATCTAACCTGGAAAATGCTAAATTAGCAACTCTGCACATGTAACGTACTATACGGCTTCGTTTAGTTTACTCTCTCTCTCTCTCTCTCTTGTTACAATTTCTTTTGTTTACTCTCTGCAGAGAAAGAGATTTCTGGGCTTTAGATTTATAAAAACGTTGCCAATTGACGCAAAAAAAAGGAAAAATAAAATTTTCATGAGTGCGTTTTTTAATGAAATAAGAAAATTTAATCATAACTCTTTGGTTTAATTTAAAATTGATTTTGTGTTATTAATTTAACTTTGTTAAACTTTTAAGAATGAGTCTTTCAATGGCTTTTCAATGCGATTAGAAAGAAGTAAATAAATATACATATGTACCTTTGTATGTACCTTTATATGTACTTATAATTCCTTCTTGACACGGAAAAGTAGGAAGATTTCACCAGGCGCTCATGCTCTTTCTCTCTCGTATATGAGTTTGCACATGCAGACCTTCGTTAAAGGTCAAAAGGTCTCTTTCTAAATACCAAAGTACAAACTACAAAAATACATAATAATAAATACTTTTGTTTAGAGAATATATATTTTATGGAAAATTAGAAATAAAAATTTAAAAAATAAAAAGCCTTCACAAGGTCGAAGAATTAAAAAAAATCTGTAGCAAGAACGTTTGTTCGGCGGTAACAATGGTGAAAAGAGACGCCATTAAAAAGATAGCTTAGTTATTTAAGATCTGTCATTACGTGTGTGCGTGTGTATGCGTGTACTCTCATATTTGATCTGCTCACTTCAATCGAATACATTCCTCTTATACTGTTTTCTTACAAACAATTTCAGAACCAAATCATTCAACACAATCAACGCGCTGGCGTCATTGTGAGCAGCGGCGACCTCGCGTTGCAGGGCGTTACTCGTCATCAGGCCGGAAATTATACCTGCACTGCCTCGAATGTGGAAGGAGACGGAGACAGCAACGTGGTCGAGCTGAAAGTGATGTGTAAGTTTTACCTGTTTTATTTTTTAACCCTTCTGTCAGCGAAAAGACAGCCTTCCAGACCTATTTGGATAGATATAGAGAAACTCTGGATCTCTATCTGAATAGAGATAGAGAAAAATAGAGATAGTTCTAGATATAGAACTTGGATAGAGCAAACTTTTTTATGGTGTGAGAATTGGGTGTAACAATTCTCAGATCTGGCATCATTTAACAGCCATCTCAAACTCAATGAATCGTGTCCGAGTGACACACAAGAGACATTTAACTCATTAACGTAACGTAACATAACGTACCGTAACGTAACGCAAATTTAAAACGATTGCAATGAACCACAAAGTGCCGGTTGTTGTAAAAACAACAACAGAAGTAAAAGAAAAACAAAGACAAATGAAAAAAAGAAAAAAGTTTTTTAATAATGGTTAATTAAAAAAAAATATTTAAATAACCGCAATTATCGAGAGCGAGCCCAAAAAAAAAAAAAAAAATTAAACGCACCTGAACCACTTCACACGTACATACATATACTTCACACCCACAATTACACCATTTTAAGTATCCTTTTTACACGCCATTAATTTTCAGGGTTACCACAAACACTTGACAACATGATGGCAAGCTCTCTTTTCTCCTACGCTGCTTCTTTCTTCACTTATTTTAAATATTGTATGTATGCGGCTGTACCACGAACGAACATTTGATGACAAATCGTTCCTGAATAAAATAACGAAATCCCGAAAAACAAAATCCCAAACGACAAAATCCCGATGCGACAAAATTCCGAAATTACAAAAATAGCTTTTCGGTATTCTCCAGCCTTTTAAACAGATTAAAACTATTAGCAAGATTCCATTTAGCCACGATCAAGAGGCAAGGATCATACCCTCAGGCAACAAAATTCTCTCGATAATGCAAAGTATTTTCGCATTAAAAGTCTTGATGCGTTACGGCCTTTGGCCGTGGCAAGGATTATAACTCTCAGACAATAAAATTCTCTCGATAATGCAAAGTATGTTCGCATTAAAAGTCTTGATGCTTGGCGGCTTTTGGCCGTGGCAAAGATTATAACCCTCAGACAACAAAATTCTCTCGATAATGCAAAGTATTTTCGCAATAAAAGTCTTGATGCTTGGCGGCTTTTGGCCATGGCAAAGATTATAACCCTCAGACAACAAAATTCTCTCGATAATGCAAAGTATTTTCGAATTAAAAGTCTTGATGCTTGGCGGCTTTTGGTCGTGGCAAGGATTATAACCCTCAGACAACAAAATTCTCACGATAATTCAGAGTATTTTCGCATTAAAAGTATTGATGCGTGGCGGCCTTTGGCCGTAGCAAGGATTATAACCCTTAGACAATAAAATTCTCTCGATAATGCAAAGTATTTTCGCATTAAAAGTCTTGATGCTTGGCGGCTTTTGGCCGTGGCAAAGATTATAACCCTCAGACAACAAAATTCTCTCGATAATGCAAAGTATTTTCGCATTAAAAGTCTTGATGCTTGGCGGCTTTTGGCCGTGGCAAGGTACGATAAGAAAATGTCGTGTACGATAAGAAAATGTCGCGATTTGTTAACGCTTTTTTAGCATTCTCTCTGTTTACATACGTTTTATATCACGTTGTTGTAAGGACTACGTACATATGTATGTGCAGACCTATAAAGAGCTACCGTTAAAACTTCGATGTATTGAGACGAAAAAGAAAGAACATGATTGTTTATCACAATTTCTTTGGTGATCATTTTTTGTAAAGTGTCCAATGAATGGACATTTCGGAAGCGTTTAAACTATAAGGTCTTGCCATAAATATCGCTTATAGATCTCGCCGGACTTATATGTGGAAAGAAGGCTTAAAGACATTGGCCAGACATGTCTGTTTTCATAAGGTGACCTCATGAGCCTCAAAAGCATCCATGCGCTTCGTTTTAAATATTTTTAAAATACACACATACACACACACACACACACACACACACATGACTACGAACTACAAAGAATATCGAATAATGTCTTTGAAAATGTATTTACCTTTTCGATTTCCTCTTTCTGATCGAATAATCGGAAAATAGCAAGAAATATTGGATTCAGGGGTGATGTTTATGTATGTATGTAGTGTGTGTGTGTGTGTGTGTGTGTGTGTGTGTGTGTTGTGTTCTAATTCTGATGCAAGCAATGATGTAGCGATAAGTTGCTAAACAAATGACAAAGGAAAAAGGGTTTTCGAACGAAGGAAGTCGTAAAGAATATAAGCTATATACGAGTATATGTATACGTATGTATGTTATATCCTTACTAGAGAATATAATGTGATCTCAAGTTAGAAAAAACACACACACACACACACACACACACGTATAAACTAAAAAGATTCACTTCACATGAAATGATAAATTCTTTGAACAGCAGCGTTTTTAGTGCGACAGCATTTCTGTTATCGTTCATTCAGTGTTTTGTTCACTGTTATTACTTTTAAAATCATTGTTGTTGTTGTTGTTGTTTTCGTCATTCAGTTGTTCCTTTTTATTCTTCCTGTTATCGCTGCTTTATTTTGTTATTCCGAAAAATAAAAATTGAAATCATCGACAGGAAATTTGCTTTTCTTTAACAACATCATCGTCTTCTTCCTAGTTTTTCCATTTTCTTCTTCTTCTTCTTCTTCATCGTCGTAGTGTCAAGAATTTTTTTTCTTTTCTTCTCTTTGACTTCTTATGTCACAAATACTCGCAGTAGATGAAAGATAAAGATAAGTAAAATCATAGCTCCAAAAAAAACACTAATAGTAACATTCAATTTACGCTAAAAAAGCAACAAAACGCACACTTTTGTGCAAAACACGGAAGTAGCGGAAGACGAATATTTTAAAAGCCGGATGCTGAGAAAAACGGTGCCACACGGAGGCATTGCCGTCACAGGACGACAAACGACAAACGAGTATAACAACAACAAACATTACCACGGCACGGTGAAGGAAGTAAGAGAAAGAGAGGGAGTAGGGGAGAGAGCGAGGAAACAACTGTTTGATAACAATCAATGAGAGTACATACTTGTTTATTTCTTGTTTGACGTGTGACGTCTACGATTGCGTTTTCATGCTGTTTTGTGTTTATAAGCTTCGATCAAAAAATTTGCGGAATTTTTTTTTTTTTCACAATTTTTGCTCTCAACACATTTTCACCTAAAATTCATGCGTTGGACCATTTTACAGAGCTTCCACATTCAAGAGTTTGAGGGCTCGAAATACTTTACGAAGCACTCAAAATCATAACATTTAGGAAATTTTTTCAGGTCCTAAAAAATGTATAAATAAAATGCGCAATTTAATACGGAATATACAAATTTCATTCGACGGCATGAAAATCTAACCTCAAGATATCTAAATGGCACTCTTAAGGTACACCAACGCGCAGGAAAGGCTTTGAGTGGAAGCGGACCCTGGGGCAACAAGTCAAAGGTGCACCCCATAAAATCGAATTAACCCGCCGCAGCTGGCAAAAAAAAAAAGCTAAAATCTAGCAACACTGCCAGACAATGATGGCGGCAACCCCAACGCACGAGCGGTTGGCGTGCAGACAAAGAAGACAATTATGTACGGGACGACAATAGCACAAAAACGTCTTCCTTTATGAGGAAGAACCGAACGACCGACCGACCGACCGACCTTCCCAGAAAAAACTACGCAAGAAGTAGCAGCGGAGTCACATGGTGGCAAAGAAAATGTAGAGTGAAAAACCTTAGAAGACCTAAAGAGGGTAGAAAAAGACTTCGGGGTCACTCGATTCAATTCACACTGAGACCTCTTCGGGCACATTCTCTGAATGACACCTGTTTTTATGACATCGGAGACAACAATGGAAAACAGCAACAGCAACAACAACAACAACAACAACAACCGCTGCTACCGAAGAACAACCGGAAGTTGACACTATAGCAACTCAGTCTTGAGAAGTCTTTAACACAAAAAGGAAGGAATGAGAATTAAATTGAATGGAATGAACATTATTTTCCTGTTTTGTTGTTGGTGTTGGTGTTGTTGTTGGTTTAGGCGTTTTTGTTGCTGCTGTTGTTGTTCCAGATTTCTTGTCTACACTCTAAGGCTGAGACTGCATAAAAGTTAACAATGTTTTTATTTCGATTAAGTTTATACGGTTGAAGCATTCGGAAGGAATGAATAAAAATTATGTTCTTTAAATGCTCTAAAAAAAAAAAATCATTTTACTAGAAAGAACTTTAGACAAAAAAATAATACTCGTAATAGCTTTTGATAAAACTAGCATAAAAGCAGTCTCGTCCTACCGCTAAACAAGTATCGTATAGAACTAAAGAAGTATATATACATACATACATACGAGTATATAGTTAATAACGAAGAAAGTAAGAGAAATTGAAATTAATACAAAAAAATAGTAGTCGCAGAAACCTATTGTCGCCGCTAAAAAAAGTACTACTCTAAGCGTTTGTGAATGTTGTGCAGTTTTCGAAAAATTCAGTTTTCGAAACTAAAGAGCGTTTGAGCACTCTGACAAAAGAAAATGGCATTAGCCACGCTTTGATGATAATAATAATGATGATGATGATGATGATGATGATGATGACGCTGTTGATGTTGATGTTGCTCTGAGCCAGGCGCAGTAGAGTGGAAAAAGTGTTAAGAGTAGCGAGAACACAAAAAACGTCATCGTTGTAGCAAAAAAGAGTGGAAAAACATGTCCGCTGTAAAAAGCTGTACGTCAAAAGAATACCCAAAAGAAAGGGCAAACACCAAAAAAAAAAAAAAAAAAAAACCCACGCATAAAAAACACCAGTCGAGAGTGCAAAAACTTTTAAATAAAATACCGTTTTTCTTCAGTTTTGTTGACATTAGAGCGAGAATGGCAGCAGTATTTTTTGGTTGCAATTTTTTTTTTTTTTTTTGCTACCGCGATTGTAGTAAATATTTTATCAGCCCCTGTTTTACACCCCCCCGCCCTTCTTACTCTGGTCCTACCTTTTGCTGCTACCTTTTTCTTGTACCTGCTTTTTTTTTTTAAACTACCGTCGTGTACCATGAGCACTAGCTTTCGAGTTTGTGTCTGATTTCGAAGTTTTCATTGTTGTTTTTTTTTTCCACTTTTTAACTACTTTTTGCTACTTTACTAACTTTTTATTACATTCATGTTATATTTCTTTATTAGATGATGTTTTCTTCCTTTTTTGGGGAAATTTGTTATTACTCTTTTGTCAGCCTTTTCCTCAGTTTCTATTACTATCGTTTTTGCTGCATTGTTTTGCTACCTTTTTGTCCGCTTCTTCGCTGTTTTGCTGCTTATTTACCTGCCTTTTTCAACTGCTTCAAAGGTACTCGTACGAGTATTGGCCACGTAGCTTGCTTGCGGTAACTACAAAATCGTTTTTATCGCTGTCACTCTGCACTCTGAGGATTCTTAACCGCTAAGCGTTCCAAAGCGACCCGCTGCCCCAACTTTTTTATTGATTTTGCGGTTTTTATGGCCACTGCAACTGCTTAGAAATACATTTTTTCCTTCCTATTTTAGCCTTCCTATTTTTTACAATCTTTACAAACATCCATCCTCGGCGCCTACCCTTCCTTGCTTTATTCGCTTTATTGCCGCTATCTGAAGGTACAGATTTTTGCTTGTTAATTTTCAGCCATGACTACTTTCTTCTTCTCAACTCATGTTCGATTATGATCTCCGAATTCGACCTCAACTAAATTGTACAATTTCAACTTCTATTCAAATCTCTTTTCACTTTAGTTTTTGAAACTGTTTGGTAATATTTTCATGTCTGTTGTTGGTGTTGTTGTTGTTGTTGTTGCTGTTGGTTTTTGCATGGAGTAGCATAAACTTGAAAGAGATTAATAGAAATTGAATCGAGAATAGAATTTCTCGCAAAAGTTTAACCACGAGTCTCGCAAAGTCTCTAGAGTGCGATTGGTTTCGAAGTAAAGGCAAAAAGTAACTTCTAACGAAGTAAAAAAATGGTCTATTTTAGGTATACACTTGCCCCTCTTTCAGTGGTTCAGAGTTATCGATATATGTATTTTCTTTCTTAATTCAAACATTCTTAATTTAAAGTATTAAACTATAATCAATTTTAAAAGAAAATTTGTCTCTAATATGTTAAAAAAAAAGGTTTTCTATATAAAACAAGAAAAACAAAAATCTACCGTCAATAAACATTCGACCTCGGTCGATTTTGTTGAAAAAATTCTCAGAATTCTTAGAATTCTAAAGCAATTTTCTACTCTAAGTGTTCATGTCTCGCAAACGAAGGACGCCAACAGTTTCTGTATCGCCCAGAAGAGGCGCGGCAACAACAACAACAATAAGAAATAATTTCTCTCTTCTTCTGAGCATTATTTGTGCGACGAACCAACGAAGCAACGCTAAATTTTTGTAAACCTACATTTTTTTGGACAATTTTCTCTTCTTCTGATATTCATAAAAATGCCAAAAAAAAAAAAAAATAAACAAAAAAATTTGCCGACTAAAGCGTTTTTCATACGTTTTGATTCATGAGAGTTTACTGATTCTTATGCATCTTCTTCCTTCTCTTATTTCATAGTCGTTATCATAACTTATGCTCTTTCTCTTCTTCTTCCGTCCTGCAGACAAGCCGATTTGCCATCCGGACCAAAAGAAAATCTACGGCGTGGCGCGCAACGAGGCCGCCGAAATCTTGTGCGAAGTGGATGCATTTCCGCCACCGGAGAATTTCAAATGGTCCTTCAACAACACGGCCGAGACGTTCGACATGCCGCAGAGCGGTTTTCGGGCGCATTCAGCACAAGGCTCGACATTGACCTACACGCCGGTCAAGGTAAGTGTTGACGCCGGCAGGCTCAACGGGGGGAGGGGAAGGGGGGGGGGAATGCAAAATCGCAGGAAAGAGCTATGCGAAAAGAGAATATGGCAACCTTGCTAACATAAAATGGGTTTTGTATGAGTTCTGCGTGCGCATGGCGTATCCGGTCTAAGAATGCGCCGGAAATTCGTTACAGGAAACACTTCGAGTAAATGCTTTTCAAATTATTTACTCTATTTTTTATTTAAATAAAACATTTCCTTTCCATTCGTGCTTGCTTAGCTTTTTCCGGAATATTACTTTTGCCGTTTAAATGCTTTGGGTGGCAACGGCAGAGCTCTGAGAAAAGGAAAACTTCTGCAGCCTTTAATTAAATAGATTATAGAAGCTCATAAAGAAAATAAAGAAACGTAAAATTAGGCACAAATTACTGCTGAAAAATGCATATTTCTGGGTGTACTCAAGCACTTCAAATGCATACAAAGTGCATACATACATGCTGTGATAAGGGCGGAAAGGGTGGTTCGCAATAAACCATAGCAGGATTTCTCTGCCGGCAGAGAGAGAGAGGAAGCTTACTTAAACCTCTTATAGCATGAATTGTTGGTAATTCCACAAGAGCTTAAGTTTTCTCTACTAACCATAATGCAAAGAGGCCTGCCACAATATTTCCGGTCTCATTGATATGATACCTCACCTCTACTCCAGCCATCCATCCTTTCTATTATAGTGAACAGAATACAGTAGAATTTCTATCTTTGGTCGGCTGACGGCCACCGCTTCATTCTTCGGTGAATATCTTGAGATTACGAAAATTGTTGGGAATCTGTATATTTAATTATTAAGCTTAACTCTACGTTATTCTACCAGAAGTTTCGAGGCAGTCCATTATTTCATTAGACATAGAAAAAGTATCATCTTTCTTAATATGATTTTTCTTATTGTCCTTTTAATTTTTTGAGGAGCTCTTTGAATATTGATATAAAACTTGAGCTTCATGGTTTATATGATTTTAACAGTGAATTTAGAGGCAGTTACCGTTATTGTGGCGATTTCATGTATACAAGTCTGATTAGGTACAACCACTTTTATATGCTTATATCACATAAATACTACTTTGAGTCAAAGGGTGAAAGAGTGTGTTCATATCGAGTAAATAGAATACGAAATGAACATACAAAATACCGAAGACTAAAATAAATACAATTTTTTACTATATCTGTGAGTATCTTCAGGAAATTGGATAAGCTTCCAGAACGCTGGCAAACAGTTTCAACCTATACTATACTATACTATACTATACTATACTATACTATACTATACTATACTATACTATACTATACTATACTATACTATACTATACTATACTATACTATACTATACTATACTATACTATACTATACTATACTATACTATACTATACTATACTATACTATACTATACTATACTATACTATACTATACTATACTATACTATACTATACTATACTATACTATACTATACTATACTATACTATACTATACTATACTATACTATACTATACTATACTATACTATACTATACTATACTATACTATACTATACTATACTATACTATACTATACTATACTATACTATACTATACTATACTATACTATACTATACTATACTATACTATACTATACTATACTATACTATACTATACTATACTATACTATACTATACTATACTATACTATACTATACTATACTATACTATACTATACTATACTATACTATACTATACTATACTATACTATACTATACTATACTATACTATACTATACTATACTATACTATACTATACTATACTATACTATACTATACTATACTATACTATACTATACTATACTATACTATACTATACTATACTACAATGACTAAGAATGACTAAGAAAAAGAAGTAGAAAAGGACGGATTAGGAAAAAAATTGAGTCGATAGAAGAGATAAATACAATATTTTCGATTTCAATTTCCGCTGATGCTGCTGACACACAAAAACACGCACCGGACCCCCGACCCACTTTCCCCCCCCCTTTTCCAACAATTTGTACTCATATATAATAAGAAGATGCACACCATTCCAGAGATTTCTCCATAATAAGTAACGGAAATGGAAAAACCCGGAAACGGAAACGAAAAATACTTAATCCGCAGGAAGGAGAAAAATTATCAAGCTCCGATGAAAAGAATTCTCATCAGACTTCTGGCGATAGACCCAAATATTAAAATGACTTTAAAAAAGACATATAATCGAAGGTGGGCGAATACGTGTGTGGCCGTGTGTGTGTCCGTGTGGGTGTCCGTGTGTGTACGCTTAAATGTGTTAAAAGCAGCAAAACGATTAGAATTTTTACCAATTTTTCCAAATGTGTCTATGTTTTTTTTCTTTTCCTTTTCCTTTTCGCTCTTATTTACATATACATACATACGTACCATACATACTTGTCAATAACAAGAAGAACCGCAGCAACAACAACAATAACTTAATTTTTGCTGTCGAGAAAATGACTGCAGGCCGACAATAATGAATTTGTACGCGCGCTGTCGGTCGCAGCGAAAATGTTATTTAAACTTTTTTCCAGCCAACAACAACAAAATTGCACACACACACACACACGCATATTTACAATTATCAAAATAAATACTTTGTTGATATACTAAAGGACAATTTGACATTCCAAAAGTGAAAATTGCATTTTAATGGGCTGGCAACACATTCTGGCAGCCGAGGACACGTTGAGAAATCACGACAATGACGAGAGCAGCTGTAACGACAAAGAGCAGCAGCAACAAAGTGAACAACAACAACATCAACATGCTCCTAGAGCTACAGCGACGACAGCAGCGCACACAAACGCAAACACAAGCACACTCTCACATGAAATGTGCAAATGTGCAAATGCTGAATAAATAAGGATGACACAAATAATAATTGGACGGAAACGGAAACGGAAATGGAAACGGAAATTCATAAAATTTCCACAGCAACACTCTCACTGGACGACGACAAGAATAATGATGGTCACCAAGTTATTAATGGCAGAAAAAGAAATAACGGCCAACAAACAGTGAGGCCGACAGGCTGACGAGACGGACGGACAGACAGACGTCGCCTTCTGAGAACGATTTTAAAGTCCACAGAATAGATTCATTGACGAAGAAGACAAACACAGACAAAATCCAACTCACAGACTCTTACAACGCACACTCACCAATACTCGCGTACACAAAAAAAAATGCAATTTTATATTTCGATTGCTTCGATTGTTTTTTATTTAGAGCCCAAGAAACGCGCTCTTGAAAAATATTATAACAAAGAAATATTAAAACCAAGGAAAAAAAAGGTCACAAGCACTAAAAATAATAATAATATTAATAATATTAATATGAGGAATAACAGTAACAATAAAAAAAAACAGCTCGCTGCCGCTGCCTGCAAATGCGACATTTTATCAAGAAAAATGCATCCATACACTGCCGTCTCCTCTGATTCTCTCACGCTCTTCCACATGAGCACACCCACTCACTCACACACTCACACACACACACATACATTCAACCAGTTACAAGCAGCTTGTATTGTAACAACAAAAGCAGCAAACACTACGAACAACACAAAACTAGAGCAACACCAAAGTCGTAAAAAAGTATGTGAGTTTTTGCAGCGGCTGCATTTCAGTGCATGTCGTCAGCCAGGAGAGTGGGCTGAGACTCTATGTGTGTGTGTGTTGGTGTATGTGTGTGTGTGTGTGTGCCACTAGCGAGTGCTACTTACTATGCACTTTTACTGTTCCAATTTGCAGGCGCTGCGCGCGACCTGAAGTAATTTCCTAACACAATCGGCCAAAAACGAAAAAACCTAAAATAACCTGAAAAACGCAAAAGCATGCAATGTAAAATTTTTGCATATTCGGAGTTGCCAACGTTATGGAAAATTAGCCAAATTGCCGAGTAGTCGTAAACAATAACAATAAAAATCAGTTCAGCTTCGCACTAAAGCCGGTTTAGTGAAGTATATAAAATTTTAGCTGGTAAAAGAAGCACAGAAAAAGGAAAGTACAGTTTTACAATACTTGTATACAGAAATTTAAATGTCATTTTATGCCACTTCAGTTTCTTAGCAGCTGTTTTCGGAAACTACTTTGAACGTGTTCTTTGACGTGTTAAAAATCTTTTAATTTGAGTTTCTCTTAATTCTCTTATTTTGCCTTTTATCACTATGAATAAAATCTACAATTACCCGATTTGTTAAAAAACGCGAATCTTTAGGGACCTTACGATGGTTCCATTACGATGGTAAATGCAATTACTTTCTCGCCTTTTATTCACTGACATTTCCATGATCTGCGAAATTTTAAAGAGCTACTTATTAACTGACAAAAAGTTCTTTGTTTCTATAACATCGAGACTAACCCCATCCAACCTGTCCCTCCACCCTTTACACCTTATGGTGGAAACAGATTATCAACAAATATTGTTTTTTGGCAAAGCCTCGGCTCGTTTCGGCTCGGACCAACATTTATGCGAGGCACGGTATAAAGTTTGTGGCATAAAGTATGAAATGGAAACTAATATGCTTGGTCCTTTGATGAGTTTCTCTGTTGACAAAGGACAAGAACAAATAGAAAATCAACGATATTAAAACCGAACATTATTGTTATAGACTATATAATGCAATATGATGCACGAACTATATATAAAATACTTAAAAAAATTAGTAGGTAACTTTAGCCGTAGCCAGGTTTGATCATCTCCTCGCTGAAAAGATTTTAACGCCCTTAAAAACTTTTGAGACATTTCAAGAAATTCGTTTGGAATTCTTTATATAAGAGAACGTAATATAAGAGGATTTTTTATATGAGAGAACAAATAAGAGCAACTGAAGTTTTTTAAACACAATTTAAGAGGAAATAATATACGATAGTTTTATATATTTATTTAAATTTTTATAAATGCATTTGTCATAATTTAACCAGCATTAACATTAACATTTAACATTATTAACATTTATACATTAATCTTACATTATTAAAACAGCAAAGAGTTGTGTAAAGGCAAAGCGTCAAAAGTCCGAGGACAAAATATATGTATGTACATCTGTATGTCTGTATGTATGTATGCTTTCGTGTACCGGTCATGTACCGGTAGAATGTATGACTACAATATTGACAATTCAATTTCTGTTGACATGATTTGTACTCGAATATGTCGTGTAAGGTTAATCGATAGTATCATTGTTTATGGAAAAATCAATGCTGTGAGGTGAAAGAATGTCTCACTGTGTCAATGATTAAAACAATATTGTCATAGTTGTTGCAGTCAACTTCACAGGCCATAATCACTGCTTGTGTCATAACGTACACCAACAATTCACTCAAGCCGAAAGCAACGTTTATGCGTTAACAAAAATTATAAGTGCGTACGAGTGTGTGTGTTTACTATACGATAAGTTCAAACAATTCAATGATTGATATCATGACAGTGTCAGTTTATGGTATGGCCGTGTGTGTGTGTGTGTGTGCCTTGTAGCGTACATAAACGTTTGGACTACAAGCATACATACATATATGTATATGATATGTTCGCATTTGAGATATTGAGGGACACTTTCTGAGGCTGAAGGGTAAATATGTATGTGCGTAGAGCAGATCGCGATTGAAAGAGCTCTAACTAAGCTCTTTATTGATACTTAAACGTGCGGCTTGTTCATTTTAATGAGGTTTCCTTGCCTGTAGCGCGCTCGAGGGTGAATGTGTTTATTCTTGAGCACAATTCGACCTCAGCGAAGTAATGGAAACCTTTAAAGGGACGTGATTAATTGATAAAATCATACAAGGTCTACTTGTTTTGTTCTTTTTGACATTGGTAAGGTTGTATTGTATGAGGGTGGAATGATTTTGAACAATGTTAATGAAATTAAGTGAGATAAGGCTAAAAAAAAAAAATAAACAATTAATAGTTTTTTCAATTTATAATCTGGTAATTTGTAATATTGTTCATGAAGAAATACAATATAATTTCAGTCCATTAAAGATTTATTCTAGCATGAATATTATCTCATTTTATTCATCAGATTTATGGACCAAACTTTTCCAAATTTTGTTAATTTTCTCACAATAAAAGTCAGTTTTTAGAACTTGAATAATATGGCCTTAAAAATGTGAAGCACAAAATACCCGGTTGCTTTTGAAAATTCTTTTTTAATTAATAGACAATATTTTTCTTTCTTTCTTCATATTTCTATTTTCAACACACGCCACGCGCCACGCTACACCATAACGGAATGCACATGCAGGAAATGGATTTCGGTACGATCATGTGTTGGGCTGACAACAATGTCGGCCAACAGAAGGAACCGTGTGTATTTCATTTGATAGCTGCCGGCAAGCCAGAGGCACCAGCCAACTGCACCGTTGTCAATCAGACTTCAGAATCTTTGGAGGTGTACTGCATCGAAGGTTAGTTAAGGCGAAATTAGAAAAATTTTAAATAGACGTTGATGCATTAAAAAAATTTCTCCTACAATTTCATACAAAAGCGAATTTATTTGCAAACCAAAAGCAAAAGGAAACATGGAGAAAAAAATTTAAAAAATAGGCCGAAATACGAAATAGAATAATACTCTTCTCCTAACATTCATGACAACTTGAATACTAATCCGTGCTCATTATTTCTTATTATGTCAGGTTTTCGAGATATTATGCTCTCAATCTACGAACAACACAACATTTTGATATATCGTATTTGAGGTTATATTAAAAGCAAGAGTGTGAAGTGAACCTTCAAGTGAAGTACCTCCATTTATCTCCCTTCTTCCTAATGCTTTAATTATACGGTTCCGATGATCTGTTGCCTCTTTTTTTACTAGAATTTAGAATCAATAGCGAAGCTTCTCTTCGAACGCGTATGAAATGCACACAATCACACATATACATATATATATAAATATTTTTTTAATACACAAATACGCCTTTTTAATAGAAACGCTCTGGTATTTGTACTCGTACAAGAGAATCATACACCTTCAAACATCAACAAATCCAGCAAATCCTTAATAATCTACAAAATATTATTCATCCACTAAAAAGTTGTAAAAGCAAATAGAATTTACGGTTTCAAACGAATTCAACTCGGTTGCATTGAACTCAGTTCAATTCAATCCAGCTCAATTCATTGCATTTAATACCTTTTGAATTATCGTGGCCTCTCTCTCTCTCTCTCTCTCTCTCTGTGTGCATTTAACTTGCCATATTCAGATTTCTCGTTGTTGTTGCTTCCGCTGCTTACACTCGGAGAATTTTTATAGTAATTTAGATAAAAAAGACATACGAATAATTGCCGAACTAAGTCCGTAGCCAAAATGTATTTATTAGTTAATCTAGTCGGAATGCATTTTTTTGACTAAGTCGGTGCTAAAAATTATACAAGAGTATAACCGCGTTTGGGAGAGAGACTAGAAAAGTACTAAGTCTGAGCGTCTGAGTGATTAAATTAAAGTTTATTTCGAACGGTTCGACACTTCTAAAATGTGTTGCAGTGCGTTTAGTGCACCGTTTTAGTCTCTAATCTTATATCCTCCAGTCAAAATAAATATTGAAAATAATGTATTCTATCATTATTGATATGTACAGCCTTCAGACACGCCCAGAACTGACATTGGATTGAGTATTAAAAATAGTGTGACTTTTCAACTTCATTGCGAAGTGTTAAAAATGCACTGCCTTTCATTGTAATTCGAAGTCTAGTAGTCGACGCGTCTTGCTGTGACTTTTCTCTGAGTGTAAAGATTAGAATAGAAGTAGAAGTAGAAAAAACCGCAGATTAGTTTCGCCGCCGCGTTGATGCGTGGTGTGAGCTTTAAAACGTATTTTGAGAGAGAGGCTTGTTTTTTGTTGTTGTTTTTTATTGTACTGTGTTGTGTGTTGTGTGGATTTTAATCCATGCACGGCAAGCCTTTACACAACGCAATCATCCAATAAGTTCAAAATAAATATTTATTTGCTCTTGATTAAAAAAGGGGCGCATTTTCAACACTTTAAATCGGAAAGTTCTAATTTTTCACACCAATCAGATTGTTTCATTACATCAACATTCCCAAAAAATAGCTATAATTTTTTAAAAATTTGTTTTTACAATTTACATTGATGCAAAAAGTTAGTGCGAATTCTCAGAAATATTCTGCACTTTAAATTAGAAAACTTAAAAAGAGCTAAATGCATTTCTAAAGAGTTGAGGAAAAGTTGTTTTCTTTTATTCTTTGTTAAGAACGTTTAAATAGGTCAAAATTAAATAAAAAAATCCGTTACTGAAAGGTCTCTCATCATCATGCATTGCGAAATAATGGCCGCGAGCTTCATTTCAATGAACTAACAAACTTACCGGCACCGCCACCGCCACCGCCGGTGCCTCTAATAATACTCTTCACGGCTACTCTCCGTCTAATGCGCTGCATTCACTCGCTCGCTGCTTATCCTCTTTTTTTCATCATTTTTATTCATTGTGTTTAAACGTTTTTTGCGAAGCTCTCAATAAAAATTTATTTCGTTATTTACACTTTTTATGCATTTTTCCATTTTCTTTTCAGTTCTTATCTATTTTTCATGCAGAATTTAACGATCTTTCTTCATGTTTTGTTTGCTTGCTCTTCTCGGAACGTTCTTCTTCCATTATTTTTTTTTTTTTACTTTTGTCTTCTCCTTTAAGTTGTCTCATCATTATAAACCCAGCAGCAACAACAACACCAAACTTTTTTCCATTTTTTGCTTGCATTATTTTCTATTCATTTTATTCTTTACTCTTCTTCTTTTCGGTTTTTTTTTCGCTAAAAACTTTGCGGTTTTTTTTTGTAGCGCTCGCGATTGCGGTTACGGCTGCGGCTAAGTCTGAGGCTTCACCATTTACAAAACTTTAGTAGGACCAATTAAATCTTAATAAGTCATCAAAAGTTCATTAGCAAAAATGCTTTGCGTCTCAAACGATGCTAGTTTGTTCGAAAATAAAAAGTATGCTAATGATAATTAAGATTAGGTGACAAAGATATTTAATGGAAATTGAAATTTCCACAGATTTTCTTCAGAACTTCTTTCATATTTTCATATACAAACAAAAAAATACCATCCAAAAGCGTTCCCAATTAGATCTAGACACGATATTCAGACACACTAGCCGACAAAATACCATTTGTTTTTTTGTAGCGATTAACTAGAAAACATATTCTAAAGGAGTCTGAGTCACAAAAAAGAGAAAACAAAAATTAGACGGGCGCAGATTTCGAGATTTTAAATTTTTACCGTCTCCACGTTATTTGACCGATTTCATTACAACTACTTTTAAATTAAAGAGGAAAGATGCACGCATATTTTCTACTAACAGTATATTGGAATCCCAAAGACAGTTTAGGAGTTATTTTCAAAATTTTAACTTAAAAAGAGGTATTTTTTATGAAAAAAGACAAAAAACTGCTATATGTATATCGGTGCGTAAAAATATGCTTCGGAACTTTTTGCCTGTTATTATTTCTTGTATCAATAGATTGAGAATTTGCGCAAATTTTAAGACCAATATCAAAAAATCTGCCAAGAATTGATTTCTTGGTTCCGCTTTAACACGAGGAAACAAAGAAACGCCATTTATACATTTTTTTAATAGTTCGGCTTAAAAAAATGCGCTTTACAGTCAAGTATTTGATTAAATCGGTTCAGAAATAAATAACTTATGGGGGATGAGGTCATCAATCGAACGGTATGTTGTGTTAAAGTGAAATCGTGCATATCGAATGCCGTGTAAATCAAGGGCGTTTCCACGACTCAGTATTTTATAGCGATAATAGATGGATTAAGTCGAAATTATGCCGACCTCTTGCTGTAATGCTATGATATTACATAAACGTCCATCAATAATTCTTCGAGATAGTTTCTTTTATAGTTTCGTTCCGTCGATTGCATGAAATTTATTCAGTTATATTGCAAAAAACATTGAAGGCAGCACGGTAAAAGCAACAGCTGAACTAAAAAAAGACGTAATTGCAAGAGCAACTGCTGCAACAACAACAGCAATTTGTTGCAGTACATAGAAAACTTATGCACTTGAAGCAAATGCATTGAATTTATTGCGAAATCCACTGAACTGTAACGAAAGTCTTCAATGTAAGTAAAAGAAGAAGATGAAGAAAAGAATCAAAAGAACGTAGAACGAAGACAAACAAGAAGATAAAGCACAAGAAGAAAACGAAAGAGAAGAAGTACAGAAAGATAAAGAAAGTCTCAATGCTCTGGTACTCGGCATCGACACGGTCGTTGCCGTTGAATTAAATCGTTTTCTAAAATACCTTTCAGATATTAGATTTATTTCCTTCTTTTTATAAAATATTTCAGTCTATTTACGATATTTTTCAAAAGAAAAAGGAAGAGAAGAGAGATGCATTTTGTGTTGTTTTTTTTTTTTTTTTGATAAAAAATATATAGTAAACTTTTGAGCTGCACAAGTAATGCATATACTCGTAGAGTAAATTCAGCAAAGTTAGCTCAGCATCAGTATGAAAAATAATTCAAGCACATCCGAACACACACACAAACACACACACACACACGCACGGAAATACAAAGCACGTTGCACATAGGTCTCTTACTTACTCTTACTTACATCGCTTTGGCATCGATTATGTTTTAGATTACAGAATCCATTACTCCTCATTTTACGACCGAGTTCCGTTCCGGCGACTATGACGGTCGTTAAGCGAGTTTATAAAATCTGAACTGAAAAAGTAGAAACCTAATACTACTGTTAATAAATTTCGACCGTATAGTTCAAATGATGATTGGTCTCTTTTTCTTTTCTTTCATTGCATTTTATCTTTATTTTATTTTGAATAAGCTGCGAAATTGATAAATTTCAGATTCGTTAAAGGAAGGCAGGCCGCCTTTCTTGGCCGCCTCTTCTTTTGTACAACACTTGATTAATGAAAAGATGAATACTTTTATTGATTTATAACGTTCTTTTAAAATTTTTTATTTCAAAATTGGTGATATACGATATATCTGTTGCAAGAACAACTCGCAAAAGCTTTCCTAGAATGTACGAGTATAAGCTTATGCAATCGCTTCTCTATGGTCGTTGCCAAACTTGGAATAAATTTTGCTACGTGCATACGCGTACACACACACGCGTACACACACACCTATATCAGACATCGAGAGACATTCCTAGAGCTTACTCTCGTTTCGGTTGCCACTACCGCTGCCACTACTGCGCTCTCCCCCTGAACCAGCTGCTTCCGCTGCCGCTGCTGTCATGATCTGGAAGCCACTTAAGTTGTTCATGTTTTCGAAGTGAAAGGAAATGGTAGCGTAACGAGGCGCGCGCATGGACGCTGATAGCGTGGTAAGGACGCTCGCTTGAGTACCGGAACGGTTGCCTTTTCAAACTGTTTTCATCGGTGGCAGGGGTTGAAGGTGTAGAGGGGAGGGGGGAATGGCCTGGACGTGTACGTGGACAACTCAAAATGGGTGGTGTTTAAAAAACATACTTGGCTTGAGCCATCCATCCATCCATCCATCCGGTCGCAAAATATACTCGAGTATATTCACACTCAAGTATCAACTGAAAAAGAAAAAAAAACAGACAAAAAAATAAAAATAAATAGGCCAAAAAGTCAATGTTGTTTATCGACTGCGATAACGAGATTCGCAGGAATTGATTGCTTTTTCCTGGCTACGGTCTTTTGCTGTCGGCTTGTGTTGCTCTCTGCCATTTATTGCAAAAAAGTACTCAATGTTAAACAATGAGAGAATGAATAAATGATTGAATGGAAAAACAAAAAATGTCTTATCATCTGCAGGATGTTTGGCAGAAAATGTGGCAACAATAGGTCAGGAAACATTGAGGCGAGAGAAGAGGAAAATCGAGTGGAGAAAAACCCTTTCAATTTTCCATAAAATGTTGCAAATCGGAAGATTCTATGGGTTAAAGTTTGAAGTTTGAAATTCAACCTGAACCCATGCAAGGTTCTACAGACTTTTAAACATTATAATAAATACAAATTTTTGTACATGATAAACATTTTTAATAAGAAACATTTTTAAATAATCTTTTCTAATAACCTTTTTTAAAAAAAAACATAATCTAATAAATATTTTTAATATTTACTAATTCTCCACTTGTTTTCTTCTCCTTCTTCTCTAATCTTAAAGGTTTCGATGGCGGCTTACGTCAATGGTTTCTCATGGAAATCTTCGATGAGCATAGCGGTGCCCTACAGGCCAATATCTCCTCCAAGTATCCGATACTGAGCGCTAACAGCTTAGATTCAGGGCGTTTGTTCAAAATTTTTATTCATGCGATAAATTTGCGCGGTCGCAGCGAATCCGTGACGTTGGAAGGTTATACGCTGAAAGCGGCCGAGAAGCAAACAGGTTTGTAGTATCAAGGATTTTATTGAAATATTTCAAAGGAAAAAAACAAAATGTTGTATGTATACAAAAGGCAGATTATCTGACTATTACTACTATTTAAATATTTTTGGTGAGATGCAGCCAAAAAGAATTTCAAAACCAGATTAATAAGGAACAATTCTACTGCTCAAAGGTAGAAAAAATTAATCTGAATTATAAGCATACTAAGTATTTATAAACAGAAAATATTGAAATAAGCCCTAACACGCTTATTCGCACCGAGTCACCCGTCGTCGTCGTCTCTGAAAAGTCACTTTTTGCCTGAATTCGTATTCACAAGCTGACTTGTTCTAAAACTTACTTGTGTTATTTTACGCTAACATCAGTTGCAATGTGCTAAAAGGTTTGTGTACTAGATAAAATTTTCAGTCCTAAATACGCAAATTGCAGTGGCACGACAGTGGTGACTTTGAGGTGACTCAAAGCTATTCACAAGTACGACAGCAGTCGTCAAACCGTCTATTTTAAGACGACAACAATTTAGGTGTCGTCTCGTGCTAAAAAGACGGCGTCGTACTTGTGAATAGCACAAATGACGACGACAACGGGTAAGCGGGTGAGCTTTTGAGTAAACATGTCTTTTGTCATTTTCTTAATGACAACAAGAAGAAGATTTATCATAATAAAACTACTGAGTAAGAAATGTTTGCGGTTTTTATGTGGTAGGTGTAGCTACTATTCTTCTCTATGTATATGAATAATAAGACAAAAAGAAAAATAGAATAATTTAATGCACAAACAAAATGAAAAGTTTACCTTTTCCACGATATAATCAGCCAACAAACACGTAGTAGAGCCAAACGTAAATGAAAACCTTTCATGAAACTCTTGTGGTAAAGTCAATTTAAATTCCTTTCGAATTAATGCAAATAAATGACAACGCTGAGCAACAAATTGTGGTGCTAATTGAAAGGCAAAACAAGCCAATAACTGTGCAAATAGATGTAAAACAACGACAACAACAACAGTAACAACAACTACCAAAATATCCTTCTTTCAAGAGGGCTCTATTGTGTGAAGCTTGTGACGAAAGGCTGCTACAAAATTGTATAAAAGACAAGTGAAATTATTTTTATGCAGGCGGCATAAACGACACGTACGTACTCGTACATCCGGCAAGTTTTGCTTTTATTGCAAAAGAGGAAGTACGAGTAGGAGGATAAACGAGTTTGGTGCCTTTTATTCGAAAAAGGAACGTTACGGTTACGGTTTTCTAAAGGCTTAGAAACGCAAACATTGAGATGCTAAGAACGAATGAATTTTCTCGGTTTTTCATTCGTTCATCTCTTACGTTTTGCTACCTCACTCAATTATCGAAAATACCTCACTTTCCGGTTGTAGGGTGAAGCAAGTAGCTTTGTTTCATGAAGAGAAATTGTAGAATGAAGCAAAATTAGTATGGTCGTCGTCGATGATACTCGCAGTAAGAATAATAGCAAAAAGCAAAATAATAACAACAACAACAGCAAAAACTCCTGCTATTACCACACTTTTTACCACCACCGTAGTAAAAACAAGAGCTATTAAAACTAACAAAGCAATAAAAAGTAAAAGAGGAAAAATTAGCATATTTATGGATAATAAAAAGTTGCCCGAACGGCCAGACGGAGAAAGGCCAGCACTTCAATGCAAAAGCAATTAATCTTACAATAACATTTTTTGCAAAATATATGTACATACATAGGTACATATGTATACGAGTATAGTATTGTAGTATATACAATACAAAGAAGTCCTTTTAATTTTAGTTACTCTTAAGAGGCCTCGCCGGTTTGGGTGCATGTTAAGGAATGAGGGAGGATCGAATAGGGCTGGGCCTAGTCTCTTTATTACATGACTTTAAAGTAAAGTAACGATGACATTGTAGTAACATATTATGCGGAAAAGTAAGCAAAAAAGGCCATAGTAATATTTTTTTTTTATTTAAAAATTTTAAAGAAGTTTAAAAATTTCGGTGTAAATTTTGAAGTAAATAAAATTTGAAATTTTAAAAAATGGTAACTCGATATTTACATATTTATTTAGCATTTATCGCAAATGTTACGAAAACGATGTGTTTCTTGTACCGGAAAAGAAAATAATGATTTGAGAAAAAACAAAACAATCATTTAATTAATTATTTATATAAAAGTTGCGAAAATCATTTAAAATTCAACATGTTTATCTTCACAATAAGCTATTCTTAAGTCTATCAAAAACAACGACTTGATTAATTTATTTGTTCTTATATTCTTTCGAACCTTTGCGTCACTTTGCAGTGGCTCTTACTTCGTACAAAGGATCGCAGACGAATTTCGAGCTAACCCCAATCCTGTCGGTGGGCATTTTCGTCGGGGTCCTGGTGGCACTGGTGTGCATCGGAATCGGCACGATTGTGGCACTCAAACTGCGCTCGCACAAGCACCAACAAAAATATCAGCATCAGAGTCAGAAGTTCTCACGTCCCGGCAATTTGCAAATTAAGGACAAAATCTCGTTGCCATTAAGTCATTCGGAGGAAATGTACGACGAGAAGAATCCGGATGTGGTGCCGTATAATGAAGGTAAGTCCAAGGCCAACTTGAGATGCCAATTGAGACGATTGTGGTTGTCGAAGCAATAACGACGTGCTGAAGGCACAACAAAAAATAAGCAGGAAAGAATCTGTGTTGACAAACGTATTGAAACGGGAAAATGTTGTATAAACTCGTAGAAGAAGAAGAAGAAGAAGGACCGGTTTGAGGGCGCAGCGGCAAGATATTGTGGCGACCAAATGCGGCAATGCCGGAATTGTTGCTGCTGATTTATGCAGCAGAGATAAGACATTTTTGTGCGAACTTTGCTGCAGCACGCAAATCAGCTGGATCAATATTTATTGCTCGCTGTTGGCAGGCAAATGCCATTTACTCGATGTCTGTGTCGTCCTCTGCGTCCGCCTGTCTGTCCGTCTGTCTGTCAGTGAGTGTGACGGTGATAATGTGTTCCTTCTGTGCAACTCTGTCATTATTTATTTGCATTAGCTGTTGTTGATTTGTAACGACTCTGGTACGTAGACGAAAACTGAGTAAAACGAAAAATCCATTTCAATGAAAAACTATTCTAAAAAACTAAACTCTCTGAGATTCTTCTCTGATTTAAGCAAAATCAGTACACGTTAAATGCTTATAAATTATAGCTATTTTATTTTAGTGAGATCCAGAAAGTTTCATACAGCTTTCTTATAAAAACTCTTCACAATATGAAAAACCTGCTGGTCTTTTCTCGTCAAATCGCGTCGCAATGACAGTTTCATAATGACAGTTAAAAAATGACACCTCTTGCTGAAATATCCCACACTTTTTCAGAGAGGCATTCATTAGTCTCTTGCGTTCTAAAATGTTACGATTTTGTAATGAATGAATCGTTATCTTTCTAATTGGATTATATTAATTTTTGAAATTTATCAAAATTAAAAATACAGCAGAAGTTTTCGTATTTAACTAGCCTCCGTTAGCTGCCTCCCTCCCGCCTTTTCCTTCTGCCCCTTTGCCGGTCTTCAACCAGCAAAATTGAAAACTTGCAATCTAGCAAAAAAAGAAATGACGAAGGAAAGAAACCGACACAATTTGCTCAACCTCAAACTTTGCAGAGCGATGCAGAAAAAGGAGGAAAGGAAAAGGGGCGGGTTTGGGGAGGGGCGACCCAAAACAGTAAACTGGCTTAAAAAAAACAAACCACAGCAAGCAAAGAAATCTCTTGATGTTTGCTCTTGTCAAGTTTAGAACTCTTCTTTGACTTGCGCCTCCCTCCCCCTGCCCCTTAACTCCTCAGCCCTGCGAGAGTAGCCCCGTCACAACGTACCGAAAAGCATTTGCATGACAAATTAATTATAGCAGCAGCAACAACAACACCTACTTTTAATACTTTGTTGCTACTGGCGTTTTGTGAAGGCGCTTTATTTTTTCTTAGATGTTTTCTTAATTTCTTCGAAAAGTCTTAAAACTATCGTACTTTGCTGCTAACTTCGCATATTTTCTGCTTCTTCTTCTTCGTCGTCACTTTTTCGCAATGCTTTACCAACTTTGCAAACTAACTACAACAACAACAACAACAACATCAATGGCAAACAATGCAACGAATAAACAGTCGACGGCGAGTACAAACAGAAGTCAGCAACGCAGACACCATCCGGTCATCTTTCGACGACCAGTGAAGCCGAAATCAGCTGCAAGCCGTCGACGGACGAGCGCGGAGGCGGCCTCTTCTCGACCACCGGCAAAGTAAGTACACGCCAGGTGCAGATTAATGGGGCCGAGGGTTGGAAAGAGAAAGTATACAACCGTTTGACGGGCGTAATGAACATCTAATGAATTTGAATTTTAGCTTGGGTTCTAGCTTGATTGGAGGCGGCTACAGCTATACTTGCTGCTTGCTTTCGTCCGTCAGCAGTCTTGCCAATTGTTGCCAGCTCTCTCTGGCGAGTGCAGTGTAAAGTTCAGACAGTCTGTTGCAGATAGATTTAGCAATTACTTTCCAGCACCCGTGGCCTACTTAAGAAGTCCTAAGCTTTAATTACTTTGTTTTACACAACGGCTAAATGTTCGAAAAACTTAAGCTGAATTATTTTGCATTTTTAAACTGGAAGAAAATTTGTTCTCTTTCGGCTGTAATAACGAGCCTAGGCATGGAAGAATGTTTTGTTGGGGATTAGGGTGTGGGAGGCGAAGGTTTTCAAAATGGCGGTTGGAAATGGAGAGCCAGAAAAATAACTACACCCAAAACTTAGAAGGATCTACTTCTTAGTAAAGAGTAGTAGGCTTCATTTTATGCTAAAGCTGTTGGTAAATAATTTTTACTGCATTCCTCTGGTAACTCTCTTTTCCGCTTTTCCACAGGACGATGAGCTTCACTACGCTGAGCTGTCGTTAGCTTCTGGTGGCTTCCCCGGAATGGCCTCGGCCGCTTCTGGCACCGCCGCCGCGCTACTCGGCAAAAAAAGCAATTCCATGGATTGCAGCAGTAACAACATGCTGCTGCAAGGAGTCGGCACACTGCCGCACAGCTCCTCCAGTGGGCGGAAACTGTTGCCCTCTCTACCGAGCGGTGGCTGCGGCACACTGCAGCGACAGGTCGGCAGCACCAATAACAGCAAGCGTACGGCCGGCCCGACACCGCCGCCGCCAGCCTACGAGTATTTCGAGGAACCGACGATATACGCGCAGATAGATCATTACAAGATCTCCGCGGCGACAGCGGGCGGTGGTTCGCCTTCGGCATCTCCCTTCCCACCCTGCATCTCGTCGCCCACTTCGCAAGGGACGCCATCAACGGTGTCGCCCGGCACAGTGCAAATGTATACGCTGCCGCAGCACCCGGGTGGTTACCACACGCTGCCACACAATCATCACCACCAGCATCAGTACCAGCAGCACCAGCAGCAACCGCAAAGCCAGCACCAACAACTCCACAATCAGCAACATCACTTGCCACACGCTGGTTCATCCTCCATGATGCATATGATGAATGTCGGTGCCGGCTACCATCACGGCACGCTACCCTTGCCGCCAACATATCAACAGCAACAACAGCAACAACAACAGCAGCAGCCTTTGGGCCACATGCTGGTCTCCAGCAACAGCAGCGGCCTGGCATCAGCCACCACCACCGCAGCGGTCACGAGTCCCGGCAGCTCTATTTCAGGCCTTTCCGGAGTGGGCAAATCCTACTCGCGTGAAATCGTCACGATGCGCACGCCATTGATTTACTCACAGCAAGAGAGCTGCGTCTGAACGTGAAAAAGAAAGCAACTAAAATGTGAAGGAAACTATTTTAAAATGAAAACAGAACAATTAAAATGTCGTTAAGGCTTAAAATCCTTACAAACGAAACGGAATTTAAATTGGAACAATTTATGAATTCTTGAAAAATTGTAAGTATGTAAGAGAATGCGTGGGAGTGTGTGGGTCACACAGTGTCATATAAATGTTTTCAATATACATTAGACTTCTCTATGGTGTCTAACTCTATGAGATAAGGATAAATCAAGTCACTAAAGTGTTCTCTATTCGTTAAAGTCCGGCGTGTCGATGCGTGTTTCTGGTTAGAAAACATATTTTTAAAGTAAAACTTTTTAGGCGAGAGAAAAAGAGAAAAGAGTGAGGAGACACTCTCCTCAAGACCATTATTTTCTTCTGTACGCATTATTTTCTTCTGTACGCACTCTGCGAACTCGTTTTTGATGAGATAAGAGAGTCCAAAAGAGTAACACTAGACCATACTTGCCCTCGGTTTGGTCCACAGAATGGACTGTAAGAAGGATGTTATAAAAATGTTCTATAAATATTTTTAGGTCAACACTGATCGGAAATAAAATTTGCCCAATTTGCAAACATTGGACCGAAAAATGAAGACAAATTAGCTGTTAACTTTTACAAATCGTAGCGGTTTTAAGTGGAGAAAGTGTTGCCAATTCGAGAGACAAAGGTCCACAAAAAATAACCTTGTAGAATTCAGAGCCTTACTAGTCCTTACTTCGATAATTTCTTGTGAAGCCTTTGAATAACAAGATCTTTAGTCTCAATTTTATAATTATTTTATTTTATATTCTCTCTAAATATTTCTAAAAAGAATAAATCTCTAAATATTTTATATATATTTTTTATGTTATTTTTATTAAACAAAATAACAAAGTACTCAAAACAATATAACACATCAGACAACAACAACAAATGCCCGAAAACGAAGTGTAATGAAAGCAAGAACCGCAACAAAACAACAAACATAAATATATCATACAATGTTCCTTCCTTTGATGACAAGAACTCATCAAAAGCACTCTTAGGGCTTATTTAAGGATTAAAAGGATTTAAGGATTATATTGTAGTTGAAAAATATGTATATTTGAAACAAAAAAATGTGAATAAAATAATTTCCTAGTGTTTTTCTAAATACATACTACGCACCACAACAGCAGCAGCAGCAACAACAACAACAACAACAACCTTATTAACATTTGACAAAAAAAAATATTGAATAATATCGTAAGTAGAATAAAAGCCACAACCAAAACGAAATACCTGTCAAATTGTTGTAATTAAATTATTTTAGTAAAAAGAGTGTCTGTGTAAATAATAAAAAATAAATACACAAATTATTCTATAAAAATTCTAGCACAATCTAAAAGAGAAAAAAGTTGTGAAATTCGTAAATTTTTAAGGAAAATCCTTAAAATAATAAGGAAAAATGTTACTTAGGCAACATTTCAAAATAAATTAAATTGTTTAATTGTAAAGAAAAAAATATTAATTAAACTCCTTTTTAATTCTTTTTTAAAATTACCACAACAACAAAAAAAATCAATACCAAAATAATTAATATGAAAATAAATCCAAAAGGGTTATATTAATAAATTTAAATACATTTTAATTCGCAAAAGTTTGGAAAAAGCAAAAAAGAAACTACAATATTTCAAAACTTAAAGAATTCTTTTAATTCAAAAAGTAATACAGTGTCTATAATTTCCGAAATATTTTGTATAAGAGTGATTCCATCTACGATATGTCGTTTGATAGCTAGAGCAAACAGAAGTACCTATTTTTACGGTAAATTTTAAAGGCTTAAAACACATTTTCTTGAAAGAATCCGCTTGAAACTTTCGTATCTTGTTCTACTTTAGCGGTTAAAACATTCTTGCATTCCTGGTCCTCAAAGGATTTTTAGGAAGTAATATGAAGTATTATCTCGATATTTTAACAGGTACAATATTTTTCAATTTTTAATTTCAGAGATACATTGGTTTAGAAGTTATAATAACTGGAAAAAATGAAGGGCGATACCTCCTAAACTTCGCTAACTAATAAATGTAAAATAGGTTTCGCTTCAAGGCATTATTATGGGCGACATTTTTCGTCTTTCAGTTGGATTTTTATACATATGTTGAATTCTTCAGGCGCTATCTTTTGTGGTTGTTAGAAAAGAAATCGGAGGGACCGAAATATATGGTACATACACGTAAAACTAGAGGACTATAGCTATCGAAGGACTCGAAGGTGGGGCCGCTCGTGAGCTTTTTGATGTAGCAAAAAAACCTGTGTAGTTAATTTATTAATTAATTATTAATAAAGTAATATTAATATAATGTAAAAATCATAAAATCTAAAAATTTACTCACGACTAAAAGATAAATAAACACTTTAAATACTATAATAAATTAAAACAAATGATTAGCGCAACTAAAAAATTAAGTCAAAGCAATTAAATTTTTTGAGCAAGAAAGAAAACTTAGATAAACTCAAAATAAAACTTATATCAAAATCAAATACGAAATATTACAATAAATATGGTTTTTGTAAATAAAAAATTGCGAAATAATTTTTTTTCAATTTTCTCGAAAACTCGTCGAAAGTAAAGAAGAATAAAAATGCAAAAAAGCAAAGAAACCAAAAACAATTACATAAATTATAATTAAATTAATTACGAGTTTAAGCACAGACTTTCTGTAAATAAAATCAGCCTGTAATCAACGATGGAGATGGTTTTGTTCTTCTGCTTTGGTTTTTTGGCACTTTTAAAAAAAAAATCTGTAAAAATGTATCCTTCAACTTTTTTAGATAAATTCAACACTCAAAATTTAATTCATTGTGACAAAAAGGTATGAGAAAAAAAAAAAAAAAATAAAAAAGAATATCGACTACAAGAAAAAAATTTATTAACAATTTAAATGTTATTAGTTTAAGTAAATTGTAAAATAAAGAGAAAAACTGCAAAAAGAAGAATAAGAGAGGAGGAAAAAGCAGGAGAACAAGAAAAAGAGCAAAGAAAAACTAGCAAATAAAAGGATACTTGTACAATATAATACCGTTAAAGTGAATTCTTTACGAAAAAAAAAAAAAAATTAACCAAATCCAAATGAAGAGCAAACTAATTATTATTATTATTATTACTATTATGATGATGATTATTATTAAAAATATGTTAAAATATTTTAAGCACTTGCAAAGAAAAAAAAACAGGAGAACAATTTAAAATTAAATTCGTGCAGAAGACAAAAAAACAAAAACAAAAAGACAAGGAATAAAACTAAAATTAAAAAAATAAAAAAGAATTATTTCAAAAATAAATAAAAGCGGTTTTCTTTCGTAACTTTCATAAATTCCACTAATTTAAAAATAATATTGTATTAAGTACTTACAATTTTTTATATACCATAATTTCAGGTTCGGCTCTTCTTTGGATAATTTTTAATGAAAAAATTTCCATTTTATTTACTTGCTTTTAAGAAATGCGGAAAGAAAACTCATTGAAAGACACTGCGAGAAAGGAAAAGACCACAATCAGCGAGGTCTAGAATAACAACAACCTCTTCCTTCATTGAACACCCGCACCCTCAGCCAACACCCTTCACCATTAATTTACTGTAACATTGTTTTTGTAATTTTTACGTAATTGAGCTGTGTAGAGATAATACAAAAAATTTTAAAGGGGAAAATTGTTTTTTTCTTCAAAATATCACAATAATTCGCTGAAGTACCTGAGCGCAATATTATTTCACTGATGGCACTGAATGGCAACAACAACAAAAGCAACATCAAATATGAAAACAAAGGCAGCATCAAATATGAAAACAACAACAATAAAAGCAATTATAAAAAGTGATTTTTTTATTACTCGCAGAAATGTCAAAAGTTTCGCGACGAAATGACAGGGTCGCGCTTGTCTGACAATGACAAAAACAGCTGTACATACGATTTCTCAAAGTGTCACACTGAAGGGGGTGGAGTAGGGAGCAAAATCACATCGTGTCGTGTCCATTTTGACAGCCACCATCACAGAAAAAGTTGTCGAGTGAAAAAGATTGAATTTACATGCTGCAATCAAGCTCAAGAGCGATGCTCAGATTTACTCGACAGGCTTTATTTACGCTCTCTACGTAATAACACAAAACAAAAAAGACAAAGAAAATAACAGGGATTTCTTTTTGGAGGCTTTTTTTGCTTTTTAGAAGGTATTACAAATGCGGCAACCCTTTCGCCATCGGTCACCAGAGACTGAAGCCAGACAGACTCAAAGTAATACACGATGATGATGATGATGAGAGAGAGAGAGAAACAGGCGCACACACGGTGAGGCGCCCCCTCTAATGCAGAAAAAGAAAAGCATCTTCGTATTTGAATGTGAATGTGAAAATTCATCAGTCTTTCCGAACCGCTGGCATCAATCATAAGATTACAAACAAATAAAAATAAACACAGACGAATGTCAGACGAAGAGATTACGTGTATCAACAGACATACATACATACGCATATCTACCGCTAGACTGTCTCGTGAGCGAATGGACAAACAGCAGACAGCCAAGTCATGCAGCTTGTGTGAGTGTCGCGATTCATTTTTACTTCTCCTTTATTCATACAAAAGCATTATAAAAGAATGAATATCCTCTGGCTTTTTCTTCTTCTTCATTATCTTCTTCTTCTTCTTCGCTTGTGTGTGTGTGTGTCGCCATATTCATAGTCGTATTTACTTAAGAATGCTTGCGCAAATTTAAAAAAAAAACCCGGAGAAAACACAGAAGCATAAAATAAATGAAAGGATTCAAAAATAATTACGCTATAACGAAGCCGTCGCCATTTTTCTTTATGTGTAAATTGTGCACTTCGTGTAACCTTAGTTCATGGGCGCCAAAATTTTCTGCCTTCAGAAAAGCATGTCGCCTGAATTTTATTCTAAAATCTGCCATTACACCGCTCTAATCTCTGTGCAATTATTTCCTTAATTTAATAATGTACATACTATATATTGTATATATAATATAATTAATAGTACTTAGCCAAGATATAGAAAAGAAGACAATTGAAGAGCACTTTTTTTATGCAATTAATAAAAAGTTAATCGGAATTATAATCGGAATGTTAACTTTAAAGCAAAAATATGAAAATCGATTACACACAATGTTTTATTTGCTATGAAATTCATAAAATCAACATCTCTTATCTTTGCAAACCTTTCAGAATTTATATACTTCTTTGGAGATAACGATTTGAGAATCTCTCAGAGGTTTGCAATCAGGTTCTCCAATAGACAGGTCTACCTAAATCTCCTACTGGGCAAGAAAAGAAGTGTTTATGTGTGTGTGTGTGTGTGTGTGTGTGTACAAGCGCATTTGTCATTTGCTTTACGTTTACTTACAAGCTTACAAAGCTTGAAACAGACTCATCAAAAAGGCCAAAGGAAAAATAGGAAAGACTGAAAATTGGAAAGGCCATTTCAGGATACCTTTTATCTGCTTCTTTTTCTTCTCCGTCTGCAACTGAACTGAATTGAACAGAATTCAGAAAATAGAGAAAGTGAAAGTAAAAAGCATTTTGCAAGGACCTACGTGTGTCAGTTTTACATTTAAAGGAAAGTATTTTTTGAATTTACTATTATTATGTTGAAATAATCAGTCTATTTTGTGAGTTTCGCTCTAAAGAATAAGAGAACGTCTACGACTTTATTTTGATGTAGCATCTGTGAAAGTTTTGTATAAAAAATATGTGGAAATTTATTGCCAATTAGTCAACTTGGCCAACTCTACGCCCGCATACCGTTATTTACTTTCACGTTGTACGAGACCTGCCGTGCGTGTGCAGGGCAGGACGTGTTTCATGCATGACGTGTCGGAGTGTCGGAGTGTCGGCTCGTGTAACAAATGATGTGGCATTGTTTCGTTACTTCCTTACAAGAAGAATTTTCCCGTCAATTTTCTTTCTCTCTATTTTTGCTTTCTTTTCCCCCCTTTTTTATTTATTACATGCTTCCATGCTTTATTTATTCGCTGGCGAAATTTGTTGTACTAGAATTCGTGCCGAGTATCATGCCGCATTTCTTGCTTTCTCATTCATATTCAGCTCATGCGTCGCAATTCTTATATAAATTTGATGTAATCAAGAGATCCGACTGCTATTCTTTGACAGTTGGCTTTATTTGAGGGTACAGCAGTGGGATCATCATCCACATAGTCATCATTATCATTGCTATGGCTCATTCGCATTCATGCATTTTAAATATTATCGTGATCATTATCATCATAAGAGTATAAGATTTTCTCCGAAATTCTCGCCTTAACCTGTTTAAGGTTCATGAAAAGTCACAAAATCGTAATCTCAGCGGCTCAGAGTTATAAAACTGACAACAGTAATTAGGCGCGAAAGTAAATATTCAAAATAACCCTCCTTCAATTCACTTTTTACTCACATTTTAGCTGTTGCAACGATTTCGTAAAATCAATTAAAGTCAACTCAATAAAGTGAAAGATTTTAGCAAATATAAATTAACTTTTGGAACTGAAAAAATTTCTACAAGCTTATAAAATTCAGTTATTTATTAAAAATGAACAAAGAGTGAAAGATTTGAAATAAGCTGTGAATGCATGGCTGTGTGTGTTTAACATTATAACAACAAAAAAAAACTCACAGACAACCTTGTTACTAATATTCGAAGTGAAATACAACAGCGCTGCTGAACAACACCATCATGCAAAAGCAGTGCTAATGCTTGATGATGATGATGATGATGATGATGATGATGATGATTTCCACGACAGTGACAAGGATAGGGCGACATCTATGATGACAGCTGATGTTGATGACAATGTTTCGAGGAGCATCGAGCAAAAACAATTACTTCGTTGACAGTGACAATCACAACAACAACAACAACAACAACAACAATAACAGCGACGACGACGATGACGAACAACAAAAACAAGAACGACGAGTGGATGCAAAACAATACTCGTAGCAAACAATCATGAACGAGTATTATATGAGTAGAAAAAGAAGAAGAGAAAGAAAGAAGCCAAAGCATTCAAAGACAGAACAGCTAGAAAAAAAATTGGTGACGAGTTGGTGTGAGTGTGCTCAATGATGTTGCGAATAACTCGCGATACAAAGAGATCATCAGCATCAATCGATAGTGATTGTTTTGTTTTTGTTTCTCTCAACTTAAGAATAATATTAAGTTTTTGCATTTGTGATGATTTTGGGCAATAATAAGACGCAGGGCTACAGTTTCAGAAGAAATCTGATTTTAGAAACTAACTGAAAATTTCTTAAGATTGTCTATGTTTCCTTCGGAAAAGCTTTTGTATAATTTGCGCCGTTTCTCGTTATTTAGCTGCAAATATTGGCTAAGAAGAGCAATAAAGAGAACAGAAAAAGGACTGTTATAAACACTCGAGTAATAACAGTTTCGAAAAATGAACAATGACAAATTTCTGCAAATGAAAAGGCATTATTTGCATGACTCTAAATTGACACTTTAAACATTTTCGATTTATTAATAACTCTAAAGATCATTACTTTATTTCCTCTAAGAGAATTTCATAGACCCTAAAAAATTGTCTTAGAAACATTCTAAGCAGTAATAGTTATTAATGGTCATTAGCTATCGTACGATACATGTTGATGGCAGTTTGTAAATTTTTGGTGCAAACAAGCTACTATAATATACACAGTGCGCCATCTTTTATGTCGGTATGTGACTGTTTGGCCGTATTCCAAGCCGTATTCCAAAAATACATCTATTCTTTGAGAAGTGGGCAAAAAACTCAAAATGTTACACATAAATGAACTGATTTAAGAATTGTGCTGCGCAAAGTGGTTCTAATGGATCATTTGGTCACAGTGTAAACACTCTCATTAGGAAAATAACATAAAGGAGGGGATAAAGTGGCGTATGCAAATGCATTAGAAACATGTTAAATAACAGTTACCGCGCTGATGTGATGCATAATGAAGCCACACGTGGAGCTGCTGCAGCTTCAGGATAAGTGCAAAATGCACTCAACAACAACAACACACAGACGTAAGCATGGACGAACAAGCACACAAACACACACAATATTGAAATGCATTCACGAATAATTATACGAGCTTAACCTCGCGTATATCATAAGAGAAGACTCCCGAGAAGGTAATTTCATTTTAAATATTGTAGAATTGTTGTAAATGCAGTATTAATTAATGTAAGATATTTAATTAAATAAAATGTAACCGTTAATTAACGCCAGTATTCGAGCTGAAGAACGCATGATACGAGTAAACGAACTCGAAGGTAGCAGAAACAAGAAGATGCCTTAAAACCATACTAGCAGCTCCTCCTGGCTAGATTTTTTTCGCCCACAAATATTTTCATACATAAGTAAGTCCTTTCATCGTAAGTCCTTGTACAAGTACACTCATCAGCCATGTTCGTAATTATTACGTACTTTATGAGGCCAAGATTGAAAAGGAATCCACGAATGTACGAATGAACGTTTTTAATGATGTTAACGATCGATCATCAAGATTCTGTTTGATCTCTTAAAAAAATATTCACTTTTTTCAGCTGGCCTCTACCGCTTTTACCATAAGTTTTACGATAGTTGGCAACACTACACACACACATACACACAGAAAGCATTACTACAAACGTTACAATATTACGCTCTCTTTGAGAAAGACGGCTTAAGGTGGCATCATTCAGTGTGACTGAAGAATGAATGAATGAATGAATGGATAAATTTTGAAATTCATATTTCGAGTGTTTGCGTGCAGTAGAAAGTTTTAATTAATATTAAGACCTTTCAAGGGTTCACTTGATCGCCGATATGCAGAGCAAAACCAAGGAAAAAGCTAAAAGAAACTACAACTATGCGGATGTTGGGGCTTCTTGATGTTTGAGGGAACCCTTAAAATGTCCGCAGACGTTTTTAACTATATTACAGACCTTTAGAAACTACCGTGACAACATATTGGAATAAAAATGAAAGATAAGCGCCGAGTAGTTTTGGGCGGTAATTAATTAAACCCTCGAATAAATCATAATTAGTAATTATCTGCTTCGGCAAAATTGCATTCCTGTACAAGAAATTCCATCCAAGCCTAAATGAAAATGAAATAAAAAACAAAAACGAACTGAAATAAATATGTCCAAAAAGTCCATATAAAAACTGTAGGGAAATATTTCATTTGCGCGTTATTTCATAGAGCCTCTAAATTTTTATTTTTTTTGGAATATAGCAATATTTCATAGAATGAAGTAAGGCCCTAACTAAGGCCTTATTTAAGTTAAGTTAGTGAATAATGCTTCATTTAAGCCTTATTTCATTTGGTTGTTATTATATTACATTACACCATATTACATTACATTACACTACACTACACTACATCACATTACACTACATTACATTACATTACATTACACTACATTACATTACATTGCATTACATTACATTACATTATATTACATTACATTACATTACATTACTTTACATTACATTACATTACATTACATTACATTACATTACATTACATTATATTACATTACATTGCATTACTTTACATTATATTACATTACATTACATTACATTACATTACATTACATTACACTACACTACAATACATTACATTACATTACATTACATTACATTACATTACATTACATTACACTACATTACATTACATTACATTACATTACATTACATTACATTACATTACATTATATTACATTACATTGCATTACATTACATTACATTACATTACATTACATTACATTACACTACACTACACTACACTACATCACATTACACTACATTACATTACATTACATTACATTACATTACATTACATTCCATTACATTACATTACATTACATTACATTACATTACATTACATTACATTACATTACATTACATTACATTACATTACATTACATTACATTACATTGCATTACATTACATTAGATTACATTACATTGCATTACATTACTTTACATTACATTACATTACATTACATTACATTACATTACATTACATTACATTACATTACACTACATTACACTACATTACATTACATTACATTACATTACATTACATTACATTACATTATTAATGTATTCACTTTGGCGAGTCGTAGGCATGAAGACCTCGTTAAATTTGGCAGAATTCAGCAAGAATGTCCAGAACAAATTTTTAAAAGAAGCAGCACATTCACTTAAACACAGAATAATAACTTGAAAGGACTGGAAAATGGGGTATACTTGTACAGTCCACCTCACTTCCTCATCTTTTATTGCATCTATTGCGAGTATAAAGCAATAGAGCAAAAAAAAAACAACAATATTTTCCTGAAAGTAGAACAAGAAGCAAAGCAGGCTAAGAAAATTGTATGGACGCACGAGAAAGGAAAACTTTCCAAAAGAAAAATTCCATATTTTTGCAATCATGGATGTACCCTGCTAGAGTGTGTGTATGTGTGCACGAGTATGAGGCGTGTGCACGTGTCTTGCACGCACATACTTTATGCGCCTTTTGTGAAGAGTCAACACTCGCTCGTTTTGCCGTCTGCACTTACAACATTTTAAATTACGAGTATATCCTTTTATCGTGTAAACATCATGTTGCAAGACGATGCTGGTGGCAGGATCTTTGAAAGCCTTTTAATTCCCAGAAACAAGCGTTATTCCGAGCGAAGGCAGGCGACACTGTGTGCGAGCAACGGCATGTTTGTCGTAGGTGCGTACGAGCGAGCGTGCGTGCGTGCGTGCCTGCGTGCGTGCGTGTGGGTGGCACGCAGAGTAGTCTTGTGCTTGTGTTTGTCCGCTGCACTTCAATAAAGTGGCAAGCAATGAGTTGCCGCCGGCTGTCTGCGTCTGCCGTTTGAATATCGTTGCTTCCTGCGCTGCAGCAATTCATCAATTTGTCGTTTGATGCCATCATCGCCAGGTAAGGCAAATGTTTCAAGTGCGTCCACCGGCTGCGTCTGGCTGTTGGTCTGTCCTACAAAGTGTGCCATACAAGTGTATGTCAGTCTTCACCTCTGTCTGCCTTTGCGCGTGGGCCTTTCCTTGCTTCTTTTTTCCTGTTGGCGGCTGTGCCAACGCCTGCGTGCGCCAACGACTGCGTGCTGTCTTCAATCTCGTCGTTGTTCAGCAATAAAATGCGGGAATGATATCAGCTGTTGATGGATGGTATTGTTGTTGTTGTTTTTTTTTTTTTTTGCTGTTGACTTCTGTTTGTTTATTTGTATCTGTCGCTATTTGTTTTCAACTTCAATGCGGCGTAGCCCTTTCGGTATTCTCTCTGCTGGAAGGCAGGAAGACCGCCCCTGAAACAGCGCCCTGTTGTTTCGCAAAGCGACAACAACGACAACAACAGCAAGAACCAACCGCTACAAGCGTATAACACAAATAGCAAAAAGGAATAAAATTAATGGGGGTCCTTTTTTCGTATTTACTCGCACTTACTGCAGCGGCAGAGTGTCAGTCTTACTGCTTGCAAATGGAGGTGCGCGTCTGGATTGTTGAGGGTGTTGTTGTTGTTGTTGTTGTTGTGTTCTTATCATCATTATTACCCTTGTTCATAAAAAAGGTACCTACAACATTATTAATTATGTATTTCTTAACTCTACAAACGGTTTGTTTATTTATTTTCTTATTGTTTCTTTTCCTCTTCATGCTTTTAACATTTTTACTGTGCTTTATTTTTCACAAATTCTTTTTTAAATAGCTTTAATTTTTCTGTATTTTCTTAATTTTTCTTGACCATTAACATAAAAAACAAGAGAAAATCTTCACGACTCTTAAAAGATGCCGTTGACTTGTTTCTCTGTGTTAAGCTCCTTAATCTTAAAGTTATGGATCCGTCGGGACTGATTTTGTCCTGTATCTCGTAAACTTCAAAGGTTTTGTTCGAAATCAGCGTTGGATTTAACAACATCTAAACAACGTCTTTCGGAAATCTAAAAGTGAATTTTGCCTCGATAATCAGTGAAAGGGTCAGTTATCGGGTTATCAGCGATTTATTTTTATGTAAATGAAGAGAAATATTTGATTTTCTGGAATTGTGAGCTCTCATTACAATACACCAAATATATACCACATTCCGGCGACACTATTCCAGGACTAAAAAACTGTTTGCTCACATTTGCATTCTGAAAATGTAAGATGCTTTTCAATACTGCGGGCTTAAATCAGGACTCACGAAAATACTCGTATCATAAAAGGAAAGAAAAAGAAAGGACATGAAAAAGGAAAGAAAATTCCATTTACTCAAGGCGCCTTTTTTGGAATTTTTTTATACAAAATAAAAACAAATTTCTGCTCTATATATAGAATTATCTGAGGCTAAAGGCCCACAGCAATTTTCTCGACATCCAGCTAAAATCAACCCAGCCCTTGACGCCTACATTCCAAGAAAACCAAAAGGGTCGGAGTCATTAAATAGGCGATAAAAGTGCCTTGAGTAACAATTTCAACAGTTTCCACAGTTTTGACCAACAAGCGACCTTTGAATGCAATACAGTCATCGATCTGTAAGAGCAACAATTTTACTATACTTTTTTACTTTTTTTTGTTATATTTTTTTTACTTGACTTTGTATCGATTTTACACGGTTAGCTTATGACTGTTAGTGCAGAAGTAACCGCAGCAGCAACAAACAGCAGCAACAAACAGCAGCAACAAACAACAGCAACAGCAGCAGCAGCAGCAGCAGCGTCACCAAAAGTTTGACAAATTTTATTGCTGTTCTTCGACGTTTATTGTAAAACTTTTTGTGGATTGCAGCTGTCAAGTTGGTGTGACTGTTGTTGTGAGTTGCTGTTGTTGTTGTTGTTGTTGTTTTTTTTTTGTCTTTTCGTTGCTTTTCCTTCGGTATACTGCATACATACATACATACATACGTTTCCAAAGAAAATTTTCATTTCAATTTACTTGAAATGCTTGAAAGAACGAAAACTACAACAATAACGGTGACTGTCAAAAACAACAAAAACAACAACAACAACAAAACAATAACAACAACGTAACAACAACGACAGCGACGTAAAACACAGCATTGCCAAGCATGTTGTTGTCTCAGCAAATACAAAACATGCTGCATGCTAATACAAGTGTGATAACAACAATAACAACAACAACAACAACAACATTAAAAAGTACAACATTGACATATCGTGATGACATATCGAAAGCAAACTTTACCATAGTTCGTGAATAAAGTCTTTGTTTCTTTTGCTGGAATTCTTTTTGTTCTTTTCTACAAAGTTTTTCTCACACACTCCAGCTGTTTCTTTTTCCCTCTCTCTGTGTCTCTCTCGCGCGCTCTCTCTCTCTCTCTCTCTTTTATAAAAAAGTGCCCTCTTTAGAAAAAAACATTTGGTTATATCCTTCTTTCCAAAGCGGAGAAATATATTTTAGCGAAATTCTCCTCAAAAGACTACTTTTATTATTTTGTATTAATTATATTCGGTTCAGAATTACTACGATATTAAAAACTGAGGAACTTTTTTTATACGCAAGTATTTATATACGTACAATATTTGCCAAATCGTGTGTGACACCACGTCGTATTAAGACTTTTCCGATGGTTTCGGAAGGGTGCGTATTTCATATCGGTATGTAAATATTGAAAAACCTAAACATTTATTAACCGATTGACTTGAGTAAACATGTTTTTGAAACATCAATTCAGTACAATTTTAACCAAAAATCGCTTCATACCGACACAATTTCCGACGTATTTCCACGTCGCTTGAAATACGGCCAAACAGGCACATACCGACATAAAAGATGGCGCAGCCGGTATTTTAAAAAGAATTAATTGATAATAAATTAAAAAAATTTTTACTATAAATTAATAAGCATAAAACCGAATACAATTAGACATTTTTAATTTATTTGAAAATCTTTAATAATTTCGAGAAAATTGTTTTAAATTTCAAAACTTTTTTAAACTTCAAACCTTTTCAGAAAAAACAGGCCAATAGGACCGTCAGCTGAAATGGCACGCAATTTTGATGAAAATATATCGCCGTATTTCAATTTAATTTTGCTTTTTCATTTTATTTTCAAGAAATATTCATTAATTTTTGAGAATTTGGATTTAAAGAAGTTTGTAGAAAAAGTTACGTTCAAATTCTTCGGGTGAAATTATCACCTTTATCTTATCATTATCGTCACGTTGTTATATTGCACATAATTTTCATCGCGCCTCCATCATTATGTATTTTCAATTGCGGTCTCCTCATCATCATTATCATCAGCATCAGCATCACCATCACCATCACCACAATCTTAATTATTGTACTATAATATAAAAGACCTTTTAGGAGCTTTGAGCTTTTACGAATACGTGACACACATAAACATTCGCACATATAGTATTTACATATACTTATGTACGAGTATCGAGTGCTAACATCAACACCAACAGCATCAGGAACAACAACAACAACAACAACAATAGCAGCAACGCATATTAAGTAGATACTCATAGCCGTATTTAAGACAGTTTCTCTTTCCGGATTTCATTCGTAATCCTTCGCAGGATTACTTCTTCCGGTGCGGAAAGTACTCGTATTATACTTTCACCAAAAACAACACCGCCAAACACTAACGAGAACAATATCAACAACAACAACAACAACAACAACCACATTGTTGTAGCCTTTGGAATAACTAACATTCATCGCCATAACGCATCGCATTTAAATAAAGATATTTCTTGGTTTATTCTGCGGAAAACAAAAACAAAAACAAAAACAACAACAACAACAACAACATCCAAAACATTAATACGAGTATATCTAATGATCTCCTTCTATCGTTTGCTTTAACGAATACACGCTTTGTCTCCTTCTGTCGGTCGTTAGCAACATCTCTCTTCACTCACCCACACTGAACTTTACTATACGCATTGGCTTCTGTATAAGTTGACCTTAAATTATCTCTTTCACGTCTCATACAGAGACGTAGCAAAGGGATTAGTTAGGGGGAGACATACCCTCTTAGTCGCTTTAATATTTTACCTGTTAAAACAAAATTTTCGTTAAAAAGACTTGCTGCGTTCTTTCATCTTTCTTTCATATTCAAAACAGATTTGGCCATATTTTGTGATTTTGCGCCATATTTTTGTTTTATGGAGTTGAACAATTTGGCTAAAGGTTTTTTTACTTAATCCTACCGAAATAGAATTAATAATTAATGCATTCAAGTTCGGTTTGATTTCATTTAAAATAAAATTAAGTAAATTTCATCACTGGATTAATTATTTTCCTCTTGGTTAATTTTATTCCACGAGGTTCCAGTTTTTCACTTTTTGGCGCCCTGGTTTTTTTTTATTTAATGACGCCACTGTTTTTTTTTTTTTTTTTCTTCAATAACGCCGTTCTCTTCTAATGAAGCGTTTAAATGCTTCGCGGCTTCCTCGCGTCTCTTCGCATCTGATTGCTGCATGGATTTCTTCGACACCGGCAGCATTAATATTTATTGATCCTCGATTTTGTATACTCAAACTTTTACGTGTTTCTCACCCTTCAACCCTTTTCAACCGTTGTTTAATCGGCAACTTCAGCTTTCTCTCATCCTGCCAGCAGACGACTGACGATTGACAGTAGTTTAATATTTTATTTTATACTGCAGGCGCTATGATATACCTGCATACGTACTCGTATATACATTCTATATACTATATACGTATACTGAATAACGGAGAAAGAAATGAAATGATGTTGATGGTGTCGGTCTGTCTGTTTGAAGCGTTCGATTGACTCTTCGTTGCTCGGTTTGTTGGTTCATCTTTCTGCCTAACGTCACTTACCGTCTCGCCTGTTGGCTCTTTGTCCCCCACCCATACCCCGCCCCTTTCTTTCCCGCGTTGTCATTCATTCATGAGTTTGGATTTCAGAGAATCATCATTCATCGGTCGATACGATTGAGTAACAAAGAGAGAGAGTTCTTTCAAGTGCACTCGCTCGACTTGAATGCGTTTGACAAAGAGACGGACAAACCGACGGACTAACAGACAGCGGAAGAGCTGAAAAGGTGTTAAAATTATGCAGATTCGCTTTGTATTTTTATCCGAATATACAGATATCCATCATTCGCATCATTTATGGATGGCTTTTATTCTGGCGACGAGGCGAGAAAGATGATATTTTTATAAGTATGAGTATTTTTAAAAAAAGTGCCATGATTGTAGGTTGGTTGGTGGGTTGGTGGCCCGTGTTGTTGTTGTTGTATGGATATGAAATCATGACAACAACAAGAAAGTGCTGACAATGCAGTTGTTCATTGGAGAGCTTGGACAGCTCAGTCTGAACTGACAGTAAAACTGATGATGTGTCGAAATATGTTAATCCAGAGGCAGAAATTTAAATGTTTAAAATTAAAAATGTTTTAAATGTTTAAATGTATTTAAATTAAAACTTTAAAATTTAAATACTTACAACAAAATAGTACAAAAACATAAAGAAATTGAATGAAATTATTGAGATTATAAAAATACTATAAGTATTTTACATATTTCGTTTCTAGAATAAAAAGCATAATTTTATTACTTTTTTCCTGTCTATTTTTTTTTTTTTTGCCCTGCGCGTTTTGTTCTTCTTCTTCTTCTTTCTTAGGGCCATAAATAACATCGAAATGGTGAGATTTCTTTCTCTTTATCTTCAGGAATAATTGTCTTTTGCTCTACTTAAACATTGCGCAATATGTTAAAATCAACAGTTTAAATCGTAACGAATCTGAGGCTAACGAAAATAAGATAAGACAGACAGAAAGAAATAAAGCAAGAAAAAAGCAAGGTAGTCGTAAATCTGATCGGCCCAAAATAGCATACAATTATTGGGAGGCAGGTGGAGGCGCCCCGGCTTGAATGTAAATTGTAACGTACAAGTTCAGTGAGAATGGTCAGCGGATGAAGTGGATCCCAGATAATTTCGTAAATAAGCCAGCAGTCAAAAGGGAGGGCGGCCAACCGACCAACCGACCGAACCGAACGTCTTCGGTCTCAGACACGCATACCATTTTCCGAAAGCGACCATTCGCAATCGATTTATATGCACCAACAAACGTTGGAGCAATCAAATTTTCTGCTCGAAAAACTTTTCAATAAGACGAATAACTTTTCAGACAAGCCTCGGCGAGCTCGACCGACCCTACACTGCTTACACTTGTACCCTAATAACAAAGAGGATTATCCACCGGCGTCGAAAGGAATGGAAGAGAAGACTATACTTTCATTTCCATTTAGACTGCTGTCAAAATCAAAATCCTCTCTTCGGATTGTCATATTTTTTTGCATTCAACGGCGGCAGACGGATTGGCGGTCTATCAGTCAGTCCGTCAGTCCATCGGAGAATTGGTCAGATTGTTGGTAGAATGAACCAGTGTACGGTCTGGTCTGAACTACAGTCACACCATTTCACCTAAGTATGGTTCAGTGTAACCAAACCGCTAAGCCTTGAGCCATCAGCCTCAAAATAAACCTTCAACCCTTCAACCCTTCAACCCTTGGGGAGTGGTCCAAGCAGCCAACGAACCATTTGGCAATCTCGGCCAAGTCAATGTAAAAAAGAGAAGCCAAAAATGAACCGGAAATACATACATATTTTGATACTACCAAAATCCACCCTTAGCGATTTTTTCTTCTACTTCTTTTTTTTATGCACATTTTTTGATATCCTTACTTCCAAGCCTTCGTCCCTTAGCGCGCCCCTTTCGTCTTTGTGCATCCCCCTACTCCGCTTCTCTTTACCGCTCGTCCACAATATATTCTTAAAGTGAAAAAAAATCATGGAATTCGAATGAATTGGACCAGAAAAGAGAGAGAGAGAGAAAGGTGGGCTGTTTGATAAAACTTTGAAATTGAAAATAGAGCAGCAGAGATTTTCCACGGTAAGCTTTACCTTTCTCCTCCTTCCCTCCTTCCCTCCTTCCCTGCCAACCAACCGACGTACATACTTCATCCTCTGCACCTGCTCAAACATATTTTATGGCCATATTATAGACTGTTCTTCTTCTTCTTCTTCTTCTTTTCCTCCAGTCCACTCTTTCCGGTTGGTTTGGTTTTTGATTTTTTTTTTTTTTTTTTTTGCTTGGCGGTTATCAGTTTTTTATGTCCCAGTGTCTACGGATGAAGTGGGCCAGAATACGTTTCTGCTCATTTGCATTGGAGCAACATGGCCCAAAATTGGACTAAAGCCAACATGGAAAAAATTGAATTAATGTTTTTAATTTTTGTTGTAGCGATTGTTGCCATTACCATTACCATTACCATTTGCCATTGTCATTGTTATTGTTGCAGTTGTTGTTGTTGTTGTTGTTGTTGTTATTGCTGTTGGCAGCACTATCATTGGCAAAGTCATTTGAAATTTGCATAATGGTGCTGCACGGAGAGGCTTTTCTTTATCGTTGGTCATCTTCAGATGGTCCCTGTACCTCTCGGTACATCGTGTGCGCGATGAACTCGTACTCGTATCTGCGGGCGAGCATAAATTGTTTTTAATAGATAATTTTTTTGCAGTTATTTTTTCTATTCAACTTAATTTTACTCAGATATTTTTCGCCAGAAAATACACAGGTCATGCTTCGAATCATCTCGAAAATTAATGAGCGTGCAAAAGTTTTCATAAACTTTTTATAATCTGAATAAATATTATTTGAAATTTTCATTTTTGATTCTTCTAAAACTATTTACTTAAATTATTTTTGCGATTATAATTCTATGATATCATCGTTTAGGCCATCGAATTTCCGATCTCAAAAAGTCTACAGCTTTAAAAAACTCGCAGTTTGCTATGTCAGCCACCATATTGGATGCGCCATTTTGAAGCTGATAACTATACTCCATAACTCGATCATTTTTCGTAACGCACTAAAGATATTTAAATGATAAAATTGTGTTAGAATATCTCGAAAACTGGAAGTTAAGAAAGCAATTCTGAGGTCAGGCTTGGAGTCATATTTCGCAGATAAACTATATATGTTACGAGCCGTGTGTATAACTCGGCCATTTTGTGAAATGACTAGACAATCTCTAATCCTTTTCTTCTTCAAAAATTTAAACGGAATACCGCTATTTATTTTCATTGAAAGTGGATGGACCACTTGGCCCAAGGAAGAAACCGTTTTGAAGAAACAGCCGAATAGCTCGTTCGGTGGATAGCTGGGTACTGGGTAGCAAGTGCAGTTCGCGTTTAGTAATAACCTGAAGCTAACTGATAAAAATTACAATAAAAATAAAACCAAAAACAGTTTTTTAACTGCAATCAGAGAGAGAACAACTTGTTCAAGAAAGCCATAACACCAACAAAATTACAACAACAACTACTACTACTACTACTACTACGAAGAACAACATAAAGTAATACACCTTTTGCTACCTTTTGTATGATACGCTAAGAAAGAATCCTATCGACGTAGCAAAAAACGAGCTGCAAAATGAGAAGAATGTTAAAAGAATAAACTTGTTAAAAATTTCGTAAATACATTTTGCAAAAAATTTTTGGCAAATAAGTATAATACTCGTAGTAAAATTTTACAGAAAATATTGTTAGGAAGAAAACAATGGAGAGAGAAAAGCTTGAAAAAAACAAGACTAATAAAAGAAAGGTATTGAAAAGAAACTACTTTTTCTTTTTTGCTACCTCGAAATGTGTGTGTGTGTGTGTGTGTGTGTGTCGAAAGAAGACTCCCAGCAACATCAGCAGCCGGCAGCAAAGAACGAAAGTAGTACTCATAGCAACACTACAATAAAATAATATTACTTATGTTGCTTTTTATTCTTTCGTTAAAAAAACTGTTTGCTGAAGCATTAAATTGAATGAAAGCTTAAAGTGTCTAGTACTCTGTCGAAGAAGTGCTTCTCTTTCTTTCTCGTTGTGAAGAGTATGATAAACATCTTCATCAGTAAAAATAAAAAATGCAAAATGGCGTCAGCATCGTCCTTTAGTAAGAGCACCCACGAGTAAGAAGAATATGTTCTTCTTTTGATAAAATAAAAATCTTTCAAAAGAACCTCATATTTATCGACACTTAATAAATGAGAAGAACATACTCGTAGTCTAGTTGGCTGCAGCGATCTTTACTTTTCTGAATTATATATTTGAGCTAAATTTTTATAGCATTATTCTTGATTTTTGTACACTTTTGAAGGATTTTCCCTTGATCGTTATTTCATCCTTTCTGGATGTTGATAGACTATCGTGCTTGGGGCACACTCCCGTGAAGTTGCGGCGCGCTTCAGTGCTCGCAGCGCTTGTTAGAAGCAAAGTGGGACGACCCCACGATCCCTTTTTTAATCTTTATAATTGCTCAAGGCGAAATTCAAAATTCAGCACACATTAACGAGAAGTCGAAACCTCTTGAATGTGTTAATTTGCGAAGAGAACAAATTATTGGTAGCAAAGAGTTAACACCTCCATAAACACATCATTATCAACCCATTTAACCTTTCTATTTCAGAAAAAATTCGAAAGCCGATACCTTTTAAATGAAGAGAAAGGAAAAAAATTTAAAAAAAATGAAGAAATTAAATGAAAATTAAAATGAAGAAGAAAAAGAGTCATAAAAAAGGTTAAGAAGAATTCCACAAACAAAGAATATGATAAGGGCTGTTATAGAGGAAAAGAAAATGGGGCCATCCTCGAGAAGGTAAGCGTGAGGACTTTATATCAAGGATAAGATTTTCTTTTGGGCCAAAAATTCATACATTTTGCGTCGATATGCAAAAATTTTTTTTAAATTTTATGGAAATATTCTTAAAATTTGAAGCAAAAATGCTGTAGAAAAATTCATATAAACGATATAAAAATTATTCGTACCCTGAATTACTATAGAAGTAATAACTTGGCTTCTGCTAAACGGATTTATTCCGAATATTTCTTATTCTTTCTTTCTTCTTTATTTCCGAATATTTCTTATTCTTAAAGAGCTCTGATTTAAAAAATATAATTCTTTTAACACTAGACAAGGCCAAAAACATTTAAAATCAGTAAGAATTTTATTTAGCGCTTAAAATAAAATTATCTTCTAAAGAAATAATCGTTACCAACATTTTTTCTTTACAAGTAAGTATTCCGGGACTACCAACGACTTGAAAATTGGTAAAGATTTGTTTGGAATTGGTTTGTAGAGAATGAGTCTTACGTAATTACTGAGCGTCCTTTAGTAATTTTCTACACTCTTGCGAAGTTTTCGTTGACGATTGTTGATGTATAAATTTAGTGAAGAATTTATAATAATCAACCCTTTCTTTTTTATTTTTGGAATTTAAGATTTTTTTGTTAATTTATTTTTGTTATTTTTTATACATTAATATTTTCAACAATATTTTTATCGCGATTCTTCTACAGCGAGGATATATTCAAAAATTATTTTAGACGATAATGAAGAAGAACAAGGTTCTTATTCATATTCTAAGCGTTGTTGGCTTTTTCAAAAATTTCAAAAAATATTTCTTTTTCTTTCATTACTATAGTAAAGAAATATAGAAAAACTGTGTGTTTATTACCACAGTCCTACCATCGATTCCTTCCTCCTTCCTTCCTTTCTTCCTTCCTTCCTTCCTTCCTTCTTCTTTTCCTTTCCGTCCTGCTTTTTCCGACGCTCTCAAAAGCTATACGCAGAATTTTAATCACTCATACGCACTGTTGAACCCTCTGAAAGTTCCGACTTGCGAGATATTTGCAAGTTGTTTCTGGTTGTTTCAGGCATGAAATTGCTTTGTTTTCCTCATCAACTGCTGAAACAATTTGAGGTTTCTCTTCAGAGTTTCGCAGTTTGCGAATATTTTCGCTGCAAACACAAGCTGCAGCAGAAGCAGAGCATTTCAACAATGCTTTGTACAAACAAGACCGAACGCGACAACTATTTCGGTGTCAGGAGCGGGGCAACAGTGAGATACAGAGGAGAAAGAGTGAAAGAGAGAAAGAGGCTTAGAACAGTTTTGTTGACTCAATGCTACTGCTGCTAACGCTGCTGTTGCTTGAATGAGAAATTGCAAGAATTGAGCAAAACTCTGACAACCTTGAATGGAATCTTCAGAGGCTGCTCGTGTTGCCGAATGTGGCTGCCACCGCCCTTCTTGTGTCCTCAGACATAAAACTTTTTCCTCTTTCCTTGCCGAAAAAGCCAAATAAAGCAGCAGAAGCGGTGGCAGCGGGTACAGCACGCGGCTGTAGGGGCAATGGAGCTAATGAATTCATTTGTGCCGATTGTAGCGAACTTAAGTATCGAAAAGTAGTTAGGTTGGAAAAACAACGGAACGGAAATAAAGTCAAAGAAAAACAAAGAAAAGAAGAAGAAGAAGAAGAGTACGAAGTTAAATGAAGTTCATTACGTTCATTAAATATTTTAATTGCGACAGAAAATAATGAACAAACGATTGAAGGCAAAGTTCATTTGACAAAGAAAAAGCACAAGAAGACTAAGAAGAAGAAGAAGAAGAAGAAAAAGAAGAGTATTATATCGTATTTACTTAGTATCTTTCTAAGTACGAGTACAACAAAATTGTAATCAGAACGAATGATGTTGAGAATTTCAACGGAAAAGAAGTCCATACAGACCGAAAACTTCGCAGCCAACCAACTCTCACCACATTTTGTTAATTAGTTTACTTAGTTAATTATGTAATTTTTTAATTACATTTTCCAGCACTTGTTCCAAACTCCCGCCGTATGCCTCTAAATGCTCTATGAGTAGTCATTAATTGTGCGGGCAGCGTCTTCTCTGCCGAAACTAATGACGGCCGTTCAATCAAGGCATGAATAAACGAATTTGTTTTGAGGATAAATCTACGTTCTGTATGCCGTACCGAATAGATACGAACACAAGTACAAGGACTGTACAAACACAAGGACGAGTATGAGTCCTAAGCGCCTCTAATCAATTATAATGAGACTGCATTCCTGCCATATGATTTGTTGCTGCGTTGGCAGCAATAGCACCGCCTCACTATTGATTTATTATCACCCGAACACATACAAATACCCGAACACACAATATCCTTCTCATCTACCCTTCCTGCCTTTAGGCCAACTCTACTCTAATCTCTATCTCTCTGTGTCCTTAATCGAGTCAATACTTTATTGATTTGCGATGATGCTTCTTGTAAATGGATTCTGTCGTTGTTGTTGTTGTTGTTGTTGTTGTAGTTACTGAAGTGCTGCACTTCAATTTGAAAGTGGTTTGCTCTACTTCTTCCTTGTTGTCATGGCCCGAGATTGTAATGGCCATCTAGTCTCGACTAAAGAACATTTTTTCAGCGCGGAATCTCGTAACAACTGAAAAGTCTTTTGCCATTAGACTGAAAAATGTTTTAGACGAAGTGAGCTAAAATTTTGAACCTCTTTTAAATTTGAACCTCTTTTCGTGTTGGTTCTCGAGACTTCGTCGACTCGACCAAAGAGGTCGAGATCGTTCGCCTCGGCTGACTAATACTTTGTCACCTTGCCATCTCAACTGGAAGGAGATGATCTCTTCAAAGTGGAGATCAACAGACAAAGACTCCTTTTCGGTTCGATATTGGTTCTTCTTTGGTTCTTAAATCAACTAAAAAGTCACTCTCGGGATCTGGTCTCGACTAAAAGCGTCTTCATTTCGAAATCCGTCTCAAAGTGAAATTGAAAGCGCAAAAGTATACATAAATCAAAGAAAAACGATAGAACAGTGTTGCCCGATTTTAGGTTTGTCTTCGTTTTTCTAGTTAAAGTTGAAGAGTTGAAAATAATATTCAAGTAAACCTCGGATGAATATAATATCGAGAAATTCTCTAATTTAGAAGCCTGTCTCGCTTCGAAATCTCGCCTCTATATCTGAAAAGCTGTACGTCGGGGGATGAAGTCTGTAATCCGTAGGTCAATAAATTTTAGATTAACAAACGACTATCTTGTACAATATGGACACCTTCTTTAATTGTGATTCAAAATTTTAAGTTTCATTTCAGAAATTTTCAGCATAATTTCAGAATTTTTCAGAGAAATTTCAGAGTATTTCAGTTCAATTTCAGAGTTTTTCAGTTCAATTTCAAAATTCAGTTTAAATTTAGTTTAATTTCAGGAATTTGCATTTGTATTTCAGAATTTTTCAGTTCAATTTTAGAATTTCTCAGTTTAATTGCTGAATTGTTTAGTCTAATTTCAGAATTTTTCAGTTTAATATCAGAACTTTTTAGTCTAATTTCAGAAATTTTCACTTGTATTTCAGAATTTTTCAATTTAATTTCAAAAATTTTAGTTTAATTTCAGAATTTTTCAGTTTAATTTCAGAAATTTCCATTTGTATTTCACAATTTGTATTTTCAATTCAATTTCAAAGTTTTTTAGTTTAATTTCAGAATTTTTCAGTTTAATATTAGAACTTTTCTAATTTCAGAAATTTTCACGTGTATTTTAGAATTTTTCAATTCAATTTTAAAATTTTTTAGTTCAATTTCAGAATTTTTCATTTGTATTTCCGAATTTCTCAATTCAATTTCAAGAATTTTTAGTTTAATTCCAGAATTTTTTAAATCCAAATTTTCACTTCTATTTCAGAATTTCAATTCAATTTTAAAATTTGTTAGTTCAATTTCAGAATTTTCAGTTTAATTTTAGAAATTTTCATTTGTATTTCAGAAATTTTCATTTTTAGTTCAGAATTTTTCAATTGTAGTTCTGAAAAATGTGAATTGCGTGAATACGTATATGAAAATAGATGAAAATGTGTGACTTCGAGAATTAATTATCATAATTTTTTTTGTAAATGGAAAAAATGCTTCCATTTTCCTTTTTTTTTGGAAAATACAACAACTCATCCGAGAATCATTTCTTCTTCTCGGGTGATTATTAATTTTTTATCTTTGACACTTTATCTTTGGCAATTTTTCTTTGCCTTTATCTCAAATTCTTTTTACCGTCTCTCTCTCTCTATCTCTCTATCCATTTCTCTCCACTTCTCCTTCTCTTTTGTCCCTTTTTCTCCTTTTAATGTACACTTGGGCTCAATTTGCTCAGTAAACAATTTGCTTAGTGAATGAACTCGAAACCTTTTGGGAAACCACTTCCCCGTTGTTGTTGTTGTTGTTGTTGTTGTTGTAATTGTATTGTGAGTCGATTTTGGCTGTTGCTCAGTCTGTTGTTAGCCTAAAATCTGGGAGTGGTCTCGTTCTTTTGTTAGTGTTTCCTTCGATTGCGGTCTATTCCACAGAAGTTCGTTCAAATTAGAATATACGATAGAAATATACGATAGTATTGTACTATATTATCCAAAAGCAATTGTCCCTTTTTTCAATACATATTATGTTTTTCTTTTTTTTTTTTTTATTCTATAAAATATTGAAGGACTCTATATTTTGCACAAAATTCTACATCAAAAAGAATTAATACCACTGTTGTAAAAATGTTGTAATATGTTGAACCATAGTTCAAAAATATTAGTTTACGCGATGTGTACACTTTTCTCGATCTTTTGAAGTGAAACTTATTTTTAATATGATTTCGGGAAAATTTTTAGGGGATGAAATCTTTACAGAAATTAAGAAACGACGCCGCTAAAAAGTCATACGAACTCTTCGGTCAAGAGAAAAGAGAATGATGCAATGCGCGCAATTTTGCGATTAAATTTTTTTGACGATATATTACACTGTTTGCGCTTTTAAAATTTAGATATATGTATTTTTAACAACATATTCGAATACGGCCGAAACGGTAGAATATGCGTTAAGATATCGTAGATAGAATGCCCCCAAAAACTGGGGTATTTCGGGCTGAGGGTAGCCCAGTAAACCGTTTAATTATTAGATTTATCTCCTGCCTTTTTCTGACTTTTCTATATTCATTTGAGAGAATAAGACCTTATTTATGTTTTAGTTCAAATGAAAAAAGACCGTATAGTTCACTTCCATCATGCGTGAGTCACTCTCACACACACACACATACAACTTTTATTTTACGGAGCTATTCGTTTGGGCTGTTGAACGATTCAGCCAAATGGCAAAAATATCCGAAATTTTGCAGTAGACGAGAGTGGGTGAGGGTAGGTGGAAGAGTACTGTCGGAGGAAGGCATACGGGCAGGGAAATGCAGAAACTAATCTACGAAACTAATGAATGCGGGGTATATGCCCGTTCGGCGCTGTCATGTTGAATGCTAACAAATACGTTGTATGTCAAAAGTCATCCGGAATTCGTTTATTTGCGACCACAAAATCAGACTCAAGACACCAGAATGAGTTTAATCTTCAGTGCTGCGGCGAAAAACAAAGGAGACGGACCAAAGGCGAACCCAAATTACAACAACAACAACAGCCAAAAGACGCTACAAATTTTCTTCAAAAATTTCTAACATTCTCGTAACAAACAAACATTTACTCAAATCGTAGCAGAGACAATATTTTCAGACCAATTGCTATTGCTGTTGTTGTTGTTGTTGTTGTTGGTGCTGTTGCTGTTGTTGTTGTTGTTGTTGTTGTTGGTGCTGTTGCTGTTATTGTTATTTTCGTTGTGGTTGTTGTTATTCTCGTTATATACGATAGTTGCCTTTTATTAACCTTTGTGCACGCAAACATCTTTACATACAGACTCGCCATGAGCGGTTGCTTGGCGCTGCTGCATGCGGCCGCAGTTAACTTCTCGTTTGAAATGAAGTCGCCCTAACATTATCATCTCATCACAAAGCGCTCGCGATACGCGCTTTGCTCGCAGCTGAAAAGGCATTATTTTTCAGGCCACAAGAAGAGATGAACCCATGAATAGAATGAAGCCATACTTGTATACAAACGCAGACGAACACACACACAGCCACTTCTATTCACATGCAGCTACACACGAAATGTGTGCTTGGGCGTGTGTGTGTGCGTGTACATGTACATAACTCGTTGTAACGTACACAGAGCCAAAATACCACATAAAATAGAAAAAAAAATTATCAGATTTCTTTATGCTTTTCATCCCAAAAGAAAAGCCTTTTTAAAACCATAGAGAAAATTTGATTGAAATTTAAAAGAACTGTCTTTTTAATAAAAAATGTTAATATACGAATTCAATAAGAAAATCGTATTGTTTTCCATAATCTTATTAAAATAAAAATGATTATTCATGCCTTTTTTATTTTATTTTATTCATCCAAGATTTCAAGAATATTATGATTAATATTAATAAAAATATTCATATGAAAAATATTCATAAAATACTCACAAAATTTCAAGGACAAAGCCTCAGAAGTAATATGCTATTATTTGTTATTTCTTTGCAAAATATATTTTATATTCAAAAACGGAAAGTACTCAAAACTAAGAGGCAAATATCGTCTATTTTAAACAATGCCAATGTAAAAAAAAATTAATAATTTATAGATCTGAAGTAAGCCTGACACCAAAAATATTACTATCAAAAATCTGGCTCGATCTTTAATAATATAAATAATATTATAAGATTTAATTATAAGACTTAATAAGAAGTTTTTCTTATTAAAAGAAGTAAATAATAAGACTTCTTCATATTTTCATACAGACTTTTTGATTTCATGAGTTTCTGAAGGAAACAATATGATATTCTTATTAAAATCACGCATTAGTCAACATTAACATTTTCTTTCGAAACAATAAGATTTACTTTATAAAATTAATAAGATTTTTCTATGAAAAAAGCATATTATTTCTATGTTTTAATAAGATTTCATAGGAAAATGGCTCAAAAATGAAGATCTTATTATTTTTATGTGGTACTATTTTTCTCTGTGTATATATGTTGCTACTCTTTTCTTAGTTGCTGCTACTGTTATTGTTGTTGTTGTTGTTGCTGCCTCACAGTGATCTCTATAGCACACGCACTCTCTTGATATACGTCGAATTTTCCCGTAAGTATTTACTACGACTTTGTTGCACTCTCTGGGTTGTTCGAGTTGTTGTTGTTGTTGTTCGGTTTGCTGTTTTTACTACGATTGTTACCGCTGCTATTTCTATTATTCGGCCTATCGTACGATACAGCACCGAAAATGCAGTCTGTTTCAATGCACCTGTTCGCCTGTCGTTCTTGCACCTGAACTGACAACATTCTTAGACGTTTGTGTAAATTTACTTTAGGTCAACATTTTCCTTAAATTTAATGTAAAGTTTTGTGTCTTCATATTCAAAATTTATCAATCCGTTTTAATAAAACTTTAAAATTAAGATAAATGTTGGCGAGAGCAATTAATCTAAAAATAAAATTAACAGCCTTTTACCGTCGTCTTCTTTTTGAAATCAATTTCGTTTTCGTGTGACATTAACGCAATTTGAAAAATGTTATATTTTTTTTTTTTTTATTTATTTTTTTATTTTAATTAATTTTATATTAATTTGATTTTATTGAACTTCTTTAAATAGAAAAATCTTCACTTTCCTCTTTGAACGAGAATGGTAGTCATTCATCCTTCTTCTTCTTCTTCTTCTTCTTCTTCTTCTTCTTCTTCTTCTTGTTTTTCGTAATCTTTCCACTCCGCAGAATTTCGGTTTCGATTGAACGACACTTAAAACGCCTTTTTCATTACAATGACTTGAATGGAAAATCATGGCTAACGATTTTCATTGCTGCCGCCACATTCAAGCCAACCAACCAACGCGCCCACCATTCATTCAATCAACCCGCAACCCTAAGAACAAACGGATAGACGTGGCTGTGCAGGCCATCAATTGTCTGCGCGCATTCATTTCAATTAAGCAGATCCTAAGATTCCAAGCGCTGACTCCAGGGCCGTGCCGTGCCCTGCTGAGCCGCTACGTGCGTAGCATTGCAAACAAAGGCTTCACCAAAGAGAGAAATGAAGCGGTTGCGAAGGAAACGACTGACTATATAAAAAAGTATTACCGAACCGTGCAAAAAAAAAAGGGGAAAAGCCATTTGACATTGCTGGAAAGTTGGCAGAAAGAAGGCAAAATGAGACAAGCAAGAGACAACGCAATGAGACAAGAAAACAAGCGTAACGATTTGTAAAGTACACGAAAGGACATTACGATTAAGGGGCATAACAGCCGGGGAGAGATGAGACTCATCTGATAATTATGATGAATTCAATGAATTTACAATAGTTTACATCGACATCAAAAACTGCACAGTTTTGAACATCGTTGAACGAATAAAAATAGCTTGAGAATATTGCCTTTTATCAAAGTTTGCCCAAAAAATACGGCCTCCTTAAAGAAACCGCAAATTCGTTGACTTTAATCCAGATAATGCTCGTAACTTTGTCATCGTGATAATGATGCTGCCTAACCATGACTATCTAATTTCGTTCTCAAAACATTTGCGAACTGATTGATGAGCCTGAGATGGTTAAACGGCCCAGAGCGTTTGAAAGCAACATGATCGGCGTCAGCGATGGACAGCCTCCACCAAGAAGATGATAGTAGCGACAACAACAAGAACAACAACAACAACAACAACAACCAAAACGACAATAATGAATGCGAATTTGGAAAAAGCGAACAGAGAGCCAACAAAGTGACCAGAGACCAACTGAACTATAGAAACAATTCAACAGCAGCAGCAGCAGCAGCAACAACCGCTAGACTAACTCAAGCCCAACCACCGCAGCCGCCGCCGCCGCCGCCGCCGCGACCGAGATCGAAACCAAACGGCCGCTATAATTATGCGATTCGGCCTCAATTGACTTCAGCTTCATTTCACATTCAAACATACAGCAATGACGCGTGCTCATAGACACATTCACACACACACACAGTGCGCCGCCATTCTCGCATTCGTTCAGAGCTCATTTGGTCTGGCAACGTGCAGCGGCACGCCGCGGCGGCAGCACTTCAGAAGTGCCTGCGGGCCGAAATGAATTGCCTCACAAACGATGCGATCCGGTGGCGTATGTGCCAGTAGGTGTAGGAGTGTCTGTGTCTGTGTGTGTGTGTGCAATACTGAGTCTCGAGCTGTTCCGGGGAAGCATATGTACGTTTTGTTTGTTTGTTGGTCGTTGTCGTTGTCGTTGTCATGTTCGTTCTGATTGCCTTCATTGTTGTTGTTATAACTGTTATTGCTATACTTTACTTCACGGAATCGTCATCGTCATGGCCACCACCACCACCACCATCATCATCATCATCATCATTATCGCGGTCATCGCTTAAAGGCTTCAACGGCTGCTAAAACTGTGAATTGCTTTCGGCCCGCTTTTAATTTGGCTCAATCTCATTTTCTATTAGCCGGTTACGGATTTGCTCTGATGCAGTATACTCGCATGTATGTATGTATGTATGTATGTATGTATGTATATATAGCAACGTCAGAGTTGTTTGTTTCCTGTTTTTTTGCTGCCGCTTCCTTAAAATTGAAACGTTGAATTCTGAGTAGAGTCAAAAGGAAATTATAAAGTTATGAATCCGTATCAGGACTCAAAAATGAAAGTTTACAGAAAATTCAAAACTACAAAAGCGTTTAATAAAATTCGAGGGAAATCAATGAATACCAAGGAAAAGAAAAGTGACGGAAAATATGATAGAAAAGGGATAAATATCATCTAAATACGCCGATGCTAAGGGTTTTCCAGTGGAAAAGAGATCCCCAGATGAAATATAAATTTTCACACGCAGCGAGCAAGGAATTTTTAGTGGAGACCAGAACCAACCGTCGTCGTCTCTAAAAAGTCACTTTTTGGCAGACTTCGTATTCACAAGCTCTAAAACTCACTTGTGCTGAAAGTGACTTGGTTAAAATGAAGCTCACATCAGTTGCAATGTGCTAAGAGGTTTGTGTACTAGCTAAAATTTTTAGTGCTATCGTACACAAAGTGCAGTGGCACGACTAGGTGCCTTTTGTGATGACTAAAAACTATTCAGAAGTACGACAGCAGACGTCAACACCTCTATTTCGAGACGACAAAAATTTAGGTGACGTCTCGTGCTAAAAAGACGACAAACGGCTGTTTTTCACGACGACGACGACAACAACGGGTACAAGTGAGCTTGTGAATAAGTAAATAAGAAAGTCACCCTTGTGTCCATAATTTTAAAAATTATTTATGATGATAAAATGATAAATTATTCTTTATTTCTATTTCTAAATTTTGTCAACATTTTTTTGGTTATAAGCGCTTTTTGCTAAAATTGTTCGCTTTTTCAAAACAATAAAAAGCCTTGAGAAATATTTATTTGTTTATTTATTAAAACAAGAAATAAAAAACAATTTCGAAGAACTTAATCCTAAATTTAATACTAAATTTAATTCGCGTTTCGATTTTCATGCATTTTCGTGCCTTTGTCGTGTCCTTGCGGCGCGCCGTAACCCAAATTGCTTCGACTCAGTTTTGTCTCTGAATCACCTCAGTTCACTTAACTGCGCGATCCTGGACCCCTCTACCTAAAGCTACTTAACAAAATATATCATACATTACATTATTCGCCCAACGAGATAAAAGCACGTCCCGTTAGTCGCTGCTAATGCTGTTGCTGCTGTCCTGCTACTTCTGCTTCTGCTGCTGCTGCTGCTTCTGCTTCTGCTCAGTGGTGGTGGTGGTGGTGCGACATGAGCGCGGTACGCTTAATGAACTTTTTGCGGTCAAAGCGATGGCGGACGTGTGCCATGCGGCTACTAAAAAGGCACCGAACACGGAAGCGCCGCTATTTGCGCTGTAGTGATGTCGTCCATTGTTTGTCCCTGAACGAGTGAGCGCGAACGCGAGTGTGTGTGTGTGTGTGTGTGTGTGGGGGTGATTGTATAGTATTAGAGCTTTATTTAGAGCTGTTTGTCGTCTAAGCGCGTTCAAGGCGCGCGTATGAGCTCAATTTTTGCATTTTATGATGATGGTTGTTTTTGTTGCTATTGTTGTTGTTCGGATTGTTTGTTTGCTTGTTTGTTTTAGTGGCTATTTTTGTTGCGCGATAGCTTCACTTCCCATCGTGCGCGTTATTGCTCCGGCGGGATCGGCCGCAAGACACTTTTGCAACAGCAGCTCGCCCGCTTTATTGAACGATTTTCATGCATTAACAAACATTTTCCATTTCCCATTTTCCACTTAGCTTCTGTTTCGTTTCGGTTTTTGTTGTTGTTGTTAGTTAATAACATTCAGGAAATACTCGTAGCAGCAGAAATCTTGGCAGCAGCAACTTCTTGAAAACAAAAAGGCAGAAAATGTTGATCGAAACTTGTACACGCTACATCCGGCCAACTGAACTCAATATTTCCGCTACTCACCAAATACATAGAATGCAAATATTTCCGCTTCCGGTTATACCCACTCACATATCCGCCTCCGCGCTCCGTCGCGCCGTTACAAATCCTAACAGCACCATCGTCAGCCGACGCTTCAACGCAGCCAACGGTAAGTGATGAATAATGACTTGCGTTGAATTTTTAATGAAACGCGAAGCAAAAAGATTTCCCACAAAATCTCTTCCTGCCCTTTAGGCTTCCGCTTCATGCTCCCCTTTGCCGCTCTGCGCTCTTTTCAGCTCGCAGCATGCTTGCTTTCGAACGAACTCCTGTCAGCTACTGCTGCTGCCGCTGCCGACGTTTGTCTACTCCTCGAAGAGAAGATTACATTCTAGGTCCAGTTTGCTGCTGCTGCTGCTGCTGCTGCTGCTGTTGCCACGCGTTAGCAGCATTCGCATGAAAAATGCAAATTTCTAAAAAAGTGTGCAAAAACTATTCGCCATCATCATCATCACCGTCGCTATCCTTTAGACCTTGTGTTCGTTCGTTACATAATAAATTGCAGATTTGATGATGTGACGTTGAAGGAAGATGATGGATCCATCATCGCATACCATTATCATAGTCACCGACGCCTTCGCCTTCGCCATCGTCGCCTTCGTCGCCAACATCGCCATCATCTACAATACGTATGTACATCGTCGTTCTGCTGCTGCCGTCTTGTCCTTTCTTAGCTTGTCTTGTCCTTAATGAAAATTTCATTTAAATGAGCCTGAAAAATCTTACGCGATTTTTTATTACGTTCTTCTAATGGCTGCCTCTTTGTCCAGTTTTGACGCCATGGAGCTGCCGCTGCCACTGCCGGATGGTCACTGCGCGTAGAGCGCATTAAGAACGTTAGAAGGCCGTGGAGAGGCCGTGTTGCGACCGCCAATTACTGCCTCAACTTTAACTTATCTTGACTTGCGTGTCTTCTCTCTTGTAATTGAAACAATATAGGAGTTACATGGAAAAAAAAAAATTAATTCTGCTTTTAAAAACACCTTTTTTTTAGCATATAATCTAGAGAGAAAATTTTTTAAATTCTGTGAAAGATTCTTCAAATATTTTGTAAATACGAGTATTTCAAAAGGTATAAATCATCTTTTTTATTTTGGAGAAAAATAAATAATAAATTATGTACTTTCTTAACTCCAGAATTCAACAATTAGCAACTACGATATACGATATAATAAATGCCAAAAGTAATAACAAAGTAATAAAAAATGTCTTTTTAATCCTGTTTTTATTTACATAAGTATTAATTCATAGAAAGCTTCTCTAAAAACTCTTATATGGTGTTTCCATAAAGCGCTTTAGCGCTTCGGTTTAGCGCAAAACTGGTTTTCGCAGCGAAAACCATTATAAAACCAATAAATCTGCATTGAAATTGTTGTTGTAAGTTCAGCGCAAAACCAAAAAGATTTCTGGTTTTAGCACTTTTCAAGCCTGTTTCGAAGTTCGAAAACTAGACGCCAGAGCCATGTCCCTTTCTATAGAAAAAATAAGAGCAGAAGAGATAAAATCTAAAATATCGGGTAGAAAGAGATAAACATTGTACACACAAATATTCTATCAAAATTAGCGAACAAAACAAAACAACAACAACAGCAGGGGCAAAACCCATCAAAACCAAAAATTAAACCAGTTTTTTACCAGTTTTAACACTTGACACTTGTGGATATTCGAAAGCCTAAACCAAAACCAAAACCATTTTATGGTCGCTTCCACTTTTCTTTAAAGTTTCTTGTTTGGTTTTTCTTTTCTAAAATCCAAAACTCGAGGCTTAATTTTACCAAAAAAGTACGATATTTCTGGCATATTTTTTCAATCAAAAACACAATTCTCTCTGTGTAGCTAGAAATTATTCCAACTTTCTTCTCTTTGAAAGTCTAACCTTCTCTCGGTTTTTTCTCTTTCACGGCACAGCTTCTCGTAATTGAGAAGACCAAAATGATGAAGTGACAGAAAAGAAAATGCACATAGAAAATTCTCTTTAAAAATGCTTGCAAAAGAATTTGATCTGGTTTATGTTAGATTGTTACTCAGTTAGTAAAAGAAAGCATAAAATCGTTTCTAGCACAAACACAACCTTCCTTCTAACCGTCTACTTAAATTACAATTAAATCATTTGATGTTCTTGTTCATGCTCTTGTTTTCATCTCTTAGTTACAGCAACGCATTTGAAGGTCCGAAGATGAGTCGAAAAGAGAGTGCTGGAGAGAGAGAGAGAGAAGAGCGGACGGCTGGAAGGTAAGCAAGCCTTCTAACATGAAGACTTCCTAAACAGGGCCGGCTGAATTAATGGCTGAATGGCCGTTCCTTTGATGGGCAATAAATATTTTCTCATACTCTCTGATCAACAACTTTTGCAGTTTCTGGCCACATGGCAACGATGGCTTAGAGCGCACAAATACTAAAACAAAGTTATACTTGGACACATACACACACACACACAGGCACTAACACACAAATTGAAACATATCAAAAACTTTTATAGCGCCACAAAATGTTACCATCTACACCTTCTCGTTCTCCTCCCTCCTCCCACCTCTCGCCCTCTCATCTTCTCTTGGCCCAAATCTTTCAGCCTTTGGGCGCCAACAAGACAAGAAAAGGATACGAAAGGATTTAAGCCCGTGTTGTTTTTTTATCAGGAAATTTTCTATTTTCAATTTCTATTCTGTGCAATCCTGAAAGACGCCAGTAATAAATCACAAAATTAATCCTTCCTGAGTTTATTAGTAAAATCTTTCGAAGCCGCATCGGGCCCGCAGCAACGGCGTCGATGGACTGCCGCCGCCGCTACGAGTTTTCTCAACTAAAGCAATAAATTTCCTTCATTTTAGTCGTAGCGAAGCTGCACGGAAAAGTTGGTCGATTTTAGTAACAAAAATCTATAGCGCCTGAACGCCCAAACGCCCAAACGCCCAAACGAACGAGTGTTCTCGTACTTTTAATTCAATGCAATGCAAAAAAGCTTTGCTGGTTATCGATAATCGTAGCGTAGATATCTATCGTGATGGTTATGTGAAAATAATGAACAGAAGGTGACCTCGAATATCGAGTAAATGGCGTGTGGCTTACGCCCTCGTACGCTCTGATAGCGGAGAGAGGAGGCTGGAAGATCGGAGAAACTGTTGCAAATGAAGTTAATAACGATGCAAATGAAGTTAACGTTTTCTACGATTATTAATCATTATACTCGTATTATTATTAATGAGTTCATTTTAATATTAATCCCAGACCAGACTTTTTAGAGTAAAAATCTGGATTAATTTAATATTAAAGACTAAAGAAAAAATCCCATACTTTTTCTTACGTCTTTACACTGAACCAAAATTTGTCTAAAATTTTAGGAAATTTCTTGCAATGATATTGTGTGCTAAGTTGGCAACCTCTGTTTTCATACGGAGCTATGGTTCAGACCGCTCTCTCTCTCACTGTCTCTGAAAAGCATAAGCAAACAAAGAGAGTGCGAATTAAATGAAACTGAGCATATGCCGAGTATGGGCGGCTCAATCAGATTACGTGTGTTCGTAGTTTCGCTCTCACGTGAGTAGGCTTGAATATGGCGAGCTTGGTTAGGCCTTTATACCGAAAAGTATAGGCCAAAAATGCGGACCTACAATATTCCCAAAAAATATAGGAAACTTCGTTGTCCCGGCAGCATGTCTTTGTCATTTTAAAGGACAAAGTCTAAAACACGTTCATTAAGATGACAAAATTTGCTTTTAGTAAGAAAGTAATTTTCGTTCCTTCATACAGGTTCCTTCAGCAAGCTTAAGTGAAATTTTATTGCCCTTTTCTTTTTTTTTTTTTTTTGAATTTATCAGAATTTCTTTAATTGAGGTTTGTGTAAATGTTTGTGCATCTTCTTTCGTTTTATTTTTGTTGCTATTAAAAATTGGTTGTCTTTGGTTTCTGGCTTTTTTGTCTCTGTCGTCAACATCAACTATTTAAAATGCTCCATTCTTCATTTTAGTTTCAATTTTTTGTTGTTGTCTTTGTTGTTATTGTTGCAGTTTTGATTTGTGCTTTTGTAATGGTTCACATATAGTCATTGCCAAAGATTTCTCACTTCCTGTCGCCCTTCTCACTCATCCTCCAACATTAGAGAACTATTCTTTCTATCTTTCTTTCTTTCTCTCTCTTTCCTTCTTTTTCGGTTTTGTCTGTGGCAAAATGGTTTCTCTCAGAAATTTTATTTATTTATTTATTATTCTTTGGTTGGAATTTTTAATTTGTTGGAAATGGCACTTGGGTTGCGCTTGTGTTGTTATTGTTGTTGTTGTTTAGTGTTTGTAATTATTACTTGCAATTTCTACTGCTCCTCGTTGTTGTTGTTGTTGTTGTTGCCATAGCACAATGCTTTCTTCGTTTGTAAGTGTTGCCAACCAACAACCAACGAACTTCACTTTGCAGACTTTGAGTTGATGTCGCCCTCGGTGTGGCTACATTTGACGAAGTTTGGTTTTCGTTTTTGATACTTTTTGCGATTTATTTTAAGGAATTATGCATAAAAACTACTACTTCTGTTTTCTCTTCTGCTCCTCGTCCTCCTTCTCCTCCTCCTCCTTCTCCACTACTTTACCCTTTTTCATTTTGTATATTTTCCATATTTTAGTTAAATGAAATTATGTAAAATATTTAGAAAATTTCTTTGCTTTGATTGCAAAATTTATGCAATGTTTCATGCTGGTACCCCCCCCCCCCGCATTCATTCGGTTACTGTATATATATATATTTATTGCAACAAATATCGCAGAAACTGTCAGACGCAACACAAACTTGCGGCAATAAAACCCCGAATTTAGTTGCTGAAGATAAAGATAAAATTCGGTAGGATTGGGTTTGCCGGCTGAGGGAGGAGGAAGATGGTGGGAAAGTTCTGCGAAAGCGTTTCTGAAAAATTAGACAAACGAAAATAGGTCAGAGGGCAAGAAATGCTTAGCTGGTGCCGGTAAAAGTATTAGATTTCAGCAAATACTTGAGAATGCGAAAAGGCTGAATGACGTTGGATTCGTAAACTTCGTGAAGTTTGTTTATAAAATAAAAGTATTGGAATATGCGAAGGTTGATGCCGTTACCATGCAAACTTTAATACTAATTTCACGGCAAGGAAAGTGTTAAAAACCGCTGAGCTAAAAGCTGCTGGCTCTATCAAAAATCAGCTAAAGAGGTTGAGGAGAGCCTAAGTTAAAAATTATTTTTCTTCGCAGCTTAAATAAGGTATATAAGTGGTCTCATGACAGACGCGATGGTGCGCAAGTATCAAGTTTGTCTTTTTTTTCCATCACTCAACGCCCCTGTTGGTGTGAAAATAGCTCGGAGGCAACACTGAAGCTCAGCGCTCATACTCTTACTCTCACTCTCGCAGCCTCTCTCGCGATCATCCAACCAATCATACAAGTGCATACTTAAGATTCGTTTAACGGTGTTTCGCTCTTAAAGAAATAGTTTCCTCTTCACCACACTTTCCTCCCACCGCTCCGCCGCCCTGGGCGAACCACAAAATCTCTCTCTCTCTTTACATTTTTACGCAAAACGTCTTAGATCTGCGCCCTCTTTACTCGTTAGTTGTTGTTGCTTGGGGGCTTGTTGCTTTCGACGGTCCGTGTTTTTGCAAACTATTTTCCAACATTTTCCTTCTTGTAGGTTTAATTTTTATCCTTTTGGCGGCACTTATCGACAGCATCCTTCCGTCGTCGATTGACGTATTGTCGACTCGTAGCTCCTTAACCAAACTGCCAGAGAGCTTCTCTGCTTTTCTCCTTTTTTCAGGCTCGCACCTTTTTTCTCTTTCGCTTTTGCTTTCTTTAACCGACGATGCTCGATCTGCAGTCGTCGTTTGAAGCGTTTACTCGCTTCAACGATAGACTTTCCTGCTTCATTTTTGTTGCTATAAAAGTAGAAAGGGGTCGAGTGGGAGGGTTGCACCCTTGCTCGAGGGTTTATCCTACATTCTTTGGTATTACTATGCAAATCGTTATTGATTTGGGAATAAAATGAACGCAGATCCTCTGTCCTGGGCTGAATCTCATCTCCTGTATCTCACCCCCCCCCCCCCCCCTTCACCTTAATCATCCCGTCCATCAGCAGTCGCCAACATTACTTCATGCCATGCCATCCATACACCTTTAACGATTTCGGTTCGCCGCAGGCTGTGACACGCTTACCGGCGAGTTTCTCTTACGGTTTCTTAAATAATTATTATACATACCATAATAAAAGTTGTTGAGTTTATGAAAAAAGAGGTAATAGGCGTGCCCTTCTACCTTTTTTATAGATATTTTTTTCGTTTGTGTGAAATATTATGGCGGCAAGGCGTGGATGGCGCTCTGCGAGCGAAGAAGGGAGGACTATTTTCCATACTAAAGGTGATTGCTAATTATCCTTATATCTTACATATATATACAGACTATGGCTAAAAAATGGAAAAAGTTATAAAAAAAAATTAAATTTTTTTAAGAGCAAGTTTGTTAAAAGTTTTCTTAGTGAAGACATTTTTATTTTATGCCCGCGTTATTTGTGTGACGACTACTTCTACCGTTCGTAACTACACTGCGGCTGCCGCTGCTGCTACTTCATCATCAAAATTGGTACCTTACCGATAAAGGAAGAAAAAAGCTATCTAAACGAAAGAGTAAAGGAGACGAAGAGTGACGGAGAGTAAAGAAGAGTGACGGACAGAAACAGATTTTGATTTTTTAAAAGCATAAATATAGAGTGAGGAAAGTGAGTGCTAGTGTAAAAACGAAGCTCCTTGAAGCGTACCGCACCTACATGTACCAGCAGTGTAATCCAGTGAGTGTGAGTCAAGTGATGCGTGAATTTCGATTGAAATTCACATTCTCAAAAGCTTCACCAACGACGCCTGAAGAAGCTGAAGAGAAAACCGTTTTTTATGAAAAGTGCATTCAAGTCAAAATCTGGGATCCTTTTTTTCTTTATGCGCTCTTTATTTCTTAATCTTATGTACTGAATTGAACTAAACTGAGCTGAACTGAACTGAATTGAACGAACTTAACTGAGCGAACAGAAGTATAGAAGTACATATACTGAAAATTAAATGGACTGGTTTGTACGAAAGCTTATGAGATGAGCGTATATTCGACAAGTTCAAGTCTTTATTGAAATATTGTATCAATAATATTATACAACAAATTACCAGAATAAGCGAAAAAACAAAGAAAAAATAATGAATTCGCTAAAACTTATCATCTTCGATGTACATTTTTTTCTTCTGTGTAAAATTTAACCTACATATTTTACCCAGTTTTAAAATATGTAGGTTAAATTTTACACAGAAGAAAAAAATTTACATCGAAATAATATGATAAGTTATGATAAGTAATATGATAAGTAATAAGTAATGATAAGTAATAAGTAAGATATGATAAGTAATATGATAAGTTTTAGCGAATTTATTATTTTTTCTTTCAAACCAAATTTTCTTTTCTTTCTTTCAAACTCACCAAATTTTATTGCTCATATTGCCCTTGATTTAACCGATTTACCTCGATTTTGAGGACTCCAGTTTCCAAAATTATTGTAAATTGTAACAAAATAGTTACTTTCAATCGTTAACGGCTCCGAAAATACTCTTGGAAAAATTTATGAAATATTTTTTTCAATATCTTTTGGCGATATCTCCAAAATTTTGGCGATATTTCCAAAAATATACTCCACCATAGAAATTAACGATTTTCTCAAACTTTAAACATATTTGTATAGTACAGACCTAAACAGTAAAAAAGGCTCTCCATTGCTCCCCATTTCCCCGTTCCTCCGCAGACCCACTAACCTTATTATTTTCTACTCCATTTGAGTATGATTCCACCACCGAGCACGGTGGTTGTCATTAATAATTATGACAATATCATTATTAGCAATATTGCACAATATTATTATTGCCGAAAAGAAGTAGATTTTTGGAAAAAGCATTACGCATAATCTGATTATAAAGCTTATTATCCTTAAAATATCCTATTTAATGAATTCATTACTGTCAACATGATCACAAAATGAACCGAAATAATTGATTGCCTGAAACTCAAACTCAAACACAAACGCCCACCGAACCATTCATCAACTCGACGCGGCACATTCCGGCACGCTCGCTTTCTCGCTCGTCGAGTCGGTAAAAATCTCTGCAAAAGAGAACTTTGTTTGGAAGAAGCGAAAAGACAAAGAAAAAGATTACACAAAATTAGATTGAAGTCATCAAGCTTTGGAGAAATCGGCGGAAGAAAAGGAAAACGGAAACGAAGAGAGAAGCCAACAATGTTGAAAATATATTATATTCCACCGACTCAGCTCACATTTCATGCTAATTTGCAAAATTAGAAGGGTCGTTGGGCGTGGAAGGACTTGCGGCTTGGCAGAAGCTCGGAAAGCGTCACAGCTATTTTGCATATTTTTCGCGCTCTTTAAATGATGAAAAATGGAAGGAGGGCAGATTTTTCTTTTTTCATGATTTCATGTTTTACGAAGCTTATGAGTCGTAATCGGTATGACAAAGTTGTCAGCGACGTACCAGCGTACGATTCTGAACTCAGATTGTGCCCCGGCAATTCGCTTCCGAACGGATGAAGGCTGGCGGGCGCTACCACATACCACATGGTCTCGCCACATTCGAACTATCTGCTACTTTACAATGATTTTTCTGCCTCTGTTTGTGTGAAGACAAGATGAAACGACACCTTCTTCTACACACTTCTTCTGAAAAGACCACTAATTCTGCTCTCCAGCAGCTTCCGTTGCGTTCTGGCGTCTCTTCTGTTCCTTCTGCCGGCGACTATCTTCGTTGCTCACTCTGCTCGAAAAATGGTTTGCCAACAACCGGAGCAATCAACACCGGATGTGGAAAAATGTCTCAAGTGGCAATCAAGGCAGGCCCGTATTCAAATTCATGTCACAACAAATTGACATTCATTCTTTTAGCCACCTGAGGAGCGCGGCAAGAGCTCGCAAGTCGCAGCAGCGCTTCCAAATTATGTATTTCCAAATGAGAACCGGAAACATTTTACAAAAAATTTTCACCAAAGTAATGATATCAAATATAACCGACAATGGCTATACCATAACAATATAAAACCGTAAAAGGGTTAAAGAATCAAAAGGGTTAAAGAATCTGTGAAGAAATTTCATTTGAATTTTTCAGCCCTTCCAAATTTTTTTAGGCTGCAATGCCTAAATTTTTATCTTTTCGATTAAAAATCTGAACTTAAGAGTTGGAAAAAACTTGACGTACCGTAAATTTTCAATTCTGAACTAACAAAGTCTAACTTTGATATAAATTCATAATCTTAGTCTTCATATTAATCTTAATAAATGATTAAATATGATCTAAGATTAATTATTGACCTAAGAATATTATAGTAAACAATTTGTTAAGTTCATTTATCCAAAGTCAAGTTTAAAGTGCATTAAATACCTTTTAAGGAAGAGAAGACACAAATTTAAAAAAGAACAATTCTGCGAAATTCTTTGTATTTAATACAATATATTAAACGGCGATTATATTTATGAAAACCAAAAGCAACCGTAAATAGTACTTAAGCAATCTTGTCAAAAGGTTTCAATGTCTTCAAATGCTTCGTCTTCTACGTTTTCACAGAATATATGTATGTATTTAAAACTTAAAAGCTAAAAGAGCGCGCATATCTGGTCCTTTTTCACCATCATCTTCTTCTTCTTCTTCTTCTTCTTCCTCTTTTTCTTCTGCTAAAAAAACATTCTACTTAAAAGTCTTTGAATTCAGCAAATTTTCCAACAAAATTATTTTACACATTTTTAATAATATATTGTGCCATCGTGAATGTGTATGAGAGAGAGAGAGAGAGAGAGAGAGAGAGAGAGAGTGAGAGAGTGTCATAGTGCCTATAGGGGCGTATGTGTGCGTGGGTGTGTGCTTAAGTTTGTAGCCGCCCACCTACCATTCTTCTGCTGACAGCTGTTGCAAATGTTACTCATTTTCTTTAATGCTTTTCCTTCAAAAATCTTCTCCAATATTCCAAAGTACGGGAAAAAATGTTTTTACTGCAAATTTTTGCACAGCCCTTCCCTCCTCCTCCTCCTCCTTCTCCTCCTTCTCCTCCCTCTCTTAAGTCTTAAGTTTTTAAGTGGGTGTTTTTTCTATATTCTTCTCTCACAAATTCTTGGGCTCATACCTTACGTCTACGGCGTGTATATATGTCATACTCGTACATCATTACATCTTTCTCCCTCTTTTTGCCGACACGTTACCATCTCCTTTTTGCTTTCATCGCTTGCTTTCTCTCTTACTCATTCCGTCCTGCTGGAGTTTTGCTGGAAGTTCTTTGATCTTGGACCTAGAGAGAAGCAACAGAGATGGTTGCTGTTGTTCTTGTTTATATGTTGTTGTTGTTTTTTCTTTTCAGCCACTCGCCACTTAATGGGTCGTTTGGGTCGCCTTTTTCAGACCAAGAAAAATGCCAAAAACTTGGCATTCGCTTAAGGCACATGAAGTGCTTTCGTTTAAAGGCGCAAAAAGAAAAAAAAAAAAGAAAACCTCAAACACAAACACATAAATTCAAAGGAAAAATGAAATTATTTAGAAAACGGTTTTTGGACAATTTGTTAACATTATTTCAATAATCGCATAAGCCTCGATTTCGGCCTGGTTTTCGGTTTAACCGACGAATTGAAGAATAGTGCAATAAAATTGTGACGTTTCGGCAGGTCGGTCGGCTTTAATTCTGGCACGAGTTGAATTTTGTGACCGAGTGGAATATTCTAATTTTAGGAAAAATCGAATTCTCCAACTTTCTGAAAACATTTTTTAAAAACATTGTATTAAAACAGAAATTCTTCATTTTAAAGTACAAAAAATTAGAAATATTCTTGATAAAAATATAAAGTTACAGTTTTACTATAAAAGATAAACTTTTCAAAAAAACCATGAAGCTCTTCTTCTTCTTCCTCTGCTACTTCGTCCTCTGATATTTTACCGATAGTTCAATAATGAACTATTCCAGAAGTTTTAGTCGTTGCTAAAACTTGTCCAGTTTCTGAATAGAAAATTTTTTCTGGTTGTTTTTATGAGCTGTTTTTGTTGTTGGCGGGCTTGTCGTTGTTGTTGTTGTTTTTGTTGGCGTTGTTGTTGTTGTTGTTGTTGTTGTTTTTGTTAACTGTTGTTACTCATGTGGTACATTTAATTATTTTCGAGCCATTTACTCAAAAAAACGTTTATGATGATGCTTACAAGCGGAATAATGCCGAAGGCTACAAAACAAAAACAGAGAACGAAACAACAACAACAACAACAACAACAACAACAACAACAACAATATCTGGTGAAAACACATCAAGACGACAACAACAACAACAACCGCAAAAAAACAAAAACAAAAGACGTGTAATATCGGCAATGACAATAACAACAAGAGCAAAAACAACTAAAACAACAACAAGGGGCTAAGGGCTTTTCTAACTTAGCAGAATGTGTTTTACGACAACAACAACAACAACAACAACAACAACAACAACAACAACAACAACAACAACAACAATAACTACGAAGGACAAAAACTATGTTATAACTATTAAAACTTTCTTCATTTTGAAAACTTGGCGCATTTGTTATTTTTTTCGTTGTTGCTGTTGTTGTTGGTGCGGCCGTTTGCCGCGGTGTAGGTTATTCGTCCTTTTCATCTTCTTCCTTTTGTTGTTGTTCTTGTAATTGTAGTAACGTTTTGTACACTTGCAGGTAATGCATTTCTCTCACTCTCGCTCTCTCTCTCTCTTTTTCTCTCTTTCTATATGTATATCTCTCTTTGTCCTAAAGAAGCAGAAGAAGAAAACAATAAGTACGAAAATAACAAGGAAAAAAAAACAATTTTAATCTTCTTGAAAGCGATTCTCAACGAAATTTCGAGGCATGTGAAGTAAACTTTTTAATGATGATCGCCAACAGATGGCGCTGTCCTCAGTGGCAACATATTTCGTAGCTGAAGCGTAAAATTGTTTCTAAGGATAACACAAGCAGCGCCACCTTCTGCTGAAGCGGTAGAGTTTTTGTGAATTGGCGTGGGCGGGTGCAAGGGCGTGTGCGTGTGCGTGTGTGTGTGTGTCTGTACTTGCATTAATTTGAGCAAGTGTTAACAGCAACACCTTTGCTCTCTGCTTAAATGTGTGTGAAATTGAGCGTATGTAAGCGTATGTATGGCGTATGCGGGCGTGTTGCTCTAAAAGGAACCCATAGGAAGCAGTTTTTTGTTTTTGCTTTGGAGTTATAAAGGTGCCCCTGAAAGCGACAAGAGTTCTTCGCCTATGCTTATAAATAATATAGGCTTAACCATTTTCTCTTTCGCAAAGTGAAGTTAAAAAAGCACACTAAATATTTAGATATCGTTTGAAGTTTTATTTCAATATGATGCTTGGACTTTGCCATTATAAATAAAAGACAACATAGTTTAAATGTCCTCCACGGGACCTTTTGCAGGCCTCAATCCTTTTTCGAGGTCATTTTCGATGACTTTTTGACACAAGTCGGGCAATAATTCGGCCATAACTTGACCGAATGTCATTCTTTAAACGCTCCAAAGTTAAGGGATTGTTCGCAAAAATACGGTCTTTCGCGCGTAGTCACACAAGAAGAAATCCAAAGCCGAAATCCAAATCAGATCGCACGATCTTGGTGGCTTGATATAACTTCAAATAGAGAAAAATATAGTATATATCGCCAATGTATATTAATGTATGTATGTAAAAAATACATGTATCCACCTCAAAAATGTCTCGAAATCAACCCTTTTTCGCACCTGAATTTTTTTTTTTTTTTTGTGTAAAAGCCCTTTCGGCTTAAAGTTAACGGAAAAATGAAAAGTGAAAATTGGTTTTGGCAGTTTTGACACTTTTTACCACATACACACAAACACACCCCTACACCCTCTACCGCTGTCTTGAGGGTACGAATACTGCCCACCTCTCACTTTTTCATGCGTGTGTGTATACGGTGTTACCGATATCGTGTCAACGCCGGCATCTGTACCATTTGGTAATATCATGAATGTTCGTATACAGCACAACAAAAATCGTATAATGTTTATGGTAGTGCCGGTGGCGGCGACAACGACAGAGGCAAAAATAAAAAAAAAAAACACGGCACAAAAGACATTCCACAGAATTTATTTGACACGACCAAAATCCACACTATTTTGCGGTTCAGAAAAATAACGGCAACGACAACACATGAACGGTTTCCTTTCCCCTTCCCTTTTCATTCTGCAGGTCCTCACGACCCTCGTCGGCATCGGCATCGTCGCAGTCATCCCTTCTTTTGACTGCTGTTATTGACTTCTCCTCACTTGATATTTTTCACATCAAAATTTATAGCGTTTCTTACTCGTTAACAAAAAATCGATTACCGTGTAAGGCGTATAAAATTGGCGATTGTGACGACGCGGAGGTTGGGAATGACGACGGAAATGAGACAAAATGTATGAGAAAATAAAAAAAAGTTTACAATCAATTTGAAAAAAAAAAAATTTCTAAAATGTTCATTTATTTTCAGATATATCGTATTTTATTTTACTGAAAAATCTACAGAAGTTTCATAATGTTAACCCTTGTGACAACGAATAGGTCTGGCTGGCTAGACTGAAACCTTACTAGAATCCATTCATCCATTTAGGTTCAGATCTTTTCGTCGACAGAAGTTGAAAGCAAATCTTCGATGGCACAAAGGTTAAAGGATTTTCTTTGATTATACATTTTTTTGGCACTCGATACTTATTATTATATTGGTTATTATTACAATTGTAAATTTATCATCATCACTCAACGAAAATTCTGCTCACTTTTTATTCATTTTATGCGGTATTATTGCTAGCGAATTTTCTTTTTAATATTGCTTTTATTATTTCCTTTGATTATTACGATATTTATTCATTGATTTATTCATTATGTGTTAATTTGTTTATTTATTGGGTTTACTGATATCATTTCATTTCATCTTTTCTATGAATACATCCATAGATGTCGGAAAAAGCTATTTTTTTTTTATAAAAGTTATATGCATATGTACACAGGTAACCCTCGAGCAGTTACCGTTAATTACAGTTACAGTAACAGTTACAGTTACGTTACAGTTAATAAAGCAGTTTTTTTTTTTATTTTTACTTAATTTGCAATGAATAGCTTGGTCGTTTTTAGGACAAATGATGGCCATCTCACATATATTTCAGTCTCAAAACCAGGTCTAATATAACCCATGTGTGTATGCAAACTTATATATATTTCAGTCTAAACCATGATAACAACTTTTAAAAGCAAATTTATTTTTTGGAAAGAAAAATACGAAGCGTTTGTGTAAAAGAGAAAATCAGATGTTGCAAACAGTCACAAACTCAAGCGCGCCATTGTCTAAATTCAGGTTGTCTAAATTAGGTATTAAGGCAAACCTTAAATAAAAGAAAAAGGAAATTCCTACAAGATGGAATATTTTCGTTTCGTATAGTTTTCAGATATAATACCATTTGACACATGTTATATTTTAGGAGGGCACCTATCCCACCATGTTGTAGGAGGGTTACCTGTTTTAAAAACGGAAGGTTATATTTTGAAGAATGGTATTATGTTGCTTTAATGCTGCGGAATAAGCTCCACAATTAATAATTACAATCATTGTATTACCAATAAAATTTCAATTAAACTTTAAAAACAGTTCGCCAGCATCGGTTGGTTAATGACTGAGATTAAATACGACGGAAATACGACTAATTGGCCGTATTTTAGGCATGTGTTGCAGCTACAAATATACATACATATACTGCAAGTTCATAAATGGTTGTGTGCGTGCGTGTTTGAGTGCGTGCTACGTGCATTGTTGTCATTTGGTTTGTAATACAAGCATGCATTAATTTTATTTATCAACCCGTAAATCATGCATACTTAAATTGTTTGTTGCTTGTTACTGATGTATTATTATCAGCTATTGATCTTGTTGTTGTTGTTGTTGTTGCTGGTGTTATTGTCATCGCCATTGTCATTTCGTTATTGTAGTTATATAATATTATCATAGTGCATAATGTTGTTAACAACAACAACAGCAACAAAAACGCATTACCATTGACTTGACTCTACGAAATTTAATTGTCTACATGCCATGTTGATATTGTTTGCGCCACCTTTTCCAATACTACTATTTACTAGACTATTTTTTAACCCGATTTTCAATGAATATCGTTGGCCTTTTTTAAGTTTGGTTTACGCGCTAAGTTTCAATGAATTGACATCGATCGCAGTGTGGAAGACTTTCTGTGAGCAAGTGTCGGTTTTTTTAAAGGTTTCCAAAAATTTTCTATTAAATTTATTGCCACAAAACAAGCAAACAACCAACCAAACAACAACAACAATTTGTTGTACAAACTCAACAAAATAGTTATAGAATGACTTTTGCTGTGGCTAATAATTGCTGCGGTCGTTGTTGTTGTTGTTGTTGTTTTTGGTGTTGCTGTTGTTGCCATGGCCTATTGTTAAATTGTTGTCTACTCTATTCTATAGAATTTAATAATTAATTATTATTAAATACAAAGTTCAAAGTGTTTCAAGTCAATCAGAAATTCAATTAAATTTAATTTATGTCAGTTGCTGGAATATAATTAAAGTTGTTGTTGTTGTTGTTGTTGTTGTTGTTGTTGCTGGTGTTATTGTCATCGCCATTGTCATTTCGTTATTGTAGTTATATAATATTATCATAATAAATAATGTTGTTAACAACAACAACAACAACAACAACGCATTACCATTGACTTGACTCTACGAAATTTAATTGTCTAGATGCCATGTTGATATTGTTTGCGCCACCTTTTCCAATACTACTATTTACTAGACTATTTTTTAACCCGATTTTCAATGAATATCGTTGGCCTTTTTTAAGTTTGGTTTACGCGCTAAGTTTCAATGAATTGACATCGATCGCAGTGTGGAAGACTTTCTGTGAGCAAGTGTCGGTTTTTTTAAAGGTTTCCAAAAATTTTCTATTAAATTTATTGCCACAAAACAAGCAAACAACCAACCAAACAACAACAACAATTTGTTGTACAAACTCAACAAAATAGTGATAGAATGACTTTTGCTGTTGCTAATAATTGTTGCGGTCGTTGTTGTTGTTGGTGTTGCTGTTGTTGCCATGGCCTATTGTTAAATTGTTGTCTACTCTATTCTATAGAATTTAATAATTAATTATTATTAAATACAAAGTTCAAAGTGTTTCAAGTCAATCAGAAATTCAATTAAATTTAATTTATGTCAGTTGCTGGAATATAATTAAAGTTGTTGTTGTTGTTGTTTTTGTTGCTGTTAGTATTGATGGTGCTGAAATATATTACTATTATTCTTATATATTGTGTGTATATTATGCTTTGCAGTTGTATTATGTTGTCGGAAAAGTATTGACGCATTATCATTTTCATACCAGTAGCTCGTTTCTGTAACTCAATCGAAAAGATTTTCGATTCTCGTGACGTCAGTTCGATTCGATTTTCGACTGCTCATAAGTAGTAGAAAAAGTCAGTCGAATCTTTTCTATTCGTTTCTATAAGATTGGAATTGAAACAAAAGTCAATTGAAAATTTTGATAACTTGAATATTTTCCTATTTCGATTGCTTTTTTACAGAAACAGTAGGATAAAAAATGACGTCAAAATGACGTATAATCGAAAAAACTAATAGAAAAGAGCGATCGAAAAGAGTTACAGAAACGAGCTTCAGTTTAAGTTCTTCATGTGAAAACGAATTTATTGATTTTTAAAAAGCTTTATGGGCTTAAAGAGAGAGAGAGAGAGAATATGTACATATATGCTCTCAGTTTGTTAATCCCATTCGTACTTTTTTCATCGTTTCGGTTACTCTACACCAAAAAACATGGGAGCTTAGATGGGATGAAACGTTGCAGCACATGCACCACACCAATTACCTTCCATCTGTTTCGGTCTCTTCGAAAATTGTTTCATCATTATGGCGTTTAAATAAAGACGAGCCAACTTGTTTAGTTTTTCGGTGATAAAGACAGGAACTTTTTATGAACAGAAATTTTAAAACTCGCTGAAAATGACACAACTATATCGAACTATATTCTTTTGCTTTTTTCTCTTCTTTTAGAAAATGGGGAAAAATGTGTCATGATTTTTCCGACAATCTAGTAGTAACAGGTGAAAAGGGCACTCGTTGTATTTTCTACTTTTTACCTCTTTCCATTACTTATTATTATTACTCTCTCCGACTTTCATGTTATATGTTTTCCGCCCCCCCTCTGTCTCACTCTATCTCTTTCACTCCTTTCATTCACTTTATGGTAACGACGAGGTTAGAGTTGCGTGTCAAGTGTACGGTTTAATACTATATACGCTATAATTATAAGGTATAATTATATGACATTGCTGTTGTAGTTGTTGTTGTTGGTGTCTTCTTCTTCTTCTTCTTCTTTTTCTTCTTCTTCTTCTTCTTCTTTTTTTTCTTATTCTTGTTGTCATTTGCAGCTTTCACCTCAGTTGAAGTGAACAAGTACTCGTTATTCTCGTTCTTGTTCTTGTTGTTGTTGCCGCTAACAGAACATGAATGAACAAACGTACATTCTTTGAAATATACATATTTATAATTGTTTCTGACTTTCATTTGTTTTTGAGGTTATCTGATTAATTTTAAGATTCATCTTGTATTAGATAAATTTAAAAAATTTTTTTTTTTGGCCTTCTAGGAAGACCAAGAGGTATTGTATATATAATATCGGGGTGCTCTACTGCAGCATAAAATCCAGCTAAAAATCTATTATTGGCCAATATCTTTAGATAGTATTCAACTCTTAAAAAGCATACTCTGTAGTAGCAAACATACCATACCAAAAGTACAGAAAATTTAGCACAAGTAAGCAAAAGACTCACTTAAGTTTTCGAATACATACGAGTAAATAAAGGCCATTATCCATTTTCTCTTTCGGAAAGTGAAGTTAAAAAAAGCACTCTAAATATTCAGGTATCGATTGAATTTCAATATGATGCTTCGACTTTGCCATTATGCGTGAAAAACAATATCGTTCAAATATCCTCCATGGGACCTCAATACTTTTAAGGTAATTTTCGATGACTTTTTGACACAAGTCGGGCAATAATTCGGTCATAACTTGACCGAACGTCATTCTTTAAATGCTTCAAAGTTGAAGGATTGTTCGCATAAATACGGTCTTTTGCGTAGCCCCACAAAAATAAATCCAAAACCGTCAGATCGCACGATCTTGGTGGCCAATTAACAGCGCCAAATCGCGAAATAACGCGTCCTGGAAATTTCACCCGCAGTAAAGTCAAAACAGGTCATGTTGTGCGACTTGTGACGCCATCCGGCTGGAACCACATATCGTCCAGATCGATCCATACCATCAAGTGCGGACCACAAGAAGTCCTTTATCATTGCCCAAATGCCGCGCCGCGCCGTAAAATCGATAAATTTGGGTCGTCCTCAACATTACAGCTCTCAGCGGCAATGTTTTCGATCAAGCTTGCGAAGCAATGATGCACAGGCCTTACAATGTCTGTAACCGATCCAGTTTCTTCGATATTTCTTCACTACGTTTGAAATTGTATGCTCAGTGAGACGATTACGACGACCATAATCTTGTTGTAAAGCTTCAAATGTGGCCGCAGCAGAGACACCATGCGTGTAGAATGCTCTAACAATGTTAACGCGCATTGCTCGATGGTAAAACGATGCATATTATAAAATGGCAAACCTTCTGCTAAACAACTTCTAGTTCAGATGATACTGGCAGCTGACAGCTGCCACACGGCAGGGCTTTACTTTCCGTAACTCGAAATGGATAACCCTTTACAATATTAATGAAAGTGACACAGAAGAAATAGATTCGGAAATATGTGAAGAGTAAGAAAGTTGCGGTTGCTGAATGGTTGATTTCCGGTCTTTCTAGTGTTAAAGAGAGCAAAACAACAAGAGTTTTTTTAACCATAAAAAACGGATCCACGTAAATGTGTTGAATGAGAGAAAGATTAAGGTTCTCTTTAAAGCAGCATGACATTGCTTTTATAATTTATATTGTAATATAATATATGTATGTACTACGACTTTATCTCCATTCATTCCATTTCGTTACGGATCGATGAGGTTAAAAAAGGTAAATTGAAAAAAAAATCAGTAAGAATCACTAATGGTAAAAGTTTGGAAAGAAATTCTTAAAACTCTTAATACATATTCTTCCATCGAATTTATATTCCTTTTTTTGGTAGTGAGGAATCAAAAGCAGTAAAAGGAGTAAGAACCTTCATAGTATAAAGCTGTGCGTATATGAAGCCCACTTGCATACGAACACATACATATGTCAAGGATTTTGCAATGCGTACACGCCTACTTAGGTTTCTCTTGGCGACCTCGCCCTTTTCTCTCCACTTTCGTCCTTCCATCAATCCATCAATCCAACAAACCGCGAAACGGCGAACTGCTAAACAGCAATTTCTCTGGAAATTGTTTCAAGGTTTTTAATTGTTTTAAGATTCTATGTGCACCTTTTTGAACTACGCGCTAATAAATTTCATTTGCCTCTCCCTGCCCCACCCACTCCCACCCCGCCTGCCGCTGACGCTGCTGCATACTTACATAACCTTTGCCATGTGAACCGTGTCTCACGCTTTCAACAACTTTGCATAAGAAATAAATTTAAATTAGTTTTCAACACATTAAACCGTCTCTGCTACAGCTTTCAATAATAAGAAAGCAACAGCAACATAAAAACATAATAATAATAATAAGGACAAGAGTAAGAATAATAATAATACGAGAAGAAGGGGAAAACGCGAGCACACAATTCATGTTAAAAATCACAACCTGAGCGCACGCAAACGGCGAAAGAGACTGAGGCGGAAGTGAGGAAGAGGAAAAGGGAAAGGGAAAGTGGGGCGAAAAAACGCACAACACAACAAAAGAAACGACCGACAAAAAAAAACAGTTAAGCGGAAAACTTTAATGAATTTTCTTATGACAAAAATGACAAAATAAAGGGTTATCCATTTCGAGTTACGGAAAGTAAAGCCTTGCCGTTTGGCAGCTCTCAAAAGTCAGTGTCATGCGAACCAGCATTTGTTTAGTTGAAGGTATGCCATTTTACAATATGGATCATTTTACCATCGAACAACGCGCGTTAACTTTGTTAAAGCATTCTACACGAATTCTGTGATTCTGCTGTTGCTGCATTTCGAGCTTTACGGCAGGATTATGGTCAAAAGAGGATTGAGGCCTGCAAAAGCTACTGTACTGAGGACATTTGAACGCTATTGTTTTTCACGCATAATGGCAAAGCCCAAAGATCATATTGAAATAAAAATTCAATTGATATCTGAATATTTAGATTGTTTTTTTTAACTTCACTTTCCGAAAGAGGAAATGGATAAAAAGTCCTCGCAAAAAATCAACTTCGTCGACGAAATTCGTTGCAAAGAAATAATTCATAAATAATCCCAAATACATAAAAGTCTAAAAGAGTCACGAATTCTTCTAGAGAACCTACAAGCAACAATCAATAAAAGACCGTCGGTTGACCGCTTTCAGCGTGACACTTCCTTGAGTTCTGCTGATGTAGACAGACCATTATTTTATTATTCTGTCCATTAAAATTTTCTTTCAAAGGAATAAATATCGTATTAAATGATATAGAAACCATGCGAAAAGACCTTCGTTAGCTACCGCGATTAATCTCATTATTTTATGTCTTAAAAGGCAGGACAACAGCAAACGTTCAGAATACAGATCATGCCTTTCAGTTCAGCCAAAGTATATGTCTTTGTTCTTCGTGTCTAAGGAATTAGGAAGGAGTATTAAAAATTGATGATAACATTTTCAGAATTTTCAAGACATTCTTCTCTTCTGATCCTCGTAAATATTAATGAAAATGAAAATTATGCTAACGTTGACAACGAATATAATAAGAATTATATGGTTATGGTTACCTATATTTAGCCTTCTAAGTGGCTAACTTCATTGTCTTGCCCTACCTCGTCTCCCCCTTCCACTCTTCTCCAACCTCTCGAACGATGCTTACCTAAACTAAACCTTCTTCATCTCTTTTGCGTCCACCAGCTACGAATATTTTGTAACCTTACTTCGGCATCTGTGCCGAACGGAAGACTTCGTGTGAAATTGTATTCTCTTTATTTCCTATTTTTATTGTATAGCTATTATTTGTTTTACCTTCGGCTCTATACGGACAAGCTTCTGCACTGCGGGTCAGAGTCCAGTGCTCTGCAGAGCTCAGTAATTGAATTTTTAATCTCGTTTATGGAGAAGTGATCTCTGAAGCTACGTACATTTTACATTTTCTATACAACGCGACCACTCAGTCAGCAGGTAGGTGGTTGGGTCTGGATGGACCATTGGGTCAATCGACAATTGGAGTGCACGAATTTGGTCGTCGTTGGTTGATGACTCTGCGCACCGTTACGCTGGACTCTTGTCGCATGCATTTTTAAAAAGAACTCTCGAAATATTGCAGCAGCAACCACAGCAACAACAACAAAAGCAAAAATGAAAAAACTAAATAAATAAAACGTAACCCATAGTGTAAAAAATAAACTGCAAACGTTCTCTTGTTAACAATGCAGGCTGAAGTCTGCATGCACTCTCTTGTATCTCTCTCTCTCTCTCTCTCTTTGGCAGTCATTAGCACTTACATACGAGTACACGCCTTCGCTATCTCCTCTGTCAACACTTCGCCTAAAATTTACTCGGTTTTCAAATTTTAAAAGCTCGATTTTCTTGTTCGTTGCGGGCGACCTAATTTCTCGTGATACAAATAAGAACCTTCTCGAAATTTTGTTCATGTTAATGGCATTTTTTTAATCTTAATATAAAAAAGTCACAATTTAGCGAAAAAGTGCCCCTGTTGATAGAGTTTGCTGCGCTGCCGAAAGTACTATTTAAAAGGCAGCTTTAGTAAATTATAACTTTTAATGACCATTAACATTTAAACTTTAATTATACGTTTAGCACGTTCACAAAGACTTTCCTTTGCGATGATGATGATGATGGAGTGGGCTTCATTATATGGTCGCTTTATTCAAACGAACCGAGCACATACTTTCATTTTTTTAAAGTCTTTATTATATTCAAAAAATAGAAAAAATACAGCCATTTTGATTCTGTTGTAAGCCAAAAAACGTATTATACATACATTTTCGAAACATTTTTTTAAACTGAATTCAATTTCAAAAACATACAATTTCTCTATTATGTCAGTTTTTCGAGATATCCTGATTCAAACATGAAAAAATTGCAAGTGCAAACTTTCCCTTTCAAAAAAGAACATTGAAAAAATACAATATAAATTTTCGTAAAATCCTTTTTCTACTTTTCTACTTTACTTTTATTTTTACTTTACTTTTCAATTTTTTTTGTACAAGTGCTAATTTTTTTAAATTTGATGTTAGCAACAACTGTTAAAAGACTCGCCAGCAGTATATTTTTATTTATTTATGGCATTTTATATATTTAAGCAGAAAAGTGAAAAATGTGCGCAAAATAGAACACGCAAAAAACATACACGCATCGACTTATACGAATATATAATAGTATAATATAATGATGCATTATACAGGGTGAGTGGGGAGGAATGGACCAAATTTCAGGAGAGTATTGTACACGTAAAAATAACGTAAAAAACTCTAAATAAATAAAAATATTTATTCGGTTTGAATTTGTTTTTAGATAGCATAAACAAGTTATAGCATAAGCCAAATTTAATGCATTTAAATGTTAAAAAAATTGTAAAAAAAACGATGACACCTGTGATGCTCTTTCAGAGCGCTTTGGAAAGTCAAGATCTCAGTGCTTCATATATTTTTTCAATTTAGTCAATAGGCCGAATAGTTCTTGAGAAAATGAGCTTGAGAAATGAAATGCTAAAGCCGAAATTTTGAGAACAAAAAGTTCCTTCCCACTCACCCTGTATACAAAGTTAGCCTTGCTTAATCCAGAAACTCTAGTAGTTTCGTGAACACCGAAAATGTTGTAGTATCAAAAGATAGTTCTGTAAATGTTCATGCGTGTTTGTGCGAGTAAGAGTGATTTCCTTTGTGGTTGTGGGGGAGGAGGGGAAGGGGGGGGGGTCTTTTATATGAGTAGAGAACAAGTTTGTAAAATTAACAAACCTTCCATATGAGAGTGAATGCCGCTATATATGCTCGCTCCTCACAGCAAGAACAAGAAATTTGGCTAGTTGCCAGTTAAATGCGAAATAAATGTTTAATTTTTTTAAGTAATAGAAAAAGTTAATTAATCGTGCATTTTGTGTACCGATTACCGCGCTTTTTGGGATAGTTCGGGTCAAATTTCTCAGTAGGTGAGCGCAAAATTTCTTGTAGGAAGTGTCGAGGCTTACCTTATAAATATATAATATTTGCTTAGCTGAAAGAATAGCAGCTTAATAAGAAAATTTTCAATTTTTTACACTTTATACGAGTACAATTAATAGATAAGACACGTACACACAGGCACGCACAACTATATAGTATACTATGTATGTATATACCCTTCTAAAATCATCATGGTATTAGCCTGGTTAACGATGAGAGGCGGCCAGCCCAGCCGCCGGGCTGTAAGAAAATAAGAAAAGCTCATCCTTCACTTTATCTCAGACAATAGCAGAAAACGACACAGTTTTCCATCAACCCCTCTCTCTCCCTACCCTACCCCTCTCTCCCTTTCTCACTCTCTGTCTCTCTCTCTCTCTCTCTCATTCTCTCTCTCTACCCCTCCCTACGACAAAGCCGTACCTTCCGGCTATAGTACCATTAAAATAATAACTTGGCATTACCAACATCTTTCAAAATATTTATCTTTCTGATGAAATTTTGACATAATATTTGAATAAGGCTCGTTTCTTTCGTTCGTTACTTCTACGACTTCGCCATCATTTAGCCTTTGGCTCTGCCCTTCGATATTCTCTTGTCTCTCTATAGATTTATTAATAAAAAATTAAAGCCCTCGGCGAAATACAAATACAAATCTAAATAGTGGAAAAGTGCATATATCAAGAGTATTTGTGGGCATGTGTGTGTGTGTGGGTGTGTGTGTGTGTGTGTAAACTGGTTAACGTATATGCATACATATACTGCTTATATACATAGGTGTTTTCTATACTCTTTTAAAAATCTTATTATCTCTTATTATCTTTAAATTCTTAACGTATTGAATTAAAAATATTATATACACATATATCATTTATGTGATATACACGTATGTATATATATCAGATATTATATATGAAATTTAATACTTTACAATATTTTACTTTTAATACTTTACAACATTTTCAATTAATTACTTTACAATACTTTTAATTTAATTACTTTCAATTCAATTTAATACTTTCATTTTTAATACTTTCATTTAATAAACTTTTAAGTTCTTAAATAAATATTTCTTTGTCAATTCTGAAAACGAAAAATTTATACATATATGTATCATAAAATTTTTAACTACAAAAAGGAATAATAATAGATTTTTGTATTAAAAAAAAATAAAATATACCTTCTAATAAACTTCCTGGACCCTACAATACGTTAAAATGGCGTCAATAAATGGAAAGAAGTTAACCAATTAAGGTTTTTAACTTAAAGTTAATCTGAAGTTAATTTGAAGTTAACCTTAACTTGACGTTAAGATTTTAGACTTATTAAGAATAATGTACATAATCTAGTATCATTTCTTACAAATACTCAGGACATTAGAAGAAGGAATAGATAACTAATACGATATAGTATAACTAATACGTATACATATTATAACGTAATTTAATAATATTAACAATTATAAATATTAATTAACTATCTAAAAACTATTTGAAAACTATCAAATTTATTGAAAAAAAAAATTCAGTCTAAAAATAATTAATAAATTATTTGCAATTTAATTCTCCTAATTTCGCTTTTATTAAATTGCGTTTCTCAATTATTTGCGACAATATTAACTGAATGCAGTCAATTAAATTGCAGCCTTAGATTTCAATTGCAATCTGAGCGGCGATGAATACACTTGGCAACTCTAAACAATTCGGGCAATAATTTTATTATAAATCCTAACAATGCCACAGTCTAACGATAGAAGATCTTCTTGCGGAGAGAAGAACGGCAACGGATTCTGTTTGACATGCTCGATAAAGAGATGCTTGCGGTGAGAAGTGCAAGGAGAGACCGCCTTCAAAGGCGAAAGAGGAGCAAAAAGGAGCAGGCCGCTGGAAGAAGGAGTGGCAGCATTTCGGCTATGGCTTCGTCATTGATATGCTCAAGCTGGCTGTAACGCTCAGCCGTAGCGATTTGAACTTCTGCCTGAACGGTCTGCCTCGAGAGTGGCGCACCGAGAGCAGCTCCATTGTTTAGCATGTTGATGTGCGGACAGCCGGGCAGACTGGCGGCGGTGGCTGACCGACTGTGGATCGACTGACCAACCAACCACAAGGATTTTCAGGTCATCTTGTGCTTTGTTTGTGACTCTTCGGATGCTTTGTTCTGGCCTTAAGTTTATTTCAATTAACCCAAATTCAGACAGCTTTCAAGCGGCAGCTGCAGCAACAAAACGCTGGAGTATATGCATGTAGTCGAGGCGATAGAGTGGTGTGTGAGTGGTGTGTACATATGTGTGTGTAAGAGTGGGAGTCTGTCTGTTTGTGTGAATATGATTGAGAGCAAGATGTTTAGGTCATGTTTTACGTTAGCGACAGTTGATCAAATATTTTAGTTTTGATGCGTTTTTGTTTATTTGGTTTTCAATTTTTTTTTCCAATTCAATTTTACAATTGCTTTTATAAGTTTATTGCTGGCAAAAATATAACTTATCAATTCTTAAACTTATTTATTAAAAATATTTATATTTTTATATTTTTATTTTTAAATATTTTTATATTTTATTATTTTTATTAGGGACTTATTGAGTTGTTTTTTCCCAAAGTTATTGCAGTCTAGAACTGATTGAAACTCAAAACACATTTCAGCCAGTCTTGACCGAATTCTTGCCACAATCGACTTCACTTCTAAAGCTTTTGCATTTTCCATTCTAACGATTTTCATACGGCAACTAATTGCAAGCGCTGCAAATGGCTGCGGCAGTGAAGCACAAACAATGGCTTATTGCTGCAGCAATTACCACGTTCACGTTTTGCTGCAGCAATTAAATTGCAATTAGAAGTGTTCAATAATGCATTGCCATCGTCGCCAGCAGGCAGCACCAATGCAGCACCACCGTCGACAATATCGACACTCTCAGTTGAAGCCAAAGCAGCGGCAGCGGAGGTGTCGGCAGCGGCAGCGGCAAAGTGGTGAAAAATTTCGACTGCAGCGCTACACTGATGTCGTTAAAAAGATAAAGAAGACGAAATTGAAGAAGGTATAAAGCACACACACACACACAAACACCTTCCACTTACCTTCCACTCTACCTTCAAAAATTAATACGAATAGTTCCGTGAGTACGCGCATGAAGTAAGTAAGATTAAATCTCGCGTGAATGAAGGCGCTCTCCCGAAAAAAAAGAGACAAATACTCTTACTCATGCTTCAACCTAACCAACAACTCTGTTGTTACATGACTCTTTTAATCAAGAATCTTATTAAAATTTGTGCAATATTCGATGAAACGCGGCCACTTTTGAAAGCAATTTTACTAATTTTCATTCTCTTAACGTCCTCTTTAAACACTCCCAACTGCTTAAATTAGTCGCAAACTCCTCTCTTTTTCTCTCTCTCTCTCTCTCCTGAAAAATTCTTACTTCCTTGCATACCATTATTACGACCATCATTTTTTTTAAAGCCATTACTTTATCCAACGTTTTGCACTATCTTAATTTTTGCGATACGGTAATTTTCCAGCAGGCAGTATATAATTATTCCTTAATTAACAAAATGCACACTATTTAATTTCCTTTCTCTGGCAGTGCTACCTTTCTCTCTCTCTCTCTTCCATCACTCGCCTGCTTCAGTATCGATTGCGTTTTGGCTTCGCATCGGTTACGACCAAGAAATGATTTTGTAAGTGAGCAAACGCTGCTCCTGAAGCCAGAATGATGCCGCGGCATGTTATTAAGGCTCATAAAAGAGAAAAGCAATTTAATTAGAGAGAGAGAGAGAGAGAGAGAGAGAGACCGCGAGCCACCGCCCCTAGAAGCAGAGGAAGAAGAGGAATAAGAACAATTTCATTTTCTCACCAAATGATTCAATGATTAACTTCAGTGGCGAGTTCATTTAAGTTATTAAGTAGATGATTGCTGGCCACCGAACGCCCGTTACATCCTGCGATAATGTCCAATAATCGATATGACTCTAATTTCTTTTTATTTCGTTCACTGAACTCACAGTGTTAGCATTTAATGAACTTTGCCATTTAATATTCTCATAATTCATTAGAAATGATAGATACTATTTCAATAAAAACGCTCTACTGAACGTAGCATTAATTTTTCCCCGTTTTTAATACATAGTTAGATAAAAATATTAATAAATTTTTCATTATCTTAAATCGTTACTTTTTTCTTCCTTTGTTTGTAACGCACTAGGGTGAAGGGTATATGTATGAGCTTCTTGATAACAAAAAGGAACGGAACACAAAATTTTTTAGCATTTAATTTTTCTGAAATTTGTTGTCTTTTTTTTTCCTTTAATAAAGTAGTAATTAATTTAATCCGCTATTAGAGCTATTAGAGGCTTGATTTGATTAAAAATACGCTGAATTTTACTTTTTGGTTAAATTGATGTATTTCCAAGAGTTTTGTCGATTTACCAACATTCACGCCTAGAGAGGTCTATTTAGCTTTTGAATTTAGTGTGCATCAAGTTATTTGGCAAGTGCGTAAAAATAATTTCAGTTAAGAAATTTTATGACGCTGGTATAAGTACATTAAACCATATCTTTTATGTACGCCAGCATCACAAAACCATACTTTTAATGCATCATAAAATTTCTTTTTCAATAATAATTAAAGGAATATATTGAAAGTGTATATTAAAAATATAGTAAAAAATATAAGGTTAATTTATTTCGGCTCGTCAATTTCGAATTCCGAATTCCAATTTAGTTAATTAGCTAATTAATCCATTAAATACACTCCATTAACCCATTCCATTAATCCATTACCATAATATAATTAAAATATAATTAAGAGTTTACTAGCAGGCACTTTAATTAAATACCATTGACTTCATAGATACCAAAGTACTCGTATTTTTCATAATTCCAAATTCAGATCGAGATTTATTTACTTGAAAAATAATTACGAAAAAAGTTAGAAAAGAAAACAACAAAAATGTCCAACATAAAATGTCTCCAAAGAATAAAATCCGGAAGCATTGCTTGAAGAAGTATTTGCTCTATTTCTTCCTTTCCATCATTTTAGGATGCCAGAATTTATTCAAATTTGAAATGAATACATAGAATGTATTCAAATTTTGAATGTTTTCATTCGAAAGAGTGTATACTAAATGGAATGAGTGACTGACTGACTGATTGAGAACTTCATAGCGTTGTAGTAATAGCAGTATCTACTCGTAGAATCTTACTGGTATGTTTCTATTTGCCTTCGGTTTTTGATTTCTGACTTGCTCTCGATATGATTTACGACGGTCCCTCAATCGCATATTTCAATTACTCTAGGAACACTGTGCTCCGGGTATCAACAGCAGATCGACAGACACTCCTTTTACACGCACACACAACACATGATACACAACACAATACGTATGTATGTGCATACTTTCTGGAGTACTCGTCTCCTCCGAACTACTTCGCCCTCGACCAATGGTCCGCCCAAACGTACCCACTGACCGAACAACCTCAACAACCTCAACACGAAACACTCAATCCTCAAGTGGTTCTTGGAATTGAAAAAGTATGACGTGCAACGAACAAAACTGGCTACGAACGAGGCGGCGAGAGGAAAGCAACAATTTACGAGAGTTTCCTTGCTGTTTCCGGTATGGATTTCGAATTTCATTTCAGCCGTTGTGTGGCATTTTATCGAAGTGACACAACGGGCCGTTTGAGACAGCATCGAATGGGTTTGCTGTGAATATTAAAAAACACCGAAATTTAAATTTTCCTTTTTTTCAACTTTGATTTGCCTGCAAATGAACGAACGAACGAACGAACGTTCGACATCGAAATGACTGCCGCGTTAAGTTTCAGCGCATGCACGAAAAAGGAAAAGAAAATAATCGAGTGAAATTAACAATGTGCATTAATAAGTAAATGTGAAAGAGTAAAATGCAAAAAATGCAACGGCCGAGTAAAATTAAAAGGTATTAAATAAGAATATTTATGACCGAACTAATGAAAAATGTATACGATTGAAAAGTACAAATGAAATGAGCTGATGAATAAAATGAGTGCAGTAAATAAAATTAAGAAAGAAGGAAGAATTAACCGATAAAATTCATAAAACTTACGATGAATAATAACAAGCGTTATAACAAAATGGCCGACTGAAATAAACGCAAATTATTACAATCAATAAAACGATTCAAAACATTCTTCAAATGAATTCAATTCAGTGAAGTGAATGAATTAAAAGAAATGAACACATGCAAAATGAATGGAGTATAGACAGAAATAAATAAAATAAACTAATAAACAAAATGAATTTACAAAAATGAACAGAATGGACGAAAGATGAAATGAAGAAAATTATTGGTATCAATGAATGAACCAATGGCTTGCCCAATGAATAAATGAAACCAATAAATTTAATGTAGCAATAAAGAGAGAATAAGAAAAGACTATGTAGAAAAATACGTATAAAAATACGGGTAAATTGATTCATTGAAATGGTTTAAAAAAGGTTAATTTATCAATGCATGAATGAGAGGAAAGTGGAGAAATAAAAAACAGCATCCACAATTCATTTGAATAGAGTTCATTTCTGAAATTAATTAGACAGCATGCGTTCAGAGAAAGTGATGAAAGAGAAGGATTTTAAATTATTCATTTACAGTTAAACATTAAATAATTATTCGAATGAATTTATTTCCTAATTCTTAATACTGAAAAATTATTGTAAATAAATTACATATATAAAAAAAGTAGACAGCGTTATTTTTAAATAAAAAACCATAAGTTGAGAGATATTTTTCATATGTATAAGAACTACACAATTTAGTTCTAAGATGGCTAAATTAAATTTATTTAAAAGAAAAAAAATTTATAAAAAAATAATAAAAATAATAAAAATTATAAAAATAATAAAAATAAAAAAATAATAAAATAAAATAATAATAAATAAAAAAAAATAATATTAAAAAAAAAAAAATTTAAAAAAAAAAAAAAAAATTTTAAAAAAAAATTTAAAAAAAATTGTTTGTAAAACTTGTACACTTTTTAACTGTACTTGACAAGCTCCGTCTTACTCACAAACGGCGAGTTAGGTTCAAGAACAACGAATACTTTTGGTACCTAATGGTTCCTTCCAAGATTTGCGTATGATTAAATTTTTTATTAAAATATCATTTTATTGCGGAATCATTCCTTCCCTTTTCCCACGACACTCCTCCCAACCAATAAGCTCCGCTCTATTTAATATTTCTTCAGTCCTTTCGGTGCTTGAGAAGTACTCGAAGACCTATTCCTTTTCCCCCAACAAATGTTCGAATCAGACTTGAAGTCGGTCGGTCGTTTGTCGTGTCGGTACATTACAATAAATCAATTCAGATCAACTTTTGAAGACATGCAAATACGGAGCGAAGATATCCTTAAGGAATAATTGGAATCTGTTGTCAGTTGTAATGTATACAGTGACAACCCCCTCCCCCGCTCGACCCGCCGCTCATGCGGCCTCCATAATTTTCTTTCTCTTCTTCTACAAATGCCAATCGAACAATAAAACGAAGAAATATTTTCATTTTAACTTCAAGCGCTCGTAACCACGTTTGACATGTTGACACCGACAACAGGCACGAATATGTCCTTGTGCACTAGGATGCGACAGAGACAGAGACAGAGGCAGAGACACAGTGACAGAGATGGCAACAGAGACAACGGCAGCTGTAGAGACTGCGGCTAAAGCTGCGACGAAGACATCGATGACATCGTTAAAATGTGGAAAATATGTGTGTATTTGTTGCTGTACTATATAATATATGCGTACAAGTATTAGTAGTTAGGTGTATGGGTGTGTGTGTATTGATATGTAGCACCAATGCATGTGTGCGTCTGTGAGAAAAGCGTCTTCTTCATTCTAGGTTTACTCTATGGATTCAACTTCTGGCTTACTTGACTTGACACTAAGCAGAAGCTGAAGAGGAAGAAGAATAAGACTAAGTAATAGAGGAGGAAGAAAGATCGAATAAAAAGCAGCAATCTTCATGCTGTTAGTTGTCATCGTTGCCTTCCATACGTTGCCAACTTGTATGTAAATAAAAACGCTGCTTAATGAAATCGCAGGAAGACAGACGTACAGACGAGTGCACGCATAGTGTAATGCCACGACATGAAGTGTAATGAAATGAAGTGAAATGAAATTTAATTTAATTCTCTACAGCTTGAAATCGTAACCGAAATTATTTCTGTCACTTAACAAGCGTTAAATAATTTAACGCTCTGTCAACCGAAACCGAATTATAAAATGCAGCCAGAACACTCTGTGTCGAGTACGCGTACAATACAATATGTACATCCTATATATGTACATATATAGACTGACTGACAAAATATAGAATTTTGAAACTACATAATTTTAAACAAGCTTCCCGATAAACTAAAGGCTTGAAATTTGTACCATAGCTCAAAATTGGATGACAATGCAATAATAAGCATAACTCAACACACCCACACCCACTTTGAGGCGCACAATTTGGACCCGCTTTCGAAAAAACATAAAAATTCTCTTTCGTGTTCGGTACAAATTTTGAATTTTTCTTTTAATCTAACTTCCCGAAAGGCTAAAGACATCGAAATTTTAACCATAACCATAGCTTGAAACTAGATGACGATGCAACATTATCCATAAAGTAACCACCCACGCCCACTGTGAGGCACAAATTTTGGGATCCTCACAAAATGTTACTTACAAATTTTGAAATTGTTTTTAAACCGGCTTCCCGATTAGCTGGAAACTCAAAATTTTATCTCAGAACTAATAGACAATGATATATTAAGCATAAACTAAACACCCACGCCCACTTTGAGGCAAGAAATTAAAAAAAAAATTACATATACTTGCATAAAAAAATATTTTTTTAAATATATTTATTTCACACTAAAACGTTTATTGTCAAGAAATGTTGCAAAAAATGCAAAGTGTTTTTGCAAATTTTGAATAACTTTCGTTAAACTTTTCATTTCGTAGTAAAAACGTTTTATATAAAAAACTTTTTTTTATTCGATACCATGTTACTCGTACCACATTTTAAAGTGTGCAAAACCAAGTTTTCCATAAGTTTATAAAATTTTAAAGAAAACGCACTTTCAACTGACAATAGTTTTATTGAAAAAAATATTTTTTTACAGCTTTTAATTACAGTTTTTTAAAGAATTTTGATGAATTATTTAATTTCTTTCACTAACAGAATAATATTGAAATTCATTGTTCGTAATTGAACAGTATTTATAAAAAGTTCTTTTTAAAAGAACTTCTTTTTAAAAGAACTTTTTATAAATTTAAGAAAACCTTTATTCAGTTTAATAATTTCAGCTTAACCTTTAACAATCGTAAAAGGTTTCTATATTCTTAGAGAATTTATAAAAATTAAAGCTTTCTTTTATAAAATTACTTGTAGTTTGTTGGTGTTGTTGTTGTTTTTTTTTTTTTTTAGTGTCCAGTCAGTCACACACTGCTGATGACTGCTTTCCATAAGTTTATAAAATTTTAAAGAAAACGCACTTTCAACTGACAATAGTTTTATTGAAAAAAATATTTTTGATTACAGTTTTTTAATGAATTTTGATGAATTATTTAATTTCTTTCACTAACAGAAAAATATTGAAATTCATTGATCGTAATTTCATTGTTCGTAATTGAACAGTATTTATAAAAAGTTCTTTTTAAAAGAACTTCTTTTTAAAAGAACTTTTTATAAATTTAAGAAAACCTTTATTCAGTTTAATAATTTCAGCTTAACCTTTAACAATCGTAAAAGGTTTCTATATTCTTAGAGAATTTATAAAAATTAAAGCTTTCTTTTATAAAATTACTTGTAGTTTGTTGGTGTTGTTGTTGTTTTTTTTTTTTTTTAGTGTCCAGTCAGTCACACACTGCTGATGACTGCTTTCCATAAGTTTATAAAATTTTAAAGAAAACGCACTTTCAACTGACAATAGTTTTATTGAAAAAAATATTTTTAATTACAGTTTTTTAATGAATTTTGATGAATTATTTAATTTCTTTCACTAACAGAAAAATATTGAAATTCATTGATCGTAATTTCATTGTTCGTAATTGAACAGTATTTATAAAAAGTTATTTTTAAAAGAACTTCTTTTTAAAAGAACTTTTTATAAATTTAAGAAAACCTTTATTCAGTTTAATAATTTCAGCTTAACCTTTAACAATCGTAAAAGGTTTCTATATTCTTAGAGAATTTATAAAAATTAAAGCTTTCTTTTATAAAATTACTTGTAGTTTGTTGGTGTTGTTGTTGTTTTTTTTTTTTTTTTAGTGTCCAGTCAGTCACACACTGCTGATGACATTTCCATTGTGGTCTTGCAGCTGTCTTGCTGTCTGTCATATTCATATCCTTTCATTCATATGAATATGAATAATCTGTTATGTCTCTTCTTCTGCTTCTTCTGCTTCTTCTCCCGTCTTCATAATCTTTATTGCTCTATTGTATTGTTGAAATTATTCAATACCGATTTTCATTTAATATGCAATGATGTCCATTTGATTATTCAAAAATCGTTAGCTTTTTCATAGGTATTGCCCTCTGTTTTCTCAATGCTTTTACGAGGATTTTATTCCATTTTCTCTTCTGCGTTTTGGACTATGTATGCTGACCGAAGATGATGATCAGACACTCCAGTATTTAGTTCAGTATTCCTTTTTACCCGTCCCGTCTTTTCTCTCCTTGTTTTTCTTTCGAATCATGTCTTCCTTTCTTCTATCTCTTTGTACTTCTTTGCGACCTTATTTTAGCATTAATGAGACGTCTCGAAGGCTTGTTAAAGACGCACTAGAGTAATGTTCCTTTATTTAATTTTTTTCATCCAAGATTTCAAGAATATTAATCATAATACTTATCAAATTTAAAGGGCAAAGCCTCAAAAGTAATATGCTATTATTTATTATTTGTTTGCAAAATATTTTGTATATACAAAAACGGAAAGTACTCACAACTGACAAGCCAAGATCGTCCATTATAAACAATGCCAATGTAAAAAAAATTAATACAAATTTTTGGTCTGAAGTAAACCTGACAGCAAAAATATTACTATCAAAAATCTGGCCCGATCTTTGACGATATAAATAATATTATATAAAACGTTTTTCTTATTAAAAGAAGTAAAAAATAAGACTTCTTCATATTTTCATACAAACTTGTTGATTTCATGAGTTTTTGACTGAACAAAAAAATGAAATTCTTATTAAAATCACGAATTAATAAGATTAACTTTTTGTTTCGAAACATTAAGATTTTCTGTATAAAATTAATTTTATACATAAACAATTTTATATAAAACAACAACAATAACAACAACAATTTCAGTCAAACTATAAAAGAGCGTCTTAGGATTATTTTTTTTAATTTGTATTGTCACAATAAACGAAAACAAATCAGGTTGCTTTATTGGACTTTAGTTGTGTAAAATATTTTCTTTTTTTTTTAAAACTCAAGTTAATGTTAAATTTCAACATTTATAAAACTTCGATACAGAAAATCGTTATCTACAAAGATACCGAAAAATGTGGGGAAACCACAAAAACCTTAAATCAAAAGGAGAAATTGAAAACAAGAAACCAAAAAAAAAAAAAAAACGGAAAGACAGATAGTAGCGAACAAACAGCTCCTTTTCACGCATTTCCGGTTAAGGAAATACGTTTCCTTTCGTATGAAAACACTTACACAATGCAAACAAACGCCTACACACCCATACACACAAATTTACGCTACGTGTGGCTGAATACAAACAAAGAGAAGTTTACGAATTTACATAGTGAACACTCACGCACTCACACACTCACACACACAGCCACACAGCCACTCTCAGGCACGCACCGATTGTCTAATTGAAATGTAAAAAAAACAGCAGGCAAAAATAAAGCAACCGAGTTTTTATCGATCTCTCTCTAGCTCTAGCTCTCTTCGAGAATCTCGCTGTTTGCACAGTGCTTCCTTACAGTACAAAAGAACAGGCAAGAGGCAAGAGGCGGGGAGAATTTGCAAATTCTGCAACACTAACGCTGCCGCACTGCCGTATTGTCTTCGGTGGAATGTGATTTAATCGATTTCGAAACGAGAGCGTTTCACAAACACTGATTTCACATACGAGTTGATACGAGTTGATACTAGTATGCTACTATAAGTGCATGTGTGTGTGCGTACTGGAGATAGTGTGGATTGGTTCCTCTCGTCTCTCGTGTGGCCTTAAATGAACGTCACTGCACAAACACATTCAGGCTGCATTAAAGACAAAAAGCCACAATTGTGCCGCAAGGAAAAAAAGGAGTGAGGATTTCAGGCAGCAGCATATGAGTCCATACAACAAATGGTATGCTAATTCAGACACACATAGCGCCGATACAGACGCACCTAACATTTGCATAGACAAGATACTCTTTAAAAGCGATGCTGAGCTTGGTGTGGGTTATGCCAAAAGCCAAACGTGGCTTGATATATGTATATACGAGTATCGTATCCTCTGTATTTCTTTTGATATTAATAAATATAATAAATATAATATTCTAATATTCATTTATAAATAGTATATCGTTTTAATAGAAACAGAATAGTATTTGTTTATTCTTTATCTGAACGCTCCCTCCATCCCTCCATCCATCCATTCCTCCCTCCCTCCCTCTCTTCCTCCTTTCATTCTCTCTGTTCACGGAGTCATCTCAGTCAAAGCGCGCCCCTAGTCCTACTTCACGCCTCAGCATTGACAAAATTAACACTAAATAACAAAATTTATCTATGCTTCCTCCGTTGCTGGTAGTGGCTCACTTTCTTTTCCCAACAATAACGTGGCTATTGAGTATCCGATGGCCTGCCTGCCTGGTGTGCCATTAATTCAGCCCACTTTGGTATTCTTCACAAACGAACCTCAGCTTCGTTCCATGTTGTTCTCTTCTCTCTCATTCATTCATTCAATCATTCCTTCTTCTCGCTAACCGTGCTGATACTTGGCACATTCCTTGTTGTTGCTGTTGTTGTTGTTGTTTCGTTTATTGCCCTCATCGCTGTCATCACTAATGAAATGTTTTGTGGCCAATAACTTTATCTGACACGCTTCCATCACGATTTGTCATTTAAACTTAAGCTATAATAGTTGCAGAAAATAAATGGGAGAATTGCGTTGCGAATATAACTGAAAATCAGTTTAAAATATTAATTAAAATTTACACTGAAAAAAACGCAACTAATTTTGCTTTTAATTATTTTCGTTATATTAACATACTTATTGATTTTATGATACTTATAATAGTACTTATAGTACTTATAATAGTACTTATAATAGTACTTATGATACTTGTACTATTTATTATGATACTTATTTGATTTTACGAGAATTTATTTTCAAATTTAATTACGCTATTTCGATTCTAATTAAATTACTTTCGATTCTAGCAGTATTTAATTTTTTACAATTTTTAGTTTAAACTTTGTAGCTTCAATTTTTAAATACTCGTAATATTTTTTAGTCTCAAAAACTTTGCACTTTTTTTAGTAATTTTAAGTATAACTTTCGTGGTTTTGTGGATACTAACCATTTTTCACTTTAAGTAGTCTTAGGTTTAACCGCTTTTTTAATTTTTAATTTCATCTGCTTTAATTTCATCTACATTACATTTACAAATGGCTGCAAAAATTGTTATTAGAAAATTTCCTATCGAAAGTATATGATTTCAAATATTAATAATTTCAACTATTGTACTTTCAATTGTTGCTTTTTTAAAATTAAATATTTTTTCTTTAAACTGCTTTCGATTTATTCATTTCAAATACTTCTGATTTATTAAATTTAATTTAAAATTAATTTTAATCGAATTTGAATCGCCTTTAATCGAATTTAAAATTATTTTTTATCCATTTTGACTTCAGATTTTAATTTATACATTTTATAGGCTTTATTTCTAAATTTAACTTACTTTTACCTAAATTTTTTTTACTTAGTTATGTGTTGGCAATAGTTAGATGACAATAGTTGTTAAAATTTCGAATTAACTCTAAAAAATATTCTATTTCTTGCTCCAAAATAGAGACGACCTTACTTATTTCGATTTAATGGTATTTAATAATTTCTCTCGATGTACCAATAGCACAGTTGAACTTCATTAATTACTTTGATGGTTCCAAGTGTTTTTACTTAGTGAATTTAACCTCAATTTTCCAACAGCAGTGAAGCGAAATTTAATTAAAATTCCTCACGAAACACTTTAAAATTGAATTTCGAAGATAATCTAAAATGAACAACATTAGTGCTGTTAATTCGTCAGTTCAGTACGGTGTTATGATAGAAAGAGACAACGTGAGTGAGGGAGAGAAAAAACGTGATCCACGTGATTATCAATGGGTTCGAGAAAACGACGAATAACAATGAGTTTCGAAAACATTTACAAAATTCTAAACTCTTTTTTCGCATTCATTCAGAAAATATTTTAGTATTTTCAATGAATGATCAATGAATCAATGTATACTTTTTCTCAACTGAAAGCAGTTTTAGGAAGCTTCATTTTTTTTTTTGTTTTAATTAATTTCGTACGATTCAAAAATAAGTCCACATTCCTCGAAACACTGATTATTAAATAAACGCATCTATTTTGAAAGTGGCGCAAGTACATTATTTTTTATTTCGAGGTATTTACAGGCCTTTTAATGAAAATTGTATGGATTTTAAAAAAATTTGTCTCTAAATTTTATGAAAACGAAAAAAAAACATACCAGACTAAAAGTTTTTTTATCATTAACCATCCATATTTTCAGCATTCATTTTATATTTTCTCGTTGCGTTAGTTATTATTAATGACAACAAAATGTTGTGTCTTTTTTGTTTAAACCTGCTCATGACCATTGTTTATTTGAGTTGCGGTTACTTTAATCCCGAATGTGTCAGGAGATTGGCTTCCTTTTAGTTCAAGTTGACAAAGTTAACCACATTTATTTTTATTGCGTTCCAGCCAACCGATTGTACAGAAATCCGGTTTCTCTCGTTGTTCTCTTCCTCGCCTTCGCTTTCAACAGCGCTGTGTTTTCTTCTTCCCCGGCTGAGGATGACATTTTTTCTTTTCTACGCGTTTTTAAACATTTCACGGAGAGCTGCTCGTCCCAGACGAACTAGGTACGCTTGTCTGTCGTTGGTCGTTGTAATATCATCTGGTCCATATAGAAACTGACTGACCGGTTGTCAGGTGAAATCCTGAGTACTATCATTCCTGCATTATTGCTGTTGTTGGAGTGGCGTCGTTGTTGTTGTTGTTGTTGTTGTTGTTGTTACTGAGTTGCTGAGAAATATTTACGATGGACACGTTGGAAAATGTAAATGTACGTAGCGCTTCGTATGCGCTATGAAAAGTTAATTTGAAAAAATATCCTCTCTACCGACACCTACACTGTGACACAACACCCACCCACACACACACACACACACACACGTTGTAAGCATCGTGTCAGTTGTGGAGTAAAAGCACGGTGACCGTATATGGATTTATGACGGCCTCATCATGTTCGTGTGTGTGTGTGTGTGTGTGTGTGCAGGGGCGTGATATCTTTTAATAGTAACGATGAAAAATGTTCAAATGTTAAAAAATGTAATTTTTACACTGTGTCCGTTGGAAGGCTTTTGTTGTTGCTGTTTCTGGGCAAAGAACTGTTGTTTTGTTGTTGTTGTTGTTGTTGTTGTTGTTGTTGTTGTTGTTGTTTTGCTTTCGCAACCACCACAGAGCACCTCGGACACAGATTGCGTTGTAGAAGCATCATGTAAATAAAATAAACATTCGAAATAAAAGAGAAAAGGTAGCTACTTACGAGAAGCTACTATGGCAGTCTTTCATTCAGTCAGTCAGTCAGTCAGTCAGTGAGTCAGTCAGTCAGTCAGTCAGTCATTGAGTCATTCAGTCATTCAGTCATTCAGTCAGTCACCTACGATGTACATACATTGCGTTGCGGATACGCTGCGGTCGGTGTCTTCTTGGTCTGGTCCAAGTTGAGAAGATTTATTATGTGGGTTTAGGGTTGTGGTGTGTGTGTATGTGTGCGTGTGTGTGTGTGTATACTACAAATTCTTCATCGTCGAAAAAGAATTTCTAATTATGAATGAAATTTTAATTAATATTTTCATATCGCAAAATTCCTCTTCATTAAACACAACCGGATCGAATAATTCTTACTTATTTGTATAAATTTTTCTTCTCGTCAATCAATCATAAATTCACTAAAATTCATCCGTGATAAAATGAAAGTTATTTTTTCCTTCTAATTGTTTCTTTAGAATAATTGGTAATCTTTCCTTAGCATTAAATTTAGTACTCTTAAAAAACTTCTTTCAAAATGGAAACACTTTCGCTAAAGATAGCGACTTTGGCAGATATATAACAGCTGATTTGTGTTTAGTTTAATCGTTGACCATACAAAAAAATAGTTTCAACAAAATAATGTGTAAAAAGTGTGCATTTTTTTATTTGAAAAATTGGTATTTTAAGTCATTGGTCTATATGATAGACTCTATAAGTATAAGCCAAGAATGATTCTGGCCTTGGAAGATAATAAAAAAAATTACATTAATCAAAAATAATATCTACCTCATAAAAAGAATTTAGGTCATTTAATTAGTTTTCGTTGATTGTAAATTTTCATCTCCAATCTTCTTTATAATGGCTTATTATTTTTCCTCTTTATTTACTTTGTAATTCCTACGTGGTTTATTGTTATTTTATAATAAATGAGAGCACATACGAGCTTGCACTGCTTGCTGCGATTCGTAAAAAACGAGCAGGCAGACGATTTTGACGAAAAGCAGCCGAAATTTTTGCCAACTTTGTTTGCGTTTGCACCGGTAGCAAAGAATTGGTTGTGTTGGTGTTAACAAGAGTACTTCAAAATGGTCCACATCATGTGTGTGATGGTCCATATGTGTGTGAAGGCCCAATGCCAGTGTGATAATGCCATTATTTTTTTCTATTTTAACTTCATTCAAGTTTTATGTTTATCTGAGTTCATCTAAACTCACATCATTGAACACAAATGTCAAGGATGCGTTTCGAAGTGGAAAATTAGTTTTGTATTCTTCCGACATAAATCTATAAAATCCCGAATTTTTTCCTAACTCTCAGAATGTGGAATGTACATATGTATGTACATATGTATGTTATGTATGCGCATGTGTTTGTAAATCTGTTTTTTTACCTGAAAAGGACGTTTACCATAGCCTTTCTGAGGTTTTTTAACCCTAACAAGTGCTCTCAGTTTTTAAAATTCTTGTTGCAAAAATTTTGCAGGATAATCCACAGCACAGCTCAAGTTTTCGATTGTTCCAAAGACCTTTTAACCTTATGCTCGGCCGCCTACTAGCTTTTCATCCGTCTTGTGAACAAATGTAACATTACCATAAACATTTTTCAATTATTATGCCATATATTTTGCACAAATCCAGGTATTTATTTAGTGAATTATTGCGGTTTCAACAGCACTTGGCATATGTCGCCAAGAAAGCAGAAGACAACCTTTACTTTTGAGATCCTTCAACCAAATTAAAGGTTTCCTCCCATCATAAGACCTTAATTCTGCAAATGGCAAGTCTGAAAAAATTAGAACTCTTTCTCTCTAAATTTTAAAGTCTCTTGGGATAATTTGTTTTGTGTTTTTTTTAGGTCTACAGAGACTTTTTACTGATTATGAATATTCATTTATTATACAATACATTAATGCAATTGTTTTTATCGATTACCGGGAAATATTTCCATTTTCTAAAGCTGAAGGCAAAGTCAGCTTAATTTGATTATTTAAATAAAATCGGACTAGAACATTTCGAATTTAACTATATTTGAATAACTATATAAATATGAACTATATGAATAATTATATTCAGAAGCGCGCGTGTGATCCCCGCAAAAACAATGAACAATCACTTTGTAAAAAAAACTCTTGCCACCATCATTCTATGCATGTTCTTTTTATATTTGTCCCTTCCTTTTCTCCTTCCTTTGCTTCTGTTTTTATAATTTTTAAATACATACACTTGTAAGGACATGCATACGTTTCCATACCGGGTACATACGATCAGTGACGTAGCGATGGGGCTGCGAGGGGTCGTCCGCCCCACGTGACACAATTTTAGGAGTGACACTCGAGGAAACTGAGCAAACAAACAGCACAAAAAAGAGTTATTTTAGTATTTCAAGGGTGCCATTAAGAGCAAAAATTAATATCACAAGCACAAAATCAGTTATTATATATTAAGTGGCAATAGAATCTAGTTTTAAATCCAGCATATAGTGTGTAGTGAGCAGAGAAATTAACAGTACAAAACATTTATTGAGTAATTTTCAAGTAGAAATGGAAATATTGGTTGTATTTTTAAGCCCGATATAACTTTTTATTGGAAAAAATTACACGAACACTTTCATTTTAATTAAATTTTATTATTCTTTCGAAAGATTAATATATGACATTAACATTTACTGTAGCTTTTCTTGATTAATGGCATTCTGGATATCCAATTTTGGCCCACTCTTAGCACCGTTGGCCGTTTGAAATACACCGTAGAAATACCGTACCGTAGAATACCGCCGTAGAAATACACGAATAAGGCATCATCAATTGGATGCCGTTTTGCAGAAGGCAACCAACCCACAACAAGTGGCCAGAGTATACGGACAATAAGTATCAAAGGCTGAGCACAGTATAGCAGCTCATTTGACAGTTAACCCTTCTGTAAGCTCTATTTAAGCAAACAAAAGACATGAACACAGCGATCATCGCAGCTATTAGTAAAAAATACACTTGGTAAAAAATAGAAAAATTGCCATGGTTAAAAAATGTGATAGCGGTTGACACCACCACCTCGGCCCCGGGTGTCACCCATACCCGGCTAGCTACGTCACTGCATACTACGACTACGTATAGTAACTGGCTTGCATGGATGAAGACTTTTTAAATGTAGGTAATTGAATTACTTACACGCACGTCGCTCTTTACGGTTGGCTTAACAAACACAAATGTGCCGCCCACCGACTGAGGCACCAAAAATGCATACGATATTTTCCTTCCTCATCAAATAAACGTTTTATTTGGTTTTCCGTTTTCACTGCGGTGAGTTTCATACGTTTTTGCACACTTAACTCTCTTTTAGTATTCAATCATTCATCCTTTCATTCTTTGGTTCATTGTAATTTTTTTTTTCTTTTAGTGCGATTTCTTTTTTAATGAAATGTTTAATGTTTTTATTAGAAAGCTTTCGTTTAAAATTGCTTTTAAAAAACTAACTTTCCGCTGAACTCGAGGCTTGAAATTTTGACCATAGCTCGGAACCAGATGACAATGCAATAATAAGCATTAACTAGCCACCCACGCCCACTTTAAAGCAGGAAATTGCAGCCCTTTTAAAATGTTTGCTACCAATTCTCAATAAAACTAGAAATTTGAACTCAAAACTTGTAGATAATAATATTTTTAGCATAAACTAACACCCCACGCCCACTTTTGGCAAGAAATTTTAAAAAAATTACATATATTTGACCAAAAAAATATTTTTAAAAACATTGAAACATTTAACAACATTGATTATGGTTTCATTATCATATTTGACATAAAAAATATTTTCAGTAAATGTGTCAAGAATTGTTGAGAAAATTGTAGTGTTTTTTTCAAATTTTAAATAATTTTCGTTAAAATTTTTAGTTTGTTGTAAAAACGTTTTGTATTAACAAAATTTTTTTTAAACTTTACTTTCATTCTCGTTCGTAGTTTTTCGAATTTCTAAATTTTTTTTTTCATATAAATTCATTCTTTATAACAGATTTAAATTTAATGTATTGATTTTTTTTCCTATTAAATTTAAATTTTAAATTAAAATTTAATTTAATTTAATTTATCATGAAATGTCATTCACAATTCATTTACGTTTTTTAAGGACGTCGTTGTTGTTGTTGTTGTTAGAGGTTTCACAAACATTTAAAAACGAGATTTTAAACCTTTTAACTGAAATTATATGGCATAGGAGAATTAAGGGCACCGATTTTTGTAAATTATACAAATAATCTGCAATAACAACCAAAATAATCAACACTTTTACTAAATGCATACTTAATTGTTCATCCTCACGAAATAATTGACCAACCGGAAGTTGGGTACTCAGTTCAAGATAAAGTTTTAAGTGTTGCATCGTGTTTGCACCACTTCAAACCATTCAGCTAAAACGGTTTAACTGATCTTGGCGTGTAATACTCAGTACTTAACGGGGACGAAAAAGGACCAATTTTAAAGCCTGCATCGATTATCTCATTCCCGTCGGGGTTTAGTTTCAGTGGTTTTGTTTAGTTCAAAAAAAAACTGGCTGTTGGCTTACATTCCGGTCGTGCTGGTGTGCGTAACAAGGGGGACATGGCCCCCCCTCTTAAGAAAAAAAAATCTAAATAACATAGATCAAGTCAAGTTGGCTGACGGTGAAGAATTGAGCCGTGCATTTAATTATGGTTTTTTTTCGCGTAACGTACCGTACCGTCATATTATTTCTTCCTCAACCAAGACTGTGGTATTGTTGCCATTGCCGCCGCTGCTGCCAGCGCCGCTGTTGCCTAATTTTATTACCATCAAGTGTTAAACTTTCAGCGTAAATGTATTAAATTTAATTGTTATTCGTTTTTACAGCGCCGCCAACTGCAGACCTAAGACTGGTCGTCTTTATACACCAGCCGTGTGTGCGTGTGTGTTTGTTTGTTTGTGTGTTTGTTTGTTTGGTACAGGTTGTTAGGTTGTTGAGTGGAATGCTATTTGCTGTTAATAGCTTTTCAACAAAAGTTTCTTTGCTAATTATCGCAATTTAAATAAGCGGCTTTAATCACAAAACAGCAACAGAACAAGAACGTCTGAAGTGGTATACGTTATTATGGTTCGCTTTGTTGTATACTTTAATATAATTAATAATTTTCCATTCATTTAAGCGTGAAGAAAACTCCAAAAAACAGAGAAAAATAGAGAAAAACTAAAAATTCCTTTTGAATACTCTTAATAATTGATTTAATTAATTTTAATTTTTAAATTAGATTAATTTTTAAAAATAATTAATTTTTGATTAATTTAAAAAATTAAAGTAATTAATTTTTTAATTCCTTTTTTAATTAATTATTTTAATTTTAAAAATTTTTTTTTATTTTTTTTTTTGTTTTTATTTAATTAATTAATTTTAGTTTTTTTTTTTTATTTTAATTTTTTTTTTTTAATTTTCTCAATTGTTCTCTTTCTTCTTCTCTTTGTCCATTTCAATTTTGAAGAAAATTCAAGTATAAATAATTAAAAAATAACAACCTCTAAATTTGCCGTAGTCTGATACCGCAAAATATAGTTTTTAGAGAAAAGTCAAGTATAAGGAATGACAAGCTGATCGATTCAAAGTTGACCAACTTTCCACTACTCTATAAAGCGTTAGGAGCAAAGTCCTTCAACTTCAGAGTCTGACAACTTCCAAGTATACTTGAGAGATGAATATTGAATGTATTCTTTCTGCCCATTAACCAACCATTAGTAACAGACCGTCAGTAACAGTGAAAACCTTAAAGTTGAACAGAGTTCGTCAACTTCGAAGTACTCAACTGTCAAATAAATTCAATGAATTCTTTCTTCCACCATCAGGAAACATTGACAAACTCTTTCCTTTGCTTATTCTTCTCTGCCACTACGCCTCTTCATCACCTTCACTCACTCTCCATGAAAATTATCCTTCATCAGAATCTTCCTTAATTATTTTTGTAAATTTAAAAACATTGAGTCGAAGTTGATAGAAAAACAACCCCAACAACAATGTTATGTATTTTCTTCGCCGACAACAGGGTTGTTGTTGCAAAAAGGTTTGTTGTTGTTGTTGTTGTTATTTGCAAGCGTTAACTTTTTGGAGCAGAAAATCAAGTAAACATAAATGAAGCAAGTTTTTCTCCGGAAAATAAATAAACAAAAAAAAGCCTTAAACGGAAAGTGACTAACTGAAAACAAAACAAAAACAAAACAAAAAAAAAAAAAAAGACAAAAGGAAATGAAAATGAAAAACTTAAATGTAAAGCAACAAAAACTATAGCAGCTGCAAGTAATAAAAGGCGAAAATGCTAAAGGATGAAAAACTGCAAGCATTTCGATTTCGATGGCAAAGAAAAGTTGTTGTGATTGTTGATTACAGTTTTGCAGAATATTTATAGTCGATGCTCAGAAGATGTCACAAAAAACTCTATCAAAACAACAACAAGAACTTTTTGAGAATTGCACACAGTCAGCACAACAACAACATTAACAAGAAAATGTACAAAATCTATTACTATGTCAACATAAGCTGAAATAATATACAATCCAAATTATAAAAACAAAAAACAAAAAAGTACCAAGAAGAACACTAATAGCAACAACAACGACAGAAAAATAGCACTGTAGTTGAGATCATTAAAAAATACTTAAACGAATCAGAGCCCGAACACAATCGCATCGCAATGTATCGCTGTCAGCTGTCAAACGCCAGAGACTGAACATAATCAATATTTCCACAACGATAGCGATGGAGCGATGGAGCGATGGATTAGTCGTTTGTAAACTATTAGAAGTGTTAAAAATACTATTGTAGAAAATCTTAGTAATGGGTTATGGTACTACCAAGAAATACTAAATAATTCTTAGCTAATTTTGTGCTTTTATTTACTATTTATTAATAAAACCATATCTTCATTTTTAAGTTTGCCTAAAGTGTAATTAATTTCTCAGAGAATTTGTAAAATAGTAGTATTTTCGCCCAAAGTCATAGTTCAAAGTCATAGTGCTAAAAATGTACTAACACACTCCGAGCGAAGTAAGTCCAACAACACTGGAATGGAGTATGAAAGAAAATTAAGTAAACAAAGAACAAGCCGGCGACTCGCTAAAAAATTAGAAATAAAGCAGTCGCTGCGAATTTAGTCGCCAGCAATTAGGAGTAATTTCGACAGCGACTAATCGCTAGCGATGCGATTGTGTTCGGGCTATTATGTTTGCATTTTGTATGTAACACAAAATCGGACAGTATATGAGAGTATTTTCTAAATATTTATTATACTCTCTCAATAACACAAATTTCTCACCAACTTACGCTCGGAAAGCTTCTTTTGGATTATTGTAAAATCCGAAAGCAATTTTGAAAGAGACAAGCAAGCGTCCATGAGAATGGCGCACATCTTTGTATTCTCTAGTCTTTGAGTATAGTCTTTGTCTCAAAGGGCTCTCGAATTTCAATTCAATTAACATCATTTCAATTGTATAATAAGATGAAATCATTTAAAATGTTATTTTAGAAATTAATGATTTTGACATCATTACACACACACTTAAACACAAACGGGGCAAACATACTCGTACACCAACGTAAAGCTCTACGAGAGCTTTTAATTAGTATCGTATTAAGCGTAGAATAGAAAATCTTCTTTGATGAAGAATGCTTTAATTTGCCCTCAAAATTTAATTTATTTCATTGTAATTGAAACGCTTGGAAGAAATAATTAAATACATCAAAATGAAAACAGGAAATAAAATAATTTTTTTACTTTTTTAAAAACTCTAATTTTCATTTTAATTATAAAATTCATAACTAATATCGTATATAACGTATATAAGAATTTCGTTAGCTGAAAACGTAAAGTATAATTAAAATAAAAATATACTATAAAAATATACACACACACTTGTACATATGTACATATATTTCTTAGAAGAACTTCTTGAAATCAGTCAGTCTGTCACTCTAATCAATAAATCTTCGCCTTCGCCTCGTCGTTCTCTAAAATTATGGCATTTCGAATTTCTGCTTATTTGTGCGATACAATCAGTCGCTTCCGGCACCGCCAGCGCCGAAACAGCTGCACATTTTTCTCTAATTTATTGCATTATAAATGGCTCGGTAGCTCGGGTAACGCCTCACGTTTCGCCGCGCGTTTCGCCGCAGCCGGGACTTCGCTTCAGTGCAAGCTACAGCTACAAAAAACAGAAGCTCTAGAGCCAAGGAATTGGTGTAAAATCAATTAATACCTCCGGCTGGTCCTCTGCGAGAGAGGATTTGCACCGTCAAGCGGCCACGTCTCCAACGGCAACCGGTTACGTGCCACAAGGTAATGCTTCCTTCCGTTTGGCGGTTGTCACTTCCTGTGACCGCCGTCATCGCCACTTTTTTATTAACTACATTCCATCATCCCTCATGGTTACGCCTAACTGCCCACCACCCCCCCCACGCCCTGCGAAGCCTTGTCATAATTATGCCCCGCTACTAAAATGAAGGCTGAATTACTTTTTTCCGCTGCGTCGTCGACCTAAGCAAAATGTTTCCGTCCGCAGCAGGAGCTGGTTTTTATTGAAAGAGAAGTAAAAGAAGAAGAAGAAGGAGAAGAAGAAGCGCGGCAACAAGAAGCACACACACACACACACACACACACACACACACACTAACGTCACACAAAGAGCGCTGTCGAGTTGTCTGGAGGTGCGAAAAATGAACAAATAACTTAACAGCGACGCCCGGCCCGATTGGGCGAAAAGGTGAAAAAAGTGTGAGAAAGAGAGAAAGAGGTGCTTAAGAAAAAGGCAATAACTAAAGGCAACACGGTATAAATTTTGCCACAACATCGCCTTAATTGAATTTTCTACCGTTCATTTATTAATCCGATTTCGATCGAAACGCAGTCGAAAGTCGTTAAAAAGTGTGCTTAGCGGAGACGTGTGTATGTATGTATGTAGACGGTCGGTCACGGTTGGCTCGTGGGTGGGTGGGTTGGTTGGAGGGCGTGGGAAGGGCTGTCTTTGGCGGCGTCTATTAAACACGCCAACTGTCAAGCCGACAGTTACTCACTGCTGACTGTTTTTGAAGTGGTACATTTTCGTAATCATCATCGTTGTTGTTGTTGTTGTTGTTCTTGTTGTTGTTTTTGTTGTTGTTGTTGTTGTTTTTGTAAGTTTTGTTGTTGTTGTTGTTGTTTTAATTATTATAAAGTATTATTACTATTATTATTATTATTATTATTATTATTATTATTATTATTATTATTATTATTATTATTATTATTATTATTATTATTATTATTATTATTATTATTATTATTATTATTATTATTATTATTATTATTATTATTATTATTATTATTATTATTATTATTATTATTATTATTATTATTATTATTATTATTATTATTATTATTATTATTATTATTATTATTATTATTATTATTATTATTATTATTATTATTATTATTATTATTATTATTATTATTATTATTATTATTATTATTATTATTATTATTATTATTATTATTATTATTATTATTATTATTATTATTTTTATTATTATTGTTGTTGTTGCTGTTGTTGTTGTTTTTATTATTAGCATTTGTTGTTGTTGTTGTTGTTTTTGTTGTTGTTGTTTTTGTAAGTTTTGTTGTTGTAATTTTTTTCTTTGCCGGCAACTCTTCTAGCAACTCTTTGCGTAGTTTGCGTGCTTTCTGCTTTTCCGTTCTTCAGTTTTTCTTAATACTTTCTCTGTCCCACTCTTCGCTCTCTGCATGCAAGCTTTGTTAGCAAACTCTGCCGCTCTCTTGCGACATTCACCGCCAGCACCCAAGCGACCCCAATTCCCATCGCCGTCGCCAGCGGCAGCGCCAGCAAGCAACCGAGCAAATTAACGACGTTCATTAGTAGCAGATTATATTGCAGCCTGTTGTAAATGCAAGAGCAACAGCAACAGCAACAGCAGCAACAACAACAACAGCAACAACAACAACAACGACGGTGACGATGACAACACCGACGACGACGACAAAAACGTAATACAAAATAATAAAACGAAAAATCTTAAAACTTTTAAATATTCAAACTTACAAATATTTCAAAGATTAATAAAGAGCCCAAATATTTGTGCAATAATTTGCCGTGTACGAAACTTTTCAGCGAGACTGCAAGAGCTAGTTGTTGTTGTTGTTGTTGTTGTGGTTGTTGGTGTTGATGCCACAAATCGCTTCACTTCAAATAATTTGCATAGCAAAATTTGCAAATTTTAATATTCGTTAATAATTCTAAAAAAAATACAAGCTCGTTTTATTAAAGATTCGAGAATGAAAGAGAAAGGCCTTTTCAGCTGCGACGTATTCGCGAGATAGGGCAAGACTTTTCAGTCGAGACGAGATTCGGGGGCGTACAACAAGCGTTGTACAACAATACAACGATATTCCGAGACTTGACGAGCTTTTGCAATCGACAGGAGCTCCTAAACCAAGAGAGAGAGAATTAGAAAAACCTAATAAGTTTGACTACAGGGACCTAGAACTTACTCTCTCAGTCGAAACGAGGTTTAGTAACGAACCAGACTTTTTCTGGCGACATGAGATTCCGAGACGAAAACTTACTTTTCAGATAAATTAGTTCAGGATAAAACTGCCTTTCGTGCCACAGCCTTTGTCTTTTACAGTCTCTCGCCTTAGAGACCAAAATTGCTGCAAAATTGCTACAAAATTGCTACAAATAAATACATTATATTTTCTCAATTATTTTCGCAAAAAAACCAATGCGTAACACTGCGAGTATATTTGAAAATTAAGCTCTATATAAGCCTCGACAAATTCTCATTTTGACACATCCTCACTCACTCACATTTCAAGACTCATTCATTCAAGTGTCATAAATTAGCACACTCACGAAATCAGACAACTAGCAGTGAGCTAATTCGGCACCGCCCGCACAGTGTCACTTAGGCAGCCTTTGCTGGAGGAAAATCCTCCAGAATTTGATGAATTTTCATTTAAGGCAAGATAATAAATGTCATAATTTGTTGTCGCTGCATGCGAAACGCAGAATGGAGAATGGATTAGAAAAGTGGAACAAAGAGTGAAGAGAGAGACCGAGAGAGAGAGAGAGAGAGTGCGTGTTTGAGAGCAAAATACCAACTTGGAAACGTACATATGTACCTGCGTGTGCCGTTTGACGGGGCCGGTACAAGATGGGACACGTAATGGGAGGGTGCATATGTATGTAAGTGTATGTGTGTGTTGAACTTACTAAATCAGTTGTGTAACAACAACAACAACAACAGCAAACACCACAGCACCATTGTTTCTGCCGGAAATAATAATGACAACAACAACAACAACAACGTCCACAAGACCAACGAACGACTGCATTAGTGCGACTGAATGGAGCGGGCCGAGCTTGGTTGGTTGTTGTTGGTGAATGGTTCGGAGGAATGGTTCGAGTGAGCGCTGATGCCCGTGAATGGTAGCCGTATAACAATACCAAGAACAGCAGCAACAACAACAACACCAACAACAACAAGTGACAGCAAATCTTATCAGCAACGCAGCTGGATGTCACACAAAACACTTTCATCTTCTGGCCGCTGTCACACGCGGCTGACGCACCGATCGGACGAAAGACGGAGCGTGGACGGAGGCTGGAGAATGGAGCAGATACAGCGAATGAGCAAAATGTAAACCAAAACCAAAAGTAGCCGAAGGACAAGAAAAGCTGCGGAAAGGAAAGGAAGGGCGCAAAAAATGGCGCAGAGTGGATGAAAAATGATTGCTGGCAGGACGCAACACTGAAGTCGACACTACTCGTACTATCGTAACTCATTTCAGTGTTTGTTGTTGTTGTTGTTGTTGTTGTTGTTGTTGTTGTGATTCGGAGATTTACTGCGCCACAGAAGAGAAAAAAACCCCAAAAAAACCCTAACGATTACGAATACACTTAAAAAAATGCTCTTGATGCACACTAAAACACTTTCAAAAAAGGAAAAAAAAAGAAAAAACAAATAATTTTTTTTTTAAAAACCATATAAAAAAAGTAATATTATAGTAATAAAGCTACAATAAAGTACGAAAATTTAAAGAGCATTCTTGCTAAGCATATAAATTGCACTAAGCCACTGCACAATATGTATTGCACAATTGAGTGCAATTTATTTACATAATATTACCATCGATAAATCATCAATAAATTAACTGCAATTATCAAAGAAAATCTTTTAAACAAAAATCTTAAAATGGAAGATGGCTTCCTTTATGATTTTTGAAGTAAAATGTAGCAATGTTTTTTTTTATATCTGCTTGAGAGAATTGCGATGTATGTATGTATGTACATAAATATCAAAAGAAAAAGATGGCAAATTTGTTTAAGTGCACCACCCTGTATTATCAGCGCCAGCAACAACATCAAAATATTCATAGTACTCTGAAATACTCTAGAGATTTCCAACAGTCACCAAAATCGCCAACACTACCACCACTATCACTTCTATAGTCAACATCATCATCATCATCATCATCATCATCATCATCATCATCATCGTCCTTGGAATACGCAATCAGCATTCAAGCAAATGGCATAGTTTGCAACGTTTGCTGCGTACAAAATTTCCACTTTCTACCTCAAATGCACTAACTTTGCAAATGTTCAGAGGCACACACAGACACAGCCACAGCCACGCACACGTATCCGTATACGCACAGACACTAACCCACTCTGTGCACACATACAGCTCCGGCACGCACAGGCCAACACTTGATGCTGCTTCAAAGCAGAAGTAGAAGTACACGCGGTACACTTCTCTCTGCTGCGCTTGAATGCGGATGCTTGATCTTCACACAGGATCTGTAAGTCGTCACACAGCATGACTTGACGCAGGACATGAGTTGCATTGACAGAAAGCCGAACCGAGGAATGAAGAAGCAATGACGTAATGTAATGCATGCATGACAACTGAATAAACTCTATTCTGTACTGATGCTGGCATGCTGAATGCTATAGCATAAAGTACGAGTACGAGACGAGTAGAAGACGTCACCAGCTCGCTCTCTCTCGCTCTCTCTCCCGTCACGGCGAACGCCTCCTGCGCCGTCAAACGAATTGACGACTACTCTGTTGAGACGCGTTACTTTGTACTGAACGTAATTCAGTTTCAGGACTTTCACAGAATGCAGCCGTATGTATTGCCTGTGCAGTGTGCGCTTGAGAGAGTGTGAGTGCGTGCCTGCGATTAAGAAAGTGTGTAAGTATGTATGTACCTTCAAAATGCATGTAGGACTGACTGCAGCTACATATGTACGTCTAAATTGCCGAACGCATGAGTTATTGCGTAAATTGATGCATCTGAAGAATTAACAGCATTTTGCCTTCGCCTAAAAGCAATATGTGCACTCGTCGCTATTGTGAATGCGCAAAAAGAATGAAGAGAATAGAAGAAGCCAACTCTTCATACGCAAAGGCTTCAACAATTAAAATGCTCTCTAAAAGCAAATTGCTCTGCTGTAGAAAAGTGTCTACTGTAACTACTTTTAATGACAAAAAACTTAGGATTTTTTTTTATTTTCAAGCGTTAGAAATTCTAATGATATGCCAAAGACAAAATACGTTATTACCCAAAAAGCATAATATTAATGTTTGTATTTTTGAGAAAGTTGTGGGGCAAAATTCAACAAAAGTTGTAAAACTTTGCAAACCAATGAATATTTATAATGTATTCCTCTCGAGATGTACTTGCAGCCCACCTTTTCCAGAGCAAGGAAATGTTTAAATTGGTTTTTTATAATATTACACTCGACGAGTAACCTTAGTATAAAAACATAGCAGAAGGTTTGCCAGAAAAGTGCAAATTACGAAAAATAGCACTTTTTAACTAACATTTAATTTTTATGGCAACAATAAATAAGAATTAAGAACTCTCTGACACCTAATGCTTTATTTTCCAAAAAAGAAGATGGCGTTATATAGAATTTATGAGGATAATTTTTTCGGTAGATATCTATAAAGACCCTGAAAATCCGTTATTTTATCAAAATGCAATCTTGCAATTTTCTCTTAAATTCTCTGAGCACAATTTAAACTGAAGTGTCAAGCTTCCTTCCTTCCTCCCTTCCTTCTTCAGTTTGTCATCCGATGGCAGGCTTGTAAATATATTGTTTTTTTAAGACAACAAATATTTACATTTTATTAAAACACAAAATGCACCCAAAACACGGCGAACGCTGTAGCACGAGCGAGTATAGTGTAAAGACAATGATCCAAAATGGCAGCAAAAGCAACATCCATAACTGAAACAACAGCAACAACAACGACAGCGACAACAACAATGCCAGCGCACAGCTCATTTCGAATGTGTTTGCAAATGCCTGAAGTCAAAAAGGACATCATAACTGAGGCAGTCCCGTGTTGTGTTGTTGTTTTTAAAGCTGTTATTCTTATTGTTGGAAAAAGAATAACAATAACAGCTGCAGCAACATCAGCACCAGCAGCCAAAACGCAATCATAACAAACAAGTAACATTCGCATTGAATGTGAGTTCGTCGCACGACGCGATGCTGTTGCAACGCTCACCCACAGCAACAACAACGAACAATTTAAAGGACTCATTCGCCCACACACACACACACACTCCGACCACAAAGATTGAGACAGAAAGCAAGGATAAGAATTCCTTGTCAATCTTGACAATGGTACATTGACATTGCTGCATATTTTACTCGTAGTATAACAAAAAAGGGGCCGAAATGAAGCAGCAAAAAAGAGCAAAAAAGTTGAAAGGAAACAAAAGATGGAGATAAGAGAAACGAAACAAAACGAAACGAAACGAAACGACAGGAGTAAACATTGTCCAGATCGGGTTAAGTTTCTTTCGCTGTACAGCAAAGCGATAAGCCACCCTTCAGACAATCGCAACCGTCCTCAGTCGAGATACCTCGAAGCGCGGGTACGCCTAGTTCATGCGCCGATTAATTTCATTACACAATAAAACCGTACTTTTTAAAGTGTTTTTAAAATTATAAATTAGAATTTCTTTTATTAAATAAATTAAAACATTGTTCAATAAAACTGAAAATGTGTAAAAAAAATATATTATGAAATTTTGTTTAGCCTTATGTTGAACACCGTTGCAGTGCACTATGCAATATATTGTGCAATGTACTACAATATATTGTGCAATGTAGTACAATATATTGTGCAATGTTGTAGAGTCTATTGAGAAGTACAATTTAAACTGCATAATTTTCCCGGTATATTGAACATTACATTGTGCAATATATTGTGCAATATATTGTGCAATATATTGTGCAATATATTGTGCAATATTTTTCAATACGCTACAATTTGTATGTAAATACATTCGGAAATGTTTGTCACTTCATACAGAAGCATTATTGCGAAATTGCACAATTTATAGCAATTCTCTTAATTTTACGTAATAAGAAATTTCTCCTCTCTACACGCTAACACAGAATTTTCTTCAGAATAATACGGACACAATGAAGAAAGTGCTCTCGAATTTCTCCCGCTCTTTTGCTTTTTCTCGTCCTTCGGGGACACTTCATCAAAGCAAACAATTAATTTTCTAAAACAAAAGCTGCCATACAACGAAATCATGGCCGTCATCGCTGTTGGCAATAGACGAGTCACTGCAGCAGGCTTTCAATTGTCTTTGCAGGAACAAACAGAAAGTGTTTGCTTTGATGTCAAAAAGAACGAACCTGCTTTAACGATTGTCTGATTTCCAGGCGGATTGGGCCGTGGAGTGGGGCGCGGTGGGCCAGGGACAATTCATTAAAAGGACGACAAAATCAAACATAAAACATTTTCAAATTCATTTCATTTAAAATTCATTCCTATTGACCGGCTCAAGGCTTACGTCAAAACGGGTCTTTGAAGACAGTCCGCTTCTGCGAATATTTTGAATGTAAGCAGCTCGATGGAAGCTTTTTCTGGCTTTTTATTTTATTTTTTTTTTGTTATTTGATTAACAAATTAGTTGAAAATAGAAACAGCAAAAGAGACCGAAAAAAAAGAGAGAGAGAGAGCGACACGGAAGAGAAGTACAGCAATCAAAAGAGGTTCTTGAAAGAACGTTTACATTTTTTCGGTTTGACGAAAATGCAAAATCTTAAACATTTGCAACAACTTCTTCACTTCTGCACAGTGCTGGTGTTGATGTTCGTTGCCATTGCCGACGTTATCATCACCTGCACCACCATCATCATCATCACCATCATCATCATCATCATCATCCTCTTTAAGAACATAGCAACGTCAGCAGCAGCGGTAGCGGTGGCAACAGCAGCACTAGCAACAAAGGAAACCAATTAACAAAATCCATTGTTTCAAGTTGGCAATTTAACAAAATTGAAAAAAGCGCCCACGGGCGAAATGGCGCCAGAAGTAAGACAGATACAGACACAGACACAGACCCAGAAGCAGACACAAACACTGTGCGGCGAAATAAGAGTGGCAACATCAGCCAGCAACAGACAAAACCATTGCAGTGCATTATTTTGGCAGTAGAAGCTCTTTCAGAAGCGCTGAAAGGAGAAGGAAATAAATGAAACCGTTACGTTCAAAACTATTGTATATACATATGTACCTATGTATGTACATATATGTGCATAAAGAAAGACTTGACAAAATTTTTGATTGATTGTACTCGTATCTAAAACCGTTAAACGATCTCTCTCTTTGATTTTGTGCGTATAAATTTCTAGGCTACGCGAAAGACGGTATTTATGTGAACAATCCCTCAACTTTGGAGAATTTAAAGAATGACATTCGGTCAAGTTATGGCCGAATTGTTGCCCGACTTGTGTCAAAAAGTCATCGAAAATTACCTCAAAAGAGGATTGAGGCCTGCAAAAGCTTCTGTGGAGGATATTTGAACGCTATTGTTTTTTACCATTACTGTTTATAATGGCATAGTCCAAGCATGATACTGAAATGAAAACTCAATCGATATCTGATTATTTAGTGTGCTTTTTTTAAGTTCACTTTCCGAAACAGAAAATGGATAACCCTTAAATATTCTTTTGGAATTCTGTCATAGACCTAGAAAACTGCCAAAAATGAAGCGAATACGAGTCTAAATATTAGTGTGGAAAGAAAGAAAGCATTGCGAAATCGAAGAACTGTACTCAAAATGGTTTTTTGTCTTTTTTTCTTAAAATCTGAAACGAATAATTATTAACATTCGAAGTAGCTTCAAAAATTAAGTAGTTTAAAAACGCGGTAATTTAGGCTTTATTTCATTTTTTATTCATTTTATTGTTTTTAGTTTTTTTTTGTAAATATTTATATAGTATATACTGCAGAAGGCGAATCCTACTGGGATCGTTGACACTACTACTGCCGTGGTTGTTGTTGTTGTTGTTGTTAGTACGAATAAAAGCCAACAAGAGGAAAAAGGATGGTGAATATGTTGATATGCAGAAGAGAGTAAGTACACAGAACAGAACGGCAAAGAAAGGAAAACGATTCACTGCAGCACTTAATCTGAAGAATTCAGAGTTTAGGCAACGTCGCCATCTCGAAGGGCACACACACAACGTGTCCTTATTGTCTTCACTCTCAAATAAGCAGAGTAAGTTGTCGAAAAGCTAACAGCTGACAGCACCAAGGGCAAGCACCAAAGAGGTGGTAAACGGTTATGCTCAAACGGTGTGTGGGTGGTAACCGAAATGACTGGGTAAAAAGTCGGTTAGCGTCTCTGAAACTCAATTCAATATTGACGCGAATACATTGAAGAATTGAAGCATTTGCTGATTATGTTTACCCGACTCCATGAAGCATGCAGCTTGATATGCATCAATGCGTCTCTGTGTAAGGCTGTGTGTGTGTGTGAGTGTGTGTGAGTGTGTGTCCGTATGCATGTGTGTGTATATAATTCCAAAATAGTAGTTTAAAAGGATTAACCTTGGGTCTGCTCATTCAAAATCGTCGAGTTAGCAAAATATACTTTTCATACAAAGTACTTTCTTATTAAGCTAAGACAAAAACCTTTACTTTATTATTAAGCAAAGAAAAAAAACAAGACAATAAATAACATGTAAGTAAATAATATAAGTTTAATAAAAATTTGTTGAAAACCATTGATCTTCCGAAATTATACACTCGAGACAGTAACATTCTCGTTCTGGTATTTGCCAGATTTGCGTGAACGAAAAAAAAAAATCTGTTAACGTAAAAGATATTTTCAGCTGAGGAAGAGATTTGTTTAAAAATTACCTTAATAAGTACTAGTTTTTACCTAACATAAAATACTCTCCTTAAAGAAAAATACTAAGGTTTTCGAGAAAGAACACGCCTTCGAAAATTAACACGCCTATTCACAAAATCACCAAGTCACTCGTCGTCGTCGTTGTCGTTGTCGTCTCTCGAAAGTCGCTTTCTGGCACACGTCGTATGCACAAGTTCTAAAACTGACTTGTTCTAAAAGTGACTTGTGTTACATTACGCTCACATCAGTTGCAATGTGCTAAGAGGTTTGTGTACTTGATAAAATTTTCAGTGCTAATATACTCGTACGTGAATTGCCGTCTTTTTAGTACGAGACGACACCTAAATTGCTGTCGTCGCAAAATAGACGTTTTGACGTCTGCTGTCGTACTTGTGAACAGCTTTTAGTCACCACTGTCGTGTCACTGCAAATTTGTGTATGCTAGCACTCAAAATTTTATCTAGTTCACAAACCTCTTAGAACATTGTAACTGATGTGAGCGCAAAGTGACACGATGTGAGTGTTGGCATTATTGTGTTGGCAGCACGGGGGCAAAGAATTTATACGCCCCCGGAGGTCAATAACCGGCACAACTGAATGGTCACCCCGACCGCCAGCAATGGCTTCACCTCACAAGCCCATTTATATGTTATTTAATGGTATTGATGGCTTTAGTTTTTGACAGTTTTTGTTTGTTTGACGACGTCGACGTCGCTTGTGTTGCGAATTTTTTATTGAACATTTTCGCGCAACCTGCGATGAGATGGCTGCTGTCCGAGAACTTCTTGCTGTTGCTGTTGGCTGGCATCGGTTGCAAACGATCCAACGAGAGCTTCGAAAACGCCCTTCCACTTTCACAGCACGCCTCAAACACACACACACACACACACACACACACACACACACACTCATCCCTAGACTTACTTTCATTTATACCGAGTCGTTCGTTAAGTGCGTGCGTGCCCCGAAATTAAATTCAATACAATTGAAAAGAGCGAAGTAAAAGAAAAGAGAAGAAAAGAAAGGGGGAGAAAATCGGCAAAATAAAATCACATTCAATGAATAGCTATAATTTTCGCAATGAAAGGCGGCAACTGGGTAGGCGTGGCAGTGAGGCAAAAAATTAATTGAAATGCATAAAAGGAATTGACTCGAGTAATCAAACACAAAGCAATCAGACACACACACACACACACACACACACATACACACACACAGAGATACACAAAAACACACCCACGTCACAAACACAACCACAGCTGCTTGCTTCCTTTTGTTCCTTCCTTAACTGAATGTTCACTGATAATCATTTATTTTATTTATTTTTGTTTTTTTTTTTTTATGAAAAGTTGGGTACATCGCAGAAGGGTACTTGAGGATGCGTGTATGTGTGTGTGTTTGCGTGTGTGTACGTGGCTGGTAGGTATGGTGGGTATATCTCCTGATGACAGCTCAGACAAATCTAATTGATTTCCATTACTTTAGAGACGTAAGGCGTCAACTCTAAGGAGCCCTTTCATCCACGCCCCTCCTCAATCCCCCTGCCCCAGCAACAAACGACACCCACTTGTTGTGTTTGCTTAATAAAGTGTACCGCGATTCATTCGACAACACCATTTTCTCCCTCTTCTTTTTTCGACCATTATTTATTTGTGATTCCATAAAAAACACTTAATAGATGGAGTTTTTGGGTTCATTTTTAAAATGGCTCAAGTCCACTTTCTACTATTTCGAAACCAAAAAAAAAAGGACCACTCGACCACTTTGAAAATAAATGGGCCAATTAATGCAGAAAATGACTAAATAAAATATATATTATTTTTATGTGTAAGTCAAAAAAGAAAAATATGGAGAAAACTCTTCTTCAGAAGCTGTAAAAAGCTAAAAAAGAAAAAAAACAGCGAAAGAACAAAGTAAATTCTTCAATAAATTCAAGTATACCGGCTGCGCCATCTTTTGTGTCGGTATGTTAACATTGAATAACTTTAACTTTAACTTGAGTTAAACATGTTTTTGAAACATCAATTCAGTACAATTTTAACCACGAATCGCTTCACACTGAAACAACTCTCCAAAATATAGACATAAGCACCGTCTGACAACACTATTCGTCGTTGGGTGTCGAATTTTGTTGAGGAATATTGTCTTAGGAATAAAAAATACACACACACTGAAACATATTTAGAGTATGTAGTGTTATTACAAGCACAAACACATCCGCGTATAATCGTTTTATTATTTTTTATAACCTATTGTCGTATTTTATTAGCTGTTTTCTTTTTTATTATTCCCTAATGCTTAGTCTTTCTTACTTTCTATATATTTACTGCATTGTAATATATACTTATATATGTATATACACTACCAGGTATTTCTTCTCTTTTTTTGTTCTGTTATTAAAGGATATCGATAACATTGCACTGTCAAAATAGCTTGTTTTATAACTCCTTTGAGTATCACGTACCTCTTTTGTAGGACACCATTTTTGTTGTTTTTTTTTGTTTGTTTTGTTTTGATAAAAGCGAAAAGCTGTCTTTTTTTTGATGACCGTTACTTGTTTTATTACCATTATTTGTGCGAGTATCGATTTCTTGTTTTTAAGTGTAATATTTTGATATTCATAAATCAGCGGAATATCTTCACAGCTCGATAGAGTGTGTGCGTGCGTGTAGCTGTCGAGGGACGGAGCGGAGGTTTTTTGCACGAATATTTTTCTAGCACCATCGTAATATAAATTACTCAAGTAAATAAATTAATACTTAAGGTTTACAAGCCGCTAAAATCTCTTCAGGCATCAAATATACCAATAAATAATATTGCAGATATCAAAATAATAATATAACGGAGATAAAATGGATATAATGGAGATAAAAATATTGATCGTAGTAAAAATTCTGAAAGTTTAGTAACAATACTAAAATTATGCACCATCAGAATTTCTTTCAAAATATTAAATAATTTGTTTTTTTTTTTTAATTTTTTTTTATTCTACAAGTATTTACCATTTTAATATCTTTCTTGAGTTTAATAAAGAACCGCAAAGTTTTAGCAGCACGCTAATTTTTCTGTAATAAATTTTACTACTTTTTTACACAATGAGCTAAGAACAAAAACATGTTGCTTAAAAATTTGCTTAAAATATCTGGCGGCAACCCCCCGCCAACACGTTCCCAACACGTTAGCAACCCATACGTCAGCTAATGCAGCATACATGAATTTTAGCAACGTATCAAAAGTTGCTGCTGTAAGTACGCGTATATCTTTAAAAGTGAAAAATTTAATTTTATGACTTGACAGCTACTGAAAAAGCTGTTTAAAGTTGTGTCAAATGATGCGCTGGGGAAAAGCTAAGCTTGTACTCGTATAACTCTGGCTTTTTGGCCATGAACGTTGCCACAAAAATTCTCTTTGTGCGAGCACTCCCGGCGCGCCGTTGGCATTTTCACCGTCTCTTATTTTCATGGCATTTTGGGTGGCCCCAAAATAAGCTCATAACATACTATTTTAGCTCTACCTACACACCTACACACTGGCAAAAACGTGCTAGTATAGTATTTTTACAACATAAGACTCATAAAACAGCGCAGCACAATTTTGTTAACAGCTTTACGAGCAGCAGACACCAGCCAGGGTCGTTGAGGGGCGCGGGGGCGGCAGAACTGCTCAGATTTTGACAGTTGACGTTGTATGCGGCAAAGTGTTAAAAAGTTTGGCAGAGTAGAAGACTAGAGGAAATTGCGGAATATCTAACGATGAGTTTGACAACCAAAAACAGCAACGAATATGACGCGCAACACGTTCCTTTTGAGGGCGGCGCGCGATGGGGGTGATATGTACGCGTGTGGGCGGGGATAAGGGTGGTGGCAAAGTGACTGACTATTGACTCTCCCTGAGGTATGTATGTATGCCCGGTAAATCCGGTTGCGGCATATCTCATGCCAATCGTTCTGAAATTGAAAATCAGCGCCTGTCAGTTTGAATAGCGTTGACTTCAGATGATCATTTTCTATTACTTTACACCGCGTTGCTATGCTGCAGGGCGGGGCGTCTAACAATGCATAAAAATAAGAAAAAGTTCCAATAATTTATAAAAATATTCTGACAAAATTTGACAGATTTTAACATAATTCGTTGTGAAAAGTGAACCGAATTACTTTTGCCGCCACAAAGTAACCATAATTATTCTTTGCCAAAAAGCCAGAAATGTTTAACATTTTTGATGAAATATGACTACGACCATAACTGCAATTACAATAATAATAGAAATGGCGTCTGCGACCACAACAGCTTCTTTCTCCAGCAGGCGGGGCCAAACTTTTTTTGCGACGTGGAGTCACCGTAAACTGTGTTCTTCCTTTTACTTAAGTAAAACAATACAATGCTATCTTTTTCAGTTTGCTTTTACAATTTCTTCAATGCTGTACGAAAATGCGTCATTACTTTTCCATCAAACCGTTACAGATTTTTCAGATATATTCAGCTTTTTAATACATTTAACCCATTTATTAACAAAACTTAAATCGATAGATGCTGAAGTGTGCCATTTGATGACGCTTGGGCCATAGATTGCCGACACCTGTTCTATAGTAATAAATTCAGGCGCCATCTTCTGTCACTGCGCACATTCATTGCGTGTCGCATAACAAGACCTTTAACACTTGTAATGCCCTGAAGGATGTGTTACTGCTGAGCAAAATTCGACCAAAAAAAAGACACACCAACAACAACAATGCACCACTGTCTCAAAACAACAACAATAACAGCAATAAAAATAACAACGACAGTAAGACTAATAATAGTCGTAAAAAATGTCAACAACAAGAAGAACCGAGAACAGTATTAATAACAACAAAAACATCACCTACAGAAACCGAATGGAATTAGAAACTATGGTACTGGTTCTGGAATAAGGAAGAAGAAGAAGTAGAAGTAGAAGAAGAAGCAAGAGAATACATAAAAGAAGAAAAAGACGACGACAAGGAGCTCCAAGACCCGGAAATGAAATTAAAAAAGACATTTTATTGTCATCATGTGGTTACGTTGACAGTACAGTATTGCCCTTAAACGCTTACGGTCTGTAGCTTCTTCTGCAACGAAGAACGAACGAACGAACGAACGAACAACCCAACATTTTCTCGCAACGGCAAAAAGAGGAGAAGCACCAGGGGAAAAAAAGAACAAAGTACAGATACCGCAAGGGAAATTTTGTCACAGTAACATAAATCTCTTACCCCTTTTTTTTTCGTGTCAAGTTTTTACTCAACTAACTTTCTCGCAAAATATTTTAATTTATCAAGTTTCCGTCGGAATTTTTTTAAGGGCACGTAAATTTTAAAATCTCCTCATTAAATCACTGAAATGGAGAAAATTTCTTTGTCAGTTTTTCTTTGGAATTTTTGAAATTACTTTTATATACGAGTATATTTCTTTGTTCTCTCTCTCTCTCTTCACTCTTCACTTCTTCTCTTCACTTCTTGACTTGACTTGTTGTAAAAATTCTCTGATTACTCTCGCCTTTAGTAGCTTTTTATGATCTTACGCTTTTTACTCCATAAATACGTAGATATTTTCCTCAAAAAGAGTACCTGGTGAATACCGTTTGTTACCTCCGATGAGTACATTAAAAGCTCACCGGATACTCTTTTATTCACTGCAAATGCCCTTTGGTTTATGAGATGTTGTACGACAGATTTAAAATTCTCCATAAACTCGGCATGATGAAGGCACGTACGAGTTGCTGCTGTCCTTACGATTTTATTTGCTGCTAGTGAGGGTGGCCATGGATGGATAGATGGACTCATAATACTTGTAAAGAAAAATGAGAGGAGAAAAATAGCAACAAGTTTAGAAATAAATCACATACGGCTCATACGCAATATCAAGTTGTTAACATAAAAAATTACATTTTTCCTAGAAGCACAAACTCTTTTTAACCCGCTCTCTCTCTCTCTCTCTCTCTCCAACCACGTCCCAAAGACAACTCGTAATACCTGGTTTTTTGTTCATTTCTGATCCTGCTCTTACTTGCTGTTACTCTTTCGACTTAAAATTGATACAACGAATTTGTATAAAAAAATTGTCGGAATTCTGAGGCAAAGAAACTGCTTAAAAAAGAACAAAAACAACAAAGTCTCCGCAACAAATTTGACAAGCGTTAACGGAAATTCGCTCCAAAAACCGGGCCCGAAAACTTAACGAACCCGGCCCGAAAACTCAAACCAAGAAACAAACTGACAATAATTACAAAAAAAATTTGAATTGAAAAAATAAATTGTGCATTCTGCTGCACGTAAAGCCACAAATAAATTCATAACAAAATTCATTCTGGCTTTCCTTTTTTTTTTGTTTTTGTTTTGAAGAAAAGCGAAATGAACAACAGCAGAAATATTACCAAAAATTAGAACAGAAAGGAATGAAGAAACTCAGTAAATCGGAACGAATCAATGAAGAATTGTAAAATTACTGAAATTATTGATTGGACATCATAATGATGTAGACAAATTGACAAAGTTTATTTTTATTCTTTTTCACTTTTCTTTTTTTCCTTTCAACTTGAAGTTAATTCACAAAGAAAAAGAGAACGCCAGAGAAAGAGAAAGACCCACCACAATGCTCAAAAACATTGTTCGTTCAAAAATGACAAACGACCCAGTGGTTAATTGCCTTCTGACAAAATGTTTTCTCTCGGTTGCGCAATGTAATGAGTAATGTAATGTAATGTAATGTAATGTAATGTAATGTAATGTAATATAATGTAATGAGTATATAACCGAAAGTCTGTGCAAACTTTCTGGAAACATGGTAAACATTATAAGAGTGAAAGATGAAAAAAGATGGCGTGTCGGTCTGTTGAGTTATCAGATCAAATAAGTTTTTAAAAAAATTCCCTGAAAAACATAAAATTTCACAGCGAAAATGTACCTTTCCGTTAGTGGTTAGCTATGAACAGCGTAACAAATACTCAAGAAACCTTTTGTTGGAAAGAAAGTATGGCTTTTAAATTTTAATATTCAACTAAAAACATGCCACATAGCACCTTCCTGTTTTACACAGTTTAGGTTTAAAACCTCACAGAAGCCTTTAGAGTTGGTCTAAATGATACTCTTGGACGTGACTTTTTCAAGAAAATCCAGCCAGAGCTGGAACTATTTCCTCTTTTTTCCCTTCGAAATTTCAAGTTTAGCATAAATTTTTCCAAAAACTATTTTTTGACTCTCCCGAAAAAGTTAGAGAAGTTAACCATGGTAGTTTTTCTTTTAAACCTTTTGTTAAATCGTTTAAAAAGAACGGCCGAGACCTCATTCGAGGCATGCTGTAATTGGGGCACATCAGAATCCTTATTGATGAATACTCTGAATGCTCTACCGATGCCATTGTTGATTACAATCGTACGGTCGACAATTATACTGTGTCAGTGCACCACTGGGTGTTGTTTGAGGGAAAGGGCAGAGTATACTACTGAATGTCGGCTGGAAAGAAACAAATACTTATTCTAAACGAAAGATACACAAACCTAACAGAGCGGTCAGAGAAGACAAATGCTTGAGACTTTTTACAGCTTAACTGTCGTGGACTGGAAGAAGCAGCCGCAGGTCGACTACTGATCAAATATTGATTACTTTTTTGTGGGCCTTATAATGGCACCCTGTATAGCGAAAACAAACAAAAAAATTGTTTATTGTGTCCCTTTTGTCAGCAGGACATAAAATAACCATTTCTCAAAAACGAAAAAAAAAAAACGAGGAAGTAAAAATCTTAAACCATAGAAATAAAATTCTTTTTTTCTTTTTTCTAAATTCAATGGCAAAAAATGTGGCTTTGGGTGAAATTTTATTTGTGCCGCATTTCCTTTTTGCAGAATGACCCACCCCAACCCTGGCAAAATGATATCCTTATAAGTGTATTAAATTCGTACATTAAAAGGATATTTGTTGGCCCTTTGCGGAAGGCTCACTTTTACACTTGTCCCCTCCCTTCTCTTTCTTTTCCTTTCCTTCACTTCCCTTCATTTCTTCTCTTATCTCTTTATTAAGCTTCATAATTCTTATTTCATAGAGTGTGTGTCCATCATTCATGTTGCTTTCTTGTGATCCGCTTTAAGCGGATTTCCGTTTTTCGTGTATCCTTAAGAAAAATATTCGATAATAATAATCATAATAATAGAAACGAAAAAAAATAACACAAATCAAAATAGACAAGCTTTCATAACTTTCTAATAAAGCCTCCTTCGACCCGAAAACATGTACTTTCTTTGTATGGAAGCGGTAAAAAATTCTTATTCCATGCACACGCTTCTGCAAAAAAAACATCGTAAAAGTAATAGAAAACCAAGAAAAGAAAAAAAGAGGCAAAGGGCGAGAGAGAACAAGCCGGGATCAACATCAACATTCATCTTCTGCGTTACAAGTTCGCATGTTATTTTGCTGCTCGTGTCCTTCTTCATTATGTTACAGTAATACATAACGAACAGGCGAACAGGAAGGATGAAGGACACAAAAAACAGGGGGAAAGGAGGGGCTGTGGCGAAAAGAGGCAGTGGAAAAGGGTCCCGGAAAAATTACGTTGGGAAAATTAGGGAGTAACAATAGAGGCAGAGAAGCCAGAAAGGCGAGCTGATATGAGGTTATCCGGCAAAAGCTAACATTTGATATTACTCAAACGGTTAAGAAATGTTTCAAACAATACTAATAATTCTATTGTACACGTATTATTTCAGTCTAAAGCAAAATGTTTCGGATTGTTTATTGGACCTTTTCCCTTTTCCCGCAATTTTCAAAATCGTTTATACAACGGGTGCGCCATCTTTATGTCGGTATGTAAACATTGAATAACTTTAACAATCATTAACCGATTGTCTTGAGTGAACATGTTTTTGAGAAACCTCAATTTAGTACAATTTTATTGTAAAAGTGCTTCTCACCAAAACAACACGCCGCAATAGTGTTTAAAAACATTATAAATAGTCCTTCCAGTTGTGTTAAATTTGAGTTAAGTCTTTGTGTTAAGTCTGACGGCACCCAACCTTGTAAACTACGATGTTTTGAACTGGAAAAAAAAATATATATCGACAGTATAAAATAGTAAAATGTCTCTACAGAAATGAGCAAAATTCTAGAAATAAAATTCATAATGGATTTTCCGAAAATCACTTTATTCAGAATACGACGGAATTAGTCGGAGGAATGATTTTGAAGAGTGAAGATAGTTTTTAGTTTTTACAACGCCCTGTCCCCCCCCCCCCCAACACACACACACACACACACACATACACACGCAAACTTTTAATCACTTTCGAATAATCTCCATACAATAAACATTGTTTAGTATTCGCTAAAGAATTGTATACGCTTATTTTGCATAAATAAACTGTAACTTCAAAACTACCGCACAACAACAACAACAACAACAACAACAACAATTGCTTATAATCACACGCCAACAACACTTGCTTACTCACGTACATTGCACAACTACTTTACAGCAACGCACAAACAACAACAACAACATACTAAAATTACTGCAACACAATAATGGAAAACTCTCAGAGCAAGTTGCGAACAAAGAGAGCTTTCTCTATTATTGTTATTAGCGTAGTCGTCATCATTGAAGCTGCTGCTGCTGTTGTTCTTATTGTTTCTATTGTTGTTCTTATTGTTGTTAATATTGTTATTGCTTGAGCAATATTCTTATTCATGGTTGCATTCGGAATGAGCTGTCGACACAAAAGCAAACCAACCGAACCGAACCGAACCGAACTGAACTGAACTGAACTGAACTTCTTTGGCGTAAACTTAACCACGACTTCGTTTACTGCACTGCTCTGCACTGCACACTGCATAACTAAACAGCTTCTGAATGGAAGAAAAAGATAAAGCAAAAGAATTTAAGATTAAATGAAAAGAGACTGGAAAGATGAACTTCGAACTGCTGCTGTAGCCACAAACAGGTTTCTTGAGGCAGAGGGCGGATGGGCGGTCTTTATCCGAGAAAATCGTTGTCTATTTGATATTTTTCTAAAGGGTTATCCATTTCTAGTTGCGGAAAGTAAAGCCCTGTCGTTTGGCAGCTGTCAAGTGTCTCTATCATCCGAACAAGCCTTAGTTTAGCTAAAGGTTTGCCATTTTACAATATGAATCGTTTTACCATCGAACAATGCGTTAACTTATAGCATTCTGCTGTGGCCGTATTTCGAGCTTTACGACAAGATTATGGTCGTTGTAATCGTCCTGAATATTTAGAGTGCTTTTTCTTTGCGTAAGAGAAACTCGATAACCGTGTATTATATGTTTTCTAATTAATCTAACTACCGAGAATCTAGCCACCCTTCCTTTTGTCTGTCCTTTTACCTCAGCAGTCGACCTTATTTCATTCTTTTGATTATTGCGGTTAGTGTTGAAATAAATTTACAAAATTTCTTTTGAAGTTGGAAGAAGTGAATTGCTTTGAATGTCGCCCAGTTGCCGAGATAGAGAGAGAAGGGTTTAATTTAATTTAATCTGCTGTTTAAACAGCAATGAAATGACACAACGCGACGGCCGACTATGAAGTTCGCAACAACCATGTCACGCTCGAGGCGGTTATCATCTCAAAGGACCACGATTCAGGCGGAGGAAGAGGCCGCTTGTTTCCGGTTGTTCGCTGTTTGTAGAAAACAGCTTGCGGCTCATCCTGAAGACGACAGCGACGCAAGGATAAAAGGCAAAAAAGAACGCGTAATAGGCAAAAACTAATCCAAGGCGGACGCTAATAGTAACTACAAAAATTACACTCTACAACACTAACAATGCGTCGCGAGGAGAACTTCTTCTTTTAGCAACCGTCGTCTTTAAAGTTAATTTATTCCTTTGCGTTTCCTCTTTCATTCGACAGGATTCAAGAGGATTCTCAAGTAGAAATGCTTGAGTAGAAAATTAAAGTACGAGTAAGTAGGACTAAGTTCATGAGAATTTTCAATTCCGTCAACTCACTAAGTCTTTTGCAGCAGCAGGATAATGCAAGGATTAAAAGCATTAGCAGAATAAGTATAGAAAAGAAAAGAAATACAAATAACAAACAACAAACAAGAAACAAAGAAAAATGGCCAGAGCAAAAAACAGCCACCAAATGCTCCAGGACCTGCAAGAAAATGTTAATAAGGCTCCCTTCGGCTCCGGTCAGCTCTGCTCGTGCTCTACTGAGCACTTAAGCATTGTGTTGGTCTCTTGTCTGGATATATCCTGTTTCTGTTAACGACAGCCAGGACAAAAACAATTTGGTTTAAAATGTTAGAGCAAAACAGGCGCGCGAAGGTGTCGGCGTAATGCTTGATAAAGGCTCGGAAGTTCATGAAACCAACCGTTCAGGCCATCATCTTCTGTACCTTGAGCCGGGAATAGTGTAATAAAAATATAAATTAAATAAGCTCATAAGAATTGCGAGTGTATAAAATGCAGTCGAGTGTTGTTGCTGTTGTTATGGTTATGCTGCGAGCGTGATAGAAACTAACTGAGAAAGCAACAGGAGCAAAAAAAAAAAGGTCGTTGGTTTTAAATAAAATAACAAACTCTGAAACGCGCGGCAGAATCTATTTTTCTGTGCCCTTCATCTTCATCATGGTTAAGCCAACTGGTTCCGCGAGTCTCGTAATAATAACAGAATCTACAAAATTCAAAATTTAAATATTATAAAAAATACAAAAAAACCTCTCCAAAAAAAGGAAACATTTTTGAGAGGAAAATACTATATAAATAAAAACGGCTACCTGTTGGAAATTTCAGCTTTTGGTTGCTTGGAAAACTCAACTAAAATTAAAAGATACTAAAATTAAAAGAATATTATTTATTATTATTTAAAATATTATTATTATAATTATTTTATATTATTTATTATTATTATTTTTTATTTTATTTTTATTATTTAATTTTTATTTTTTTTTTTATAAAAATTCATTTCATTAGTTAAAAATTTCAATTTGTATCGCATTCATATTTTTTATAAAAAAATTAACTCCACGAATAAGAATTTTCACGTTCATGGCATACAAAGTAAAGTTCTGTGTTGATAAAGTATTTATTCAAATTTGATGCTATAAAAGTTCATCCCAATTATGGAAAATCTTAACCATTATAATATAAAAATTTAATCTCTAAATTGACAAAATATTTTTTTTACTTTTATGGTGTAAAAATTCTAGCGTTTCAATATACCAAATACTTCGAAGTTCTGAAGAACAATTTTTTCAACTCTAAAGTTATCAAAATACTTCACAGTAGTTGAAAATTTCAACTTTAAAGCTATTGAAATTTTTTAAAAAAGTTTAATTGGCACATAATTTGCATGCTCGTCGCGAGTTAATGATAAAAAGATATTCTTATTCCTCATATTCCTTTATTCTGATATGATCTTTATCATTTTAGACCAATATAATCTTAAGCTATACAATTTGGAGACCAATCTTTTAAAAATCCTTATGGTTGTGCTCAAAACTAATTCTTTTTCCATAAAAAGCATTGAATTTAAAATGCAATGCCTAAAAAAAAAATATTTTGAAATAAGAAAAGCAACATCTCATCTCACTTTTTTACTGTAACTTTTATTTAATTTTAATTTTTTTTTCAACTTTAATTTTTTTTAAATCAACTTAATTTAAATTTGTTTCCACAATTGTCCAATTATTTCTAATAAATATTAAAAGTAATTTGACAATCGATTTAGGCCAATTTTATAACATAAAAATTTTTCTGAAAAGTCATTACAAATTGCAGAAAAGGTTAGAAGTCACTTTTTAAGATATTATCGACTACTTATTTTTTATAAAAGTAACTCATCCTTTTCCATTGTCAGCGAAATTAAACACTAAGAAAAACTTTTATAAAGTAAAAAACAAGAGTTACTAAAATAGTATTTTGGAGTTCTTAATAAAACATGTCTTATAAAGCTCAGACTGTGCAAAACATTTTTGCATAAATTATTTCCTTTTTCTTAATACTTTTTCCTAAAACGAAACAGAATAGAAACAGCAGAAGAGAGAAGAAGAAAGTTGAATCTAATGATTTCAGAACCAGTCGACATAAATTTACAAAAAGATACCAATAAGAAAAAACAAACGGACAGAGTCTGAAATTAGATTACTATTTATCTTGACCCACAATGGACGCCCCCCCCCCCCTCCGCCCTACCGGCGCTGTGGTCCATCAGTCAGCACGTGCCGCCCACCCATTAGCCCTCCGGAAACGCACCGAATTTCCATTGGGACCATTCGGGGGCAACTCCGAGAGCGCATGGCGCCGCCGGCAGCAATTCGACCGCAATAATTGGAAAAGTTTTCATTTGCAACACTTTTACACTTGGCCGACAGCGCTGGCCGTCGATGGTACTATACGTATTCAAACTTTAAATCGTCAGCAGCGCTGTCGGTCATCGTGTGTGTTTCGCCATGTCCATAACGTCGTCGTCGTGGGTGTCGTGGGTGTCGTTGACGGCGTCGCTTTCATGGAAGCTTGACAAATTGTAAAAATTTTTCAAAGGAAATTGTTTAAAAGCAATTGTTAGGCACTACAGCTACCTTTTTGCGTATATACCTTCTTGCTCTTTCCACTATGTGTGTGTGTGTGTGTGTATATAGTATTTGTTGTTGTTGTTGTTGTTGTTGTTGTTGTTGTTGTTGTTTCTACATTCACGTTTAGTAAAAACCAATAAAGCCATTTTTGTGGCGCCTGCCATCTCTTGGCACTGTGGCAGGCAGGCCGAATCGTTGTCGTGGCCACTTCCGTTTATTTTGGCCTGGCTGCGAGCGGCAACCATTGCTAGTTGGCTAACAACGTGGCGCAGTGGATGGCATAAATTTCGTTTATTTGAAGTGACATGACGTGAAGTTTGCTAATTGAAAATTCCACCGCGTTCATACTGGGCGCTGTGCCAAGTGTTGCCAACTACCAACTACCCACGAGAGTACGTTGATGCGTTGACGGCTTTTATGATTTTAATGAGTTTTGGAGCCAATGGCTTAAAAGTGTTTCATAATCTTTTAAACTTTATTAATTTTTAATGAGACGAATTTCTAAAGCATTTCTAAATATTTTGGAATTTATTAAATTTTTTGCGAATTTTCAAAAATTAAATAAATAATTTTACTAATATTTTGTGTGTGTGTGTGTTTTTTTTGCTTTTCTCTCGTTTATACGAAAGCATAAATTAGCAAATTTCTGCTACGGTGAGCAAACAAAAATACAATATAAATCAGGGCTTAATTGAGAGAAAAAACGAAGGAAAAGGCGAGGAGGAAGAAGAAGAAGAATAGTAGACAGTCTCGAACAACATTAAGAGCTCCAACGATAAGGCGAAGGAAGGAGGAGAAAAGGAAGAAGGAGCAGGAGCAGTATAGCAGCAGCTTAAGATGTATTAAATCTTGCGCCACGCCAAAATTAAACACACACACGCTAACACACACACACGCAATATACACGCAATATACACGTGTGTGTGTGTGTGTGTGTTGAAGCAGTAGCCTCTAGATTTGACCATACCAAACCAAAAACTAAATCAAAGAAGCTGCTTGGTATCGAAATAATAAAGTTAAAACCAGATACAACAATTTACAACAAAAGATACTGCGGCACAACCACATCAACACGTCTTAACATGTGACCACATACACGCACCGTGACCACATACCGTTCTTCACACATAAACTTATTTCTGTATAAACCACGCTGTTTCAAAATTCAGCCCTGACAAATCGTGCAAGAATCAGCGAAGAAAACTCATGCATGTGGCTCTCGGAAGACTAGGATAATTTTAGGAGTTTAAGATATCAAAGGTTTTTGGTTCGTCGAAACAATACAACAAAATTAAAGGATTTTTGAGTGAATTTTTATTTTAATAATTTTTACGAGTACAAGATATCGAACCGTTTTGTTTGGCCGAATTTTTATCAGCGCATTCACACGATTCACGCACGAAAGCTCATGCGTGATTCGTTAATGGTTTCTTGTAGATAAAAGCAACAAGGCGCATGCCACAGGCCACACACATGCAACACCAACACCATCAGCCACATCACCAGCGCCAATATGGACAGCAACAGCTGTAGTATTATAACAACTACAACAACTACAACAAAATGGCTCCTTCTCACAGAAAACAGAGAAAACACAAACGATATATCGTATGTGTACGAAAAATAATCAAAGATAATACATTTTATTAATAATAAAATAAACTACAAAAAACTTTATTTTCAATATATTGCCGAAATGGACGGAGAGTCGACGACGCACACACGCACACACCCAGCTGACACTTCGGTTCGACTCTTACGAACGGCAGAATTGCGAAAACTTTTTTGGGATTAAGTTCTTTGCGAAATTAAATAATGAAATTATTGAGTTGGTGAACAGAGGACAGATTGGGCAATGTGGTTATACTCGTACCGGCCCCAGCTGTCCCGACTCCCCAACGAATCCACGACCAGCGCCCACAACAATCGTTAAGAATGGCCAAACGACCGCAAACACGACGGCGGCTCAAATTCTGTGCTTTAGAAGCTTTTCGCATACAGTAAAAGCGTTTAACTAACTGAAGAAATGCTTTTAATATTTAATTTTGAAAAGTTTTTGAATAAATTGCAGCAATGTAAGATCTAGATAGTATATATAAAATCCAATATAACTCAATAAAGGCCAATTCGTATGACCAGAGGCTTCGAAAGTAGTGCGTGTTATTCTTCTGTATTTTTCTGTGCAATTTTTCTGTGACATTTTTGTGAAAGAACTTTACAAGAAACTATTCCTTTTAATTGCTACAGCGCAAAAAAAGCTACTTTAATAAGGTTGAGTTTAGTTAGTCTGGTGCTAATGCTAATGCTGATACTAATTCTGATGCTGCACTTCCTTCGTCTAAAACCTCTCTTCTCTGCTCTTTCCTCTTTCGTCAGCAAAAGGATTTGGCAATTTAACTGATGTTTCTTGGCAGCAAAAATGTTGTTAACTCACAGTATTTTTTTTTTTTCGAATATACAACACTCTAGCCTTCGGCAACCTTTTGTTTTTGTCTCCGGGTCGAAATTAAACACACTGTGAGTATTAAAAAGATAATTTTAAATCCTTGGAAATTGAGCATAAATAAAACTTCAATCAAATAAAACGGTTTTAAAAACCATACCAGAAAAAAATAGAAAAACCATATAACATATATATATACCGAATGCGCCATCTTTAATGTCGGTATGTGTCCCCGTCGGTATGCGCACCCGTTATATGATTTATAATACATATTACACTACATATAATTTATAAATATATGTAGTATGTATAAAATTTATATAATTTTATTCAACAACTTTTCTTAATTTTTAAAGAATATAAGAAACAATAGTTAGTCCGTAATGTTAAGAATATAAAATTATAATTATAAACTTAAATTTATAGTCGTTTTTTTTAGTAGTTCTTTGACAAAATTTAAAAAACCAACAACTAGAAGCAACAAAAAGTCATTTGTTAACAAAATGTATTATTTGTTTAAAGCTAAATACGTAAAAAAGTATGATTTATATACAAATTATTGTTATGTAATTATTTTTTATGTCTTATAATTTATAGACTATGTATATTATTATCAAATGACCCGCGAAGCATAGATAGTTTGCTGTGGCTTGCTCTTTCATGTCTCTCAAAATAATAATAACAATAACAACAACAACAACAACATTGTTTAATAGCCATAGTACTACAAGTAGCAGTCTTAGTAGCTGTACCATCATTAAATGTAGAGAGCGGATGGATACACTTTAAAAAAAAAAGTGAATGAACGAAAAGGTAACGAGAAAGCTACCAAGACGCAAAATGAATACTTTTGCCAGCAATCAGTATCCTTAGTAACACACTAACAACGACGACAACAACAACAACAACAACAACAACAACAACAACAACAGCTACTACTACTACTACTACTACTACTACTACAACAACAAAAGGCAACAGCATTCGAGAACATCAACGTAAAGGCTTGCACTGGACCGAGAATTGGACTTGGTCCTGAATGACCGATACGCTACCGGTACCCTGTGCTTCTTTGTTCTGTGCCCTCCCCCCCCCCACGTTTCTCTCTCTCTCTCTCTCTCTCTTTCCCTCTGTCCATTTGTTTTAACTACTTCGTCGCTGTAAAACGTCATGCAGCAAAGAACGAAATTGCGTTATCGTTTGTAATTGAATTTTTAATCTTGCCCGGTTTTCGACCAAATGATATTTTCCTGAATTTTTCTTACTCCTCTTCGTTTTCATGCAATCCGTGCTTGGGTGTGCGTGTGTGTACGTGGGCGTGTTCATATGATTGCTCGTTAATGAAACATCCTAGTACTCTGTTGATTCTGTTTTTGGTTGTGCTTGCTCAGAATCGGTCTTTTTATCTGTTACACATCATTCGTAGCACTTTCTACCTTCCTTCCTTCCTTCCTTCCTTCCTTCCTTCCTTCCGTCCTTCATATGCACGACAGCATTCGTTCGTCGTGAGTCTGTCGAAGACTCATGAAATTCGAAATGCATTTACTTTGATGCAAAAAAAGTTATAAACAAAAATTGTGCTCTTACGTTCGCACCATGTGCCGCACATACACTTTAGCACTGACGTCAGCATGTGTGTATGTATGTCCTTACACCACACAACTACACTCGGAGCAAAGCAAAGTTAATGAATGTACTGCAATGCGATTTACACTTGACTTGACCGAATTTGCAATTGCCACAATTAATACCTTCACCGTCTTTGCCATCAGTTTTTTTCCTCTAATATTTCTATATATTCCTTTTTTCAATATTTTCACTTACTCCTATTTTTTATTCTTCTTCCTATCGCGTATATCGAGGTGCTATCAAGAGTTCACAAGCGTTCGATTATTAAAAATAAATTACTTTATCCCAAAAAAAAAACCCTTTTTTTAAACGACCTTGTCGCTTTTTGTCCAAGATACAGCAAGAAGCACCCTGTACAGACGATGTAGAGTAATAATAAAATTCAAAATCTACATAGTTTGTTTCTTGTTTCTCGAAAAAGCGCTGTCTGTTACCTTCGTTGAAAGGCGCTCTTTTTATTTTTTTTTTTCAGTAAACAGAAAAAGTTGCTTGCAACAACCACAACGCCATCAACGATCGGCAACAATTTGCGCAGTTCAACAACAATGAGCTCAATCACTAAAGAGCACAACATAAAACGCGACACGATGCCACGCGTAGCATCACAAGTGCATCATCATTTGCAGTTACAGTTGTTTGCAAAACTACGAGTACATTGTACACACACACACACATACAACATCGTCATTTTGCGCTACTCACGCTTCATACAATCGAAGGCGGCAGCGGCGGTGGCGGCTGTGGCTGCGGCGAAAGCATTTAAAAACTTTCGAGTGGCATCGCACACGTTCGCTCCGCCGCCGCACAAACAAACTTGCCACATGCACAACTGACAACAAATGCTCCGAAGCATCTCGCCGACATGAGAATTATGCGAAATCGTCCCTTCGTCCTCTCGTCCTCTCGTCCTCTGGTGCTCTTCGCACAAATCAAATTCACATCACGTGAACGCTGGTGTACGTTGTTCGAGCAAATGCTCGATGAAGCAGTGGCTTTGGCAACATTTGCCAGCCAACGAAGGAAGCGGTACGTATTGTACTATAGCAATTGCAGTAAGTGTTAGTTGCGCCAACTTGTAGCATTAATGGTTTCTGTGAAAGTAGCATGAACTTCTGGTTGTAGCTTTAGGTTTTATTTTCGTTTTTTGCAAAAGGCAAATTCAAAAAACTTTTAATAATGCATGAGCAGCAAAGACTGATAAATTCCATTGCAGCAGCAGCAGCAGCAGCAGCGAAAGCGTACACAATAGTTCACGCAACTTGAGCGATATACGATAAATATTAACATTATCCTTCCATCAGACAATGCATATATGTATACTATACTAACATAACATAGAGCCATTGTCGCTCTATGTTGTTATGTTGTTGTTTTTATTGTTATGGCTGTTGTCAGTACGCATATCCTCTCTTGCCCTTTTCCAATTATTTCGTTTTCTCCTTCGGATATTTTATATATCGCTTCCATTTTGCGCAAAGTATTAAAGCTCTGACAGGATTGTATTATAAGGAGAGCAATTTTCCTTTATCCTCCTCCTTCATGCCTAAAACAGACGCTTTCACTTACGATAAATAGAAATATAAACGATATTATCACCAGCTATCATCAACATTTCCATCATCATAATATTTTTCTGGGTTTCTTTTTGCTTTTAGCAGCAATCGACAACAGTCGATGAACGCTTTTCTATCAAGCAGGAATTTTATAAGGAAAGCTATACCACGGTCTTTGAGTGACTCAAATTTAATGCTTTCTACTATCATTGTAGCCACTAAAAATACCCTCTTTTTGACGCAAATTCTTCCAAGCTGGCACTTTAGAAGGAAAATTATACCACCGCGCTTGAGGGATACTCCGAAAATCGACTTTTCGAGATTTTTTTGCTTTAATTATCGACTTAGTGATCACTAAAACACCTCGCTTTTTAGTCAAAAATCATCATCAACAAACATTTTATCATGGAAACTTTAGCACCGCGTTTGAGTGACACTTCGAAAGGACTCTTCTTTCATTAGGACTCTTTTGCATTTAAGAAATCACTAAAAAAAACTCTCCTTTACTCGAAATTTCTACTCTCCTGCTTTTTTCATGAAAACTGTTCTTTTAATTAAAAATTATAGTCTTCCTAAGGGCTTTTTTGCATCGATGTGGTCACCTCAAGAAGAATGTGGTGGCCAAAATTTCTCCCAAGCAGAAATTTTTCAAGGGAAATTATAGCACGGTAATATCAGTAGCATGATTCCGGGGAAAGATAGGTACACCACGGCGTATGAGAGGCGTACTTCGTCAGTCTTCTTTAAGGCTTTCTAGAAGCTTTAAACTACTTTTTGGCTGAAAATTTTCACAAGCAGAAGGTTTATAAGAGAAATTACAACACAGCATATGAGAAAGACCTCAAAAAACATGGTTTTTATTGCATGTGAATAGTTCAAAAAAATTATGAAACTCTCAGAAAGTTCAAATTCGCTTTAGAGAAAAAGTTAAAGATTACCAGATTGACTTGTCAAAATGCTACTATAATAATAATAATTTAGAACTTTACTTATAAAAAACCATTGCTGTCTTTAAAATTAATTTTCGCTGCCTTTTCTTTCATTTTTCATCCCTTTTATGCGGCAATGTATTAAAAAATTTTTTCTTTTTTTGTCACTTGAGCACTCTATCGTCTCTATTCTGTAACTGAATAGCTTGAAAAATGGCTTAAAATATATACATATGTACGAGTACATACATTATGTACGTATCGTATCTACGGTCCAGTAATGAAAAAAAAAAAAACGAACCCAAAGGAATTCGTGCCCAAACCCAAACCCAAAAGTAATAAACAAACGAAAAAATATCTTTGCATTTTCAGTATTGTTTCTATGCTTGTTCTGGTTTAATTCTCCTCTTCTTCAACTTAAAACATGTTGAATTTTTCATATTTTATATTTTTCTATTTTTTTATTTTAATCTACTGCTCTTTAGATATGTACCAAGCTGAGTTTTATAGCTCGCTTTTATTGTACGATACTACTAACCGGTAACGGTTAATATTTTACGTACACACGCTCCGAGGCGTAAAAAGCAAAAAGCAACAACGAAACAAGAGCGAATTTCGGTAGCTAGAATGGACACGATGTGGAACAAGGTGGCACCACTGGCAACGGTATCGCTGAACCAACCAACCAACCAACGTTTCGTACGCGCTGGATATTTTATGAATTGTTGGGATTATGAAAAATGAAAAGGTATAAAATGATGTTGTTGGTGTTGGTTGGCGACGCCGCTGCTGCTGCTGCTTTTGTTTGGTGGCCACTGCTGCTGCTGCTCTTGCTAATGTTTATTTTTTTGTTGTTATTTTATAGTTTTATCAGTACCGAAATATTTTACAGTATCTTTTTCTTTTAATTTTGCATTTACTATATGTGTTTTTTTTTGTCTTTTTGTTTAAGTTTTTCATCGAAGTTTTTTCGCATTTTTATGGACCGACAAACTTGTTGCCTCGCAATGAGACGACAGTCTATCGTATTCGTGTAATTTTTCACACAACCCATCCTTAAGAAAATCATAAATCGCTCACAAAAAAGCCAAGTTCGAAAGGCCTTCAGCAAAGCCAAAAAAATTGTTAAGGTCGGTTTTTGTTGTTTACAAATTTTTTTTTTTTAGTGTAATTTTGTATGTTAAACCTAACATATGAATACAATTTAGTAGCTGACTCTAAACACTGTAGCCGTCAAACTGTCACGTACCTACACGTACGTACCCTTTTGCGAATAGCAAGAAGAGCAGCTTTATAAATTTTTCATAAAAATTATATGGAATTTCTGGTGGAAAGTTCTCTGCACAGACTCGTTGTCATGGAAAACATTGCTGAAACAGCAACATGAGACGACTTTAGTTAAAAACACTGTTTCTCAAACTTCGCAGCGCACTAAGAGATGAATGTTATCTTATGCTATATCGTATCGTACTGTGTTTTGTTATAGAAAAGTCGACAGCTTTATAGTCAGGTAGAAAATTTTAAGAGTACAGAAGTTGAAGAGTACAGAAAATTGCTAGAAAACTTTCAAATGTTTTTCTACAGTTTTGGGAAAAAATGTGTAGAAAATATGGAGAGATTTAAACAAGGAGAAAATTGTGAATAAAAAAGTAAAGGAAAGCAACGGATATTTAACGGTCTTTAACGGTTAGGCGTTTTTCTATCGCGTGATTTTCACCCTTTTGAATTTTATCGTGATTTTTTCGAAATAAAGAAATAATTTCGCTCTTAAGTCAATTTCAGGATTAGGAAAATTAGAAGTCTGAAAATCCATCCATTATATTTATGTTAAAAATCAGGGAAAAAAATTTTGTATGCGTGCCATTGAAGCGCTAAGCGATTAGACCCCACTAATGATAATGTTTGGGCAACACTGTCTGTCGTCAGACGCAATCAATCCTCAGACTGTTTTCTACTTCTTCTTTTTGTTGCTCTCTACGGAATACTCGTACGTATCGTGATTTATTGTATGAAATTTTTTGTAAAAATTATTCGTGAACATTCTACACGAAGTGCTCTCTCTCGCTCTCTCTCGCTCTCTCGACTATGTGCGAACACAGCCAACTGCACAAATCAAACACAAAGCCACACATACACATTTCTACACACACACATAGTACCAACACACTTACATCAACAGACATACAAACATGCTAACATGGACTTCTGTAAATCTTCTTGATGCCTTCAGCATCATTCTTCACTTTTCTCGCCCGTTTAAATTAAAGTAACAACAAAACGTACAAAACGTTGATGACTATGACGACCATGATGACTATGACGACGACGATGATGATGATGATGGTGTTGATGATGATGAAAACGTACATTAAAAATGACGATGTCAAAATTTGTACATGTTCACATTTTCTTCAACCAATTTTTTCAGACTTTTTTGTTTTCTGCTTTTACCGCTTTTGGTCTGTTGAACAAAAGTATTTTTTATTTTATTATTCTTTTCCGTATCCATGTATGCATGTATATAATCCCGAACAAATACATTCTTATATGTTTACTATATATTTTAAATCTGTGCTAAATTTATTTTTGTATAAAAGCATAAAATCTTCCTAAACTGAGACGTTGAGAAAACCCCAAAAAAAAGACCACGAAAATGAAAACAAAAAATGAAAACATAAATAAAATTTAAAAATATCATACTTAAGGAGCTGAAGGCTGTTTTAAGGACTCAACTGAGGGTAAAAATGAAAGGGTTGCTTGATGGAAAAACCATGTACGAGTCTTACGTTGCTGCAAGTAATTTTGGTTTAGAATTTATTACTCTTTTTATATCGAGTATATCAACCAGCAACAACAAACAACACCAACAACAAACACCGCTACTCCTTGTTGCTACCTTAGTGTACCTTAGTAATATCAATGAAGGGATAATGACACCATCGGGGACCACCATAAAAGTCTGCGTACTCAAATAGTGCCTATGAAAGTCCTCCAAACATCACTAACCTCTTTCAGCTACAAAAATTACTCTTTCGGACAAAAACAAAAAAGGATAAAAGCGCACAAGCGTACATATTTAAATTATATGTGCAGATATGTATCATAGAAGATACGTGTACTTTCAATGCATTTAAATCAATGCAATCGGTCTTATAAATGGCTTTTTAATTTACACAAGCCGCAAAAGAACGAATAATGGACAATATATTACCACAGATTCATGGAACTAATTTAAATATGTACAAAATATGTATTAAAATAATCCGAAATTACAAATCCATTATTGACAATTATGACAAATACTCTCAGATTATTGAGCTCTTTGAGAACAATCGATTAAGTATATATACAAGGTGCGCCATCTTTTATGTCGGTATGTGATTGTGTTGACCGTATTCGAAGCGATGTGGACAGTCCCATTGGCAATATTCTTTGAGTCAATTGCACTTTATACGGAAACGAATGCAAATCATCCTTCAAAATGCGCCGCAAAGTGTTTCCACTGACGAAAATAGCGAAAACCTTTTGGACAAAATTTTGGATAATATTAAGAGTTGCAAAAGTCTCCTCCTTAGCAATCTTAAAGTCATCATCATCATCATCATCATCATCAGGCTTCCTCTCTATTCCCCAAATAATTTCAGTAACAAAATAAATAATTATTTTTCATAATACATTGAAATATAATCATTGTATACCGCTGAGACCTTTGTCTGCTGCAATGATTCTAAAACCTTTATCTACTAGAGCGTCCTGAGAAGATTGCAGGTACCTGAAGGGAGAGCTGAATAAGTCAATGCATAGAGTTTTCTTGCTTTCATTGGTATTTTCCGTTCAACTGAGCCTCGGTGGAGCTCTGTTCGCTCCTTACTGTATCCTGGTTAATGGATACCCAGAAGTATTCATCACCGACAACCGGTCAGTAGCCAGTTCGACAATTTCTGGCCTTTCTTGTAGTATAGTAAATGTTTTTGCACTATTGTGCCGTTAATTGCCTTCGTGTGAATCTGTGTGTCTCTCTTTAAAGGGTGACACGATGGCTTGGGGTGTCCGGAGCCAACTTTTTCTGGGATGGCTCCACACCGCTCGGACGAAGGAGTGGGAGTGGAGGCAGCCACTGAACTGACTGACCTAACCCTCCAATGGTCACCGCACAGGGACCTCCAGTTTTTGAGGTGCCTGCACTTCCGACATAATCCTGTGGACACAACAATTATTCCCTCGACGAAATGTTAAACATAAAAATACCAATGAATACAGCAGAAAAGGAAACTCAGAGAGTGGAAGGGAGAGCAGAAAAAGAGCTAGTAAAGCAAGATGCCTTCTGTGGCGATGATGGGAGAAAATCGCATAAGAGTCTGACGACCAGTCACAAAAAGGAAAGTACGGAAATAAGCAAGGTGGGAGGAGGAAAAAGAAAAGGAGAGCAAAGAATAAATCACTTGAAAAAGTTTCAATTTTAACTTTAGAATTAACAAAAAAAAAATTACTCTTGCTACACCATAAATTTCAAGACTTTGGGGACTTGAAGGGAGAAAGAGATTATCAATATTATTTTCAACTGAAACGCAAAAAGCAAACAATGAAAAAACCAAACAATTCTCTTGCTCTTATAAAAGTGAAGTAAGAAAATTGGTTTTCAAAATGAGTACCTACATTAAAAAAGTAACCAATTTGAGGAATCGGAATCGTATCGGAATCGGAATTTTTAAGGCACATGGGAATTCGTATCGGAATAGTTGAACATTTTGGCATCGACCCATCACTAACCATCACTAATTATAATTTCTACTGTTATGAATTTCGACTGTTAAAAGCTACGACTGTTAAAAGCTTCAACTGTTATGAGCTGTGGTTCTTATGGGTTAACATTGCTATGAATTAAACAGTTATGTTATTAGATTTTAAGTTTGTTCTCTTTTGAGTTGAACAGTTATGAGTTTGGGGTCTTATGAGTTAACTCTTATGAGTTTGGACTGCTAGAACTGTTATGAGTTCAGCGGTTATAAGTTAGACTGTTATAAGTTTTAGCTATAAGAAGCTGAACTGTTACCAGTTTGTTACCAGTTGAAAGCTTGAAATGTTATCGTATTAACAGTACTGTTATCAGTTTTGATTCCTATAAGTCTGAAATGTTATGGGTTTGGACTGTTATGATTTAGCTTTGTTATGAGTTTCGTATGTTATAATTTGGAATATTTTGAGTTTAAGTTGAACTGTTATGAGATTTTAGTTTTATAAGTTAACTCCTATGAGTATGAACTGCTAGAAATCGGATTGTTTAAGTTTCCATTATTATTATGAATTTTACTGTTATAAGTTTGAACTGTTATGATTTAGCTCTGTTCTGAGTTTCGTATGTTAGGAGTTGGAATGTTTTGAGCTTGTGCTCTTTTGAGTTAAACTGTTATGAGATTAGTCTTATGAGTCTTATGACTTAGCTCTTACGAGTTTGGACTGCTAGAAATTGGACTGTTTCAAGTTTTCATTATTATTACGAATTGGACTGTTATAAGTTTGAACTGTTATGAGTTCAATGGTTCAAGTTTTAGCTATAAGAAGCTGAACTGTTACCAGTTTGTTACCAGTTGAAAGCTTGAAATGTTATCGTATTAACAGTACTGTTATTACTTTTGATTCTTATAGGATTGAAATGTTATGAATTGGACTGTTATGAGTTCAGCGTTGTTATGATTAAGCTCTGTTATGAGTTTCGTATGTTATGTTTTTAAAGTGATTTTAAAGTGACTCTTAGGAAGGCAAATAGTGACTTTTATTTAACAGATTGCATAATTAATTTTTGAAAAACAAATTTAAAAGTTAAAAACTCATTTCGCATGAACACACCAACAATTTGTTGTGAGAAAAATGAAGAAAATTGCTTTCCTTTGATGGTCAAAAACATCAGAAACATACAAAAAAATCACTAAAAAAAAAATTTCACTCCTGAAGAAATTTTCTCTCAATGCATTCATTTTTTCTTCTTTTGCTGGCAACAAAACAACAAATCAAGAGCAACAATAAGGATTGCAGTAAACACCGCAAGCATGCAGCTGCAGCAGCAGTACGGTGCGACGGCATGACGTTCACTGTTGTTGTTGTTGTAGCACTTTTCGTTAACAATTCGCTGCACGCTGCACGCTGCTCACCGCTGGCAACAATTGCTTACTGCAATTTCCGAGCAATGTCAACGCCAGTCGTTATTGATCGGTGCCGCATCATTGATGTTGTACCTGCTAGTGGTAACTTTTGAAGTAGTTGTTGTTGTTGTTGTTGTTGTTGTTGTATTTGTTATTGGTTCCTTTCACTCGATTGCCGCAATGCCATCATCATCGTCGACAATAAAACTCAATTGCTCAACTCGATTGTTCACGTGACAGCTACCGATTATCGCGCTTCACTTCTCTCTCTCTTCCGTTCTTTCTTTCCGTTCGTCATTCTTTTCTCTTCTTTTCGATAAAAGAAGAGGTAGGTACAATACAAAAGAGAGAGAAAACGTACGTCAGTCCTACGATTAGCGCCTCGCCATCGCCGGACAGACGACAAATTGTTGCTTCTCTACAGTTTCTTTTCACTTTTGTTTTGAGGCCATTCTCTTTGCCGAAATCAACACTGCAGAGAGACGAAAGTGGAAAATAGAAATGACTATTTGTGAAAATTGAAAATTGAAAATTCATCACGACTTGTTCTCTCCTTCCTTCAGATTCTTCTTGAAGTCTTTTTTCTCTTACCTGCTCAACACCGATTCTCGTGCTGAGAATCCATATTATTAATCCCTCTCTCTGTCACTCTCCCGCTCTCTCTTTAATTTCTTTTTCTATATTTTATAGAAATAATTTTGACAAAGTGAAGTTACACAATTTTTTTGGTTTGCATTTCATCGACTGCAGAGCTGCCAACAGTGTGTTTGTGTATTTGTGAGAAAGAGAGAAAGAGAGAGAGCGGGAGGTGGCAAGAGAGAGAGAGAGTAAGAGAGAGTGAGAAAAATCATGCTTGTGGTAGAGAAGATTAAAATGCAATGTAACAAAAGGCAGTAAAGGATTACTGTTTTTTTGAAAAATCTGTGCCAAGCAGTTTTTGCAATTTGTGCAAAACGGGTGCATAAAATCAAGTAATGCAAAAGTAATGGATATTCCTTTTTTCCCATCTTCCATCCTGACTTTCTTCACTGATTCTTTTCTTTTATCCTTCCTGACTATCTTTACTTTCTCTCCTTTGTTCCTTCCTTCCTTCCTTCCTTCCTTTAGTCTCCTACTTGTAATTCTTTCTCTTCTTTTATTCTTCCGAGTCTGCTGAGTCTTGAGCTTTTCTTCTTCTTCTTCTTCTTCTTCTTCTTCTTTTTTTTCTTCTTCTTCTTTTTTTTGTAGTCAATCAATTCGTACTTTTTTCCTTACATTCAAGTTACTCGCTATCTCATCGTCAACTCGTCGAAATTTGCGAAAGGGCGACGAGTGCACTCACTCGCTGTTGTTCATTGCTTCATTTTGGGAGCTTTCTTGTGTTTGTTGCGGTTGTTGTTGTTGTTTTTGTTGTTGCATTATACTTGTATTACATTCTTTTCTCTCTTCTTTCTCTCTCTTTTTCCGCAGTGCAGCAGCGTAAAGGAAATATGTAAGAGGACGAATGTTATTGAAAAATTTATTTTTGATTTTTACAGAACCGGAAGCGGAAATGACAAAGGCGCCACCGAACACCCACACCCACACCCACACCCATACCCACACGGGCGCCCTAGCGGCGTCAACGACAACGATCATCATGGCTCAATGATATTTCTCAGTAATATTTCTTCGAACTAAACACGTTCATTGAATGTGGCATGTACATATGTATGGATTTGTGTGTGTGTGTGCGCACAGCTCTCCCTGCAAATACACTTGCAAACACACACACCCACACACACTCAAACAAACAATTGCCACAAATCAATGAATGAACGTTGAATGAACCTTGACACGTGAATCATCGCACTCTTCAGGATGCTTTTTCGCAAAAACACACACACACACACACAAACACACACACGACAACGTGACAATGAAAATCAGCTTATAGGTGTGTGTGCGTGTGTGTACGTGTGTATGTTTACTGAATGGCGAATAGTTCATATTAGTGTCGCAACCGCGGCACACGCCGAATGCTCTCTGGTGCTCTGGTGCTCTGGCGTGCGAGGGCACATCATCGCCATGTGCCAACGCATTCCAACGCATTGCAACGCAATGCAACGGAGCGGTTAGTTAAGCTGCGCGCGTGACTTAAATTGCAAAATTGATAAATTCTACCTCAGTTCTGGGCGATGATTGAGTGGTCCGATTGTGCAGGATCTACTGGTTTCCTGCCTTCTTTTACCCACTCTTCTTCTTCACCCAGCTACGCACTTTGGGACACCTTTTTTTTCGTATATTTGTTGTAACGAGTACGGTTTATTTAAGCAATTCTTTAAGCAATTTAAAATGTATGTAAGTTGAAGCAGGAGCAAAAAAGTCCAACAAATTTGAAGAATATGTAAAACCTTAGGAAATAATTTCGGTTTAATTTCAAACAGTTTCTTATTTTCAAAAACTTTAAAAACGACTTAGAAAGAGAGGTAATAATATAAATATATTATTATATAAAACCAAGTTACGAGAGTTTGTGAATTGAGAAATAAAAGCGCCATTCCTTGCAAGTATTGACCGCATCCACTCGTTCGTAATTGGAACGTCTATTCATTCTACCAACAACTAATAGTACTCGTATCAAGACAAGTAAATCCGAAATAAATTCCACTCGTTCGTTATTAACGAGTAGATGCAGAGACAAAACCATTCCGAACAACTAAACTTCTTCAATACGAACTCAATTGGATCAAAATAAAGAAAAGAAACAACCACTATTGAAAAAATACCATCACATAAAATACATCCGCATTCCCACATACACTCACACTCACACTTACACTCATACTCATACTCACACTCCCACTTACACCCACATTCGTGCTTAGATAATAGCAAAATATAAATCTGCTTATGAAAGACTATATTGTATTGTATAATCCCAGTTCAATTTTTCAACAGACACAGAATAGCATCGAAAACAGACTCGGAGAAGCCGGTTGAAGCCGGCAAGAGTAGAGTAGAGAGATTTTTAAAAGACATAAAGAAAGAAAACCAATATTGGTCAATGCGGAAAAGTTATAATACTATGTTAAAAATTCATATAATCATCAAATTTCGTTAAAAAAGATTACTGGCTGACTGGATTTCGACAGTGATACAGTGGCACAAAAACCTGACAAGATTCCAACAAAATCGAAAAAAAAGCGAATTTCTCACTCAACTCGAATTATTTCGAAATCAATCTTCGAATTTGTATATTGTAGCTTTGCACTATGTAATTTGCAGCCCCATACGACTATGATTAATTTAGCAGAGAAAATGAGAGGCAAAAAAGTCAACTTACGAGTTCTCAGCGCACCAGAATTTGAAGATGAATTTGCATTAAAATTTGCATTGAAATTTGCAATTTGCAACTTGCACAGGAATTTGCATTGAAAAATGCAAACAAATTTTTTAACCGAATGAACTATGAAGCATTTATCAAAAAAAATTGGGAACTGCTGAAAACTAAATGCAAACGAATTTTTTAACCGATGTACCATGAAGCATATTTCTAAAAAGCGTTAATTATTTTATTAAAAAATCTTATAAATCGAAAGAAAAAACGCGGAGCTTGAAATTTTTCGAAGCTTGAAAGAGAATTTTCCAAAACACAAACGTTTCATGGTCACTGTACGCGTATACCACGTAGACCATGTTCGAACAAAAGAAATCTGCCAGAGTCCGCCAGACCAAAAAAATTGAATGTAATGGAATAAAGTAAAGCAGTATTGAAAAGCTGTTGATCGGGCACAACAATGAAACTGAAAAACTTCAGCAGAAATACTGAATGCTGGAAAGAGGAGAAGAAAAGCGGGTGAGCGGGAGAGAGAGAGAGAGAGAGAAGGAGGGAGATACACAAGAACATGCAGGGACATGAAGAGCAACGAAAAATAAATAGGAGAAAAAAATACGCAAAAGAAAGAAAGAAAGCATCAAAGAATGGCATTAAAAACAGGACAAAGTGGTAAAGGCTTGTGGCCGAAAACAGCTGAACAAATCGAGTGTGCAACATGAAAAGGAATCAGTCCATCGATGATTGGAACTCGAACAAAAGCTGAACTATGGAACAGCAAACACGGGGAAGGGGGGACGAAATAACAAGTACCAGATGATTCAAATGAATTCGAAGCAAACCGAATACAGGAAGAAGAACAGAAAAACAAAAAGAACAAACCCCTAGAAAAAGAAGAAGAAAAGAAAGCAACGTTGGTTTAAGAATGCAGATTGCTGAATACGAACATTCAAACTGTTGCTTTAACCGTGTAAGGATTATCCAAAAAAAAAAAAAAGGACGAAGGCGGAAGCGCATTAGATCAATTACACTCTAAAATGGAAATTTGACAAATGTAAGGAGAACTTAAGGGCGGAAGAGTGTATGAAAACGCCTCTGCTCTATACACGCCCAAGAGCGTATCGTTATTATTACAATATTATACAATATACCATTTTAAAAGCTGCGTATTTTGTTAGAGTTAGAGTGTATGCGCTGATAGCCATGATGATGCTGATGACTATAGTGGTATGTTTATACATGCTTTATACTGTCTCTTGCACAATGAAGAAGTTAACTCTGAAAGAGTTAACTGCAAAAAGTTACTATCGCGTTAGTAGTTCAGAATCAAACAAAAAACCAAAATCGTACCTAAAAGTATATTTTGGCAGGTGTTGTAACAAACTTTCATGTGAACTTTCGTGTGAATACGTTTCGAAGATAAACTTTTTCTTATGTCTTCATTGGCTAAGTTGGCCAATTTCCTTTTAAGCCCTTCGGGTGAGCAATTTCCAACAATTCTATCTCTTAAAACCTTTTCTAAACATCATGTTACAAAGGACAAGTTGCTAGAAAACCTCATTATCATGGTAAAATAACTGTAGATTGTATAAAATTTATGCACATGAAAATAAATCTTAATAAAGAACAAGTTTTCGATAATGTAACAGTTGCGCCATCTTTTATGTCGCGGTTTGAACAATGAAAACATTGAAAAACTTTAACATTTATCAACCGATTGATTCAATTCCGAGCAGTTTTAACCATGAAATAACTGGTAAAATAACTGTAGATTGTATAAAGTTCATGCAAATGAAAATAAATCTTAATAAGGAAAAAGTTTTCGATAATGTAACGGGTGCGCCATCTTTTATGTCGCGATGTGAAAACATTCAATAACTTTAACATTTTTCAACCAATTTATTTATTCAATTCTCGGCAGTTTTAACCGTGAAACCATTCGTTGCTTCAGACCGAAACAACGCGCTGAAATAGTGACGCTGTACATAGAAAATAGTCATGCATATACAATTATAATAATACAATTCGCAATAGCGCAACCAATATGCCGATTTATGGGTTGAAGAGTTGGACTTTTTGTGCTCGGAAATTTGATCTGAATTTGGACTATGGTGTTATGGAATATTATCATGTGGGCGCATAAATACTCGTACTTACACTTGCTTTGACTTTTCTTTTAATCTTCTTTTTCATTAAGAAGTTTTTTCTTGCCAAAACTTTGTGAAAATTCTCTCATCTACTAAAACAAACTGCAGATACTGAAATCCGAAACCTCACCGTAATCGCTGCGATTCAGAAAACTCTCCGAACGCCGCAGAGCTTAAGCCATTAAAACTCCGATTAAAAACACTTGAAAGTTGAAATGAAACTAATAAAACAGAGATAGAGAGAGAGAGAGAGAGAGAGAGAAAGAGAAAGTAATAAAAAACCGTATTAAAAGATATTTTCGAAGCGAAGATTCGAAAACCATCGTCATTTTCATTTTGATTTTCTTTTTTATTGTGGCTTCAGTTTTAATCATCATTATCAGAAACAATTTTTTCTCCATCACCATTATCATTATTATTATCATTATTATCAGCACATCAAGTATCATTTACGTTGCCATTTTGCCATCGCCTTCACCATCGCCATCATCACCATTCGTTACAATCCATGCCATCAGATTGCAATAGAAAATCTCATCAAATCGAAGATGAGCGCAGAAACAGAAGAAACAAAAATTGTACTTGAACTCGAATTTTCTCGAATTAACTTAAGCACTAAGTTATTTATTATTAAAAAAGTTTGTGTTGACCACAAGCGCACAACCGCACAGCCCTCATCAAAGGCGCCAGAAAGTATAGCAAGAAGGCCAGAGTTTGATCCTCTTGCTTCTCCCTTCATAATCCACCCACGCAAAAATTGCTCACAAATTTTACTTGAAATCGAAGTGAGCTCTGGAAGAAAGCTCCGGGTTGCGTGAGCATGATTCCAGTCCGGTACAGCATTGCGTTCTACTGAGGACAGGCGGCGAAGTCTGTTGGCGCTATGTTGGAAGGACAAACAGTAAATACAAGTCCTATGAAACAGCAGCAGCAACAACAACAACAACAACAACAACAACAACAACAACAATAACAACGACAACGAAAGCATATATATGATATTACTTGATCATAATGATTATTTTTTGCTTGCTTTTTTCATTTCGTTTGTCTTTCGCCTTTGTGTATCAGCACAATTTTGGTGTTTGTGTGTGTGTGTGTGTGTGTGTGTGTGTGTGTGTGTGTGTGTGTGTGTGTGTGTGTGTGTGTGTGCATGTCCACATGTACCGCATGTACATATGTTTATACAATTATATCAAGACGAAATGATATCGAATGCCTTAAACAAAAGCCAAAGTACCACTTGACAGAAGAATCGTGGCTCCTCCGCTCCGTTGAGGGGGCGTTGGAGGGGGGCGCGGTGAAGAGTTCGAAGAGGGCTCGCAACGACGCGATGAATTAAGCGGGTGGTGACCGGCAAAGGAAATGAAAAATTATAGTTTGCCAGCAAAAAGAAAGAAAAGAAAAAAAAACAGAAGAATTTGAAAGGAACGAAAGGAACGAAAATCCATTTACTGCACATGTCCTGCCATGTCCTGCCCATTACGCGAGCATTTTCTTAGTGGTTTTTTTTTTTTGTTTTTGTTCACTTCTCTTTCGCTGACGGTTAGGAAAAAGGCGACGACCGTCTCATCGTTGTAAACGGATTGTGTTGGTGTTGCCACCCGGCTCAAATTTGGATTAAAAATTTACCAAAAATTCTGGCCATTTTTTTTTTTAATATCTCATTTATTATTTTAATTTTTTTAATTTTTGTTAATCGAATTTTTTAACACGTTTTAGATAAATTCCGCGAAAAAGCCATAGAATACTTTTTCAAAAATTATAAGGATTTTTGCTATAAAATTTCAGAATATGCCAACTTTATTGCAAATAAATGTAATAATCAACTGTTAACTGCGGCTTTTTTCCTAAATTACTAAAATTACTAAAATTATTGATTTTATGTTAAGGTTTAGCTTTTTTTAATAACTCACGTGATTTGAGACGCGATGGCAACCCGTTCCCGGTTTTTTTTATGGCAACTTTTCCATGTGAACAAATTTTCTTTTGACACACGTTAGATCCAAAACACGAAAAATTACAACAACAACAACAACAAAAACAACGAAAAATACAGCAAGGTTGAAAGAAGAAAAGAGTTTTTTGAAAAAATAACAAAAAAAAAAAAAAATACGAAAAATCAAAAGAGATCTAAAAAGAAAGAAAAAGCAAAAAAAGAGTATTCAATAAACGGCAACATGTAGCAAAAGTTTTTTCGGTCCACAAAAAGCAAACAATAGCAAAAATAGCACCGCCAGCGCCAGCAACAACAACAACGTCATCATCATCATCATCAACAACATCGACGCCAACAACAACAACAATTACAATAGTGATAATGGTAACTTCAATGACAAATAATGGCAACAGCGATGACAAAAAGAACAACGACAACAACAACAACAACAACAAAAGCCGAAACAACAAACGAAGAAGCTACTAAAAAGCCAAATATAATATGAGACGAGCGTAATCAAACGATATGATTTCTTTGCAGTGTGTGTCCGTGTGTGTGTGTGTGTGTGTGTGTGTGCGTGTGTGTGTGTGTTTGCGTTTGTACATATATCCCTTCAAAGGATACGCCTTACCACTTACCAGCGTACTGTTACTACCACTGTTTTATCAACGGTTGCAACAACATTATTGGCAACAACAACAACAACAACAGCAACAACAACGACAGCTGCAACTAACGAGCATGATTGGAGCAGCGAGAGCACTCGCAGCACAAAATGTTTCTGACCTCGTTACTGTTACTGCTTTTATTTGACGTTACCAAATCTTTCCATGCAGCTAGGTTGTTGTTGCTGTTGTTGTTGTTGTTGTTGTTGTTGTTGTTCTTGTTGTTGCCACTACTCTTAGTATTACATTGAATTATATTTACCCATAAAATCCAAATCCAATCCATACTTAAACTCTTTTTCCTTTTAGTTCAGTTTCTTTTAGTTTCTTTTTCTGGCATTATTTCTAAATTAGCTTTAAAATCATTTCGAATAAAGCCACTTTTGGATTATTAAAGGTCGTCTTCAATTTTACTGTAAGATTGTCATACTCTTTTCTCTCTTCATATCCATTATGTTTCAATCCGCTTATAACAACGGAGAGCCGTCGTCTCTCTTCAGTGAATTCAAACTTGAAAATATCTCGACAGAAAATTAAATTGAAAATAAAAATTGTAAAAAGAAAAAATACAAAGAGAACGAAAAAGACACTGAAGGCTCAAACCAGTTTATCTCCAAACCAAACTTGACCAGGAATGACGGAAATTCGTTCCAGAACCCATCGTCAACCCTGTCGGAAAACTTAACGAACGTCAAAAAATTAAGATTGTAAAAAGAAAAAATACCAAGAGAACAAAATAGACACTGAAGATTGCACTCTGCTCAAACCAGTTTATCTCCAAACCAAACTTGACCAGGAATGACGGAAATTCGTTCCAGAACCCATCGTCAACGCTGTCGGAAAACTCAACGAACGTCAAAAAATTAAGATTGTAAAAAGAAAAAATACCAAGAGAACAAAATAGACACTGAAGATTGCACTCTGCTCAAACCAGTTTATCTCCAAACCAAACTTGACCAGGAATGACGGAAATTCGTTCCAGAACCCATCGTCAACCCTGTCGGAAAACTTAACGAACGTCAAAAAATTAAGATTGTAAAAAGAAAAAATACCAAGAGAACAAAATAGACACTGAAGATTGCACTCTGCTCAAACCAGTTTATCTCCAAACCAAACTTGACAAGGAATGACAAAAATTCGTTCCAGAACCCATCGTCAACGCTGTCGGAAAACTTAACGAACGTCAAAAAATTAAGATTGTAAAAAGAAAAAATACCAAGAGAACAAAATAGACACTGAAGAATGCACTCTGCTCAAACCAGTTTATCTCCAAACCAAACTTGACAAGGAATGACAAAAATTCGTTCCAGAACCCATCGTCAACGCTGTCGGAAAACTTAACGAACGTCAAAAAATTAAGATTGTAAAAAGAAAAAATACCAAGAGAACAAAATAGACACTGAAGAATGCACTCTGCTCAAACCAGTTTATCTCCAAACCAAACTTGACAAGGAATGACAAAAATTCGTTCCAGAACCCATCGTCAACGCTGTCGGAAAACTTAACGAACGTTAAAAAACGAAGCAAAAATACTTCGAGTAGACCAGAATAGACCAAATTAACTAAATAGTGGTGTGCACGACTGAGATTTTGCCAGATTTCGACGATCACGTTTCGACTGAAACGATCTGCCACTCTCTCGGTTCTCGGTTTTCGGTTCTCATTTTGACGGAAAACACCTCTCCCGTTCTTATATCTCATCACGGTGGGAAAGTTCTGTCCCATTCTCGTATTTCGCCTCGACTGAAGAAAAGAGTGTCTTATAATAAGATCTCGCCTGAAAAGTCTGAGAAATTTCTGACGACGGAAAATGTTTTCATGTTACCTCTTATCTCAATTCGCCTGAAACGATATCGTGACGAGAACATGAATGGTCTCCTGCCATGGATATCACTAACATCAACTGAAAATAGTTGTTTTTAACTGTTTAAAACCAGACAACTTCTTAGCCTTCTCTTTTTATTTTATAGTCTTTTCTGGTCCTCTTTACCAGCCATTCCAGTAGTTGTTCCTCTTTGTTTTTCTTTTTTCTTATTCTTACTCTTATCTACCACTAATCTCCTTTTTCCATTTTGATGTCATTCCTTCTTAAAGTATGAAAGGCTTTGTCTTAAGTTGGTTTTTTATGCTTGACGATACGCTGTCAAAAAGTCATTTCAGTTTTTTGCTACTTCTTCTTCTTGCTGCTTTCTGTGTTTTCTATTTACAAAAAGAACGTAAACTCTCATACTTTTCGTTTTAATCCTTCGCAACTAATCTTTAATCCTTTTAATAAGAAGTTGACATTGCATTCTTTGGTCTTCTTTTTGTTTGGCTTTCAGTTGTTGACATCCTTTTTACCTTTCAGTCAGCTTGTTTGCACTCTAATAAATTATGTATTGTTGTTTTATGACACCAGAAAGACATTTCAATTATTAAACGAAAAAATCCAGCTTTCGAAATTTTCACAAAAATTTAGAAATATTAATAAGTATATATCGTTTTATAAAATTCCAAAAAAACAGAATTATACAATTTAATGTAACAGAATTATTACAATTTTGAAGTTGGCCATCATACAGGCGTACACAGCAATTATCAAATTTGCAACAACTAAAACAACAAAAATTATACCATTAATAATAATTGCAGCAGCAACAACAATAACTACATCATCAATATACACATATCGTACATATGTAACATCAGCATCAACATCAACATCAACATCAACATTAGCATCAGCATAAACATCAACACCAACCTCATCAGCAACAGAATGCGGTTGAACAAACAACACCAGCAACGAGAAGAAAATCAACAGCAGCAACAACAAAACGTTTCCATTGCAAATAAGTACCGCCGCAAATTGCGTAAAATGCAAAATTGAAAAGGTTTGCCACCGTGCAACAAACCACGTAGGTATGTACATACATACATATGTACGAGTACATGTATGTGTGTGTGCATTGCTTGCTTGCTCCAACGATTCATGCTGAAACCAGAGTCAGAGCGAGCGAGCGTCATCGCTTCACCGCGAATGAAAAAGAGCAAAACGAGTCAGATTAAACAAACACGCTCGAGAGAGAGAAATAAACTGACACCGCTGCGCTACTGCTGTATCTCCACTCGCAGCCACATTCGTCGATGATACACGGCAAGAAAAACCAACTCCAACTTTCCATTTATCGATGTTATAGAATTAAAGATTTTTTTCTGTTAAAATATCGTATACATTTTTTGCATTCCTTTTAAGGAAACAGATTGAGCACAGTACAAACTCTCCAATTTTGTTGTTATTTTTGGCCGTCTATATCTACTAAACTGTACAAGATACCCGGATGACATAGGCACCGTTGTAAACATATAAAAAATATCTTTTATTTATGTTAAATTACATTTTATACAAAATCGTGTAGAAAACTTCAATTACAAATTTTTAATAAAATTTTTCTCATTTATTAATTTTTTTCCCTTTTAAAATGTTTCATTAAGCCATATCATTATTTCCATATTAAGAAAGCCGTGTGGTTCTTAGCTTTGCAGACATATTATAGCAGACAATTTTACATTTTACAGAGAGAAAAATTAATGAATAGAAAAAAATGGCATTAAAAATTTAAAATTTAAATTTAAATTTTTTCCAAAAGTACACGCTTTTGATTAATATATTATTTCACATAAATAAAAGGAATATTTTTAATATCTTCACAATGGTACGTACATACACACATACATATATCATCCGTATATCTTTTACAGTTTCAAAGATATAGACGGTAAATTTTCAAATTATAAAGTACTATAATTTCTAAACCAAAATTTTTGTTGTCGCGACCAAAAATTTTCTTGTTGTTGGGATCGGCGCAAAAAACAAAAACAACAACAACAATAACATTTGAGAGCTTGTACTGTGCTCAATTTAAGCCCTCGTAAGAGCGGAAGTCCTGAATGAGGCTTTCTAAACTTGAAAAACTTTCAACTTGAAGCCGGTTGTTTTAACGAATCTACGTTTTGTTTTTTTCTGTGTAGAGAGAAAGGAGCAGCGTTTGTTTGTCGGGCCTCAACGATCGGACGAGCAACGACAGCGACTAGCGTGGATCGTCCTTTATTGAGTTCATTGTTCGTGAACGTGTTTCGTAAAATGGTGTATCGCGCACAGGCGTCACATAAATAAACACCCTTTCTCAAAATTACTTACACACACGCGTATATACACATACTCACGCGTACTCATGATCAAATTGATTGCTTTCGTAAAATTGATGGGCATTCAATAAATTTTTGGCGGCAGCAGTTGAACGCTACTACGAGTATTTAAATTAAGTTTTTTTGTTTCATATTGGTGTTGTTGTTGTTGTTGTTGTTTTTCTCTCTCTTTCTGAGGCCTTCAAAATAACGACGACGACGACGCGAACGTACATATGTAGAAACCACGTGGTTGCGGTTCATCACTATATTGATGGCGTCCTCCATGCGTAGAGCATGCCAAAGCGTTTATTTGCGTTTGTAGAGAAAGCAACATCACAAATTCAATTAAAACAAAAGGAAAAGCATATGTATATAAAAAACAAAAAAAAGAAAAGCATATATAAAAAAACCAAAAAAAAATTATTTTAATTGACAGCGGTACGCGTCTTGTCGCGCCGTGTCATAAATAATTTCGAGAGCAGTGAATGTGGCTCGTCAGATGAAGAAAAACCTTCAGTCGCAAGAACTCCATCAGCAGCAACAACAACAACAACAACAACAGCGAAAAATGCACAGCTAATAAAATATTGTAACAGAGCGCGCGTCATTTTCGACAACGGCGCGTACTGATGGCGCCCACTGTAGCCGCTTCCTGGTAGTTGTTCCTAGTAGTAATAGCGATGGCGATGGCGATGGCGATGGCGATGGCGACAGTCATTGTTTGATTTTATTTAAAGCGCTTTTCATTCAGGTTTTCACAGTCAGTTGGCAACTTTGCCGCCGTTGTTGTTGTTGTTGTTGTGGTTGCGGCTGTTACTTTAAGTTTTTTTTTCCTTTAAAACTCTGTCAGACTTCAAGTCGTTTTTAAATTTATCGAAACAATCGAAAAAATCAACTATAAAACTCACTCTCTTTCTCGCTCTCCCTCGCTCTCTTTGTACCAACCCATAAACGAAATGTTTCTGTTTAATTTTTTTTTTACTACGAGTATTTTTACCATCATTTGCCATTGCAGTTTGCGGTAACAACAACAACAACAACAACAACAACAACAACAACAACAACAACAACAACAACAACAACAACAACAACAGCAACAGCAGTTTTATTTGACATCAGTTAATATTGAATTTATATTCATTATTGATTAAACGTACGATTTTTCGCGCAGCGATTACGCTGGAATGGCATAAATTTCGTCGTCCGTGCCAACTATGCAGGATAATAAATTTTCGCAGGACATGAATGCAATCAGATCGAATTGAATGGAGTACGGAATTTTATTGATACCATCGAATTGACGCTCGAGGCCGCAGCGTGGCAAGTCGCGCGACTGCTGTACATACGTCGCAGCGCACTTTAAACGAAATAAAAATCGAAATAAATCGAGAAATAATCGTAAAAAAAAGTATTCATTTTCACACAATAAATACGGTTGCGCAGGAAATTTAGTACGAGTCAAGGTACCTACTTGTGTTTTTTTTCTGGAGTCATCATCAAGATGTTCCTTCGTCGCATATCAATAAATTAAATTTGTAATTAACAGTTTTGAATTATAAAGGCATTAATTAATTGGTGAGCCTTTTAACTGATATATGTATGTACATATAAGTTTTTTTTGTTATAATGCAAAGTGATCATTTTAATGGAAAGATATCAATTTCCTTCAATTGAAAAATTCTCTTTCAAAACATAAAATTTAAAAGTTTCCACTCTTTAGCTGATCTTAATTTCTTTCTTCAATTCTCCTTCGCCTCTTCTCTTAATATAAAATCTAGCTTTAAGAATTTAATAAATTTTATTTCTTATTATTTAATAGATTTTTGCCTTATATAAATTTTAATTAAAAATTTAATTCTTTAAGAAAAAATTGAACTTTATTCAATCATTTTTCTATATACAAATAAATACCGATTTCATAAATTATAAAATGTATTATTATACATGTGTGTGTACAACAACAACAAAAACAACACTTACGTATAATTAAAATTCACAGCTTCATCTCTGTTTACCAAGCCTACACCTACACTCGAAAGGGACGACCGTATTCACTTTGTTCTTCCGTTTGTAACGCATTAAAGGTAGAAACGGCAGATGGGAGACCGTCAAAAATTTCGAAATTTTGTAAATCCCGACACGACAAAATCCCGACGCGACGAAATTTTGCCAACACTTAGCAATTCGGATCCAGAGTTCTTGGTCTCTCTCGCAGAGGTGCAAAAAAGGGTGTGAATTATTATAAATTAAAATTGAAAAAATCAAATTTATTTATAAATTTAATTTAATTTATTAATCATGTCAATCTGCACAGTTTTAAATGAAAAATAGAGAAAAATGGATCAAGAAAATGGAACTTCTTTTTATGGTAACAAATATAAGCGCATCCCTTTTTAAGTATTGGCGAAAGTAATGGATCACTTTCTGTGAAGTGAAACCAACAAATTGGCGTCACCCGCCCACATTCGCATTATCCATACGACAGAAGCGCGTGTAGGGTATACGAGCTTCGGCCAGGCCGAAGGTAACGACTCTTACATACAATGCTTTTACTCAATATAATTTCTCTGTCGAACTGAGAATGCATGCAGTATATGTAATGTATGTATGTAATACAACAACGAAAACTAATATTCTGGAATCAGTTAAGAACCGGTTGTAAAGCGTTCAATAAATGCATTGTACAGAGAACTCTCATGAGTAGAGCAAGTCTCGCGTAGTTTATCAATCCAACAACGATCGGTCAATACCAATTTTAGCAATTTGCGTTGTTGCAACAAAAATACAACAAAAAAAATGAAATAATAAAAATTTCGAGTATATTGTGTAAAATAAAATTAGAAATAAATCACGTGCGTGCATAACGAAAGAAACGTTTACAATCGAAAGAAAAATCACAAAAAACATCTCTTCCATTTTTGAAACAATTCTAGATTAAAGATCATTCATTATGCTGTTGCAACTTTCGAACACTTTCGAAAAAACACTTCCCAAAACCCACACGGTGTTGTTGTTTTTATTATTTTCGCTTTTTTTTAATTTTATATATGGATATAAAATTTTGGGCGTGGTACATATGACTTCAAAATCGCATTTCATCTATGGTTCAGCTCTGATGAAGGAATTAGCCCGAAAGGGTCACGAGGTGACGGTAATTTCGCCGTTCCCTCTGCAGGCACCGTTGTCTAATTACACCGACGTACCCGTCACGGAAGTGTTCAATGTGTTCGATGACAGTAAGTAGCAGGTGCTAAAAGCAAATAGCGGAGGACTAAGAGTAGATAGTAAAGAGTTGGTGATCGATCACAGATCCATAGAGAGAGACTTAGAGACCTCAGAAGAGACCTATTCGCAGTTATGTAAGAAGATTGTCGTACAAAACGTTGACCGTGCAGGACTTCTTGAGAAGGTTATGAAAATTTCGTTTCAAATCTATATTTTTTTATCTAGTATAAACTCTTGATTTTTTTTATTTATTCCTTTTTTTCCATTTTGTTTATAAGCGCTAGTGCTTGTTTTATAAATACGAACACGCAAGAATCATTAAATTATAGTATTATCGGTTGAGAAACAGCTAAGAATATTCTTTCAGATATCATTATTTATATTTCATTGTTTACGTCTATTGTTTACAATGACAAACGCTGACACATCAAACAATGACACAACAACAGTAAAACAAATGTTTGTTTCTTGGGAAAACTCTTCAAATTTTCCTGCACTGGTATATAGATGTCTGTACTACGATTATAATAATGGATATTTGTTTTTTGTTTGACTTTTCAATAATTTCTCAATTTTATCATTTCTTCAAGCCCAATCGGCCGAATTGTGTTACATACATAAGTTATGACTTAAAAGATAACCAATAACCTTTCATAATTAATGAAGAGCCCCTAAAAAGGCTTTCAGAAAGCATCCAGAAGTACGGAGTGCGTAATCAGAAGTTTTAGGAGTCTTTAGAATCTCAGCAAATGTATTCGTAAGCTCAGAAGAGGCATTGAGAGAACAAAGAAGTACTCAGAAGCTCAGCAAGATCACAAAGGATTACTTCTGAACAACCCCCAGAGACTCAGAAAATGCCATTCATAGAAAACATTCATAGAACATTCATAGAAAAAGTATACAGTACCTCTGCAATACATCCAGAAACTAAATCAGAGATCAGCTCAGAAGTTCAGAAAACTTTTATTATAATTTAAGCACCTATAATCTCAAATGAAGCACTAAGAAGTATACTCAGAACCTCAGAAAAAGTATTTTGTAGCATAATAAATACATTTCGGCTTAATACAAACGCATAAAGAAGCGCTCCGGAGCTTAACCAGACTACTCTAAAGTTTAGAGAGTGCTCTTTGTTCTTTATTTAGGTCTTTATTAGTCTATGTCTTATCTCTGGTACCCTGATCTAGCGATAAATCGGATATAAAAGACGAATTTCTCTGTCCATATTCCTTTTTTTTCTTTGTTTCTTTCTTCCTTTCTTTTAGAAACAGCATCCAATTTACTGAAAAACCGAAATCGCAACATCATCGACAGCATAATTTCTTTTTACCAGATGGGTATACAGATAACCGAAACGGTGCTCACCGCACCATCGGTGCAGGCCCTGATGCATAGCAATCAAACCTTCGATGTCGTCATCTGCGAAGTGTTCCTCTCCGAAGCGCTTTACGGTCTCGCCGAACACTTCAAGGCGCCGCTAATTGGGTTGGGCACATTCGGCGCTATACTCTGGAACACCGACATGGTGAGTGAGCCCCCGACGATGAGTCATTGTTGACCTAATTATCACTGTCGTTTCTCATTTGTTCTATCTCCCAGGTCGGCTCGCCCTCACCGCCGTCGTATGTGCCGAGCGCCCTGCTGCACTTCACGGATCACATGACACTGCCGCAACGCGTCACCAACCTGGCTTTTCTGGCTTTCGAACGCATCTTCACCGACGTCTATTATCTGCCGCGCCAGGAGGCGCTCTACCGCGCACACTTTCCGCATTCTGAGCGCACAATGCTCGAGGTGCGGCGACAAGCGGCTCTCGTGCTGCTCAATCAGCACGTCTCGCTGACCTTTCCGCGCCCCTACATGCCGAACCACATCGAAGTCGGCGGCCTGCACATCAACCGGAAACGTCGGCCGTTGCCGGCTGACTTGCAGCACTTCCTCGACGATGCCCCGGATGGTGCCATATACTTCTCAATGGGCTCCAATTTGAAGAGTAAAGATTTGCCGATCGAAAAGCGCGCAGCAATGCTGGCCACCTTCCGCAGCCTCAAGCAGCGTGTTCTCTGGAAATTCGAGGACTCCACGCTGCCGGACAAACCGGATAATCTGCTGGTGAGAGACTGGTTCCCGCAGGACGACATCCTGGCCCATCCCAACGTGCGCGCTTTCATCACTCACGGCGGCCTGCTCAGCACTACGGAGTCAATATATCACGGCAAACCATTTATCGGCATTCCCATATTCGGCGACCAGTTCCTGAATACGGCTCGCGCCGAGGCTAACGGTTACGGCATGCTGTTGGACTACAACGAGTTGACAACGGCCACATTCAGCGCAGCCATCAGACGCCTGCTGCAGGAGCCGTCGTTTACGAGGCGCGTGCGCGACATGTCGGCCCGTTACCGTGACCAACCGCTGCAGCCGCTCGCGTTGGCCGTCTTCTGGGTGGAGCATGTGGCGCGGCACAAGGGGGCGACTTACTTGCATTGTGCCGGCTTGGATCTGAATTTCTGGCAATACCACAGTATCGACAGCCTGCTGATTTTGGGTGGCGGCGTGGGGCTCGCGTTGTTGTTGCTCGGAGTGTTGGTGCGCGGCGCATGTCGGCTGTTGTCGCGTGTGTTGTTCGCGAAGAAGAAAACGCCAGAGAAGCAGAAGCAGAAATAGAGGAAACAACGAAGAGAGGGAGAGTGGGAGAGAGAGCGAGAAAGCAAATCAGCTGATGAGCTGACAGAGAAACCGAAACAGAAATAGAGGAAACAATGAAGAGAGGGAGAGTGGGAGAGAGAGATAGAGAAAGATAGAGAGAGAGAGAGAGAGAGAGAGAGAGAAAGATAGAGAGAGAGAGAGAGAGATAGAGTGAGAGAGAGAGAGAGAGAGAGAGAGAGAACGAATCAGCTGATGACAGAGAAGCCGAAACAGAGGAAGCGATGTCGAGAGGGAGAGTGAGAGAAAGAGAGAGTGGGAAAGAGAGAGAGAACGAATCAGCTGATGAGCTGATTTTTACTAAAACCAATCAAATCCAGTTTGTTTTTTTTTAGTTTTATTTTCGTTGCAAGGACCTTCTTTTGTTGAAGTGGTTTCGAAAAATCTGTTTGAAAAGCAATAGATTTCTTTTTAGTTGGAATGTGTGTAGTCGTTGTTGTCGTTGTTGTTGTTGTTTTTGTTGTTCTTCTCTTTTTGAATTGCTCTCTATTTTTTCATTTTTCAAATTGTTGATATTGTATTTTCATAGGCGTAACCTTGCCTAAAATAAAGCATACCATTCTTTCAAAAAGTGATTAAAGTTCCAAAATACGATACATCAAGGAACATGAAAATAAATTATACTAACAATTTTTTTTTTTTTGTTTTTAAAGCGTTGATAAATTTAAAAAATAGCCAACCCAGAAAAACAAGTGCTGAAGTAACACTATTTTTTCAATAGAAAAAAACGATGAAAAACTTTCGCGCAAGAAAAAAAATTTCCAAACTAGTCTCAAACTACGCCAAAGAATCACAAAAAAAAAAAAAAAAAGATTAAAAAACGACAAACTTGGCAGGTTGTAGAGAAAAAAAACCACTGCGCAGAGCAAAACAAGCGCAGTACAAAGAGTGAAGCGCGTAAAAAGACTTGAACCGCAGAGCACGTGAAGAAGTTGAGAACACGTCTAAAAGAAAGTTTTTCCTTCTTTTCATTTTTCTTTCTGTTTTCCTTCTTCCTCCTCTTGTTTTTCTTCTTCGTCCTCCTTTTCTTCTGCGTCTTCTTCGTCTCCGTCTCGGTCTGCGTGTTTGGAAATTCGTAACTTGGCCAACTTTGCAGCAACTTCGTGGCCACTTCTTTATTTTTGTTACTTTTTGCTGCCTTTTTTTCTTTAAATTTCTTCTCCTTTCTTTTTCTTTTACTTTTCTTCTCTTTCTCTTAACGATTTCTTAATGAAAAATTGCTAAGTTTTCTTTCAGCAAAAGAGGATTTTATCAACAACATCTCGTTGATTTATCGAAATTTATCGATAATACAACACAAATCAACCATTCTACTTTTTACTAATTACTTGTTTTTCTTTTAATAATTTCACTCCAAACTTCGTTCGATTTTTTATACAGAAAATCAAGAAATTGTTTACGACTCTTACCCATTTTCTTGGAATTTATTGGTACGTATTTTTACAATTTTACCGTCTATAGTGAAACTGCTAATTGTTATTCCTTTGGGTAACTCAACCCCGAAACCCCTTCGTACGCCGAAATCAGGGGCATCCTTCACCGTCGAGATTGTTATTTCCGATCTTTTCAAGAACCGATTTGGAACTTTTAAAATTCGTTCCTCTCAGTACCTAATTATATGTTCTTTTGAGAAATAATAATTGATAGTGAGGACAAAACTTATATTCTGGAAGTACATACCTATATTTAATTTTTTTGTGGTATCAAAAGGCTAAGGATTATGAAATAACTCTTTGAAAATATCGAATTTAAACAATAAAAATTTTGACCATATACAAAAAAGGAACCTAAAAATCTTCCTAATATACATATCTAGTCCCAAAGTGACCCATGTAACTGTTTTATTGGCCTTTGTGTTAATTATTTGTTATGTTTACATTTTTTTTTCATTTCACATAATTAAAAATTATTATTTCGGTTATAATTATGAAAAAAGTATTAAAATGCGATAAAACCATCGAATTTTTGAAATTGTATATATGATGTGGTAAAAAGGAAATATGTTACGTACTTAATTCAAATTACGTCATTTTATAGGAGAACACCTTTGAAATTCAATTGTACGTACGTTTATATGGTAAGAGACAATAACAATAAAATAGTAATAACATCAAGAATAATGACGAGCAACAAACGACCATACTAATAGTAACACAGCACAGCAACGAGTACGTACATAAATCTCGCATGTTTACCCGCGTTATTTAGACATAAAATACGCGAAGGTAGAATCTACGAGTACATACATACATACACGATTATTAGAAGTTAACCGAGCAATAAAACGAGCATGTGACAGTGACAACAAAAATCAAGCGGCGAGGTGAATTTATCTTTCTAAAAGCGAGATGGGTATTTTGTACTTTTTCCAGTACTTTTTGGTTTAAAAAGTAACAAAGTACGACCATGAGCTTTGCAGTACCTACCTTTATATTTATGCAAAAAGCACTATAGGTGCTATCAGATTTTTATTCCTTTCTTAAATACTTTATGCCTATATAAACGTGCATATTTGCAACCCTGTAATGTTCTGCTAAATAAATTGTACAACTCTGTGTAAACTTTTTAGTTTAGTGTTACATGAAAAGTGAAAATAAAATACTTGCACTTAAAAAATTATTGTTGTTTGTAATTTATAATTTTAGTACTTTTTGCGCACAAATAAATACCTTTTCTCACAGAATTCAAAACCATTTCGTTGCGACAGCAAATGCATTTCTGCAACCCTGCGACAAACCACTCCGAGCTCTCTGCGAGATAAACCTCTCTCTCTCTCTCTCTCTCTCTCTTTCAAAAAGAAAGTACTAAAAGAGTGAGCAACCTTGCTATCATTTTGCAATTTTAATGCTTGTCATCGCAATAAAAAATTCATGATCGACAAACGCAAAGTGCTTCGAACGTGGTTATATAAGAATGAATTGTGTTTGTGTGTGTGTGAGCGTGTATACTTTATATTTATTACATACAAAAATGCAGTTTATCTCTCGATTAAAATGCGTTCCGTTGCGCAAGCATTGGACATTCTTTAAAACGGCTGCTCATTGATGTCGTGGCTGAAATGAGGACAGCTGAAGCTGTCATACACTCGTACACTGACGTTGCAAGGACCCACTCCTACTCCCACTCACCCTCCACCAGCTTGTTCCTTGTTGGTGTGTTGATGTTGTTGCTGTTGTTGCTGTCGTCGTCGTCGTTGGATCTTTTAATGCTCTTTTTATAACACTTTCCCAGAATCATGTCAAATTTAATAAGTTTGTGATTGCGCTGGTTGATGCGCGTGGCACATCGGCATAAAAAACAACAACAAATCTACTACCACTTTTCTCCTTGTGTTAAAATTAACTGTTAAACACAAGCAAAAAAGGAAGATATGATTTCATTATTATTATTATTATTATTATTATTATTATTATTATTATTAAAGAGACAGCACCGAGTAAATTAAGAATTATTGTACTTCCACCCAAAACAGTAAAAAAATTATTTCCTATTATGAATAAATTTTTATGAAGAAGAAGAGGAAGCTGACGAAATAGGCGAAAACAATACAATATTGTGTAGAAATTTTCTTTTTCATTGGAATTTTTCTTTGACTGAACAAACCTGGCCGCCAAATTTATTCAAAACCACTCTCACGAGTTTCACGATTAACCACAAAACAAACGCCATAGCCAGCATGGTCCCGCCGTACAGTACCGCTATAGTATCCAGACTAAAATACTGCACTAGACTCAAATCCTGCGCCGCAACACGCATATGTGTCGCTCCATTGTGCCGCAGCACATATTCCGTCCAATAGATGGCTTTCTCCATTGGCTCCATGGGCTGATCGTTATAACGTCGCGACATCAGTTCTGCTTGCTTCTTATACTGCGGCTGCGTCAGCAACTCGGATATTTTATGCCTAAATTCATCCTCTGTCAATTGATTGAGGTCCACACTCAACCCATAGCCAGCCGCCTTGGCACGTTCCACATTCAGAAACTGATCGAAGAATATCGGTATACCCAGCACCGGTTTACCGTAATGGATGGCTTCAATGGTGCTGAGGAGACCGCCGTGCGTGATGAACAGCTTAACGCTGGGATGCGCCAAAATATCGGACTGTGGGAACCACTCACTGATGAAGACATTCGCCGGCTTGCCGGGCAGTTCGGGACGCTCGAACTTCCACATGACGCGCTGCTTGAGTCCGGCGAAAGTGCTCAAAATAATTTCCAGTTTCTCTGGCGGTAGGTCTTTGCTGAGCACATTGGAGCCCAGCGAGAAATAGATGACGCCCGCATCACCGGATCCATTGAGGAAGCGTTGCATATTGAGCGGCAACGGCGACTTTCCGGCGGGCAGTCGGCGCTTGATGTGCATTCCTCCCACTTCGATCATGTTCGGCACGTAGGGACGTGCGAAGCTTAGCGCAAAATGCTGATTGAGCAGCACCAGCGAGAAGTTTTGACGTACATCGAGCATGCTGTGGCGCGCTCGCGGGAAGTGCTTACGATAGAGGGCTTCTTGTTCTGGCAGGTGGCAGAGATGCATATGCACGACCTCTAAAGTGTGAACATAAAGATTGTACAACCGCTGAGCAAAAGTCATGCGATCGGTGGCCCCAAGCGTCACGTACGGTATGTAAGAAGTGGGCGAAGTGTTGCCCACCAGATCGTCGATGGGCCGATAAGTGCCAAATGTAGATATGCCGATAAGATGGGCCCCAAAATGTTGCCCAAATCCCACGAGCGCCTCATTGTCCAATGGCTCCATGATGACGGCGTCAAAGTGTTGGTCTTCGGACTGCAGCAACTCTTGTACTTCCCGATTTGCGAGCACATTCTCTGTGACGAACTCGCCAAAGTAACTGAGGTAACTCAACTTTCCCCACAAACTGGTCGCCGATAGGTAATCCCTAATAACACCTGCGCAAAGGACAAAAGTATTTTTGAAAGCGCCTAGAAAAAGCTTGCAGGCTCCTCACCATCGTTTAAGTCACGTATGTTCGCTACCGAGATGTCGCGGAAGTTTTTCACGGGTTGCTTCTGTGGAAAGGCGCTTATCACAGTGACCTCATGACCTCTGTTCGCCAACTCCTTGAAGAATGATTCCGCGAATAAATATTGCGATGGTCCTGGAAACGGAAAAATGCACAATATTTTGGCTGCATCCAGCGGCGAAATCAGTATAAAACCGACGCCGCCCATCAAGCAAACTAAGGCGCAGAGAAAATTTTGCATTACGCAGCTCAACAACAGAAATTCATGAAAGCGACTGATTGCTGCGATAGCGCGAATTGAAGCTATCACTATCACAGCTGATGATATTCCGTGACTGCCTCGGCCACTGCGCTGTCCAGCTTGAATAATACAAAGCCACAAACGATTGCAATCTAAACGCTAATCATTGAATGGATGCCGCCGCTGCTGCTACATACCATTTTCCTAGTCATTGTCAAACGATAATGCAGTATACCCTTAACCCTCATAAGAAACTCTCCTTATGGGTGAAAAATCATCCATACCTTTATTATGGTAAATAACAAATACGAGGTCTGTTCAAAAAGTATCGCGAATTTGGTGTTTTGTCCCCTTCGAAGTAACCCCCATCAGATATTATACACTTGTGCCAACGTTTTTTCCAATCCTCGAAGCACTTCAAAAAATCATTTACAATAATCTTGCTCAGCTCCTCTTTCGATGCCGCCTTTATCTCCTCAATCTTAGCGTAGCGTCGTCCTCTTCAGTTTCGGAAACCAAAAAAAAGTCACAGGGGGCCATATCTGCGGAATACGGTGGCTACGGCATCATTAACACTGTATTTTCTTCTTGTTTTAAATCCATCATGATGGCAGTTCTTTCAATGCTTATTATCCCTTTAAGTTATTGATCCCTTTAAAGGCAACTTAAATAACAAATGGATAAAGTATAAGAGCACGCCAAAATTTCAATAAAATACAGCAAGCTTTTTTCGAAATCGGGACGAAGATTCTACCGAGCGTCGCTGTAGGATTAAAGCTAAAAAGACTATAAAAGCTATAAAAAAGACATATGTCTTTTGTGTAAAAAGACTATAAAAGCTATAAAAAAGACATATGTCTTTTGTGTAAATTGAAGAGCTTGTTTCCGGCACATTTAATAACTTCTTAAGTCGACCTTAGGTTTTCTTTACTTATCAAAATAATATTTGGAAATTTCTTTTGATTTAATTTTCAAAATAACTGCTTATACTTTTTCTTAAAATTATATTCACCCTTAAAATTACAATATTAATTACAAGATTAATAGAAATAAAAGTGGATTGAATTTAAAATTTGCAATTTTTTTTTATTTTTATTTACCGATTTATAGATTTTTTTCACACCCAAATAAATAAAATTTATCAAAATTTCCAATGGCGCCAACAAAAGTATTTAGTTAATACAAAATTGTCATGTATTTACTTAATTAAACGATCACGTAATTTTTTCATTGCTAAGTGAATAGCAAATTGACTGACTGACGAACAAATTGTCCGAGTAGAATCAAAGATGTGCTTGTTATCGTAGATGAGATGATGTACTTTTGCACGCGAATAAATTATTTTCTTCCATTAAAATAAATCGATCATCATTGCGCAGCAATATTTTAATGATATAATGAATCTTAAATGAATGCAGCAATATGAACTTTTCACATTTCCGTATACTTCACTCTATCAATTGCTCTCTTTTGTATTTAGAATAAATTTATATTAGCTTTGAAATACTCTCAGTAATAAATTTTGTTATTACGTGTTATCGTGGGTCATCTGACCCATGCCCCATGCCCCATGCCCCATCTGAGTACCAAACGCGTTCAGCGCTGTTCAGCGCGTTCATTTGGGAAATGGAAGGGCATAACGACCTTAATCCCTTCGGTAACAGAGCAAAGAATGTAAAATTAATACAATAGAACAGAACACAGCCCAAAATTACTATAATATTTTATGATTCAAAAGTGGTACATAAAAAGTCTCCCGCTAAATAGAAGATGAAGGATTGTGTGGGAATTATTATATTCTAACTTAATTTTAAATTGTAGGTACAGACATTGTGCTAGACAGAATAGATGTTAATAATATATGAATTTATATCAGGCTTAGACACAAACATATTTTGCGCATCGATTTTTTAAAAATTATGTCCTCAAAGATATGTGAGCAATTTTTTTACCTTTGAATAAATATCCGGAAAAAAAAAATTTTTATATATTTTTTAATATAAAGTTTAGGATTATTTTCTTATAAGACGTATTTACCCGGGTACATACAGAGCGTTTTAGTTATGAAATGAACCGAACGTGTGAGGGATAAGACCAAGCGAACACGCGAACGAAGTTGCGGGCAACAGCTAGATAATAATAAAAGATTAAAATAAGATTAACCAAACTTATCTGATGCATATAAAATCATCTTATAGAGATGATAAGATAACTTTTGTACTGGAAAATTGTATGCGTTTGCTTTTTTTGTTCGTTTTTTAATCTAAAATCTAAATTTTATTGTACTTAAGTTAATACTATACAATTGTAATAAAATTTAGATCGTCAAATCTAAGAAAGAAGACTACAGCAATAAATGGTCTTAAGACCATTGTCAAGTTGAGGAACCTTTATGAAGATATAAAATTATTTTGCGGATCTGTGGTTTACAAACATTAGAATATTCACAGTCTAGGTAGTACCAAAGAATATAGAATTATATAGAAGGCGCGTCTGAGCCCAAAAAATTTAAATTTCTGCTTGTGGTTTTCTCTATGCGTGAGGTAATCAGCTAAGCGGTTAGAGAATAGTGGCTTTTCTCATATTTCACACCTAACATACCTCTCTCATTCCAAATAGTGAGAGTGCATAGAAACAACAACAAAGTGTGTATACATCAGGGATGCCAATTCTTGGGAAATTCCCCGATTCGTGGGGAACTTTCGTATCGGTGGGAAATCGGAGAATGGTCTGTTTTTATTGGGGAATATGAAATTCAGAAATATACAAAATGTTGTTCGGATAAAAATCTTTTACATGAGCTTTTAAAATAATGGTGTCATTATCTACAACCCTGTTTATAAAACAATTCATCGAAAGCAATTCATCACGAGCATTTCATGAATCAGCCGGGTACCGAAACTGAATATTATATGAAATATTGTATTTTCGTTACGAAAAACGTGCCTTTCTTTTATAACTATATAAAATATTATATGTATTATCTTTATTTGAATTTTTGTTCCTATTACAGTTATACAATATACATATGTATATTATTACTTTTTTACGTTATTTTACCTTACATTTTCAATAAAACAATAGACAAAACTAATTGGCACTAGTGGAGAATTGTTTACAAAATTGGAAAATTTTAGTGAAAGTTCGGGGATACAATAAAAATACAGTATTTGACATAAAAAAATACATATGTATATTCAAAAAAAGTGTCAAGAAACGTTGAATAATTTTCGTAAAAACTTTTTGATTCGTTGTAAAAACGTTTCATATAAAAAAAATTTTATTCGATACTATGTTTATTTTTTTTTATATTATATATTTTTCTTATACATATTTGATTTAATTTTGTTGACTTTGAATTTTATTTAATTTAATTTTGTTAGTGTTGTCAAGTTTGTTAAAGTTTTCATTGCTTTTGTTATATTTCAAAGCAAATAAACACTCTCTTTCTGAAGAACGCAAAAAGAACCAAAGAGTGCGCTCATCAAGCTGATTGGCTGAATGCCTCTCTCTTGAAATTAGCATACACTGAGAAAAAGAACAAATATTTTCAACAACAAATATTTTTATATTACGTATTCTTTGGTAGTAATCTATTATACAATGTTATAAAAGTAATAAAATTTTGATAAATATTCTATGTTTACGAAACCCTTTAGAACGTTTTGTGGAACCCTTAGGCTCCGAGGAATACCATTTGAAGACCACTGGTCTATAGGAACAACCAAATTTCGATGATCACTCTGCTAATTGACTTTTTTTCTATAGAGCTCCTTTTGCTGACTTTCAAGCGTTCGCCTCCCCGACAACAAAAACATATATAATCCTCGCCCTGCGACGCCGATCAACACGAGCACTAGCAGGAAGAGTGCTATCATCAGGGCAAAAACATCCAATCCGAAATACTGCAGAATATTCAACTTCATGCCGGCACAACGTAAGTGATGCGCCCCATTATGACGCAACACATACTCCACCCAGAAAATGGCCGTTTGCAGCGCTGTAAGCGGCTTGTCGTGATAACGTCGCGATATAGCTTGAGCTGTCTGTGCGTAGCTCGTATTCGACAGCAGCTCCCGGATGACCGCCCGCAGCCGTGACTCGCTCAAGTCGTTGTAGTCCAGCGTCAGACCCAATCCCATACTCTTGGAGCGTTTCATATTCATGCGTTGATCGCCGAACATGGGAATGCCCAGTACGGGCTTGCCGCGTGCCATCGACTCCGTGGTGCTCAGCAGGCCTCCGTGAGTGATGAACAGTTTGACATTGGGATGGGCGAGGATGTCCGCTTGCGGAAACCAAGAACGCACTAATACATTGGTAGAGGCCAAATGGGACAAATTCGGTGCGTCGAATTTCCAAAGAACACGTTGCGGTAACGAGCGAAGACAGTCGATGATGGCGCTCAGTTTCTCGGGCGACATATTCTCGCTCTTGATATTCGAGCCGAGCGAGAAGTAGATGGCACCCTCCGCCGCACCATCCAAGAACGTTTGCAGTTCAGCGGAGAGCGGCCGGCCGTGGGGGCTCACCTGCATGCCGCCCACCTCCACCATGTTGGGCAAATATGGCTGTACCGCCCCCAGCGACGAATGCTGGTTAACCAAAACCAGGGAAAAGTTGCGGCGTACGTCTTCCAAGGTCTGACCCGTATGGGCGAAATGCTGCATATAGATTTCGTGCAGGGCCGGCAGGTAACGGAACTTGTAGAAGTAGTATTCCGCAAAGTAGGTATAAAAATTATTCACACGCTCCAAGAATGTCATCTCTTCGCTGGTGCTCAGCAAGTAGTGCGGCATGTAAGACGGCAGCATCGGCGCTCCGGTTAATTCCATGCTCCAAAGGCTTTGTCCGAACGGCGCCACACCAATGGCGGCTGCTCGAAAATGCGCCGCAAACCCAAACAATGCCTCATCGACGCACACATCGACAATTAACAGATCGAAGGTCTCTGTAGGGTCGGCCAGAAGCTTCTTTATCTCTGGCTGCTGCAGTACGGAACGGGACATTCCGGTACCCATCATAAATATAAAATCAAACGATTCCCAGAGGGACATGTCATGCATATCCTGATTATTTTGTACTTTATCTAAACAACAGAAACAGGGTATATGTAGAGAGAATTATAGCCTCTTCGTTTGCTTACGAGAAATCTCTTTACCCAGAAACTCTTTATAATCTTGCAGTACTACGATATCACGAAAATTCTTCAACGGCTTCTTCTGCGGATAAGGAGTAATGGATGTAACCTCGTGGCCCCTTCGGGCCAATTCCTGAAGCAATGGTGTCACCAGTATATAATGCGACGGACTTTGTGTTGGAAAAACAGCCAATATCTTCGCTGCATCTAATTGAGTAAAACTAAGACATAGCACAAGAATGTAAAAGAATGAAATCCGTAGAAGCATTTCACGTTTATAAACTAAAATCCTGGACGAAGTAAGACCTTAGAAAACACTGCAACTAATAAAGAAAATAGTTTTCATCACGATCTTTTATACGGAAATGTTTTACTCAACAATAGTCTCTCTCCAAAATGCAACTCAGGCTTAACTTGCAAATTTTTATCATTATTACAAGTTCTGATAAATACTTGCATTCGCCTCCTCATTCTTTTTGCTGTAATGTTGATTTTATATATCGTATATAGGTATACTCGTTGGGTATACTCGTAAGGAGATTAATTACAACGTTGTAAAATTAACTTCACAACAAAAACATTACGTTGTGAAGCTTATTTTACAACACTGTAATTAATTTACTTACAAGTATACCCAACGACTATACCAGGCCACAGTCTGGCAGTTCTCAGTTAACAACTGAGTTACCGGAATGGGAATAATTATTGGTTCAGTCAAGACAAATAGAACAGATCAGGTCAGAGGTGGGCAAACTTTTTTGAGAGCGGGCCAAAAGCCCCAAAAAAAAAGAGCTCAGCATATTAAAAGAGCTCAGTTTTCAGAACGAAAAAAGACACTGAAGTTGGCACATCGCCGAAACCGGTTTGTCTCCAAACCAAAATTGACAGGGGATGACGGAAATTCGTTCCAATACTCATTGTATAAATGAACTTGAAAAAAAAGTTTATACGCGATGTATAAATTTTTTTTTTAATTTGTGACGGTTGGCCCGCAGGCCGCAGTTTGCCCATCTCTAGATTAGATAATAACCTCTCACCCATAGACAGGCACAGGTTTTCAGATAAGAATGAGCTCTACCGTACTGAGAGATACAGAATGGTAATTAGTTTACTAAACGGTAAAGGCTTACCTTTTTATCATTTGACCTTATGTAATTAATAATGCCCATATGTATTTATCAAATCGGGCTGAAAGAAACGAATATTTTTAAAAGGTTGCCCCTCAGGCGTAAGCGCCCTTCTTCCTTCATCCTTATAGTAAAATTGAATAATACTTACTATCGACCATAATGGCATCAAGGAAAATGCCCCGACGGTAGCAATCAATTATTTATCATTAATGAAATAAAATTATGTACTTATCTGACTAATTTTTGTGTGTTTCAGGACGCCTAAATATCATTTATATGTATGTACTACATATTTTTGAGCCGTTTATTTCAAGAGGGGCTCAAGTCCACTTCATGAAAAAATCGAGTTAATGATGAGAAAATGTTTATACTGGTACGATCTTATTTTCATATAATTTGGAGACCAATCTCTTAAAAATCTTTATGACTTACTCAAAAATAAATGCGTCTAAAAAACAAAATGGAAAATGTTGATTTGGCCCTCTTTCAAAATAAACGACCCGTTTATATAATTGCAAAATAGTTGATGAGGACATTTTCAATTTATTCTCAACAACTTTGCTGCACTATATTTATTTCCTTTGAATACGTATAAGTCTTTTGTTTATTTCTTTATTTATGTCTTTATTTATGAAAAGATTTTCGTATAAAAATATTAAATTATATCTTTAAAAGAAAGCACATACATACGTCACTAAAGATGACGAATCACCGAAACCGTTTCGTATCCAAACCCAATTTAACGAAGAATAATGGAAATTTATCTTTCCATTACATTTTCTGAACTTTCTCATTTTACTGAATTTTTTTTCTTTTAAGCTTAAAGCCAATAAATTTAAATCCACTTATGTACAAAACTGAAATCGATTATAATTACTTTTTTTTTTAATTTTTTATTAAATTTATGTTGATTTTTGCATGAGCATTTGTTTTATTTCTTACCATACATTAAATTATAGAATGTCAATTGATTTTATTTTATATAATTATAATAATGAAATACGTATAAAATATACATATACTCGTATATATGTATACGCGTATATTAATTAATTTAAATTTCCAATAGAAAAAGTATTTTTATAAGATTATAATATTATTATATAAATAATATAGATTATATAAAAAATACAATAATTCATTTTTTTTATATTTGAAGAAAAATTAGGCATGAAAAACATTTACACTTTTCATTCTAAAAAATTTCTATAATGCATAACAATAACTTATAGCATTTTACAATATAATGCCTATGGTCGCAGCTACGATACTCGTTCATGGCTCGCTTAGAGTTTAAATAATTTTTATAAAAATAAATTTTATGCGTTCACTAAACAAATACGATGGTAATTGTAAATTTTTGTCTGGCTGCAGGAAGTGCTTACATACAGATCAATGCACACACACACACACTCACATACATATATGTAGTTACGCGTGGGTCCTGTCGTATGGCAAGAATATCCATAAGGCTATACCGCGAGCACACTTTGTATATAATAAAATAATTTTTGTTGTTATTGTTTTTGCTTGACTTGTTTGTTTGTTTGTTGTTTTTATGTTGTCGTTGTTGTCGTTGTTGCTTTTTCCTTGTTGTTATTGCTTGAAACATTTGCTGTGGATAAATAAATAAACTCCTGTTAACGTTCAGATTAGGTTATTATTATTATTTGTTGTTGTTGTTGGTGAGCATTTTGCGCAATGTGTTTTGTTTCCGCTATGAATTTTATTTCCTTTCCTTTCCTTTTCTTTTCCTTTACAACACCGAGAATCTTCATCTAAATCCGTTTGTCGGTTCGGCTGAACAATAACTTAAAAGCTAATTTTTTTATGTATTGTAGAATTTTTATGATAGGTTCAAAATTATAATGAAATTTAAGATATAACATACAAGTACACTCAACACAGCATACTCATAAATACTCATAAATATTACTCATAAACACAGCAGTCATACTCATAAATATGTATATGTACGTCATACCCTGAGATAGTAAAATTGTAGAATTTCATTGGATTTGATTAAAATTTTACAATGAATAGCAATGGATTTATATAAAAAAATTATTTTTTCTCATTTTTTTCTTTGTCACAATTTTCATGGTTTGCAAAGCATTCAAAAAACTAACTGGGCTGGAGGCAAATTATATGACATTATTATCAGACTAATTTTCTAATTCCGTTGATTGCGTTTCAGCAAGTGTAGCTACTCGAGTGTACGCAAATGTACCATTCACAATTTTTTTCAAAAAATTAGGAAACAATATATTAAATGCTAATTTTGTTTTTACAATCATGAGAGTACATGAAAAAAAAAATTTCATTAGTATTTATTTGCTGAAATTTAACGAACCAAAAAAAACAGAAATATCTATCCATATTTTTCGTACGGAAGAATATTTTTGACCTTTTCTTAATAATCGAATATGAATGAAGTAATAAAATCAGTTAATATCACATAAAAGTTTTTGCAACATGTATTTGTCTTTGTCTACAAAAAAAAAAAAAAACGAATCCTGTCCTGAAACAAATCCTCAAGGCACTAATAAGATCTTTCATGGCTTCATGAAATCCCAGTAAGAGAAACAAGACGACATTAATAAGAGTTTGCTAAACGTATCAGAGTAAGAGAGAGTTAAAGACAGATACATATACAGTTCCACAAATTCTCCATAAGAGGCATAAAACGAAGAAAACCCAAAGACCCAAAAAAGAAGAAAAAACGAATGGCAAAACTTTTTAACTGCATAAAAATTATGACCACAAAGAATATGAGTTTTATGAGTTTCAGAAAAGTAAAATCTTATTTGATTAACATTTCCGCCACAAGAAGAAGAAAAACGAGTGATAGAAAGGGGGACAATAATAGAGTGGGAAGAGTTGATGGGAGAGGAAGGGTAAGGGGGTGGGGGGGAGGGTGAGAGTATGTACTGAATACGCTGGCTGCCATAGAAGAAGAGGAAACAGAAAACAGAAATTGAATTAATAAAGTGATTCGCTCATAAAACTTATACCAAAAAAGAATATGTTTTTTAAGGCCCATTATTATAGGATGACCTTTTTCCTTTCCTTTTCTTTTCTAATTTATTATCGCTTCAACTTCATTGTATAACATGATAAAATATAACAAACAATATGTTTGCAGAATTATAAAAAAAAAGAGACACGAAAGAATTAATGAATTTCATTCCTTTAATCACTTTGAGGATGTTCAGGAAGTGCACCGAAGAGAGGGACGACTTTGCAACTTTAAGAGTAAAAACATTGATAACTGATAAATAAATTTCCAAAATATTTTTCACAAAATCCAACTTTTAGGAATCCAGAAAAGTTGTTTATAACATTTCAAATGTCAATTCTTACTGAACATGTTTTATTGTTTCTCCCTGCACACATTTCTTCATTTCTTTTCCATAAAATAACAAAACATTCAGATCCATCATCATTCACTGCTGACCACTTTAATTGATTCAAACGCCAAACAGTCTGCTGACCAACAGACATGACACGCATAATGATAAGCCTCTACCAAACCAAAGTTTAATTTGTCTTTCTTTAAAGTCAAACACTCAACTTTCTATGATTTTTAGCAATTTTCAATTCACCTCGAGGGAAATGGGGATGTAGCTCAGATGGTAGAGCGCTCGCTTAGCATGTGAGAGGTACGGGGATCGATGCCCCGCATCTCCAAAAAAACTTTTTTTCCTAATGGCCCCACTCTTTTATAGTCTCAATTTTTTATATACATACATTGTCTTACAACCTCTTCCAACCATCATTATTTTGATAAAATTTCTGTTAGAAGTTCTATTCTATGACTGACTATCTAGACCACTAACTTTTTGGTCTAATTTGGTCTAAAACAGGAATAAGGAAGGCCAAGGTACGGTTGATATTCATAACTTTTCTAAGGTTACACCAAATGTTTGATTTACTTTCTTTCTTCGTAAACTTGAATTTTTCTCCCAAATAAACATCCTGATGACGTATAACTTAACTTTTTCTTATATGACTAAGAAAGTCATACTTTTTTTGCTATTTACTGCTACTCACTACTATATTTACTAATATTTTAATTAATTAAAAAACTGTCACAAAAATCCCATAAAATATAAATATTTCGAATTTATATATTTTCTGTTACTTAACCTTGTTTCTTATTATCATTTCTTTTAGTCTAAATAATAAAAAAAATTCATTCAAATTATTTGATAATCAAATACGTTTTTATTGCACAAATACTCGCACATTATGAAGAACGTTCTGATGATACTCATAAAAATCAAGTGCTATTTTAAATAGTACTTTTGCTGTTATTGTTGCTGTATCGTGTTATCACACACGCTGCCCCTGGTATTTAATTTGTAGACTGCCGCACGTTATCAACACCTTGCCTTCACCTCGCCTTCACCTTTTTGCTCTACACTTTTCTCCTCGACCTTCCATTATAATCTTTTAACGCCTCTTTCGTCATGTTAACAGTCACAATGTGATAACATTTATTTAACCCTCCAAAAACCGTGTTGACAAAACCATTTAATTCGTTTTTAAGGGCTGTTGCTTTTTTTGTTTTAAGCTATTTAATCTTTATTGCTTCTATTATATACCCTTTTACGATTTCATTTTCGGTTGAAATGAATTGTCTGAGTTTTATTAACTGATTAATTTCGAAATAAAGAAAGTTTTGTGTCAGGAATGTTTTATGTACATTGAAACTGGCGCACAAGTCTCGTTAGAAAGATGAGCTGAATCACAACCGCACGATTCAATTTAAATATTTTAATTAAATAGTCTAATTTTTAATATATTATATAAAAGAAAAATAATGAATTAATTGGAGTTTTTCGAGCTAAAAATAAAAAATTAAAAAAAAACAAACTTTTAAATAAAAACCGAATCCGATTTCTCAGAATTTCGTCGTTATAAGCTTTGAGGTCTTCGCGATATCGTAACCACAATGCCCGAAAAGCACGTAATAGATAAGATAACCTTAAAAACTATTATCTGCTATAACCTAAGAGTTATTGTTTCCCCAAAAATTTATATCTAATCGTTTTTAATAGTAATCCAAGTCTTTCCGGGAAGTTTTCGGGCACAAATTATTTAGTTTGGCATTAGGTAAAGGCTCAAGAAGCAAATTGCGAAAAACCAAATTTTCACTGGATCTTCAGGTTCTCAGAATTGAAACCTTGAATTGAATTGATGAATTGAAACCTTAAGTCAAAATTAAAAAATTCAAAATAGCGAATACAAAAACCTTTGGTGGAATAAATATGGCGGTTTGAATATGAAATTTATATTCAGTCAATTGTATTACAATTTTTGGATTCAGAAATTCGGGTGTCAAGGGTTATGGTGTCCTACAATTACTTCGTCATTGAGTGGACTCAATACGGTTTTAATCGAATTCAGCCATAAAATATTAAAAATATATCAGTTATTTTTTGTCTTCGTGTTCCTTTATTTTTATAATATTTAAAAATACTCAAATTAACGGTATTTGATAGACCGTTCCAGAACTAAGTTAGAAAAATAATGACAGCAAGAAAATTATCTTTAATAATACCAAATATTCGAGAAAATCTCTTTTTTTTCTGAGAAAAAAATTTTAGTTAAGCTTCAGCTATCAGCATAAAAATTGCAGCAACGCCGCCAACAACAAAAACATAATAATAATTGGAAGAAGAACAACCATAACGTCAAGCAAAAATTCAAGGTAACAAAGTAAGATTATTACGATTACGGTCCACCGTAACAGATGGTCCGAAAATACGAAATTTGTACGATGTACCAAGTAGTTGTTATTACACTTAAAAAAATGCGTTATGTTAAGAATAATTCATTTCAAAAAATTAAAAATGTACAATATACGATACTTGTATAAAAAGGCCGCAACTTTTTGCATAATTTTATATAAGAATTATAAAAAAATATACATATGCCTAACATCTCATTTTGAATATCCTCCGTTGGATGAATTTTTCAGCACAGTGTAGACGAAATAATGCCCTCCGAATGGTACCAGTAAAAGCCAGAGTGTGCAAGCAATGAGAATTATCGCTTGAGGTGACTGAAAATTTATTTTCCTTTAATTACACTGAAATGAAAAGAAGAGGAAGAAGACGAGGCAGGCGAATAAAACGAAGCAGAATAACAGAATCAGAAGAATTTCCCAAACTGTAACCAAAATTGCTTGCTATGGCAAATTTTTGAGCTGTGGCAACAGCCGCATCCGAACAAAACCAACAACAATTTAAAGTCGTAAAGAATGCGTTCTACACTAAAGAATATATTATGAATATAATATAAATTTAGTAATATAAAATAAAGTTCTAAATTAAAAATTGCTCTAAATTTTTTTAAAAGGGACTTATTTTAAAAATAATAAAGCAAATCATTTTTCAAGTTATCTTTCTGTAAAAAATTTACTCGTACTATATTTGATCTGTTCTATAATTATTTTGGTTTTTACGATTTATTTATCATTAAAAGAGTCTCATACCAACTTGTATGAGCTTACAAGTCCCACGGCAAAGTTACTACGCCGAAACGAAGTGTTACTCCGACAAAAGTCAAAGCAAATGGGTCACATCGACCGTTTTTGGGACGCCTGAAGAGTAACCTAGAAACACAACAGACCGAATTACATTCGACAGTCGACAAGTCGGCAGGTCGGGCAGATAAGTTAAGCAACCTAGAAAAAGGCATAATCAGTGAAGCATGTATGCCAAACAGTAAAGAAGAGGACAGTAAAAAGATTGCCAACATAATGAAGAATATCATCATAATATAAAGGGTTATCCATTTCGAGTTACGCAAAGTAAAGCCCTGCCGTTTGACAGCTGTCAAATGTCAGTGTCACTCGAACTAGCATTTGTTTAGCTAAAGGTTTGCCATTTTACAATGTGTATCGTTTTATCATCGAACAACGCGCGTTAACTTTGTTAAAGCATTCTACACGAGTCTGCTGTGGCCGCATTTCGAGCTTTACGCTAAGAAATTATAGAATTTTTTAAATATAATATATTTTTTAATTATAAAAAATTGTAATTATAAAAAATTTTAAAAAATAACAAAAATTACATTACAACTGAATAACTCAATAAAATTAAAAACAGATAAAAATGTAAATAATGCTAAATCTTACGTTATTTAAATTTTTATCTATTTTTAGTTACATATTATTTACAATTAAGAATTATTTACATTTAAATATATTTTACCGAATTTTAATTGAAATTATTTTGTCTTTTCAGTTCTTAATTCATTGATTTAAAACTAACAAAATTTTAAAAATTGAGCCATTGATTGTTATATAGTAACAAGTCCAGTTCATAAAAAAAATCATTTAATGATGAAAAAACTTTTATTCGTGTATGAATTTCTTATTTTTATTCGAGTAAGAGTTCAATCTTTTCAAAATCTTCATGATTTATAGTTCAGTCTTTTCAAAATTGCTGCTTATCACCCAAAAAAAAAGGTGCTTAAAACTGGAGGTACATACATTCGGTGTAGCCTCACTTTCAAACCCAATGGCGAAAGTATTGCAGCAATGTATCTTTCCTCTCTCTTGCCAGATTCAACCGAGACTCAATACTCGAACGAAAGCAAAGGATAAGAAAAAGAAGAAGATACAATTATAGTGTGTTTATAATTGAAATAATGAAATATAAATCAAAAGATTTAGAAAAACAATTTTAAATTTCCTCTTCTCTACTAGTCTCACGCTACGAAAAAGAGCAAGTGTGGGAGAGAAAGAGAAAGAGACTTGGGTGGAGGGATAAGAAATGTTTGAAGGACGTTTTAGGGAGACAGAAAATTTGTTTCTTTTATTTTTTTACTTTTAAATTATTAATTAAAAGATAAATACAAGCGTTTTTCCTCGACTGCAGCGGCGGAGACGCAACACTTTGAGCTCGAGCCCAACTTTCACGACCGAAGACTAAATTTTGCCTAAATGCAATGTTTTTTATTATTATTCTCTAACTTGTTTCTTTTTAATTAGTTTCTTTTTAATTCAATTTGTTTTATTTTCTTCCGTTCATTTTTTTTAAAAGAAAAATTCAATTTAATGGAAATCGGTTCGAACGGTGCTAAATGGATTTTAATTTACATTTTTTTAAATATTAATAAGAACATATTTAAAAAAATGTAAATTAAAATCCATTGAAATTTATTAGCAATTATTTTAATTAAGCTTAGAAGGTTTTTATTTAATAATTTAATTGCAACAATTAACAAAAAAAAAAAAATTTTAAATAAATTAAAAAATTCATTTATAAAAATAAAGTAAAATATGTTAATTTTATAACAGACCAACATATTTGACACGAGAATTTGAATTTGTGTCAATTCAATATCAGAATATTAATATCAAAAATAGTCGCATTGACGCAATTCTTACCCAAATTCACGCAATTAAAAAAGCTTTAGTTTTATTAATTAAAGAACTTCTAAAAATTGTTTTATGATTCAAATCATTTCAGACATTTATTTCATGAAAGCAATGACTTCAATTCAGCCCTCAAATTATATTAACGAATTTGATGTTTTTTCTTGATTATTTCGCTTAAATTTCAAACTTGGAACCAAGCTCTCCTTTTTTGTACAGAAAAAAACACAGAGTCCTGTCATTTTAAAGTAAAAACCAGCCATATTTTACAAAATTAAAGTAAAAGTAAAATCATTGACATTGACATTGGACAGTTTTATAGAAAATTCCATTCCAGAAATGCTTCGAAGAAAAGGTTTTTACTAAACTTTTACTAAAACCTCTAAAGAAAGAGGTCATGGAGGTGACGGTGTCGAGAAGGGTGGTAGGATAGCAGGGAAAGGAAAGAAAGGATCGGTAATAGATCGTTCATTTACAATATAGGATATAAGTACTGCATTTTTCCTTATCATATCCTTTAACAAGGAAAAAAGAGGTCATTCGCACTCATTAAAAACTTATTGATTGAAAGTCCGGTCCGGTCTATGCTTCTATAGCTAGAGTATAGCACAATCACAGAAAAATCAAATAAGTCATAACAGCATCAAAGACCAAAGACCAAAGACCAAAACCGACATCACTGTTATGCTGCAAAGGTAAGAATACTCGTAGTATGCATGCTTGAGCAGAACACAGCTCACGAACATGACATTAACCCACTTAGCAACCACCCACTTGCTCGGATGCAATAAGAATTACTCCAAAATATCCACAAAATTCGAGCTATCATTAGTGTATCAAACACGTTTGACACATACAATAACTGTGCTTCTTCTTCTTCTTCGTCCTCTCAACAAAATCGACGATATTGTGGAATATTAACGGAGACGGAGACGGAGAAAAACTCAGGAGTTGAGAAATAGAGAAGGAAAAGCACGTTTATAAAATCTTCAATAAAGAATGCAGCAATATCCTATGAAACATAACTATCAGATGCAGGAGAGAGAGAGAGAGAGAGTAAGTGAGTGTTGAAAATAAAGCGGTTAGGAGAGCGAAGGAGACAAGGAGATAGTAATAATAAAGTTATGTGTGACATGTTTCTTAGCAAGCGATCTACCTGACTTGTGCTTTTAGTCTCGTGGTCTACATGCTACTCTGGAAAACATGTGAGATATTTTCTGTTCTTCTTCCCTTACACCCATCCCCCCTCCCCCTCCCCATTCTCTCACCCCCTTCAACCCTGCGACCACGTTTGCCAATACCCTGCACTCCCTTAAGAAGGCATTTTGTGTGGATGCTGTTTCCATGTCGTGTGTCATGTTAGCTTGTAAGTTGCACAAATTCCGTATTTCATGACATAGTGGATGGGAAGCAAAAAAAAAATTCCATGTTACTGCGACCCACTTTTCCCTTAAAGTAAGTTACCCTGCGCTCCCAAGACCCTCCATAACAAGCACTCTGTTCAAAGAACAAAAATCAGACTTTAAAATTTTGCCGACGACTTCCAAAAAAAAAAATTCAATTTATTTAGCAATTTTTCTATTGTAAACTTTTTTATTTGATACCGGTTTTTTTTTCTCTTTTATATTATTCTTTTGGCGTTGCCGGCAGCTGGTGTCTTCATCATCCCAAGACATATCGTATATAAATAGCCCATCATACGAATTTGTATAACTTAGTACAAATAAAATAATCAAGTTTTATACTCTTCCATTAGCAAAATATATATGTACATATAATGGTTAAAATTTGTTTAACCTCAAAATTTTGCATAAAATACTCGATAAAGTCATCAGATATCGATTATAAATAGAATTTTTCTCAGTTTTCAATAGTTTTTGGTTTTGGTACCTCTTTTTGAAAGGAAAAAAACCTTTCTTTATTAACCTAAATAAGAGTAAAACATTATTTTTCGCTGTGTCTTTTGAAGTTTCGTTATATCAATACGAATTTCTTTCGGTTTTGGTTTCTTGTTTATGAAATCGATTGCACAAATTTTGTTGTCCGGATAATTTGCACTTTTAACTTTAGATACGTAGTATATTGTCATATAACTTTTTTATATATGCTGAGGCATCCGATGTCCACAAAACTTGTACTTTTACACTCCAAATTTTAAAATTATGTACATATTTGAAACGCATGTTTCATTCATAAGCCGGACACTACAGAATCCAAATTCCACATTTTCAACACAGTGCACCGCTGGACTGTGTGTTTCGTGCACCAGCAAGAACACACTTTTTGAGGGAGATAAACTTTTACTGTCCCATCTAGCTCTTCAGTAGAAATTCGGAATGTGGGTAAGTGTGTAAGTCGTGATGACAATGTCGAAGCCAAGTGTCGCTGTACCAACACTTTAACCCTGATGTCACTTGAATTTACATATGGATTAGTAGAAATATCTGAACTGAGTAAAGCTAGCGCACTTGCATCTAAGTATTTGTTACAGTTATTTTACAAGCAACGCTGTGCATTTATTTAACCTATCTTTGGCATTGTTTTTATGCATTTATGTATATGTTTTCTACATTTTTGTTTTAAGATATATGTATGTATGTATGTTATGTACATATTTTCTCTTCTTTTTGTTTTTTTCTTGTTAAATGATATGAATATAAAATGTACAACAAAATTGCTATAAAAACTCTTTCTATGCAAAACATATCCTCACTAAGTTATACTTAAACACTACGGTTATTTTTCTTAATACCCTCCCGCACCTTCGCCCTTATGCTCCTTGCTCCATGCTCCCTTTCTTCAAACTGCTTAAAACCTAAACCTAAACACGTACAAGACAAAATCGTGTAACAGTCAGTCAGTCAGTTAGACGAAGTTATACTGAATGCGCCAACAGAAACGGAAACACCGGATGTGTTCTTGAGTGATGTAAATATGGTGGGGGGGAGGGGGTGGGTGTGTGTGGTCAGAGGATGAGAAGTTCGGAGGGAGGTTACGAAAAGAAGACTCCAAGAAAATGAATAAAACTCAACATATGGCGTTAAAGATGCGGACGTGCAAGGAATTCTTGAACTTTTGACTTTAATGTTCTGAACCAACTGCCACCGCCGCCGACCTCCGCTCACCCTTTTACCTGTCTTTTGCCTTTTCCGCTGCCGCACTACTATTGCGTCCACTATGTACAATAATTTTGCAAATAGTATGTTTCTCTCGCTCCTCTTACTGCCCCCCCGTTGTTCATATGCGGAAAAACGATATTAAATTCGCAGTTAGAACCATCTGACTAAGTGGTACCAGACTTAAGAAACGTGATTTAGGATTCACGCATAAAATAAAATTACTGATTTCTCTGGCTTTTGCGTTCGATGAAGTTGTGTACTAAAAAAAGACAAGCAATAAACTTCCTTGAAAAACTGGATCTTCAGTCTTCTTCCTTCGGTATTAAAGTTTTATTAATTACAAATAAAAAACCACTAAAAAATATAACCTTTCTCCACGACTCAAAGGTTAAGTATAAAGTTTGAAACTTTTTAGGTTTAAAATTTAGTACATAATAAAGAAAGAAAAAAATGGAAAAGTTAACCTAATTGTTGATTTTGTTTCTTCTATAAGTAACCCCAAAAGTTCGTTCATATCCTAAAACAACCACTTAATTCAAGAGAACCAATACATAAACCAATATTTAAGCAACATCCACCAAGTTTAAGCCCAATTAAAGGCATTAACGGCAGGACACCAGATCCGTGGGTTCAGTAGAAGTTTACATTATGTTATTCATTAAAATGATGAAAACATCTCTCTCGTTATAGAGAAAGAACGATTTTCTCTAGCCTACCAAGGACGTACTCTACCCACCTGAGGATAATATTCTGTTCGGTTAACTTGTTACTGTTTGAACAACAACAACAACAGTCAACAACAACGACAAAATTAAGGACTTTACCTTACCCTTAAAGTTAAGTTTCTTTAATCATTTTGTCTCCAACCAGTTTTCTTCCATGATTTCTTAGAACAACACGAAGAAGTAAAAGAAAGGAAATGAAAACAAAAACAAAAACAAAAGCCTTGAACTTAAGGCACGGATATGAGACAACAAAGCAAAAGCTGATGAAGATGATGTTAATGGATCAAAAAAAAAAAAAAATGGTTGTGTTGGAAGACAAGAGCTAATTAAAGTTTTCATCAAGACACAATAAACAATGGCATGGCTAATAGTAGAAAAAGAAAAGCTACTACAAGTGGTTAAAAGCAACAACAAAAGGCAAATGAAAGTAAAAAACAGCACCAACAACAACAACAACAACAACAACAACAACAAACATTAAACCAGATTCATGAGACTCATTCAACTGGATGATAAAATGAAGTCCGCCGCATCCATTATTCGTAATGAATAATAGAAAAGGTAATTATTTATGGAGATGCTTTCATAATCGTCCTAAGGCTTAATTAACTTCTAAACAACTGAAGGAAGTAAATGGAAATAAGCACCAAAGGAAGGTAGGACGCTGAAAACAGAAGCACTTCTCAAAAACCTGCTACAATACTTCTATTGTAGGGTTGACTGTATGACAATTTTTTCGATGGTGCACATAACCTCTTATAATATTAATTTATTGAAAGAACAAGTTTAGTAGTTGAGATCATAAATTTCAATATAATTTCTTTACAATTCAAATTTTATGCATATGTATGTATGTATGTGCTTTACATTGAAAACTCGATATGAAAAACAAAACACAAGGAAACGTAACGTAACGTAAACGTAACGAAGTTAATCGTTTAAATTTCTTTATTACTAAGGTAAAGGAATTTAAACTCGAGTTTTTCCTGAATTTAGCTTTAATTTACAATCGGTAGTAACAACTAAAAAAACTTTTTTGAATGTCACTCAAATAAAAGAATATCACTAAAAATTAAATTTCTTATTTTTGATTTGAAGTCGAATTGAAGCCGATTTTAAAGGGACAGAAAAAATGAAAAATGTTATTTCAAAAATGTGAAAGTTTGAATTTAAAATAAACTCTGAAATCTGTCAAAAGCAAGTACGGAGGAAGTTCACAGTAGCGGAAATGTTAGAAAAAGTTACAATAACTGCTTTGAAATCGAGTTTTTACAAATTCGCTTTATTTGTAGTGATAATATAAATAGTAATAAACCTAAAAAGTAACAAAGTTTCGTAAATAAGTTTGACATAACTTGGCGACTTTTTCAATTTCTGTCACTAAGGCCAAATATTTCAACAAAAACTTTAACATCAGCTACAGCGATGTCTTAACAACTCCCAATCAACATGGACCACAATTAATTGTCACACCAACGTCTGTCGAAAATAGCGATCGGAAACAATTAATTTCAATAAATAAGAAACGACGCATTTAATTTTTTAGAATTTTAATTTTACTGATTAATTGTAAGAGTAAACCGAATATAAAGTTTCTCAAAACCTTGCGAAAAAGCATGGTTTGTTTTCTGGTTCAGAAAGTCAAGAAAAATTTATTGGCCAATGTTATTCATAATCATTATGAACCATGAAATTTATAGTTTACAATAAACTAAAAATAACACAACATTCTTGAGAATATTTTTTTTCGAATACCTTTTCCCATATATGTATGTATGTGTTATTAATCTACTACAATTTCAAAATTCTCATACGCTAAAAAAACAACCGTAATTTGAACAAAGCTTTCATGAAGATATGAATTTTTTTTTTATTGTAGCTACATTCAGGCAATCTGTAACCCAGTGACGTAGCTGGCATGGGTGACACCCGGGGAGGAAGTGGTGGTGGTGTAACCCCCATACAATTTGTTTACCATGGCAGTTTTTATACTTATGAGTATTTGTATTAGTCGCTGCAAGACGCTTAAATGAAAATCTAACCTCGGTTGTGAAGGAATCTACAGTCTGGTCAGACAGACCAGAATTTTCTGGGTAGTAAGACTGTGGAGTCTGAGTTTAGTGCGGTTTTCACGCTGGCATTATTAGACCTTATTTCTTCAAAAATAAGACCGTTACAGTCCGCATGGAGATCGTTACCGCACCATGCTCAATGATTTTTGAGATACAGTCAAATCTGGAAACAACAACATCCCGATAAAGAATCGTTGACCTTCCCCCATCGCTACGTCACTGTGTAACCAACAAACTTCTTTGATGTACTCGTATGTATGTATGTATGTATATACTCGTATATCTATACAACTCTCAAGCTTTTGCTGCACAACCACTACAAACTTATAAATTAACACATGCATATATTTATTTAGGTTTTCAGTGTTACATTCATTAAATATTTGTGTAGAAATAGGTCAATAATAAAATCATCCAAAAGATTTATTATAAACCCAATTTTATTGATAGTTAAATCATGATGATAGACCCAATGCAGTAAAATTATAGCTATTCAAAAAGAAAACTTATTGCACACAATATATAAAATATAAAATAAATACTACAATAAGAAATATGATAGAGACAACCACAACAAGAAGAGCAAGAAATCTTATGACTGAAGGAGACTCAAAGCATCTACAACATAGCATAAAATATTGTGGAAACTACAATTATTTGTGGTGTATGTACATTTCACAAATTCTTGGTTCTTTGGTTAGAGGCAACAACTCTTGAAAATTCATTAACTCTTAAATTAATTGCTGCATTCATACACACTTTATTGCAACCTGTATTCAAATCGATTAGAATAGAGCAATCGCATGTACAATCGAGGTAAAATATTTCAGAATATGAGAAAACAGTTAGTTTCGAAAATCTGCTGAGAATTTAGAACCACAAACAACTCCTCCATGCAACTTTTGAGGCAGAGGGAGATAGAAACGTATGAGTGAACTTGTATGAAAAAGAGGAAAACTTCAATATGAATCAAACTTTCAAAACTGTTTACATATTGTTAAGAAACATATGTTTCTTTATGTGCACATAAATCTATTTCGATAAGTACATATGTATGTATGTACGTACAAACCAATAAAGGTTATTCATAATAATAAAGTTACTCATACACGTTTAAGAGCTTAGTAACCGTTTAGAAAAATGTTCAACGTAGTGCATGGAAAGAGCTCCAATTCCTGCGATCGACAAAGAACCTGTAAATTGGGATCTTCTTCCACACTTTAATATACCGCGTTCGACGGATACTAATTACAAGTTTCGTAAATCGAGTGATTTTCAAAGTAAATTTGAATAATTTGGCAGCTTATTTAAGCCTGAATCTGAGATGATTTGCCAGAGTATGCCAATAAGTGTCGAAAACTGAGCGCAGTATAACAACTCGTTTGAAAGTTCAGTACCCTTCAGTAAGTTCTATCCAAGTAAACAAAAAAACACCCTATATTTTGTCATACTCCCTAGAAAATTGTCTGTCTGCCCGGGCTGTGGATTCCTTCACAAACGAGTGTGGATTTCCATTCAAGCGTCTTGCCTCACACCTATTAATTAAGCTTAGCAAAAAAAAAAATAATAAAATTGCTATGGTAAAAAAATTGTATAGGGCTGACACCAACACTACCGTCCCAAATGTGTCACCCATGCTAGCTACGTCACTGCTATATCAAGTACATAGTTTAAAACGTTGATAGTGCTATAGAACTATTTATTATTTATTTATTTGGATTATAATGCACAAAGAAAGATAGTGCCGGCAATTGCTGCCACAAGAGCAGCATAGCCAGTTTTATATACACCAGAAATGGTTAGAAATCGTCCTGTATCCCAGATAATATGTCGAATGCCAGTACTGAAGTGATAAGCAAACGGAAAAGCTACAATAAATTTGCAAGCGCACAAAGTCAAACTAGATATTCCTGATTCCTCCATCATTTCAATAGTATCGCTCATATTATTTTTAAGGAAATATGGAGCTAATCCAAACATGGTGAAATATCCGGTAGTCACAAGTCCCGTAATTCGATGAGTGATCGACATAACTGAAGTAATTTGCGGTTCATAAATACTTAGACAAGGTGATATGGGGCGACGCTTTCGTCGATTCTCGTCAAATGAATTCTCACACCAATCAAACTCGTCTGCAGAAGTTAACTCAATTTTGAAGTCTGGTTTCTCCCGACCGCCACAGCCAGCTTTTTCCAAATATCGCACTGTCTGTTGTAGTTGACGGATTTTGGCAAAGGAGCGTGTTATAATGGTAAGCCTGTCAGATATGTAAGTATAAAATAGATTATGCTTACAATCGAATTGAATCGAATTTTTAGTATTTACTTAGAAAAAAGTGTTATTTTTTGCAAAAATATTTAACTTACATTTTAATGTTTCCTAGTCAACAAATTATATACAATGTACTATATATCCTTCACAGTATCTAGTTAAATAATAATCTAATCATTTGTATTTTTGGCTTACTTCCTTTTTTGACAGCAATATCGATGATGGTTGCATTAAAAAACTACTGATATGAAAGTTTCTACTGAGATGAAAAATGTTAAAAAACAAAAAGGAAAGAAACTAAGTCGTAATTTTCGATGGAATCTTGCAATTGTTTGAGAAATATTTTAGATTTTAAATACAAAGTAAAATTATCTCAACATATTTCCCAAAAAATAATAATAATTGTAATACATACATATATTGAAGTAAATACTTAATTGCAAGAATCTATCAATCTACGTTAGTCTACCATTAAAATACAATATATCAACGGTAACCTAATTTTAGCCAATAGTAGTCATTAATAGGCGAAATCACTTTTCAGCTGATTGCATAATCAAAAAATCTGTTAATGAAAACAATGTCTATTAAACTGAATCAATCAATCATTGCTATATTTGCAGTTTATTTTAATAAACTTTAACTTTTATACTTATTATTGAAGATCACAATGCTGGACTTCTTTAAAGTGCAGCCAATATTCCAGCCAAAACAAATGAGGCTGCAACCATAATATAACCAGAAGAATAGACTTCCTTGATTTTCAGGCATCGGCCAGTATCCCAAATCAAATGACGCACACCATTACAGGTGTGATAGGCGAAAGGATAAGCAAAAATGAATTTGGCCGCCATCAGAGTGGCAGCATTCATATGCAGTCCTTCAATTATAGTTGCATAGTGTGAAATGTCCTGCGGAGCCATAAGAGCACCTAAGCCCAGCGCAGTGACGTATGCGCTAAGTACCAGACCTGTACCACGATGCGAAATCGACAACATAGTGGTGAGCTGAGGCCTGTAGATGGTGAGGTGTGGAGATAGGGCACGGCCCAAGCGTTCATTCTTTTCCATAAATGATTCCTTAATTGTTTTCTCCTCTGTCGGTTGAACAACCTGCATTGTAACCTGCCTTACTCCAGCCGGAGTAAATTGAATACCCTGCCGCAAAGCAGATGTTTGAAGTAACGAACGTCTAACTGCATACCTATGGAAAGACTTTAGTTTTAGAATTATTTAAAAAAATACTATTTCAGTTACATATTTTCCAAAATTGCAATATGTTATGTCAGTTCCACAGCTGATTATATTCCCTTTTTCTTTGTGCTTTGCTACCAAACTACTTTGAAAAAGTCTATTACAATTTGATGTAAAAGAATTGGCTGTGTTCATATGCATATATTGTGCTATTACAATCAAAAGCCATACAGGTAGTCCTCACTTTACGACCGAGTTCCAATCACTAAAGGAGACCCTAGACGACACAAAAATTGCGGAAATCGGCCACTGTTTTCTCATCCTAAGGAAATTTCCCGAATTGCATGTGGAAACTTGATTAGTCGTAAGTACCTGTATAGTCGGCTATACCTATGTAAAAGTAATTTATATAAACCTAAAACTGTTTTAATTAAAACTGTTAAAATTAAAGTGATATGAAATTTCTATGATATTAAAAAGATACTTTGAAAAAATATAGCAGGATAATATATATATTTTTTATAAAAGTATTCTAGCTATAAAGTACAAGTACAAGTAAAAATAAAAATTTGAAGGTAATTTAAGCTAATCCTAAATGCTGGTATGTATTAACAAAATCCAAATAAAAGAAATAAGATTTCAATATTAATTTTTTACTAGTTATACACAGAGGTGTATATATTAATATACAGAGGAGAAATATTAATAAAATTAATATTTAAAACAATTTTGAAAAACTTCGAAAATTTTAACTTCTCAAATATATTTTTGACACAATGACTGAATTAAAAAAATTACATTCCATATATTTTAATATTTAAATTTTATTTATGAATTGTTAAAAATATTGTTACACACGATTTTACTCCTTTTTACTGTAAGAACACGTGTGTGTTGGAATGCAACGTTGTATCAAAATTTCAAGGCATGGTTATAATTTATGACTATAAACAATAGAATATTTAAATTTTTATTTATTTAGAATATTTTACTTGTAAAAATTACAACACATGCAGGTCCACCATTTTTTTTTTTTTTTTATTTTGAATAAAGCGCTGGCGTCATAACAATTTTACACAGACACAAAACATTCGAAATATTGCACTATCGCTTATTTTAAAAGTTCCACGATATAATTGAGTTATTTAATTTAAATTTAAATTGCCTCCGATTTATTTCAGTCTGCAAGACACCTTACACACTGTGTAAGAACCTTTATGATAAATCTATTACAATTGAATAACGCAACCGAAAGATCAGCGAGTCTACATACTCGTTGAAAAAGCATTCGCCATTGCACTTTCATCCTTCTTTTTTCTGTTGAAGTTGAGCGCGTGGCATCGTCGTTTCGGTTCCTCGGAGTGATTTTTGGTGTGACCAAGTTCTGAAAAATTTTCCATTTAAACCCTACCATCAAACAATTTAGAAACGCAACAATATGAAAATTTACAAGGATATATTTACCGGAGATGAAATGTTTGCTGACACCTACAAAATGAAACTGATCGATGATGTAATCTACGAAGTTTATGGCAAACTAGTCTCACGGACTGAAGGTGACATCAGGATCGAAGGCTTCAATCCATCGGCCGAAGAAGCTGATGAGGGAACCGATGCTGCTGTCGAGAGTGGTGTCGATGTGGTGCTCAATCATCGCTTGCAAGAATGCTTTGCCTTCGGCGACAAAAAGTCCTTTACACTGTACCTAAAAGACTACATGAAGAAAGTGCTAGCCAAGTTGGAGGAAAAGGCACCCGATCAGGTCGATGTGTTTAAAAACAACATGAACAAACAAGTAAAAGATATTTTGGGACGTTTCAAGGATTTGCAATTCTTCACCGGGGAATCGATGGACTGCGAAGGTATGGTAGCGATGTGCGAGTACCGCGATATCAACGGCGTCAGCACGCCCGTGCTTATGTTCTTCAAACATGGTCTTGAAGAAGAAAAATGCTAAAAGAGGGAAGACGGAGGTTCATCCAGCGCCTTCCATACAACTTCAGCAGATAGTCGCTTAATTTTTTTAGTTATTTTAATTTCCAACAGCATATTTTTTACTCTACAACTGATATTGCAATTGAAGAACCACGGACGACACCAATGGGCGAGTTTCCAAATACAAATCTTATATTTTGTGTTTATAAACGGTCAATATTTAATTAGAAGTAAACATATTTATTGTAACTCATAACATTTATTATGTATTTAAATTTCTTTTTATACAAGTTCTTCAAAAATCGGCATCTCAATAATTGTAATGCGTTGTCGTCTACATAGTAAATGAAAATTTTGATTTCTTTGACATAAGTTTAAATAAATGCTACATATTGTAAAAGGGGCAGAGACAAGAAAACATTTAGCTGAAAAGAGATTAAAAATATTGCAGAAAAATTTAACGCTGCCTCTTAATTCGTTTCATTTTGTACACCTACAGATGATATTGATTACGGAGATTACAAGAAACGCATTGATGAGTAAGCAACAGTGTGCCAAAAGTACAGTTCTATTGACCTTTGAAATACTCGTATCGTAATAAAGTAAGCAATACTTCCTTACGAGAAAAGAACGTAAATCTCAGTGTCTGCTGTAGATGTAATTGTGCTCTAATTTTTTTAACTTGCACAAGCATTTGGGCGTAGCAAACAATGCTCTGCTAGTGCAGGGATGATCATAACCTCAAATTCGAGGATATATTCAGCAGTGTATAAAGATTATATGTATCTAAGATTATTGCATGTTCCTGAATAATTGCGACGATGTCGACATTATTAAAATATTTTTATGTATTACGTTTGGAATGTGCACTTTTCATTGTCATACATTTTATTAGTCCTCGTCGACTTTCAATACCGCCTACATGCTTTGTCTATGACAAAAGTAGCTAAATTGAAAAAGTATGTAGTACTGAGCCTCCGGAGCAGAGATAAGCTCCGGAGCTAATTGTTATCTATAAAGTGAAGCATGTGTATGTACATATGTATACGCAGTTTTGCAAGAAACAAGGTCAGTGCTATAACAGCACCGTAATCGACATACATGACGAGTAGGCCAAATTCCGCTATCTATTATATATTGATACAAACATATGTACGTGAAGGTGCAAACGTAGTCACCCAGAAGGAAACATGTATGTCGAAATGAGAATTTAAATGGTTATGTGGTTAATACACACATCGTGGTATTCATATGCCTTACTTAAGCAATTTATACATCGCTTTTCGCTTATATCTATTAATTACTTCTAATAATAAAAACTATACAAAAATTTATTGAATAGTAAGTGAATATTTCTTGCACACAGCAAAAAAAATATTATTTGCAAATTGTTTATGTGCTTTTATTTTTTACGGAAATTGGTATGCCGGGTGCTCTTTTTATCATGAGAATGAAATATCTCGACAATGGTGCGTCAAATGAAAAAATATAAATATTAAATTGGTTTTCCTCTTGGAAGAAAATTTAATGGTGCCTAACTCAAAAACCCTATTTTACAGCGCCATTTAAATTTTATTAAATCAATTAAAGAATACAAAAGAAGTTGCAAAATCTACGATACCCGGCTAATTCATCGCGCAGCAAATTCATCGCAACAGCAATTCATCGCGCAGAAATTCATCGCAACAGCAATTTATCGTATTAGCAACTAATCACAAGGAAATTTTGAGAAATGTTTGAAGATTCTCCACTGAAAATTATTAAATTATCAAGTTAGCCACAAATTTTAAAAATATTAAAAACTCATTTTTGCAGATTCTTCTACAATTTTCTCAAATTAATTGGGATATAATTGCAACAATTGGATATTGGATACAATTTAACAATTAACAGTTTTGTGTTATTGTCATCTGAAACGTTATTCATTGCAACAACAATTCATCGAATTCATGAAAATCGCGCGATTTTAAAAATAAATTTTTCTGCTTCGGCTCGCGAAAAATTTTTTGCAATGAATTGCCGTGCGATGAATTTGTCTTGCTATGAATCAGCCTAGAATCCTTTTAACCTTTTCCAGTATTTTATTAGTCTTTGTCCGATCCACTCAATTTCATATTCATTTCAATAAGTTTCAAAAATTTATCTATCTACAATTAGCCAACGCGCAAAAAAGAGTTTTACTTGAATATACACACATATAGTGTAATACGGTTTAATTGCACGTTAATTGTAAAAACTTTTTATACCAGTATCTTCAATTAAGCTTTCGAAGATAATTAGACGCATTGCTCGTATTCCTAGCGGGTATGCAATATGTATTCTTAACGGGTTTGCAGTATGTATTCCATAGGCTTTAAAGCCGACGTCTGAAAGAATGCGATTTCCGCTGCGCGATGCGGGGCGTCATTTTCGCGCTGCGAATTGTTGGTCAAATAAGGAGCGAATCGTTACTAAGGTAAACAAATCAACTGCGTATATATATAGATAGCTAGATGCCATATTTGTAGAAAATGCCAATTTTTCACAAACTTTTCCTTTAAAGTTTCAACTGTGTTACGATAATTGATAATCTTAACTGGTAAATTGGAGAACTGTACGCACACACTCACAAAACACTAACACAAGTAGGACATTTTATTAATGTTTACAACGCACCGCGACGCGGAAATCTGTACGCCGCGAAAGTAAACAAAGTTTTTTCTCTGTCTGACGTGCTAATGGGATTTCTGTGTAATACAACCGGGCGAAATTTTCGCCCCGCGTAAATCGCGCTCTGTCTGACGTCCACTTAAGGGTAATGTTGGCAAATTGCCTTTAACCTTTTAGGGTCATTAAACTCGTTTGATAAAATCTTGCAAAAAATACAAAATAGGTCATAGATACGATGGAAGTGTCATTAAAATTCTTCTTTCTATCATCAAAGTAATTAACTTTTATTTATTTTAATCGGACCTATTGTATTACACAGTGAATAAATGAATACGAGTTTTTCGTACATAAAAAGGTTAGATATGGAAACTTCAATTTTCTCAACACAATGCTCTAAATTGTAAAATACCTAATAATTTCTTATGACTTTAGATGAATAATTTTTAATAATTTAAACGCTAAGATATTTTTTATTATTTACATAAATTTCAGCGCACATAACATAATTGTTCTTCTTAAGTCTTAAAACAATTAAGTCTTCTTAAGTTAAGTAAAACCTATAACAATAAATGATTCATCAGTCTAATAATAAGCAAATGATTTTGTTAATTAAGTTTAATTAGAGCGGAATTTTACTCAGTATATTTTTTTTTTGTTGCTGGAATGATTTTCATTATTGTAGGTGAAAAAATGCGATTTAGTTGAATTTAAATACTAGTAACCAACGTAAATCAACAATACTAGATACTGAATTGTAAAAATAATTAACATAGAACTTCAACTTTTGTTATTCCCTATTTTCAATTAAATTATTAACTTAATTGTAATACAAATTGCCAATTAAATCAGAGTTTAGAATTGTTTGCATGTTTATTTGAATAAAAAATTATGGTAAGACTTATCACACGTAGTCGAGTTGTATGTAGATTTGTTTCACACCCACCGACTCAAATATCATTCGCGCATGCGTTACTACATATTTTGGATCCACATTTTTCGAAACCTCCAATTTAATCGCACCCACAAAAACGTCTGAGCAAAGTGTCCAAAAATGAGGCTCCTGCACCGCATAGACACCTGCCAGCCCTGTCACCTTCTGATAGCACTGCGGCAGTGAACGATCTAGACTTGTTGGTTGTCGCTGCATCAGTATCAAAATAGATTCCTTAATGAGGCTGAGCACACTGAGAGCTATAAGAACTGCAATGAAGATCGAACAGATCGGATCCGCGATCATCCAGCCAAACATCTGCATTAGAACGGCCGATATTATAACACCTACAGAACCTAGCGTATCGGCCAAAATATGCAGAAAAACACCACGCATAATCTGGGAATTATTGGCACTCATGTCTGGGTTTCCATGTGAATGGCCATGACCATGCCCAGTGTCATGTAAAAGAGCATCATGTGACCCTTTGAAGAAAAGAAGAAATAATTAATCGAAAATTTTTTCATTAAAATAAAAGACACTTACCTTCATTCATGCTAATGCTCTGATGATTGTGATTACTGATATCAGTGTGATTGTTTAAATGGGAGTGTCCATGTCCACCACTACTACTTCCACCGTGAGAATGCCCATGACCTCCACCTCCGCCGTGCGAATGCCCATGGGCACCGCCGTGTTGAAATGCGTAGATGCCGACCAAATTGACAATCAGTCCCAGCACAGATACAACAAATAAGCGTTCATGCTTCACTTCTGGCGGTTCTATCAAACGCTCCACACCCTCGGACAGTATAAAAAACGCAATGAATAAAAGAAACAGACTATTTACAAATCCTGCCAGGACTTCGGCGCGTACATAACCGTAAGAAAACTTGTCATTAGCTTTCCATTTCGTAATGACTGAAGCAGCTAAGCCAGCCAAAAGCCCAGTACAATCGAAGAACATATGAAAGGAATCGGAAATTAGGCCTAACAGATAAGGAATATATGTTACTAACAATTCTTTATAATCACTTGGTCTGAGGATGTTCACTTACCCAAACTATTCGTCCAGATTCCATAGAATAATTCAACAAATGCAAAACTTAAATTTAATATAAGAAAAAGAAACAAATTGCGTGAGTTTCGATCAGAGAAAATTAGGCGCTTCCAACTGTTCAGTTTTTCCTTGATACGGTAGCTTAGATTGCTGCGGTCCTTATGCGTCAGTGGTATCATTGTTCACTACTTAAACGAGTTCCTAGACAAACTGGGATTTTTACTCAAAGTTCACCTACAAAAATTTAAGTAAATTACTTTACAAAGAATTTAGAAAATCGTTAGTTGATTAGATTAGATCAGATTGCTTACGTATGCTTTGTCGAAAGAAATTGGAGGATTAGTAACGCGTCACACACATTAACTTTAGCTCAGTGTAAATAATAGTATGACTGACAATCTTGGGATTTACTTTTTGACTGTTTATTTGGAGACTGTTTTCGGCGATTTGATCATATCGTTAAAGCATTACTGGTTTTGTTTTCCGTACTGCAAATATTTTTTGACATTCTCTTTAATTTATTAAAAAAATAATGATATAATTGAGAAATTAAAAATTTCCCTACAGAAAACCTTGTCTTCGGTGTGGCCTTTCTCAAATACTTATCCGACAATTATTTTTATATAGAAATATGAAACGAAAACTGACGTTTTGTTTTTTGAAGTTTAAATGTCATCCAGCATTTTAAGCACTTTCGTAGTTGTTACACGAGACATTCTGTTGTTTTATAGCCTGAACACAATCAAATCGCTCTTCGCAGCGATTAGCGTTGTCGTATGTCAAAAACTCAACATAATCAAAATTTCCATAGCGATGAGCAATAAAGCATTGTTATAGTTTGTAAACTCTTGTTAGTATTACAATTATTAGTCAACCGTAGTACTTGGTTGTACCATATTGGCCTGGAAATAGTATAATATTTAGCTAATTTTGTTTCTTTATTTACTATTAATTAATAAAAAACATATCTCTATCTTTAAGGTTGCTTAAAGTGTAATAAATTTTCTATTGAGTTTTTGAACAGCAGCATGTACTTTCGCAAAAGGTATAGTTCCATAATGCAAAAAATATACTATTTTATACCGATCGAAATAAGTTCGACAACATTGGAAAGGAGTATGAATGAAAATGAGGTAAACAAACCTAAAATATTTGGAGCGATAAACGAATCGGTTATATAAAAATCTACCCCTTAGTCGCAACCGATGAGGGAAAAATTAATGTGCAGATTTTTGATCTGTGAACGATCTCTGATCTATGCACAAATGAATGCACAAACGATCTATGCACAAAAATTTTGTGTCGTCTAGGGTGCTCTTTAAATTATAAACACATAAAAAGTCGTCTGGCGACTTTGTCGTTACGACTAATCAAAAATATGCAGCTGCTGAAACGCTGGTAGAGAGTTTGAGTTTGTATTGTTTTTGTATTGCGTCACCTCTACGATAAGTCTGTCCCCAATTATCCATCCTAAAAATATTTAATCTTTAATAAATTAACATCAAAATGATTAAAATAAATAAATAATCACACAAGAGCGATAATTCTAATTTTATAATTGAATAAATGCAATTCAAATGCCAAATCGAATATAAAGAAACAAAAAAAAAAAAAAAAAGCGACAACGACAAAAAAGCTGTAGCTCCCACTTGTAATTTGTTTTTCGATTCTCATAAGAGCCTTTGCATTTTGACAAATCACAACGACAACGTCGAAGTACGATTTTCTACTGTTTATAGCTTTATACTTTCCGAAAATCTATTACCAGAAATGTCAAATTTTTGTTTTAATTTATGGTAGCACTGGCTATTTCCTTTCTCCATCTTTTTGCATCGGGATTTTTATAATGGTGAGTCGTGTGGCGTGAAAAGTTTTAAACAAATACATCTTGCGTGTAAAAGAAAAAAATGTACTGAATGGTTTTATCGAAAAATTGTCTTTAAAACTCATTTGAGTTTACCGCAAGTGTTGAAAACACAATGGCAAACTGATTAAACGTTGCGATTTTAGCTTAACTATTCCTTGACACAAAGCCGTGTTCTGAGGCCGCATTCTTCAAGAAATATAAATGAGGCCGAATATAGATTTTTCTTTATTTTTAGCCACCGAAAAAGGACTCCAAATCGTCGGCAAAACAGCCGCAAAAGACACAGAAAAAGAAAGAAGGAGGTGGCGGTGGCAAAGCCAAGAAGAAGAAGTGGTCAAAAGGAAAAGTAAGGGATAAGTTGAACAATCAGGTGTTGTTCGATAAAGCCACCTATGAAAAGCTGCTAAAAGAAGTTCCACAATACAAACTGATTACTCCTTCAGTGGTGTCTGAACGTTTAAAGATCAGAGGATCTTTGGCGAAGCGAGCTCTAGTGGAACTTCGAGATAAAGGTTAGTTCGTCTTTTTGTGGATTCAGTAAAACAAAACTAACAAATTATTTTTACAGGTTTAATTAAACAAGTTGTGCAACATCATTCACAAGTAATTTATACGCGTGCAACGAAGGGTGATGATGCGTAATCTATTAAACCGCTTTAATATATACGAAAAATGACAGTGGTTTTTTAGGTGAAATAAATTTTTTTAAATAAAAAGTTTGTTTTTTATCTTGAATAGTAAACTTAAATAGTAAATTTCTTCTAGTCCTCTTAGAAAATCAATTCTAGCTAAGATTGGGAAACTTTTCCTGCAACTTTTTGATGACCCCTTTTCTGGTTGCTGTTTTGGATTGGAAATTTTTTTACCACGGAGTTTTTCAAAGTCTAAGAGACGCTGGCATGTCTTTTGCCAACAGCAGTTCAGTGTTTTGTTAGGCCGTACTCACACAGGGGACATATGTACGTATGTCTCGAGACATGGAACTATTCATTGGGGACACGGGACAGATTGGATTGTAGTGACACGAATGATTTGTGGGTGCATTATTCATCATTCAGGATGAAGATGCTGAAATTATAAATTACATTATTAGAATTTGATGGGTCTGTTCTTAGATTTCTAAAAAACGCAGTGAAATCGTAAAAATTTGTAAACACAAAATTTTGGTTCACAAGGCATAGACATTTTTAGTGCAAAATGCGTGATTGTAAAATATAATAATATTTATTTTGCCTTTTGTACATATTTTGTGAAGTTATGGCTGCCTATATACGAATATGCGTACAATTTTATACTAGTCTTATCCCTTGACCCATTTGCAGAAATGAAAAAGCAAACAAATGAAACCGTTAGCAGAGAACAACAAAACACTGACCTGGTCAAGGTAAAGGACATGAGGGAAGAATGAAGGGTAAACTTCTTTGCCAGCGTCGCACAGTTTGTTAACAAACGACGCGGTCATAATTTTCATGGATACGGCAGGTTTTTTGAATCGAGCTCGTTGCTCATGTAATCTCTTTACTGTCTATGCTCGTTGTTTACGATTTATGCTCGTTGCAAAAAGCATTTTTGAATTCGCCTTTATAATCTCTAACTCGCGTTCGTTGTCCATACTCGTTGCAAAAACAAAAGATTTTCTTAACGCAAGAGGGCAGCACTTTAATTTCTGTCATGTGATATGTTTGGAATTTTTCGTACGGAGTCATCTGTCATAGAAAATAGTCGAGATTTCTAAGTTCTGACAATAAATTTTTCACAATTTAAGGAGTGCATACTACCCATTTTTCTTTTTTTGCACAGATTGTCAGGAGAAATAAGAATGGCATCTTTACGAAGTGTAGTTTTGAGCACGTTTGCTACTCTTTTCGTATCAGTCTGCACAGTGCTCATCTTATATCATGTCTTTACTGGCAAGGGTGAACGGGTAAGCGTTGGCTGGTTCCTGGCATCAAGTTCTCCATATATGTGGGCCTGCTTGGGAATTGGATTAGCAGTGTCATTATCCGTTGTTGGTGCAGCTTTGGGAATTCACACCACAGGCACCAGCATTGTGGGCGGTGGTGTCAAAGCACCACGCATCAAAACTAAGAACTTAATTTCAGTTATATTTTGTGAAGCTGTGGCAATTTATGGCTTAATCACTGCAATTGTATTATCTGGTTATCTGGAGCCCTTTAAAATGGAAGTGGCTTTGGAAAACCGATCTATAATGGAAAACAATTGGACTGCAGGATACACTATGTTTGGTGCCGGTCTAGCTGTTGGTCTAGTCAATCTCTTCTGTGGTATTGCCGTTGGTATTGTAGGCTCAGGTGCTGCTCTAGCCGATGCTGCTAATTCAGCGCTCTTCGTAAAAATTTTGATTGTTGAAATTTTTGGTTCCGCTATCGGTCTCTTCGGCTTGATCGTGGGCATCTATATGACATCCAAGGTGAAGATGGGTGACAAGGAATAAAATGTCAAATAAAGTCAAGTTTTAACTGAAATCCGGACAAACCCAAGCCAAGTAAACAAACTTTAACCCTTGTTTTGTAAACTTCAAATCTGTATTTAAAGTTTGTGCAAGGATCATAAAAATTTAAATAAAAATTATTTAACCTTTATATGATCTTATACAATTAATATTATGTATGTACATAAATAGTAACAATCAATATTGAATATCTGCTCCTTGCGTAAATAACTAATTGGTGAATACTAGGAAAAACGCATTCCATTCGTGTTAAATAATTATTAATATGTAAAATAAACCGGTTACTTTAAATTTATAATATTTAAGCATCTTAGCTCAAAACAATAACATTACATAACGTTATAATTATTAACCTTCATCTAAGTATACTTTTAAATTTCAGTAAATTCCAAAATATCGGAAAGTATAAAAATTTCAGCATTAATTAAAATCTCTTAAGGAAACAATTCTACCGAATGTACTGAAAAATCTATAAATATGTATGTATATATAATTGTAATAGAACATTGCCGTATATGTAATGAAGTTATTTATATTAAAAATAATTGTGTTCATATCCGAGATTGGTATTCGTGCAGCAAAATCTTAAAAGGCCGATTTTTGTATCTTTTATGATAACAGTTCGTGTCAAATTTCAAGTTTTCAACTTAGGGATACGGATTACGAAACAGAATCCGTGCGGTTTGCGGTTTCATAGCATCCGTTCAACAGCTGCGTATACACAGGTATACAACTGTTTCCACATCTAGAGACAATTCTATAGACATTTTAGCCATATTTAAAGCTAAAATCCTTTATGGTTATCTGCTTAAATACAAAACTAGATTTGTTTATAACGGCTTTAAAACATTTAACCCGTAAACTAGCTTTTTAGAGTTTGCCTTATTAATCCAACAATGTATCACAAAAAAAAAATACTTTTCTGTTTCATCCCTGGTATTCTATCCAGCTATCAAAACGATTGTAATAGAATGAACAAATTAGCGGTCAGAAAAATTGAAAGTTTTTTGATTTATATCCGTTTACGCGTGTAAACGCACGGTCTCCATGAAACTCATCCCGAATGTTTACATATATTTTAACTTTGATTGCGTGAGATTTCTGACGCAAACGGACCCTATGAACTGAACCTTTACCTATCATCCATTGGATTACATCTGTACTTCTGGCGTGATGGTTCATAAGGCTGCAGGAACTGTGAGATTTTGGAAGCCCTTATTCTCGACCGGACTGCATAAAGCGGACACTGATCAATTATAAAATGTCGGCATTTCTTAATGAGGAAGTGAACTTTCAAAGACAAATTTCGAATATCGAATATGGAGACGTTAATTTTGCTTTCACTTGAAATGATTATTTATTAATTAAAGTGTTTGATTCGGTAATTTTGTAATCCAAAACTTAAAATTGGTTAATTGTAATAAATAAATATACTAGATTAGTTTAAGTTAATCATTTAAAAAAAAAATGTAATCCAATTTAAACTCGTTCAAATAAACATTAGTCAAAGAGATCGTACTGTTGTGTCCATTTTAAGTGAAGAGTCTTGGAAACTTTCTCTAGCTACCAAATCCTTCATTAGGCGTGTGTGTTTTATTTTAAATTATAAGAATTTTTTTACAGTCTTGCATTTTATACATCCTACAGACAAATAATATTCCACCCTAAATTAGAATACACAACTCGAGCCACATGAGTATCGGCATCAGACTCCACTTAAACCTTCCCTTCCCGAAGTACTATAGTTGCCAGAGCGATACTTAAGGCCATCGTTAATGGTTCCAGTCGGTGTTTCGACATGATAATCGGAATAAGGAAGATCATTCTACAATGACGAGTCGAATGAGACGATCAGCATAAAAGTTGAAGTTACTGCGCGTGGAGTTCCAACATAAATAGAAAAGTTACTCAGGAAAATTAAAAAAAATTTAGTTAAAGACGTTTGAAAATTTTCAAAATTTTTTTGGCATCTGTCTGTTTTTTAAAAGATTTGTAATAGATTTTCCGTTTGGATAATCGTTAACAGCCAACCAAAAAAGTTCATAACACAGAATACCACTTTTAACAAATCTGTTTTGGTCTATTATGAATGCATAACAGAATAACAGAAAAGCCAGAATAGGGCCAAATATATAAAATAACTACTTATGTGATCAAAACGATTGTTCGAATTACAATGTAGGATATTTTACTTTATACTTTTTAAAAATTCACTTTACTTATTTAAAAAGTAGAAAGTAAGCGCGTTAAGTTAATGTGAACAAAAAATTAAAAAAAAAAATTTGACAAATCAATCAACGAAAATCTAGGAAAAGCAAAATAAATTTTCAATCGGAAATTCACATATGTATGTTTATTACAAAAAATGGCGAAGCCGTTTGGATGTTTGAAATTTGAAATTTTTCTCATTAATATTAGATGCCCAAGAACGTCTGGCAAATTTCAGGTTTCTTAGCCAAAACAAAAAAACACCCGGACATATTTTGCTAACAGACAGATAACCACTCAGGGATTTTATATATATATATACATATACATATCTATACATATATAGTTTAAAAATATGTGAAATATTGTAAGTAAATATTTTTCAGAAGGAAATAAGTTCATACAAAACATAAGAAATATGGAATCGTCGTTGAACATATTTGAACATTCATAAAATTTGTTAAAAATCGCCAAGAATTAAAATAGGACTAAATAATTTGTTTTAACTAATTAAAACTAGAATTCATGTAATTTACGGTTGAATCCTTCATGTCTATTATTACACTTCATGTCGTCAATATCAAATGAACTTCCGAAATAAGCTGCTGCTGCTGCTGCTGCTGGTGCCTACATTGTACACATTGAACCATGTAATTGTTAGTTAAATTTGAAATATCTTACGTTATGATACAACTGAAAATTCTTTTCGGGAACATCCATACTCTCCTACATAACATTATTTTCAATAGGCTTTTTTTTTTAATTTTCATCGTTTGCTTTCAATTTATATGAATAATTATGTTTATTTACACATTTAATTATCTTTTATTTTCGAACAGTTCTTATTTATCTTCCATTTAAAGGTATGTATGTCAATTTTTGTTTTCTGTTTTAAAATATGTGTCGCTATGCTGCTGCTACGAAATATCGCTACTATCCTATTGGAATACATTTTTATATATAACTTTAACAAATATGCAATGCATCTTATAATCTAAAATGTTAACTTTCTATTTCACAATTTTTATCCATTCTACCTTTTTTAATACTGCATCCAATCTGCTGGCCATTTTGCTGGACAGCCGTTGTCCATCGGTTGTTTAACTTTATACAGTCTGACACTGACTGACTTCACGCTTTGTATGCATCAACATCTAATTCCATTTTTTTGTTGCTAAATAAAAAATTAAATGTGCTTGCTCTTTTTTAATTTAGTGTACTTTGTTGTTGGCAGTAGTTGTAATGATGACCTTTCCAATTTTAGACGCTTCTTCTAAGGATATTGTGGCAAAAATTTTGTTTACAAATAACTTTTGCTAAATAATTGTGGCTGAGAAGGAAATAAATATGCTTCATTAATTTTTGCCTTAATTTTCAATTTAGGAATTTAAAAAGTTTTGTTAGGTATAAAATTTCTATATTAGAAATGCTAACGGTAATGGTAAAATTGTTTGTCTGCCAATCGTTTGTGGCCAATGTAATTAATAATATCAAATTGAGTAATCTGTAAAAAAGGCTTGTATCTTTTAATACATATAAGCTTATGCTAATTTCAAGAAAATTATTCGAAATATTCTCTAACTTTTCTTGGTGGTAATTATTTTTTCTCAATAGGCTTTAGTTCCTTCAGCATTGAAAATATATAAATAATTATTTTTATTATAAGAATAACTATATATGAGATCTTTTGACATGTTTTGCGCACAGGGTTTAAAAATAACATAAAACAATCAACCCTTTTTTGGTTTATTTAAATGGTATCGTACGTTTAAAAGAGGACTGTTCAAATGGTTTTCTCAAAATGAAAGGAAAATGGAAATTGCGTAGACAAGTTTGCGAAGAGCTTAGCGTGCTATTGTGGAGGACGACAACGTCCTCCGGACGTCCCAGAAAAATCGATTTCTGTTTGCTCAATGATGGGAATTCGATCGTCGTACAGTGTCGGGGCTTGCAGAATAATTCCGGCGGTTCCAGCTAAAACAGCGAGTGTGAAGATCCATAGGAAAAGTCGGTCCAGAACCATAGCCACATATTTCCAATCTTCTTTAACCTACAACAAATAAGATCGATCGCTTGTTTTTTCAGCAAAATTGAAGTTTTATAACCTTTGTAGAGTCCTCTTGCATTTTGGTATGCTCAGCTATGAATCGTACGCAGAAACAGCTGCGATGAACTCGGGGCGGACATTTCGAATGCGAGAAGGCTGGATTGTTTAATATTGGACTCTTTATACCGGAAGGGCCGACGTCCAGATCGGGGACGGCAGTTTGATCATCGGATGCCGATTGGGTCAACGGGGGAATGGGTCCATGTATTTGACAGCTCCCTCCGAAAGGACCAGAACCTGTTAGGCTAGAAAATGTGAATATTAAAACGAGTTTTTCAAAAGCAATAACAATAGAAAATTCTCCAATTGCGTGAGTCTTCCTCCGACTCACCTTCCGGTTTTGAATCAAAAGACTATAGGAGTAATTTATATTTATATACCGGTTAATATACTTTGATCAACAACATGAATTACCTTGAAGGTGATAATTCCTCTTTAGACGATGTTCGATAGTATCCAGTTGGACTGTGCTCGAGATTCGTTGATGAAAAGTATGGATAAAAGCAAGCGTGAGTATCTTTTAGAAGAAGTTTGCTGTAATTATGTCGATTTATACAAAGATGTGGGTAAATATGGTAATGAAAGATGGAATAAATTGTTTTGGAAGTTGTGAGAGATATTTTGGCTCAAGTCACCTCGTATCGAAATTGTATTTTGGACGTTTTATGAACAGGAATTGGGGCAAAAAGTCAATGAACACCGCCTTGACCCACGGCGCCATCCGATGTGTTTGAGGCGAACGAAAATGAACATTTAGCACCACCACCGTGACGCAAATACTTAAAAACAGAGAAGAAAAAAGAGACGTATCGAGATTAATAGGCCAAAAAAAAAAAGGAATCAGACCATAGACCGAATTACTATACATAAATATTTATAAACGCAATTAATTAAAACTTACCTGATCGAAACTAAAATCATGGCAAATATTAAATATTTCCCCAAAAGGGGAACTACAAGAGAAGTTGGTGGAATTATTTCGACAACCAGCAAGAAAAACACGTGAAGACTGATGAGAATAGAAATCGACAATGTAACCTAATAGTATTAATATGAAAAAGAAAGAAGGAGAAGATATTCTATTATTGGTACAGACTTTCGGAAGATTTAATTCACAAAGCAATATCGAAAGGTATTTAAAACCTTTCACAGTTGATTGGCATGGCCACAATAGCTTCATACCTTTTCTCCACTATCCGAGGGTAGATAAAATGTTAGCACGGTTAAAAAGGATATACCCATGCACGGTATAATGATATTCACAGTGTAGAATAAGGTCTTCCTTCGCATAGTAATATTAAATGTTATGTCCAAATAAGGTTCATCGCAGCATGTATAAAACTTTTCATTTCTAGGGAGAAAAGTAAGAAAATAAGATGGCGAAAATTGTAACGATTTTTCCGCTGGCAGAATGTTGGTTAGTTTTATAAAAAACAAATCCATACCTAACAGCTGGAACCTCTAAAATATCCCACTCCACGGACATATAGAATTCCGACAGATCGACGCCCACATCAACGATATTGCTGCCTTGTTGTTCGTCCATGTGTCGCAGGTCTACCTAAAGGTTAGATTGATGCGAACGAAGATTATAATCGAATAATGGAAAAAATCCGAAGCATTTATTTTTTATTTCACAACAATTTAATTAAAGAACTTGGATCGATGTATGAATATATCGATGTATTTTAAGGGTTCAATTTTAACGATTTCATAAGGAAAATGCATGCAAATTTTAATATAAACTAACCTAACAAATAAATATCAAGGTTTATTTAATTAGGATTAAGGATAATGCATTTAACCATTTGCATACGAGTATGTATGTATGTAGGTGCGTGATTATGCATTGAAATAAGTTATTGATGAACGTCTCATACAGGACCGATATACATATGTACATACATATGTGAAAACGTATGTATTGATTTCCAATTCTTAAGATAATGACTTCCAATAATTATAATGTGTTTGCGAGATCGTTTAATTTCTGAATTTAACAGCATGTTTCATAATTCAATTACATGTGCGTACATACATATGTAGATATATCAGTCCGTTATTTAATAGAATAGATATTGATGGTTATGCAGTGAAGAATTGTAATAAATATTGGAAAATTAATTTCTTATTTAACTGTAATTAACGGTTCTATAAAAAGCAAACTAAAAATTATCCCATTGCGTATAAAGTACAAAAACAATAGAAGACTTTTTAAGGACTCTTCAGCCAATTATTAAAATAAACAAAAATATTCAGAAGTAAAAACACAAATTAAGAGAGTCATAAATAGTCGAATGTGGCAGAAAAAAGTAGGGAAAAAACAAACGCAAAGTGAAAGTAGAAAAGTCCCTTGGAAATTTTAAGCACCATAAGGTTAAAATATTACATCGTATGAATAATAATTTTGACAAATTTTCCATATGCCGGGAGAAGGGTTGAAGGGAGAAGGCATGGCTTTATGTGCTGCGTTCAAAATGAATAAGGCATAGGTGGAGACAACATGCTAAAAACTTCAACCAGGACAAAACGATAGATGTAGAAAGCAATAAAAGTAAATAGTTCAACTATATACAAGTTTTTTGTTTCTGTCTTTTTAACAAAAATATATGAAAGGTCTTCATTCGAGTTCGAAAGAGCAAGGTTAGTTTTCATGCACAATTGCAAACATAAAATTTTGATTTTTCTAGATTCTCTTGATAAACTAAGAAGACAGTTTTTTAAGTGCACTTTAAATGCATTAAATATGTATTACGTAACCCTCTATCTGCAAGTTCATTCCTCATGCTTGGGTAAGATGGTTAAGCATGCGATGGTTGTTTAATTTTCGATATACTATATGGGTGTATGTTTATGTATCTATGCAAACGCGACGTGCCTGCCCATGACGTTCACCATCGAATTCGAATCAATAGGTTAGCAAGTAACTATATGTATGTATATGCATGTACAACATGCACGACTTAGGAAGAAAATAATTTCTAATAAAAAACCATCAATTACTTATGCCAACACCCTTTAATTGCATTAAAAAATTGTAACATGCTCATTTTAATTGAAGACTACGGGTCTCTTTTTTCTCCTTTGTCTGAACATCTTTTTCTGTTCTGTAACATGGCCGTAACCCTCGTATAACACGGTACTTTTTGAACACGATTCCGTTTTAACACGATTACAACCTATATGGGTGTACCTTCGATTTTGATTATAATTGTTTATAATTGTTTGAATTTTACATATAACTCAATTAATAGTCGTACGTGGAAGTCAGTCATGTGCTGCACGCATCAAATTTTTTCTAAGACTTTACAAAAAATATATTTCTCCTCTCTGTAAAGAAGAAGTAAAAATATATTGTAATAATATATCGTTTTTAATTTGTAAGTCTTTCTTTATTTAACTAATCCTTTGTTTTATTTAACACGGATTCACGTAGCACGATAACCATTGTACCATGTAATACGGGGTTAACTGCGCATAGATATTCTATTATTTGGAATGGATGAAATGTCGCTTTTGCCGTTAGTACCGTTGTCTTCAATTAAATCATATTTAATGAATCGTATTATATGAGACCAAAGAAGTTTTCAAAATTGTAAATAGTTATTCCATATACTATAGTACATATCATACTTATTCACCCACAGTCATTCAATGTCAGAAGAGTCGTCTTATTGTCGGACTCTGTTTGGGACATTGCGAAATAGCGCCGATGTGTGGTGCTCAGCGGATCATATTCAATTACTGAGGTTAAAGTTGAAATGCTTATTTGAAATGTTAAGAAATTGTTAAAATAATGGAAAAAATCCGGCAAAAATCCTAGTCGGTACTACCGCATATTTTAAGCTATTTTCATATTAGATGAAAAGCCTAATCTAAAATAAAATATACTCCTATGAAATTAATACATTTTATTGTATCCAATATCCTTAAATCTTATTGTTGATTTTGATGTATTATGATAAATTGTTTTGGAGATTTAAGGAAAACGATAATTGCAAATTTATGAACTTATTTTCTAGCAAATTGTGTTCATGAATGATGGAAATGAATAAGACCCAATTCATGAAATTAATGCTAAATAAATATTCTTGTTAAATTAAAAGAAAATAATGATAAAAAATCATGTGTAATATCGTTTTTCCGTAGGATCATTTACGAATATTACGAATGTTATTTTATTATTATACCAGCATCATTCAAACCAAATTGTATTCAAAATAATGTCTGAATTCAGAATGAATATTTTTGTCTAAATAGTTTAGATCTCCAATATTAATTTTCCATCTAAATTAGTTGTTTAGGAAATGGCTAGACATTGCTTTGTCCTTTTCAAACCTGAGAGTAGGTTCAAAATTATTGGGTATTACAATATTTCACCCAAACTCTCTGCTATCTGATAATTTCCGTTTTAACTCTTAACACTTTGTCTTGTGAAATTTGAATTGTCAACAAAGGACTCCTTCCAACACAGGGCAGGATTCAAGCCAGTGGAATAGTTGATTCCTTCTAAGAGCGACTGGATTGAGGCGAAATTCAACCTATTCGATAATCTCGCGAAATAGTCACGTATTGGCGAAACAAATTTACTAACCCAAATAAAATCTCAAGGTATTCTAAACGAACATAATCTTGTTCAGCATTCCGATATACGAGTACACAGTTTTTTCTCGGAGGTTTCTGTATTCCGATTTCGATATTCGAATCCGATGTTTGGATATTGATCGGAATTGAGGTGTTCAGAATGCAGATTTATCGGAAATTTCTGTCGAAAGTAATCCGATGAACTTTTTGTTTGTGAATTTAGCAGTTTGAATAAAAATTAATTGTTCGATGCTATCAATCTCTTTACAAATATTGAAATAAAGAATGCCATATTGATTTAGGTATATATTTTATTTTGAAATATGTATTTTACAACAAACAAGCTATTCCGTCTCTTACAAATGCACTTTCTGTTAGCAGGGATGTATGATCCGATGAGGAAATACATATCATCATCATCGGGTGCAAATTATGGTAGATAATATTCCACATTATCCTTCACTATGTAATGTCGGCAAATATTGTGTGGGGCACTGCGTTGATGATTTGGGTGTTTCTTAATATGGTATATTCTGGAGCACTCAAGACCACTCCACTAATTTTCGTCCTATTTGTTAAAACTTAACGCCAAGTCAAATAAAACCAAGTAAATAAACACAATATGTAGATTCCATGTCAATTTCAAATTTCAATTTTTTAAGCGCCATTCAGGATACAGGTTAAAAACAGCTGGATAAGTTCGAATCGAAATTGTATTCCTTACAAACATGTGAAATTTGATCGAATTGCAGAACACCTCTAAAAACACGAGGCGGAAATTAATTCCGATTTAGAATTATTTGCGATCGGAATACATAACAAAGCTGAGTATGACAGTCAGGGACAACATATTCACTCTATAAATTAATTCAGAAAAAAATTGACCAAATTATCTGCGCGTATGAGGCAAAATTTAGCCTTGTCTTTTGAATATTCGAATTTAAATCGAGATTCTGTTTTGATTTTTTCGTTAAGTATTATAGAAAAATTTCCGTTTTTATAAAAAACTGGTACAGCTATAAACAGTAAAAATTTTTTAAGTATGTACATAATTCAAATGTCATTAGAAATTTCACAGATTGCACATTTATAACATTTACATACAAAAGCTTGTTGTACACAGGAAGAGGCAAACAGGTGCGGATGACAATGTAACATAAACGCATTCTTGAGAAAGAAACACGTGCGTGCAATAACATGCTCTATTAATAACAGAAAACAATGAACGCTAATAATGTTAAGCTGGTTTTGTTGATTTATTAAAGACTAAGTTAAGTTCGTTTTGCGTCGAATACTCGCTAGGATTAGAGATAAATTTTAGGTCTTCGCAACTCACTAACTTTGCAATTATGAGCTTTTTGACCGAAGGCAAGAGCGTTGCATTTATTTTTCAGGGTATAAATAAAAAGCAAACTGTCTGTCCTCACAGTCTAATAACAATCTTGAAAATCTAATAATAATAATCTTCGCAATCTAAATATAATCTTCACAACCTAATAATAATCTTCATTATCTAATAATAATCTTCACAATTTAATAACAATCTTTCATAATCTATAAAGTTATAGAGCACGTCCCTTTAAAAAACCGATAAACACGACAAATCCATAAATCTGTAGGATTTAACACAACACATACAGATGTATACATACAGATGTATGTATGTATGTATGCATTTTGTTAAGTTGAAGACGAAGACACAGATGATGCCGCCATTCTGTCTTCTAAGCAAGATCATAGTTTCCAAATTTTATTTATTATGTTAATTTAATGAAAGAAGTAACTTTGACCTTAGATTTGTATAAAAAGTATATACATATGTATATGTATGTATTGTAAAACAACAATAAGCAAATAAAAACTAACGGGCATACATATATGTATGTACGAGAACATATGTACGTACGTTATAATATAAAAATGTTTTCTTATATTGTTAAAAAAATATATTATATATTGAATTCATTGCGTGGGACTTTACAATTCTAAGGATAATTTTGGGAAGTAGGAATGATCTCAAGTAGTAGTCTGACCTGGAAGTAGTCTAAGGAATGATCTCAACAATGAGATGGAGATCATTTTGAAATGTATGATCTTCAAAAACTTTGCTTTCTCTTTCATGTAGAAAGCCAACCAACGTTTGCAATAACGGACTAACTTCGAAAAGTTCAAACGGCAATACGTCCGAAAAATGCGCAGAGGCTAAGATGTACACATAGCTCGATAAGCGTATAATTATCCCCTTTGCTCTTTGCTCTACAAATTCAAACACATAAGAAATAAAGAAAATAAACGCGGAAAGATACTTGTGTATAATGAATCAAGATTAGAACACTTTTAGGAGTTGATGGGATACAAAATACATACTTTATAACACTGTATCTATAAGTATACACACAACTAATAATCGCAATAATAAAAGCTGGTTAGAAAATTTGGAAACACTGAGTATTTATAATACATATTTTCATGTGCATTTGTTGTGCTGCTTTGTATCTTAAAATAACCCATAACAAGCTCTATGTACTCTATATCTAAAGCTAGAAAGGGATATACGTAATTGGTATTGGTAAAAGTTCGCCGTTAGAATTTGATTAGAACAGTTTCTAATAATGGCTCACAAGTTCCTCATAACTTTAATTTTTTTTTTATTAACTGATGTAATAATAAATACTTTTCCACGGAAGTTGTTACCGGAACCTCTATAGCCTATGGTTACACTGAACTTATGTTTGTATTGAGTATAAGTATTTTCGTTATTTTCTTCTCTTTTAAACTAAATATACTATGTACCTATGTTTGTGACAGTATTATTTATTTATAGCTTCAAAATGAATAATTTTTTTAATTTATTTATTTTGTTCTTAGAAACGTTAACAACATCAGCAAACATACACCGAAAATGCACAAATCTTAATATACAATGGGTGTTAAAATATTTGAATATTCAATGATTTTTAAACTTTTTTCCTTTTTATTTAGTCATCGGTATGTGCCTATTATTCATGCGGGGAAGGTCGTGCAAATTTTTAAACATGCTTTAGAAAATCACAAAAGCCTCTTACTTCAAATATTATAGACTTATTTTATTACATTACAAACTTATATCAATATTCAAATTCAAAGTATATAGTTAATTTTAAGTGTAATGATATATTAAGGCGTCGGTTATGATTGCATGACTGCAACGAAATGATGGCCACAAATTATTTTTTTTTTAATAATTTGGAAAGTAATTTTAATATATTTATCGCCATTTACAATTTATAAATTTATTTTATAATTTAGTAATTTATAAATTATTTCTAAGTATTTCCAAAGAGATTCATTGATTAGTTATTCCAACATTAATTACTTTTATAACATACATAAATTAATATGTTATTGGTCTATAATAGATGTACAGTATTAAGGAACATACAATACATATTTAGTTATGCATGCCATTGAGGCCTAAAGCTAAATTTTTACTGTTCGACCAGACAAAATAGCTTTATGCTTTCTAATCAATCCACTATAATATCACATCTTATTAAATGGACACTCTCAATTAATACAAAGTTTTTGCAATTCCATTCTTCATACATGCAATACTATACATATGTATGTACATCTGTAAGTATAGTTATGTATTAGTATGACACATTCTAGCATAAAAATTCATGCATAAGAACTAAATAATTCAATACATAATTATAATACATACATTATAAATAATAATGCATAAAGATATGTATAATACATCAAAATTACATAAATAAGTTTATGTAAAAAAACTACTACTAGCTAATAATTCTCTTAGATTGCGCAATTGTGGAAATAAAAATTCTAGTATAAACTTTGAACATACTCGTATATAACCTGCTTAAATTGTTTAGGTTATCCCAAAGGTAATATAAATCCGAGTAAGGAAGGATGCACTTGATAAGCTCGGGTTATGCGAGCTTATATTATACACGAAGAAACGTAAAACTCTTTCTTTTAATCGCTAAACAAATACCTACGATCTGGCAGATCCAGTAAACTTTTGGTTTAGTTGGCCTCATTTCTCGGTTCCGTTAAGGATTCTTTGCTACGAAAAAAGGTAGGTAGAAAATAAAGTGATTTGATTGTTCTTCTTCGGGTTTTTTATTCTAATAAAAAATGCTTTAAGTTAAGAGAATTTAAATGTTTAGAATTAAATAATTTAAGTTTTAAGCCTTCCGAACAGGATGAAGCTAAATTAAGGAACGTAGGCATTTTTTGACGAATTCCTACTAGATCCTAGAATGGTCGCAGGACCATTAACTTCCAAAAAATAATATAAGTTAAAATGGGTCAAATAAATTGAAATTTCGGATTTTGGCAATTTTTTAAGGTAGAAATTTCCACAGCAGATTTAATAATATAAATTTGTTTGTAATCATGCCCTATGAACATTTATTACCTCAACTGTTTTAAACTACGAAATGACTTCATCATGCATAGAAGAATATCGTGCGAACTAAGATTAAACCGAGCGATTTTATGCATTCAATTTTACAACCGCGTGTTATTTGGTCATTGAATATTCAAATAAACTATGATATATATATATCATTTTCATTCCATTTAAACTTTGTGGATTTACTCTTCAATTCGGCACAACTTCCCGCATCATGTGCCATATTGTGCCAATTGTAATGCACTTGTAGTTTTCTATCCACAAAATTTACCTACAAAAACTCAAACGCTAGTTTAAAGAAACGCATTCCGCTTTCTTAAAAACAAATACAATACGAATAAATATTTTTATATAGAAGATAGATATATTTGGTTTATATATATGTATGTATATGTTTCCCAACGAATTGCAATTTTTAGATTTTTCTTAGATATGATAATATGTATTTGTAAAATTAATTATTAACAGTTAAGTTATGAGCACCTTAAAACCATCATATGTCCAACTTCCTAATTTTAAGATACACGTCTGTACGTCATACGGAAAATATTCAACATCGATTGAACAGGATGACTTATAGACGGCAGGTGGTTGCCAAATGACCAATCCATTACTATGGACTGTTGCTTTTGTCATAAGTGTGACTTCATAATGCCCATCAGCACTGAAAATATTTGAACAATGCTCCTGATTAAATTAATGATGAATGATAATGATTGTTTTGTTTTTTGTTGTCAATAAAATAAACTTCAAGAAATATACTTCAAGAACTTACAAGCCTCGTTTGTTTGTTTGTTGACTTTGCGGATTGATTTTGCGATTATAGACATTTTGTAGAAAAGAATAGACACGACCATAGATAGAATCATACTAAAGACTTAACTTAACACTACCGACCTAAGCTAACCTAAATTCTGTATAGGCCTAATTGTACAATAGTCGTCTTCTGAAGTTTGTATCCCAAAACGGTTCGTAGTGAGAGCAGAAAATGTAACATATCATGATGTAATTTGTAGTTTACAAAAATATGAAATTCCATAAAGACAAAACAAAATATACGAGTATTTTTACTCATCGCTTGTGGTGTATAGTAAATTTCGAAATTATCTGTACATTATTATTTTGGGAAGGTAAGCTCCACATTCACTTTCAAACCAAGGAATACGGAGGGGGAGGAAACGAAGTCTACGGCAATAAAATATTACTTAAAATATGCAATTTTTTAGAGTGAATGAAAACTTATTACGTACGAATAGATATATACAAAATATCAAATGGCATGGAAAAGAACATTATAAGAATAATACAATAATAATAAAAGGAAGGCTAGAAGAAGATGAGTAAATAGAACGAGAAGTAGAAAAGAATCACATAAAAATCCCTTTCTTCAAAATAAAAAAAATCCAAATGAAGAATCATCGAAGAAGAAGAAGAAGAAGAAGTGTCCTTAAAGTTCTATACAAATCTTTTTCAATCAATTGAAGAATTTATTAAAAATCTTATTAGTACGACGAAAGCTTTCGATTGGTACGGTCGAATGCGAATGCGATAAAATAAATAAGTCTGTATATACTATAGTATATTTCAAGCATGCTGTTGTAGTATTTTTATTATGAACGCATTCAAAAGCTTTGCCTGGGATAATGAGGAAATTTATTATACTATGTATGTATGTATATATTTTCATAATTTTTCCAAAGTTCATTATTGTGATCGAACACAAAATTCTACGTACGTATTATGTATTATGTACTTTAGAAAAGTTAGAAAGTTCGTGGGTTAGAGAAGGAACGAATGAATACTTGTAAATGAACATTATTGAATTGACTCTGATTGTTTTTAGAGACACAAACACTTTACGGAAACGTACCTTGAACCCATCATAAGTCCAACTGCCGAACTTGAGAACACATGTCTGTTCGTCAAAAGGAAAATATTCTACATCTATCTCACACGATGACTTGTAAATAGCCGGAGGCTTCCATTCAACTAATCCTTCAGAGTAAATTGTGGCTTTAGTGGCAAGCGTGACCTCGAAGTTACCATCGGCACTAATTTATTTGCGTAATTCATTTAAATTTAGTTTTTTCTTAACACAAACAAGTTCACAATTATGTATCGTACTTATAATTCTAGAAGGTAAATGCTGTAGTATACATATATCATCAATCCACAGTATCTATAATAGTTTTGATATGTTGGTAAATCTTTTCTTTTAAGAGAAAACGCTCAAAACATTAAGAAAGAAAGTGTTATAAATGTATACAGTACTTAAGTATTCTGTGTATTTTATTTGTCGATTTCGAATTTAGAAAGATGAAAAATTCTTTTTAAGCGGCTAAATAAAACCTGCTAAACTCGTAATGTTAGCACTTACGAGTATTACATACAAATAAATAAATTTATTGTTGGACTTTTCTGAGCCTTTTGTCCTCTTCTTACAGAACTAGCGTATATGGGGATGGCTTTGTATAGTTTAAGTCCTTAAACAAAATCTAATCTTGTGCCGCTTGAGGAAGAGACATTGGCTCTGTTTGCTTTGGCTTTTGTTTTCGACGAACATATTGAATTGGATCCAAAGCCAATGCTATAGAATTGTTAGTAAAGAAGCCATAAAATTTCAGGCTAGAGCACAAGACTACCGACTACAATCAGAACCATATTTTAATATTGTCGTTAGTTTACAGTAATTTTATGATTTTTCAAAATAAGAAAAATCCAACTCGGAATTTATAAAGCCCTATTATTATACTGTGTGTAAGCTGTGTATATTGAAATCGCTTTTTTCAAACGTTTTCATGAAAATTATTCTCCAGTAAGTTTCCACCAGTATTCAACGCCAGGAAAATTATCAGGCCGTTACGATTTAATAAATAGACTTATAAAAGCTTACTTGTTGTATAGAACAATATCAGGACGCCAAATGTGATCGGATGGTACGTGAAGCATGTGAACACCGCCGTATTCCTTCGGTTCCCAACGCAGCTTGTAATCATACCAGGACTGCAAAAAAATTCCCATTTAACAATATTCGATCTTTATTTAGTCTTTTAACATGAAAATTACTTGCTCAACCCAAAGGTTAGTCGTCATAATTTGATTCTTAAGATTCTGAAAGTAGTAACGGTCGAGATTTAAATACACATAACCATAATAATGATAATGTATGATTCCATCTCTCTTACCACATCAATTAATTGCGATAATTTTAATTTGATGCAAACTTTTAAAACATCAGTAGTATTTACGACCGGTCGAACTAGTTTGTTGTAATTGCTTAACAGGTCATCGTAGAGTCTTTTCGCATCCGGATTTCCAGCCACAGCGCCGTGCACCATTAGGGCTGACAAAAGCCATGCTCTGATTGTCTCGCCCATTGTTGGTGACAGCTTCATTGTGCAAGTGAAGAACTTTCGATGATGCTCTTATAAAAGAATGACAGAAGGAAGGTGTGACGTGACGGCAGTGATATGCACATACGAGAGTATATGAAGCACTTTTTGCGGAGCCCAAAAAATTGCGTCTCTTCTTCAACCTCTTTATTAAGTATCCATTTTTAGACTGATAAAAATATTAAGAAATTTAAGATAACATTAATTCTAATGAATTTTTTTTAAACATATTTGCATGATGAAAGATTTTGACTCATGCAACTTTTTATTTTATTTTATACTACTTACACCTTTTTCAATTGTAATTCCGAAAACCTCAATTGTAATTCAGAAAATCTAAATTGAAATTCAGAAAACCTCAATTGAAAATCAGAAAACCTCAAATATAGTTTAGAAATTCAAGTTTATATTTTCTGAATTACAGTTGACGATTTCTATTGACGTATAGTTATAATGGGCCACGCGTTGCTGTGGCTCAGTCTGATATGAAATACAAATTTGAAACGATTTTTAACTTTTCAAGTAAGAACACGCCCGTATTTGAATGCAACGTTGTGTCAAAATTTCAAGGCAATGGACCGACTACTTTTAGAGCATTGCTGCCATAAACATATGAAGGCTGAATTTTTATGTATGTACATACTTAATATAGAAAAGATTTCTCTTTTAGAATTTTTTTAATCCAGTTAATTTTCTAATGTCTAAATATATTTTTTCACATTTAGCTGATGCTGGCTAATCTTTTTCGCAGAGCTCTTTTCGTTGGCGAAATCGATTTCTTGCAAAATTAAACAAAGGAAGGAATAAGGGAAGTAGAAAATTAATCAAATCGAGTGAATTTATACTCATTCACTCAAGCAATAATTTTCTAAGAAAACAAAAATATATCCATGATTGTCAAGGATCGTTGTTCGCATAAATATTATACCCAGAAAACTCCATCAGAAGTCATAACAGTTTAAACCGCAAAACGTTTTTGAAGGCGAATTTTTAAAAGGTAAAGGTAAAATGTCATATTTAGAATATCAGCTTTATCCAACCAAAGAGTAATAACAATTTTTGAGAAGAAAGCATGATCCTAAATACGAACATTTTCCAATATGTGCTGATGCTTGCATAAAGATCAAATCAAATCAAATATTTACAAAATTATATTTGTATTGTATTTACACTTTTTGTATTTGTAACATTTACACTTTATTATATTTTGAAGACAACAATGAATGGTACGTTCTATGTTCTTGAAATATCGTAAATCAATTATGGTAGCACTACAACAACTACAACAACCAAAGAGAGAATGCGGTGGGAAAGCGCACTCTGGTTTTGTTCTTTCAACGCGCTCTTATTATGTATGGATAATACGTTACGTTATGGACGCAAACGCAATATTATCATTTTCGTTTTCTTATCTTCGTTTTTTACATTTGCTAAATGGCGTTAGATAAAAATGATGATTTCCTTAAGATTTTCATGTATGTATGTATGTGTGTATGTAGATTTCGTTTTGGGGCAAAGAACAAGCTTCAAGGCTAACACTCTTCGGACAAAGTGGCTCTTGATGGCTCCAATTCTGCTACTGTTTTTACACGCACCATATTATAATAATGACTAAGTTTAGAGAATTACCACAGTTTTACGATATTACAATTTATTTTTAATTCGTAGATTGATATACGAGTTGAAATAACTCCAAATTTATTCAGAATCTTTAACTTTTGCTATTGAATTTCTTTATATAATACTCGCTGGTATGCTCGGAAATAAGTACATACACACAATTAAACGTATTCGTATGTTAGTGTATACACATACATACATACGTACGAAGTAGGTACGTAAGTACGTTTAATAGTTTTTGGTATAATACTACTTGGTACAATTTTATACGAATTTTAATAAATTCTTTTTTTATTTCATAACTTTTTTCTGTATAATGCGACCGACATTTGTCATTGGACTGAAGTTAGTTTGGAATTATCGAGCGTTTTCTGTGAGTTTCACTGCGTATCCACTTCACTAAACGACCTATTACATCAGGCCTCTGGCGGAACGCCCAACATAATATAATTTCGCCATCTCAAACAAAAGATATTTTCGTCGATTAAACTCATCTTTTCAGTGGATGATTAAACATGTTTTTACTTTTCTCATTTCACTTACTTTACTTTTGCAATCATGATTTCCTCTTTTTTCACTTTTTTCCCATTGTAGAAAAAATGCTCAGTTTTACCACGACGACGACGACCGACCGCTTGAAGCACGACTTCCACGCAACTGAACGCAAGAATGTACTGCACGAAATCGAAGGATGCTGCTGCGAGAAGGCTGGATGGATTTTTCACTCTCACGGAAAGGACTTTCGAATTCGAATTAGGGATGAGTACCAGAGCGAGAGAGTACATCTCATTGTAATAAATTTTCACCCCTCCCTCCTCCCTTTCACCCACAATACGGCATTCGCTCTTCATGCGCTTAGCGATTATATCTGCTCCAAAATTCAGTTTCAAGTAAAAGCCATCATATCAATACAATACAGTAATTAAATTCATTTCTTAAGGAAGAAAAAGGCAACTTTTTGTGACAAGTGTTTACATTGAAATGTTAAGTCTGTAGGCCTGAAATCGTCTTTGTCTCTTTATTGTTCTTCAAAGCCGGATTTTCTTTTTAGATTTTCCCTTTCAGGAAAGGGAAAAAGGATTTTCCTTTATACTTTTTTGCTTACTTGTGTCATTATATTTCTTTGCGTATCAAAACAAAAACGGAAAACTTATTTGAGGGCGCACTTCCGAAGTTTACTGCATCACATAGATTTTAATAGAAATTCAATTCAATAATTGAGGAGAACAATTTTCAAAATTAAAAACTTAAAAAGGAATCTTTTGCTCAAATGCTTAACTGTTGTAAGAAATATGCAATAATTCATCTAAACTTAATTTAATTATCCACTTTATTACAATATTTCAGTTCAGGTTTTAATAATATATCTCAATGTCTGTGCGGTCATTGTACGAGTATTGTAATATCTTTCCTCTTTTTCCGTTCAATTATATCATTATATTTATCTAAAGCTCATTAAAACATACCTTAATATCTTAAGATAGACATAAAAACCTTTTTGTACATTTATAATATCTCAGGATGGTCGATTTACCTTCCAGATAAACGCTAAAACTGTTTATTGTGCTAAGTACGAGTATGTACATATATATGTATGCATGTACAATACTAGTACGACAACGACAACCACAACACAACGTGGTATCGTGTGTTGCTTCAAGCTTTTCTTTAAGTGGTACTTGTTACCGAAAGAGGAGGGTTAAAATGCTAATCTGAGCTAATTTTTTTATGGAATATAAGTTTCTTGAATCTGTGTACAATTTTCTGAAGTTTGTTCTACACAGTTTCAAAAAATTCAAAATTCAATTAAACAGTATTTTGTTAAATATTAATGTTCAAATGCAAATAAAAAAGTGTTGAAAAAATATATGTATGTAGGAGTACGTATATATGCTTCAGGTCAAATGACAAATCCTTTATACAGCTTTGATTTATATATTTATCCCCAAAATACTATTACTTTTTGTCGAATCCTTTAAAAATACTCGCAAGAGTAACTTTTAGAGATGCATACTTCGGAAATATCGGAATACATGTTTAAACTGGTTTATACAGCTCGAAAATAATACGTCCATTTTAATGACAAATTGCACGCACTTGATTCTTATATTTATTGCATAACCGGTTTTTTATTAACCGTTTTTCAAAATTTATAAGAGTAACTTTTTTAAACTGGTTTATTCTACGATTAATAGAATACTCGTAATTCAAGGCTTTTCTGATGCTCTACGAGTATATCAAAACGTAAAAGAAAACTTGATTAGCAGAAAATAATTAAGCATTATTAAACATAAGTTTGCGTACGACAGAATTGAAAAGTTTTCAGAGATTGGCAATTGAGCTTGCTTCAGCATACACTCTATTATCAGAACAATATATTTCAACAGCGGTATATTTACGGGGACAGGTAGACGGGTCCGCTGCCAGAAGAAATACAAAGGAAAATTCAGATTTGTCCTAGAAAATTTGCCACTTTATTGATCCTTTTACTAATATTTTCCTTATATATTTATTCATTTAAGCATTTACGAGTACTTCTTTGAATTGTACAAACATTCAAAAGTTGTTTAATTGAAATTACTTTGGACCTCCACCAAAGGGAAATGCTATATACGCCACTGCATTTCAATGAAATGAAAATCGCTCATAATAGTAAAGACTATAGAAATACAAGTGGCTCATGTATTATGAATCTGAAAATCCTACCTAATTATACAATACATACATATATCATTAGTTTAATATCAGATGCAAAAGAGGCTCGAATTATCTTAAGGGAAGATGATTAAACTGCAAGAGTGATTCCTGTCAGGTGATTCCTTTACTGCAACGAAACGGTATATCAATTTCTATGTGGTATACATAGCTCTAAACTAATAATGGCGGCGGAAGTGGTGCAAATTGAATAAAATTTTAGAAATTTTAATATATTTACGATTAACTTTATTAATAATGATATTATTTCACTACAAAAACTTTTAACAAAATCATTAGAAAATATTACGTTTTCCTGCTTTTCTTTTTATATCTAATCCTAAGTTTTTTACTCATTTCGTTTTTTTTTTGTGTCTTGATTACAGAATATTTTGATGGTTAGAAAAAACGAAAGGATCTGATGTATATAATATATAATTTCTATATAGTTTAACAAGTTTCATGTCATTTATTAATTATTTGATTTGAACATTTTATGTTATGGTTACTTATTTTTTATAACGACTTATTGTTGCATTTAAATATAGTGTTGCTAAAAATGAAATTGGGTCTAGGTTACTGCCTCTAAAGTATTCTCTTCATTTGGAATTACAACAGAATGAGCACGAGCATTACGACGACTTATGTATATGCAGCAAGCGAACTGTTAATAAGAATAGTTAACGACAGACCACCTTATTAAGCATTGCTCTCAGATCATTTTGGCGAATTGAAGTTCACGTCGCCATCGTCGTCGTCATCGTCGTCGGCGTCAAGTTCAGAGTCCGTGTCTGAGGGAATGAGGAAATGTTTGCAATCGAAATGAACATAATACTTAAACACAATAACGACACGCGGAAGATTCAAATCGAAATAATAATTTAAATGATTTAATATAATGAAATAGGTGAGAGAGTATGTATAATTTCATTTAATGTTAAAAAGTTATCAAAGAAAGGGAAGCAATTTATTGTAAATATATATAGCTAAATGTATACATTTATGTTGCATATTGTTTATGTATAATTATGAATTCTTGTTATATATACTCGTATGTTTAATTTTGTTGTTTATCGTAATATCTTTATTGTATCGTGAAAGCCGAAGAAATTAACAGAATGCAATTTGGAAAATTCTTATTAAATGAATGTGAGTGTGAAAGTGAAAAACCGCAGAAATATTTATTTTACTTATCCATTTTACTGTTAAATTTTACTTTTCTTCTTTACACTTGCACTTGTTAATGCTTATGTTGTTTCATGCTGTTTATCTTCAGTATATAAATCATTGAATTCATTCATCCTTCACCAGTTGCGCTCTCTGTTCCGTTTTCGTTTGTTGCTCGCAATAATGATGCTACCGTGTCAGCGTCCTTCTCCTCATCGTCATTACGCAACTAATCCTATTGCTGGTTACTCGACTTCATTTGTCCGTTGACGATTGGCAAAAAATATGGATGTGCCATAGCTTCGCGAGCAGTTAACCGTTCAACGTGATCGTAGCGCAACAGCTTGTCGAGAAAGTCGAGTGCCTCAGGCGACACCAAATGCTGATTATCGGAGTGAACGAAACGCTCCCATCGCTTGCGTGAATGTCTCTGCAAAATATCATGGAATCGAGGGTCCAACTCGATATTGTATTTATCTAGATAAGCGTAAAGTTCCTCGGTGCCCAGCACCTTGGCAATACGCACTAACTGATCGTAGTTATCGTGACCGTGGAAGAAAGGCTCCTTTCGGAAAATCATCGACGCCAACATGCAGCCCAGTGACCACATGTCCAGAGAGTAGTCGTACATTTGATAGTCTACTAGAAGTTCTGGCCCCTTGAAATACCGTGAAGCGACTCGAACATTATATTCCTGCCCAGGGTGATAAAATTCAGCCAAACCCCAATCAATGAGACGCAGTTTACGGTTCTCATGATCTATCATAACATTATGTGGCTTAACGTCACGGTGCATAATGCCCATGCTATGACAATAGTCAAGAGCTTTCAACAACTCAAATAAGTAGTAGCGAATTTCATAATCAGTTAGTGTCTGATACAACTGCTTGAAGTCTGTATTGTTTACGTGCTCAAAAATTAAAGCCGGTGTACGCGACACTGGATCCTTTACAACAGCAAGCAAAGTAATGATGTTGGTGCCACCACGAAGGTTCTCGAGAATTTTTATTTCTCGCTTAATTTTCTTCTTTTTTACTGGCTTTAGAATTTTCACCACACACTTTTCCGTGGTCGTTATGTTTATTGCCTCGAATACTTCCGAGTATTTTCCACGGCCTAATTTGCGCACCAACTGATAATCATCCTGATTTGCCCAGTCCACCACATAGTTCTCGTAGTCCCAGTACTCGTCCGGTTTGTGTGCATTCACGTCCGTATAGACACGTGCGGCACTCGGAAGGGTCATTTTCTTTTTAGAAGCTATAATATTCGGACTTAAGCTTTTAGTTTCTTCTGGACAGGAAATTTCTGAGTCTGATGTCGTCGAACGCTTCCAAGCCAATTGTTGTCTTAATAAGCACCTAAAAGAATTAAAGATTAATAAGTATGCATTCAATTAGCTAAGATAACACAGAAACCTAACCTATATAAATGCCGAAAATAATCCGATATCGACCTAGTACTTTAATTCTTAAATGAGAAAAATTTCACCTACATTTTAAAGTCGCGTTAATCAAAGGATAAGAAATAATGGCATTCTTTGCCCATTAATACTCATACATGCTTTGCCAATGATATTAAAATGATATAAAATTTGCTTAGTAGACTACACCTGCCGATGATATGGTTATTCCGAAATGCACAACCTGTTCCTGGTCACACCCCATCATTTGGCCACAAAATACCTAGTCTGGGATTTCAACCAAGACAGTTCGACTAACCTTAAATTGGTTGGATTCAATTTCCTCTTTTCTCGTAAGTGTTGCGATATCCAAATGGTTTTCCGCTGAAAAAGTTGAAATCTTTTGAGGTTGTGTCTGTGAAGTTGTATTTTTCTGTCAGAGGTCAGATTTTTTGAAGTCAAGCACCCGAAATCAATTCCGTTAACTGGAAGTAGCTGCGATGGACACGAGCGGTATAAGCACGACCACTGCGTCCACCACGGGTGCCACCCAAGTTTCAGTATGCTTCCAAAATTTCAGAAGCTAATGGTTAATTTCGGTAAGGTGTTACGCTAGCGTGGTTTCAATGTGCTCAAAAACTTCCAGGTTGATCCTATGAAACAAACGCACGCTTTTGAGCCTACGAATTTATTGTGTACACCCTAATGGCGAGTTCCTTATTATTTCACCGATAAATCTTTAATAGGATTTATATTTATATAAGAAAAATCGTCTTCCTTATTCGTTAAATAAAGTTACACATTTTACACAGTAGTAAGAAAAGAAACCGACCTTTTCTTCTCACGGTATTACTTATTTTGCCGACCAAGAATGACGCGAGGAAACTTCAAGTAACTACACTTCTGTTATTTCATTTTATCTGGTGAAATGTGAGCACGGTTTCAAGAGTAGAAAGGGACAGATAGTGAAAAAGAAAATTTTATTTGTCTCTTACCTAATGTTTAATTATTTCCGTGGAGTATGTACTGAAGGAGGATAGAAAGATATGGTTATATATGCAGGAATCGTAGTAAGTGCTAACGGCACCGTACCGGAGTAAATCTGACTTTTAAGAGCAGAAAACTCCCTATATTTACTCTGTTCGTTTTATGACTTTTCCTCACTGGAACTGCGTGAAACAATTTCAAATTACAGCAAAGAAATGGCAACTTAGGCCCAATAAATGTTAGTAGACACAGCGATTTTAAGACACACGTCCACTAATTTTTTTTATTCACCACTTGATTACGACGACGTCGGCAAATAGATTGAAAATACTTACTATGAAGATTTCTACAGTTGGTACTTTTCAACGTTAGCGCTTGCAAATGTGACCACATTGTATGGCTTCAATACCTAATGAGAGAACGGAACTGCTATAAGTGGTAAAATGAGAAAGAGACAAGTAGAAAGTTAATTGAAGTACGGTCATGTGATCTTTAAGGGATGGAAAGTAAGAAATTATTTTTAAAAATAAAAAAAATAATTGAACTTGGGTCTGGAACCAGTACCATTTATGTACCATTTTTGGAATTCAGAATCAGCATCGGCATTCAAAAATAAGAATGAGCGCATTCCGGGCACACCGTTCAGTCTCGACTGTTGAGTATTTTGTACGTGAAATGCTTTGCTCAATCAACATGTTGCGGTAGCGAACGGAGCGAAAAAGTTCAATTAGTGAAATAATCAGTTTCTGTCATTCTGTTCAAGATTTTTATATTTGATATTTTTACTTGTTTACATAAAAGGAAAACAAAAATCCGATCAAGGAGCATTTCATCACAGAGAACGTAGCGCTTAGTTGGTCACGCTCTGAGCGCTCAGATCACTGAACAGTTGTGAGTGATTGGTCTGCCTGGAATGCTTCCAATGACTGAAAATTTTGATACATTTTAAGGAGAGTGCGGAATTGCTCGCTCATGAGCGGCTCAGCTCACGAGCGTGAGCCGGCTGAAATTTTTCATCGGCTCACGGCTCACGAGCGTGAGCTGTCTGAAGTGCTCACAGCTCACAAGCGTGAGCCGCAAAAAATTTGATAGCTCACGCTCGTGAGCCGTGAGCCATTTGGAATTGCTTGACTCGCTCACGAGCGAGCGTGAGACGAAATGAGCCGCTCACTCGAAACCCATTCCGCACTCTGATTTTAATGGCAGCATTCATTATAATCTGTGATAAGAAAGCATTTTAACCTAACAAATTACAAAAATTTACGATTTGGAACTTATAATTTAATTATGGATTTGTACTCGTATCAAAAATGCATATTTCAACTATTAAAAGAGTAACATTACTGAAGAGTAGTATAATTAAAGTGTACGATTAAAGTGTGTGATTTTGTGATATATATATATATATATTAACTTTATTGCGTTTACAGTTTATAAATTAATTAATTAGTTTCATTTGGTGACAATATCTCTTATGATTTACTGTTTTCAATAACTCTACGGTTGACATCCGTTTCCATAGTGTTGCTGACAATTACCATTCGCTAGTCCGACAACACTTGCCTTTAGACTTTTTAATATCGAACCGTAGTCACTCCTTTTTTCTTCATTCTTGTGCAAACGAGAGGTCAACCAACTAAGACCCAAACTGAAAAAATATTATCCAGTTAAATAGTTAAATCCTTAATTAAGATAAAATAATGGGAAACAGAGCGTTGTATTCAATCTTAATTAAATTTTCCTTTACCTCCAAACGGGAATCCAAAGTCTTTGACCATTTAGTAATGTTCGGGCGAATTTATTATTTTGACACAGAGAAAAGTAATGGCACGAACCATTGTCTTTCGGCATTAGCAAAACCGCATTCACAGAATGTAGCACGCGACGAGCCAAATCGTTCATCTGAAATCACAGAAACTATGTATATTCTCTACATGTATATTCTCTTCTCTCTCAACTAAATTATATATACCAAAGTATGTATATAATTTTTAATAATGGTTTTTATATATATAAAACCAAAATGCTAATAGGAAAAAGGAATTTTAACCCTTTTAGCGCAATAATATCGCCTTATGCGATATATAATTATAATTCTAATGCGATATATAATGATAAATACATATATTATAAGATAGTATCAAACAATTCTCTATCATCTTACCAAAATTAATCGTTGATCGATCTCGGCTGATCGTTTCCTTCGGCGGCGTATTTCCTCCGTGTCACTGGAAATGTCCACAACATTGTCATCACCGTCCATCGGCATCATCATCATGTTGGCGCTATCATCTTTGCCCTAATTGAATATTATACATATTAATTCAGTATAACGAAGTTACTGATGCGGGTATCGTTCCCTATTTACCATTGTAATGCACAGTAAGACCTGAAGAATAAACATTCCAAAGGAGAGGAACGCTAGAGTGGTTAAGGCAATATCTGTTATGTCTTTCAGACTTATTTCTTTGGTGTGTGCCGGTTCAAGAGCTGCTGAAGATGGTGGCGGCGGTGGAGTAGGTTGATGAGATGGCGGATGATATGATGAATGCTGATGTGCATGGGAATATGGGTGTGAATGGGAATGTGAATGAGGATGTGGTTGTGGATATGATGGTGCATGCGAGTGGTGGGAGTGAGGAGAGTGTATTGCATAGCTGTCATACGCTGTATCATATCCTACATAATAAAGTAATGGAAATTAATATTTTATATATTATTGTATATTCCATATATGATATTATACGAGTATATTATATACAGGGTGCTCGGCATAAGATTCATCAAAAAGGTAGAGCTTTGCTCATATTGTTTGCACAACCACACACACACACACACACACATCCATATGTATAAGGATTTAAGAATTAACTGATTAATTCGCAATCAAATATTGTAAAAATTTGTTATTGTTGCCTACCATTTTTGTTAACGATTTGAGCTAGTGGAATGCTTTCTTGGCCGTTATTGTACATGTCATAAAGATGATTCGGAGAATTGAGACGTGATTGTGACTAAAAAAATATTTAATATAAAAAAAAAACAAAAAACATTTAACTACGAATACTATTCACCGTTTCGACAATGCCATTGCTCAGAGCATAGCCCGTAATGTCACCGTCTTCAAAGTCTTCATTTTCATTAGCCATATTATATTGATGAGGTACAATTGCCATAATGTTTCGACGATGATTACCATCTAAACGGTATGGTTTCTTTTCATCAAGCATCACAGCATCATTGCTTTTATTGGCCTTCGTACTTCTCTCGAAATGACGTTGTACATCTTCCAGTGTTGATCTGTAAACATTTATTAATCGATTGTTCTACTTTTTATGTATATGAAATTGCTGCCTCTTTTTATATGACATCGAAATCATTTTGAATGAATTAATAATACCTCTCCAACCAGTCTCTGTAGTTGATGGAGCCTTCATCCATTAGAAGTCTGTTATTAGAAATATGTCTTGCTTTTCGTCGATGACCGTATAGTTCAGTAAGATTTTGATTTGAAGATTTTGTGCCGTTTCTTGGGGCGTAAGCTTCTTCGACTTGGATTTTGCCCATACGTCTTGTTAGGAGTTGCTTAGCAAGATAATCGGTTGCTAAATATTCAGTCATCATTTGTCTTAAAGTGATGATGAAGTATGATAGTAAAATAACACGAAATGGCGGTTAGAAATATTAAAGATTCAGAAGTTACTCGTATATAACCAATACAAGTTTAGATTGAAATTAGAAAACATATTATGTAATTTGTAATTCCATAAATTCAGATGATAATAATTTAAGGTTTCCTGAGTACACATTATTCGACCATTCTAATTCTTGGTGCTGGCCTTTTCTAATTTCCAACATGCTTCAATACCTATGAAACGTCATGACTTCCAAAGCACCATTAAAATCGGAACTAGCACCGGCTGATCCTATTTTATGGGGCCATTGATAAGCATCGTTACGATCGATCACAAACTGTGGATCATTCAAATTCAAAAAAGAGCCGTACATAAATAGGCGAGTGGGCATAAACTTTTGATCCAATATATCATTGATATCTATTTGAAAAGCAATCACCACACTCCGATTAAAAAGCCAAACGACGACGACGAAGAACATTACTCCTATTATTTTATATTCGCGCATGTTGTCTAACGCGAATTGATGTCTAATGCGAACTAAGAAATTTTCTTCAAGCCATATTATCTGAAAGTGGATTTAGAAGTAACACTGACTGAACATAAAGTGACAAATAATTAGTCATGCTCTGATAGGATTCCTTGCTCTCTTCCAAGCATACCACGCTAGTTTCCACTTTCGAGTTCATAAAGTGTATAAATATAATTCGGTATAAATGAGGATTGCCTGCACGAGCGTATTTTCATATTAATTAATTATTTAATTAATTAATTTGAATAAGTAAAGTAAATACGTAATTTCGATATATTTGCTATTAATGTAAATAATAATAGATTTAAAGGAAATTGAGTTAAATTTCACTGAATCTATTTAAAATTCATTTGTTATATTCTGGTAACTGCTGTCAGTCATAAAAGCACAAATCCATATTTTCAGTTTAATTATATTACATTGTATTTTATTTATAGCATCCATGGCCAATTGCTGCTTATTCGTTTATATGATATTAATCAAGTCATGCAATCAAGTCTTTATTCTTGGAATTACTTAGCGATATGACACGCCATTATTGCGTGGATTGACCCGCTCCGAATTGCGTGCTTAGAGCAAAGTGTTATATTTCAAAGAGCTGTTACAGCATCATTTATTATTTGAATTTCTAATATTCACGGCGGGGGGTAACCCACCCACACCTCCGGACCAACACATCGACCAGCTGCAATTTCACGCAATGTTCTAGAGATACGTATTTTAGGAAAAGAAAAAAAGTGGGACGTAAAATAGCTTGTAGTTTCTCAGTTTGGTCTTTATTAGTGGTGCCTATTGGCAAGGGATGATGGTAGCCTTAAAGTGATAATCACCGCATTAATCTTGATACTGATGATGATGGATTTTTTTAGTCGGGAAATTCATGAATTTGAAGTATTTATATTAATATTTCGCACATTTCCAAAATACTTAAATAGAATAATCTATTGTAAAAGCAAGAGTTTTTTTACATTTCAGTATATACTCATACACTGAAGATTTTATTTAATAGATTTATAGATTTTTGAAGATTTTAATTTTATAGTAGTTATTTCAGCATATGATCTATATTAAATGTAAAATTATATCAGAAAATATAGTCTCACCCACCCCTTTTGACTGAAAGGTTGGTTTTTACCTTCCTACCTAAAAATTGGATAAAAACGGTAGGCATTGCCCATGCCTATACCGTACCTAGATAGGCCATCACAGCAATAAACATTATAGATGCTTATTTATAATTTCTTTTCTATCCTTTTTCAATGCATAACAATTTAAAATGTCATTCCTGTTTGTTTAACTGTTTTTTTCAGATATTAATTTAGACACGATATAAAAATTACTATTTCTAAATACGTAGACTCATAAATTAAGTGTAAGAGATATACGCTCGATTTGCATAATTCAACACTATGTTGAAAAACCTTAAAAACTGGCTTATAGAATTTGGGTTAGAGAGAAGCTTCTAATTTCAATATAAAAAAGATATATTTGTAGACTAGTTTTTTCGGCTTCTAACACCGAACCGTTATAGATATTTTCTTAAGAGTGCTGACGTGTTGTTTGATTAATATATCATCGATCATCAAGAAAGAGTACTAAGAAAAACATCATCAGCATCACTTAACACGAAAATGATCGTTCAGCACTTATGTATGATTTGATGTGAGCCTAATTGGAGTACAACTTGTCCAAATAGATTTATTAACACTTCTCTAAAGTGCAAGCAAACAATAAAAATGCTCATAAAAACAAGGTGGACTTTTTTTAAGCCATAACGATAAGCCGTCCGTCCGGAGTTACCGCTCCCGATTCTCAAATCGATGAATCCAATTGGTTAGTTGAGACCGCCTAATTGTGTGCTCATCTCATCTTAGACCAAAACAGACTACTCCATCGCTGACCTCTTTTCCTCTCCCGCCACTGTTGGTGTTTGATAAAGACCTCTTTAGGCTCTCTCTCGCTTTACTCAATGCCTTCAAGTTCAATCGTTAAGGGATGCAGTGAGTGGCGTTGAAGACAGATACTCATACACACGCTCGAGTATCCAACCATACATACACACAACTATACATACGACAAGGTGCGGACTAACCTTAAGGTGTTAATTCTTGGGGCGGAGTCAAATCAAGTGCTGTTAATATTATGAAGTTTCTGCGTGTTACTCTGATGCGTTTCTGCAGTCAAGACCAGTCAGTACAATTTGGAAAGCGGTTGAGAAACGATTAAAAACGTCATAGAAGCGGAAGGACGCATTGGGCGCGCAATTTGACCATGAAAATTAAAAATAATGTGATTAGTTTAAAAGCGACAGAATCTGAAAATATTAGTTTCGATGAGTATGATAGCGATGATGACGATGATATGGACAGTAGCGCTTGTGACTCCGATGCGATTTGTGGTCGACGTGAAAAGGATACGGTAAAAGAAACCTACAATGATACTTTTCCAAGTTCCATTCCACCAAAGACTGAAATCGTTTGCCGAAAGGAACGTAGCAGCAGTTCCTTTAGTATTGATAGCATTTTAGGCGATACGTCAAAAAATATAAAGTGGCGGCGGCGTGAAAGCGATGAATCTGGGAAATCGAAACAAAAAGAAAACACTATTAATTGCCAACCTGTGAAACCAGTTCCATTCTGTCCGGTGATGCGATGCGGCGAGAGAGGTAGTAAGTTTAAAGTAATTTGATTAGTTTTTAAAAAATACGACAATCTTTCAATGGTCGATCGGAACGATTTATAAAAATTACCAAAACTACGGCGGTTTTAGGTCCTCTGACGTCCTTTTTAATTTCATTTTACAGATTCTAAAATTCTATAAAAAAACCTCCATATATAATTTAGTATATACCAATAGACGGATCACGGGAGCATTAATATCATACCATACAAAGTAGGCATTGCCCTAATCCGATTTTCCGCGTTTTCCAACCTTAAGAGAGCCTCTAGAGATCATACATAAGCACCAAATTTCAAGCCGACACCAAGCCAGACAGAGCTAAATTTTCTCAAAAGGTCATTCTGAGCAGGAGTACATATATTTAGGCTTATATATGTATCTTTTTTAATGCGGAAATCTCTTTAAAAATGGAAAAACAAATTCACAAAAGGATGTGGAAAATATTTAACATTATAATTACGTTTTTAATATTTTCGATTTGGTATCTATAATATAGTATATAAGTATACAACATTGTAAGCATATAAAGACTTTTGTATTTTATGATTTTACACAGCAGGCACTAATTTATTTAGAGAAAATTATTATTCTCTTAAGCATTATAGTCATTGATTTAACATCGAAGTGCAAATTTGAACAAATCTGAAAATTTGCATAAGATGACACCTCCAGAGTTCTTCAGCTTTTTGTTGTGGCAAGAGGTTTTTGATCTTTGTGCACAAAAGCACTTACGGTGGGTTACATGGTAATTGTCTTATGCGAATGGCTCAAAAGTAGGAACAAGCTTATTACTATTTTTCTGCAAATTTCGTTTTAGGACTTCTCAGAGCGATACTAACTTATGAGTACCTACGTGCTCTTTTTGATAAATATTTTTCGGTGAGGTCGTTTTTTAATATTTTCAATTTATTTGTTTTTTCTTCAGCATGGTTTCAATACTCTAAAGTATTTATGAGTTTAACTGAAATATTCCATATAAGGTGCAATATTCCACGAATAACCAAAATATGCCTAACCATTTTTGTTTTCTTTCAGTTTCTTCAAGCAACTTCTTTGACTTGATCGGTGAAAAAACCACTGCATTTCGTAAGGTTGATGATAATCGCCTTTATAATTGTAATGCACATAGTTATGGAGAATCTGCGATCGCCACTTCTGCCTACAGCCTCTGCGCAGAGCAAATAACTCCAATAATCCAGCCTTCGATTATTTATCCAGACTGGATTGGAATTCCGCCAAAATTGGAAATTGACTGCTCCACTGGAAATTATTTACTTGGTGTGCCTGGTAGGTAGATAGAGACACAATCATTATATTGTTGTTGTTGTTGTTGTTGGCAGAGCGATGAAAATTTAAACTTTCTTAAGTGCAGTAGTGCCCAAGCTCACCGGAAAACGTTTTCGCAAGCAAGGCATCGATCGCAAACCTCGGCAGGCGTACAGTGCCAAGCAGTTGGATCGCCTGGAAAACGAATTCAAGCATGACAAATACCTGAGCGTAAGCAAACGACTGGAGCTCTCCAAGAACCTGAATCTCACCGAAGTGCAGATTAAGACATGGTTCCAAAATCGTCGCACCAAATGGAAGAAGCAACTAACGTCACGACTCAAAATTGCTCAGCGTCAGGGAATTTATGGAAATCATGTTTATTTGGCGGCGGCAGCAGCCGCTGTCGCTGCTTCTCAGCAAGCGTCACTACAACTGCCCTCGCTTTACAGTACGACCCCGCTTTATTGCTTAAATACAGCCCCAACTTCGAGCATTAAGAGCATTAGTGACAGCAGTCAGCAAACTCCGTTTTCATTTATAACTATGAAACCGAATGTGGAACAACCAGATGGTTGACGATCTAAATATGCCTTTATAATAAAAAAGGACAAGAAAAAACAAAAAGAACAAAGCAAACAAAAATTTGACGAAAATATGTCTTCAATCTCTTAAAGAAGATATCTTATTCTTAAAGAAGAATCTCTTAAAAAGAAAATATTTTGTAAATAAAGTCTTAGTATGTATTGACAACGAAAAAAGTTTTGTAACTAAAGTAATTTAACTAAACTCACTAACTAAAGTAAATACACTAGAATTTTTAACTTTTTTTTATATTTACTCCTACATATTTTATTTGGACAGTTTTCATATAAATCTTAAACGCAGTAGCGTTAATAAGTTAACAGACAACGAGAAATAAGGCCAATATATTTTCCTTTTGCAAGAATTTTGGAATTACTGGCCTTAAAATATATAGTAGTCAGCAGCAATAATAAAATCTGCAACAACCAATTGCAAAACCAAATTAAATAATCTGCTTTTAATTAAATATTGTGACTTAAGTTACCTTAAAACCATGATCTTTCTCTTAAGCAAAAAAAAAAATTAAAACAACAGCAAAATACTTACTGATGTCAGTACTATAGTTCCATCCCAAATTAAAACAAAAAATGTGGAACTAAACAAATTCCACATTTCAAAAACTATTAAATGAAAACCACTTTGTTTTTAAACTGGTAATGCTTTTTTAACTGTTAAAGTTTAGTGGTTAAATTTGAGCAAAATCGAATCAAAAATTTCCACAAATTCTTATTTTTATTGGATAAATAGTATTAAATTGCTTAAATTGGTCGTTTTTAGAGTTGGTTGTGTTTGCATATATCAGATTTTATCCAAACAAATATCCATTTTGATTCCATTCCATTTTGATTATTAATTATATCATCCTGTAACTGTAACAATAATATAAAAGGCTCCTGCTATTCTTTTCTATTATATACATTATAATAGAAAATAATGTATATTCTTTCTATTATATTATATACGCTGAATTCTGGGAACCGATTCCTAACAGAGCTGCGCTAAAATTGTGTCTGTCTGATTTGATCCAACTTTCTTGCTGAAATAAGAATGTGACGACACGTTCTCGATCGTGTATGTTATAGCATCCCTTTCGACGTCAAAGAGTAAACTTTTCTGATTGTTCTTCATTTCCTTCCTCCTTTTCTTCCACCTCTTTTTTTTATTATCGTACTCTTATTATTGTGTATTTCTTAGCAATGTCACATGATGACAAGTTTTGCCAATAAAAACTCTTTCAATTAACGTGATTTTGTGTTGTTCGATTTTTTCAATGTGTCGCATTTTTATTGCAAAATTTACTGGAAACGCTCTTACTATTAACTAGTTTGAATAGAGATAATGATTTATGTGAATTAATATAAAATTCTTTTGAACGTCATATGAAATTTTTTTTTTAAGAAAAAAGTGTTTTCTCAAAGATTGATGAGAAATGAGAGCGGCGGTTATATCTTGTTCAATATAACTAACATCAGCAAACTGTAACTGACATAGTCTACATTATTTATAGCTCCAAATGCTCTATATATTTTATATTGTAAAATATACAGCTGGAATTTGAAAAATCACATGCTTAGAAAATTCTTATAAGCAAAAAATTAAGTATTATCCAACGACAGAGCAAGCAAAAATACATCGCTCACGATTACTGTTAACTGAAGTTAACTGACAGAAGAGTCGTCTGTAGCATTCATCAATTGACAACTATATTAATAAAACTGCAGGTAATAAATAGTCGTGGAATTATTCACAACAAATTATACAAAGAATTGTCTAATTATTGCTATACATATTTAGAATTATTAGTTGTTACATTTTAAGAATCAATATACGCTTGTTTTGACTAATCGAAAGGATTCAAATGAAAGAAATGTTTTTAATGACTTTAATAAATTTAATAAATAAATCTTCATCTAACATTTTTATAAAATGAAGACTTTCTTTCGGTCTTTTTGAATCGATAAAGTCATTTGACATGACAAAAATTCATTTCGATAAACTTTTGTTAATTTTTTAAATGCTGTTCTTTTTATAAATTCTTCAAAACAATTAAAAATGTTTGAAATTGAATTGAATTATAATTTCTATAATTATTATTATTGTTTATAATTATAAAAAATTTTTATAATTATTAAAATAATAAAATAAAATGAAAAATTACATATACATAATTATAAAATAAGAGATTATTTAAATACATATAAACAAATATTTATCAGGAGAAAAGCTTTATTATTAAAAAAAATTGAAAGAGGAGACTTTTTCAATGTTTGTTTTTATTGAATGTCCACAAGCAAAAACCAATTTTTTTCGACCCATTGTCAAATGTAAATATTTTACTAAATCTGCAGATAGACTGCAATCAAGGAGAAAAATTTCCTTCTACTTTTAAATAATATTAAAAAAGGAAAGGATGCCAATCATGTCTCTTGTAAAAATAAGAGTAACACGCCAAATTATAACTTGCTCAAAGCAAATGCCCGCATGCATTTTTCCGGACCTTGAATTTCAATTTCTGGTGTTCTGCTAAGAAAATGTGTTTTTCTAACTCGCTTCTTTTTCTTCTTGTTTGCTATTTTGCTAAGCGATTATTTGAATTAAACTGCAACCGATGACGAAATATCCTCAAGCAGAAATGATTGCGAAGACGTCGTGTCGTACTGCCTGCCATTCATTCATTGTCTGCCATTCCCAAAATATCTTATATAATGCGAGACATTACACAGAACACGAGAATGCATTTTTATGGGACAAGCTGCAACAAACACAAAACAGATTCCGATTAAAATAATGAGCTTTTTCGAGGTGTTTCTTTCGCTTGAATTGCATCCGCAATGTTTCCGCTTTGTCGTTAACCAAATCAGTTCTCTCCAAACTTTTTGCTGTAACGCACCGAAATGTTCTCTGAGTGCTCGAGTGGAAATCGATAAATTGATCAGTTAAAACGGATTGTAAAAATTTTGTAATGAAAACGGTTAAAGAGAACGTTTTCTAAGTTTCAAAAATTTTATAAAGTGAAAAATATTTTAATACTAACTATTAATAATAACTATTGAAATATTTTTATATAAAATGAAATTGCATCACAATTATTACATTTAAAGCAAGTGGAAAATTACAAATTTGGAATGATTTCAATTTATTTTGAATAGTCCTTGCACAATATTCAAAACTATGATGACATTAACTAAAATAGTATCTGTGGGAAATATGTGATATATCGTGATATATCGTCTACTACGTAAAAAAATAAAACATAAAAAATTTAAGGTAATAATAAAAAATTTATAATAATCACAAAGTAATATCGTAATAAATAAAGTAATATAATACGAGTATATAATAAAGTAATAAAACTTTAAAAAATGTAACAAGTGCTTTTACTTTAAAATTATGGATAAAAAAATAGTTCAATTTATTATTTTTAAAATTTTTTACTTTGTTTTACAAAAAAGAAAATTTTTTCGAAACTCTTTTTTTGTTATTCAAGTTTATTTGTAAACAACGATATATTCCTTTCATGTGCGGGCAAAATATTTACAATTTTGTGGTTCAGACTTAGATCGCGTATTTTATTGTATTAAACTTTTCTAGCTGTTATTTTTTGTTGTTCATTTTCTTAGCGTTTTTCTTAGCGACCACATAAAGAAAATTCGTAAAAAATTCCCAAATTATCGTATATTCTTTTAACATTGAAAGAGATGATCTTAAACTTGAACGAAAATAATTCTATTATAATTTTAGCCGAGAATATGTCGCCATTGAAAATATTTGGCTGCAGAATTTGTTTACAGACGTTGAATGAATGAATCAATTCATTTCTAACAATTTTAATTGCCAAGTTTTCATCGTGTTCGCGGCAAAAGACGCTAATTAATATATTTTCTAAACTCTTGCACTCTTCTTATTTTTGTTTTCTTGTTTTATTTTTTTAAAGATGTTTAAGCTTGTACGTACATACATACGAGTATGTATCGTACTATATATAAAGAGTAAAATATGGTTTTCAAATTGAATGTAAAATGTTAGAGTTTTATTGGACTTAATACTCTTTGCCACTAAACTTAACCATTCAATGCTTAAAAGCAATCGAAACAGCTTTTTAAAAGATAACAATAATATTATGAGGTTAACGTAAAGAGACATCATTATTTTGAATTTTATTATAGGTATTTAAATATTAGTATAAAAAAAATAACGATTTCTCATTTACAATAACAAATTGTAAAATTTGCGTATGTAAAAATTTTAGATTTTTAATTATGAATATACACTTTACACTTCTGTTAAATCTATGTAACAACCAGATTATGCCGAAAGTCATCAAATTTCGTAGAATCTTGAATGTCTGTTAATGGTTAAGGAATGAATTTCTTTGATAAGGAATGAAACCCAAAAAATTTTCATGGCAATTGATAAGAAAGAAATATAAAAGATATTAATTTTATTTGCGCTAGTCATATTCATTTACATATTCTGTAACAAAAAAATTTAAGAAATCTGTACTTCTTAACCAGAACGCTGCTTAATGATGATCACGCAATCTGATAACTTGTCGTAGGTGCATGCTCCTTCTTTTCCTGATTTTAGCTATCCTTTCATCATGTACGTAATATGTTACATATGTACTTATAGGAGACTTAACAACAACAGTTTACACGCAAAGGTAACTCATCCCCTCCTCTCCCCTGCCCAGACGCCTAACCACTTCCTTTCCTTTCTTCTCATAAAGAGGTCGCCAACACTACGGGAATAGTTTATTAATAGGAAATCATTTGAACAAACTGGAACGCAAATGTCACGGCTAAGCAAGTATTTACCGAACTCCACCCACAAGGAGAGTTACTAAACTGCGCTGCATGTTGGTGGGAACCACCTGTTTGGTGGTTCACAGACTAGACAAACATCCTTCAGTTTCTTTCTTGGACACCACAAAATCGAATAGAGTTTTTCGTCATTAAAATATTATTCTTCTATAGTTTCATTCTTTCATAATTAATGGCACGCTGGGGGTTTTGTCAACTAGAAAATGTCCGAAATATCGCCACGTCCAAGCTAATCAATACCATGAATACAACAACAACAACAACCAGTAGCTTTTTGGCAGTGCCACTTTAGGGTTAATCATCTACAGGGACACTTTTCTTTCCATTAACAGTAGCTACAAAAAGTCAGGCTAACCTAAGAGTTAACGATGGGTTTATTGGACGAATTTTCGTCATCGCTTGTCAAGTGTCATTTGAAGATACTTTAACAGACGATTCAATCAGGATTCGCACACGATTAGATCATCAAATTGATTTATTGTTGAAAAATAAATTAATGTTTATTTAACGCCTAATTCGACTTTTGATTACGAGTTAATTACAGCTTCTCAAGTAAAACAAATAATTTTATGATTTGGCAGACTCTCGAAGCTCCTCCAAAAAGCGATACATAAGAAACCATTCTGTAAAAACACTCTAAATATCGAAATAAAACTTACACAAATTGTTAAAAAAATCTATCCTAATGCTGAGGCGAACCAACCAAAACCAGCTAAGTGCAATAATATAATCCATTTCATTGCGTCGCAGCATTTAATCAACTCTTTAAACATTTTTCTTTGGGGCTATGTTAAGGGTAAGGGTAGTCCTAGCCCTGGACATTCGGAAATTTATACACTTTCTCCTTCAGGATACTTTAGTGTCTATACTCTTTAGTGTAGGTAGTATGTCGGCACCTTTCTAAAATGCTTAACACTTAGAAATATTAATACAATGGTTGACGCGCCCAATCCGAAGGGCGCCATCCTACCACCACCAACAAGGAATAGAGCTTCTCCATCCAATTTTGTCTAATGTCTTTTGTCGGTCTTTCGGAGTCGGTCGGTCGGTCGGTTAGTATGATTGCGTTAGGGCTAGCAGATAAGCGCAAGCATCGTTGGCGATAGCATTCATTCGGTCGTTCTTTCTTTTATTTTTACAATAATTAATAAATAGCGCTGAGTGATAAACCAAGCCAGACCTTGCACAAGGACACAAGTAAAGAAAAGAACCTTCAGCCGAAAAAGATTGTCATTATCAACCATCCTTCTACGTACGCATAAAACTGAAAATACAACGAAAAAAGGTGCAAGCAAATAAAATAAGAGTAATTAAATTAAATGCAGACTTTTATTTTTATATGACAAGAAACGTGTGCCAATGAACTATAACTGAAATAGCATTTAGATAATAATAACAATGTGTTGGATAAAATACATACATAATAATTTAAAATAATCATACAAGTGTAAAAAAGAAAAATTTGGAAAAAATTACGCTACATATCGTATAAAAACGAGACGAAATTTAAAATAAACGAGGCAACATTTAACAATTAATGCAATAAAAGGCATTTTGAAGAAGTCATTGCCGAAAGGACGAAGTCAATAAATAAATGCTTGTCAGAATTATTTTAATAATAATCACAAAAGCGTGCACACATATTCGTATACACGTTTCAGAAACACCCGCCCACCCGTCGTTTATATACATACATATATACACAATATAACGTATATAGTATGTAGGTACATCCTTATAATTCTCTATGTAAATATGGCATAGCGACGTATACATAGAAGATTGTATTCTCTTTTTTGCCTTCTTTCTTTATTTTTTTTTTTTTTTTTGTTTGCTAACAAAATTATCAAATTACTTAATAATTTTTGTTATTGCAGACGTTATAATTTCAGATTCATACTCTTGCAAATTGCCATCATACATTTGGGGCTCTTCTTCTAAGCCGCACATTTTTTCTATAGCTACGCAGCAATTCAAGTACGTTGGTTGCGCTGCTTTCGGCGACGACTTTGTTTTGTAAATAGATTTGTTGTGGTGCTTTTTGGAATCAACATTTCATGTTTTGGATTTACGAAACATATTCGAATACTTTGAGGTGTATATTTGAAAATCAAGGAATCGAGCAGTCGCGCAAGTTAACGGATACAGGATGAGTGAGTTGACCTGATTTCTATAACGTTATTTTATTTTATTCAAAGTGTTTAATTAATGTAACTTTATTAATTCAAGTGTTTAATTTTTTTTTTCAAGCGAAAAAGCGAAAAATTTCTTTTTAGTTTAGAAATAATAATTCGTTAAGTAACTAATAGTTAATACTAACACTATGAAGTTTGAATTTTAATTTAACCTCAATTTATAAGAAAAGAAAGGTACATACATATATTCATAGAATCAATTCGGTATGAATCGTCAATTGAATCGATATTTAGTTTTACTGTCCAGTACATACTGCTGTACTGTTTCTTCCTCTCTCTCCTGTTGCAACAGAGTTTCCAAAACTTCGACTTCTATAACTCAACTTTTGTAATTCGACTTCCTAACACTGTGTACCTCTTGCCACAAAAATTGCGTATACTTTAATAACAATCAATATATGTATATATATTTTTTTGGTCATCGAAAAAAGTACCATTGTGAGGTACGCTTACCACATTTTGGGAAACTCTGCCTTCTACTATTATTTTTTATTATTCTCGAAGGAAGTTGCGAAAATACCAACATTTATAAGGTTTCCACATGATTTATTTGAACAAGAAAAACAAATGATGGACTTTTTCTGAACAAATATCAAGAAAGAAAAACAAACTATCATCCTTCGTCCAGTAAAACTTTCCGGAAGACTCTTACAAATTATTCATAGAATAGTTTAAAAGCTAATACTTTTCAATAAACGGCTACCACTATTTAATATTTAATGTCAGATCATATTATTCAGAAGTCAAAGTGAATTTACAATTGTTTATTAAAAAAAAAGTACTTAAAAATGTTGCATCCTTTATTACTAATACATATTTTCGTTTTATAATTTTACAGCTTATGGAAACATAAACATTGTAAATTTACGACCTAAACTGTCATCATAAACAATTTATTTAATGTCGTCTTTATCACAAAATTAATTTCTCATTACGAGTATTTCCGAATATTTTCGCAAACTAAATGGCTTCAAATGGCCCTGTTTATACTCATAAATTATGCTGTATTTATGTAATACATAAGCATATAGTATTGTTAACTATTATTTCTTAGCATATTTATTTTATTTTCATTTTTTATTCTGAAGGCCTTGACTTTCTGGAGGACTTGGCGAGTGACTATGAAAATGCTTTGGTTCAGACTGGCTTTGGAAAGTTTCATTTACTATTGCTCACAATATGCGGCATGATATATTTGAATACAGCCATCGGCGTAACAATTATATCCTTTGTCCTTCCTTCGGCGACATGCGATTTCGAAATGACCTCGGCTGACAAGGGATGGCTGTCGGCCTCACCAATGCTGGGCATGTTACTCGGATCCTATTTTTGGGGCTGTCTGGCCGACACAAAGGGCCGCAAGATTGTTCTGATTGCAACTCTTCTTCTGGACGGTATCTGCGGTTTAATATCTTCTGTGGCACCTTATTATCTTATGTTCCTGTTTATACGATTCTTTAATGGATTCAGGTAAAATCCATAGGTCACTTTCAGATTTATTTGTATGTAATATTTTTTAATGTGTTTTATATGATAATTTATATTGAAAATTCCTTACCGAAATGTTGTTAATTTTACAGTGTAAAAAATTTTAGAGGGAAAACCTTTTATATTCGAGTTTATTTAATCCGTTTGTATAACATCGAATGTCTCAATACACCTTATCCTGTTTTTGCACGGCCTTTTTTACACGATTTTGAAAGAACACGTTCGACAAAAATTAACTAGTCCTGTTTTTACACGTTGTTTTTTACACGGACAAAAAAAAATTATAATTTAAATTATTTTGAATTTAGCTGTTCCTTGTTTTTCTTCTGCAATATTCTGCCCTCTTTCTCTCTCTCTCTCTCTCTCTCTCTCTCTGTTTTCTACGCTCTCATTGTATTTTCACAGTGTTGCTGGTGCCATGGGCATTGTTTTTCCTTACCTCGGCGAATTCCAACCTACAAAATATCGAGAGAAGATACTCTGCTGGATGGAGTTATTTTGGACATTTGGAATTATAATATTACCAGGTAGGTGTTAATTCCGATTGTATGCTCTAGAATAAGCTGTCAACCAATTAGCGTACATCATATTGCATGGCAAATACAAGAAGAGTTATTGGGTTCTTTTGGATTTGACCTTCGATGGGCTTAAATGGCAGTAAGAGACTCGTTATTGACATACACGTAGGTATGTGTGTACACATGCATTCCAGCAATCTATAGGCAATATCTTAATAATTATGGAAACCAAACCGGAGGAGATTTCCGACAAACGCTTACAAATACAAAGTGTGAAAATTTCCTCTCGTCGTCTGCTTGCAATGTTTGGATTCCAAACAGGCCAAAACGTCTTAGTTTGTTTTGTATTAAGTATTTACACGTTTGTAACTGAAAATCCAAAACAAAAGAAATGAATAAGTGAAAACGTCATTCTGTGCCTGCAGTTAGCTCTATTGAATACAAAAAAGGTATCATAGTATAACCTGTACGATACTAGAAAATACTGCGTACAATATTATATAGTTAAATAAACAAAATTTAAATGCAACAAATTTAATATTGTAAGCTAAGGTACGGTAAGGTGTTCAAACTAAAGAGAAAAATAATTGAATTTTCTGTTTTGGTTTTTGGTTAATCTAATACATATTCAGTTTTTCTAGATTTTTCTAGATTTTCATAAATCTATAAACATACCGATTGCCCAACATTTAAAATTTATATTAAGACAAATAATAATTAATTCAAGAATTTTCTTAAATATTAAAAATCTTGCACGAAACAAATTTTAGGTATTGCTTGGGCCATCATACCGTTGAACATTTACATACATGCAGGAAGTGTTTTCTATCACAGCTGGAATGTGTTTGTAGCCATGTGTGCCATTCCGAGGTAAGTAAGTATTTGTGCTTTTCTAAACTTAATACCAAAGTAATAAGTGTTTATATAAACCTATTTTATATAAGCGGTAACAACTAAAGAAGTGTTTGGATTGATTATATAAACACCAATTATAAACACCATTTATTGAAAACCAATTTTTGATTTTATGTACATACGTATAAACGCAAAGCCAGCGCAAGGCCAGTTTTTATTATTATTTAAACGACTTTGATTATTAAAAAAACTTATTTAATATCATTCCTAATTAATTTCTAATTTTTTATTAATATTGGCTACAAAATAAATTTTCCACCCGAATATCAAAATTTAAAAAATTATTCAAAATTTCCTTAATTTAAATTAATTTCAATAAACATTTTTCTCTACACTTTTTAGCTTATTTCTGGGTCTATGGCTTATTGCATTTCCTGAAAGTCCTAAATTTCTGCTGGAACACGGCGAATCGGATAAAGCCTTAGAGATTTTGATACACATGTTCGTTAAAAATACTGGAAAATCTCGAAATGAATACCCGGTAATTGACTGCTTATTGCTTGAGAATTGCTATGGATTGATACAATATACATATATTATTGCAGTGCAAAGGATTGCGCGTATCCACGAGAACATACGATCGAGTTGGTGAGAAGAGTGTTCGAAGTCTTAGCATTCGCAAGCCGAGCGAATTGAAGATTTTGTTATCGGAAATCTGGCTTCAAACCAAAACGCTTTACAAGAAACCGTATCTCAGAAATACTGCACTTACTTGCGGCATACAATTCTGTCTAACGACAAGGTAAACCAAACAACTGGTGAACTAGTTTTTATTTCTTTGAATGTTGCGCTTCATAAGCAGAAATTATAAAGCTTAATTTTCCAGTTACTATACCCTGATGGTTTGGTTTCCTGAGTTATTCCAACGATTCGATGACTATGAGAAAGAGCATCCCGGTATATCAGCGTCCGTGTGTGACGTTTCATCCATCGTGGTTTCGAACTCGTAAATTCCATTTCTCTTACAACCTAATTTTCATGAGGTATTCATTTGAGTATTTTTTCACATCCATAGGACCTTCGTAACCTGTGATCCCAATATTGATAATAAAGTATTTTTCCACACAATAATAATCGGATTGGCCTGTATACCCACCAGTTTCTGGTTACCGCTGTGTGTTCATCGCTTGGGCATCAAATTCTTTTTGGGTAATTGGTATAATGATCCGAAAAATCCATTTCATACTTTTGAAAAGATCTAAAGATCTCTTGTCATCACAATGGTCTTTTGAACGCCATTCTAATTATGAAATTTTCATTGAACTAAAAAATATAACAAATAATATCACAATCGCAAAATTAATACATATTCTTATTCTCTCATGTAATATAAAAATTATAAGGAATATAAAATAAAAATATTTTTCTATTTATTTATAGTTTTCAGTCTAACTGCTGCAGGCGTGGTAACAATCGGTCTGTATTTTGTTCGAACTTCGGTGGAAAACTTGATTTTATCCTGCATTTTCGAAGCACTGACGTCACTGAGCATTAGCACAGTATATTGTGTAATGGTTGATTTATTTCCCACCAATCTCAGGTGAGAACTACATACATACAAATTATTTATATGTTTATCAGCCTAATATAATAAAATTCATTAATTTTATTCGAATAGAGTAATGGCTGCAGCGCTTTCGATGACGTTCGGACGCAGTGGAGCCTTGTTAGGAAACTTAATTTTCGGATTTCTCATCGATCTTAATTGTATAATTCCAATAGTTGTGTTTTCGGCGATGTTGTTTAGTATGTTTAAAAACTTAGCGCACAATATCGTTTATTATATATTAATTTTCAATTGCAGTTAGTGGCTTTCTTTGCTGGCTTTTACCGAGCACTGGAGCGGAAGCACTGGATTAAGACTAATCCACAAAGTCCCTGTATTATTGAGTTATACGTATACGAATTAGGCAATAAAATCTGTTTATATTGTATATGCATGAAATACATATATTAATTATATATAATTAAAATTGATTGATTTCAATTTATTATTATGTTAAGCATTAGTACAATTAATGTATAAAGTAAAAACTACAATATAATAATTATATACAATAAATGAATTACGTACCTTTATTTTATAATATTTTTTTGTTTTGTTCTGTGAAAAAAGGATTTTCGTATAAATTTGCGAAATGTTAAAAAGTCTATCATACAGTCAATAATATTTATTGCAATATTCAAATATGTAACTATATATAGTTAAAATAGTAATGTAAATAGTATGGATTCGACCAAAGTGGCGAATATATGTATAACACAAAAAATTATGTAAATTATGGAATTTATATAAAATGCAAGAACCTTCTTTGTAAAAACTTAGGAAATTGTTTAGGTAGAAAACTGTTTGTTACTACGTAAATACGTAATTGTAATTTTGCTTAATACACTTTAGTTGAAATTTCGTTTAAGCTTAATAAATGTAAAATAAAATCGCTTTTCGTTAAATATAAATATATATTGTAAATTTACGAATATTAGAAATGTTTGTTTTTTTATTATAATATTTTTGAAAATTTAAATCTGTTGTAGACTACATACACAGTTTCAAAAATAAATTAACTCATTAAAATCCAAAAATATGTATATCCAGATAAAATTTATATTTCTTTATACAATTTTAAATATCTCTACAATATTTTACTCATTTTATTTTGAATATATGTAACAAGAATAAAGCTCGTTTTATTTTACAAAAATTATGATAAATTAAATTTAGTTTGTTTTTCGAAAGAATTTAAAACATATGCCTCCTGCTTAGCTTTAATCGCACTACCTACATAAACTCTTAAATATTAAAAATGATGAAATGCTCGTCTATATAATAATATTATAATATCTCCTTAGAAATATTTTCCTTTAAATGGATTATTACATAAATCCTTTCAGATTTAATGAAGCATTAAGCTTAATATAAAACAAAAATTCAAGTATTATTGTATCATTGTAAAGTACTTGTATACCGTGTGGTAATTATGATTTCAAATTGTAGTGGGCCCTATAGAAATTTCTACTTAATTTAATTGCGTAATTTTTGTTCTCTGTAATTATGACTTCTTAATAAACTTTGCAAGGTAAATACCAAGGTAAATTAAGGAGATGAGAAAATTGTTTTCTTCATAAACTCATAAGTATTGAAGAAAAATGTTCGGATAAAAATTTGTGTGTTGCCAAGACTTTTGTGGTTGAAATATTTTAGATAGTAAAATATTACGCGTGCTAGACTTGTTGCGCTCTTAAACTTATTAATTTTGTAACATTCTCTTTTGATACTGATTTGATAAAGCTATTCAGGATTATGCCGCAAACCTTGAACCTTTATGACACAGAAAAAAACAAATTACTTTATTTTAATACATTTTGTTTTAGTTTTTCGGATATACGATATATTAAAATTGGCATATAAATATTCACATTGGCCTGTATCGTACAAATTATGTTTTTCTGTTTTTGAATTTTTAAAAAAAACTGTGATAAAATATTACCATTTATTTTTATTAAATTGAGTTTAAGTTTGTTATTAAGTATTTGGTCTTTGTTGTCTTTTCTCTCTAATTCATTCCTAAAACCGACCTTTCCTTTCGTTATTCGTTATTCCAGTAAACTACCCCTTACTTAACGCATGCTCGTAGGGATGGCTTGGCAAGAAACTAATCCGCCATACTCATAAAATCCACATTTCAAAACAGTTCCAAAGCAGTTCTCTGACAGAAGCCAGTCACTTCTGGTTGGAACGTAGTTGAATGCAGTCGAAGAAACTGAAAGTAAAGTGAATATAGCGAAGGCTCCAACAGCCGCTCGGTAACAACGTAAAGTTTCAATCAATTAGAAGTGCATACATACGATACATTCGTTATAATAACAAAAGTCAAAACAATTTTAAAAAGAAAACAAAAAATTAATTTTTTGTGGAAATTAACATTTTCATAGTTAATTATATATTGTTCGTATCGTTGTTAAATGGAAAGAGTACAATTTGGCTAAATTGCAGCTAAATAAATTCAATCTAGTGAGAAATGCGGACTAATTGACATTGCGAATAAGTGCTAATTTAATTAAAAGCTTTTTCGTTATTCTGCCACTTTTTCGTAAAAGTCTGCACGAATATTTGTTTGTTTGGTCAAGAGACAGACAGTTGGTAGCAGAAAGGGGGTAGAGAGGTAGAGGTAGAGTGAGCTTATAGTGAGTTCAACATGGAGAAATTACATGACTATCAAGGTTTTTCCGGACGATTTCATGAATGGCGCGACAAAATAAAGGAGCGCGTTTCAAGTTTTCGAGAGCAACATCCGGAAAATGTGCTGGAATTGGCCAAAAATGCAGCCAGTGATCAACTGAAAGGAAATGTTGGTGTCGATCAGGATTACTCACATATCTACAGGTAGGCGATAGGATTATATGTATATCGTACTTTAGATGTTGTAGTGCCTCTATAGAGACATAAAATTAGGCATTCTTCTTGGACTTGACTTTCTGACGAAATTGGGCAGTTTTGACTTCTGCCTTTTTGGGCAGTCATTTTGGTAATCAGAAATCATTGGACATTTTTTAATAATTTAAAGTTCATTACTTTTAACAGGTACAAACTTCATGATTATTAATTAAATACAATGTTAATCCAACTGTTATGTAACCTTAAATTCTTAAGAATTACCACAAAAAAATTCTGAATTTTTATTGCATTAAAACAATTTCATTATATGGTAGATCATAATATGGCAAGTTAAAGTCTTTCATAAGTTAAGTATTTTATTTACATATAAGCCCAAAAGTCAGTCACAAACCTTAACTTCAGTTTGTGAAGGTACGAAGAAAATATTACAAACCGTTATGACTACGAAACTACTCGTAAAAATAAAAATAGGACGAAAAATAAGATATAGCTTTAAAATTCAACGACCTAACTCACTTGATATTCTGGATCCTCTGTAGGCGTAAATCTCGCATGGAACTGGTTCGGGTTTCGGCCGCCGTCATGGGCATCGAATTCTCGTACGCTGCCGAAACGGCATTCGTGTCACCGACTCTGCTGCAAATCGGTGTAGAACACAAGCACATGACATTGGTGTGGGCGCTCTCCCCGCTGGTAGGATTCTTCCTCTGTCCCATTCTGGGATCAATGAGTGATCGTTGCAAGCTTAACATTGGCCGCCGGAGACCTTTCATTATTCTGCTGTCTGTAGGAGTATTTCTTGGTAATTAATATCGTAATATCGTGTCGTGAGATCGAACGGCAGCAGCGGAAAAGAGTAATGTATTTATTGGTGATTTTAGGCTTGTTGTTAGTTCCGAATGGTGAAAACCTCGGTTACTGGTTCGGCGATGTAGACCCTCGGCTGCAGATCTCGGCAATGAATTACAGTTTAGAGAACGAAACAACGCACAATAACATAAATATATCACCACATCGAACCACTGCATCTGAAACCGAACTGACCGTTCGTCCGAAGACCTCTCATCCTTGGGGAATATTCTTTACAATACTGGGAACGGTATTGCTCGATTTTGATGCGGACGCGTGTCAGAGCCCTGCAAGAGCGTACCTTCTGGATGTATGTGTTCCAGGTAGAGGAAGGATAGACCGGAGATGGGTCAGAGAATCGAAATCTAAACCTTTCTAAACCGTTTGCAGATGATCATGCCAAAGGTTTGTCTACGTTTACTATAATGGCAGGACTTGGTGGTTTCATGGGCTATTCAATGGGTGGTATCAATTGGGATGCTACATCGATAGGTAAATAATAGGTGTATTGTAAAACGAAGGATGGCATAAATTATCGATAGATTAAACGATTTTTATGTCCACAAAGAGCAAGAGAAGAGCTTACTTTCCCCCAGAAATACACACTCCGATGATAATCTCTTGAATTCTAGGGCGTCGACTTGGCGGTCATGTCAAGGCAGTCTTCACAATAATTACTTTTTTATTTATAACATGCGTGAGTTTTACGGTGACCAGTTTTAGAGAAATTCCCTTATGGGCTCTAGTGGCACCCAAGACCAGCTCGATGTCTGCTGACCACCACACAGCCGAGACCGATCGCTTGGAAGAAACGGCTACTGCTTCTTACGGCACTTTAGGTCAAAATGAGCAAAGTCCAAGTCAGGTAAATTAATCTTATTTTCGTTTATCATTTTACCTTTATTATCATTTTACCAAATGATATAAAATCATAAGCGCATTAAAACAATTCATTTTCATTTAATAAAAATTTGCGAGTACAATACTTTGTTTCAGTAGTTAATATTTTTCTTTTTGATTCTCCTTCTCACACCACCCCCCCCCCCCCTCCCCACCCAACCACCCCGCTCCTCACGACGACCTTCCTTCCATGATTCTAGACACAAATCGACCAAACACAATCTGCTTATTTTGCTGTCCCTGGAGAAACCGTCTGCGAAACATCTTTTGTGCAAAATGCTGTTGAGGAACGACCCGCAGCAAGCGCAGACATCGGTTATGAAGGCGTCGCCGACGTCGGCCCTGCTGCGGAGATGCCCAGCGAGTCAGTGCAATCCTTGTCGCACTATCTACTTTCGATTGTTTACATGCCGCACTCGTTGCGGATGGTATGCTTGACAAATCTCTTCTGCTGGATGGCTCACGTCTGCTACTCTTTGTATTTCACGGATTTTGTGGGCGAAGCCGTATTTGAAGGCGATCCGAAAGCAGCAGAAGGCAGCATAGCACAAATACTGTACGAGGAAGGCGTGCGCTTCGGATGCTGGGGCATGGCAATGTATTCATTATCGTGCGCCTGCTACTCGTTAGTCATCGAGAAGCTTATTCAGAGATTTAGGTAAGCTTTTATTACCTAATAAAGGCGTCCAGTAGAGAAAATCGAATCGTAATTGACAACTTTTATTAGTTATTTTTCACAGAATTTTATATTGGAAAATAGACCTTGGTCTTACAATGAAACTTTTATAGCTTAATTTATCTATATAATAATATTTGCATAAAAAATTGTGAAAATTTAAAGATACAAAATTTTTTTTAGCACATACATACACTATTATATAGTACTTTAATAATGTATGTATACTTATATACTTATATATAGTAACCTTTAGTATGAAAGAGTTTTATATCATTACGCAAATTTAAAACAAAATTGAACAAATTAAAATTTAAAATGTTACAAAATTTTATGAAATAGTGTGAGAGAATGAGAAGATTAAAATATGCGCAATCAAAGAGGAAATAAAAAATAGTTAATGAAAATTTATTTTCTTTTTAAAAGCAAATTCCATTTTTGGATTATTAAAGAATTGAAAAACCTAACAATTTATATATTAATATTATTATTTAGAGCCAAAGCTGTTTATATCGGCGGCTTACTATTTTATTGTTCCGGCATGACCCTGATGGCTCTAACCAGAGCAAAAGCGAGTGTCATCATCTTCAGCTGGACGGCTGGTGTCATGTACTCGACGTTATTTACTATGCCATACTTGCTGGTGGCTCACTATCATGCTATGGGAACCGTAAGTTCACATTGGTAGCTGAGTTTTTTAATTAATGTCACATTAATGAAATATTTCCAATTTCAGTTTGAATTGGAATCTGATGGCGTCGCCAAATTGGGATCAGATGTAAGAGGCTTAGGCACAGATGTGGCCATTGTCAGCAGTATGGTTTTTCTTGCTCAGTTTATCTTATCAATTTGTATGGGAACTATTGTATCAATATCGGGAACAACAACGGCCGTTGTTAGTACGGCTAGCTTCCTAAGTCTCTGTGGAGCGCTGGCGGCTACACAAATTATGTACTTGGACTTGTAATGGATGTAGTGCAAATTATTTATTAAAATTGTAGAACTTAATGAAATGGCACCGGTCGCTTTATTTTGAATTCAAACAAAGGCAAAATAATACCCACTAGAAAATACTACGCACTAAGAAATTATTGCAGTTGAGTGTTATATTTCAATGTGTACGTAATCAGAGTACCTAAAAGTACCTTTTATCTTAGCTTAATTTGAGGTCATAATAATAGCTGAAATCGAAGCTTAACTAAATCTTAAGATGTAAAATCTAAAATCAATTAAATAAATAAAAGTAAGCTGAATATTATATTACTTTGATCCACTCTCCGAGTGTTCAACTTTATTGATTAGCAATATTATGTGTAGATATACATACATATGTTGATGTATGAAAAAGATATACATACATATGTTGTATCTTTGATATTATATTAAAAATATTATAATAATATAATGAAAGAAAAGCCACATATTTCTAAGCTCTCAGATAGTTGCGACACTTGTCAAGTATGTCTTTCCTTATGACTATGTAATCGGGATGAGCTCTAATGACCTGCTGGCAAATGTCGACAGCATCCGCATATCGCTTCACCTTCATATAGTTATAAGCTAATTTATAACCCATATGGGGCTTTGAGCGTCCTCCGTAGACCCAAGCATTCTGATAGTATTTTGCCGCTTCGCGATAGCCTTGATTTTTCTCTGCAATGAAGCCTGCGAATTCGTACGCCTTGATACATGATCTATTGTGCTCCAAAACCTTACGCACGAAACTATCAGCCACATCTAATTTGTTTGCATGAATGTAAATGTCAGCCAACAACAACCAACTCCTTTCTAGGTATTCTGCTTCCTCAAAGTTCCAAGCTGCCCGAGCAATGCGTTTCAGTTGGTTTTTGGCACGCTGCGTTTGTTTCAATTGAACCAGAGCCATTGCCATACCAAGTATGGGGCCAACCAAATTTTGATAATTCTCCTGAGCCGCCAAATCGGTAAAATCCTGCAAGGCGGATTCTATTTGAGCTTTATGCTTCGATGCCAATTGCAAAAAATTGTACAACATTCTGTAACTTAATGCTTCATTGTCTAAACCGCCCGGATGAGGATGCAACTCTTTGAGTAGACGCTCAGCCGTTCGCAGAGCTATTATACGCGACTCGTTGAACTCGCCACCATCCACCCCATCCAGTGAATCACTTACACTAGGCAAATCCCCGTCCGGATTGATGCATATACTGATCATATTGAAAAGGGCTTGTTGACCCCACTCATAGTGTCTGCGCACCGCATTGAAATATTTTAAGGCCCCATTCGGGTTACCACAATACCACTCATTTAATCCTTTGCAATAATTGAGGCCAGCTTCTAAAATATTGGGCGCCGATTGCTCCGCTCGCTGCAAGAAAGGCACTATTTCCGACAACGTACCAGAACGTCGCATTACCTCAATCAGACGTGCCAATGCCGTCCAATAACATGGTTGGGAAATAAGCAGCTGCGAAAAGTGATATGCTGCATTTTTCAAATCCAGCTTAATTTGTACGATAAAGCAAAATTAAAACAATACTTCCTTTGTGGATGAAGGGACGTTTGTAAAAATACCTTTCTAAATGATATATCCGCCATCATTACAGAAGCTGCTTCATTATTGCTATCCATGTGCAGAATCTGTGAACACACGTCTCGACATAAATCCATTGAGTTGACCTGCATATAGAGACGTGCCAGAGGAACCAGAACTTCTGGATCTGACGGAGAATATTTGAGGCATTCCTTAAAACAGAGTAAGGCCTGATCGTTTTCTCTCAAAGTAGTATGCTGTTGGGCCATAAGGAAACAAATTCTTTTACAAGAAACAATAAATATACTTGTTAGTGCGCCCAGAAAATGCTTGGTCTATTTAAAAACTTTGCTTAAAAAACTACAAATCTTATCTAACTAATTTTGGAATATATTTTTTTAACACTACAACCTTAATGCTATAATTCAGATCAGATCCTTTCACAGTTTTCCTTACTAATCTTAGCTTAACGAAGCGGGCTAAATACGCCTACCTCACATTCTTATCACTGAAAACTTATGTAACTAATAAGCCAGAAAAGATTGAAGAACTTATTCCCTATTAATTAAACTTATCATTCCAATAGATTTAGGTATTCGGCGAAATTTTAAGATTGTAAGGTAATTTATAATTTATACTTCTCAAAATAGTTATATCAACATTTCAAATGCAAGGGTCAGGAATTGTCAGTTGTCATAAGAATACAACAAAAATATATCGTAAAATTTATTATAGATAAATCTTATTATTTCAAATTTTTACATTTATCTTCACTCAACATTTTTGTAATTTAAGACATCTTTTTTATTATATGCATTTAATTAAGGCCAATGGATGAGATACCTTCTTGGCCAGCCGCTTTTTCCGTTGTTATTCATCTACTCCCTGACGCAATGCAGACACTTCTCTACGTATCTGATTTATTACTTCAGCCAACGCTTGAGGATGCACACCCGCCTCTATGAGTTTGATACAGATGTCCAAGGATTCTGTGCTTAGTCCAGTATTAAGCAACTGTGAAATTCCTTGTATGTTTGTGCGTATCATATGAGATTGTTGCAATTTAAGATAATGACTGCCATTGACCTTGCTCGAGTTTCCCGAGGATCCGCCATCATTCTTGTTAGACATTTCCGGTTTCATTTGATTTAAAACAATTTCCACAATATTATTTATTTAGATTAGTAAACCGACATCACAATATTTGAAGGAGTCCAACTACTTAAATTTAAGATTTTGGATTGTCAAAATAAAATATCAATAAAATAATATTGCCAGATCTGTTTCTACAATTTAGTCATGTTTTAAAAATTCGGTACTTGCAAAAAAGTTTTTACACACTAGGTCGAGTATGGGCAATTTTTCTTTTCAACTTTTAGGGCCGATTTCACAATGTTCAGTTAAGTGCTAATCGGAACTTTAAAACGTCGATTTGTAAGAGATTTTGACATTTTAAAGTTGTATTGTTTCGTTATGCATTATTTCCTTAACGCGTTTGAAAGTTGTTGATTTAAAGTAAAAAAATCGGCAGAATACTATACACATCAAAGTTAAAATAATTATTATTAGGAGGTGTTTGTACTCGTCTGCTTTCGTCTTCAGCCACTCCCATCGAACTCGAACTCTGAATTCGTAGTAGAAAGAAAAGTTATCCAAGGAATTTATTTGTCCCCTTTTACATTAGGCAATTATTGCTTTAAACTTTTTTGACATTCTTCCCTTTTGTGGTTGCCGTTTGCTTTTAGATTGGGGCAAGAATTGATGTGAACTCTTGTTTGCTTACGGCTTTAAAAAGGTTCACAATCTCAGAGGACTCATATGATTGAACAAAACGCACGCAGGAATGAAAAAAACAATGTGAAGCGACGTGCCAAAATAGCGAAAAGCACCAAAGGAAAGCCAAAAAGCTGCCGGTACGGAGGTGTCTTTACTCGCCTGCTTTCGTCTTTACGAAAGTTCCTCTCACCAACGAACTCAAACTTCGAATTCGAAGTAGAAAGCAAAAATTGCCTAATGTTAAAGGTGACTTTGAAAATATGTGTTTATTTCCGAATCGTTAACTCGCTTGCTTCGGAACGATAAAAATTAATAAATAATGAAATAAATAATTTTTCGTAAAAAAAAATTATATGTGGTGTACGCCAAATTAAATTTACGTGATTACGCCATTATTCTAAAACCCTTACCATACTTTTTTAAAAACGTGGTTGCCCTAAACACATAGATCTTAAATAATTGATTTCTGAAAAACCTGGCAGCACTGTATAAACAAATGTATTGACCATCTCTGGGGTGGCTGTCTAAATTACTACATTTATTAAGACCATATATCTAGACTCTAAAAATCAGGGATTGGAAGCGTTTTGGTAATGTCGGAGGAACTGCAAAATTACAAATTACAACTGCAGCAGGTAACTAAGATCTTACGATGATCCATAAAAAACTTATCTCATTTTCTGCACAGGTGGAAGCAGCACTGCTCACGGATCCCGAAAATGAAGAGCTTTTAAAATTAAAAAAAGATTTGGAAGAAGTTATCGAGCTCACAAGGGATTTAATAAAAACACAACTCGAAGAGCAGAGAAAATCATCTTACGTAGAGCCGTCAGCTTGCAGAGCGTCATCCTCAACATACTATGATGAAATCGAAGCCGCACTACTGGAAGCGGAAAAATTAGTTGCCTCCAAACCGTGGAAAATTGGTGATAAATGTCAAGCCAAGTGGACTGAAGATGGTCAATACTATGATGCTACTATTGAGGGTATCACAGATGAGGGAGAAGTTAGTGTGATATTTGATGCCTACCAAAATCGCTCCACTACCGCACTGAAAGATCTACGAGAGCGGACAACACGAAACGAAGTCTTTCCCTCAAATAAGTAAAAATTTGTTATTTTGAAAGAGCTTTATATAAATATATAAATAATACTTTTATTTATTTAGACGTCATCGCCCAAATCAGAAAGAGTACCTGAAGAAACGTAAGCAAAAAAAGTTACAGCGCTTTAAAGAATTGGAGGAGGAGCGGGAGACGGACAAAAACAAGTGGCTTAACTTTACTACTAAGAATATTAAAAAGCCTGGTATGAAAATAAAAAGCATATTCGCGTCACCTGAAAACGTAAGCGGTCGAGTCGGCATAGGAACCTGTGGAGTGTCTGGGAAAGGCATGACTGATTTTACTGTGGGGGAAAAGTATCGAAAAGGGTTATAGAAACAAAAATTATGAATTAGGAGTGCGTTGTTCTCTTAAGTTATCTTTATCAAAAACTTTGTTTTTGTAAAACGTAGTTTAAGATTTATTCAAACTCTCATTACCTTAGAAAAATAAAAAATAAATAAAACGAACTCTTTATCGTATAGTATTTCTTTATCGAAATACATTTTTCTTTTGGAAGTATGTATGTCTTTAATATCTTCCATCTCGTCATAGAGGGTGGATGCAAACCTACGGAACTTCCACTAAGGACTGTCCATGCTCGCTCGAAACGGGTTACCGGAAAAAAATATTAACCCCGGAAGAATTATTTTCTTAATGTATTTTTAGTTTAAGGAACTTTACTGTTTACAACCGTAATTTTTGAGTTGATATATTTGGGTTCAAACATAACTCAATATAAGATAACTTTTTATAAAAAACTCAATATAAGATAACTTTAATAGTTGACTTAAAGTTTTGACCTAATACACAATAGGACCCTGAGTTTAGTTTAATGCTGTATTCATTATTTTTAAAATACAATATATTTAAGGATATACCTTATGTAGAAGCGCCTGTGTCCACCTTCCATCTTCCATTCATATTTCAGACATTTTTCATATATCATATCACACTATCTAAATTATGTACTTACTTTGCGAGCATTTTATTCTGCTCTAAAGGATTTGCGGTCTTCTCCACTAAGATTCGCTTAAACACACGTAGTTGATTATCACGAGCTTGTCTAAGAGTTTTCAACGACAAATTAATATTCCCATATTTTTCGTGAATACGAGCCAATAACAATAATTGCTTAGTGTAAAACTGAATTCCATCCAAATCATTGTCGTCGCTGGAATAAAGATATTTTATGGTATAAATAAAAAGAAAAGTAGTCAAGATATTACATATTCTTAGTATCGTCAGGATCCGCAAGTACATCCGCAGCTTTTTGATATTGCTTTAACTTTAAGTATAATTCCGCAAGATCTACCTTCAGTCCAGTATGATCAGGATTTTTTAGAGCTTCATGGTAATATTTAACAGCTGCATTATATTGATGTGTTTTAACGTAAGCTCTACCAAGCTTCCCAGCTAGTAATGAATCATTAGGATTCATTTGCAATGCTGTTTGGTAAGCGTCAACTGCTAAGTCTGGTTCTAAAACAATTATTTCTATTGTGAAACAGTTCTATTTATGAATAAAAATACAATATAAGGTGTTAACGCACCCTGAATTGACATATAGGCCTCTCCTAACATCACATAGGTTTCCGGTTTAGGAGAGCTCTCAACTAGTTGTTTAAAACATTTAGCAAATGTAACCCTATCTTTCTTCTGATAGAGATATATATAAGCTAATTGGGTTTTTGCCTGAAAACCAAAAGTCTTACTTGAGCGAACAACAAGCATAAAGCACAAGCCATAAACTTTAATTTTTCTTACTTGAGTGTAATAAAGCTGGCTGGGTTGTACCTCGGTCAGGAGGTCAATGGCTTTTGAAATGTTACCTTTCTGAACCATTGCTTTTGCATGAGCTAAAACTAATCGACCTTCGAGTGGTGTATTGTTGAATTCGTCTAGTGCAATGTGAAGTAAGCGTTCACCTTCATCCCCTGCTCCGTCATTTTGTTCCAATCGATTGTACACATCAATAAGTTCCAAATATAATGTGGCTTTATCCGATAAAGAAAATTCGCTCTGAATTTCTGACACATTTACTTTTCTAGCTTTTGCCGATGATTTTAATATTTTCGCATCAGTATCCGTGCCCCCAAAAGAGCTTCCTATCAATTGCAGTGCACATAGAAAACTCTTTTGGGCTTCGGAATATTGCTGTTTCTCCTTCTGTATAATTCCAAACAGAAGGCGATAGAGCGGATTATCGCGTACCGAAAAATTATGAGATAAACAGATTTCCAGTGACTGCAAAGCTTTCGTAAATTGCTTTTGTTGTATCTGAATCTGTGAGAGCAACAAGTAAGCACCAACGAAGGTCTCATCGACACTGGTTATAATGCGATTTAACGAAAATACTGCCATTGAATATTCGCCGCAATAAAATTCAATTTTGGCTTTCATAAAGATCGCATGCAAATGAGCAGGGCACGCTCTAATAATAGCTTCTAAAATAAGATTGCAATGTTTGAAATGGATTTGAAGTGTTTCTCTAGATGAATTTAGGCCCAAGTAAGCCTGGACGTGCCCAGATGAAAGCTTCATTAGGCTCGCTACAATTTCCAAAAGAAAGTCTGGATCCAATTGCAACAAATATTCAGCTCCAAACGTGTACGCAGCCAGCTTATTGAGGTGGATTTCAGTTGCTTCGACCAGAAGGTTCAAGGATTTATCCACATTTCCAGTCACTTTCGAAATCAGAAACAGAAGCAGTGGTGATCTCTCGATGCCTTTTATATCTCCTAGAAACTCAATTTGTTGACGCGCCTGTTCCAAGCTGCCGTTGTCTATTATCTGGCAGAGTGTTAGGCCACAGAGTGCAAGAAAGAAATTATTGTCAATCTTAGTAGCCGAGCGAAAGCACTTTACTGCTTCCTTATTGTAACCCAGCAGAACATTATGATAGCCAAGTTCAGTCATATTCTCGACGTCGTCAAAATTTGTACGAACTACCTTGGTCACGTACGTATGGGTGATATTCAAGATTTCCTTATTCCGGGAACACAGCCGTGAAAATAACTTGCAAAGTTTCAATAGGATTCTTGAGTTTCCCGCTTCGACACGTTCGGCTACGCTGAGTAACTGCTGAAGTGCGCCTGTACCTGCCTTTATGTTTCCCTCTCGACAAATAAGAACGAGAGCCTTTACGCGCAATGCTGAAATATTAGTAGGCTCCAAATTGATAATTCGCATTGCAGTTTCGAATGCATGATCCCAGTCCGAAGCCGCCATTTGAGTATCCATCTTTTCAATCAGCGGAATGTTAAGCTCGGGAAAACGAACGGAAAGCCTGTTCAACACAGAAAGTGCACTTTCGAAGTCATTGCTAAGCTGGAAATACCTCACTTCGGCAAGAGAGGCATCTATGTTTTTGCCTTTTTTTAAAACTCGTTCAATTGCGATCCTGACGTTGCTATTAATTTGCGTGTTTTGTGCCAACTGAATCCAGACTTTTAGTACAATAGCACCATCTAGACTTTCATTTATTTTTAAAGCTTTATCAGCATAATCGCGTGCCTTGTCTATTTTGTCTGTCAAGAAAAGAAATACGGCAGCGTAGTACGCCGAATTTGCACTCAAATTTCGACGTTCATCTTTGAGTTTCTGCTCGAGAGCAGCAAGTGCATCTCTATCTGTAACATTGCATCGCTTGTGAGAATAAACTAAGGCAATGATCACTGCTAAACAAAGATCCTGCTCGTTTTTAATGGGATTCAGTTCACGGATAGCTTCTTGCACCCGACATCCCAACGTGAGAGCTATGCCATTAAAAAACCGAAATTCCACCTGACCAGGATATTTAGCTAAACCATCCAACGCAGCCTTTTGCATTGAATTAAAGAACTTCGCTCTACCGTAATATAAAATTAGGCTGCAAAAGTCCTGCTTATCCATTCTACAAACTGTGTTTACTAATATCCAAAAAAATTATGAACTCTTTCAGTCGATTGTGCGCGTATATTATTCGCGGATATATTTGTTATATTTCGGTTCAAATTTGTTTATGAAATTTTGTACAAAACCACATTCTACTTTCATTTTTAGATCATTTTGCGCAATGTATTCCAGAGCCGCCTGCAAAGTATAAACAAAAATCATTAATTACAGGAAATTACAAATACGATTTCTTCTTTAAAAATTGCCAATCAATTCGGTGCTTCATCACATATATGTATGTACATATAACAAAAAATGCATATTGCAAGATTATTGAGTCACACATGAGCCAATAAATAACTTTAAGTTCATAATTAATAAACTCTAATCTTCTCCCACCACACAATAAGAGAAAAGGCATTTCTGACCTTTGCCAAAATCGTTCCTAAACCACGACCTGCTAACTCACGAGGGACCTGTGTATTTGTTAGCCTAATCAAGTTGCCTTCCTTTTCATATTCCAGAAAAGCCGTACCTACTCCTGGAATTGCGATGGAGAACATCCTATTTTCACGATCATGCTCAACGTTTACTTTCCTATTTTCGTTTCTTCCGAAATAGCAAAACCCTCGTGAATTAAACGGGTTTATAGAACTTGATATCCTGTTTGTCCCACCCACGAAAGGGACACAAACAGCAGGTTTAAATTGCGAAATAGTGCGTATGGAAATAGTTGCTAGTGCCAATTGCCGAAATAGAGTGCATTTGAAAATTTGTGACCGAAAAACCATTCTACAATGAAACAATAACGAGATAGATCTCTTATTTATAAGTATATATATTTATGTTTATATATTCTTACTCAAATAATGGATAATAATATTTAAAATATTCGAACTAGAAAATTTTGCCTCACTAAAATGAATAAATAAAAAAATTTGAGCACAACAAAACAATAATATTCTGTCTACTATCACAGGGTGCTATGAAAGCTGGAAAAGAAAACGATTCCCTAGTAATACCTTTTAATGGGAGACAGTTACGTTGTTCTATTTTCATTTTAATAACATATTCCAATTTTTCAATTTCATATCATGTTAAAAATTGGGAACAGATTAAGCACAGTACAAACTCTTAACATTTTTTGTTATTTTTTTTTTGCGCTGATCCCAACAAAATTTTTGGGCGCTCTCGTCTGATTTAGGAGTTGTAGGCCTGTAAAATTTGAAAACTTACCCTCTATATCTCCTTAACTGTAAAAGATATCCGGATTGTATAGGCACCGATGTAAAGGTACTAAAAATATCTTTCATTTATGTGAAATAAAATTTTACAGAAAATCGTGTACTCTTGAACAAAAATTCAATTTAAAATTTTTAGTACTATTTTTTTCTATATAAAATGTATAATTCTCTCTAGATCCTAAACGAGAAGGAAATAACCCTGCCGTAAAATTTTTTTCTTCTCTCGTCCCAACCTACATGCACTAACCTTTTCATGCATCTTACGCGGAACACCCTGTATAATTATTATACATGGTTTATATTTTATTTTCATAACCATCAGTGGCGTATAGCTTTTGCTCTTGGCGGGGCTGAAATTCTTTTAGGTAGACTAAAAGTCAATTGAATTAAGAAAATCTTGGTAAGTTTGTGTAATTAAAAGAAATAAATGCAAAATGCAATGAATATGTAAGGAAAAGTTATTAGAATGTATTAAGGATTTTTTATAAATATGGGCAATTATTTATTTTTGATTCTTCAATAGAAATATTGAGTTGAGTTGTGTGAGCCCGGCCCGTTTATTCTTGGGTTGCTGGTAATTCGGCGAGATGTCAACTTAAAGAATTTATACTAAATCACAATCTTCAGCCTTTATTGAAAAACATCTTAATTAAGAGGATCATTCTGTAAATTAAATAATAAAATACAATTGCTTTTTTATATTCAATTAACTTTCATGGTTTATGTGTTTCTCTGCGAAGATTTAAGTATTAAGTAGTAAGAATATATTTAGTTTTAGTTCAACTGTCTATCGCGTTGGACGAGTTTTTAAATACACAAAATATACGAATAGTTAAGGAAATAAAGTTAGAAGATAAATCCGATATAACAAAGATAGACGAATTTTTTTTATTAAATAGTGAATAATGAGTACGAAAACGCATTTTAAAATACAATATTTTTTAATTTAGAATAGAATTATTCTATGTTTTTTTTTATTTCTAAGGAATGTAACTCTTATTGTAAAGATTTTACAAAGTTATAAAGCCGTGTCAAGACAACCGCACGTATGTATGTACTTCCAACGGTCTCTCAAATAAAGGAGCGCTGAACACAGGTAGTACTCAGAAGGGACACCAAGCCGCTACTTGTCGGGGACGAATAATGCGCTCAATTTTGAGACCTGTTTGGATTATCCCCGACGGAGGTGGTGTTAGTTAGTAGTCGTTGCAAGTAAACAAACATTTATTGTTATATGCATTTATTATCGTAAACAAGGACGAAGTTCTTAATCGATTTTCTCAATTTTTTTATGTGTGAAAAGTTAAAGAACTAAATCCTTCCATAAATTATAGACCAACAAAACCTATTCTTAATTAATTAGACAATATTTTAAACTAAAGACGAGTCAAAGGTTGAAAGGCATTGTGAACACAATCTGTTAACAATCATCAGAAACTATCCTTAGTTAAATATACTTAAATAACATATGCACGTATGTACATATATTTTTATACAAGAATATTCTGAAAATTCTCAGGGAAGAAAAGCAGCGAAATAAACATAAAACGCAAAAAAATCAATCCAAAGTTGTCGTTCAAATTCAAACGAAAGGGCGATAATTTGAAGTTAACAATTTGTAAGATCTCACTATCAATTACGTGGATTGTTTATTATGAAAGTGTATTATGAAAGTATTACACTATTATGAAAGTGTAAAAAACTGGTCCTAACTTTTTTATTTAGAGATATTTAGAGAATTGCATTTTGAATACAATCACTACAATGAAAAATCTAAAGATTTTGAGAAGATTAGTATTTAAAGTGAATGAAAATTAAAATATAATAACCGAATAAAAGTTATGCTATACTTAAGAAATATCACTGCGATACGGTAATAACTACAATCATACATATATGTCTGTATTTGTTTTCTTATAGAAATTTGAGTTTTTATAAAACGATGTTACTGAAAAAACTTGTATGCATATTGTGGATTTTCATATCCGTTGAAGCTGGATTTGATGTAAGATATATAAAATTCTCACATTGCAGATACTTAATTGCAATGGATTATGGAATCATTTTAATTTGATAAATTTTTCAAATTGTAGTCTCGTCCGAAACGGAGTATTGATTTATCAGCCTCTCATGTCCTCATTCCGGATACTCGTCTTTCAAAGGAAGTCATTCCGAGAAGCTATGAACTTCATTTAAGACCAAATATCGAAGAAAGCACTTTTAGCGGTAGTATCAAAATGAATTTAAGCTGGAATGAAGATACAAAGAAGATTTCTCTACACGCTCATTACGATTTGAACATTGACGAAAAGAGTATTCAGTTGTTAAAAGTCAAGCATAAAAACACGTAGGTCGTATGTATGTGGTATGTACACATGTATGTATGTATGTATTTGATATGTGATTTCAGGGAGTCAGGAAGCAGCTCATTCGAAGAGATCAGCATTCAAAGAGCCTCCCGATTACCGAAGAAGACAGTTTTTGTAATCTATTTGCGAGAAACTGTGTCACAAGGATCAGAATGTGAATTAAAAATGCAGTTTAGTGGACACATTTGGCAGAATAGCGAAGGTCTCTTTCGGGGAACGTATGCCGATACGGGCAGTGATGAAAAGAAACAATATCTCGCAACTTACATGAGGCCACATAATGCGCGTAGACTATTTCCATGCTTTGATGAACCAGGATTTAAGGTAAAGTATTATCTTAAAGTGTCACCTTATTAGATTATAATAACCATTTAAATTCTTCTAGGTGCCCTATACAGTGACAATTTCGAGACCAAGCAATTTCGTGACCCTTTTTAATACGCCACTGATAAAAACGAAAACGTTGTAAGTGTTTGTGCCTTCAAATTTGCATAAATTTTAGACTTTCCTCGTGGTATAATTTAGATGGATCTGTTCTTTTTATCTGTTATCTCTTATATCATGTTGTAATTATTTGAACAGAGAGTCTGAACAAAGTGATTATGTGGTGGATTATTTTGAAACTACTCCGCCAATGTCATCCTTTACATTTGGCTTTGTCATATCACAATTGACAAAGCTGGAGATTGGAAAAGAAGAACTGAAATGCCAGTTGCCACAAATAAACATTTGGGCCAACAAAGATGCGCACGGCGAGTTGAAGGTTCGCGCTTAGCTATACAAATTAAAATTCATTCAATATTTTTTTGTATTTTTAAATGAAGAATGTATACACCAAACTTTGTACTGTATATACGCATCTGGCCGAATATTTCAATGTCTCTTTGCCTTTAACTAAAATTGATGTCTTGGCCATGCCGGAACTGGTTTCTGTACGACCCGCCGATAATTGGGGTATGCTGATGTTTAAGTAAGAATAGCGACTTTCAAAGCCCAATCATTTATTTGATAAAAAATCTGTTTTGATGTTTGTTTGTTGTTATAGAGAGAGTGAGCTCTTAAAAAGAGGTTATTACGGTCTTACACAGGAGCTCATCTATCAGTGGTTAGGTTCATGGGTGACACCATATTGGTGGAGTGATGCTCATGTTAACAAGGCTTTGGCAAGTTTCTTAGCTGCAAATATTGTCATTGAGGTAAAACAACTGAGTATAACCGATTTTTGTTTTTTGTACTCATTATGTTCTCAAAAACTTCTAGATCGACCAAGGTATCGAGTTCAATGGAAAATATCCCATGACAGTACTTTATTCCCTCTATTACGAATTCAGCAAACGATATCCTCATTCCAGAATAACTGGCATGAAACAAGAAACCACTTCTTTTAAGACCGAACTAGTAATGCGTATGTTGAACTTTACTATCGGCAGCGCTACATTTACGGCCGGGATAAGAAAATTCATTGCCGATCGTCATTTCAGTACATTCTTTGGCGACGACCTTTGGGACTCTCTAACCGCTCAAGCAATTTCTGACAACACTCTGAATAAAAGATATGCGATTTCAGAAATCGCGGGTTCGTGGATAACAAAAGACAGATTGCCAGTGATCACCGTTAAGCGGGATTATGGTGAACGATCGGCATTAGTTCAACAAAAAGTCTATCTTCGAGAACGCCCCCATGACGTTCCCGAACAGGATAAGATGCTGTGGTGGATTCCACTGGTTTTGGTCACGCAGGATAATTTAAATTTTTTCAATTCGACGCCGTACGCTTGGATGGAGAAAACACGTCAAACCACACTTCAGGATCTTCCGGGCGAGGGAAAGTTTATCATTATCAATCCTGAAGAGATTGGTCCATTTCCTGTGAATTACGATGAAACCAATTGGAGCTTACTTGCTCAATTCTTACAAACTGAAATTGGCCGAACGGAGATACCGGTATACACACGGTAATTACGGAAAAATATGATCACACAAAATAAAAAACTATTGCCATCACAAATAGTCAGATTTTTCTATATTGAAGGGCGAAGCTGTTACACGATGCTTGGAATTTGGCGTATGCTGGCGACTTGAGCTTTGCCACCGCTTTCAATATGACCCTCTTTATGAAATACGAAAGGAATCACATAGTTTGGAATCCAGTTTTTACTTTTATTGATCACATCGGCAGACATATCGATATGTCTGATGTGCATAAAAAATTTGAGGTACGTACCAGGATAGAGCAGATCAGATCACTTTATGTTGGAAAACTCTAGTCCCACAAAATAAAATTTTAATTGTCCTAGAGGTACGTAAGAGTGTTGCTGACGCCGCTTTACGAAGAACTCGGCCTACAAAATCAGAATGAAGAAAATTGGAAAGCCGATTTGAGGTCTTTAGCAAAGACGTTTCTTTGTCGTGCCGGTTATCGTCCTTGTATAGAAGAGGCTCAAGCTGCGTTCAGATTGTGGATGGAAAGTGAAAATCCCGACGAGAGCAACCCGTAAGTGTAGTGGGTGACCGACCCATGCGAACCCATTCAGTGTAAGCTTATTTACCGTTTTCAGAGTACCCAATCAGTATATATGCCCCGTCTTTAAGTGGGGCACCATGCGAGAGTGGGAATTCGGATTAGATCGAGTTATTAACTTTCCCAGGTCACGTATACAAAGCGAAAGGACATATTTGCTGAAGACACTAGCAGGCTGTCCAGTGCAACCGGAGAAAATTGAATATCTCCTCAATATAACTATAATCGAGGGTAATGGTAACTTTAGCGAAAACGATATTTTTCTGGTGTTCAATATGCTGACGGGCGGTTCCAGTGGCTACACGACTCTCTTTAATTTTCTTTCCACAAACTGGGCGATAATAAGACAAAAGTAATGAAGTTATAATAAATTCTAGCAGATTACGAGTATAATTCCCAATGATTTCTTGTGACATTTGTTTAGGTTCGCAAAGAAAACGAACTTGTGGGACAGTTTGATCGGTTCAGCAACTGGAGTCTTTACTACCAAAGAAGGTTATGAAATGGTTAAGAAATTGCACGAAGATCGACGTGGCGAATTCGGAAGTGCGGAACATATTATTGAAAAGTCTCTAAGGAATATTAAAGAAGAAGCAAAATGGAGCGATGAAAATCTGCCGATCATCGAAAAATGGCTAGATAGCTTTTTGCGCACAATTTCCAAAAATGACAACAAATTTATTGAGTAAATTCTAATTTAACAAAATATAATTTTTTACTGTATGCAATAAAATATAAATTTCAATATTTTCGAACAATTTTAAATTGAGTTCTTAAGCACAAAGAACTCCTTTTCAAGACAAACCAACAAATTAGACAAGAGAATGGAATCGGACTTAAATAGGAGATTATTGGGATATAGTGGAAAAGTATTCCGTGTGGATGCGATTTTGTACTAAAAAACAATTTATTCGTGTGGCCATCAACGCTCAGAATTTAAGGTTTCTTCAATAGCTAGCAAATAAATCAGGTTTCAAAAACTTCAATGCATCGTGCAGTATTTAAGTATTACCCAAAAAGTTACTTTATCATTATTAAGTATTATTCTTTAAGGCTTCAAATTAAAGCCTTAATACTAACCCGTGTCAATACTCGTCCGTAAATCCATACGTCTCTTTGTGCACTAGAACTTGAGCCTAATAACTGCACGCTTCATTCATACTAACTACAGCTAAGTGCTTTTACCACATTCGGTACAGAAAGAATAATTGTGGATGCAATCATACAACAACTGTGAATGTAGCGTTGATGGTGACGTCATAAGCAATCGCCCTCTGCGAGTAGGTTTCAGAGTCTTGCAATCAATTTATTTTAGAGTTATTTTCTACACTAAAATGGAAATTGAAAGCAAGAGCAGAGCGGCAGCGGCAGCGATTTGCACGAAGCCACAACCTCTGCATAACGAAAAAAAGAGTTCTGATGGCTCCGGGATTTTGTGACCGTATAAAAGACCGATTGCGCCAAGAACTTGCTCAGTCGATTTTCAGATTTCTTTCATTGCAGACAAATCTTTTGAGGCAAGTTGGGTTTTTTGAGGCAGGGTAAGATAATAAGAAAAAGTGCCGGTAGATTTGGATTGATTTGAGTGCCTTTGGAGTGTCGTCACTGTCATACTACAAACAGCCCGCGTAGAAGTTTTAATAAAATCTGGAAATTTCTTTCTCTTAAGAAAAGGAAATTAAATATAGAAACTGAAAATGGTGAGTTGAATGTCTTCAAGAATTTAATAATTAAGTGCACTCGTTGAACGTTGTTGCATCGAATGAAAATCAGACTCAGCAACAGAGGCACGAAACGAAACGAGCAATAAATTTTATTTTTTCCCTTTATATGAATTAAGATATTTTTAACAATAACTTTACCATGTAATAATTTTGTTGAGAAAATGTGTGTCGCATTCTTAAACATAATTCTTTGCTGCCAAATAAACAATAACTGGTTTTATAGATTAGTTTTTCACTTAGATTTAGATTATATTGAACTGAAATTAAAATGAAGCATACATTATAAAATATAAATTTGCAATATTTATTGTTATATTTAAATACAAGAAATATTAATGTATTTATTAAAAATTTTTTAATTTGTTTATTTTAAAAAACATTAAAACATAATAAATAATATGTTTTTATTTAAAACATAATAAATAAAAACATAATAAATGCAACAAATTTTTAAATAATGATATAGAATTTAAAATTAATTTTAAATTTAAATAATGATATTTAATTCACAAAAATAATTTCAAAATATATTATTTTCTATTCGGTTCTATTTTTTTTAAATAACTTGTATGCAGTCACTCTCGTTGGGCGAATTCGTATTTAGTGTAAGAGTGAAATTTTGCGTGTGACATTTTGGATAGTAAACGTCGATGGATTTATATTTAGTTTTGGATACCGTTTTGGATTTAGAATAAGTGAATGAATATCTTTCCGATGGCGTAAAAAAAATTTACGATTGCGGTCTTTTGGGGCGGGGGTGGTAGCTAGTCCCCCTTTGGAGTTGTCCAAATGGGCCATGTGTGATTTCAAATAAAATCTCTAAAATAAAATCTTAAATAAAATCTCTAGCTGAGTGCTATTAAATGGTATATTTCTTAGTGCATTTTAGTTGAGTGCAGTTCTTTTTAGTGCATTTTATTTAAAAAAGTTATAATTTTTACAATTTTTTTTTTAATTGACATAAAACTTATTCTTCTGCAATACTTTTCAGTAATACCATCAGTGTAGGCAACAGAATTCTTCTTTTGTATTTGTATAAATTTCCACTGAAAGTCTTTATCTCTATTGTTCAATAACATCACGCATTGGACTTTTTAATCTGAGTTATGAAAAAATTTTTATAACAGTTCTTCTCACTCAAAATGATTTTAAAACCGCGTTAAATCAAATTAAATCGCGTAAAAAAGGAAGGATTTTTTTAAAATCGCGTTAAAACAAATTCGCGTATAAAAAGTTTGCGTAAAAACAGAACTATGTGTACTATGATTTTGTTGTGAAATACAAATACGATTTTGTTGTGAAATCAAAATACTACGAGGCCCATTATGGTCCGAGATTTTTTTCGACACCTGGCCAAAAATCAATCCTTCTTCTTTTTTTACTCCTTAAACATTTTCGATAAATTTGTTGTTCGCATATGATAATAATATTTTAAAATGTTTAAATTTTAAAAAATTTATTTGTACGCAAGCATTTACTATATAATCACCATAACCATGTGGTATCTCTAATCATCGACGTATGTACATATGTACACACAGCCATGCAACATTATGGAATTTTTCACTTGAAATAGAGACACACCTTCCTGACAAAATAATTATTATTACTTTCGTGTGTATATACATTTGTACGGATATACATACATACATGCGTATGTTCACTGATGCGAATACTGACTAAATAAGGAATATTTCCATTTTGATATTTATCAAAGAAGTTGCATAAAACGGAAAATTTAACTGCAAATTTTAATTGATTTGTGACGACTGAGTGCTCAACTTATTTATACGACATGTGTACATACATGCGATTATATATGTACATATATGTAGGTACAATCGTTCGTTTGTACTATATCTATAAACGAAAAAAATAATATACAAATTTTTTTCAAATCTCTCAAAATATCTTTTATTTAGTTTTGATTATCGTGCTTTAACCTCTCCGCACCTATAAAAAAAAATGCATATCATCTCTTCCGTTGGCGCATCTTACTTGCATGCATTTATGTATGGATGTAGTACATATGTATGTATGTATGTATGTATGTACATACATCACGAAAGTACGTATATGTATGTACATTTGTTACAAAAATATACTTTCTATATTAACATTGCCAGAACACGAAGAGCAAACAAGAATCGAAAAGAAACTGGCTAAACTTCGAAATGCTCTCCCTCAGTGTTCAGTCTCTATAGACATAATTAATATAATTGACTTCAAACCATTCAAAGAATATTGCAGTAACGCTATACAATTAAATTCATTTATAATCAATCAATATATAGTTGGGCAATTGATTAATAGAACCGAATAACCGAAAACATATTTGAAAATAATCTTTAAACCACAAAAACTCTACATATTTTATAAAAAAAAAATTCAATTTTAATGTCCGGGATATTTTTTATTGATAAACAAATATTAAAAATGCAGAAATAATAAATTATTTTATATTTTATTTTTATTACTTAATGTATTTTATGGCTTATGCTTATTATTATCGTATATTGAGCACGAGAAAAAATTAGAATAAGATAATACAATTATGAAAAAAACTAGAGTAATCTTGGAAGAAGAGGTACAAAAATCTTGGAAAGGAAAAAGAAGTTCCTCCAAAGCAAATGTAAATAAATAAAATCTACAGCCGTCTGCCTGTCTATCATTTTTTTTTTGTTATTGTTATTTTTCCACTCAAAATTCATGATGCTTGTATCTACAAGCATTCAGCTTGAAAGTATTAATAGAAGAATATTTTATTCTGGCACTTACAAGCACATACGATACTATTGCTCATTTACCACAACGCCTGAGAGCAGGAGTCTCGAGTCAAAATCGTTCTCTTCTCTGCACTTTGCAAATGCAAATTTTTAAAGAAGTATAAAAATTTCAAAATTTCCTAATGCATACATAAATAATATAATATTATATATAATCATATGATATACCTACATCATATGTACATACATACATACATTGAAACTACAAATGCGAATTTTTTAAACTATCGACGTCTTTATGCAATTTATTACAACTTATAAAAAAATAAAACAAACCAAAATGTATAACTTAATTTTCTTAAAGTTTGAGAATTTTCTTAAGAATCATTACATATGTATGTACTTATGCTCTGACAGAGGTTTTAATGAGGTCTGTGGGTTCATACTAGTTTCGATAAAATGCCAACCCACTTCTCACGATTTTTAAACCCAAAAACTAAATGGATTGCTGTTTTATAACATCGTTTTACTCACATTTGCATAATAAACCTTTTATCAAAGAATATGTATATGTATATGTATGTATATGTATATCAAAGAATATACTGTATATTCTTTGCTTTTATGCTTTAAATTTAACACTGATACCTTCTGTATTCTGAAAAGATCTATCTATATATTAACATAAAAGATATTAGTACTTTTAAATTGATCAATTGATCAATCAATATAAATATTACGGTACTGATTCAAGTTTAATTCAATATCAACGCTTTTTTAGCTTATGGTATAAAAATAAATGCCATTCTAATTATTTAGATTAATTATTAAAAAAATAAACTAATAACATTTTTTTGCTGCTATTGAAAGTCTTCTATATAGTATTATATCCTTCTCATTGGCTTCATTGGTGAAAAAATACTCGTATCTATAGACTTTACTCACTTATTCTTAAAATGAAGGGTGTTCATAAATTAAATATGATCATAGTTTTCTTTTTCTGATTTGGTTTTTTTTATAATCCTCAGAACCACATTCACATGAGAATGTGCATACTATAGAAGCGTGTGCACATACATATGTATATAATACTTTTATAGGAAAGTGCACTCAGAATGATTCATCGTTGATGCGGTTTTATTAATAAGGAAGAGGATAGATAACTACGAGTACATACAGAAAAACAGCGAAAGAAAAAAAAAAGAAATGAAGTAATTAACTTCAATAACTGATAAATAAAATCTAAAAATGAATTAATTTTAATAACCGAAAAATTAAAGCTAAACAAGATATGGATATGACAACAAAAAATTAAAATGAAGACATGAAGAAATGAATTAATTAACTCCGGGTAATAAGTACTATATGCTTATGTACTTAATTCATCATCACAAAAACAATCGCCAGCATTGTGTTTTGTACTTGATTTCAGCACAAAAAATGCTTTTATATTTGCATGAACATCTTCTGTTTTAACTCCATTTTACTAGCCAATGTCCCATACTCTATATACAGGGTGTTCTCAATTAAATTCATCAAAAGGTTAGGGCGTGTAGGTTGGACCGAGACAAGAAAAAAATCGTATTGGAGGGTGGTGGGGGTTATTTTCCCCCGTTAAGGAGCTAGAAGGAATTTTCTTAAAAAATTACTTTAAATGGAAAAAAATTCTAAAAAAATAACGGAAACATTTGGAACATTTCTGTTACTTGATTTTGAAAACCAAATATTCCGTCTTTAATATGTTTTTGAAATTAGGTTCCTGGCGCAAATCTAAAAGAATTCCTTGGTATTCGAAAATAATCCCTTTTTTTAATTTTTAGAGAGAATGTATTTCCGTTCACATTGGTCAAGCTGGAGTACAAATTGGAAATGCTTGTTGGGAACTATACTGCCTTGAACATGGCATTCAGCCAGACGGTCAGGTAAAATAAACTTAAATAAAGTTGATATTCACTACTATATCTATGTACTTATATATCTACATATCTTTCAAATAATAAAATGATTGAATAAAAATATAGTATTGTTTGATCTTAATTTTAAATATTCATATACTCGTAGATGCCATCGGATAAAGCCATTGGTGGCGGTGATGACTCGTTTAGTACATTCTTCAGTGAAACAGGTTCCGGAAAACACGTACCACGCGCAGTATTCGTTGATCTGGAACCTACTGTTGTTGGTAATTAAGGAACACCTAAATATCTTTTTTATATTCTCTTTTAGTGTATTAGTGTGATAATGTTTTATTTTATCTTAATTCGGAAAAAATTTTCTTCCAGATGAGGTCCGAACTGGCACTTATCGTCGGCTTTTCCATCCGGAACAATTGATTACAGGAAAAGAGGATGCCGCAAATAATTACGCACGTGGTCATTATACAATTGGAAAAGAAATTGTTGATTTGGTTCTAGACCGCATCCGAAAGCTTGCTGACCAGTGTACAGGTCTTCAGGGATTCCTTGTATTCCATTCATTCGGCGGTGGTACCGGCAGTGGCTTTACTTCGCTACTGATGGAACGACTGTCCGTTGATTACGGCAAGAAATCGAAATTGGAATTTTCTATCTATCCAGCTCCACAGGTAGATATAATTTCTTAATCTGATTTATACAATTTATTTATCTTTGTATAATTGTATCTGATGATACAATTTATTTAAAATTATCACAAAATATCTATTTCCAAAACTTCAAGACTATTTTTGCAATTTTTTTTTACATACGAGTATATTTTAATAAACACTTTTCATTTTATACGCGCCCAACATTTATGGAGCAAATAGTTTATTTATGTTATTAATTGGTCAACTATTAATTAAGCTCTTTTGGCTTAATATAAAATTTATTTATTTGATGGCGCGTAATGATCCAATTTTCAATTGACAGAAGGAATCTATTGCTCATGCGGAATTGTTGCTTTTCAGGTTTCGACAGCTGTTGTTGAGCCGTACAATTCAATTCTTACCACCCACACGACGCTTGAGCATTCAGACTGCGCTTTTATGGTCGACAATGAAGCTATTTACGATATCTGCCGCCGTAATTTGGACATCGATCGTCCCACCTACACCAATCTCAATCGTTTGATTGGCCAAATTGTCTCCTCCATAACAGCGTCGTTGCGCTTCGACGGCGCTCTCAATGTGGACCTAACCGAATTCCAAACTAACTTGGTACCATACCCCCGCATTCATTTCCCGCTAGCCACTTACGCTCCAGTTATTTCGTCAGAGAAGGCTTACCATGAACAATTGACCGTCGCAGAAATCACGAATGCCTGCTTCGAGCCGGCCAACCAAATGGTGAAATGTGATCCTCGCCATGGTAAATACATGGCCTGTTGCATGCTTTATCGAGGCGATGTTGTTCCGAAAGATGTCAATGGCGCAATCGCTACCATAAAAACGAAGCGATCCATACAATTTGTCGACTGGTGCCCCACCGGATTCAAGGTTGGGATCAACTATCAACCGCCCACAGTTGTGCCAGGTGGTGACTTGGCGAAGGTGCAGCGTGCTGTCTGTATGCTGTCCAATACGACCGCAATTGCCGAAGCTTGGGCTCGTCTCGATCACAAGTTCGACTTGATGTACGCCAAACGTGCCTTTGTCCATTGGTATGTCGGCGAGGGCATGGAAGAGGGCGAGTTCTCCGAAGCACGCGAAGATTTGGCTGCTTTGGAAAAGGATTACGAAGAAGTGGGCATCGATTCGAACGAAGGCGAATTAGCCGAAGGCGATGAATATTAACGCTCTAACACACGCTCATACATTACATTTTTCTGTCGTCGTTTCATCATCACATTAACGTTATAATTTTTAAATGCACATATCGCTATTTTATTTGCATGGTTTAAAAAAATAAAATTTTTTCAAGTCATTGAAATATTTTTTTATTAAAAGACGGGTTGAAGTATAAAATCTGGAGGCAAAATCTCAAATATAGAATATAGATTAGAAATCATTGCAGTAAATTCAGTTAGCAAAAAAAAAAAACATTAACTCAACCAATTTCGACGCTGATAGTAATTAATCCAAAGGAATAATTTCGAAGGAAACTCAGGGAAACCAGTTATCAGCAAACATAACAAAATTGACCGTCGTATGACCGTCGCTGAATCTTGGTTTTTTGCATCTCATTAAGTTCTTGAGATATCCTAACCTCAATTTGCGAATACACACGTTTCCTTTGTTTGAGGTTATGTTGCATCTTGCTTCACAAAAACGCATTATGGCATCTTGCTGAGAGTACAATACTCTTAGCGCGAGATAGAATAAGGGTTATAAGGGTTATATATAACCAAATGTAATTTATTTGGGTAGGGGGGTAGAGCTTTAAAATTCGTAGTTTGGCGTAGTTTGGACTCGTCGATATTAAGTAATTGTGATTAAAGTGAATAGAGTACTCTATACAGCTCCAAATATCGGATCCAATGTGGCGGTTTCAATATGAAGTTTTAGTGTCTACTGCATTTTTGCACGGAAATTTGGTCCCCATTTTAGAATTATAGAATTCTAAAAACACCCACCAATCAATCATGCGATTCAAATCCGGAAAAAATAAATAAATTTCAAAACAAAATAACTATAAATTTTATTCATATTAGTAAACTATTTAAATAATTTTTATTGCTCCTTGCAGTAAAACTGATTTTGGGAACATAGCTGAACATAGCAAAAATATTATATATAACCAAATTTTATAAGTCTTAACTGAATATAAAGAACGTCCTTCTGTATTCTTTATGATATCTTTATACTGTAATTCATTTAATTTAAGATTATTTTAATTATTAAATAGGAATGAGCGTATAATTTTTAAATGAAAATTCATTTTCAATTTTATGACAACGTATGTTAAATTATTCTCTTAATCTCAATCAAGAAGATATATACATATATATCTAGATATATATGTTTATATGTGCCTTATATGAGTTTATCAGTTTTTTTCTAAAAATTCCATTAATGGTGTACGTACGATGTATGCGAATCTGCTGCGATACATTTGAAAGAATTTATACAAACCCGAAGTTTTTGGATTTTATAGCAAGTAGAAGTTTGCTCCTAAGAATTGATTTGCTAGAATATAGCGGTATATAGAGCCTGGAAATACAAGTGTTTGCTGTCGGCAAATGGGTGTCATCTGCTGGTCTAATAGTCACCGAAGGTAGTGGTTGAAAACCTTCCTCAGAAGCCGGCAATGCAGGTGATCCGGTCCAAAAGTATACCTACAAAAAAAAGGGATAAAAGATACAGTAATAATATATACATGATTATTAAATTTTTTAGCAATTAGGTCAACAAAAAATCGGTCAACTAAACAATGGCGCGCCCTGCTATATCAATAAAATTTCTATGAGGACTTAACGTAAATACACAAAATGTAGCCTTAGTAAACAACATACCAAATCTTGTCTTTCCAACGTGTTCATTTTCTCAACTATGCTCCAAAACCATCTCTTGAATTTCAGTAATTTATCAGATCCTTCACTAGATTCATCATTAAAAGTTGTATATGATATAAGTGTGGATACGTTTATGTCTCCAACTCCATTTAAAAGCAAACGTAAGTCTTCAGAGGTCAAGCTATCCATTGAATTATCTGGCAATACATCAAACACACCGTCCTTTAGGGCCTGAAAAGATTATATATTGTTACCTATCAATCTATTTCGGTACGACGCACGACACAATTACCTCCAAAGCCTTTTCCTGAGATTTGATCAGTCTATACTCTGTATAACGACGAATGTATTCGAAAATGCTAGAAGCAGTTACTTGAACTTCTCGCCCGCCAGGAATTAACTCAATACTGCCACCACCTTCTTCTTTCATTAAATCAATCCTAAACCGATCGATCGATCGAGCACTCTTATTAATATTTGTATTATAATTTTCTAAGCATTCTATTTGTCTTACACAAAGAAAAGATCCATCCCATTTATTATCTCTTCGCCTTCTTCGGTCTGTGAATTTTGAATTAACTGCCTAAATGATTCATACAAGGCTGGATCGAAGAATGCCAGATCATGGAACTTTATCTTTCTACCTAGTATGTATTTCAGAACGTGTCTTTGTAAAAATAATGGTAACAACTCATTTTGCAAGAGGCAGAGACCAATTAGTCTGCAAAAAAAGAATAGAAATTATAAACCGCTTACTCTCATTATAGTAAATATGTTGGTTTGGTTGTATGCAGCATTTTACCTGCCAATATTTCGAAAAGCATTCACGCGCTCAAACGAGCCGTATCCCTGACGAGGCGTGTAAAACCCTCGCTTGCCGGGAGAATAAAATAATGGATCGTTGTCTTCCACTTGGCATTGCTCCAACAATACGACTGGTATCATTTTCTTCGACTGTGAAGATGAGTTCCCAGCTTCTGATTTCTGTTTATACATTATAAGTTCTAAGGCTTCATTTACTTTTTGGCGCAATGTCTCCTCAGACGACAAAATCGAAAGTAGCTGTGGAGTCGGTATTTCTAAGAGCATACCAGTAATTTTAGAAGCGTTAGCTGGATTAATTGAATGAATCTGGAATGAAAATCATCTTATATGATAATCCGCCAAACAAATTGGTGTAGAGTATTTTCGTCATACCTTTGGGTAGAATCTCTCACCGAGCTGCTGCAAATGCACAGACAAGTGATCGTTTACATTGTCAGTTGCGTTTTCTAAATTGGGAAAATAATACATGTAATTTGTGGCCATTTTTTCTGTATACAGTTCGGATAATACCTGGATTGCTGGATGTTGAAACATATGGTCTGGCATCGTAGTTCAAAACTTTTCGTTCCCGTGATGTCCGCCACAGAATTTTGCTGCCTGTTCCTCGCCTCTGCAGGGTGGGCGGTTCTCTGCCTGCTGTTCCTCTATTTCTCATGATACTCGAAAACGGTACTCCGTATTTGCTATTGTTGCCAACTTGCACCGACTCAAGATTTGGCATTTTAGCACTGGCTAAAAGTGCTTCCGATATGGACGTGTAGAAGCTCCGGGCAACACCTGACCCCTCACCAGGCTCATCTTTGAAAGTTACCTTAACTCTATTAAACGTGAGAGGAGGGTGAACGCGACGGCTCTGAGTGCCGAACTGAGCGTTCAATTCTTTAAATGTTTGTATTATTAAGCTATCACGATTACGTTCCAATTTGCACAAGATTAAATCTCGCTGCTGACCATTTCTTAACTTCTCCATGTGACGTCTAAAGCGCATTTCTTTTACGGGAAAACCACGCAACTCAGATAGCACAGAACCTTGCTCCATGCCAACGTCATCCATAAAAACCCGACCAAACAAGTCCAAAGTCAATTTCCAGCGACCTAGTAGGAAATTCCATGAGGGCGATTCAGTGGAGAAATTTCCACAAAATAGATAACCTCGGGCAGGAAAAACGACCGCAATTTTGGATTTTCTCGAGTAATCATTGCCGGATGAGTTTTTACTATTGTTTATTTGTTCCAACTGGTCCATTTTTTTATTAGATGTGCCGCCGGCCCGAACGATAACAGATCTTGTCGTGGAAGTTGACGCCGAATTAATAGACAGATTTTCAGCTTCATTAACCTTCATTATTTTACTAGGCGTTATTATGACTTCTGGCCGTGTCACTATTATGGTTTTGTTTGTTTTATTATCATCTCCATTATCTACATTATCTATTTCCATTTTTGAATCCTCAGATAATTTGGTATCCGTTTCGTCTGCAACAATAAAATGAAATTTCTTTAAAATAATAAAATATTAAAATAATATTGTTTTTTAGATGGCAACCCTTAAGGTACCCGATGCATCCTTTTCTTTCCTTAACAATGATTAATTATCTATTTTTAAAATTTAATTTTTTAAACCAAAATTTTAAAACTGTATCTTATGGGTTTTGGAACGAATTTCGACCATCCTTAATCAAGTTTGGTTTGGAGGGAAATTTCTGTTCAACAAATCAATTCATTAATCTTCATTAGAGCCCGAGAATCATTTGCTTTTTATAACAACTTTTTATAGCAGTTCACAATCTCATTTGCAGCCGATTTCAAAATTATGCAATTGCAAACATTTTCTATTGATTGTGAGCAGCCTTTAAATTTCAAATTTGCAACCCTATTGCAAAACAAGCAAACAAGCAAAACAAGCTGTACAAAACAGTAACAATTTCACAATAAAACATAGTTTTAAAAATTCAGCTTAAACTCCATGATGTTTGATATACACTATAAATCAATATCAACATTTCGCCAACTTTTTAAGAAAGCGACAATGACGTTATTGAGAGTTCTGGATGAACTAGATGGAAATCTCAGCTGATTAATGTCATTTCACTGTTGCATATGCACAGCAAACGTATGCTACAGGTTTTAGGTATTGTATACATATTTGCAAAGGTGTAGCATATGCAAATCCGTGTATTTATTTAGTATTTCGTGCAAAAATATGCAATAATATTTTGTAAATGCACTTTTGCAAGATCATTTGTACCACATTATGGACTCGCCTAATATAAAGAGAATACAAAATCGAACACGAATAAAATTTTCTTATTGAAGCTTACCTTCCTTCTTGGGCTTTACATCATCCGGATATTGTTTCTTCTTTAATTGAATGTATACATTAGCATACGATTCACCCTCCGAAGTTGCTTCTGTAGCCATCGGTTCCTCAGTGCCAAACACTTTCTGAGCTGATGACAAGTTTTGACTTTGCATTGTTCGATTGTGCTCAGAGAATCCCAGTTTCGATGGTGGGAAATCGAGAACACTGGCAGCCTTGCCTTGCGAATTACTACCGGTTGCTATGGGCAAAGGTAGATTGGAAAACAAGTCCTCTCGTTTTGAATTCGGCTGCAATAAGTGCGGTTTATCGGCCAGCGGGAGAGATACATCTAATGGCAAATCAAAACCATCTGGCGCTAAACAGCCTAAACTCAGAGTCGATTCGGATCTGGCAAAGAATGAATGCCTTTTCGATGATGACATCGCTGTAGCAGTCAACACCGATGTTGAGGCTGAAGATGACGTTGTGTGATCGATGTAATTATCCTCGCTGGTAATGTTCGAAAGTTCATCATCCGTGTCTTCGTTTTCATTTACATTATGCGCATTATTATCGGAGAATGCAGTCTCATTCCGTTCGAAAAACAAAGCATCATTGCGCATATAATACACAAATCCATCAAGAACATACGCAATATGGCGAAGAGCTGTAATATCCAGTACAGGCAGAGAATCACGGTGCTCTGATGTATGAGCACGCATCAACGAAAGGCAATACGTGAAGAACTCTCTCCGTGATGAAGGACCTGTTTGGCAATAAACATTATATCAAAAACACTTCACAAAGAGGAGAAAATTTATTGACTATTCTTCAAGCACGAAATGATTCTTTTCATTCTGCGAATTTTAATTTTCCAAATTTTTTTACTGTATGTTCATTGATAGAAAATATGGGAGAATACATCTTATGCACTTACTCAGTAGATTCATTCCAACCGAAGAGGCTGTTGATGCCGGCTGGCTTGTGTTGCTTTGTGCGCTCAAGTTTAGCGGATGTAATGGATGAGCTGGATCAGTATAGTTCGTTAAATAGGCACCGAATTTTAACTGAGCTTCTGTGCCATCCATTACGGAAAACATCCAGTTCCAAGTATGCTTTAGGCGAGCTTCGACATAGTCCTATTTTAATAATAAACCTTGGTGGAATCATCAAACAATTAAAATTGTGGGTTTTTGAAACGAGTTTCCATCATCCCTTGTCAAGTCTCTAGAGAACGAAAAAAGACACTGAAGTTGGCACATCGCAAACTTGACAAGTCTTCAAACATAAATCCTATTGTTTCTCTCTAATAATCTCTAATAATCTACTATTCTTATCACAAATAATTTCGATCCTTTTAAACGTTACTTGACAACAAGATATGACGAAAATTCGTTTCAAAACCCATCATCATTATCATCATCCAATCCTGTCGGAGCATTTAACGAACATCAAGAAACACATTTGAAATGGCCTGAATTTCCTTTTTTCCATTTACCTGCAGCTCAATGGCTTCTTCAGAACGCATTTTCAAGCTGGTCTCTAAACCATTTATTACCGAATACGATAAATGACTAAGAAGCTCAGAAATCTGTCGAACAATTATGGAAAATGCTCGCGCCAAGTTGCTAGCAGTGGTGGCCATTGTGTGCTGTTCCTGGGTGGGTGCCGCTACGGCTGAGCTCGGCGGCACTGTCGATCGCCGAAGGGCCATTGGGTCAATGAACACTAAACTTGATCCAGTAGGAACTCGAACTGACGACCTGCCGGTCTCACGACTGCGTATGGCCCACTGCATAGACTGAGGAGCCAGATCACTACGAGCACTGGAACTAGTATTACGACGTTCTAACTGATGATCAGCAAAATTAAATTCATCCGAGTGATCATCAGTTTCACCATCTTCAGAGCCTTCCTCTTCTTGAGGCGAGGAGTCGCCGGATTCATCTTCAAGAAATAAAACACCAATATCTGAAATGTAAAAAGCTGTATCTCTTAAACAACTAAAAGTCTCAAACAGAACGTTTGGAAACAACATAATATTTAATGAAGGCACATAAACTATTCACTGCCATCAACAAATTTTAGGGTCTACTGGATGTATTTTTATTCGGTTTAAAATGATACCGATTAAAATTATTGAAAACCTAGAATCTCGGCTACTATAAATCACCTGTTTCTGATCCAACAGTTGCTCCAGTTTGTACACTTCGCTGAGCATCTTGCGTACTTTGATTATCATCAGAATCAGATTCAGTTTCAGCATCGTTAAATGTAAAATCATTGTCGCTTTCATCGTCCTGTATTCCCTCCTCATTCCGCGCATTATCGGAAACATCTTCATCATGCACTTGAGAATTGTCTCTGTGAGCCGGTTCGTCATGTTCAGAGGTATCGCGAAGATCTGCTCGAATAGTAAATACAAAAGATTATCATCAGTTAGAATGTCAACTCCACCGTAATAAGATTTTCGCCTGCGAACCCAATGAAGACGCTTGCTTGCTTGCTACTTACTTTCTATATCACTATTCTCTAATCCGTAATTCGCCTGCATGTTAAATCCCGCTGCTGGATCAAGGCTTGTCTCGAGAGTTGGCTCTATCAGTGTCTCCAAAGTGGTTGGTGCCAACGGTTCAACATTGAATAAATCATCCGAATTCTGTTGAAATTGAAATTAATGAGATGTCATTTGTTTTTCATTTAAGCATCAAACAATAGCATCAACAACATACATCAATATTAGATGATGACATGGCGAAAGGAGCTGTGGGACGCACTACTCCCAGGCGCACCGGTGCTATCAGCGCATCAGCCACCTCACACAATTCCTGTATGGCGATTTTGTGCAGAGTCTGAAATACTTTGATGGAACTCTGAATATGTTTATTGGGCGCTAGGTTCGGTTTTCGCTTGTCGGGATTAGGCAGCTTTTCCAGATTAAATATCACAAACACTCGCGCGACGGAGCGCACAAAGCGCCGCGCCACCTCTTCGGCTTCGGTGCGGCGTCCTGGAATTCCGTCGTTTTGGATCTCTCGCACCAAAGTCATGAGTAAAGTATCCAAGTGTTCACTGCTGCATTTAACAAACAAATTGTGAGTGAATTTGTCCAGCAGCGTGGAGCCGTTTTGAGTTTGCAAGTAAATGTTATAGTTCTCGGTTGTGCTGGCATCATTTTGATGCGAATGTACCGCTGATTGTCCGGCAGAAGGCGACGAGTCGCTCTTACTCTCGGCTCCAGTCATTACCATAGCTTTAACCGCATGCCAATCAATTAGTAAACGCTCCAAAGCTTTCCTGGCAAATTTCGGCGGCTCCAAATCATGATCCGGCATATCGGTGTCAATGTCCATGGGCGCCTTTCGCGAAGAGGTATTGCCCGATCCACCGCCGCTAATATTACGAACGCGAGCGTTGGCTCGATACTGTCTCTGCTCGATAGTCTGGCGTCCCACCGTCTGGATGAGGAACAGCAGAATCGATTCACCCTTAGCATTAAAGCGCGTCACCAAATCGGTACAGGATGCCAGCTTGCACAGCAAAACAAACCGCTTATTCTGATTTCCGGCAATGAGTGCCTTACATTTGCACTTCTCCCAGCAGTCACAGTAGGCGGTGGGCGAGGTCCGTTTCAGCTTGCAATCGTGCCCTTTGTGGCAAACCCGTGCGCACTCCGTGCAACAACACAGAGATCCCGTCAGCCCGCACGTCTTACACTCGTAGATGTTCTGATTGATGTGGTCTGCTCCGGTCCAGGTGAAGGAACAAGTGTCATTATAACAGATCACATGCAATGGCGATTGGTCGGGCGGAGAGCCAGGAGGGAATATCATTGAGTCCTTGATAGTAGCGTCTTTCTCCGACAAACTCAGAATGGCGTTCAACAAAATGATACCAGCTTCGTAGGCACGACTGTATACGGCCAACATGAACGGTGTCTGTCCCTGGGCATCTTTGGCGCTCAACATTTGATGGAGATAGGGACGAAGTACGGGGCTGACACACATCTGCTGGAGGATGCATTGAGCCTGCTCACGTCTTTTGATCGGATCAAATGTGTACACAGGCGCCGAGAGCTTCGAAGTTGGAGTGCTGCCCGAAGTCGCCGCAATAATTTTCGAGATATCATCTTCCGTGCCGGCCATGACGGTGTCGCCGGCTGTCGAATTAGAAGTGGCCCCGGCTCCGGCACTGGCATCCATGGACCAGGGCGGTACGTACAGCTCTTCACTGTAAGCAGCATTGGCATTATTACTATTCGCATTTGGCGCCGAGTGCTCAGAATCGGTATTTATTAAACGATTCATCATTTCTCTCAAGCTCACGGTGCGACTCTCTCGCCCGGGATTTGCGCTGGCATTAGACATGGTGGTGGAGACTGCCGCGAATGTAGATGTTGTGGCCACCGCCGGTGAATTGGTTATATTTTCCGAAGTCGTTGTGGAAGTGGCAGCGCTGCTGGCACTGCTGAATCCAGAGGACAAGGTCGAACGCGGAGTTATATTTGATAAGGTTACTTTTTTGTCGTCACTCTCCTTATTGGAGGCGGGCGAACACATTACTGCGCACGCGTGATAAATATTGCGTCCTCCATCGCAACGCTCACTGATAATCGACAAAATCTCGCCTCGGTCCTCCCGCTCCAGACGATCTAGCTCCGCAAATGCTTTTTGTAAGTCACAGCGTAGAATCAAAGGCATTAATTTTTGTGATTCAAACAAGAGACCCGTCATGCACACTTTGGACTTCAGATGACTTCCCAACGAGGGCAGAGAAACGGTTATCATCGAGACGGCTTTCACCGGTGGCAGATCGAACCACTGCGGATCTCTAATGGATCCAACGCAGTCCTTTGCAATCGGATACAAGGCTCGGTTACCGTCGCGTAGAATGATAGTGCTGTTGTTGCCATTGGAATCATTGTTGCAATACATTGCAATATTGCCGGGTGATAGCCCCATAAAGGAATTGCTGTCAGTTGGAAACTGACAGTTCTGCTCCTGCTTGCTATTGTACAAATTGTAAAGACTGTAATGCAGTTTGGAGCCGATCTTCTTGACGACGTGTATACCCCTGGTGTCGACGGCCAGTGTAAGCAGCTGGAACCCGTTTGGGTCATTGCCATTATTTATGTTGATTTTCTTGGGAACCTTTTGCAACCAGTCGGGTCCTCTCGAGGACATAGCGGTTTTGTAGATCTGTACGTCCTCGCGTCTCAACAGACGGCATTGTTGCCAATCGTCTTCTTTGGCCTCATTCACCACCACAGTGCCACCACCACTTGCCGAAGCGCAGCCTGCCGACAGCGGAAACCTTACAGCCACAAAATCACCATCTACTTTGAGAACCTTTCCGATCGGGCCCACCTTGTCCTCCACGAACACAACGTCTTTGAGCTGCCAAAGCTCTTCGTCCTTCTTGCCGTCATTCCCATCGTCCTTAGCAGCCATGCGTTTCGTACGCTTGTGTGAGGTCACGCTGCCGGTGTCGCTGCAAGTACTGGAGGCCGGCGAGGGAGGTGGCGGCATGTCGATGCGGTCAGTGGTCTCCTTGTTTGTGCTGATGGCTGCAGTTTTATTTGCACCGGCAGCCTGAATTGTGGCCACAGACAGAGTCGTTGTAGGCTTAACTTCTTTCTCGCTGCATGCGGCAGAGCTCGAAGTTGGCGCCTGTTTCTCACTTCCGCACACAGAATGAATATTCAGTAGCTTAAAGCGGCACACATCATTGAAGTCCCAAACAGAATTCAGCAATTGACCGACCTTCGGTATGCCATTGACGCATGTGAATCCAATCGAACCCGTCTGATATATGGGACATTTCTTCATTACCACCTGGGTACCGACAGATATTTCGGATGCAACCGGTTTTATGGGCTTTTTCGTTTTTGTTCTGAATTTATCCCAAAGGTAACGGCGCTGATCGAACGGTAGCACCCCCCACCAATAGACATTGTTATTTTCGGTACGAACCGCGGTGTACAGCGAACAGGCGTTTATGGAAATTATAGGATCCATGGCAAATTCCGTAAAAGAAATGGCAGGATGCTCCAGTTTTGCCCCCAAATAACCCAGCTGTTCATCCATCCAGGTAGCAATTCGATTGTTCTCAGTAACTACCGAGCAGCGTATAAAATTTGCTGAAAGCTGCTCAACTTTGTCGGTCAAATTAAGACTTAATGATTTGGGATGAAAAATATTATCCATCTACAAAATAAACAAATAATAGTAATTATTCACTTTCCGAAATAGCTGGAATGCCATCGGAAAAATCAGTAAGTAATCATCAATGACTTTCGAAGGCCTTCACAACATTTACGAGTGGGTTGTTTTTAATTTATAATTAAAAAATTACTCTAGTAATTACTCTAGTGAGTTTCGTGAGTGAGAAAAAAGTGAGTTTTTCTTTCGTTCGTGCCTGAGTTTCACGGGCATATTTTCTTATGCTACTGAAATATTTTGTTTACCTCTGATTTAAATGGCTCCGAATCTGACCAACGCCACTGATGCAGTTCACCTGCTTCGGATATTGCAATAAATTCGGAATAAAGAGCACCGATTTTCTTGAAACGAATTGTATTATTCTTATCGGGCCACGGTTGAAGGTCCTCAGAAATCCAAATCGGTGAATTAAGAGAAGTTGGCTCTTTCTTTTTATTATCTAAAGGTAAAAAAATATATTTATATTACGATGGAATATCACATGAGAATTGTTCCAACCAGAATCTTTGTCCCAAACATAATCGTCTTTATTCAACCAACGTCTCGGGCCGTAATATTGTCTGTCTCTCCAGCGGCTGAAAGCTTCACGATCGGCATTTACTGAAGAAATCTGAGCTGATGAAGAACCGCTCGTTCCTGACAGAGCATTTGAAGAATTCGAGGACCTAGGTTGGGTATTGTCGCCGGGACCAGCGTTCGATTGAGATCTCTCGCTGCGTATACGATTAAACAATAAACTTGTTTCAGAAAATTGAAACAAATTAATACATTAAACATTAACTCTAAGTTAAATTCAGCTTACTTTCGAATACTTGAATAATTGCTGAAAATTTCCTCCGAAAACAAACCGTCGGAAGGATCTATGATGACACTATTATTTTCAGCATGAAATCCATTGTCTAAAAGCGAAATCAAATCCTCAGGGACATAATTATCGCCACCTTCTTCGGTGTCTTCGGCTTCTTCATCATCGCGCGACAGTAAATTATTTACCGCTAAGTTGACGTCTAGATTGGTGCGCTTAAGGGAATAATGAAAATGCGTCAGTGTGATCATCATACATGTACTACTATCACTTTGCCCGCATCACAATGACATACACAAATGAAAAATAAAATCGAAATCGTACTCAAAACTTACCTGCAGCTCCCTGATAATAAGATTACGGCTCTTTCCCTGAAGTACAACTTCCGCCTGCGATATTAACTCTTCTGGAACGTATGTCGACGGAACTGAAACCAGTGGGCGACTTGACGATGTCCCACCTATAATAACACCAGAGCTACGAGACCCAGAACCTTGACCTGTCGAACCAGACCTACCGGTTGTTCTCATCAACCTCGCTCTCGATCTGGCCAACTGCCGCGAGGAAGATGCTGCGGAGCTTTTCGAGTTATTAGTAGCATTAGTACTATTATTTGTTGAGCTGATTTTAGCGAAATAAAGGGAATAAAATCATTTCCATAGTTTTAAATGTTTACGAGATTTAATGGAATCTGCGCAATATACCTTTTCGTAGAATCTGATTTGCTTAAATCCAAACGTTCTGAATTTATTGAGAACGCAGCTCGAAAGGCTTTACCATCCTCTAAAAGTACTCCGATATGGTTGGGGCCAATTACTACTTCCTTTACAGGAACTTTCAACTGTTCAAATATCCGATAGGATCCAAATCGGTACTTGTTAACTTTGTCAGATACTTCTCGTAATCTTATGGAAGCAATTGAAGTAATGGTGGAACATCAAATGACATTTAGTAATTTTTAAAAATGTAATTATGTTAAAACCAAAAAGAAATTATTAAAAAATATCTCTGATTTTCTGCTACGGTCGACGAAGGAATTAATTAATATAATTTGTACTAATGAAGTACGAATTTCTTTCTTATTTCATTTCTTATTATCCATTCTTATTGTATAAAGTTTAACATAAGCAACTGTAACCACAATATTATGCTAAAATAGATCACATCCTCTATTTCTTTATCTTATCTTAATGGACGCAAAACTCTAAAAGTACTTAGTGGATTGACTTCAAATTTTGACACAACGTTGCATTCGAATACGGGCATGTTCTTATAGTAAAAAGCAGTACATACATAAAACCGCTTAAAACTTTTATTTCACATTAAACTGAGCCGCAGCAACGTGTGGCCGTGTATATATAAATTTAATACTCAGTACTAAAATTTCACACTGAAGCTGTCGCAACCATATATCGCCCAGAAGCTAGTCCAATAATCACACAATTTTTTTTAGGGTCAGTTTCGATTTACAGGCCTTTATCAAGCAAAAAAAAACGATCCAGAAACCGATCAATCAATCACCTTTCGTCACACTTTTACGTGATAATTTTTTTTTAATCATCAATTAAACATTTTTGTTGACTGGTTTTCGTTAACTCCTTTTTGAGGAAATGGTTTCTTCCACTAAACAATCTTCCACTCTCAAACTACTTTTAAAGTTTTCGAAGGGGTTCAACACATAACTTAACAAACTGCACTTAGGTAAGGATGAAGGTAAGGTTATAAGGATACGACGTGAGAGCTATCTTGCGCCGGCCACTATAAAAGATTACTCAAATCGCAACGTGACGGTCTGTATGAACCTAGTGAAATTTCGTCTTTCCGTCACGTTACGTCTACATTAATTCAAGCTTTATGGCTACAGATAAGGATAAAATGTAGAGACAACCATCCATCTTTTTCCCATCTTGAGACATGCATACATCCATACAAACATAAACTCGAAATTATAATGGCGAGCACTTATTGCTCGATAATTTCTGGATACACATGATTTTGGGGATAAGAAAACTGCATTAACAATTAAATATGAAAACTAATAGTGCTTGAAACATCTACATGAAACTCTTCTTATACTTATATTCTGTTCTTTGGAACTGTTGCTCCAGTCAACAAATGTGTGAGTTACATCATTCTCAACCCTGTTTTCGTTTCATTCCTGAATAATTTAGGGCTACATTTAATGAAAAGGGAACCATCTACAAATTTCATAAGTAATGAGTCTTGCCAATTATCCTACTATGTGCATTAACTTTTACTACACATAAGCAAATTTCTGTTAAGCCTGCAAGGTCTTATTTCTTTTAGTTATCTTAACAGATATATAGAAAAGCTACTACCATGCAATAGGTCTCCTTAATAGTTTCACCTTTGAATATCGTACCTATAAATACATATATGTATGTATATTATATTTTTTTTAGATTTACCTTTCAGCAAATTGATCATCCGTTGCCGGTAAAGGTTGTATAACAAATTGCATCGAAGTCATATTTCATTAAATTAATTAGTTGTTCAAAATTATTCGCTTATATTCAATATTCATTCCAACTTTTCCAAATTTGTCTCCTGTGAAATACTGCTTGAAATGAAAAATACCAGGAAATGTATGAAAGAAAAACACGAGAATATTTGCTAGAAATAGCAAAAACGTAAACGGTTACTCAGAGATGAAACTGAATGTACCTGAATGAATACAATGTGATAACACAGTGCAAATCGTATGAAACTCTATTTTGAACACAGCTGTGAAAGCAAAAAGCATTTTTCACACCAATTGGAACATTTAAACGCAGCATAAAAATTTCAATTTCTTATGCAAGCTATTAACGTTGCAATTTATCGACAACTTGAATGACTCACCCGTGACATTGTTTTTGTCAGAGGTGAGGAGTGGTAACTTGTATCAACAATCGCATGAAGTTCAAAATTTGTTGTTCTTCGTCCAATTTTTATAAGATTTTCGCATGAAAAATTGTAGCGTTAGTGACGAACGTACAATTTTTCGGTATAACGATGGCACACAAAGTTGTAACGTTATTGGCCCGCATTATAATATTTCTAATATTCCCTTTATAATTCTCTCTGTGAAACTAAAGAGAACTATTAACACCGATTTAAGCATTCAAAAGCAGGATACAAATTTCGAATGTAAAATTAAAAAAAGAATTTGTGGGCTATTTCTTGTAATAACATTACTGTAACTGCAAATTTCAATGTTCATATCCAAATTTTTGTATTCAATAATATTTTAGAATTGAAAAATATATATTTTGCCTATGCCAAATTTTTTTCGTTACAATATTAAAATTTTAATTAAGATTTTTTTTCCCCAGCATAATGTTAAAAGTTAAGAAGTTAACTCCAAAATATTGTAAAGCTCACGCTTGAGAAAGCAAAGATAAACCTGTTTTAGCGATGAGGCGTCTTCAATATCTCGTTCACAATAAATTTTTATGATTGGTATGATTGATTTAATTAGATAAGTTTCTTTGAATTAATTCGAATTTAGGTATAAAAAAATTGTTTGTTTTAAGTAATACTTTTTTGTAATAGCTTTTTGTCAAGGCCCAAAATGAAGTTAAAATAAATTCAAAAATCTTATTCTAATAGTTTAGTTTAGTTTTGTTTAAAAACTTACCTTCAGAAAATTGCTTGAACATTGTAACATACGCCTAGATGGTGTGAAGCGATTTGAAAAGGGTAGTAGGTATTAAAAAATGGCTTCGTCAAAACAAACATTTACAACCCTGTTTTGTCCAACTCATCTCTTTTTCGCCGTGAAACTGTCAATTATTTTCTTGCTTTTCCGGGAAGGACTGCTGCTTTATTATTAAAATATGAGGAAATTAATTGCTGCTATCATATTTTTATATATTTCGTTGCTTGGGGTGAGCGGTGTAATGTTTCATTTAGCACCAAATACACAGAAATGTTTAAAAGAAGATATGCCTGCCAACCAATTGATACTGGGGGATTTCGAAGTCTCGGACGTTCCAGGACAAGTCATCGATTATATTGTATTACTACTCAATTGAAATTGTATTAAGAGTAATAAGATTGATTTTTTAGGTGCATGATACAAAAGGACATGTCTTGTCAAAGGAAGAGCATATAACGAAGGGAAAATTTAGCATAATTTCAGAAATTTATGATACGTATGAAATTTGCTTCATCTCTAAAGTACCGCCACGTAAGTTTATTTACCTGTAAATAGGTGTGCTCTGCTTGCTTTTAACATTATATTTAGATCAAAGGGGAATGGTGCAAGAAGTATCCCTAGTAACTAAAAAGGGAGTAGAGAAAAATGCGTATGAAGGCGTAAGTTTTGTTTCTAATTTTTAAAGAAAGGAAGTTTCTGTCAACACGGAAGTTTTATTTTTTTTTTAACCTAAAGATTGGAGAAGCCGCTAAACTCAAACCACTAGAAGTGGATCTAAAGAGACTAGAGGATTTGTCTAACTCAATAGTCAGAGATTTTGCACTTATGCGAAAACGGGAAGAAGAAATGCGTGATACAAATGGTAGAAGCCTTTTAACAATAGAGATTTATATAACTATCATTATATCCCTTTTTAGAAAAAACTAACAGCCGTGTATTATTCTTCAGTATATTCAGCATGTGCTGCTTGCTGGGACTGGCTACATGGCAAGTTCTGTACTTGCGTAGATATTTTAAAGCAAAAAAACTCATCGAATAGCTACACCACAAAGTCGATAAAATAATTTTTGGGGAAGGCGTTACTTTTCTTAATGTTATTAAAATTGGAAAAGAACTTTATAATATGCCTTTGCATTATTAATAAATCAAATTTTACAGAATATTTCTAACGTTTATATTTTTATTAACAGCGGCACTACGATTACAATATTACAAGCTCCTTTGCATTGTTTGATTACGTTCTCCAAAAAAATGGACGGCAAAATTAAAAATAAACTTTATCTTCAGAAAATAACGATATAATTATTAATCTTAAAGAATGGAAAATTTGTACAAATCTGTTAAATACATATTTATAACCTATAAATTTTTTCTACTTCTGTTTTCATTAAATTCTATACTAAAAGCTGGTAACTTAATAAAGTACAATCATTGTAAATGTAATAATTTTTCTAGTATTAGCACTTTACAAAATACATATACAGAATTTACATTTAGAATTTGGCTAATAAATACTTTTAATATACAACTATGGACTAGGTTCTACGAGCATTCTGATATGAATGTGGTACACACAGTTGTCATGCACATTTGCTATGATAAGATAGATATATTCAACGCTAAACGGTTGTCTCCCGAAGTATAGCTATATTTTGCTTTTCCAAAGAACTTTCTACTGGTAGATCATCACTGCTATCAAATTCCTCCTCTTCCTGGTTGCTTTCTCTTGACACCTTATTAAATTTTATGTATCGTGTTTTAGCATTTAAACCGGATATTGGCAAATCAGTCTGTGAGCGTTCCTGCCAGAGTGTGTCACTACACAAATCCTCAGCCATCGTTTTTAATAGTTTAGTAAACACATCTGCATTCTCAACCATCGATCCTGAAAAATTGAACGAATTAAACTTGGCAAACAGTTACTTTGTCATAAATTTAAACAGGAATTTAATATTAATTTATAACAACATACATATAAACAGAAGCAAAACTCTGAATTATCAAGGATAAAGCACAACATGAAAAATTAAATCCGAAAATATCTGCAATGGTTTGAATATTATCATCATCATACACTCGTATATTATTTCTGTTATTCCGATTATGTAAATGTGTTTTTTTATGCTTCTACTAAGATTGGTTCGCCGATAGTCAATTTCGTGCGTAGCTCTAATGAACGAACTCAACGCGTAGCACAAAAAGTTAAAAATGTATCAAGAAGCTAAATGCATCCATAAAAAAATTGAATTGTTTAAAATAACCATACAGAATTTGCTATAATTTTAGAATTGAATGAAAGTAATTTTATTCCTTTCTATACACTGCAGTATTCTTCTTATTTACGTACTTACCAATAAGCATAGTATTAACACTTATTATACTTAGCAAAAATATACCGACGGAAATATATACAAATCGGAAAAATTGCCAAATCAAAATTATATATAGTAAACGTTGTAAACAATTTAGATATATTCAATTTCTAAATATTTTTTTAATAAAATTTTTTTATTAAAAAAATTTATTTTTTTAATAAAAATTTAACAGATCTTCCCCACTAAACAGTTCGCGTTTAGCAGGTAGTCAATCAATATTCTCTGATAAATGTGGAAATATAAGAAATGTGTAAATTTAATTAAAACAAATAAAAACCTTTTCAGCCAGTTCGTTGCATTTATTTGTATTGTAATACGTAGGTGCGAAATGGTTACGTAATACTTTTTTCGTTAATAACAAAAACTTGTATAAAAAATTATATATTATTAAAAATAAAATATAAAGAATGTAAGTTTAGGTAAGTGTAAAAATAGCAAAACTTTTTTGAAAAATATAAGAAATAAAATCATGTGATTACAAGCAGCCAACAAATTTTCATAAATAGTTAAAATATTTGAAAGCAAAGATTCTTTTAAAACGTAAGTTTACGGCGTCCGATTAACTTAAACAAAGTCTTAATACAACAACTAAGATTAATTATACCTGAACATTTTAAAAATATGTATAATGAATAGTGATATTTAGCTGAGAATACAAAAATTAAGCAAAATAAGACAATATTTTTGAAATTTGTATATCTCAAATAATGTGATGTAACTACGTCAAATAAATAGCAAATTATGTAATTAGTTACAACATCCATGCTATTAAAAGCTAACAAATATTGCAACATCCCGACAAGCAACTCTTTTTGTGCTTTTTAGTGGGTGTTTTGTCATTGTATATTTCGACAACATCCTCAACATCACGATCACCACAAGTAGCATCGTTTAAATTATTTAACGATGACCTCTGCAAATCCTCCAAAATAGATTTAAGTTGGCCGGGAGAAACTACACCCCGTTGGTGTATCTCAACGGAATCGGCCAAATCGTCTTGTAGGCCTCGTACTGCCATTGAAAGATTATCATTGGAATGCGATTGTTTTAGCTTTGATAAAATATCCTCCTGCTCATTCTGTTCCACAACGGAATGGTGGTTTTCAGGATGGCTTGCATTAATGCTAGATGTGGTCGAAACACTGTTTAGTTCGGGATAGGGTGAATGAGATTCGTTGCTTTCTGGCGTGTACGGCTCGTACTGTTGCTGCTGTATGTAATCTAAATGGGTGTTTAGATAGTGAGTATCGATTCGGTTCACAATTATATCATTTGTGAGCACGAGTCGTTTGGAGATTAAGGCACAGCGATGATTTCGAGATTGCTTCTTGATTTTGTTGCGACACTGGTGGCATATTGTGCCATCTATATCATCGACAGTGGAATCAACCATTTGGGAACACAAACAAACATTAATATTATCCGAGTCGAATATATTGATCCTAACTTGAGGCTGACTCAATCCGTTAAGTACAATGTTAGTGTTTGTTTGACTAGAGCGGGTAGCGGGCGGAGTTAAACTGTTGCGCTCTTTAAGTACATGTTGTGCGTAAGGAGGATCGTAACCTATATCTCCATTCAAATATATAGATGGCAATTTGTCTAGCTTACTACATTCCGCTAAGATCTCATTGTAAACTTTACTAAAGTGAGGACAGTGAGGACTGAAATTATTTCTCTCGGCTACTTCCGAGCATGCTAAATTGAGATGTGATGTTGATTTGTTGGATTTCGCGCAATAAGTATAACATATACAGCTTCTATATATACCTTGCTTTGGCTTCAATTTAAAATGTAAGTATATTGGCTGAATGATGGGGAAAAAGAAACGGAAAATAAATATTATTAAATGCGTAAAGTTTTTGGACCTAATAAATAATATTATTAATTATCGTATTTTTTTATATTATTATTATCGTAAAATTTATTATTTTGGTTATAATAATGGCACTCACCCTTATGGTGAAGATAATTTTTTATATGATTGATTATATTAGTACGTTCTAGTAATAGTTAAAAACCAATTTTACTTGCCAACATATGTATGTATAATATACTTGAGAGTTATTACTTAATAAAAGTTACTTCAAAATAAAAGAGAGCTAATTAATTTTTAATGATTGTAAGGCGTAAAATTTTTTTCAACCCTTTAATAACCAAAAAAGGTCGCTGAATTGAACGACCTCAATTTAACAGTATATATTGTATATATACCCTTCCTAAACAGAATGATTATCATCATCATCATAAAACCTAACTTGAACACTGTCAAACCTGATAACCTACAAAGATTCCCCGGATTTTATACAATCTAATAATCTACGAATACCTTATGGTCTCCCATGCAAACATTTTCACCAATTGTGTTATATGGATTTTCTTTTTGCACATCAATAACTTTTGATTCATCTTTAATAAGTTTCTTTGCTGACAGACTCATCAGTATGCGATCACACCATGCCGGGCAGCGAGTCGACATATAATCGGTTGGCATCTCAGGATCTTCTTCATACGGATATGTGGGTGAGAACTCGATTGGATATTCGAATAGTATTTCTCGAAGTGGTTCCAATTCTCGATCATGTCTCCTCAACTAAGATGCAATAAATGGTAGAATCAATTCAAATCGCAATTACCGAAGTTTGTTTGTGTACGTGTTACCCAAGTTTCCTTAAATTTCAATTGGTGATCAGCATGAAAGAATTCCTTTTTGCCCAGAATAAGTACATTGTTACCTTCGGCATTGCGAAATTGCACTTTTGTACTGTCATGTTTTGTATTATGAACTCGATGTGCGGTTAAATTCTCTGTTAATTCCTAACAATAATATTGTGCGGAACATAATTTTTAGTACAAAGTATTTTCGTATTTAGTATACATACTTCAATTACACCTTCTGCATCACACCGGAAGTTGAAATCGCCAAAGAGGAAAAAAGGTGCCAAGCCATTTTTATTGTCCAAATGAAATCTATACAAAATTTTGCAATGTTTATTTACATTTACACAAAATTCAATCATCCTAGTATACCTTTCCAAAGTATGAACCAGAGCTCGCCTTCTTGTCTTACAATAAACTGATGGAAATTCTTCACAAGCTGCTAAATTAGAAGCATCATGAAACAAATGTATGTTGACTAGATCCATAACAGTTCCATTTATTTCCCATCTAGTACGCATAAAGCCTTTACGGGACCACTTACACTGTCACATATATAAATAATAAAATTGCATACGCAAAATATACCACAACACCGACAAGTAGTAATATTGGATAATTTTCTTTTAAAGAAAGTAATGTTCTTAATTGAATTATGAAAATGTTATTATTATACACAGCTATTAATTAAGTAATTGAGTATTGAGTATTAAGTATATTAGTATATAGTATTAAGTACTTTTAAGTAATTTTGAAAGAAATATGACAAATTTTCTACGTCCGCCCACTTACCTCAGGAAAAAAATGCTGCGGGAATTTCGATTTTTCTTTTGTACCAATAGCTTCTATATTGCCAGTGAATATATTTTTGCCATGTGAAACTTCCCAAGTCCGCGTAAGAAAATTCCAAATTTTAACTGCAGTTAAGTTTTCTGCAACGAAGTAGAGATTTCCAAGTGCCTGTAATTTGTAAATCATATCGTATGATTAGACATAAATATTCAATATAATAGTTTCAATAACATTCAGTAATAGTTTTATATATTACTAGCTGTTGCCCGCAATTCGCGTGGAATAGTGCTCGCTCTAACTTAGTTTTTTTGAATGATATATGTACATATGTACACATCACAGTCGTTTGCTTGCAGTATGTATATGTACATACTCGTACTATATCTATATACTAATCTATACTATCTATACTATCTATGTATACTATCTATATACTAATATTATAAATGCGAAAGTAAGCCTGTCTGTCTGTTACCTTTTCAGGGCTAAACCGCTGCACCGATTTTGGTGAAATTTGGTGTGGAGATAGCTGGAACCCTGACGAGGGACATAGGGTACCTATTTTATAAAAAGTCTACCTCTAAATAGGAGATGAAGGATTGTATGTGAATTCAATCTCAATTTTAAATTAAGTAAACATTGTGCTGGACAGAATAGATGTCAATAATAAATGAATTTATATCGTGATAAGACACAAACAAGCAAGAAGTATCTCTTGCGCCCTCGAGTTGTCAAGGCAACCCTATAACGGGCCTCTCCTATCCAAATTAAAAAGTGTCGTGTATATCATATGTACGAGTATGTATGCAAGCGAACGACTGTGATGTGTACATATGTACATCATTTATTTAAACTAAGTTAGAGCAAGCACTATTCCACGCGAACGAAGTTGCGGGCAACAGCTAGTATGATATACACGACACTTTTTTATTTGGATAGGAGGGGCCCGTTATAGGGTTTCCTTGATAACTCGAGGGTCCCAGAGATACTTCTTGCTTGTTTGTGTCTTACCATGATATAAATTCATTTATTATTGAAATCTATTCTGTCCAGCACAATGTTAACTTAATTTAAAATTGAGATTGAATTCACATACAATCCTTCATCTCCTATTTAGAGGTAGACTTTTTATAGGTGTTGCCCGCAACTTCGTTCGCGTGGAATAGTGCTTGCTCTAACTTAGTTTAAATAAATTATGTACATATGTACACATCACAGTCGTTTGTGTATATATAACGGCGAATATATATACAGGCAAAAGTAAGCCTGTCTGTCTGTTACCTTTTTACGGCTGAACCGCTGCACCGATTTTGGTGAAATTTGGTGTGGATATAGCTGGAACCCTGACGAGGGACATAGGGTACCTATTTTATAAAAAGTCAACCTCTAAATAGGGGATAAAGGACTGTAGGGGAATTCAGTCTCAATTTTAAATTAAGTTAACATTGTGCTGGACAGAATAGATGCCAATAATAAATGAATTTATATCATGGTAAGACACAAACAGGCAAGAAGTATCTCAGGGATCCTCGAGTTATCAAAGAAACCCTATAACGGGCCCCTCCTATCCAAATAAAAAAGTGTCGTGTATATCATATGTACGAGTATGTACATATACATACTGCAAGCAAACGACTGTGATGTGTACATATGTATATCATTTAATCAAACTAGGAGCGAGCACTATTTAACGCGAACGAAGTTGCGGGCAACAGCAGTATTGTTTATTGTAACTTTTTTTAATTTTGAGGAGAAATTGAATAATATTATTCAATATAATATTATATTATGATATTATTTTTTATAAACAATTCCTTTTTGTACATGAGCTTCGCCCAGGCCGAATTTAACGCTTTTATTTGCATCTTTTTATTTCATTTTTTACTAATATAAGAAAAAATGTGTAAAGTCAATCAGACAAATTATACACAAACAGACAGACAGGCTTACTTTCGCATTTATAATATTAGTATAGATTATTTTTTGTTAATGAAATTGAAATTAGGATTTTTAAAAATAATCTTATAATTTTATAACTTATTTAATACTTAACTAAGTATTTTAACTTAAATAAATTTATATTTAAAATTAATTATTATACTCCGTTAAAAATATATACGAAGTTAAAAAAATCCCCATTCAAATAAAAAACTAAATATTAAAAGGTAATAAAATTAAAAATAAACAGAACATTTCACTTCAATTGCAATCAGTTGGTCCTAATCTTTGTTTAACCAAACAAATTACACAAAATCACTTATTGTTAATTTAGATAATAATGAAGATAACTCGTTATTTTGGAACGCCCCCCCCCCCCCTTACCGTAAAGTGTTCTGCTGACCTAAAATCCTCATCCATAAATATTTGGAAACAAGTGTATTTACGAAGATCTTCGGCTTCACAGAGATACTTTATGAATTGTTGGACACATTCCATCGATTTTTCGTAGGTCTTTCCACCTACCTCTTGTAAATGTAGAGCTAGGAATTCGGGATCTAATTGTGATACTTTTAAAAGGAATTCTCTTATCCATGGTTCTAGAAGACGTTTTGGCTGTAATTTGATAACATAAAAAGTAGCACTGAATATATAAAATGTTAATAACTCTATATTATATTTATATATACATCTTCGAAGAGACTTCCAACATTCGCTGTAACCAACATAACTTTTGTGGCTGTAACCAACATAACTTTTTCGGTATCCTGCTCCGGTTCATTATTTATTCTTTCCATTTTTGTTTATTTTGACTACGTTAATTAATAACTGCGTTAAATTTAACAAGTGTGTTGCTTGGGAATCGAAATATAAGCTAATTTTATAGTTATTTTGTACATGTTGTATCCACTTTTTGCAGAACAATGCGTCAGTATTAAAAAAACAAACACTAATTCTTTATCTAATTTAATTAATGTAATTAATGTTTTCAGTAATCTAGGCGAAAAAACAATAACAACCGCTGATAACGTAATGGTAAATCAAGAAGGTCCGTTCAGTGCAGTCATATTTTTGGACTATCTGAAATCATTAAAAAAGCTGTGTGGTAGAAAAACCAATAAGAATATTTTTATGCAGTAACTTATTCCTTGTAATTATATACATATGTGCTAACAAAAATTATATAAGAGTTATGTGGATCAGAGATAATTTTATTTTTTTATATTTTATTATCAGATCCATTTTCTTCCACTATTTTTATAAATCATTTGCTTATAATCTGGAATTTACTCTACATATATAACATATAAATGTAAGACGGTGTTAAAATAATTACACCTATAATAAATTTATAATTATATACATATATAAAATCGTTAAGTATAAAGATGTGAAGAAAAAAACATACAATTTTGCGTTTTGTAAGCTTAAAATTTAAATAAAAAAATACAATTTTTCAATCAGTTATCGTTTTATGAGCCTTTTATGAATCTTTTCGGAACCTTTTGTGATTGCTTTCTAAGCCTTTTGCGACTCTTTTCTGAACCTCTTCTGATTCTTTTCTGAGCCTCTTACGATTCTTTTCTAGGCCCTTTTTAAATCTTTTTTGAGCCTTTTATGATTTTTTAAGCATTTAATGAGTCTTCTATTGGCACACAAATAGAATCTTTCCAGACTCATAAAATATTCATATATAAATTATGTCATAAAATGCAATTTATGCTTTTTTAAATATTTAAAAAAAGCCATATTTTGATCATATAAGACTCTTTTAGCACTCCGTTTTTGGAGCACACATATTTTCTCTTTCGAAAAAGAAGTCTTTTTTTTAATAAATATAAACGCTCCTATAAATGTGTGTTGGGGGTTTTTCTCTAAAATTTTAGTATTGATCAGAGATAATCTCTGGTATTGATAATAAAAGTTGATGTGTATTAAGAATGTGCGAGTATTTAATTTAAAGTTTGGCAACACTGGCTGAATTGTTGAGATTTGTGTTTCATTTTGTTTGATACCACCTTTTCCTTTACCAACAGTGTGCTAGAGCAGATTTCTGCACCTTCTGTGAAAATTTTTGGAAACGATTACTTACGATTAGCGTACAAGCCTCCAAATTTGTGTTGTTTTGTGTAAGTAGAACCATTAAAACGGAGTAAGAAACCAATCAAATCATTTTCTTATTATATCCTGGTAAAAATATCGAAATGGATCCATACAAAAAAAACTTTGAAAATTTGGGGGCCAACTCATTTGATGAATCTACTAGCAGTTCGGATTGTGAAAGTAGTACGACGGGCATTATAAATAAAGATCTCATTGATTTACTAAATAAGAATAATAAACAAAATACTCGGTTGCCTACACGACGACCCGATCCAAATGTTTTTAATAGAAATGCACTCTTGGCGCGTGAGAACCGTCGCAGAAAGAAAGCTCAACTGGAGGCCATGGAGAAAGATTTGCAGGAGGCGCGTGATATTAACCACAATTTACTTAAGCTTTTAAAGAAACAAAGAAAAACTGTAAAAAAATTGGAACAGGAAAAATCGTATTATCGAAGCATTTTAAGGAATCAATCCGAAATTCGAGGCCTGCTTTCTGCGCTCAATTTCCGACTTCCTTTAATGTCGCAGCAGAAGGAAGGTTTGGTTTTCAGCCCACCGGAACTGCATAAAATAAATAAGACTCCCTCTGTTTCTATGTCTTCTTCATGTAGCAAAGCCACCATTCAGCACGGACAGGAGAGTTCTACAGCATCATCTCAAAACGATGGATCATTGAACCATATTCTGGGAGAGGATATATTTCTCTCACCATCGTGTAGTTCAACTTGCAGTGAACTGTCACATGAACCTTTATCACAATTTGAGCAGATTTCGTTTTTAGAATTGGATGAGTTGCATCAGGACCTAACATGTGAGGAAACCGGTTTTGTCCCTGACTATACAGCCAACCCTACTATTTTCAGTGAGCACAGTTACATTTTATCGCCGTTAAATGAAATGTGTGAAACAAATGAAAATGGAGAAGATGTGGGAATATGTTTCCACATAAAACAAGGAAAAGTTACACTTGAATATTGTCCAGATTGTCACTGGAATGCTTGTCATTCGCTCCCCAGTCAATTGATGCAGGACGAAAAAGAGTTTACCGACGATAACAGAACAGCAGCTTAGGTAATGCATTCAAAATAAATACTATGGAAATTATATATGGATATAATCAATATTAACCGCATTATACTTTGTAATAAATTATTGAGAATCTAGTTGCTATTGTTAATTGTTCATATTCTTTCCAAATATTAAATATTATATACTTTTCCTACAAGAATGTATTATGAAAAAGTAACTAAGCAAGATTTTAAATAATTGCAGGCAAAGTGCGAAGCAGAAGTTTGTGTGTGCTATTATTTAAAGGTGGGTTAAAAATAAATTTTGCTTTAAGTTAACCGTTTAATAAAGAGTATTTGTAAACTTAAAGCAATGTATTCGTATAAACAAGTTATCTAATCAGTTATTCATTATTTGCAGCTACTTGCATGAGGCTTGGCTTACATTGTGCCGAGCTTCAAAGCGGAAGAGGTTTGTATTTATGTACATTAATTCCTACTGAAGCTAATCGCTATTAAAATTAGCTCAAGCGAAGATGAAAACTGGTTATGAGAAGACATACAATTTAAATTAAAGATCTAAGTAATCTATTGAAAATCTTTGAACAACCTACAGAGTTATGATCTAATCTAAATAACAAAGAAATTTAGCAAATCGCTTTTGAACTTTCTACTTTTCAGTCAAAATTAGAGTGGGCTAATACACGTCTACATATTCGTCTAAATCAAGCATGAGCAACACGCGGCCATCTACACTTTCTCATGCGGCCCTCCAAAGTTTTCACATTTTTCACAGTGTTAACTCACTGCTTCTTTATTAAATTACCTTTTTCCACATATTTTTCTGGGTTTTTTGATAGTAAGTATTTCTATTAATGAGTGTTGTATACTTTTCATTTTTCTATATTTTAATTTTAACAAGGAGTTAGTTGAGTTTACCAGTCATTATTTGTTAAATCATCAGTTTCTTATATACGGCCCGAACAACATTTTAAAATTTGTATCTGGCCCGTTGTAAAAAAAAAGTTGCCCATGCCAGCTCCAAATAGTGTACAGATTTCCAATTTTTTGCAAATAAAAATTGGTACTTGCCGGAAAAAGGGAAATTCAATTTTCTGTTTTTACTGGCAACAAGTTTTGATGATTAAGAGTGTGCCAATTGTGGCTAAATGGCTGGAAATTCCGTTAATTCAGTACATTGCCGACAATAAAATAGTAACTGAGTTGCAACCGTGATTTCCGCTAAAATTTAGTGGTTTTCCTATATGCTAATTGGTATAAACAGCTGTTAGATATAATTTAGTTGTTGCAAACAAATGCCACATCATTGGAAATTTTCAGCAGTTCCGCTGGAATGTAGATTTTGGCTAAATTTTAGTCACAATTGGCACACGAGTGTGTGTATGTAAGTGTTCGCTTGATGTTACTAGTGCCTCATAAAATTTTTTGTAACGAATATATATGTATGTATATACATATATTATGAATTCTTATTTAAAAAAAAAATGGATTATTTTTGTTTACAATTGTTAAAATAAAAAATGTTTCTTAGAGCGCAATAAAATTGTATTACTCAAAAAATGTAAATTAATTAATATTTAAACATTAAATAGAATTTTTAATTCATTAAACATTGTTTCCAAGTCTACAAAGATAATTGTATGACGTGGAAATGTGAGATATTTTGGGGCGTAAATAGACTTGTGTGAGTTATATTTAGCAATGTCGGCAATGTACTGCATTATCGACATTTCCAGCCGTTTACGCGGATTTGGTTACAATTGGCACGTACCTTTATTTCTCAAAATAATTCCTTCTTTAAGTCATTTTGTATTTTATTGGAAAGGAATTGTATTGTATGAAAAGGATTTCGATGAAAATACTCCAAAATTACAACATTTTCACTACTCTTTTTCTTCTGACTGCAAACGACAAAAACCTTGCCAACTATTTTATAGTCTTAACACAATGCAGAGTTGTAATCTTCGCCACTTTCTAGAATTTAAGTACATATATACATTTAGGTAGATTTATTTTTGCTGCTGTTACTTAAAATTATAATTCGGGATAAAAATATACGTTTTCAAAGCATATAAATAGTTTAAATCACTTGTTTCTTTCCGAAAAAGACGGATCTTATTTAGTATGAAATTTTGATTCGATTCGTCTAGACTCTAGACAAATAATTTCACCCATGCGATGATGTCTTGCAAGTACGCAAGACACAAGTACATCAGTGGTTATTATTTTATGGTCACACTTGTTTGCAACTCTCAGGGCATCATCAAGAAGATTCAACTTTAGAAATGTATTATGATTATATTGCCACTCAGCAACCCAGGTGCGGCCGTTGACATGCTCATTAAACGAACCTTGTGTAAATATGTATGTGTCATACAAAGCAAAATGGTTATCGGCAAAATTAAACAGATTCTATAGTCAGTGCGTCGAATCTACATATATCGCTCAGCCAAGATTTGCTCTGCGGTGCTCCGCTCAGTGCCAGTGTGTGAGTGTGGCTCTTCCTTTATTTCTCATTAAAAATAAGACCACGGTCTACGATTATTGATATATTTTCTAAGAAGTTTTATTTGTTGTGCTTAAATTTGTGTTTTTGATTACTTTTAAGAGGTAAAAGTTATTCTATCACAAATTAAAGTAGCAGGGATACAAATTATTATTTTGCAGCAAAGTCCGCTATCTTACAGCAAATGTCATCAGGCGTGCCAGAGCAGGTAATTGTGTACTATAAATTGCTTTTTCCAATGCATATTCTGCCCATTCTTACATAGTATTGAGACATGGACATGCATTGTTCGCTTTCGGTCACTCGGTCCGATTTTTATAAGTATTATTTTTCTTACATTTCCAGATGAAGGTACCAGGAAATGCAGGTAATTGCGACGGAATTCCATACAGGACTCTGAACCTGGACTGTGGTGATAATCCTAACGAATTTTTAATTGGAAAAAAACTTATATTCCTTTAGTCCCTAAGAAAATATTTGAGTTTCAATTGTCAACGTTTTAGTTTTGTTTCTAATTTTCATTAGTTTATTTCCGTTTTTAAATGCGTCTTAATATTGTATATAATATACATATTTTCTATGATTGTTTTCTCTTGATGTAATAGCGAAGAATGTCGAAGAGAAAAATATACCCTGGAGTCAGCAAGTAGACGACACTTCTTACGAGAATCTAGCTTCCCCGAACGATGACAATGCTGGTATATAGATTTTAGCATTAGCTTGTCAAATTCGCTACGACGCTAATACAATCAATCTATTTTTCCAGCCGCTAATACAAACTCTATGCAATTCCAATATCCTCCATTTAATGCTAAGGAAAATCAAAATGTTAGTTGGGACAATTATAAAAATCGAAAACCATCAAATAATTCTGGTAAGTAAAGCACATCACGGCCGGCTTTCAGCGACAAGTTTCTAATAGTGTTGGTACCCAAATATAATCAAAAGATTGCATTGAAAAGAGGCTTATAACTATGAAAGATTGGTAGAGCTCATCCATGGCTTGGGAACCTTCAGGATCTTTCAAAACTATACTATCATATGCAATTTATTCTAATTAGAATGAATAAAGGCTATGTATGCATATATGTATATATGTTTTTAATCTTAAAGGAAGTTGTTTCCAGCAAAAAGAAAAATATTTTATTACTATTATAGAAAATTTAATTTAATAACTAATTAATAAGTTTAAGTAAAACCATCACCGAAAATGCTGGTGCATAGTAAAGCATTTATCTATAAACAATCCTAAAAAAATACTCTGTGTTCAAACACATTTATTACGCGGTATTTATTACTGTTTCCAGACTTCGGTAGTGCCAAATTAAATTTGTAAACTTATTCAGGCAACAGTTTTTAAATCATGCCAAATGCCACCAAACAAAAATCTTAGATTGGTTCTAAAGAAAATCCACAAATCGCTCATAACAGCGCGCGTCTCTTCTCCTTTACGAAAATAACTTATAAATACTAAAATTAAAATATTTTCAGATAATAAAAAATTCGGAAAGCCAGTGTTCTACAATAATCCAAAAAGAGACGACCTTCAAACAAATGCTTGGGGTACAAACAATATAAGAAGAATAGGTTCAGATAATCCCACTGGAAATTTTAATAGGGTACGTCACCAGCTAAATAATATTGATAATGTTTGTTTTTTGCGTTAGAAATGCTTCTGAAAACATTTATTTTTTAGTCAAATAGATCTGATGACTCGTTTCCATCAGGAAGATTAGACAATCGACCGAGTGTTAATGTTGAGGATAAAAAGTCTAATACTTCCACAGTAGCAGCAGCAGCAGCAGGACCCAAAAAAACCACATGGGCTTCAATCGCTTCGCAACCGGCAAAACTCACTTCCAGGGTACGAGCACAAGGCTGTTTTGGATTTTTAGATTTCTTGATTTTTTTTCTCTGTTTCTCATGTAGACTACATTAGCCACTTCCAGTCACAAAAAGAAAGGCCCTGGAATGCCGCCACCTCCCATGGTGCCTGGAAAACATAACTTAGACGTGAACACGTGGGACTTGCCGAATAATAACCCTCCCCTGGTACCGACACCTCCACCTCCAATAGACATTGCCCAATTCGATATAAATCCAGATCCGGCTGCGAGCTTTATTCCAGAGCAACATAACTTAGAAACCAGAACAGACAAAGCACACAAGGCAACCGATTCGCTTAAAGAAGAGAATAAATCAAATTATAACGCTAACTACGGACGCTCACGTCATTCACCAAACGGACAACCTCGTAAAAATTGGTCCACCCAGCATCCTCTTCAGCCAAACCGTCAGCCGCAGTCGGGTGCAATACGCCGAGGCGATGGCTCTGTATCTAGCGGAGACCAAACTCGTTACAGTGAGAGAAGGAATCAGTACGCCAATAATCGCCAAGATCAAGGGACCAGTTTGCGTGATTTTAAAGATGAGAACAGCCCTCAGAGTCTTGATAATCCTTCCTCTGTAGCGGAGCTGCCTTCCGATTCTCCCCAAGCAGTTCTATGTGAACTCAAAAATAAGAATAATTACAATCCGACAGTAATTGACCTGGAGAAAGCAACAAACGCCAGGTAAGCAGACGTTTAATATATATATTAATATATTCATATACGCATTTGATTATCTTTAAACTATTGCAGATTCTTTGTCATTAAATCGTATTCGGAAGACGATATTCATCGAAGTATAAAATATGAAATATGGTGCTCTACTGACCACGGCAATAAACGTTTGGACGACGCTTTTAAAGAGCGCTATCAGGAAGGTGGCAACGTTTTGCTGTTCTTTTCCGTAAATGGCTCCGGACACTTTTGCGGAATGGCTGAAATGATGACTGCTGTTGATTACAATTCTACATCGAGTGTTTGGTCGCAGGACAAGTGGAAAGGAAAGTTCAAAGTCAAGTGGATATACGTCAAAGATGTTCCGAACAACAAGCTTCGACACATTCGCCTAGAAAATAATGACAATAAATCGGTTACAAATTCGCGAGACACTCAAGAAGTTCCCAATCCGCAAGGAATTGAAGTTTTACAAATTTTGCACTCGTATAATCATTCGACTTCTATTTTTGATGATTTCTCCCATTACGAAAAGAAACAGGAAGAGGAAGTCTCATTTAAGAAGCCATTAGTGTCTGATAACTCGAATATGTTGCAAATCCAATCACCAATGAGCCGCCAGTACAGTCGACAAAATGATGATCGTGACCGTGATCGCGATCGCGATCGTGACAATAGAGCAGGAGGACAGCAAAGGTACTTCGGTTCGGGTTCGCACTACCGTGACAGAAATACGTCATCGCATCGAGGTGGCTACAACAATTACAATGAGCATAGAAGGTTCGATAGCCACCGACCAAACAGCGATTATAATCAGAAAGAAAAGGACGATGCAGATTCGATGCTTTCAAATCGAGATAACAGCGAATTTAATAGCAGGCACGCACATAAATTCGACTACAACCGTAGAGATGATCGAGGTATGTTGAGATCGAATAATAGAGAGCGCGATTTTCCCGATGATCATAAAGGCGAAGCTAGATTTCGCGCAGGGCCGAGAGACACGTATATTAAAGTAAGCTCTATCCTCTCTAATCGTATAATATACATAGTACATAGGTACATTATCTGAATTTGCTTTTCAGGACAACGAGCACCAAATAGCTGACCGTAATCGAGACACTGACTACTGAGAAATCACAAATTTAATTATGGACATAAAAATATTACAATTTATTAAGTATTCGATTGTACCGTTATATTTATGTCGCATTCGAAAAAAAGGAAAAAACATAGAAACTTACAGGATAATATTTTTACGTAATAAATTATTACAATACTATTGATTATTGAGATATCAAGGTTTTACAAAAAGTCATTCCTTGTAGTTGCACTTGTAATAAATAGAACTTATTTCCATCGTATAATTGTACACGTCTTAAATTATTATTTTGAAGTAAATTTTCATATTATACAATATAACAAACTTAAGAAAACGAGTGTGTTTGTCTTTATTGTTTTTACAGCAGGATGAAAGTCATCATTTGGACTACAAAATCAGAAGTAAAAAATGTATTTCGTAAAGTTGGTCTAATAATGTCTGAAAACGAAGAATAGTTCCTAACAATTCACGTAGAATATCATAAAGGTAAAGGTATATGATTTTGACACGGCATCAAGGATCATCGTTGAACTAGAAAAGAATAAAATCTTGGCAAGTGATGCGTGTGCATCGACGTTCATCATATGATATGTATGTATATGGCTCGACGGTATGTATATTTTTTGTATATCGCACCTTTTAGCCGCCGGTTGCCAAAACAATTCTATTTTCTCACAGCTGCAGGCTGCACTCTTTGTGAGAGAGATTTCAGAGAGTATTGCCACTTCTTTGAAATGTAAAAACGGTTTTATTTTTTTCTTTCTCGACTTAGACCCAGAGGCAAAAATATAATATGGTCGTTGTGAAACCAATAACTGCTACGTGTACTTTTTGAACTAAGGTCGCTGAAAAAAATATGCTATTGTCAAATAAAAACTGCGCAATATCTCAGAGCTCTACTTTTTTAGCATAGCAGATATTGGTTTGACAACGACGATATGTTCAAAAGTTGACCCATGGGTGGCAAAAATAATAACTCCATTTTTTTTGTCATTGTTGTTGTCTTTATATTTGTATTGTTAGGGCGCAGCAGGTTTCTCTGTTAATGTGTATGTACGATATACTCGTTTCGAGACTAATATTTTACATTTATGATATTACGGATCTTGGCTATCGAGATCTTTCTACCGTTTCTCAAAATCTGTAAAATATTGAATTTTGAATTATCTTACAAATGTATACAAAAAGACTATAAAATTATCTGGGGCTTTAAACTCGTAAAACTTTTATTTACGATTTTCTGTATTAAAATGAATAAAATTTTTTTTATTCTTAAAAAAATACTTTTCTTAAATATGATAGTTGACCTCGTGAAAAAATACAACGCATTCTAGGTAGAATAACATCTCCAGGATTCTAGAGGGGAAAAGAGATTTTGGAAATATCTAGATCTGGTAACATTTAAATAGAACTTTAAATTATTTAAAAAGAAAAAACCGGTAACCCTCGACTTACACAAAGCTTGGGACTCCGAAAATACCGTGTAAATATATTCAAATAAATACGGGTAAATAATTTATACGGTAGATTGACCAAAATATAGAAATTAACATGGCGTAATTTAAGATAAAATGCAATTGAACGTAAATTTATAAATCTACTGTAATATTTGTATATCTTGACCTTCTAAAAAATGAATGCAAGGTCAACTAAACCGAAGGTTTCTTGTATACAATTATACAAATTAATATTTTATTCGAGATTGATATCGATATACGAGTAGAATGCATTTTATATGTGCATAGAATGGCAGAAACGTCCATGAGTGTATGATGTATGTATGGGTAACATAGTAAAGATATGAAAACTACATACTTTACGAAGGGAATTTCCCTTTGTTTGCAATCTTATTTAGGCTGTGCAGGTTGAATTGAAAACATGAACTTAAATAGTTCCGCTGAGGATTTTGTCATTCTAAACGAAGACATTCAAAAAATTCCTTCGCTACCGTACATAACGACAGATCAACAGACAAAACTTTTATTTGAAATCTATCATCTGGCTGAGGAAGATATACACGATGCAATAACTTGGGTGAATATTACACTGCAATGGTACGACATAAATAAAAGGTACATATATACATATCATCCATTCTAGATTTCTATGCGTTAATAGTTGGTAAATGCATTCAACAGGTTTACCGTTTTAATCGAACCTGACAAAGTGTGTCTTGTAAAATACATATATACGTTATCGTATATGTACATATATTTATCTCGAATAATCATAGGCACTAATAAACAATTTAAATGTTTCTGATCTCCACTATTTTATTAGAATCCTAATAAATTATATGCTGGAATTAGTATTGCAGTATTGATTACTTTTGCTGCTACTGAACTTCAGATCATTCGACTATCGTGCAGTTACAGTACAAACAGTAAACTCGTGATAACATGAACTAATAAAAAGTTCATTTTTGAGAAATTATTAAAGTTTTCGATTGAATTATGCATATCCGAAAATCTTGCTGAAGAAAGAAGCTATTGTATTTCAACATATGCTTGTATGAAATTCGGCAAAAATGTATGGTGCTTTCTGCCAAATTGCTTTCATCAGTCCTATATTATATAGGACTATATAATATCCTATATAATATAGGACAAGATCTATTATCAAACTTAACAAAGTAAAACTGACTATTTTACGAGAAATTTTAATAGAATATTATTAGCTACATGAATAATTAACGGCACCTGATCATTTTAGAAAATTGAATGATATCAATGATGATATCGTATGACCTACGTAAGTGGCTTAAAACTTGAAAGATGGTTCCAAATTTTCTAAGAATTTTGTTCGTTTTAAAGCTCTTATCCTTTGTTCGAAAAACTGTGTTTACGTTAGAACGACGTTACGTCATCGCGAAGTAAATGGATTTGTATCAATAGCAATATCACGCAAGGCTTTTGCAAATTAGTACGAGCTTTTTATTATGAAAAGGCAATAATTAAAACAACTTCACGACATTTAAAGAGTTTACTCTTTTTATTTTTTTCTCCTTCTCTCTCAGGTGCGGGTATTCAGAAAAAATTTGTAAAATCATTGTAGTTACGACAAAATTTATTGAGACAATGTTGTTATACAGGGTGCTCCGCATAAGATGCATCAAGAGGATAGGGCGAGCAGGCTTGTTCGAGACAAGAAAGCAATCGGATGGGAGGGGAGGGAAGCGGGGTTTATTTCCCTTCGTTTAGGAGCTAGAGGGAATTTTTTAAAACAATTACTTCAAATAAAAAAAAAACTTAAAAAATAACGTTAACATTTTGACCATTTATGCTACAAAAATGCTAAAAAAAATATGTTTGGGCCCAGTTTAAAAAAAAAAGTACTTGAATAATCACAATATTTTTGTGATTGGAAAATTCCCAAAATCTACAAGACATAAAAAATTGTTTTTATTCAAGTATTTTTTTTTTAAATTGGGCCCAAACATTTTTTCGAAATTTTTTTGAAAATTTCAACTTTGACATTCATTTTCTTGTAAACTGTTTGAGCCAGGAACCTAATTCCAAAAATATATTAACCAGTGAATATTTGCTTTTTAAAATCAGGTAGCAGAAATAGTCAAAATATTTCCGTTATTTTTTGAGACATTTTTTTTTGATTTTAAGAAATTTTTTCAGAAAATTCCATCTAATTTAACTCGTTCTACAAGGAAAGTATAGAGTTACCAAACTGAACTCTGATAAGGGTTTAAACTTTTAAAGGTGTTAAGAGGGTCTAGCTTTCAAGTTAAAAATTGGGACTGTATCATTACACTAACTATCAAGGACCACACTTCTATAAACCCTCCCGGAAATTCTGAGGAATTTTAATTGCCTCTTTAAACTAAACGTTTTTTATGTTTATATAAAAACGCTTTTGCAAAGTATGAATTTTAAGCTTTTTTCTTTTAAATGTATCAGGGCACTCTTTTGAAAATACATACTTTTTCAGTACAGATTTGAGTACCGATTTTAGGCATCTCTACTGGCTATTTTATAGAGACATACCGTACTCGTATATAATTATTTTTCGTTTTTCATCTGTACGATCTATGATTCTCTCGTGCAGAGAGGTCAGTTTAAAAAGCTTCAATCTTAGCTGGTTTAAACTTTAAAGTGATTCATCACAGAGAGAGAAAGAGAGGAGATTCTCTTTCTGAGCAATTTTTGGAGTACTGTGTCCCAGAATAGATAGCTAAAGTTGTTTGTTCTCTTTTCAATATTTTTTGCTTTTAAGTTAAAAATATGAGGTTATTTTTACTACTAATAGAATTTCTCATTCAATATTTTGACATTATAACAAACATTTAAAATTCGTAAGTCTTTGCTGTGACGCGCAACTACTTTCTCAATTACTATCAGCGCGCTAGAGTGCAGCTTGCTCGTTCGCAAACATATAAAATTAAGTCAAATACGAAATCATTGTACTCTTGACGTTTTGCTCTGGAATTGTGCCCAACAATAATAATTTAACAGACTCCAAGTTAGTTGCAATTCAAGCGAGTGCAATCGACAGTATTTAAGGATTTGCTGTTTTTTTCTACAATTTTTGGAACTTATTGGGGCTACTACGAAGTAGACAATCAGGCCGACCATGGACGAAGAACGTATGTGGAAGGGATTTTACGAGAAACTCCAAGAAATCAAAATGAATCCACCAACTGAACATGAGTGCAGGTATTTTCTTTTTTCTTCAAATGAATATATCAACCCAAACCTGTATGCTTCTTCTATCCTTAATGAATAATTAATTACTTTGTAACAGAATTGTAGATGAAAAACAATTATGTAAGGCTCCAAAAAAGCGTAAACTACATCTAAATAAACAATACCTTTCTTTGTTGGTGTACACTGCAAAACAGTATGCTGAAGTGTGTTTTGTGAATCCGGTCTTTGTTGTTCAATGTGTCAGTAGATTCGTCATTTTCGACGAGAGCTTCTCATGTGTAGAAAGAGAGAACTTTGTGAAAAATAACGATGACGTTCTTCTCTTTTTTTGAGTGGCCAGGTATAAAAAGTAATAGACTCTTATGATTCGAGTATTAAGATTACTATTAAATCACAAGATTATTATTTTTTGTGAGGCGAGATCATCAAACCTTCCTTCTTAAAACTTTATCGTGGAAAAATCCATTAAAAAAAATTTAAAACATTATCTAAATTTACAATTAACTTTTATTTCCTGCAATAGCAAAAAATTGTTAAGGAACTGATGTAAAAAAATTTTTTATAAAAAATGCACACGAGTTGAATTGCTTTGCATGCTTTGACACTTTCGTATAAAATTGCTTTTAATAGCTGATAATTTATATCTAAATTGACATAAGTCTATTTAAATATACATACATAATTTACATTTATCGGATTTTAGCTCACCAAAAAATAAAAAAGCTTTCAGAAATCAGTGAGCACCATTTGTGATGGTACGGAGCGGATTTTTTTATATTAAAGTAAGGTCCAGATTTATAAATTTTGCGGGAAATATCATGCTCCAAAATAAACAATTATTTTTTAGCTACAATAAATAATTATTTGCAAAAAATTATAATTTTAGAAAAAAAACAAATAACAACAACAACTTCTATTATTTACGATATGAAACAGGTAAAAATTCTTTTTCTATATTGCACAATAAACTATATATTTTTAAACTCAAAATTCAGCTGATCATGCTTTACTTTAGACTGACTAGCTGTACAGTAAACTCTCTATGTCTTTAATATTTCAAAGCATGTACACACTTTGTAGTAGTAAAGAACGGTATGTACACACTACATAAAGTTTTAAAACATACTCGTATATTGCGGACAATTAAGCTATACCCATAGAGAGTGTTGTTGCTACATGGTCTTTATTTAAAAATCACAATAGCACTCAGTTACTTTACGTGGAATTAAAATCACGATTTTATTTTAACAATCAAACATCGCCATGCGTTGTAATGACCAAAAGGCGGTGTTTTTGGTGTTTCATTTGCGTTGAGAATGATTTACTTTTATACGCTCTTTCCAAATTTTCACCAAAAACAAAACTTTTATAGGGGGACCTTTTCATTGCACGGTCTCGTAATGCGCGTCTACCTCGAATGAGCCGCGGATCTTCTTTTGGATTCTTTATACGTCTGTTCTATGATATAATACAATACGCGTATGCTCCAATGCAGGCGATGTGGTTGTTGTTGTCGTTGTTGTTGTTGTTGGTAATGGACTAAATAAAGCGACGCAAAGTCAGTTGACTGTGAAGTTTCTGGCCGGGGTTTAGTAGAGTTTCTGGTGTGGCTTTTAGTTTTTCACCGTCTTAGCCAAGTTAACGTTGATAGCCAAAGTTAGCAGGATTTGTGCGTTCCGTGCAACAATTTGTACGCATAGAAATAGAATAAAAGTGTACATAAACAAAATGTTGATGTATCCATGGTAAATGGTAAAATCAATAAACAAAAAAAAAATTAAAAAAATTAAAATTATGGACATACTAAAAGGAACTTGTAGACAAAAAAAGTATATGAAAAGCTAATATAATAATATTAAAAATATAAAAAACAAAATTCGAATAGTTGTTAAATTGACAATAGTGACTATGTGACGACAACGACCATTCCATATATTCAAATCATGGCAAAATCCATCCCAATGACTTTGACCTTACATAATTGTGAAAAACTAAAGTATTTAAAATTTTTATCTGCGAACTAATTCATAATAATAATGAAATTTGTACATCGTTTAAAAGAAATACAAAATACTTGTGCCCGGAAAATTATCATCTGCGGAGGAAAAAGGTACCTACTCGCATTATTAACTCTTATGATATGTTTATTCTTCTGAAAAGTATGTATTTCCGATTTCCCCTTTCCCTACCGTAGCCACTCCCTCTCCCCTTTCCCCCCTTAACGCTATAAATGTACAAAATGTTGAAATTATATTATTATATACTCGTAGGTACATATATACTGGGTAAATACCTGAGCTTGTTAGGGTTAAGCTAGTGGTTGGGGGGTCATGATGTTTTGAACACGAGTATAATTTAAATTATAACATTTTGGCTGACTGTAGATTGGTATTGTTGTTGTTGTGGTCTGACAGCGGAGAAAGCTTCTGTCAGAATGTAAATGGAAGGGTTTTTTTTTTTAAAAAAAACTAGTCAACACAATTTACCAGAAAAACAAAAACAACAACTAGATTATTATTTTATACGAAGTAAAGAACATAGTTATTAATTAATTATCATTCTGTCATGCATTTCGTCGCTATATATGGCTTTCTGACTAGTTATGTATATTCGGTCATGATCATCGTGATCAAATAAATGAACATAATTCCTTTCTGGTTTCATAAAATTGTACAACACTTTCCAACTTGAAAGTAGAGTGTTGTTACTTTTTCACTTTCTCTCAACAGCAGTTAATTAACTTCTAGAATTATATTGTTCTGGTAATGAATTTAACAACGTTTAAAAGTTGTAAAAGTATAAACTCTTCGAATCTTCCTTGTATTCCAACTACGAAGAGAATCTCTAACCATGTAGTCAGGATAAATCAGCGGTATTGAAATTTCTTTTAAACGATGATGTTAGAAGATGTCTTCAATATTCGTTTGATACATTGGTGTGGTGTATCAGTCCTATTTTGCCCCTTTGGAAGAAACAAATACCACAACTCTATGCGGCATAGAAATACAAGAACTCGTGCTAAACAAACGTGCTCTACCAACGTAATAAATTGTTACAAATTATCTTATCTGTATTCGTCTAACTCGTATCTTCATAGAAGTTACAATAAATTAATTAGACCTACTTATTCTTACATTTTATTACTATTGTTCCTAGATTACAAGATGCTGACGGTGCTTTTTTTGAGAAATTCGGATCATTGTTGAAGCAAAAAACGGCTTTGGAAGAAAATGAACTTAAGACTGGACTAGCACCATTTGCAGCAATTGTTGAAGAGCAGCAGCAATGCGCGGAAAATTTAGGGAACAGCGAAGACGAAGCAGAAGCGGTAGACGAAGTAGATGACGAACCTCTTAACGTGGAAGCATATGCTCTGGAGAGAGATGCCGAAAGGAATTTGGATATTAATGAGCTGAAAGAGAGACAAGAGGAATTTATTGAAAAAGCTTTTGGAATGAATGTAAGAATTTTAAGAAAGAAAGTATTTGAACTTGAAAATTTACAATAACAGCACTTATGCTTGTTATCATAAAGCTCTTTAAATAATTATTAAATCTATCTAAAGAATTGAGGAGCAACTTTATTTTATTTAGATCAGAAGATTTAACGCATATTTGTAAATTAATTAATGAATTATAAATAGTTCAAGTTGAGAAATGAAAGGATTAAGACGGAAAAGCAAGGGACGTTTTGCACAAGTATTTATTGATAACGTTACCTAAATCAGCGATAAATAAAAGCACTACGAGTATTATGATCGCATAAACAAAGCGACTTACAAAATTTTCAAAACCAATCTTCTAAGACTTTTTACGTTCTTCTAAGACTTTTCCACACAGTAAAAGTAGAATTATAGAAGTCTTCGCTCTATATCTTCGCTCCGAATTTTAGTTCCTCAGTTTTTTATAGAGAACAAACTACCAATCGACAATCTCTTCACCTTTAAAAATGTCAAATTGTTTTGGAATAAAAACAGCGAAAGAAATTGGCTGCGAAAAGTGAAAGCCGCACATAAAAAATATATCATGACTGAAAATCAGCTAAAACATCTTTCAAAGCTTCTTGTAGTTCAAGAATTATTTTTCATTAACAGTTTCGAGCTTTTTCTTTTAATAATCTAAAAATAAATGCATACAAATGATTTGAAAATCTCTTTCGATTTTCGCGTACACAAACGAATGAACACAACATTTAATTACAAATCGGCTCACGGTCAACATTATAACAATTCGGCGGCGTATTGCCCTCATCACAACCGTAATCAAGTGTAGTACAATCCTTTACAATTTCATTCATAGAAGTCATAGAGTTTGTTACAAAAGCGAAAAAACCTAGAGTATAGTTTTTTAAGTGCACAAACACTCTTTAAACAATCTTTTTTTCGGATTTCAATTCCATTCAAAATTTGTGTGTGATTATTTTGGATGCCCCAGAAAAAATGTATATTTCCAACAGTTTATATGAAATGAAAATATCGTAGTTGCGTCACGTCACGCTTTCAGAAGCTGTGCTATTAAAAAAATCTCACCTCTCCTCCAATAATGAGTTATCTATCACTTCCTCGATCGTTTCCTTGCACCGACGATGGCAAAAGGGTCAAGAGGCCTAACGAGGAAAATGTCAAACATCGAACTTTAAATACGACTATTCCGAGAAATCGTAATTGGAAGAGCACGAAAACAGCGTCGTCGTCCACTTTGTCACTATGTGATGCGCCCAGAAGGTTAATACTCAATAGAAATGGCAGTATTAGTAGTAATTATTTTCGTGGAGTACACAAAACTTTAATAGAAGAACATGCAGAGACAGTTTGTCATACGATGACAGTAAGTTATTGAATAAAATGTAAAATAAATGGTAGTTTCAATTGTTTTTATGCGTGATGATATTGAACACATAATATTAAATTATGTAGTCTCATTAAGAAATGATTTGTTTAAATGCATTTATTTATTTTTAAATGAGAACAGCAACAACAAGCACATTAGAACTCAACAAATGCTATCATATAGAAATACTAAATTTCACATCAACGCTTTTAATAATGTACTAGAAACACTATGACCATCCTTAATCTTTAACACACTTAATTCGTATGTACTGTTAAATAATACATATATACTTGTAGATACATATGTAAATTTTAATCTGATTAATACAAAATACAAATTTTTGCCAGATCTAGCTAATGCTAATGCAATATTAAACGGTACACACTTAAGTATTATATACGATAGTTCAAAATTAAAATTCTCATTAAAGTAAAATAAACAAAACCTTTTAATGAAATGAAATGAAATGAAAAAGATTCAGTAGAAAACGACTATAATAAAAGCTAAATAATTTTCAAGTGTTTTAGCAAGAATAATTTAGTTATTACTTCGAGTGCATTCCCGCATAGCCGTCTAATATCGTTAATGTCTCAATTGAACTTAACCCTTACAATACCAATCGATAAAATCGTGGTAACCAACAAAGAGTTTTAGTAGCGGATGAAGGCGTTCCTATACTTTTACAAGATTAAGAACCATAGATTTCTAAGGTTGTCTTATAAAAGACAACCCGAATATACATACATTAATGAATTTGTGACGTGCAAACTGATATTGGGCTGTTTCAAAAAGGCTTAAAATAACTTTTTTGATTTATTACTAACGGAAATTCTGTAGGCTGCATATTTTGCCTCCAACATACTACTGCTCTCAGTAAGTATGCAGTCAACTTGACTTACGTTTTTGGCGCCCACATCTCTTAAGACACGTAATCCACGTTAAATTAAACTAATTTAAATGAATTTGTAATTTAAATTCAAATTTAAGTTTTGTAATTTTTATTTTAGATAGAAATTAACAAAAAGTAGACATATTATATTAAAATATTTCAACTATATAAAGCAAATTTTTTTCTCGAAAAATTTATTTTTCCTTCTCCAAGTCAAGCATCTCGTCAATATATTTTCTCCATCATGCTCTAAACATATCTATTTACTCGTATTTTGCTTACAAATGCTTCAAGTGTGTTGTGTATACTTAAAATCTTATGTAAGCAAATCTGTGGAATTTATCTTTTGTGTAAATAAGATTACACTTTTTACATAGACACTTATTTTTTACATTACACTTATTACACTTAATGAGTTGTATAAAAAAATCCCTAAAATTAACACTCTACCGATCAGAAGCTCGTGCTTAAAAATGCTTTTGGTAAATTAAATTAAATTCCCAGCACCAGGTCATAGGCGTGATACAGCCGAAAAAATAACCTTTTAGCATAGGTTATTGTTATTCCAAAAAGTTGTATAAACATACCATGCGGTCGCCTCCATAACTCTTCAGTATAATTTCTTTCATTTTATTCAATAAGTTGACAGATATTTTAATTTAAAATTAAAATAAATAACTAAGTATTAAATTTTTAGTGCGTTGATATAATTAAAAATATGTAAAACGTAAAAACGCATCTTGTTAATTTGTATCATTTTGATATCCGTTTAGATAGAGGATCTCTACGAAGAAATACTTTTCGAGATATATAATAATATCGGTTGTGAAACGAACGATGTCTGCACCGACACTCTGGTCGAATTCGCTCAAGAAGCTTTTAAAATTCCAAATGACAAACATGAGCAAATCGCAGAGGAGGCCAAAAAGAAGGAACCGCCCAAATTAAGACTAAATGTAGAGATAATTAAGGCTGAAAATCTACTACCTAAGGATTCGAATGGTCTATCGGATCCATTCGTGACACTATATCTCGAATCGAAGAGTTCACATCGCTATAATTCATCCGTTAAAACCGCAACATTGAATCCTATTTGGGAAGAACATTTCTCTTTGTGAGTACAATATTCTCGTATGAATGCTTGTATTTAAAAATATGGGTATTTGTTATATTCGTATGTGCATATTTACGAGTACATACATAGTCGATTTCCACCATAACGATCTGATTTTATTATCATATTAAATTATTTAGTTTTACGACATTATGTTCTTTTCAGACCAATAGTTGACAATCCGCGGAACGAAGTTCTGGTCGTTGAAGTATGGTATGTAAGATCCCAGAAGCAAGTCGAGATCTTAATAAACTCTCATCATGTTTTCTCAGGGATTTTGATGCTGCGGAGACGGTCAAAGAAAAGGTTAATAAGATCTTCGATGTAAAGGGCGTTAAAGGGCTGAGTAAGCTAATGAAGGAGATCGCGATGACAGCATCAACAGGAAAGCATGACAACGAATTCATTGGCAGATCAGCTATAACATTAAAGGTAAGGTTTCATTTAATCAACAGTAATAGCAGCAAGATTGTTAATCCCATACACACATCTTCTTCACAAGTCCATTCCAGTTTCTGGTATTACAGTTTGGTATAACCTCGAGAAGGGATCGAAGACAAAGAGTCGAGGCTCAGTACTGGTCAATTTGACCCTAAGCGCTGAAAAGAACAAGCATGTGGCTATTCAAGAGCATCGGCACTTGCTGAGACTATTGCTTATGCACGAATTGGAAACCTCACAGGTCGCCAACTATTGGTGGAGTGGAAAGTTCAATGCAAAAGCAGAAGCTATTCGATCACAGCATGCGGTGCAGAGCGGTCTGGCTAGCTTCGAGTGTGCCCTAAGCCAATGGTCGGTGTACGCTTCCATTCACGAAGAGCATCCGTTGAGTTTCGGCCTATTCAACTCTATTCTCGACATTATTACGCCCGTGCTGAAGTGTATGCTGGATGATTGTGAAGATTCGAAAACCTTCTGGGATGGCGCAAAACGAATTCTACCCTCATGCTTCTCTGTGATACGAAAAGTACGTTCGAAGAATGTCAGCGACCGGCACATTGTCAAGACATTATGCGAAGTCTTGGACATCATATCGAAAATCAAATCTCTGGAAGCGCCAGGGGTTTATGTGGATCTATTTCCTAGCAATGTGTATGGCTGGATTACAAACAAGGACTCTCCGGAGAAATACGATGTAATGGACGCCGTCGCAGATGCTGTGAATACGGGCACCAAAGAATGGTTGGAGCATATAATGGAGGGAAATAAGCCGTCCAGTGCCGCTCAGAATGATGAGGAAAATCTTCAGTTTCTAATTAAAACCATACAGATGGTGCGTTCGGATCTACAACGGGCTATAGAATATTTCGATAAGCATTTTTATCAGTAAGAATATTTTACTTTCGCTAACAATTATTCACGAATATAATTTCGTTTTTTGGCTTTCCTCCCCGGAAACAGAAAAATTCGCTTCAACTACTCAAGTGCGCTTTTTAAATTTTATGATGTCCACCTAACGGAGATCACCCAATCGATTGTAACCGAAACTTGTGCTAATATTAAACGACTAGACGTGCCCGACAATCATTCTGGAGAACTGCCCGACATTGAAGAGATAAACATGGGAACCACTCTTTTCGAGCTGTATTTAATTTTAAAACGCTTTCTAATGCTAGGTTCGTTGAAGGTTGACAAGTATAGTTGGAAAAGTATATAGTTCCATTTCCAATGAGAGTCTTTATTTTCCAGGAAAATCTCTGTGTGCCAACGCCGAGTTTGCAATTGAGAAATTTCACATTTGGTTCATGCCCGGAGTAACGCACTGGCTGGCATTATCGGTTATTAAGGCGTTAACTAGAATACAGAAAGCCATTGAATTAGATCAACTGAGAGCGATCGACGACACAGTCAAGTACAGCTCATCGGCGGTGGACACATTTTCAATATTCCATCAAATCAAAATATTTTGGCAACAGCTGGACTGGCCTGACGTGGAAGGTTCTTATACGTTTATAGCAAAAATTGTCGATGTAAGTTTGTACATATGTACATACATATACGTACGTACATTGAGTTAACAATAAGTTTCTAACAGTGAAAGAGGCCTTTTTAACTCTCCAAAAATTGATTCTGTGTTATAACACATTATCCTTTTTAATATAACATCCATGACGAAATAATACATATATTATATTATGTATATATATGTATGTATATCGATGTATTTTTTTTTTCTTTCCTGAAGGATATTTGCCGATGTTGTGTATTTTATGCCCAAAAAATGTCCCGGCGAGTAGAAAATTTAAGTGGAGACAGTAATGAACCCTTTTATGTGTCTACCGAATGGTGTTTGGCGATCAACAATATAGACTATATTCGTCAAAGGCTGCCGTCATTTATAAAGGTTTGATAAAAAATATACATACATACTCCTTTAATAATACTGAGCATAGACAGAAAAGTATATATGTTTATATCTTGCTTTTGCTTGGTCAAGTGTAGGAACTACAAACTGATGAGGTCATTCGCAAACTAGGTGAGTTCCGATCAAATTTGGAGGCAGAACGTTGTGTCGTTACGCTGAAAAATGTTGTCGACAACGCTCTGGATACGGGAAGGAATCAAATACTGGAACTGATAGAAATTGTAGCTCGAAAAATGGGTCCGCCGATAAGACTATTTCTGGCAGAAGGTGCGGAAGTGCTGCATGAAGATTCGAATTCCATGGAAAGATTAATGATGTACCTTGAGGACTCTTTGGGTACGCTTTACTCAACTTTGAATGAAATTAATTTTCATAGAATCCTGGATGCTATATGGACAGAATTGTCTGTAATAATGTACGATCTCATACAGTCCAATTTAGAAGTAAGAAGAAATGTAGTAACAATACATACTACGCGTTACAACATTTTTTCTTCATTAAATAAATTACTTCTAAATTCAGAAGCGACGACCGCCAGCTTTTTTTCAAAACTTACGACAAACTCTTCACGTTATGATTTCCTGCTTCAAAATGGGTAATGTCAAGACATCGGATGTGGAAGTTCTAAGTGAAGTTGAAAGAATCCTGGACCTGCATGCATTTGAGACAGCAGACTTAATTCATCAATACTACTTAGAGCGACTGGGCCATCAAAAGGAATGCGTGAAGTCGCCATACGGGCAACTCACGATCCAGGCATGGTTCAGTGATAACATACTCGAGGTATGTACATATATACGATACGTAACACAATGCATTAGCTAAGCAATTGTCCCAATAAAACCATCATTCTTATTTTCCTTAAGCTTAACATTATGAACGGAAACAATCTGGTACCGATGGATACAAATGGATCATGTGATTCTTTTGTTAAGGCGCACTTTCTACCAACTAACCGGTTTCTTGGGGTGGCACCGGTGAAGACAGCTGTACATAACAAAACCCGTTTTCCTCTATACGATGAACAGTTTAAAATGTATGTAGCTAATTTATTTGTGCTTGTGCGACAAACATATAAAAACAAACACATAATTAAATTGTTTGGGGCAAACAATTTTTAGAATTCTAACTCAGGAGCAACGTTCGAAACAGAACAACCTAATATTATTCAGTGTAAAGGATAAGGATATGTTCGGAATTACGAGCCAGTATATTGCCGAATGCTATATAACCTTTGCTGACATTATGGCATCCGAAAACGAGCAAATCCATATGGAGCTATCAAGGCCGGAATACACCGGTAATAAAAAGAATTAATACCCATAGCTTTTGAGTTAATGATTAATATCAACTGATTTTTCTGATTCTGATCTAGATTCTGATACTATTCGAGCATTAGAGCTTCGGCAGGGCGACAAGCAAGCAAAAGACTTTATCAAGAAATTGCGTAATAAATCCTTCGCTTGACAAAGAAACCGTCGTGCATTGTCAAGTTTAACAAACATTTCTCAAATTGCAATAAACATGTATTTAAATAAATAACTTTAGAGATATGTATGTAAGTTAAATTTATAAATAAATTTTTTTATAAATAAATCTGTTTGCCGGAAGTTTATTTCAAAACCTTTTTATTTCGAAAACAGCAGCATATTTTTCCATTTTACATTAAAAATTTAAAATTTCATTTCGTTATAAACGTTTAAAACCTTAAATTATAAATACTTTATTATAAAATACAATAGTTTTTAATAAATTAACACCTGAACTAACAGCAACACTTAAAATACGGAATATATTTAAAATAAATAAAAACATATTGTTAAGTATTTAAATATCTACATAAGTACATTTATCACGTTTATTCAGTTCATTTTACTTGGTATTTTGCAAAAGCTTTTATTGCAAACCGGCTTAACTCGTTAATTCGCTTTTCTAAAACATCTGAAATTAGAAATAGAAAGAAATTAAAAACAAAAAGGTGTATGCTCTATGTTAGTTCTGGTTGATACCTTTATCAGTTCTCAGTTCCTTGCTTTCAATCGTAGAATCCTCATCCATGGTCATTTCATCCTTAAACAAATTCTTGAGTTTTGGCAAAAACATTAATAAGCATATCAATCCAATGAACTTAATAATTTTCTTAAATATTAGTAACTTCAAAATGATTTTTCCGATCGTGAAAAGATTAATTTTTGCCTTTAACTTATTCCAAAACCAATCATTACGCTGTTGGTAGGCAACAGGTATGGGTTTGTAAAAATTCGGTGGTGGACCATAAATGGGAGCAGGTGGACCATAAACGGGGGCAGGTGGGCCATAAACGGGAGCAGGTGGACCATAGACGGGAGAAGGTGGCCCATAAATAGGCGCCGCCGAAGATAGATGTTTGTCATTAGGTTGTGAATAATCATAACCATCACCACTATCTGTAATTAAAAGTAAAACACCAAAAAAAATATTGATACATTTTTATCAAATTAATATATATAAATTAGATAATAGATAATAAATAATAGAAATATATAATTATTAAAAATGAAAGATTAAAATTAATCTATTTATTTTAATAGATTAAAAAAATTGATAAAAATAAATAGGTTAAATAGATAACAAAAAAAAAATAAAAACTGATTATTAAATGGATTACAATACATTTTTCTTTTAAATAGATTTGAATAGATTATTTATTAAAATTTTATAAAATTATCTACTGCTTTCCTTAACTGTAATTATTAAATTTATAATTTATGAAAAATTTTTAGATATGTTTAAAAAAATAAACATAAAACATCTTTATTAATAATTTGGCATTTATTATCATTTATTTCAATCTACAAAAAGCTTCTAAAGATTTGTTAATTAATTTAAAAGACTAAACATTTATTGATTTAAGGTCAATATATTTATTATTCCAAATTTTTCTTGAGGATTTTGTCCTCCACTTAAAATAAGTGTCGATGTACATATTTTATTCTTTTCTTTCGTAATTTTAAAATTTTATCGTATTCTATTGAACAACATTAAAATTTGTGGAATTACTTTCTTGTTCGTGTACAATATTTCGTTCTTTCTTTTTTAAAATTCCTAACCATTTTTTCACTACTTTTTGATTATGATTGTCAATCAACGTACATTATGACACAATCAACGTACCTAAATCCTGCGAATGTGAAGATTGTAGCGCATTTAAATACGTATCCTGAGGAAAACCAGCCTCCGCTCTCACACATGAAACATGAAAACACACTACGCACAATGCACTTAAGACAAATACCACGTTCATGGCTCACCGCTTTAGAGTAATCAATTAAGTCAACCTTCTTTCTAAGCCTTCAACAAACTAAAATCGACACACGAAAGTAGTCCTATATAAAAACTTTTGTATTCGAAGTGACCAAGTTTTCAACATTGATTTTCTATTATAATTGGACGTTCAACACACACACAAACACACTATGAATGCCAGTAGGGAAAATTTTTAAAAAGTTCAAAAAGAAATTATCGAATGTGTTTTGGGTGATATTTTCGCAATATTTTAACTTCCATATCATGACAGATATATTAAAACTTACGCATATATTGTATATTTTTCGATGTGTACATAACAGGACTTAGGCAAATTTCTATATTTCTAATAATTCCGAAAAAGGTAAGAGTTCTTTCATCTTCAGAAGAGTTCATCTTTCAACTGGTAAAGTCCTACCGAGATGTTTAAAAATCAAGATTAAAAGTTTCGAATTTCCTACCAGGTTTCTAACTGTCGATACGTGTAAATATGTTCCGTTTTTGAACTTCTCAAAATTTCGAGACATGCTTTTTCTGTATTACTTACATCTCATATTCTTATTACTAATTTGTAAAATAGTCACGTGATAACTTTCAGTAACACACTTCTCTTTGTGCGCAGACGGGCACACGTTTACTTACCCATGATTTTAATTTTAAAAGTAAAACCGTTTTAAGAATTAACAACATACTTCTACAGCCGACAAAAATCTCTACTTTTGTATGTAGTTAAATGGCGCTTCATTAATATTCATTTCATCCGAATCCTGTAAGCCGTTAAACAAAAATATTTAAAATTTAATCAATAAAAGAAAAGCCTGGCCTACTCTCTAAATTCTGTGAAAAATGTTATACGAGTATGTATAATCATTATTGATATCAAAAGGAAATTAGAGTGAGCGTCGTTATCAATCGCTTTCCCTGTACTTATACTTATATGATCATGTCACGCCTCTATAACAAATGATGATGATGTTTTTGACAAGGTCACAAAATGCGATGGCGATGTTGTTGATCCTTTATATACAGACATTATAATAATGTCTTTAATTACATCCAATGAGGAACATTGCGTAGCTTTCGCGGAATAGATGCAATGTCAGCTCTGATACATTGCCATGCTTTACGGTATATTTATCGAAAAGGGAGATATTTTCACCTACAATTTTCATAATTTTTCCAACATACTCACTCATAACACCATCTGTATGGTCCGCTTCCTTTGATATACTGAGTCTACTCGTATACCAAAAAAAATAGTTACATTTTTGCTTTCCATACATTATTATATACATAAGTACGGATGTCTGTCTATATTAAACGAGGAAAGACGCCGAAAATGCAGGCCGTCCAAAATCACGTAATACGAGTTCCTGTTACGAATTCATCGCTGTTTTTTGAGAGAAACTTTTTTCGTATAATACTCGTAAATAACAATTTGTATTGATATACATATTTTCTTGTAAAAAAAATCAATTTTATATAATAAGTATAACATTAATGTTTGAAACGTGCAAAAAGAGTGGCGTTGTCATCGGTTTTATTATGTAGTAGATGATCAACAGTTTGCTTCATATTCAGATGGTGTACAAAGTTCGACTTCCTCCTAATAAAGCTAAATAATTTGCAGAGCAGATACGTCATTTGAAATTACAAAATTTCCAAGTATTAACGCACACGAATCTTAAGTACATTGTAATATTTTAATAATGTTATGATATATGTATGTTTGTACATATATTTAATTTCAATTCCTTGCTGACATTAAATTGCTCTTCCTTAGTACATACAAGAATATGCCACAAAGGTTATATTTAACTTTGCAAAGATAAAGTTTAAGTATAGGTAGGTTTTATTATTACACATAAATAATTTATATATGACGGAAGTAAAATAATCAAGAAGAACATTAGCACGAAAATAGCAAATGCCTATTTAAACTCATTATGCATGCTTAAAGTTATTAATTTGTCATAACCTAATACCATAGCATTGACAAAAGAAATAGTCGGTGATCAAGAATATCCAAACTGAATGTCGGACTGAAGTGCAGAAATGCATATACAGTTGCCCCGAAAATAGCATATTTAAATTTTCAAAAGTGGTCGAAACCACGACTCCGTAGTCAAAATAATCAGGCCTATCGGGAGTTCCGACGGAATTTTTTATCCGTTAGAAACTTTTGTCTGCTCGTAAAAATTCCTGGTGATTATGATTATGAATTTTATTCATGATAGGTATTTTTCCATGAGACCTTTTTTACCTCTTTCGAACTTTGTTCGTGATACCTGAAAATATCCGACGGAATTATCTGTTCACGGTTGCCCTAGTTGTACAATATGTATTGTAAAATTTTGAGGCTATAAGAATACTTGATTTATATACATAATATCCTATATGTATTTTCAAATAGTCCATCAATCGGTTATAAGAAAACATTGGCATTATTCTCTAAATATCTAAAATCACATTATAAGCCCACTAAAGATATTACAGAGAAATAAATTTCTCATAATATTCTTCTCGAAAAAATTGGAATATTGCTTCAATAATGTCAATTCCATTATTGGATTGATCGCTTCAGGCAAAAATTGTATTCAACATTTTTCCTAAAGTTGCGTTCAGACAGAACGCGGTTTTCGCTACGCGCTGCGGGGCGATGACAACTATCATCGCTCATCGTCAACGAAATGACTGTGTTCAGGCTATAAAACTGCATTCAGACAGAACGCGGTATTTGCTACGCGCTCCGGGGCGATGTTTTCGCCCGGTTGTATTACACAAAAATCTCATAACCTGTCAGACAGAGAAAATGCGTTCTTTACTTTTGAGGCGTATAGATTTTCGCGTCGCGGTGTGTTTTGTGTGTGAAAATTTACAAAATGTCTTACTGGTGTTAGTGTTTTGTGAGTGCATGAGTTCAGTTTTACAATTTTTGGAGTTGCCAGAGTTCAGATTACCAGTTATCGTTATACAGTTGAAAGTTTAAAGGAAATATTTTCCAAAAAATTCCCATTTTCTGCACATATGGCATCTTCCTATCTATATATACACCCAGTTGATTTATTTACTATCGTATCGATCCGCGTTCTGTCTAAACACCAAGACGAAAACTCCCTGCAGCGCGTAGCGAAAACCGCGTTCTGTCTGAAAGCAGCTTAATGAGGAGAAATCAGATAATCTATCGGAAGATTACATTCGCCACTGAATGATTTAAGTGGCCTGTGCACGATGTAAATATTTGCGCAAACGGCTGTTTGTCCGACGGTCGCTGACGACCAAAAAATTAGCGCAAATCGCAAACTATCACAATGATTTTAATATTTGCACAACCGTTGCACAAACATCACCATATACGACACAAACTTATGCGCAACATCCGACTTGCGCAAGTATTTGTATCGTGTAAGGGCCACTTTATATTGTATAATTAATTATAATTTATACGCATGTACATTTTTTTTCTTTTTCAACGAACGCGCCATTCACGCTTGGTGAAAATTTAAAATTCACCAAATATTTAATGACAGAACATCCAGTGCAATTTTCTGATTGGCAACGTGAGCCCACAAACGTGCAAAAATAAACAAACAATGCGTTTAAAAAGAACTTTGATTTTAACTTGTGGATTAGCAATATTAGTTTTGATTTTTTTTATTAATGTTAACTTTCTCTTACACTCCCTATTTGCCGGTTATGTCTTTCCAAAGACAAAAAATGGATCCTTTAATTCGGTGAATTGGACTCGGAAGCACACTGAACAATCGTCAGTATGAAATTGTTCACCAAAATTTCGATTTAATATGCTTTGTTTTTAGTTCTATCAAAATCAAGTCAACATTTTATATAGTAGTCGTTGCCTGTGGGCAGCGTCTACAAGAGACATTGACGATGATAAAATCAGCTCTTCTGTACAACCATTCCAAAGAACTGCTGAAGTTTGTCATATTCGCCGATGTGAACTTGATGAGTGAGTTCAAAGAGAGGCTTACCGATTGGCAAACTATGATGCCCCATGAGTTCGAATACGAATTGAGACACTTGAACTTCCCGCAAAATAGCGAAAAAGAGTGGAAGAGCCTTTTCAAACCATGCGCAGCCCAGAGGCTATTTTTACCAGTAAGCATTGAAATAGGAAATATAGAACTGCGTTATCCTCCTGTTTTATTTGATATAGTCCCTGCTCAAAGACATTGACTCCGTCCTATATGTGGACACGGATATTTTGTTCCTGTCTCCTATTACTGATATCTGGAATCATTTCCGCCACTTCAATTCATCACAAATTGCTGGATTGTCACCGGAACATGAAAACCCTAATATTGGCTGGTACAATCGCTTCGCACGGCATCCCTTTTACGGAAAGTTGGGTCTAAATTCAGGGGTTATGCTAATGAATCTAACACAAATGCGAGCATTTAATTGGGAAGCCCGTGTTCTTCCCATTTACAAGGAATATAAATTAAGAATTACGTGGGGTGATCAAGATATAATAAATATTCTTTTCTATTACCATTCAGGTGATTATTAGATGTGAAGTCAAATACTTTACAATAACAATAATGATTCTTTTTTTAGAAAAGCTTTACTTGTTCTCCTGTGAGTACAATTATCGTCCAGATCATTGTATGTACATGAATGTTTGCAACATTCGCAATGGAATAAAAATAGTTCATGGTAACCGTGGGTACTTTCACTCGAGCAAGGAACCTCTTTTCAGAGCGGTATATGATGCCATTGAAAGTTATCAACTCGATAGTCATGCCTACAGTTCCTTTTTGATGCCATTAAAAGAAGCACTAGATGATCCAACAATTCAGGATTCAAACTGTGGAAAAGTTTCGCAAAATATCTTAGCTGTGGCTCAATCAATATTTTTAAGTGACTACAACTATGACGAAACTTAAATTCATTATTAACTTTGTTATATTTATGATTTCTAAACTACGAAATTTTCTGCTGTCTACTAAATGAGTTGTGGGAGCGTTTAATATATTTTTAATCAGCTTTTCTTATTTGTGAGTATAAAGTCTAGAAAAATATTGTGCGAACCACTCAGTATTTTTAAAGCAATTTTAGATTGCATTTAATATAAAATGAGATGCCTCAGATTAGTGTACGACTATGTACACAGTGTACAACTATGACGAAACTTAAATTCATTATTAACTTTGTTATATTTATGATTTCTAAACTACGAAATTTTCTGCTGTCTACTAAATGAGTTGTGGGAGCGTTTAATATATTTTTAATCAGCTTTTCTTATTTGTGAGTATAAAGTCTAGAAAATTATTGTGCGAACCACTCAGTATTTTTAAAGCAATTTTAGATTGCATTTAATATAAAATGAGATGCCTCAGATTAGTGTACGACTTATTTTCAAGGTCCAGCAACAACGACAAGACGTGCACAATGTACACTATGTTACGCCAGTTTTATTTAAGGATATTAAAGTCCTTCATGGAATTGAGTAATTTGCTTAGGTTTTTGTTCGAAATTTTAACCCACTAAACACCCCGTTCTTGAAAGCCTCAAATATAATTCTCCCACAGTATTAATATACTGTACCTGAATATGTTGCCAGAGTATGTGCTGCAAACTAGCTGAATTATTCAATTTCAACTACTTTAAAACTACTGCAAATATAAAAGGTATACATACAATAACGACTAAGCATTCTGTATTTTTCGTATTTAAATAGGTATATATTAAAATTACTGAAATTGATTTATTTCAATGCATCAGTCGTGTCCCTCGCTATCTTCAAAATCATTTCGTATACCAGATTCACCAGACTGCAACCTTGGAGATACATTGGAGTTTAAATCTTCCTCGTCTTCGGAGTTAGTCGCCACCATAGATGTTGTCGCATTTCTAATCGACTCGCTGGATTCAGCTCTGTTTTCGTCATCTGTGTTGTAAAAATCATCTTCAGATTCTTCTTCTGCATGTTCTGTATTTATACCAATACTTGCTCGTTCAGCCTACAACAATAATTCCCCCTTGCGATTTGCGAAGAATTAATACTACACACACATTACCTTGTTAAGTCGTAAAAATCTATCCTCCTTTATCCTTGATAGCCGCATTAAAAGATCATAATGCTGCTCCACCCGCCGCAAACACGTCTCACAGATAGTCTTCGGAAGAGGATCAGTTGGAGAAATCTAAAATCGCGATCGTGTTTAATCAGCCTTCCATCTGCAGTTTCATGTAGTGTTACTTACTGTGATTGGTAGATATCCGTTTATTTTTTCGACTAGGCATAGACGCTGGCCTTGATCACCATAAATGTGTATCACAATGCGATGCATTTCTGAGCAAAGTCGGCACAGAAAACCAGATATACATGCCTTATCGATGCTACCCATTTCCTAATGTGATCAATGATTTCTGACTGCTAATTAATAGCTAATCTTTATATTTGCTTAAATTATATTACTTTACTGTTGTATTTACTAAAAGAGCTGGTTTATTTTGTAAATTTGTAGTTTTATGGATTATGGATGACAGCGGGTATGTTTAGTAATTAGACAAACTAACAAGAACGAATAAAATTTGACGAATATATAAAAGAGCTGCCATAAACAAAATTCGAAGCCGTAAAAATCAGTTCCAAAACCAATAACGAAAAACTTTGTTTTGTCAAACTTAAATGAGATAAATTTTTATAGGGGTAATAGTTTTATAGTTTCACTACAAAACTTTCAAAATTATTTTACATTATTTCATCTTTTACAATTAATATTGGTGGTAATTTTATAACTTATAAATAAGAGTGTTAACTCTCATATTTTCTGAACTAATACTGCCATATATACTATAGAGGTATTGATAATCCTTATATATATATATATATATATAACTATATAATCATTATTACTTTAAAAGGACCATGCCAATTTTTTTATATCTCCGGGAACTGCACTACAGGCAGGCACACAAGGGCTAAATCGGCTTAAGAGGTGAACAGAAGCACATTTACTCTTCTTTATTCACTGCGCCTCTTGACTATGCAATACATAAAGCAAACGGTGAATAAGATCATTAATAATGGTCATCATCATCAATTATGTTATTATGTTAAGTTTCTTTAAAAAGCCATATTTAAAAGACACATTAAAGTAACGCGGTACTGGTCATGGGTTAACTAGATTATTAACCTTTGTTCAAACAGCTGATCAATAACGGCGTGAGTTTTTAATAAATAAAACAAAGTGAATTTCTGTGCTCAGTTCTTCGATATGACTGAAATAAATGCGTCCACTATAAAACGATGCACTAAACGAGTCGAATGCGATGATGAAGGAGTTTGCCTAAAGAAGTTCAAAAACGATGAGGAATACGAAAAACAGTCTTCAGAAAATGTTGGCCAGAATAATCAGATTCAAGCTCACCAACACCAGAGTCCGAGAAAACGCTTGGAAGTAACGTTATATACACAGGCATCAACGTCTAAATACAATAAAACGAGAAAAGAGAAATTCGTTTACGGCAATTATAACAAATATTACGGTTATCGAAACAAGGGAAAAGACTTCTATGATATACGGTTAGATGTATTTGAAAGCCACCGTTGTATATTCGAGCACAAGGAGGTTCTTGATATTGGATGTAACAGCGGGTTAATTACCATGGAACTAGCCAAAGGTTTTCGAATTAAGCATATTACTGGGATCGACATCGATCACAACCTGATTAATAGAGCATTAAAAAGTGTAAAAATAGAAAAGAAAAGAAGTAAGAACGGCGCCTCTTCTCATACTTTTCCCTTTAACATTACGTTCCTGCATGCAAATTACGTACTTCGCGACGACGTACTACTTCAGATAGAACGCGAACAATTTGATGTTATACTTTGCTTATCAGTGACTAAATGGATCCATCTAAATTTTGGCGATGCGGGCTTAAAACAGTCCTTCAAACGCATGTTCCTACAACTTCGGATAGGTGGATGCTTAATTCTGGAAGCTCAACCTTTTGAGAGTTATGGCAGACGCAAAAAGATTACAGTAAGTTGTATATAAAATTGCAATAAATATAAATACTAAGCAAAAATTGTTCTTAGGAAAAGATTTTCGAAAATTATAAAACAATACAACTTTTTCCGATGGATTTCACAAACTTTTTACTGAGCTCTGAAGTTGGTTTTACAAAAGTTACATTAATGGGAGTGCCTGAACACTGTAGCGCTGGATTTAAACGTCCCATACAAATATTTAAAAAGGAATAAAAGCGGGATTTTTAAGTTTGTTAAAAACTTCTTGAAAAGGAACTTTCATATTCGGCATAAGAATTTCAAATCTCATCAATACGAAACTGATTCATTCATAATTTACAATGAACGAAATATTACATCATAAATTTTTTATTTGAAAATAAATTTCTGTATAAGTTATAATAGAATAAGTATAGACATGGTCAATATGAAAATATATATAAATTTTTATACAACAGAATGCAAATCTCAGGAATGTTATTCTCATTTAGACTTACTTCCGTAATTTCTTTTTGGGCGAGGATTGTGGCGATGTAGAAATTTTTTCTAATACGACTGGATAGAATTTTTCCAGTAAATCTTTTGCATTTAACTGAAAATTGCTGTCAGCCCAAATCAATTTTAACTGTGACATTATTAAGCCCATTTTCCGACCCATTGGGCAGCCATGTTCCATCAGCAAATTACCATTTAAGGGAAAATTAGGAATACTCCATGATTTTAACGATGCATACAGATCTCTCTTGTTAGCATATCTTAATAGTTCTTCTACAAACTCGCGTTTGATATTTGGGTGCAAGCAGAGCTTCTGGTAATCTTGAAGGCTTTTATATTCTTCGTCAACCTGTAGTAATACATAGACCTATAGTGGCATAAGTTTCGAATAACATGTAAGACTCTATCCAACCTTATCACGATGCTGTGTAATAAATAGTGCAATATCGCGTTCGAAAGCGGAAAGCTTTAAACGACCGTGAAGTTCCATTGCATCTTGGCATGTATTGACTAATGCAACCATGTAAAGAATTGCGTAATGTTTTCCCGAAAATCCTTGTAGATCAGTGCATAATCTCTTTAGTTCCCGAACATTTGGTTGTCGTGGCAAGCCGCAATAACAAGATAAGCCACAGTTAATTATTTCCAGAAGTAATTCCTGCGCGAAGTTCCCAACACATATCTTCTGAATTTCACCCCAAATGCGTTCTCCACTAATGCGCGCCAAGCCCTGAGCATTAGATCGTATAGCTAGCATTGTGGTGGCATCATGGTTATCCGCTCTGTCAGCTATGCGTCCATAAAATCGAAAATATCGCAAAATGCGCAAGAAATCCTCTTTGATTCGAACATCAGCATCCCCCACGAACACTACTCGACGTTGCTGTAGGTCTTCGTAGCCAAAGAAGTAGTCGTATATTGTGCCATCAAACCCCAGAAACATAGAGTTTATAGTAAGATCGCGTCTATTGGCGTCCAGCTGCCAGTCTGTGGTAAATTTGACCTCAGCATGCCGCCCATCAGTGAGCACATCGATGCGAAGTGTTGTGATTTCGAAATTCTCCTTATCATTGATACGCGGGGTGATAGTTCCATGTTTCTCTCCTTTGGCATTGATGAGACGTACCTATCGATATTTTAATTACATGCAAATAACTTTAAAATAGGTCCTCTCACTTTCTCCTTGGCAAAGATATCCTTCATTTCATCTGGTGTTGCTGTTGTCGCCAAATCGACATCCTTCGGTTGTATATTCATCAATATATCACGTACCGCACCGCCGGCAATTCGCAACTCGTAATTGTGCTTTTGAAAAATGTCTATCAGCACCTTTAATTCTTCTGAGAATATTGAACGAAATTCAGGTGTGTCAATTTTTTTGATCGCTGGCCTCGTCCGCACCTTGCTCGGGGTGCCAGCTGGTTGCGGAGCTGGTTCCGCTTTTGACGCCATTCGTGGGAGGGTTTGGGAGTATATTCGGCAAACAGTTGCCTTACTTTGGAGTCTTGACCTTTGAAGAGTTATCCTTTGAAGTATTCTAAGCATTCCAAGTTAACCTAATTTTATATTTTCTAAATGCCTGATGAAATGAGAGGCAAAGTTTCTATTCAATCCAGTAGAAAAGGACACACAATTTTGACACTACATGAGATAGTGAAGTAGCTTTTGTATGGGATTTCAAAGCAACAGGGTGAATGCAAATCGTACGAAACCCAAAATCGCGAGACTAACAACGCCCAATGACAGCAAACACACCCACTCTTTCACGAAATCAACACCCAGCAAATCAGGTAAAGGTACTACACCTATTGTGTATATGAATATAAAATATATATTCATACGATGAATTTCAGTGCCTTATGTGCCCAAGTCTATATAAACCGTAATTATTATTGGCATTTTATTATAATTTTGGTTAAGTAAAACCATTCACATATTTCAAGTGTGACAATTTTATATAATTTATACAATTGTTACAAAATACAAATTTTACGTCGACGAAGCATGTATTATGTATTTTCCTGCGTCCATGATCGAACCCATTATATGGGCAGATTTTTCACAAACTACCTTTTTTGTTATTTGAAGCATAAATTCCTCTGGAAAATAATAAAAATTCCAGTTTTGCTTGAAAAATTTAATGCTTTCAAAATGAGGTATAAAAAATTAGCCATTTGAAATTTGTAAAACTGAGTGATCGTTTAAATAAATAAAAAGCTTTTGTTTAGAGATTCTAATCTCTGATTTTTTTTGAGCTTGGGTAGATTTCCAATGTTTTAAGAATGTTGGCGAGGAGGATCGCTTTAAATTTCTCTGAACTATCATCAAAAAGTTTCCAACGAAGTGCTTTTTATTTGTATAAAAATTGCCTTAATAAGAAGCCCTTCTCAAAAATGTCCAGCCAACGTATGAATGTTTATGTGACGCGACCTGATGTGGCAGTCATTGGACTCGATTTACTAAAGGCAGAGTAAGTTTTGAGCCTTTAATCGGATGGGTTATATGCAATTGTTTTTCTTTTATTGCAAAAACAGATGCAATGTAACTACGTGGACCCAGCCTATTCCTGTGCCTCGAGACGAGCTTCTGCGTCAGGTGGTAGGGAAGGATGCCCTTTTCTGCACATTGACCGATAAAATCGATAAGGAATTAATTGAATGCGCTGGTCCTCAGTTAAAGTGCATATCTACCATATCCGTGGGCCATGATCACATAGACTTGGCTCTTTGCAAAAAACACAACATACGCGTGGGGTTCACACCGGATGTGTTAACAGACGCAACAGCAGAACTTACGGTCGCTCTGCTGCTGGCAACAAGTAGACGATTGTTCGAAGCAAACAAAGAAGTTTACAATGGAGGCTGGAAAGCGTGGGCGCCGGACTGGATGTGTGGTCATGGTCTAAAGGGAGCAGTTGTTGGAATATTCGGTTTTGGCCGGATTGGCAAAGAAGTTGCTGCTAGAATTAAAGCCTTTAAACCGAGCCGGCTGACATATACCTCGCGCACAAGCCGTCCCGAAGAGGCGGAGAGACTTGGTGTTTGCCAGGCAGATTTTGATGAAATGTTATGCAATTCTGATTTCATTATTGTCTGCTGTGCTCTTACTCCTGATACGAAGGAAATATTTAACGATTCAGCATTTTCAAAAATGAAAAAGACTGCTATATTTATAAACACCTCTCGCGGGGCTATTGTGGATCAGCAGGCTTTACACAAGACTCTCAAAGAAAAAAACATTCTAGCGGCAGGGCTGGATGTAACCACTCCAGAACCCTTGCCGTTAGATAACTCTCTTTTGACGCTAGATAATGTGGTCATCCTACCTCATATTGGAAGTGCAGACATAAATACGCGTACCGAAATGTCCCGTATAACTGCAATGAATATATTAGCAGCTCTCAATGGAAAAGAAATGATTTCCGAAGTAAAAATATAGACATCAGCAACATACCGATATTAACACATAATCTAAGTCCTAAGGAAATAAACAATTCCTAAACAAAAATCTTAAAAGCTTTGCAATATTTTTAAACACTTCAGCTTTTAAATAGCCACTATAACCACTTCAGAATAATTTATAATCGTTTTAAGGAGACACGATATTTTAAAATTCAACTCTTGCTCGAGATATGACAGTATAACTTTCTTTGTACAAAAGTAAAGCAAATTGTCAATTACTCTTCTCCTGGGGGTAGCGGCTGCCCTGGGTCAAGCGATTGCAAGATCGGCTCCGGAGTTGTCTCAGAAACGTCTTCTTTCTCTTTTTTAATATTTTGCACAGTTATATAGCCTCCACTTTCGTCCTGTAACAAAAGTTTGCATTGGCATAAGGCAAACTAAGCAAACAAATCTCTTTCGTACATACCGTCACAAATACTTCCACCGACTTTCCTGACAAAATATCCATCAACTGCGGACTAATTCCACTCATTGGTTCGTCTTCTATACTCTGTGCGTATTCCAGCAAAGGTTGTCGCAGATCCGGACACTGTGTTAGGGCGTCCATTAGTTGCTGTGCCGGTAATTGCAACAAAATCGGCAAGGCTTGAGTTTTCAGCCGCTGACAACACTTCAAAAATCCCTCCCAAATCACTTTATACCGCCAAACCTGTTTCAATATAAGGCGTTGCAATAGATTTAACACAAAATTCGACAGACGAGGATACAAAGTCAAACTTTGTATGACTGTGCGCATGAGCAGCGTCGGGATAGGCATTACTTCGACCAATTGCTGCAAAACAGCAATAAGTACGTCGTGTGTATAAATGTCCTTCTCCGCCAAGCATAAAGAAGTCGCTTTCACAATACATTTCAGATCACATTCAGCCGTGTCGATTGAGTGAAGAGCAACTAAAATATCGGCCGGTGTTGTCGCCCGTTTTTGGTTGGCGAACTCTGCGCCAATGCCTAGCAGTCGGTTAAAAACCTCTTTCACAACTACGGTATTGAGCTTCAGTAGTTTGGGCAGTGCACTGAGTATTTCTTGCCGCGTAAGCCCACTGAGAACCGGAATCAAGACACGCACATCTTTGATCTTCGTCACATATAATTCTCGCACACGTTCCACAAGCTCCACATTCGGCGTGACCACGCGCTCAGTTAGTATGTATATAATACGGATAATAAGGGTTTCGGTGCCCTTCGGACAGTCCTCGATAAACTTAAGTAGAGTTTTATTCTCATCACCTAATTTTCTAATACTGGCGTCAATGGAACGCAGTATTGTGCGTTTGAGATCAGCCGATGTCGCTATGTAGATTTTGCACAACTTTTGAAGAAATACTGCTTGGTGAAAAACATACAAGTAAGTGCTTAATGTATATACATATATACGCCAATGAAATATGTACAGAAAGTGAATAGGAAGTTAGTAGGAAGACTACTTACATTCTGGATTGTATGGCAGCAACGTCAGCACAAGGACTAAGCAAATTTTTGTTGTTTCCTCTTTCCAGCCTAACTCACCCGATGGCCTTCCGTAATCAGCCGAGAAAATAGAGGCCGGCGGAACCTCTTTCTCTAAGTACGACAGCCATTCTATGGCAAACTCTTCTATTCGGTTTGTAAGTATTTTCATATCCTGATACAGTGTTGTTATATGTTCTAAAGCTCGGTCTCGGATGTCCGTGCGTTCATGAATAGAGAACGTAAGTAAGATCCGTACGAAACGTTGCTTACGCGGCGGGCGCAGAATTGCCAGATCTTTAATTAAATTCAAGCAATGACTGGACAAATCTTCTTCCTTGCACATCGTTATGAGTGTGCTCACCGCATCATCGGGAATAAGAGGTGCTTCCAGAAACACACGACGCAACAAAATAATCTTATCTTTAAAGTCGCAGTTCTTACAAATGCCAGCAATTATCTGACCCAGCAATTCATTGTAGGCATAGTCGGGGCGATTTTCCGACTTCACATACGAGTGCCGTGTAAAGCCTTGCAGCAGACAATACTCCTCGTACAGCCACGAAAACGCAATATCTATGCGTTGCTTGATGTCCTGCATTAAAAAGTCGAAAATAAAATAGCGCACATTATCTGGAAAAGTAGCTGCCATAATGGTCAGTATTTTTCGACGCTTTGCGGAAACTCCACCCACGATACATTGCCGTTCAGAATACAGTACGCGTTTTACTGCATCCAGGAGAAACTTCTCTTTTGCCGAACGCGTGAGAGGCTTTGTAATTTCTTGCAATTTCAGCGTTTTAACTCGCTGCTTCATACGTTCTATTAGCTCCTGTTCTCCCTTCAGGCGTTCCATATTTTCTCGTAGTTTCTTGGTAGCCTCCTCTTTACGAATTTGATCTTCGTCAGGTGGTCGCATTTCACTGTGAAGAGTGTGAGATGTTATAAAGTGACATGAAATAAAGTACGTACTTCCAAGCTTACTCATTGGTACTGCTTTCGTCGAAGTCCATGACTTCGTCGTCCCTGTTTTGTTTTGTGGCTATCGTTGCGGGACGCAGTGGCGGCTCCTTCGTGAATGCTGCAGCTCCAGGCCCGATCTTTTGCTCTGTCATTTGTTCGCCCAGATCTTTTGCAATCTTAACTACTTGCTGCTGCACAGACATGTCTTTAATTGGCGTGTATTGGTTTAAAAACTCGGCCGGTACAGTATCTGGCAGTTTAGGGAGAAACTCAACAACCAAATTGACGGCAATGTCGGTATTTCGCAAATGTTCAGCAATGAACTTTTCATTGACTTTATTCGACTTGAGATGTTGCTTTTTCAGCTCTTCTTCGTCGAGCTCCATTGGCTGGTGATCGCCAACTTTCATGCGCTTTTGCAAACTGGTAGCTGCATTTTCCAATATGCGTTTCTGACGCCGCATTTGTTCTTGCTTGTCCATTTTGGGTGTTGATCTCTGTATTTCGCCTTGGGAAGCACCAAGTTCGAGAAGAAGGCGACGTATGGTCGCTTGATACTCGTAAGATCCCCGATTTTTTAACAACGCGATTAACTGCATTTTAAGACTCTTTCGGACTGAACTGACTTGTGAGTCGGTGAGTGTTGGTGGAAGATTAGCATTTAAATTCCTAAATGCGTCCACCACCGGTCCCATTAGGCTCGTCCGTAATTTAGCTATTTGGCATAAGCTCCCCGTGCATGCTATTAGATTCACTGATGAAATGTGTGTGGCAGCATGAAATTTCAACATTATATCAAATATATTTGCCGCTTCTTCTTCCAACTTTTTTCGCTTTAGAAACTTCAGTTCTTCGGGTATATTTTCCAGGGAAAAATCGTTTTCTCTCTTCTGACTATCTTCGTCGGGGTATGTTTGGAGCACTACAACACCCTCAAGAAATTTGATGGCGTTGGTTCGGATGCCATCGTTGTCATTGTCTATCATGTCCAATATCTGCGCTTTCACCAGGCTGAGAACATTCCATGTCTGCTCAATGCTATCAGTCACTTCTCGGTGCTGACATATCCACTGCAAGCCATTTTTGTAAATGCTTCCACAAGCTTGAATAACTCGCTTAATCACTTGGGGCGATCGGTCACGCAGCAACATAGAAACTATGTTGACAATTTGTGGTAGCATTTCAACCTTCAGTCGACTAAATCTTGAAATTGGAGCAATTTATTCTTTATGAAAGTTATCAGCGTTATTAAAATACCAGATCTGTTCCATAAAACCAATTATCTGCTTGCGGACATCCATGTTAGCATCGTGGGCCATGGACAATATGTGTTCAAGAAACTCATCCAATAGCTCAAAACAAGAACTCAGAATCGTTTCTTGGACTTTTGCGATTAATTCACATTTCGTCTGTGGATCGGCGATCACCACCTTATTAAGCCACTCTACAACCTAAAATGAAACTCGGCGCGTTAATATATTTATTTTAAAAGATTAATGGCCAGTATCTGTACCTTCGCCCGTGCATTTGCTGTTTTTTCATCCGTGAAAAGCGTTGATGTTTCACCCAGGAATTGACTGCGCCCAAGCATTGCATCCATGGTATCAGAGAGAATAATATCAAGTGAATCCGACCTGATTCCAAGCAGAGATCTCTGGTTGTGAGTAAAAACCAAAATACTATAAAACTATTCCCATCACAAACGACTGACACCTAGAGTTATCTCTGCTGATAACTTCAAGTTGAAAAAACGGAATATTTGTTCGGAAATGGTCGATTATAAAAAACAAATTTCGATATGTATTTAGTACACAAAATATATTCATTGTTGAACCCAAAAGAGCAAATGCTTACAATACACCCCTCAAGTCTGTAACTAAGAAGTTACAAAAACCAAGTTTTACTAACATTTAGAAAAATTGAAGGTGTATAATATTTAATAGATTTTTATTATACAACTTTCGTGTTATATAAAAAAAGCTGATTTTTTAAAATAAATACTTATTTTGTACAAATTATGCGATAAGGCAAGTTTGCATTTCTGATAATTACGTACAAATTGTTATTTCTGTAAGATACCTATGTGGTGCGGTCTTCGGCCGCGGCACGGATTAAAACCATGTCCGTTCTGAAGAGTTTCTCTGTATCCAGGGTTCTTCTGAAAAGGATCCTTATAAACTGCCAGAAACCATACTTCCTAAAAATGATATTTATTATGTACCATTGCAAGCATTCTTTTGAAAAAAGTATGAATTTATTTTATTAATAACAAAATTGACCAAAAAAAAAAATATCGTAATATATGGAACTCTAAAAAAATTCAGAAAAAATTTGTTGCAACATAAAATACAGGTAATGAAAAATGCCTTTATTTGGTATCTATATTGTGACAATTATCTTAACGGTTTAGTATATATAAGCCTAAACTAATAAGCCTAATTTGTAGGGCTTTAACCCATAAACCATACGAAGCCCCGCCCCCCAATTTTGACCATCGTTATATGTACATGAAATTATGGAAGGAATACTGCCTCCGGCCATAAACTAATCTTACCCCTTAAATTTTTTCTATAATCTAAAATATACAAAATCTACAACCTATAAAATTATATGTAACATTTCCGTTTTTACACAAAAATCAAATAAAATTAACATGTTCATAATATTTGTCAAAGACTATTCGCGACATCTGTTGAAAGCACCTTATTGAAAACTTGTATTTTGGAAATGATTCTGATTTGTTTTCTAACAACATTCGTTAAGATAACATTCATTAAAATTAAATTATTTTCACTTTTTTCCAAACGTATTTAATTGACAGCGGTTGTAATTAGTAATTTAGAGTGAAGTTAGTGGCAACAGAAAACCGAAAATCTATGAAAGTTTCACCAGAGTCCAGCATTTTTAAGAATAAAATTAATTAAAATATTTAAATCGTTGAATTTATTAAATTAATACACTATTCAGAGTATCGTCAGTATCCCTCTATCCTTTACTTAACTGACATGTAAAGTAAATCCGTAACATTCGTGTATTTGAACGTACTCATAGTACAATCGTATTCATCCGGTGCGACAGTCATCGCTCGCCCATCGATTGCTGTCAGTATCTTGAGAAAAAAGCAGAGGCGAGGAAAGAATTGTGCAAATTAGTAATTTGTACAAATAAATTAACTGCGTTTGCCCTTTACCTTAGTCAAGAGGAAATTGATTCGAATAAAACTCAATCAATAGAAAACGAAAATATAAAACGAACAAAAATTGAAACAACATTAAAAAACAGAAAAACGAACAAATAGCACGAAAATTGAAAAGAAATCGAATTTGCTAAATAAGAAGCGAAGGCCAAGACGCCGTGCTGCATTTAGCCTGATCACTGCGGACTGCATTTGTAGAAGCCAATGTCGGCTAATAGTCAAGTGAACAGCGGCGGTGGTGGGGCCGCTCCATTAGCTGCTCCAACGCAGTTAATTGGTAGCTCTGTGTCAACAACAACACCTAACACTAACGACACCGTAAATATAGATTCGTCGCCTCGTGAAAGTGGCGACGACTCTGAAGACGAAAGTGAAATTCTTGAAGAATCGCCATGCGGGCGATGGCTAAAGAGACGGGAAGAAGTCGACCAGCGGGATGTTCCTGGCATTGATTGCGTTCACCTTGCCATGGACACGGAAGAAGGCGTCGAGGTCGTCTGGAACGAGGTGCAATACGCCAACCTACAGGAGCTAAAATCACAGGAAGATAAAATGAGGCAGGTGTTTGACAACTTGCTACAGTTAGATCATCCGAATATAGTGAAATTTCACCGGTATTGGACTGACATACAGAGCAGCGAGCGTCCACGTGTCATCTTCATAACGGAGTACATGTCATCGGGCTCCCTGAAACAGTTCCTCAAGCGCACAAAGCGCAACGCCAAGCGGCTGCCCTTGGAAGCGTGGCGTCGTTGGTGTACGCAAATCCTTTCTGCACTCAACTACTTGCATTCCTGCTCGCCGCCCATTATTCACGGCAACCTCACCTGTGATACGATATTTATACAGCATAATGGTCTAGTTAAAATTGGTTCTGTTGTGCCCGACGCAGTGCACTACAACGTCAAACAAAACAAGGCCGATATGACCGAAAGTGCGCATCATTTTATAGCGCCCGAATATGGCGCTGCGGAACAGTTAACGGCCGCTGTTGACATATATGCATTCGGCATGTGTGCGTTGGAAATGGCGGCACTGGAAATACAGTCGAGCAGTGGAGAGACCAATAGCATCAACGAAGAAACCATATTACGTACAATCAACAGTCTGGAACATGATTTGCAACGCGATTTGATATTTAAATGCTTGCGGCGAAACCCGGGAGAGCGTCCAAATGCAGGCGACTTGCTTTTTCACCCACTACTCTTTGAGGTAAACTCGGGAGGGAAGTGAACGAGTACTTATTATATTATATTATTATACGAGTACTTATATATATCACTACATACTCGTCTATATACATATATTAATGAAACTCTGCTAAAGTGCTTTAAAAGAAAACCGCTTTTCTTTCAGAAATCCATTCATCTTATTTGGTCAGTAGGGATTATATTGCCACATCTTGCATTGACTATACAATTTTTATTAATCCGGCGAAAGGGTTTTCTTAAAATTACTAAATCGTTTATCATCTCTGCTGTTCCAGGTGCATTCGTTAAAACTTTTGGCCGCGCACTGCTTGGTGTTCTCACCGAAAAATCGTACCATGTTTTCCGAAACCGTAATTGATGGAATGATGCAGCGCTATAACCGCCCTGAGGTGATAATGGCAAAGATTGCCTTCACAGGAGAAGAAAAAGACTACCGCCTTTCGGATGTGCTCTCGGCCGACAAGCTCGAGAAATTTGTGGAGGATGTGAAGTTTGGTGTTTACCCTTTGACTGCCTTTTCCGGGAAAAAGCCACCACATTTTCGTTCGCGCGCCGCTTCCCCGGAACGCGCAGACTCCGTCAAATCAGCCACTCCCGAGCCCGTGGATATCGAATCGCGTCGCATTGTCAACATGATGTGCAGCGTGAAGAAAATCAAAGAGGACAGTACGGACATCTCAATGACGATATTGCTTCGCATGGATGATAAAATGAATCGCCAATTGACCTGTCAGGTAACCGAAGAGGATACGGCAGATAATTTGACTTGCGAGCTTGTGCGCCTGGGATTTGTGCATGTTGAAGACCAAGAGAAAATCGAAGCCTTATTGGAAGAGACTCTCCGCGGCAGCTTCGCGGCGAGTAGTTGTGGTGGTGCTGCTTTTGAACAATCAGTACCGCCATTGACATTTAGTGCGACTATTAACGAACATGCAAATAGTGATACAGTGAAGACGGCGGCGTCAGTGGCAACAATGGTGGGCTACAATCCGCTGGAACGTAGCTGGGCGGTGGCTGATTCAGAATCAACATCGATATCTGCAGCTCTGCAAGAGCAGCAGACGTCAACGGGCGGCGAAGTCGGCGGAGTGTCTGTTGGGCAAGCGCGATTGACTCAGCAGGAGTTGCTGCAGTCGGCAACGCAACAACCTGTGGGCGCTTATATTGATGGAACCTCCTCAACACCTATTAATTAATAGTATTTATTAGGTTATCATTTATTTTTTAATTGCGAACTCAATTGCTCTGCCTTTGAGTAATTCAGACAAGTGGTTTTTTTATTTTTTTATATATATTGCTTCAAAGAGAAGTTTAAAATTTTTAATTGTATTAAAAAATGCTTCCAGCGGCGGCTGTGCGGCGCATCATCTAACATTTAAAAATAAGAACAAATTCCGAAAGGAATTAACATTATGCATGACCAGCGTGCATACATATACAACACATAATTAGCAAAGTGAACCCCACTATTTAGTGTTTACCAGCAATTTATTATTGATATAGCTTATTTATTGTATTTCAAATATAAAATACAACTAATATTTAATATTATAAACTAAGAATAAAGTATAAAATTCATTTAATGAAGGTAACACACGATCAAAAACTCCTTTAGTTTTTATTTATTTTATTTTTCAGTCAGACGTGACTACGTAATTATTCCACGCCTTGAGCAGAAACTGCGCTCCGAGTCCACATAACCATTACTTGGAGTTTGCGACGCAACTTTAACAATAATTTAACAAAAAAAGTTGTTCAAGAAGGGCCCCTCAAACTACACAAGTTTAAGAATCCATGACCTGCAGACTTTATAACACTTTATAACAAGTGTTTAACAGAACTTTATAACAAGTAAGAGCATTAACTTCGGCCTGGCCGAAACTCATATACCCTACACCCGTATCTGTAAAAAGTGACGATAAAAAGGGCACGTAACGCCCACTTTCATTTAATTTACAGATAGTGTACATTTTGATCTACATTTTTAATTTAAAGGTAGTAAATTTTGTAGTATTAACTCATTTACAACGCTGTTTTTCTCAACAAACACCTCCATTTGTTCTTCTCTAATCGTGATTTTTGTCACCAGTGGGCAGACCACGCCCATTTTTGGGAGTGTGATTAAGTTTGAGACCATGGACTCGGGAATGAAATTTTACCTTTAAAATCGCTCTACAAGCTGAGAAATTAAGCTAAAAGCAGGGTCAAATTCATTTATTCTATAAAAAGTAGGCGTGGCACTTAACCGATTTTTTCCATTTTTAATACCAAACAGCCTATGGTGACAAAGAATATTGGTAAATTTTATGGCGTTAGCTCCATTCGTTCTCCCGTAGTCGTGATTTCTACAGAGACGTCTCATGAGACGTCTCGAAGGCTTGTTCAAAACGTCTTGAAAGTTTCAGTGGTTGTCCAAAATGCTTCCTTTGCTTTCAAATCGGGCGGTGACTTTCGGAAGCGCTGCTGAAAATATTACCACATACATTTTCTATAGTCACGGCTTGATTTAAAATTAAATGGAAGAATTGCATCAACGCAAAAATGTTGCTATGTTAGTTTCGAATATTTCCTCTAGTGCACACTAACCGCTGCACAAGACTCAACAAACTTTTGAACAAGAAAAAAATTCAAGATGCAGAAAAATGTTAAAGTGTGGACTGCAGTGCTTTTTTTACTTTCCGAACAAGTCGTGACTACCGGAAACGCTGCTAAAAACACGACATTAAAAAAAAGTAGTCCTTGCTTTTTTGAATCGAAAGACAAATACAATTAACGGCAACGATTACAACAAATCAAACGAATGACACTAAGCACACACAGAATATAAGGGATATGAGGTGAACATTTTTGTTGGTGAAATTGAGAGAAGTATGCTTTTAGGCTTGGCCGCAAAGGGCGTCAAAGGGACAGCTTTCTCTTCTTTGTTCTTTATTTGAAGAGCATACGAAGTGTACATACTAGTTATTGTGTTGCATACGTTCATTTAATTCAAATGAATGCAGTATTGCCATTAAAATGATTTAGTGTCATTCTAATGAAAGTGTCTTTTTTGGTGAACGGTTCAACTCTTATCTCGTTAACGCAAAAAACGAATTAATAACAAGACATGATCTGATTCGGTGCTGGTAGATGGCAATGCACTACACTGCTTGGTCGGTTAGATGTAGTAAATTGTCGTGTTAAGTCGTTCATTTTCATTCCACAGCACACTGCAGTACTGTGACTTACTCCCACAAAAGCAAATCAGAAACGAGAGAACTGTCCTGTCCTGTGTATACAGTATCTGGCGGTTGGTGTTTATGTGTCTTCAAGACATCTTAAGCAGCTCTTAATAAAACATAGGACATTCAAAACATTCAAAACAAATAGGACATTTTTTAACGTGAATACTTTTTATCGTTCGTTACGTTAATCTCGTGAAATATAACGAAAAAACGGCACCGTTCGGACAGAGTATGGATAGACGACGACGACAACAACAAGAAGATAAAGACGAAGAAGAGGAAGAAGAAAAGGATGGTGTTGAGAAGAGGGTAGAAGATGAGGACGGCGACGAAGACGAAGAAGATGAAAGTTACGCCTATCGAAGGGATGAAAAAGTTTCACTTTCAGTGGCCGCGGGATTCCACGCTAATTTGCTTTTTGTTCTATATTATAAACCCGGAGTGGGCAATTCAATTATTCAATTACATATGCGTACATATATACACGACACTTTTTAATTTAGATAGGAGAGGCCCGTTATATGGTTTCCTTAACAACTCGAGGGCCCAAGAGATACTTCTTGCTTGTTTGTGTCCTATCACGATATAAATTTATTTATTATTGTCAAGCACAATGTTTACTTAATTTAAAATTGAGATTGAATTCCCCTACAATACTTCATCTCCTATTTAGAGGTAGACTTTTCATAAAATAGATACCCTATGTCCCTCGTCAGGGTTCCAGCTATCTCCACACGAAATTTCACCAAAATCGGTGCAGCGGTTTAGCCGTGAAAAGGTAACAGGCTTAATTTCGCGTTTATATTAGTATACATTTTTAAAAAATAAGATTTCGTCTAAAGTGTCACTATTTCACTATTTATTTAGCAAAATATAATTGAAGACACTAAATGTAAAAATAGAAGTGCATATACGGAAAGATTACAAAATGTATGAATTAGTGCATAACTTTAAAATATTAAATTAAGGTATCATCTAAAATCGTCAATTCTATTCGCTTAATAATAAATTTGTGGCTTTAGACTGATGTTCCTTCATCAGTTTTCTCTTCGGTACGAACACATTTTACTTTTATATTCATTTCTCTTTCATATTCCTCCAGAAGTCGGTCACCTTCAAATAAAACAAACGGCAGAGTACATTTTTTATAGTAGTCCGGCATTACTTCAATGTTATTGATGACAGTGTCCAAAATGTGTGATTTCTCACACCATATGCCCGGTGCATCATTTCGAAGTAGGTTGATGTGAACGTGTAAATGATAGAAGGACGGCTGGTAATGAATATACATACGCAACTGTGACCTGGCAATGGAATATTTACGTTCAATTTCTGCAGCACACTTGTCACGTACATTTCGTAAAAGTGGTAATTGTTGAGCTGTAAGATCGCGTAGGGATTTAATACCTCGCTGATGACTTATAGCCAATAAATACAAGGTGTCTAAATTATGACCGTCCCATTTCAGATCCGGTAGTAATATGAAACCGTATGTTGGATCTGGATCTTCGTAAGCAATTCGTTCCGTTTCTTGTTTATGTTCCAGAATATTAAAAACCCACTTTAAAATTAAAACTTTTGTTAGACCTTTCTATTTGGAGGATCTACTTTGTATTTTATCAAATTGTACATACCTCCAATGAAAATTGGCGGGAATTAATGTATGGTAACGTCAAATTTTCATATAGTGCCGGCGTTTCATTAATCAAATATTTTGGTCGAATAGAATATTTTTCTATATGCTTATCAGTAGCTGGGTAGACCACAGTGGTCTTTAAACCTATTTTGGAAAAAGAATCATTAAGACTAGTAATCCAGATCATGTCGATACTAATATTTATTTATATACCATTTATATCAGCGCTTGGTACACAATTAAAATTCCCGTATATATCATTAATAAATTCGGTCTTTATCTTCATTTCTTCATTGAAAAAATGTTTAATGGATTTGTCTGCATTGTTTAATGCATCATCTTTATCATCAGAACTTTCGATTACTCCATTCTCCGTTTCCAAGTCAGAGCTAGTGAATGCCTGCTTTTCGAAAAACACTACGGCAAGATCCTCACTAGACACATCCGGAAAAGTTCCAAGCAATGCAATGCTCTTACGAACTGTATTGTTATTAAGAATACGATTTAACTTGAATTTCGTTATGTTGTAATTCGGTATATTCGATCCGTTGGAGTTTGTTGGGAGGCCTTTTACTACTTCACCGGCCTTGTCCATTTTCTTATTGTTCTTTTGATTATTTCTTCACTTATAAAATATATAAACTAATATTATGCATCTATATATAAACTGATATATGACCATCTGATAATAAGATGGGACACTTGCTGACCCATAAAATTCCTTTTTGCGCGTATTTTTTTTGCTGGAAACCCACGTACACTATATGTGATTTTTCCGTATTGTTGTTTTTGTCTTCTCTGAGTCTTGTTTGCCTCTAGATGGTAGTAGGTGCAAAGGGGTAGTTGTCCCCCATGATGATGTATCCAAGTAGATGCAAACGTAACTATATTGAAGGAAATGTTTTTAAAATTACGGAACAATCCTGGGACAGGTACCCTTGTTTTTGCTTTCTACAAGGATTACAACAACAACAACAACAATTTTGGTCGTTCTCGTACAGTTTCAGAATTATAGCCCTTTGTAAATTGGAAATTTCAGACCTATATCTCCCAAACATTACAAGATACCTATATGTATCCTTATTTACTTTCTCTGAGACAAAAAATTGCCACTTTTTACCGAAAAACGTGAGGAATCGTTGCTTTTGTATAGAAAATGTAAACTAATAGCATATGTTTTAGACTTTTGAAAAGTTATTCAAATTTACAAGCAAAATACTTTTTTTCAACAAATTTTTAAAATGCAATTAAAATATAAACGCCAAATGTAACATGATCAGCGCCACGGAGTGTACAGCAATCTGTCTTTTTAGGGTTTAAATATATTGTAAATATATTAAATATCTTGTAGACGGACGAGATTTCTGAAGCCGACAGAACGCGATTTTCGCTGCGCGATGCGGGGCGTCATTTTCGGGCTGCGAATGGGTGGTCAAATAGAGCGCGAATTACTACTAAGGTAAACAAGTGAACTGCGTGTAAATATAATCTCTGGTGTAAATATAGAGCAAAATGCCATATTTGTAGAAAATGCCAATTTTTTACAAATTTTTTCTTTAAAGTTTCAATTGTCTTAACTGATAATCTTAACTCTCTGGCGCTTGCAGTCGATCTATTTTATTTCCATAGCGATACCACTGCTCTTGCTCTTCTTTTTTTGGTTTGTTTCCAAATTTGCCAAGGATATTGAAGCACTCGTCGCTCATACTGTAGTTATTGCTTTGTTGCACCACCCGAAGTTTGACAACTCTCATCGCACATCGCCATCGCTATCGCTTTAGATGTGTTTCACCTATCAGTGCTATTTGAGAAACATTTTTATTATTTTTGAAAAATATTATTGTTATTGCAAAAATAAAACTGAAATGGACAGTAATACTGTCAGAAATTTGTTACTGAGTGTAATTTTGGATGATGGCCCTAATATTATACCAAAAGCCGAAATCATTCAGAATTTCGTTTCTAGTAGTAGACTCGGCAAAAAACACCGCATAGTTAAAAAACGCAACCGTCAATATTTCGAGAAAATTATTCCGCAATACACGGATTCACAATTTAAGGAACACTTCCGTTTAACAAGGAGTACTTTTCAGGTATATTATAAATGTAGCTTTGTTGTTTCTTTTATTTAAATATTAAAATTTGTGTTCTAGTCATTGGAAAACATTGTGGGAAATCATCCCAGTAGCGCACAATACCCAAACCGTGCGATTCCACTTTCAAAGAAAATACTATTTACTTTGTGGCTCATCTGCAAGCAGGAGTCATTCCTAGCTGTCAGTGACAGATTTAATATTCCGACAAGTTCGGGGCACGGGATTTTTAAAAAAGTGACGGAAAGCCTGGCACAATTAATGCCGCAATTCGTAAAATGGCCAAATCGTCAACAACAACAAGTTTCGGCCCAGGTTGAGTTAATTTATCTTACAATTTGTATCGATTCATTTGTATTAATTTATTAGATTTTCGAGGAGCTCTCAGGTGGGATTCCAAATGTAGTTGGTGCTATCGACGGATGCCACATACCGATAAAACAACCAGTACGAAACTCCACGGATTATTATAACAGAAAGCATTTCAATTCTATTATTTTGCAAGGTAAGGATCAGATATAAAACTAAATTAAATTAAATTACAAATTAAACTTTCCCCACAGGCGTTTGCGATCAGAATCTGAGATTTATTGATGTTTTTATTGGGATGCCGGGGAAAATGGATGATGCGAGGGTGTTCCGGAATAGTCCCCTTTTTGAAAACTTTTCGGATGAAATGAACACTTTATTTATGAGTGACCAGCATCTTGTTGGAGACAGCGCGTATCCATTAATGGTTAATGTATTGACTCCATTTAGGGACAATGGTCATCAGCCGTTATCGCACACTCGCTATAACACTGGACTGGGCAAAATAAGATTAAGCATAGAGCGAGCACTTGGTATGTTAAAAACCAAATTTTGTCGGCTTAAATATATAGACTGCAACGATGTTGAATTCGCTAATAAAATAATAGCTGCTGCATGCATGCTGCATAATTTTATTTTGGAAGCAGGCGAAACTTTGGAGGAGGGAATGGAATATGAACTCGATGAAACAGAAAATGTGACACCACTAATACTTAACGAAATTTCGCTGAATTCAGAGCAGAAGCCGAACTCGGAAGCGGTTTCAAAACGTCTACAGATTGCACTTAGTTTGCAATAAATGAATGTAATTAAGTATATTTTAAATGTTTTTATTACAAATTCAGTGTTTTCATAAAATAAATGTTATTACAAAATTAAAGTTAAGAAATATTTTCATTTTTAAGGCACATACAATGCATACAATGCATTTTTTATGTCACCCAAGTTCTTAAAAACAATAATATAATAAAATTTCACTTGCTTGTTTGTATGCTATTCAATACTGTTACAACTTCTCTGAGTATATCGTTTCTTTCCCTCTGGATCTGGTTGGATTTCCTTAGTTCTCGGGTTAATTCCAACAAGGATTCCATACGGGTTTTCTCAGCCTCGTGCCGTTTGGGTTTTCTACGTCTTGGAAGTTTTGAAGGAAAATTGTCATTGCCATCGAAGAAAATGCTGCTGCTGCTGAAAGCTGGCGACATCGGAATGTCGCATGCCGATGGATGCAAGGAGGAAATTGTAGGAAATTGTAGGGATCCATCAGCTGGAATATGTATAAAGAGAGGTATATAATTAGAGAGATTAAACTATTTCAAACGTGACTTCTTTAATTATTTACAAACCCAGTTTTTCTGCTTCTAGGGTATCCACATCTTCAACATCATCCGTGCCTTTGGAAACAACTCCCAAATTTGGGTTCATTCCACCCGATTCGATCAATGCAACTTTAGTTTTCATATAATTTCCGAAGAAATTCTCGTCTGAAAATTGTAATAACCTAAACACATAGCTGTATCTTGCCGCTGCGGCAAGCAGCAGGAGTTGTCAAACTCGGAGAGGTAAGCACAATAAAATTGTAATAGATAATGCTACGAGCGGCGAAGCTACGAGGTAAAACGTAAACAAACACACAAAAAAAAAGAAGAAGAAGAGCCAGTGCCAGTGTTCAAGCTTTAAAAGTTAAAGGAAAAAAGCATTTTTTTATTTACTTGTAGCGCTTGATGCACATTCTCCGTGTAGCTCACAATATATTCGATTCTATTATATGAATATGCTTTCACAGTTAAATCCATTGTGCAATTTTTAATAATTTTTCATTACATATTTTTAATACCTCGTTGCCAAATTCCACATTGCCGCCACACGAAAAATAAACAAACACTGAAAATAAGTGACGAAGAAAGAATGAGTTGCGCAGAGGCAGCATAGACATTTTTCGCTGAAAAAATGGCGACCCCTTTGTGCAAAGTTATATTGCCAAATTTTGATTATCCAATCTGTCAAATTGTGTCTGTTTTAATGTACAAATCTATCCAAAGCCAATTTGACAAATTGGTCAATCAAAAATTGGGAATGTAACTTCGTCCTTTGCCGGCATGTTGTGTCAGCAGACCATTCACGACACCGAAGACCTTATCTCTGCCGCAGACTGAATACGTAGTCTTTGCTGAATACTGTATTCAGTCAGCATAAACTGATTTTCTCTCTGAACGCAGCCATCCCTTAAAATAAACCTAAAAATTTCAAGAGAGCCTTTACAAGCCCCCCTAATGTGGATCAGACGGCAGAGTTATCTCTGTCAGACGGACCCACATTATCATTAGTAGAAGAACATATAGTTGCTGCAAATATCAGCCAAATAGGGCTAATCTCTTCAGGCGTCATCATTATTCTCCTTTAACTTAAAATAATATAATAATTAATACAGAACTCTGATGTGTGCTATCAGATAATTTAGAGCACATTTATAATGGTTGAATTACACATTCGTCGCCGTAATGCTTGTATTGTTGTGCTGGGCGATATCGGACGTAGCCCTCGCATGGAATACCATGCTCTTAGTTTGCTCGAACAGAATTTCAACGTTGACCTAATTTGTTATGTAGAAACAAAACCTTTGGAAGCATTAAGTACAGCGCAACCAAAGTGTAAAATTCACGAGTTAGCACAGGTTCCGGTTACAAATCTTACCCCAAAATTGAATCTTCTTTTTAAAACCTTTTGGCAAACACTAAGTTTGCTTATAGCATTAATTTCTATTAGAAGATCCAATTTTCTTTTAGTTCAAAATCCGCCTGCAATTCCCACGCTTGTTGTTTGTGTAGTGTATTGTGCTCTAACACGCACCAAGTTGGCTATAGATTGGCATAATTACGCCTACAGCATATTGGCATTAAGTACGCCGGGAGGAGAAAAAAGCAGCATTTGTCGTATGGCAAAATGGATAGAGTCGTATTTTGGTAAAAAAGCAGACGCACACTTTTGTGTCACAAAAGCAATGAAAGAGGATCTGATTCGGAATTGGAGCATTGGGTAAAAGGATTATTAACTCTGTATGAACAAGTTTAATTTATTTTATAATTCCTCTGCAACTTAGACCAGCTACAGTACTTTATGACCGCCCATCTAACCAATTTCGCCCTGTCGATTTGGCGCAGAAGCATCAATTATTTATGAAACTTTCAAAAGATTATCCAGAATTTATGCCGAAATGTTATTCCGATTTGAAAGAGTCAGGAGTTTTAGAATCAACAGCTCTCACTCAGAAATTGCGTAATGGTACTGTTTTGTACAAAAGTGAAAGAATGGCTATACTTGTATCAAGCACTAGTTGGACCCCAGACGAAGATTTTGGCATTCTACTTAAAGCTCTTGAAGGTATGTACATAACTTCCTCGCTGTTCCTAACACTATGTTATATACTCTTAATTAACACTTATAGCGACTATTAAAAATTAATAAAATTTGTTTACTGACTTTTTTAGACTATGAAATTACTGCGGCTCAACAACCAAATTCTTATCCTACTATACTCTGCATTATTACTGGTAAAGGTCCATTAAAAGAGCAATATGAAAGAGAAATCTTTAACCGCAAATGGTCTAGAGTGGTTATAATAACGCCTTGGTTGGAAACCGAGGACTATCCAACAATGCTAGGCGCGGCAGATTTGGGAGTGTGTTTACATTGGAGCTCTAGTGGCTTAGATCTACCGATGAAAGTGGTTGATATGTTTGGCTGTGGATTACCAGTTTGCGCACACAACTTTAATTGGTAAGGATAATTCATTGCTGAATCTTCTTTCAGTATTTTCGTTATTATTTTCGGTTTCTTCCTAAACTAATGAAAGTTGGCAAAATGCTCTTAAATTTTCTTTGCAGCTTAAACGAGCTTGTAGTGCACGGTCAAAACGGATTCGTCTTCGAAAACTACAAAGAGCTGGCTGACCAGTTGAAATTCTGGTTCAAACTTTTTCCCAGTAATCCAGATTTACTTGAGTCAAAGGAAATATTTCGTAAGAAGCTGCAAGAGTTTCAGGACTTGCGCTGGCGGGAAAATTGGGACACAAATGCATTACCCGTATTCAACAAATTTATTTAAAAGTTCAAAACTGCGTTGCTGATCAATTGAAACAACTTCATATTTTTGTTTTGCATTTAATATTTTATTATAATAAATCAGAGAGTTTTAGGAAGCGTATAGATTTTATAGATATAAAAACAAAGTTTTCCAAACTAGTCTAGGAAAGTACGAGTGTTGTGTGTTTTGAGTGTTGGATTAGTCGAGGTATACGCGAGATCCTAAGTTACTTCTACCATTTGGATGGACCTTATGTTTTATGAGCTTCCGTTGGTAACATGGTATCACGATTTGGGTAAATATTTGAATACACGTATTCAACAAATTTATTTAAAAGTTCAAAACTGCGTTGCTGATCAATTGAAACAACTTCATATTTTTGTTTTGCATTTAATATTTTATTATAATAAATCAGAGAGTTTTAGGAAGCGTATAGATTTTATAGATATAAAAACAAAGTTTTCCAAACTAGTCTAGGAAAGTACGAGTGTTGTGTGTTTTGAGTGTTGGATTAGTCGAGGTATACGCGAGATCCTAAGTTACTTCTACCATTTGGATGGACCTTATGTTTTATGAGCTTCCGTTGGTAACATGGTATCACGATTTGGGTAAATATTTGAATACTCTAACCAGTCTAACTCTGAAACCACCACTGGACACTGCTCGATCTTCTCTTCTTTACATTAACCCCGACATAACGAGAAACGAAACTCGGATTCTCTTTGTGCTTTTCGTAGTTTATCGTGGATTTGACGGTAAATCCAACTCATAGCTTACCGAGGGATTGACCAAATGAATGTTACCATTATCAGTACTTTTTTACCATTCTTTTCCTCATGCAAGAAAATATAAAGGTTTAAGGTCACACTTTAGCAAGTAAAAATAGCCATATTTCAGAAATTTTTTAACGTAATTAAGGGATCAATAGAAATTCTGTATGATGGACTTTATAAAACTAATCTAGAGAGAGAGATGGGATTTCTTCCATATATTTTTTTTAATACAAGAAGCATAGAAGCATATTTTCCCTAAAATTTTTTAGATGCATAATGTTAATAAATAGTCTAAAATTATCCTGTTGTCTTCTAAATAGAATGAAATGTCTGCCACCGCCGCACAGTGTGTAATTTTGCAAACCGAGCTGGACAAAATTATTTCCACGAGTGTGGCAATTTGAAATTATTTAAAATTATAAACTATGTAAATCAGAAATTACACAAAAAAAATTTTAACTACTGTATTTCTCGTGTTTTTAATTGTATTTAACATGTAATTTAAAATTTTTATATGCATTTAAATTTATATGCAGTTAAAGAAAAAAATGTGGCTTAACACATTCCAAAATACATTTTCCACTTCGGAGAACATATACATATATCCTTTCTGTAATAATACGGACATTTCTCTTTTTAAACATTTGAAAATAAGGTATCTAAAAATATATATAAAAAACATAGTGGCAAGAAGATGCTTCTAAAATTAGGTGAAAGGTTTCTGGGATTATATAGAAAAATTATTCAAGAGGCAGAAATAGGCAGACAACTCTTTCCACTTCAAAAAAAATTAATTTTTAATCACAGGCTTTAATGTCAGTTTATTAAATAATAATTATTTATAATTTAATAATTATTTAATAATATATGAAAACATAAACTGCATACCTTTAAGTGAAATATCCATGAATCAAAACTTATTTCACATAAATATTTTGATCGTAAGGCGTACCCAACAAAACACATGCAAAAGTACTGATACTAATTTTTTAAATAAAGCAAACAAATGGCTCAATTTGTAACCTTATTACAAATTAATAAGAAGGTTTATGGTTTTTATAATTTATGGCCGTAATGTAAAGTTTATAAGTTTAGTTTTTCAATCGTTTAAATTATTTTATTGGTTGATTTTTTACTTTTGTCCAGCTAGATTTTCAAAATTATAGACTGCTCGCCGTTTTGCTTTTCCGTTTTCTAGGCCCATAGTAAATTTTCAAAACAACGAGTAATTGTGCTCGCTGTATTTCTTTATTTCCTCGGTTTATAGCGATTATCACATCTCTAAAATAATTTGCAGTTCTTGTTTCTGCGAATGTTTGTTTTTAGAATATTTTTATATAATTACAAAAGCCAGTAGCCAATGGCACTTCCAGTTATACAAATAGTTATTAGTATTGGTATAGGTTTGCTGGGATTTCTATTCTTGAAGAAGGCTATAACTTATGAAACACCTGAAACATCTTGTAGGCAGCCTTTGTCCATTACAACAAATAATTGGGAATCTGAGCAGAGGCGGCCTTTAGCGCCGCAGAGAAAGGACGGAGAAACGAGCAAAAAAAATAACTCTGGCAAAGCTAAGTACAAGGCGTACGGATATTTGACGGATTTAAATAATTCATTTGAATATTAATGCTTCTCCAAATTTAGAAAACCCGGAGAAACCTGTGTCATATGCCTTTTGGAGATGTCGATGGAAAATATGCAGGAGTTGACATGTGGGCATGCACTCCACAAAAGTTGCTATGGGGATTGCATGAAGCGTAATCTAAAAAATTGTCCAAATTGCAGAAAGATTATGAGCCCAATATTTTCCTGTGTCATATGCCTTTTGGAGATGTCGATGGAAAATATGCAGGAGTTGACATGTGGGCATGCACTCCACAAAAGTTGCTATGGGGATTGCATGAAGCGTAATCTAAAAAATTGTCCAAATTGCAGAAAGATTATGAGCCCAATAACTAAGTAGATTTGTTTCAATCTTATTAATTATTTTATGACATACATAAAAAGCTATATATTTTTAAACTTTTGGCCTGCCTATGTTTAATGAATAGAACCTGGGACCCCGAGCAGTTGCTCGGAACTTTTTTCCAAAAGTTGCAAAGTTTTATGAGTTTGGTTTAATGGGGCGAAAAATTTTTAAAATAAGAGTTGATTTTTTGCAGTGTGAATAGTGAAAAAAGGCCGTTCTATCGGTTTTAAGCGAAGGGAAACACTTTGCCTGTAGACTTTCAAAATTTTTTCAATTTTTATAAACATTTTTGCCTTGAAAATATTGACCTTGTTCATAAATTTCTTGAAGTTTTACAAAACAAAACAAAAATATTTGAAATGTATTGTCAGATAATATTTGAAAAATATTTGATTGACGTTTTATTTCAGAACAGAACAAAATTTAAAAACAAAAACAAAGCAATGTCAATAAATTATTCACACACTTGTTGATCAACCACTTTAATAGAGAAAAAACACCACCAATATGAATTTTTTCGAAAAAAACAGCTCGACAGATCGATTTGCATAGCTCGACAGATCGATGAAACATAGTTTTTATTAGAGCACATTACAAAGGCTTGAAACAATTTATATATTCCATAAATAATGATTTAAAACTAGGGCGGCACAATGTCGAAGCAGGAAGTGTTGCTTTGTGCAATTTTTTTAACTATAAACCTCCTTTTCGCAATGGAAATGAAGCTTTTTGACTCCCAAACACAAATACTGTTTTATTTCACCGCGCTGGAGCAAATTGTTTTCTTTGAAGTTCATCCTGACTCATCCTCTCACGCTACAGATGAGAGTTGACAGATTTGTACACAAAACAAAAACAATTTGACAAAATGATTAATCAAAAAATTGGAATGAACATCATGTAACAACAGATATCCGAAAATGTTTTTTTTAATTTTACCACTAAAATGTCGGAATCCCAATATTTCTCTTCTCTACTTAAATATTATTTGCTTTTAACTTTAAATTTTTGTATAAATCATTTAATTCTGACTAGAATGTTAGCTCTGGTCATTTTGCCTTTCTTGCGTAACACGTCCGCACCGCTCAAAAATGATTCAGTTATGAAAAAAATTTGCCCTAGACGCCAATCATGAGCGTCAATCACGCAAGCACTACCCTACACTGCACAAAAGATTGCACAACAGCAACTTGCAGAAATGTTGCGCAATGTTTTGTGTTGTCTATAAGGCGCTTTATTAACGAGAGCACAAAATTTACAAATTTTTATGAAAGGTTTAGATGGCAGCACTGCTGTCGCAGAAAATTTCTTATTAGTTTATTGTCTAAAAAAAGAACTCCGCAGATTATTTTCCAATTTTAAGATTAATACACTAAGAACAACTTCTTGTACAATTACTAATAGTAATAATTAGTTATAGCGTAATAGCAATTTCTTTCAAAAAAGGGAGCATCACAGTTTTATGCACCTAATGGCTACTTAAAAAATAATCGATTTCTATTGTTGCGATTTTACTCTTGGAAGTATACAGTGCAGTAGTGTAGTCTATAGAAAGAATTTGTGTTTAAAAGAGAGCCACTATTGTGCAAAATCGACCTGATGGAACATAAGGCACACGCAGAACGGAGCATTCATGAAATGCTGAAGGATACACCATCTATGAACGAAAGCGATAGTGCTGTGCATACCGGAACCGAAGGGAAACCATATAAGCCCCCAAACAGTTTGTCTTTACGGAATTATTCGGGTACGGCAACGACTGAACTTCTAAGCATAATATATACTATTTATACACATAGCCATGTATAATTATATGACATGAACATATTATTTGCATATTCTTTCTTAAGCGCCTGTGACACCTTTGGCATCAACAAGTCCACAAAATGGAATTGATACAAGTTTCTTAAGATCTGGTCCGTCAAAGATCGACACTATCAAGAACTGGAGCATATCAACTTATAAGTGTACTCGGCAAATAATGCTCGAGAAATTGGGAAAGTCGCAGCGTACAGTGGATTCTGAACTGGAAGCGCAGATTGAACAATTACGAGAAACACAACGCAAATACTTATCGATACTGCGTCTAACTCGCGCGTTCAGTTCGCATTTTCATCATGTTGTAATTACACAGCATGCCTTAGCTGAAGCGTTTTCGGATTTGGCGCAGAAGAGCCCAGAATTGCAGGAGGAATTTACCTGTAATTCGGAAACTCAGAGAAACTTAACTAAGAATGGTGAACTCTTATTAAATGCCCTAAACTTTTTTATTTCGTCGGTAAATACTTTGTGTAATAAAACTATTGATGACACTTTACTGACCGTAAGACAGTATGAAACTGCAAGGTAAGTTTCATGGACGTCATATTTAGGCTGACTTATCCTGATGTCTAAATTTTATAGGGTTGAATTCGATGCGTATCGTATGGATTTGGAAAACTCGAAGCCTGAAATACCACACAATCTTGTTTCGGAAGAAGCGCAGAAAAACTATGTGCGCCACAAAGAACTTTACGAGAAGTTACGTACAGATGTTTCAATAAAAATGCAATTTTTGGATGAAAATAGGGTAAGGAGCAATAGTATTGAACTAATAATAATACAAAAATTTCTTAAATATTTTCATTATTTAAAGATCAAAGTTATGCACAAACAGTTGGTGCTGCTGCATAATGCAATTGCGGCTTACTTTTCGGGCAATGCAGTTGCACTCGAGAGCACTATAAAACAATTTAATATTAAGGTAAGTACAATTACACACTATGAGCTTATTACGAAGTAAAAGTTTTATGTGGCTGTTGTAGTTCTTCCGGTCGTAGATAAAAACCGATACTAATGCGTAAAAACTAAAATTCGGTATTAATATTTACCGAATCGTTATTCTCTCTGATTTCAGTTAAAATCACCAAATGCTATAACAGGTTCGTGGCTAGAGCAGTAGTATACTCAACTGAAGCTAAGTTAAGCTACACTTCTAAGAGTTAAGTACATCTTTACTTGGAAACTAGATGATGGTAACCGTTCTTTAACCTGAAAGAAACGTACGTATTATATATTTATTTAAGTGTTCATAACCACTTTATAGTACCAGGTTATAAGTTAAAAGCAAAATGAGCATAATTAAATATGGCATATTAATCAAGAGAAATCGACCCTCAACGTTCCTCGCTGAACTCTTACGAAAATCACAGTATAAACTATAATACTATTGTAATTAATGCAAGCAAATTGAAAAATTTATACTTTATTAATCTGCATTAAAATAACGATGATCTGTTTTTCGAATTAAAGTGTTGTTTCCATCATATTCGCAACTTCTTTACAGACGGAATAAGTCGTAAATATCGGTATCTATATTTATGACTTATTTCGTCTCTAAAGAAGAGATCTTTATCTCTTTAAATTTCCCATTTATCTTTTGGAATAAGTATACTTATTCCAAACAACATTGTATACTATTTTATATTTTTCATTATGTTGATCATAAAAAGTGAATATTTTCAGTATTCTAACTAACAAGTCCAAATAAATTCTTCGAATAAAATTTCATAGAATCATACAAATACTAATCATACAAGTGATTGTCCTTAATTTACAATTCATTACGCTCCTCTTTATATTTGTATATTTATACTTTATTTATTGTACTGTTTAAAATAAAATTAAAATTATTTTAACTGCGAACAACTTAATTTTATATGTACGATATTTGAAAAATTAGACCATTCGTTATTATATTCCCATTAACATACATATATAAAAAAGAACAATAATTGTATAATCTAGTCAGTAATCATCAGCTGGTATATGTACATATATACAGTATTTGCATTAAACAATTCCATTAACTTTTATATCTGTGAAAATTAAGAATTTAAACAATTGTAAATAAGGTATTACGAAAATAAAGGTTAAAAAATTTTATTAAATTTGTAATCTACGATATTATGGAAGTTTCATTAATGGAAATACATTTAGTTCTTTTCCAGTTTTAAACTATGTAACTTATCTTCCAACACTGTCTGATCATCTTCCACTGCCTTGAATTTTTCCTAATTTAAGATAATTATTACCGGTTAATTACATTCATGCTTAAATAATAGAGAATCCACTCACAGAATCATAAATAACTTTGATTATTAAGGAGCAACTAGGACAGGTAGCAACTTCCTCGCCATCCATTAGCTCTTCCTGGAAAAACTCATAAATATCTGCGAATGGGAAAACACGCTTATATTACCTTAGAGATTTGAAATCGGTCTCCACATGGGCATGGGTAATAATACATCTCCTCCTCTTCATCGTATTCAAAGTCTTCTATTTCTACCTCGTCGTGATATACACTCATTTCATAGTTACTGAAATTTATTGTTCCGCTTTTCTAACAAATAAAATACAATAAATTAATCATTCTTGAATAAAATCTGGCACATATATTTAGTAACAGTGTGTGATAATCAAACTACTGAGTTGAAACCAGAGATAATGAGATGGGTTACTTGATGACTCATCTAAAATATAATATAATATAATTCCGTTTTCCAAGTCAATTAGAATGAATAATGATTTTAGTTTTTATATAAAATTGTAAAAAAATTGCAAGTATAAAGAGTTATACTTCGTTTATTCAAATTGCCAAATTAAAAAGTATGGATTCACTTGTAATTTCGCAAATATTTATGCTGTAATGACGTCACGTACCAAACGTCAAATACGCTGACACCGAATAACGTACCTGCACAATACACAATCTTGTATTCTATCATTCTTGGTTTTGTGAACCCAATGCTCTGTGAACCCACGTACACTATACATATGTCAGATTTTCCACTATTGTTTTTGTTTTCTGCAAATTTCGGGTGGGGCTGTCAAACAAATTTTATGACATTTTTATTAATTCACCCTCTTAAAATAAACGCACAGTGTGTCCATGCAAAACCAAATTTCAACTAATTTTCGCGATTTTTCTATTGTGTTAAGAAAATGCGCATGTAGCAGAGAGAGTGTTCCATCTTATTATCTTTGGTTAAAACATTCATTGTCAGAAACATTCGATGGGCCAAGCTGCACTACGTTTGCAAAAGATTTCTTTTTACCAATTAGAATAGGAGAGGAATTAGAAATGCATAAGGGTTTTATTATAAAATCCTCAAAATACCCTACGCGTCAAAACTCTCATAAAATAAAATTAAAATTCGGAAATTGGAAATTTAGAAATTTTCCAATGCATTGGAAATTTTCAGAAGTAACGAAACGTTATGAATATCCTATTCGCAAACGAATTGTGCATGTCAGTCACAGGTAAAAACAAAGCCCGGCCCATACCGGTTTTTGTGACAATTGCATATCAGAGGTTGCTTGGGGAAACATCCTTGTAAAACTCAAATGAGAATAAAGTAAGTGTTAAATTTATACCTATGTCTCATAGGTAGGCGTGCGATAAGGGTTGGAGTAACACCAAACGACTTCTGCAGAAGCTGTGGGGATCCAGAAGAAGACCAAAGTAGCTTCCACCTACTGTGTGGTGTGCACTTCCCCACATGAGATTCAAATACTTGGGGTCTTACTTCCCGCAATCTCTGACTAAGCTAAAGGGTGCAGAAATAGTGCGAATTAAAAGCTTTGTGACTAGTTCAGGCTGGTTTTCAGCAAACGAAAGGCAGAGCGAAGAAATAATAGGTTCAACTTCTATTGGTCCGACGAGTAAGTCTCGTGGTATCACAATGGTGGTTTAATCCTAAAGTTGCATTCAGACAGGATGCCTTGTTTACTTTTCGCAGCTTAAGTGAGCTGGTATTACGTCAGCTGCCACCCAACTTAACCTAAGTTTTAAATTTCGGTTCAAAGTAAGAAAGAAAGCTGCTCGGAATTTGGGTTTTTCGAACTTTGTAAAGTTTTGTAAATTGTGGTGTATGAGGCAAATAATTATAAAAATAAAACAGTTTTGATTTCTTTTCAGTGTTTAATAAAATATTGATTCTAAGTTTTAAAAACAATGATCGTGTGTAGGACTTCGTTTCTCTACTAATCAAACCGTCCAAATAACCGCAATTTTGATATTGCGTTAACACAATTTGTGTGAAAGAGGTCATAATCTTGGGACTTGCGCTTCCCCCCAAGTGTGGACCCCTTCATTTAGTTCACATGGTCAAGCATTTGTTCTTGTAAATGGGGTTTTACAAACATTCATTGAAAATTTCCGCTCTAAAGCCGACGTCAGACAGAACGCGATTTACGCGCCGCGTTTTAATTTGTTGTTGTATTACATTACAAACGTGTCGCGTTCTGTCTGACATGCTTATGGGATTTTTATGTAATACAACCGGGCGTTAAAATCGCGGCGCGTGAATTGCGTTCTGTCTGACGTCGGCTTAAAAGACCAACTACTTGCAATGTTTTCAAAATCTCATTCTTGCAACAGAATTTCTTCATTATGATCACTTTATTTAAAAGAATATCTCAAATACTTGGCGGGCGTAGATGTAGCTATAAACCGGTGCGGAGACCTAATACTTTTACAAAAGACAAGGTGGATTCGCCAAAATTGAATTCGCAGAAAACACAAGAGATCAACTTGATTAAACATTTAAAAGCTAAAATACTGGCCACAGGTCCAATTACGGTGGCGGAATATATGAAAGAGGTACTAACCAATCCCAATGTCGGCTACTACATGAATCGCAACGTTTTTGGAAAAGAAGGCGACTTCATTACTTCACCCGAAATAAGTCCTATATTTGGCGAGGTACGCCGAAATTATTCTGCCTGCAGAGCAATACGTATTTGGTTCTATGATTTGTTAACCTTCCAAAATATTCTTTGGAAAAATTCTAGTTGGTTGGAGTGTGGTTATTATCAGAGTGGCGTAAAATAGGTTCTCCAACACCGTTTCAAATAGTAGAGCTTGGACCAGGTAGAGGAAAATTAGCCCGCGATATAATTAAGGTGATCACGAAGTTGCTGAAAGATACGAAGTTTTCGTTGCATATGGTGGAAATAAGTCCAATTCTAAGCAAAATTCAAGCCCAGCAGTTGTGCTGCGATTACGTTTCGTTGGATGACGACAAGTTGCCCTACTATCAGAAAGGCGATACATTGTCCGGCATAGAAGTTTTCTGGCATAAACAATTGGAAGATGTGCCGCAAGAATTTTCTCTTGTTATAGCTAACGAATTCTTCGATGCGTTACCTATTCATAAACTGCAATTGGACGCGGATGGGTTGTGGAAAGAAATCTTAATAGATGTCGACTTAAGCAGCGATGAACTTCGGTTCGTTATATCAAAATCACAAACACCAATATCAAAACTATTTAAACCAGAGTCGGGTGAAAAACGACAATGCTTGGAGTATTCCGTGGAAACTGAGCGGATGATCAGTTTGTTGGCGGAGAGATTTGAAAGGGATGGTGGCATTGGACTGATTATGGATTACGGACATGTTGGTGAAAAGTCTGATACTTTTAGGGTACGACTGAGATAGAGATGATATTTTTATGAGATATTTTTCAAATAAATTTTGATTTTACCAAATTTTAGGCATTTCGTAAACATGCACTACATGACCCATTAAAGGAGCCGGGGACAGCCGATCTCACGGCCGATGTTGATTTTGCTCACATAAAACGCATTGCTGAGCAGAGGGGGCAAGTTATATGCCTTGGCCCAGTGGAACAAAGTTCATTTTTGAAACAAATGGGAGGGGAGATCCGGCTAGAGGTTTGTCCGCTTTAAATTTACTTTAAAATTAAAATTTAAAAAATACTTGATTCGATTGCAGCAACTTTTACAACATGCTTTACCTGAAAACCAAAATAACATAACGGAAGGCTATAAAATGCTCACCGAGTCTGAACAAATGGGAGCTCGTTTCAAATTCCTTGCGATGTTCCCAGGAGTACTCAAGGAACACCTAGCGAGCTCGAAAGTAAATGGTTTTAATTAATTATATTTGTTGATAAACACATTGAATATAAATTTAACTTAAAAGGAATAAAACTGGCATGAATTGTCTCTTTTTCATTCTCCTCTACTTCTTTGAAAACGCCGCGTTGATCGCTCGTATTTCGGTGGGTGTAAATTGCAGTACAGCGCTGATAGCATTCAGCATATGTTGCTTCCCATCGGAATCTTTGGTTGCAATGAAACTGATGATAACATTTTTCAAATATTCCAGGTTGGCCCCCTCGCGCGTCTTACAACGTTCGAGTCTGGTCGCGAAAAACGAAAAATAACAAAAATTGTCAATACATTTTTAAACTTTTGCAGCGCACTTACCGATCGACCTGCTCGTCCAATTCGGCAATTTTGTCGCTTAGGTCCTGCTGAGTGGTGACTTTTTCCTGGATTGCTTTGCGCAATGAGGTTTCAGCGGCATATTTTGCTTTGCGCAATCCAGCGATTTCAATATCTTTCCGTGCTATTTCGTTGGCGTAGTGTAACATGTGGCATTTCTCACCGGCAGCCATTTGTTTCGATTTTGAAGGCAAGCTGAACTTGTGCCCCCGGGAAGGTACATCCTTTCCTTCGTCCACGCTCTCGCCATCCGATGACATTGCATTTGGCATTGTATAGGTGGAAATGATTTCATTATCAGGCGCTACTGAAATAGTATTAGCCGTGTAGAAAACCTCAAAAGAGGTTTGCAATGCTTTAATTTCCTGGTCCTTTTCATCAAGAAGTTGGAGTGAGCGTTGTCTCTGCTTTTGTAGCTGTTGTTCAATATCGTGAACCTTACTTCTGTGTTCACTTTCCATTTCTCTAAGGACCTCCTTCCACTTCGAGCGTTCATCCGTGATGACTTGAAGCTGTCGATCGCTCTGTTGCTTTAGCTCCAATTCCTGTTCTTCTATGTTGCGATTTAAAACCTTTACCTTTTCTTGTAAGGTTGAAATATGGACTTTTTGCATTTCCACTTTTTGTCCAAGTAACCCGATTTCAGATTTCGCTGGATACGTGAAGAGCCATTAAAAATTGATAATAACCCGTGAATATATTGAAATAACTTATTCTTCGTTAAAGCTCACCTGACTGGAGTTGTTGTTGTAAGTGATCGAGCTCTTCTTCACACGCAGCATGATCCACACCAATCGAAAATATCTTGCTGACATCGACGGGATTTGTTGTCTGAGCGTTTGCTTTAAGTAGCAGCTTCTTGAGACGCGTTATTTCATCTATAATTTTGGCAATGTTGTGTTCATCTACATTTACATCTAATTTTTTTAAAGTCTGTTCGATCGTTCTATCTTCTTGGCAAACTTTTTGTTTCCGTCCATCGATATTGTGCAGCTTTTGCTTGAGTTCCTGAATACTTTTCTGATCGCGTTGCCTTAAACGGTCATAGGTACCTACTGTAGTACTTAGCTCTGACAAACGGGCTTCTAAGTTGGCGACTCGTTCTTCGTGTGCAGACGCAAGTTTTGTACTACGTTCCTCTGCTAATTGTACTCGTTTTTGTTCATTTTTTATCGCAGCAGCATGCTGTTCCTTCAACTGTTGCATTTCTTTTTGCACTTGCTGGAAAAGCATTTCGTTGCTAACAGAATCTTCACCGTTATGGTGTTCTTTCTTATACGTGTGTTGTAATTTCGTCAGTTGCTCCCGGGTCTCTTTCAGCTGGGTTTGTAGTTCAATTAACCGCTTGTTTTCTGCTTCATCACTAATGAACTGCACCTTAAAGTTGTTCAGCTGCATTTCAATATTTTCCTTCAGATGCCTTTCGTCAGCGTACAGTTTCTGTAGCTCACGTATCATTAGCATTTGATTATTAGTTTCCTGTTCGCGTTCCTTTCGTTCTGCAATCCATTTAGCCCTCATCTCGCTCACGTCGTTCTTCGCTCGCTCCTCTGTTTCCTTTATCGACAACTTTAGGTCTGCAATTGCCTCATCTTTTTGGTTCAATTGACGACGTAGTTGTTTCTTGTCCGATTGAAAAGAAGCTTCCATGCGCGACTTTTCTGCCGAGAGGGTCGCCAGAGAGTTCATCAATGTTGCGATTTGTTTTTGAACGTGATTCTTATCGTCCCCAGTAGAAGGGCTTGGTACCGGAGTAGAAATATCTGCAACGCCATTATCGCTCCCGGATGTTTTTGCTGTTAATGCAGACAGGCTCGCGTCAAGGGCTTCCTTCTCTTTTAATAAGCCCTTGTAAGCAGTAATAACATCTGCGTATTAAATGTAGTTAATATGTATTTTATTTAGTGTTTGAGATATAAATTACCTTTTAGCCTTTTTTCGTATCGTACTAATTGCTCTTTTTGGGAAGATATCACCGCTTCGAGGTCACGTATAGTTTTATCCATGTTTACAATTTTGACGTCGACAAATTTGCCATTCTCAGCTTCTAAAGTTTACCAGAAGAATTATAAACAGCTGAGAAGAAAACATAAGCATCTGATCAGGGCTGGAGAACGCATTGCTAAAATGGTATCGAATTGTGAAAGAAAAGGTATTTTTTTGCGCAAAAAGTATTGAAAAAAGTATTTGTCATTGAAAGTAGGTGCCATTGAATAGAAAACCCTATGAAATGATATGAAGTGAAATGCAATGGAGGTAGAATTTCGCATAGAATTTTTTTGCAACAATAATTTCATTTTTTTAAGAGTTTTTGTATGTTAAATATTTAACCCGATTGGAAATAAACTTGGCTGACTAGTTTAGAGTTGATAAAATTTATTTAAAACAATTTTGTTCTAGAAATCAGTTTTTTAGGAGGCAACTCGTGAGCTTTATATATTTTTTAGGAAGTTAAAACCCATTTGTTTCACCCATTAAAATACCTTCCCACTCCAAATATCAAAAGTATAAAAATATGTACATATAGTTAAATCTCTAGAATCCGGGACGGTCGGGGCTGGGCTAATTATTTATAATCGAAAATCCCGGTTATAAAAGGTTATTTATAAATCTTTTAAATTTCATTACTTTTCTTAATTTTTAATTTTAGTAATAAAAATATGTGAATTTGCATCTATAAACAGACATATTTATATATGTACAAATGTAGATATCTTATTTTCATAGTTCATAAAATGTAAAAGATTTATTTAGACATAAAAGATTTATTTAAAATATGTTTTTAAGGTAGTCTGCCTTTTCTCTTTCTCTTTTGATTATTTTTTGAGTAAATAAGTTTGTATGCGATGAACTTGTATTTTTATTCCCAACACCCGACGGGATGAGGGTATATTCACTTTGTAACACTCTGGCTTCACGAATTATAGATGGAAATCACGGTTAATAGAGGCAAATAGAGGTATAAAATCAACCACTCAGCATTCCGGTTTACGAAGGCCCGGATAATCGAGGTAAAACTGTATTTCTGAAACATGTAATAGATCCCGACATAATTATTTCTTGCCAAATATTTAATTGTCTAGACCAGGCATGAGCAACACGTGGCCCTCCACTTCCTTCCTCAAGCGGCCCAACAAAGATTTTACATTTTGACTTTTCTCGTTGTACACCAGGCGTGTTAACTCAACGTGGTGCCTAAATTACTCCGTTGCTTCTTTTTCAAATAAATTTTTTCCAGTTTTTTTTTCGAGTTTTTTTATAGTATGTATTTCTATTAATAAGTGTTTTATACCTTTAAATTTTAAATTTTTTTATTTCTGTTATTAAGGAGATAGTTTGAATTTGAATCATTCGATTTTGGTAAATCATAAGTTTCTTACATGCGACCCGCACATTTTTAAATTTTTATCTGACCGTTTTAAAAAAAAGTTGCTAATGCCTGGTCTAGACCCAATGTGTCCTCGGCTTTTGGCGTATCTTACAGAAAACACCCATTATTATATTTATGGCATATTTTAAAATAAGCACATAACTTTTATTTGAATTTTTTCTGCTGTCAATTTCACAGACCAAATAAAGGTTTACCTTGACTTTTCTCTAAGTGTAGGCGATCTTCCTTAAAAGATCCTTTTGAAGATTTACCTTTTATAAATCTAATTACAATAAATACGGTATGTACAAGTACGTACACTTATGTATTTACATCAGCTCCACTGGTGGTGTTTTGGATTCACTAGAGCATGTTTACTTATTTTGCTATTTATCTACTTTAATATTAATATATATTCATTTTTTTTTGTCAATAACAAAAAAAAAAATTAACTAAAAAAAAAAATATTTATATTTGCGCTTCCTGTTCATCTTCTTTTTTCATCTTTTCTATAAGTCGCTTACGCTCTTCAGCCTGTCTCAGTTTGCGCAGAACAAGGTCTTCAAAATCTAAATGTGAGGTTGTAACACTATTGTCATTATTTTGAGGAGGTTGTGATAGCCAATCCAATTTTAAGGCGTTCTCTAGCATTCCTTTTTCATAAGCCAAAGCCATTTCTGATGCCTCCAATGTTTTGAACTCTACCATTGCGCTGCCTTTTTTCTTTGACATGGCAAATGCGACAATTTCTCCATACTTTTTTAAATATTGCAAGAGTTTCTCTTCTGTATAGCCACCGTTTGTGGCATCATTTTTATTGGCGTTCCATTTAATTTTAATGCGATGCTGGGAGGAATCAAATATCGGTTTCCTCTTGGAGTCTGACATGACCTTCTGCAACTGTTCTCGCATAAGTTTTTTTTCCTCTTCCAGCAACTTGGAGCCTTCTCGACGAAGTCTGTCAATTTGTTCATGCAAAATCTCTTCATCTGTCTTATGAACTGTGTAGGGTTGAGCATCATACAGCTTGCGCTGAGCATCCTGCTCCCGCTGTTCCAAATCTGCTTGTAACTTTTGGCGTTTAATATCTATACTCTTGTTTCGTAATTCCGTTGCTTCTTTTGACTTCAGCACTTTATCGTAAGCAGCACGAGCAGAGGTATCAGTTAGCAGCCCCAAAGCTTTGGATAGTTCAAGAAACAGATCTGCTGCTTTTGGATTGTCTGGATTTTTATCCGGATGACATTGAAGGGCCTTTTTTCTATAAGCCTTGCGTATTTCTGCTTGGTCGGCATCGTGACTTATGCCGAGAAGATCGTATAGATTGATATCCGCCAAAGTTTTTGCTGACATTTTTAATATTAAAAATTCTTTAAAATATGTAAAAGTAAACAATAATACAAATTCACAATTCTTGGCACTTGGAGAATAATTAAGGTCATTCTTGCCAGATCACATTTTTTATGACCTACTGTACAAATGATGGCTACAGGGACTATAATATTTCTTAATTTTAGTAGTATTTTTTTCAGGGAGTGTTATTATTTTAAAGAAAACTTAGCCAAAATCTACATTCCAGCGGTATGCCCTAAATACAACAAGAACTGCAACTGCGAACTGCATTTTTTAACTGTCAAAATTTACATGGGCCTTATGGGAAACGAAAAAAAAGTTTTATTTCCCCTTTGCAGTTTTGATTCCTGCAGTTCACAGTCGAGCTAATTTTAATTTTGACAACTGCATTTTGCGTATTGCGTATTGTTGTAGTTGTTCTTGTTATTCTCCTTGTGTGTTTGTTGTTGCAGTTGCCGTTATGGTTGTGTTTCTCGAATAGAGCTTGACCGTATTTGCAGTTGCAGTTCTTGTTGTGTTTAGGGCAGTACTGTTTTTAAACTTTCCAATACTGTGCCAAATGTTTTAACCAAACTGCTAAATTTGGTGTTCAATTAGCATCTTCGGAAAACACTAAATTTTAGAGGAAATCTCGGTTGGAATTCAGTCGCTATTTCATTGTCCGCAAAGTACATACTGCATTATCGGCCTTTCCAGCCACTTAGCCGGGTGGCTAATTTATTCTAATTAATTAGAATTATTCTAATTATTTATTCTAATTATTAGAATTAGAATATAATTATTAGAATATATTAGAATTTAATAAATCTGGCTAATAATTTATTCACAATTGGCACACGCTCTAAACTGACTGCACCCTGTCACTGTCAGTTATTTGTGTATTGTGATCAACATCACTACTAGGTTATAGATTTGCGGGTACTTCAATTCAACAATTTACTGTACTGTGCTCAGAATAAATATAGTAAAGTTTATTTAACCGCAATTTCTGTTTGAATATGGAAGAAGGAAAAACGCATTAAATTTTGTTGCCTTTTTAAAAGTGCCTGCCTGCTGTCATAAAAGAATGCGTTTCTTCTGCAACTCTGAAATAAACTTCATGCGGACTCAGGTTGATGTTTATGTTTAGAAAAAACCAGTCGGTTGGATTGAAAAATGGGCAACTGGGAATTCTGTAGGATCTGCACCAAATGTATAAAAAATGGCCAGTCTCAACGGCTTTTTGATAGAAACCATTGCAAACTAATAAGAAAAATTGAGGAGGTTACTGGTATACATGTAAGTGCAATACAATATAATTGAGAACTGTCATGTGACACTACATGAGTTTCCATTTGTGCAACAGTTGGAGAATTTTAAGCAACTGCCGCAGTGCATCTGTAAGCCTTGCAGGAAAGATTTGGAAAAGGCATATGAATTCCGTGAACGTTGCATATTTGCTCAGAAATATTTCAACACAGTGGATTTTAAGAAACAGTGTGCTATTGCTAATGAAAATGTTATTCATTCCCGATCCGACAGCAGTTTCGAATTGAAAGATGAATTGCCACTTGAGGAAAACCACAGCGAAGTTATTTGTTTAGTTAAAGACGAATCTTGTGGAGAGATTTACCACAATGGCGCGGATCCCATTATCATCGATAACTGCAATTACGAGAATGATCTCACAGATAAGTTAGCTGATTACACGACTGCCACAGATGAAATGGAAAAAGAAGCATTCGTGGTTAATAACACGCCCAGTTTAGACGTAAAATCGAAAAAGAAACGTGCAAAATTGGAAGTAAAACAAAGTTTTCGTGCTCTTGGCAAGTTAAAGATGTCGCCTGGAAAGCAGAAGAAGACTGATGATAAAGCCCATAACTTTATTTGTGACCAGTGCGGTAATAATTTTACCTGTAAACATCATTTTATAACTCACTTACGGCGACATACGGGCGACAAACAGTTTCAGTGCGAGTTAGTATTATTTTCAAATGATTTTGGCCAAGAATAATGGAATATATTGTTTGAATTCGGTTTAAAAAAACCGATTCCTATATTACAGGCTTTGTCCTGACAAATTCTTTACCCATTCAGAGTTAAATCGTCACATGCGTCGACACACTGGTGAAAGACCATTTGAGTGTAAGCATTGCGGGCGACGTTTTTCAGATTTCAGTACCAGAATTAAGCATGAAAGGTGAATGATTAGGATTTGTGATAAATATTTGATAATGGAATTTTTTTTTTTTTTGGTAATTTGCAGAACTCATACGAATGAACGTCCGTTCGTATGTACTCAATGTTCGAAAGCTTTCACAACTTCTTACATTTTAAAAAATCATATGCTGATACATACAGGAGAACGTTCTTTTAAGTAAGTCAGTCGAATCAAAGTCAACTGCAATAACCGGAAATAAGCATAAATGAAATTTTATGTATTTAACACTTCCATCTATTTTCTATTTCATTTCTGTTAGATGCAACTTGTGCAATAAGGCGTTTCAGCGACAAACGCACCTCGTTGTCCACTACAGGTCGATAATGCATAAACAGAAGGAAGAAAAACAAAAGCAGTGCGGCTTGAAACCAATAAACGAGGCAAAACAGCAATCTCTTAAATATTCATAGTTTTTTCTTGATATTCGTTTAGCTTTCCGACAGGGTTGGATAATGAGTGTTGGAACGAATTTCCGTCATCCTCATCTGGCACATCCCCGAAACCGGTTTGTCTCCAAACCAAAATTGACAAGGGATGACGGAAATTCGTTCCAACACTCATTCATAGTTTTTATATATGTATTCTTAGAAATCATAGGCAATGTAGTGTATTGTTAATAAGCTAATATATTATTTCTATATTTTACAAAATTTTACACCCTAATTTAAAAAGCATATACCATGACTAAAAGCTAATTTGTGATGTTCTCTAATGATTCACCGAGCTGAAATGCGCAACGGTTATTGTCTTGTCCTGTTTGCATAACAATTACGTCGTTTTCATCAATTCTTCCATTTACGGACGCACGGTTTCTGATTGTATGTTGATGTGTCAGCGTTGCATAGTGTTGGTCGAGCTGATGTTTGCGTGAGAAAGTTTTGTTACAAGGACTACAGCTGAATTAGGAAATAGAAGAGTTAAAAGATAAGTATATACACGCCTATATAAAATATTAAGGGCGGCTGTAAACGTACCAAAATGGTTTTTCTCCGGTATGAGTTAGCATGTGATTCTTCAAAACATTCGAATAAGTAAAAGCTTTTCCACAGGTATTGCAGCTAAATGGACGTTCCTTAGTGTGAATCCTATAATAATACTCATAACATAGCACACTATAAATTTTTGCCTACTTCTAAAAATTATTACCTTTCGTGTTTTATATTTGTGCTGCGATCAGCAAAAGTTCGCCCACAGAATTTGCAAACAAAAGGCTTTTCTCCAGTATGCACACGCATGTGCCGCCTAATTTCGGATGGACAGGCAAAAGTTTTCGCACAAATTCTACAAAATATACATGTACATATTAACAATATTCACTTTATTTCAATAGAGTTAAGTAGAACTTCTACATACTCGCACTCAAAGGGTTTCTCAGCCATGTGTCGTCGCATGTGCATGTTAAGCTTGCTCCGTTTCGAATAGATATTTCCGCAAATTTCGCACATAATTTGATCCTCTATTTCTGTTTTCTTCCTTCGCCCTCTGCCGGGATGATTGTGTGATGCAGTATTTTCTAAAGTTACAGATATCGGCTTCAATTTATGCCTTCTCTTTTTCGGTCCAACTATTTTCTTGGACATCTTTACAATTTTTTGTCCTCGTGTTTTTGTAGGTACGAATTCTGAATCTGAATCAGTTGTTATAGCATCGCCAGATCCGACTAAGTCTTTTAAGCTCTCCACGTCAAAGCCATTCGTATTTGTTAGTATATCTATATCGACTTCTTCTGCTTCGATTATTTCCGTACGCAAATCAAAAAAGATTTCAGTCTCGCTGTTGGACTTGTGTGAGTCGATATTAGCTGCTTCATGTGGTTCGCTTTTTAATTCGGACTATTGTATATAGAGGGGAAGTATAGGACCTTAAGATAATAACAATCGCGACAAACCTTGACGATAGCATCCAGCAGTGCATGTTCGCTAGCCTGGCACATGGTACGGAATTTGTAGGAAGTATCCAGGGTGTGTAAGCACTGATCACAAATTAATTTAGGATATTCTTCGTGTGGTTTTAGCTGTAGTTTAGATTTGTAGCTTTGCTAATTCTTCTTATAAGTTTTTCGTTTCTACGTCTTCTCTTACCTCAATTCCGCCACATTCCTCAATCTTTCGGACAATTTCGGCACATTGACTATTTTCCTCTTCGAATAAAGGCTGCATCGAATCAGAATTTGTGCCCTCAGTAAGGCAAATTCGACATAGATGATAAACAGCCATATTAACTAATATCCGAAATATTATCACCAACAAATGAAAATAAATTTTTGAGATGTGATGCTTTGAGATGTCAAATTATTCTGGACACGGAGATCAGATTGACAAACATATGTGAAATCCCATTTTGGGATTTGTTATTTTTGGAAAGAAATTATAAAAGATGGAATTGTTGCAAATCCCATTTCAGGGTAGGTACTACTTTTAAATAGAAACCCTGGCAGCGAATTTTATTCAAGTACAGATATTATTAACATTGGCCTGGAATGTGTTGCTGGATACACTGTCAGTCCAAATTCTAAAGCTGCAAACACACGACGACGATGTCTGTGCAGATCAAGTGTCTGTGCAGACAATTGTGCCGTGTAGGGTGGTGTTTTGCGCAGATGTCGAAGTAAATATCAAAATAATTTAATTTTTTAATAACCTAGAGGTAAAAAAAAATAGTTACCTAATAGAGTAGGTTAATAAATGGATTACGACAATTTAGTGTTAAAATAAAAATAAATATTTTCGAATACCAATTGAGGAGCCGAGGTGTACTCATCGCGCTCACTCAAACGACTGATACTATTATTGGGTCTGTGCAGATGTCTGTGCGTCTGTGGTCATCGGCCGGACAGTCGATCTGCACAGACATCTGTGTCGTGTATGGGCAGCTTAATAGTCTTCTAGCTACAGCTAGCTAGTTTTAGCTGGTCCATCGGTAAAAATGTAAAAAAAGGTAAAAATGGATAAAATGGATTCCCATTATCAGAATCTGCTTAGATTGCCCCGGTTTTTAAACTTTATTTAAACGGATTAAAATTCAATTCCAGCAGAATTTACCATATATACATATTTCATATTACAAACACATATGTATGTACGATTTTATTAATTAATCTAAATTAATTTAATTTAATTAATTGTTATAACTGATAATTGAATAAAAAACGGTAAACGTTTATCCGACAAATCCCGCAACTTGTACTCCAATTCCAAATGTTATGGCACCTCTTCGCTTAGAAAACTTGACAATAGCTTAATTTCTTAGATTTTGTATACAGTTTGTTTTCATTTTAATTTGGCAAATTGAAAATTTGGAGTCGATTTCCACAACATTTAGAGTAAAACACATGGATATCAGCATTAAATGGAACGTATGCAGAGTGTGCTTATTGGAGGAGCCTCAAAAACTTGGGGAAAATGAAGAAGCCATGAAATATATATTCAACGACAATAAACTCTCTCAACAGATATTCGATTGCTCGGGAGTCTTGGTAGGTTTATTAGGAATATGTAACTTCTGAGAAATGTAAAATCATCTCCTCGTCCTAGATGCGAGCGAATGATAGCCTGCCGCAGAAAATCTGCCGAAAGTGCCTCACTGTCCTAAGATTGGCGGTAAATTTTCGGAAAACTTGTCGGAATTCTGACAAGTATTTGCAAATGGTAATGCAGAAGGCCAGATCAGCTACGTCGCTTTTTAAACTGAAGAAACCACGGGAAAATTCTTTGGATATGATGGAAGACATTATTGATGATGCATTGGATAATACAGATGATACGCTTTCAGATTACACAGACAGTTATAATGAGAAACGTAAGAGATATGGTACAAAAGACAATTCGGGGCAAAAACTAAACACAAAAAAATCAAGAGTTGACACAAACTTAGAAACGGCGTTGGTGGAGGAAGAGGTGTTGGTAGACGAAGAAATCGGAAGGGACAAGGACAATGGAGAGAGTGCGAATACATTTATTTCCGCCTGTAAAGTATCTCAGGAACAAAGTAATACTCTAGAAAATAACGATTTAATGGTGCTTTCGGACCAAGATACTGGCAGAGAGGAAGACCAAGATACGGACCAAGATACTACCGAAGAGGAAGAACAAATGAAAAGTACACGATCGGATCCCACAGCGATAGTTAAAAAGGAGCCGGATGCAGAAGCTTCTTCAGTGTTCAGCGTTGAAGTAGCTACAGTGGAAAATGACGATGAGATAGAGCTTGGTTGTCAATTTTTAACAGACAACAAACAGCAGCAACGAATTAAAAATTCATTAAACAATGCTTCTGCAGCAATGGAAGAATCTGCTGCTAATGATTCACTTAATATACGAGAAGTTGGAGAGCCAAACGAAGAGTTGCACCATCCAACGACCGATGCGGATCTTAAAGATAATGAAAGAGAATTTTTCTACATAATATCTGATGAGATCAAAACTGAACATAAATTCAATTACGAAAATGATGGATGTATAGAAGTTGCTGAACAAGCGCAATACATTGATATGGATGACGAATCGAAATCGGTGGATGCTGCAGCGGATGAAACTGTGGAGTATTTATTAGAAAGTCCCGATGAACAGTCGCAGCCAGCGCCAGATAACAAAGATGGTTCTCATAGTAATATGGTCGTAAATGAGGCGGCTAAAAAAGCATATCCCAAACGTAGAGAAACTAGTAAAGTGAGTGTGTATGTGTGTGATATTTGCGGTAATCACTTTACAAATAGAAACTTGCTTAATTTTCATATGAAAATCCACCGTAACGAGAAAAATTTCGAATGCGAGTAAGCCAGCAAATAGAATTTCTCCTTCACCCTATTCATTATTAATTGATATGATTTTATATACTCGTAGATTATGCTTCAAACGCTTCAATGCTGCCTGCAATTTATCCGCGCACATGCGAATTCATACGGGTGAAAAGCCGTATGAGTGCCAGTATTGTAGTCGTCGGTTTGGGGATCGCAGTACCCATATTAAGCACGAAAGGTAACGCCATCATATTCACAAATTATAATAGAAGGTCTTTATGCTCTCATGTATATTTTAGGATACATACAAATGAAAAACCTTACACCTGTAGTACTTGCGGAAAGGCATTTTCTTTGTCCACTTCCTTAAAAGCACACGAGAGAATCCATACCGGAGAGAAGCCATATAGGTACATTTCTTATTTCACAGAAGAGCTTTATATATACGTTACAATGGTAATGGATTTTTCGTTTTGCAGATGTAACCCATGTTCGAAGTCATTTAAATTACCTCACCAATTGAAAGCTCATCTGAATACGCACTTGCATAAACTATTGTCACTAGAACAATGAAATTAACTTTGAAATTAAAAATACTTAGTTTAATTAAAGTTTATCCTCTTTATTATCCTCTTATTATGAAAGAAATTTGTTCCAAAAATTAGCTGTTTATTCATATATGTACCAAATCGTATGCGAAACCAACACTTTGCGCTTGCTTCAGCTTATGTATACTCGTCTGCAGATGAGCCTTAAGTTGATGCTGCAAAGTGAACGCCTTTCGACAGACAGCACAACTATAAATAGACGGTATGAGTTGCGAAGAATTTTTTTTACAATGAACATACAAAAGTTTAACAAAAACTTACTTGAAATTTTTCTCGCCAGAATGTAACTTTATGTGATTCTTCAAAATAGCTGAGTACATAAAGCTCTTGCCGCAAATCTTACAGACATAAGGACGAGTATTTGTATGAATTCTGGAATTTAGTGGGTGTCTTCGAATTAAGTGCTTAATTGACAATGATGACATATTACCTTTCGTGGCGATGCTTCTCGCTTCGATCAATGAAATGGCGATCACAGTGGCTACATTTATATGGCCTTTCACCGGTGTGCCGGCGCATATGATTTTTCAGTTCGCTCGTTTGACGAAAAGATTTGCCACACAATCTAGAATGCATAAACACTTGAAATTAATTCCGAAACCGAAATGAAACATACTTACTCGCATTCATGTGGACGCACATCGGAATGTATACTCATGTGATAAACAAACGAGGTTTTTTTTGTGTAAACATTTCCGCATATGGAGCACATATACGTCGATGGTGGTTGTGGTCTGTGCCGCTTTTTAGCTGTACCTTCTGCGGGGTTTTGTAATTTTGATTGCTTTTTCGGTATCTTCCTGAGGTTTTCTCGCTGTTGTGGCTTTTCCTTTTCTCTAAAATATTCTTCGCTTTTTTTTTCAATATCTGTCACATTTTGTATTGCATGAGCTTTTGATTCATCATCTTCGTTCAGTAAGCTCTCGTAGTATTCATCACTGGATCCATATTCATTTTCTGAACCTGATTGAGTTATATTCACATCTAGTTGAGGATTTTCCTGATGTGCCTTCATTCGAAATATTTGCAAATCTTCGAATAGGTATTCCAAGTAGTCACTGTCATCAGAATTTTTGGGATGATGTCGGTCCTTACACAGACTCTCGAGGTAAATCTGTGAGTTTATGCATAGTTGTCGAAAATTGTACCAGATGCGTGTCATGTCGAAGCACTTCAAGCAGATCTTTGAAGGCATTTCGTTGGATTCCCGAATCTGGAAACAATTCCGTTTATGCTGACTGAAAAAAAAAGATTTCAACATACCCTGACACCGCAGCAATATTCCAGTTTTTCACTTAGTTTTACAGTGGACTTTGTAACGCCACTGATCCTATTCTCCGCAAACAGATCAATCATATCGGCTTCATCAAAATCATCTAAGCAAACGCGACAATTAAGGATAATTTTATGTTCCATCTTTAAAAAAAACGTTTCAATTGTTTTCGAGCAAAACAAGAAATTATATTCAAGTTGCCAAAAGAAGGAAGGCAGTTGTCAAAATGAGTAGCCTGTGAATAGTGTTGCCTACCAGTGAAAATATATAAGGCCGAGAAATTAGGCTGCCGTTTCATGCGCTCAATTGAGCCGCTCAGTTACCAAAGTGATTCACTCACTTCCGCGGAATTTTTAAAAATTTTAGTTTCAAAATACTCCAAGGACTGCTAGACTGATATGGACGGAATTATCAGATATTTAGATGGAATATCTGACTTTGTCGTATCGGTTTGATTATGGTTGCAGGGTCTTGGTTTTCCTCAAAAAACTTGTATTTAGTTCATCTAGTCTTTAGATGTAAATAAAAATTTTAAAAGCTTAAATATTATTACTATTCCTTTCAACAAAGAAATTCGGAGGTTTCTTTTGTGCCAGAGTTACCCGTAGTTTTGAAGTATGTACATGCAATAAAAAACATAGAATATATTGTATGTATTAGAGAGCTGCATGAGACGTCTCGAAGGCTTGTTCAAGACGTTACCACATATGATTCCGATAGTCACGTCTTGATTAGAAATCAAATGGAAGCACTGCATCAACGCAAAAATATTGCTGTTAGTTTCGAATCATTCGAGACGTCTCTTGCAGACCTCTAGTATGTATGTTCTTTGTGCTCAAGTAGCTTATAACCTCATGCAATTAAAAGGGGCCTATGATTATGAACTCCTAAAAATAAAAGTTGAAAAATATTTATTTTCTATAAATGCCAAGATTTTCCAAAAGAAAATCTATACATATTTATTATTACTCATTACTTAAAAGTATTCATTACACTCTAGTAATTTGCTAACCCATTAATTTTTTGTAATAAATTGTGAAACAAGGATACGACTAAGCTACGGGTATAGTAAGAAGTGTGCAAAAGTCCTATCGGTTATTTGAAGAAATCGGTAGGTACAATAGTTTATACAATATTATTAATGCCACGGTACTTTTTTTAACTCTGCGTTGTTTGCAAAATTTCGTCCTTAGACGCTTAGGACCAAACTTTGTTATTTGTTGATAAAAACATCTGACTATTAAGCCAACACACTTGAAGCTTTAAAAGCTTTAATGGGTGACTTAGCATGAAGTGGACGAGCTTATTGATGATGGTGTGACATCTTCACCGTTTTCCATTTCCTCAGCACTTTCACTGTATTCCATTTCTGTGTCTCGTTCGCTGCTGGTGCTGTTCTTCCCAATGCTTTCACTTTTCTCACGATTCAGAAGAGCAAAATATTCCAATGAAGCCGCCACTGCACGCGGGGGTACATTGAATAAGGGATGCGTGGGCAATAGTTCATTCCCGGGATCACCGAGCACTTGGGGGTTTAGAGTTGATTCCGAGTGCTGCGCAACCGAGACTCCAGAGAGCGTATAACAGGTATGGTAGAGATCTTGAGGTCTGTTCAACGAAAAAAAAAACATAATTCGGAAGCACGGTCTTCAATCTGGGGCTCTTCTTCCCATATTTATTGTGGTACTAAAATGCAACTTACTTTCCGGGCTTATCAATGAGGCCACCATTTGGTTTTTGACAACAAAGTAAAATATATTCTTGTAAAGCGGCATTATCAAAAAGCGACTCCTTAAATTGCCCACCTGCATATTTTTCATAGTAAACCAATTAGTCACGGTGTGTGCAGGTTATAAAAAAATACCTTCATGTGCTATTATCGCCTGCGCTATCGGAATCGTAGCACCCACCCAAAATGAATAGCAACCATCCACTAGCTTATTTGTGCGTCCCTGAAACCCTCCTTCGAAGGACATTTGACGCTGCAAATTCCATTTCTACAGCAAAAGCGCAATCAATTTCATTTCCTCCAGACAAAATTTGACCTCACACTTTACGTACCAGCAGTTGTTGCTTATCACATTTGTAACCCTCATTCAGTAGTGCCAATGCGGCGAGACCACAAAAGGTGTAACCTCCATGAGCCTCCAAGTCAGGGGCACCGCCAAATCCACCTTCGTAAGTCTGACAACTTGCAACCCAATCGCCGGTCTTCTCAAACAGTTTAGATAACACTACTGCGGGAACATTGGTTAATTTTGCACAGGATATTGCGCAGTAGGCACCACGGACATCAGTCTCGCCATCCACATGGAGTCGAAATGAACCGTTTGGTTCACGAACCGAAAATAGGAACTGAATCAGAGATCCGCGATCAATAGCAAGATAAGCGCTGCGTGTGCCAATTATACAAAGACTATTGACAGCTGCGTATGTGGGGGCCAAGTGTGGATATTGACCTGGTCCTCCAGCGAAGCCACCACTGGGATGTCGACACCTGTGTGGTAAACAAATGGATGTGTAAGAAATGATGGGCTACAAGTTGATCATATTACTTAATTAGGAACTGGATGACATGTTCTAACGTTTCATCCGAAAATTTATAATTTAACGCATGGGCTGCTTGCAGAATCCAGTACACATTCCACGGACGGCTACTATCCAGGCACTCGTAGTTCGACGGTAGATGTCGTAACATTACCTCTAAATAGCGCTGGTGTTCTTTGCGATGAAATTTAGCTATTCTCGGATCCAAATACTGCAGCTGTTGATAGCGGTCAAAGCATTTTTCAATGGAACTCTCAGTTTTTTGCTAAATTACAGATATAGTTAAGGTTATAGTAAGGTTCCTAAGCTATGCGTGACCTGGATTTGTTTTAAAACTCACCTGTTCCCTTGATGTTACTGTTGATACCTTCTCATCGTCGAATTTAAAATTCCTCAATCTTGCGTGGTCCCGAAAAGTTACGCTTTCCTCCATGGCTTTGCTCCAACGTTTAAGACTTAAAAAACACTAACTTAAATAAATTTGCAATAAAGAAAATAAGAATTAAATAAAATCTATGAGTTTTTCATTGAGCCAACTCCAGTAAAGCAAGCAGTGACTTTTGTTAGAAAATTCATCCCATAACTTTGACAGCTCACAGCTGATTGTAGCGACCAGTGCTGTTGTTGGTGTTGCTTGTCGGTTGGTTTTCAACTGAATGGTAGAGTGATGATAGTTACCTCATACTTTTCCAACACAAAATTAAAATTAGAAATTTACGTATTTTATATCAGTTCGTTTTTATACGTATAACAAATCTTCATTTTTAATTTTGCTTATTAAATTATTTTCTTATCTTCTTTTATATAAGAGGATTGCAAAGCAACACCAGATATATATAAATACTGACCATATTAGCAACCGCATTTGTATTTATGAGGAAAAAATGAGATTGTTAATTTGGATTCTAATAATTGGCTTTGAAATAAATTCAATATTTGCTGGTTTATCCATTGTCAAGGTGGTTTTAAGAGTACCCAAAGAAACTGATATTGGACTGATATTTGGTAAATTTAATGGATACAGAAATTTTTAGCATTTTTAAATTAAAATGTGTCTTAAACTAAGTAGATTTATGCGTTTCAAATCCGGATTCTGATAAGAAAGAAATGGTCGAATTTCTAATACGTCCCGACGGAGGTTGCCGGCTCAATATAACCAAAGATCATACGGGTATGATGTGCAATGTATGTACAAAAACTGGGCGAGTTTTGTCGTAATATTCTAAAATGTTTATAAACTCCAAGCTTGTTTAGGCTGGCCGAATTGTTGGAGCTAATTTTGGTTCAATTGAAGCGGGTACAGTGGAAACAGTTTCGCTTATTTGGCCGACCGTTGTAAGTTAATATGTATATGTATTATGTTGTATGTACTAGAGGTCTGCACGAGACGTTTTGAATGATTTGAAACTGACATTTCAACATTTTTGCGTTAATGCAGTGCTTTAATTTGATTTCGAATCAAGCCGTGACTAGCGGAGTCATTTGTGGTAATGTTTTCAGCAGCGCTTCCGAAAGTCACGGCTTGATTTGAAAGCAATGGAACCATTTCAGGCAACCTCTGAAACTTTCAAGACGTCTTGAACAAGCCTTTGAGACGTCTCATGCAGCTCTTCAGTAGGTACTTTATTAGCTCAACTTGAAAATGATACCATTTTAATTATGCATTTTAGTCTCTCTTTAATCGTGTTGGTTATTGTCCTATAGTGCTGACCTCAACGGATTCTAAAAATGTGCAAATTAGCACGAAGCAATTAATACATTTTGATACACGTTTTGAAACCTTAGATCCGGATGGCCACAATCTAATAAAACGTATTTAATTAGATTTGCTCTTAATAAAATTCGATTTTTATAAAAAATACGCCTATAAATTTTAATAAAATATTATTTTAGGCAACGATTATACCGATTGTAAAAATTGGGACAAGGAATATTACAAAAACTGTATACCGGTAAATTGTGAAGAGCGCTATTTTGGGCGGCGCAGCTATTATAATTATGAAACGCAACAATGCGAAGAAGTAATGCGTTGTCTGCAAACCTACGAGGTGAGCAAAGTTTCTTCAATAAATTGGTGTTATTTATATAAATGATGCCCCCACAAACTCTTAGATTTATGATGAATTCGCGAATGAGTGCATTGATACTAAACATGTTTATGATGAAGATGACGTTGAGAAAATCCGAAGGGGAGATTACCACAAGAACAATTTGAATTTGAGACCAACTTATGACACAGTAAATTATTCTATTGAAATATTTACAGCAGCTAATATTTAAGACTTATTAGGCTGAGTAAGAACTCAGCGGCGCCGTGGCTTAGTTGGTTAAAGCGCCTGTCTAGTAAACAGGAGATCGTGAGTTCGAATCTCGCCGGTGCCTGCGGCGCGCAGAGAAAACGCTGTGTGTCGGACGGACAAATTTTTTTTTTTTCTTTTTGCATTATTTTATTAATATTTATTAGCAGCACTTTATTTATATAATATGAATAATAAGTTGTGCGTTAAATTTTTTAAAGGTTTCATCAAATCTGGTATCTTATGCGGACGACGACGACGACGCAACGCCTGATGAGTTAATAGACGAACAAGTTTCGGAAACGAAAACTGCCGTTGTTCGTGACGTGGAAAGTGACCTGCAAACCGACAGCAGCAGCAGTACTTTGCCCTACTGGCTACGCGGTCTGGCCAATGGACTGCTCATAGTAAATAATTTATATTGGAACATTTTTAATTGATTAATGCGAATTTAAGAAAAGGTTGGTGTCATTATATTCTTGCAGGTTTTTGCCACAATAGCAATTTATGTTCTAATTTGTTTTATCATATTTTCGATTGTTTCGTGGCTGTCGGGAAGGCAAGCAGCAGCAGCAGCAGCAGTATCTACGCATCTCCAATGCGCGTCCCAAACTCCAGCCAGCTCTGAGGTGGATGCTGTGCACTATACTCGTACACCATCCAGTTTACTATCGCAACGATGAAACGTTATTTTTCCATTTATCATAATAAATACATACATATTTTTTAAATACAAATTTGTTAAAAATTATAATATGCTAAAGGAACAATAACGAGATACCTGATACTTTTGGTTATTATGTATGTATACATAGTATATTTAATTATGTTATATTGAAAACTTGGAAAATTTTTTCAATAAATTTTTATCTATTATACAATGTTAAATAAAAATTAGTTGCTTGCATTAAAGTAAGAAAGGTCTTCGTTTTAGGAACTAACTCATAAACTCTTCTAAAGAGTGTGTTTTTTTAAGGTTATTTGTTCTTTTGGAGCAAAAAAGGAATGAGAGATTATGTATTTTTCCGAGGAACTCATCCATTCAAATTGGCCCTCAACTAATTAGCCGAGTTTGTAGCTGGCAACGACGTTTAAGCACTGAAATTGATGTCTTGTTCTTAAGAGTGTTCCGTGCGACTTCAGCTGTTCGATGAATTATGCCAGCTAAAGAAATATATCCATTTAACCGTCTATATGTATGTATGTATTGCATGTAATATAACACGAAGGGTACGGTAGGGTACGTGGCCGTTAATAGCTCTGAAGTGTCATTCACTCTTAAGTTCAGTGAATTTTTTTCACTGATCACGAATTTGCATATCTCGATGACACCACGAACGACGGCAGCGTGAGTAAGTGAAAGCGACAGGAGAGGAAAATGACAGAACAAACAGGTCGCCTGCTTTTGCGGCTTGACACTTGACTCTAGCTCTTGGGACATCAAGTTCGAGCAGGACATTTTTTTAGTTGCAAATATTTCAGGATAAGAATAATAAACTGGGACTGGCTGGGCTCAGGGCTGAACGGCTGGCCGGCCGGCCGACCGGACTGCTTCCAATTAAAATGAGTGCAGCTTTTACAAAAAATTCTACCCAGAGATAATGATGAGTATGTAATTATTATTATCCTGGCGCATTCATCAGGCGATCTGAAAGTATTTTTCGAGGTTATGATACTCGTGGTACGTGGTAATAAAACGGGTTCTAAAATGTCCGTCTTCTCTAAGGATTTTGTTGGACTTCTGGTCGATTTGTGTGAGGCAGCAGGTGCCTTTGCGATCATGATGAAGGCGATTGCAGCAGAAACGATTGTGATAGTGATCATATTTACGAGCGTAAAAAGGATGAGCGCGATAATAATGAATATGAGGAGAATGATGATGATGATGATGATGATGATGCTATTGACGTACATACATTGTGGACTAAAAAGATAATAGCACTGATTCTCGATGATCAGTTATCAACGGAGACAAAGCTATCGCTCGATAGATGAGAACAAAATAAAATCAAGGATGTTGAAGATGATGACGAAAATGAAAAAAAAAGTCCACACCACCGGAAATAATTAATTTAACGAATTCCAATTAAAATTGTTTTTGCTGCTGCAGTCCAGCGGCATTATAGTAGCGCGATAGTACCACGCTCAGGAGGTTGTAGCAACTTCTGGTTGGCATCAGAAATTAACGTGAAACAATAACGAAAATAAAACAATCCAGCATCAAGCACATAATGTATAATGGTACAAAAAAACAACAACATCTCAAGCTCGCCAGACCGACCGACCGTTGGGCTGCCGGCTGCTACGCTTCATCAGCGCTCGGAGAGGTCCGCTGCAAAGGTTTAAATAATGAAATCTTTTCGCACCATCTCAAATTGCTCATTAACATTTTGTGTTTGCGATATCATTTGTGAAAATCACGCGGACGAAAGTCTGTGCTTCCAGCAAGGCAGAGAATCTGCCGAGCATGAACTGCGTTGATGCAGTTGTTGGTCCTGCCGGTGGCTGGTGGCTGGTGGCTCGGCATGTGCAGCCTGTTCAGCCTGTTGCCGCTGATGGGATTTTCGTTGATGCTGGCTGGTGCGGCGAGCGCTTCATGCTACTGTGTTGCACCACAGCGTTGTTAGCCTCCGCCCGGTGGCTCACGTGGTGGTGTCGTCTGTGCCAATTGACGACGGCCTTATTGACGTTCTGTCTGTTGAGAAGGTTTCCGTAGAGCAGAAGACTGCATGGCTTTCTTTCATGGATATGTTGTGTTTCTTTTTCATTACAATTGAAGAAATAAATACTCGTAAGAAAGACAGACAGACAGACAGACAGACAGAAAGCCACCGAACCAAAAGGTTTCGGTGAGGAGGAAATTGACCTCAGAAAAACACACGAACCTCGGAGTAGGTGTGAAGAAGAATTTTCAGAGCATTCATCCAGTCCAGTCCAGTCCTGTCCGTCCAGTCCGTCCAGCCTTCGGCATTATCCGGTGGTTTGTCATGATTTGCCAGGTTGTAGAAGAGAAGAATCCACCACAAACGATCGGTCGGCCGGTCGTTGATGCAGTTTATATCAACAAAAGTCATGTACGTTTACACTGCTAGAAATTAGTGTGGAATTTTCGAAAACATACGCGAACTTTGAACATTTGCAGTTTGCAATTAAGCTTTGCATTTTTCAAAAGAATGAATGAAATAAATCTCGGCATTTTGCAATTGAGCTTTGCATTTTTCAAAGAAATGAATTCAAATGATTATTTCATTTTGCAAATAAACTTTGCATTTTTCAAATAAATCAATAAAATGAATATTTGCATTTTGTAATTGAACTTTGCACTTTTCAAATGAATGAATGAAATAAACATTTGCCTTCATCAAATAAATAAACTTTGCATTTTTCAAATAAATGAATTCAAATGAAAATTTGCATTTTGCAAATGAACTTTGCATTTTTGAAATGAATGAGCGAAATGAACATTTGCATTTTGCAATTGAACTTTGCATTTTTCAAATGAATGAATGAATAAACCTTTGCAGTTGCAGCAATTGAGCTTTGTATTTTTCAAAAGAATGAATGAAATAAATCTCGGCATTTTGCAATTGAGCTTTGCATTTTTCAAAGAAATGAATTCAAATGAATATTTGCATTTTGCAAATAAACTTTGCTTTTTCAAATAAATCAATAAAATGCATATTTGCATTTTGCAAAAAAACTTTGCATTTTTTCAAATGAATGAATGAAATAAACATTTGCATTATTCAAATAAATAAATGAAATGAACATTTACATTTTGTAATTGAATTTTGCATTTTTCAAATGAATGAATGAAATGAACATTTGCATTTTGCAATTGAACTTTGCATTTTCCGAATGAATGAAAGAAATGAACATTTGTATTTTGCAATTGAACTTTGCATTTTTCTAATGAATGAATGAAATTAACATTTGCATTTTGCAAATGAACTTTGCATTTTTGAGTTCATATTTTTGGGCAGTGTAAAAGTTTTTTGAGACTTCAGCAAATTGTTAATGAAATATTTTTTTAATTTTCAATTGATTTGATAAAGTTTTTGTTCTACTAGTATTATTTTTCATTTTATGTAAACGCATGCAGTGTACACACATACACATGTACGTGCTTGTGTAATCATGTATGTACTCGGTGACAATTCAGACTGATGTCAGCGGCGGCGGTTGTTAGTTACAGCATGCTATACGGTCTTTTCGTCAGCGCCTCAGGAAGAGCAAAAAAAGCAGAAGAATCAGAAGACGCAGAAGGTGAAGAATATAGAAAATGAACACTAAGGCTGGCTGGCCACGTATTTCAGTAGCAAACGATTTATGTTAAATAATCTGGTAAGCAAGTTGCGAGACTACAAAAACAAATACAATAAAAGACAGAGCCACAAACAAAAGAAACAAATTAAAAGAGATGCTGATGATTTTAAAAATGCCACTAAGCAACAAAAGAAATAAATAAATAAACAAATAGACACATTCGCGTTGTGACTCACGAACGGATCGTATTGAAGAATGCACCAAATTCGAGATGTTGCAGAACGAACCTGAACGAACGGTCGCGATGAAGGACCCGGAGACAGACCGACCAGGCTAACCGACAGTGCCATTCAATGGGCAATGCGGCAGTCATCAACAATTGCTTGCTGCTGCTGCTGCTGCTGTTGTGGTTTTTGTCGTCGTTATTGTTGTTGTTGTTGTTGGGGGCTACCGTTCGTTGCTAAGTGAAGTTTGCACAGAATTGCAAAATCAGATTTCTTAATTTAATTGGCTTTATGCAACAGCTAAAAAACAACAACAACAACAACAAAAACCACAGCAATAACAACAACAACAACAATGACAACAACAACAACAACAACAACAACAACAACAACAACAACAACAAAGACGACGACAACGACGAAAACAACAACAACAACAACAACAACAACAACAACAACAACAACAACAACAACAACAAAGACGACGACAACGACGAAAACAACGATGACAACAACAACAACAACAACAACAACAACAACAACAACAACAACAACAACAACCACAACAACAACAACAACAACAATACCAAAACAAACACAACAACAACAACAACAACTTGGTCCTCACGAAAATTGTTGGTTCTTACTCAATTTAACATTTTTAAAACAATTCTTTCTTAAGTTTGCAAGTGACATATACATACACACACACATGCATGCACACATATGTACACACATGCATACACGTATTCGTGCAATGCAAGCTTTAGGGCCGTTGCAGCAGAATATCGCCGCGTATGCTGTATAGACAAGAACTATAGACAAACTGTCTGCCAGAGAGAGTTATTTACCGGTTGTTTGTTATTGTTGTTGCTGTTAGTTTTGTTATCATCGTGTCAACATCGTCGTCGCCGTCATCATCATCATCATTATTACTATGGTCACCATCATTGTCAACGTCACCGTCATCGTTTAAAAACTTATGGTTGAAATTCCTTTTCAGTGTTTTTAAGGTTGTCATTTACGATAGCTATTGTAGCCGTATTTGTGTTGTTGTTTGTTGTTGATGCGGATGATGTTGATGGTTGATGGTGGTGTTTGCTGCTGCTGCTGTTGGTCCTTCCTTCTGTGCTTCCTTCCTTCCTTAACCATATGTCAGGTCAAATTAAAACACACATTCGAGCATCCCACCAGCCTCCGATAACATCTCCTTTACATCACACCGTTGGTCTGTCTGTCTCTGTGTCCTTTACAAGTTGTTGAATACGCTGTTGTTGTTGTTGTTATTCTGCGATTTGGTCTGCTGAATTGAAAATAACTGGCCTGTGCAACTTTTGAACCAACAGTAGTCAACACTAAACGGCCCCAAACGGACACGATCTTTACGAGATTCGATTTCGTTTCGTGTGAAATCCAGGATGAGCCATGCTAAAGTGGCTGAAGCGGTTGAAGTGAAGCGTGGGACATTTATTATTATTTGCATTATTAATTTAATTTAACTATTTATGATTGCACGATCTCAAAATGATTGTGCAACGACGATGTACTTCATTCATTCATTGGGACTGTCAGAGCTCAAGAGGTTAAAAATTTCAACACTCTTACAAAATTTCGTTTATAAATTTGTAAAAAAAAGGGTCCCCGAATCAGCGTCTTTTGCAAAGTTATAGACTATGATTGCAGGATGTTTAACTTCGCTGTGATCAAAGCGCGTTTGTATGTTAAAGAAACAATTAGGTTCCGAAATAATTTTTATTTATCATAACATGAATATTTTAATTTTCATTACAATTGCTGTAAAATTCTAGTGTTCAACTCTTTCCGAGTATCGTATCGTATCGTATCGTATAGTACTTACCGCCAACTTCTTCTTTCAATATAAAAGAAATTTTTTTGCACCTGTTTGCATTAATTTTAAAGTTCCTTTCGTAATTATGCCAGTCGCTAAACACGATTTTGATAACAGAAACACGCACTTTTTTCATACACCATTTAGCAATATATTGTACAATATTACGTATAATTATACAGTGAGTGGAGTGGAAAAGGTGCCTTCACCGGCGAAGGCGAATTGATAAAATTTATCATTGCCGCAAAACGCGAGACGCAATTTCGCAAAAGGCAAACAAAAAAGTCGGAAAATGTGCCCTTTAAAATGATTCATTCATACAGTGTCATCGAGTCCTGAGTCTGAGTCGCGGTTAAGGTTGCGTAGAATACGCGGCCGTGGCAGATGTGCGCGCTGGTGCGCGCGTCAACCACGGAGATGGCCGGCCAGCCAGCAACACGCGCTTTGCCATTTAATGTTCAGCAGCAAGAGTGACGTGCCGCGATGATGTTCGTTTTGACGGATGAATGTCAAATTTTAACCACTAATTGCTGTTCGTTTAATTAAAGTGCAATTTTAGGAGCTATTTAAGACTGACTTTATCAAGATTCTGGCTGCTAACCAGGCGACGACCCCAAAAAAGAGAAGAAGGTACACTTTGCGCAGACGCATCGTTGATATAACTGTACCGAGGAGTATGCACTTTGTTTAATTAAATCAGCTTTCAAACAATCCGACCAACAAAAATAAAAACAGATATAACGTAGTTGATAATACTCGTATAAAAAAAAATAGTAACAAAAAAAAATTATCAGAAATTCTTCATTTGTAGTAACCCTTAATGCACTTTCCTTGTTCTTCGTAAAACGTGCGCAGAAAAGTACGATAAAAAATAAAAGTACGTATAATCAAAAAAGTGGGAAAAGAGTGAAAATGGTCAAATAAAATTTTTATGTTTTAATCCAATACGATACTTTGCTACTTTGCTACTTTTTTAATGCGCTCGCAGTGTATGTATGTGTGTACCCTGCCGAGCTGCCAGGGTTGCCACTTGTAGTGTCCGTGGCAATTACGGAGGATTTATTGGAAATAAAATACAAGCACATACATACATTGTTTTTGTAATTCTGAAAGCTGTCGTACAGGGTTCGATTTTGATACGTGAGTATTGTTTGGGAATTTTTTTTAAATTAAAAATTCTTTAATTAATTATTATGTTTATAGGTTTCATTACTTTGTTATATAGTTATAAATTAAATATATATTTTTTAATTTTTTTAAAAATTTTGTAAAGGTTGAAAGATTCAAAACTTAAAAAGCAATATCTCCTTAACCAGTTTAGAAAGAACTGGTTGTTTCTACTTGTATATTTATAATGGCATTGGCTCATCGAGGGTTGTCTTAACTAAGAAGAAGAAGAAGAAGAAGAAGAAGAAGAAGCAGCAGAAGAAGCAGCAGAAGAAGAAGCAGAAGCAATAAATAATAAGCAGAAGAAGAAGAAGAAATTTATAATGGCTTCAATAATAAATAATTCCAAATTGCTTTTGTATCGAAAATTGTAATGAATAATAAAAAAACCATAATAAAATCCAGGCGACGCGACATTAAAATCGCGAACGCTTAGAATCACGTTGAGAAAGGTTTTTTTAAAAGTTTTGCTTTAACAAAATATGAATTTTTTAACTCGTTTTATTTTACTCCTATTTTTTATTACTTTATTTTTTTCTCTCTCGTTATTATTATTCCTCCTTCTCTGTGGAGGAGAAAACTTTAATTAGGAAAAGCTTAAATTTAAAAAAAAAATATGGAAATTTTTTAATAAAATGCTAATAAAATATAAAAAGATTGCGGCTGCAGGAAAAAGAAAAGGAAAGAGAAGAAGGAATCGAATGTTCGTATGCATACGATTATTGCAAACTAAAAGACCCAGTAATGATTTGAAATTACAACAGCAACAACAACAACAACAACAACAACAACAACAACAACAACAACAACAACAACAACAACAACAACAACAACAACAACAACAACAACAACAACAACAACAATATCAACACCAACAACAACAAAAACAACATCATCATAATCAACACCAATAACAGCAACAACAACAACAACAACAACAACAACAACAACAACAACAACAACAACTACAACAACAACAACAATACCAACACCAACAACAACAACAACAACAACAACAACAACAACGACAACGACGACGTCGACAAAATCCATTGCAACTTAAGAAAATAATTCAAAATGCTTTAGAGTAAAATGAAAAATTTCTTATGGCAAAACGAAGAAGGTGTTGGGAGGGAAAGGGAGGGGGCGGTAAGGGTGAGCTTGTAAGGCACGGAGGTTTTAAGATTCTAAAACCAAAGCTAGTATGTGAAAAATGCAAGGATGTTTATATATAGATTAAGTGCATCATGTTTTCGTATAAGATTTTTCCATTTCTCGTATTTCGAGACTGGGACCTTCGGACGGTGAGGACGGAGGGGGCTCCTACAGTCCTCTTCTTCTTCTTCTTCTTCCTTACTTTGTCGGACGGTATGATTAAAATGGAATTATGCGCGAATTACCCCAATTTTCAAAGGCACATGCATGAACGATGTAAATTGGAAAAATGGAAATTTAAAAGAGAAAAAATATGTAATGAAGAAAAAATGTGCTGAAATGGTAAGGAAACAGCAACAACAACGTACCTACTTACATATATGGAAAACAGAAGCAATTTTCTTGACGCGTTGCTTGACTGCTGCAGCCGGAACAGCCGCTGTCGCTGCTGCTGTCCCATCTTTTTGTCCCATTATCGCGTGCAATTTGACTTAAGCGCAAGCTCAAAGTTCAAATGAAAGAGTGGAGAGCGGGCGGAGAGAGGGGCGTGTAAATATGGTGTAAAGGGGTGGACTATAGCGATGGCGATGGTGATGATGAAGGTGAGGAGAATGTTGACGGCCAGCGTGGTCGGCCAGCGATGGATTGAAGGTGTATGGTTGAACGGCTCAGGTGGCGGCTTTAGTTAATCATCAGCGTGAAATGAAAAGAAATGCTCACATTCTCAATATAATTAAGCCATAAATTCATTTTTATGATGGTTTTCTTTGCTGCTGCTGTTGCTGCTGCAATGGCAGTTGTTACTGTTGTTGTTGTTGTTATTGTTATTATTGCTATTGTTGTAGTTAGTGATGATGATGAAGATGGTGATGACGACGGCAATGACGGTGCTTCATTCTGCACAATTCTCGCGTTTGACTATAACTCCTTAACAATTTTTGCATTTTTGCATTTTTGCATTTTTGCATTTTTCCTTCAATGCTTTTTTTGTTTCTTTGAAGTTATGCATAAATGTGGTGCCAATGTTGTTCATGCCTGCCCACTCCTCCTCCTCCTCGTCCTCCCCCTCCTCCGCCCCTTTGTCACCCTTGTGCCATGTTGTGCATATTTAAGAAGATGGCAAAAACTGGGCCGAGTTCTGTGTGCGCGCTTTTTGCGCCTTTGTTTGCTCGCCCGCCGCCTGTTTAATTCGGGGCGTACCACAAAGCCGGCCTAGCGTAATTTTGCGGGAAACGGAAGTACAGAAATGCGCGCGCATTTAAAATGTGCTCAAGTGTGTCCGCAACATGGCGACTGCGGCGTGGCCATGACGCCATTGTGGAAAGTGAGTGAGCTGCGATGACGATGACGGTGTCAAAGTGGGCCAGCCACGGACCGACTGGTAAATGTCAAAGGCTTTCATTTTATATTATTAACGCGCCATCAACGCGGTGCACTAATTCATGCACCTTCTGTGAAGAAGAAATACAAAGTATTCTCGTTGCAAATTTTTATTTTTTGCAATTTTTAATTTTTGCAATTTTTTTTTTTGCAATTGTTAATTTTTGCAATTTTAAATGCAAATTCAATGTAAGTGCGAGAATCGTATGCTTTGTGGTATCTTGACAGTCTTGGCGGCTGCGGCTGACCGGCTTGCTCCAGCTGCCGCTGCCGCTGCCTCAGCCATACCAGAAGCTGTCCACCTTGCAAAAATATTGTTCTGGGCATTTTGACCGAAGCGCTTCGCCCTCCTCCCCACCGTAAATTGACAACAACTAATTGTGCATCAAAATATTTGCATTTTTAATTGCTGCAATATTTAGTATTCGCGTTTTAATTTGTGCTTTTTGTTAGGTTTTTTGTCGTCTTTGTTCGTCGTCTTTTCGTTTTTGGGTCATCAGGAGCTCAACTCCTTTGTTCGGTGCCAGAGCCGGTGCCGCTAACGATCGATTCGGGGCTCCCTCGCTGTTGAAAAAGGCACAAAATTAATTAGCATAATCGCTTATGAAAGGCATTGAGGATTGCGAGGCTTATGCTTTTCTTCTTTGCTAAATTGCTTTCATTTTCCAAATCATCGCGCGTTTGGTGGGAAGGGTTAGGGCGAGGGCGAGGGTCACAGTCACAACGAGGGTTGCCCTCGTTATTGTAGTTAAGCCTATAATTGGTTTGGATGTTATCAACGTGGTCATTAGCTGCTCAGTCATGGCGAGTCCAATTGTGTATATGTATATCTTTTATTTATTTGCTTCAGTTGAATACGATCCTTAGACTTTTTGAATGATATCGTGGGGCGAATATCCTGAACATTTCTCTATAATGAATGATAATTCTGTAAGATAAAAATAATAATTATGTATATTTACGTACATATGTATATAGATATTATTAATTTAAGAAAGGTATATTTTGCAATGTGTATTTTATCGTTACAATTAGCAAAGAATATTGTTCATATTTGTCAGTTTTATTAAAATGCGCTTCTGTCCGTGCTCGAAAGTTCGAGTAGAATAATTTTGCATACATTCCTTTAATATTCATACGAATATTATTAACAATTTTTACAATGTTCAGAAGCTGCTGCTGTCATACGTAATGACAGTCGACGGATCGACGGATACAGACGTCAATCGTAATGATGTTCGTTGCGCCAATCGTATTATTATAGACAATTAAAGTGTCGATTGTACGAGTTTAATTTTTGCTATAAATTGTTGCTAGCTTCACGTCATGTCATATCATGCCTTCAATTGATTGGCCTTATGATGAATCTGGACAGGAAGATGGTGGCAGCAATAAGAACAACAGCAGCAGCAGCAGCAACAACACTATCAAGAATACGAAGATCAATCAATGCACCATTAACCAATCAATAGCTTCGTAAAATCTGATCTTATCTGATCTGGACTGATCGCAGGTTGGCCACAAAGTTGTTGTTGTTATTGATCAGAAGCACCAGCAAGGCGTCACGCCGTCCATCAGAGAGACGGCTTCACAATAATAAAAACATGTATAAAATCGAACGATCGAAGCTATCACGCCATCGTATCATATCGTGTCTATTTTTTTTCATGCAAGTAATAAAAGGTAAAGGTATCGATCGAACGTTACCCACCAGCAGAGAGAAAGAGAAGAAAGCCATCAATCGGTTTATTGATTGGTCATCATTGGAGGATCATTCTTCAAATAAAATATGACTATAGAATGAACAAAAATATGTCTATAGAATTTAATTATGAGCTGTAAACTTGATGACAATTTTTTTTTCTATGAGCTTAACGTTTAGTTAAGCAATGGGTTAATGGGTTGATTTTACCATAATAAAATTGTAATATAACTAAACTTAATATTAATTTCAGTTATTTTTAAAATTAATTTACCATTTATTAAGACTTATTTTTCTTTCAACAAAAGGCATCATTTTAAATATCGCCTTATTTGTGAATTGTCAGCAATCAGCTGACTTCGTGATTTGACATTTGATATTTAAAAAAACAAGAGGTTTATCAGCCAAAGCACATTGCGGCAGCGGCAGCAACAGCAACAGCAAATTATATAGGGGCTTATGGGTGCTGCCGCTGCCCTGAAAAATAGATTCTATTACGGCAGCAAGCAAAACTCTCTTTTTTCCACTCTCTTTTTCACTCAGTGTTGCCAATTTTCACTGAAAATCCGACAAATTGTATTGAAAAATATACGGAGAGTACGCTCTCTTTCAAGACGAGAGAATGGGATACAGAATACAAAAACAAATAGCCGACTTGCTGTCGCTGCTCTAATGTACTTTGCTGAGCAGCGAGAGAGAGTTGCTGCCGCTGTCGCTGCCGCAATGTGCTTTGGCTGTATAGATATGGATTCAAAACACGCTCTCTCCCAACAATTAAAAATTCACCACAAAAATTATGAGCATGCTTTTTCCATCAGAATTATTTATGAGTGATGAGAGTACACATAAGAGTCTTGCTCTGTCTGGGTACGTAAATAAACCAAAGTGTCACAACGGAGAGCACTGAAAATCCCCGGACAAATAGTCGAACGACCTCTTCTTTCGCTTTGAGTGACAGTTTGGTGTAGTTTGTGACCGAAATAAAGCCGCAAATTCAATGCGAAAATGTGGTTTCATCAAGAGCATGATCATTTGTAAAAGGAGACTTGACAAAGGTGAGGGATTTTGACTCTTTTACTAATCTAAGAGCTTGTGCTTTAAACGAAAAGAGATCAATATCATGCCTCTTCTCAAAAATATTTCGTTTTTCTGTTAATTAAAAATGGCACCTGTTGTTGAAAGATTATTGCATAACTTCTTTCATTACATTGCATTTCATTGTATGTATATCATCGTTCAGCGGCAACTTGTGCTATTTTAGAGAAAAAAAAAACAACAACAACCTCTAAATACTGTGCAGGTTCAGGATTAAGAGTGGTTTTTTTTTGTGCTTGTCAGTGTTTTAAGGATTATAGAAATTTTCAGACCGGAAAGGATGTTCATAGTGTTACGAGTAGAACAATCATAATTTCAAGAACAATGAAAATAAATTGCATCGTAGGTAATTATTTGACTTTTGCTCTCCATCACCATCTGATAATCTTAAATAGCATAATTTCATGTATGGAAGAAAAAGGCGTTTTAATGCGATTATCCTGTTTTGAAAAGAAGTCGGAGTCAAGTAAGTCGAAGAAAACACCTTCCTTTTGTGCTTCAAACCGCCGCCGTATATTCATCCATTGGCGCGGTGGCAAACAATAGCCCTTCATATAGCCTTCCTTTTGTACATGAAAATATGCTTTTGTTTCAGTCTATTCTCTCTGGCGTTGTGGCGCACTTGAAGAATTCTACTCGGCTTAATTTGAAACGAAAGAATGTCGAAAACGCAATCCCATTTCTAAGTTAATTATAGTATATTATTTGTACGAGTGAGTGCCTATTTTTTTTTTCTGAACATTCGACATCGAATTGGTTTGTGGTTTAGCTGCTATGCATTTTCCCAGCATACGCCCCTCCGTTCGTTACGTTCGTCACGATTTTCGTTAACCATTGCAGACGGACAGCAAATCAGTCAAGTGTTTGCTTCGAAGTGTCACGCTCTGGAGTGTCGAGTGGCTTAACACGAATGTACCTACTACGAGCACCATCGACAAATTCAAAATTATGGCTTTCATGTTCGTGTAGGTGGTGTAAAGGTATGTGTGTATGTGTGCCTTTTAATTAGCCACACCTTTTTTCAACTGTTCTATTCCTTTACAATGGATTTATTTGAGATTAACCAAGATTTTTTGTGTAATCTGTGAGGCTCTTTAGAGGGCATGGGAAGGGCCGCCACTCACGACTGATCTCATTTCCATATAAAGACGATTCAGGCGATTACATTTTAATTTATTTAAATTTAATATACAAGTATTACTGCTATTAATTTAGTGAAAAGACACCTTTTATAAAGGCCTGTTATTATTAACTTATATTTATTCAGTTTAAAGATTAAGAGGTTTATGATATTCTTAGAAGAAAATGTGGTCTTCTTCTCAAGCAAATATCTTGAAATATTGGGAAAAGTTGTATAAGTTGCAAAAATAACGGCTCATATTCGAATTCGGCGTTGTCATGGTTGTTGTCTTAGCAGTTGCGGGCACACGCTAAGGTTTGTGAACACGCTAAACGTAATTTCACTGAATGAAATCATTTATCAAATCATCAAAGATTATAAGCATTCTAATTGAACATAGCCATGCGTACATGGCAGGCCGCAGGCAGACAAAAAGATATACGATTACGTAGATAAAGGCATAGTGTAAACGTACATACTCGTACATATTCATAAGTTTTGCACGAGAGAAATACTACGATATTTCTTCGTTGTTTTTTCCTAACGCGTTCTAACGCAATTACGTACATAAATCATATAATTTTCGACGTCTTTCATATAATTTTCGATACAATTGTCTAATTTAAAGCTTAAACGGTGTGTTTACATACGCGTATTTATGTGCATACTTGATAATTTTCCACAATGAAAGATTTTCTGTGCGAAGGTTACGCGCGGGCGGCATTGTTATGCGTAGAGTATGGGAGTACCGCTGCCACCGCCAGCGCTTCGACCACGGCGATTACTGACTATAAAGACTTTATGCACAGTCTATGTTTAATGCATAATTATTTATTAGCTGCGGCTGTGTGTAAACACATGAAATTACCCAACAATTTCCTCAAGAGAATTTTTCACTTGTGAGAAATAATAATTACATAAAGTTTATGAAATGTATTGCAGGATTTTTCAACAGAAATCATTATAGACAGTGTTGGTACATTATGGCAATAATTAAGTGTACATACTTATAATAATAATCATAATTAATTTCATCCGAAATTCAAACGAGAAATTGACTCGTTTTTTGGTTTTTTGTTAACTTCTACTTTTTTTCCTTGTTCTTCTTCTTCTTCTTCTTCTTCTTCCTCTTGTTTCACATTCTTCTTATCCGTGTATAACAACATTATGCGAATTTCGATCCTGTTCCTGTCATAACTTTTAGAAAATAACATTTAAAACTTGAAGCTTCTAGACATGTTCTTGTTGTCCCTTTGCCTCCGATTAAGCCTCTTCTGTTGCCCGGAAGGCTAAAACAACATAAAATAAAGTTGCTCTCAACATCTTACCACCATGAGTTAAGTCAATGCACAAAAAAAACAGAAATAAAACAAAATAAATTCGATTAGGCTGACCATCAGTATATTTAGCTGTTCATTAGAACAGCATAAGCTTAAAAATCAATACGGTTAAGTCCAAAAATCAAAATTGGGAAAATAAATATTTTTTAATAAATTATATATATTATAAAAGCTTAAAAAAAAGAACAGTGTTTTGACTCAGAAAAGAAAAAACAAAGCAACGCGTTAGTTCTTTAAAAACTTAAAATAATGTATTTATTCCATTTATTCTTACGAAAATCAGAAACTAAATTAATAATATTAAAAAAAATGTGCTAGACAAGAGAAAGATTATATATAAACACTTAAATTAAAACTGAAGTTAGTGTATTTTAATAAGACAATTACTATCGACAATGTATGAAATATCACTACAGAAATACTTAACAGGCACAGAAAATCGATTTCGAATTTCCATTTTTGTACACTGGTTTAAATAGTTTCATGGTCTATTGAAGCATAAACGCACTTAATTTGGCATCAATATGATAACTGCTTGTTTTTTTAAAATTATATGTTTAATATTGTTAGAATGAATTTGATAAAATTAACAGCAGTCTCTTTTGTATAAACCGCTTTTTCGCTTATATTAAGCAACATTTTGATGAATGTGAACACACATTCGTTGAAACTAAAGTTTTCTTCATAAAAAAGTCATCAGAAAGGAATGGAAAACATGGAAAAAATCACAATTATCATGTTTGATCCATTTGTGAAGCATTTGGCTCTGTGTAAAGCGTTTAAGCGACATTACTTCATTAATATAATACTATTATAATACATATATTTGCTTTACTAGTCACAAAATTTACATATATAATAATAAGAAAATATTAGCATTAATCAGAAAATATGTTATATTTTTTTTTTAATATGACTTAATATGAGGTCAAGGTCTTGTGTTTAGATTTCTTTATTGTTGTAACTGCTTTTACTTTTAAAATTATGAGTGCTGTCTATTTTAGGATCACATTTTTCAATCATTGCGATCGAAAGTGAAATTATGTCTATGAATTTAAATTCAAATTTATGTCTATAATTTTTGTATGTATGTACCTATTAAGTTTCATTGTTTTTGTTTTTCATTTCAATCTCTCAACCTAATCGAAAAGTTTTTATCTGGTCACCTTAAATGTCGATCGAGATCAGTTTTCGATGGCGCGCGTTGCTTGAATCATAATTTAATAAATATTTTTCAACAATTTATTACAGAATGTATTGATTTCAGCATTTCAGTTTGGAGATTTCTTGTTGTAGTTGTTAGCTATGTTGTTGTTGTTGTTGTTGTAGTTGTATGGAGTCATTGGAAGAGAAATGTTTGATGCCGAGGCTGATGCTGCTGCTGTTCTGTTTTGTTTTGTTGTTCTGCTGCTGATAATATTCTTGTCTTGATGTTGGCTGTTTTTTTGTTGTGCTGTTTTCGTTTTTAAGATTCATTCGGTCACTGTGGGTTGTTGTTGTTGTTGTTGTTGGTGTGGAACAAAGTTATACGGTAGTTGCCGACATAAATAGCAGCAATTTAAGAAAACACCATCAGCGGCAGCATCAGTATCAGCAGCAGTCTACACAGAAATGACAACAACAACAACAACAACAACAACAACAACAAGAACAGCCAATAAACGAGGAATAACAAAACCCAAACCAAAAAACGAGAGCAACAACAAGAAACATCAGACCAACAACCAGAAACATGAGCAGTAAAACATATATCAATTGATCGCGCTGATCGCGGGCAGAAGGGCGCGTTGTGGCGAAATGGTTGGTAGTGAAATTTAGCGGTTAACTTGTTAGCATCAGAACAAAGAAAGAAGAATCGCTTTGGTTGGCCTGACATCGCACCGTGCACCCTGCACCGTGGATCGTGTACCGTTCAGCGAGCAGCCCGTTTCTTACATACACCGCAAGGTACCAGGATGGTGGGGCGGTGCGGTGCGGCGCCGCACAAGGTAGAAATTAATTACAGATCGCATAACCGGCGCAGCGGGGAGTCGGTATAGCTCAAAAGTGGCCACCGAAGGGAGCCGACAGCGCTGCAGGCGCGCAGTGGACGCTTTGAGGCGCGCTGGATGCTGATTTAGCAGATTTATAATAATTTATATGCATCTACCGCGACTGACTGAGCGACCGATCGCCGCGTGTATCGATGGCGAGCGATGAAAAGAAGGTGTGCTCACCAAGGACTTGAGAGACACAGAGAGAGTGAGAGAGAGCGAGTGGGTGCAGCTGGAACTTATCGCTGCGTTTTTGAATTTTTTATGTTGACACGTTGATGATGATTTCGGCGATAAAAGTTTATTTGCATAAAAGCCAAATTAGCGTAAAAACTGCAACAAATTACGTCAATTTTTTTAACCAAAAACAAATAAAAAATAATTTCAAAGAAATTGTCTTTTGTCCGTTTGTGGCGGCAACAAGACATATATAGATTTATTAATTTTTTTTTTTTAATTTTTCCATTTTTTATTTCTGAAATTAATTTAAAAAAAATTTTTTTTGTTCATTTTTTATTTCTGAAATAAAATTTTTTTTTTTAATATTTTTTTTTTCGTTTTTTATTTATCAAATAACTTTTTTTTTTTTTTATTTTTTTTTTGTCAAATAAATTTTTTATTTGAAATTTTTTTTCATTTTTTATTTCTAAATTATTTCATGTTTTTTTATTATTTGTTTGTATTTTTTCACAATTTTTTTCTAATTTTCTGTTTTTCGTTGCAAATAAAACAACAGCGAGCTTTGTTTTGCCTGACAACGAGATGATGGTGATGATGATGATGATGGTGATGATTGATCGGTGCTAGTATTATCGGTTTAATTGTTGTTGTTGTTTCACACTCAAGCAACGTGTTCGAGAGAGATCCTTTGATATTTGTAGAAGCGCTCACTAATTAATTAACAACGACAACGACAACAACAACAACAACAACAACATCATCATCAACAATCAACAAACTGTTATTGTTTTCAGAAACGAAAACAATTAAAGAAAAGCAAACAAAAACAATATTAGCATTTTTCGGTAACTCTAACGACGGTAAGAATAAACGGGCCGAGCGACGTTTAACGCGTCGAACCGTACTGAAGACGGACGACCTCAGACGCTAGACGTTAGCTCAATTGACCAAAGCTGCGGTGCGCTGCGGCGTTGGCGGCTGCTTTGCTCGATTTTGCTGTCAATCAAAATGATTTATATTTCTTCCCACAGTATATCATTCTCGTTGCTGTTGTTGTTGTTGTTGTTGTTGTTGTGGTTGCTCTTGCAATTTTGCCTTCTGTCAGTTGTTGCCGCGTTTCTTTTTAGTGTCAGTAGAGGCCGCTTTAACAGTCGGCGCTTTATAAACGCTGGCGTCAAAATTAAACTTGAATTGATCTTATTTTCTTAGCGTTGTTCTTGTGGTTATCATTGTTGTTGTTGTTTCTGCCCTCATATGCGGGCGGTTCAATAGTAGTTGCCTGTGTGTATGTATGTGCGTGTGTGTGTGTGTAGATGTTTAATTGTCGGCACTTAAAAAGTTTCATTTATTATTAACAAGATCTGCGAAAGATGTAGGTTGTTGTTGTTGTTGTTGTGTTTGTTGCCTCAATTAATTCTTAATCGCTTGAATTCCAAAAACCGAAAAATGCTGCAATTTTTACAAGAATATTTTTGGAATATTTCTTTTGGAAAAAAAGGTGAAAAACCTTTTTTTTAAAGTATTTTAATTTTTATGAATAATTAAAGTATATTTTATTTTATTTAGCCGCACAGTTTAATAACGTCATGTGGTTCGAGCAGGAAGGCGCCACACAACACCGCCCGTTTTTCGCTTTATTGCGAGAGAAATTTGAGTGCGATCTGACGGACGGCTTGGGATTTCTTCTTGTGGCGCTACGCGAAAGACCGTATTTATGCGAGCAATTCCTCAACTTTGGAGCATTTAAAGAAGAAGACATTCGGTCAAGTTATAGATGCGAATTATTGCCCGACTTGAGTCAAAAAGTCAACGAAAAGTCATTACCTCAAAAGGATTGAGGCCTGCAAAATGTGCCTTGGAGGACATATGAACAATGTTGGTTATCACACATAATGGCAAAGTCCAAGCATTATATTGAAAAAAAAATTCAATCGATATCTGTATATATAGTGTATTTTTTTTTTACTACACTTTCCGAAAGAGAAAATGGATAGCTCTTTATTATTTGAATTAATTAGTTTTTCTTAACAACTTGAAAAAAAAAAAAATATTTTATTTCACAAAATTAATATAAAACTATCAATTTAGGTAATGATGGCCTTGTAATTATAATTAAATTTCATTCCTTGATTTTCCTCTAAAAAAGTCTCATAAGTCACCGCTGGAATGATTTCTCCATTCCTGCGAGCGTAGAGTCGAGGACCACCCCGCTCAGGTTGCGTGAGGGGGGCATAGCATAGTGTTGCGCTACTTTGCACTTTCTCTACTTGCATTTATTTATATAATTTGCAATTTTCGGGAGCTTGCGTGCAACGAGAAGGCGATTGAGATTGGGATTGAGATTTTTGTGGCGGCATGAAATAAAAACTACAATCAGGAGCAAAATATTAAGGTCCCAAAATATTAATTCCCATTGCTTGTGGTTTTTTGGGAATTGAAGAAAAAGAAGAAGAAGAAGAAGAAGATATGTATGTTGATATTATTTGACGATATTTTGCATCAATTGTTTTGCAAACTTTTGCAAAATGTTAAAAAAAAGTTAAAAAGTTACTGAAAATAATAAAAAACATACACGATTTTGGGTAAAATTTGAGTTCAAGTTGGCCCAATGCCAACAACAGTAATGTAAGCTATCACAGCAACAAAAATTTGAGCTAAAAGAGAAGCAACAACGTTGCAAAATTGCAAAATTGCAAAATTGCCAAAATTGCCAAAAAAATAATACAAACGACAACAACTGAAAAGGAAACCAGAAGACGAATAAAAAAAAAGAAGAAGAAGAAGAAGAAGAACATATACTGCCAATAATAATAATAACAACAACAACAAACAAATTCAATGGACGTCTGCCAACCAATAAATACCGAATAATAATTCTCCGGCCGCCGCGTCGCCATGTTAGCAGACGCAAAAGAATCGATAATAATTGCTTTGATTGATGGCTTTGGTAGCAGCAGCAGCAGCAGCAGCAGCCACCACAAAAAATTGGCCTTCACAACGATTGGTTCTCTCTAATTATATAAGGATGGATATACGGATGGATGTACGATATAATGGATGTATTGAATGGAAAAATCTTATCAGAATAAATTGGAACAAAATCAGAAGGAAAAAATCTACAAAAAAAATTAAAAAAGAAAGAATGTTACGTGCCGATAAAAATGGCTACCGCAAAAAAAAAAAAATGTGGTAGAGATATCAGACTATCTTTTATACAAATAGATTTTATACAACAATAATGTACAAGTACTTTTTCAGAGATATTTCTTTAAAAAAATACTAACATTTTTCGTCCAAATCCAGCAAAAGAAGTACAAATTTCGTTATAAATTAAATTATAAATTTTCAATTTATAAAATTAAATTAATTAAATTTGTCATAACTTGAAAAACATAAACTTAACACAATTTATTTTTGTATAAATTTAATTATTTGTACTAAACTTTGTTATAAATGAGACAAAAAATTAGAAAAGTATTATGAAAAAACTTTTGTAATTATAAATCATTCGATTTTCGAAAGAATTGTGAGATTTCTGTAAAATATATTTTGGTTTTAAATCAATTTTTCGATTTATCGATTTTTGGTTCACTTCAATCAATTCAAAATCAAGTTTTCGATTTTCTCTCAAAACCAAAATCGATTTTACAAAAATTTCACAATTCATTCGAAAATCGAAATTGAAAAATTTTAAATTTCGAAAATTTGTATATCCCAGTTTTCCAAAAGTTTTTCCACAGTGTTTTTGTATGGACATAAATAATTGTTTTTCGTTTTAAATCGTTTTTCAGTAGATTTTTTCAAATTTCAGATATAGTCTGTCAAGTAATAATCACCATCAATCGACAGGACGTAGCAAATTGTTGGAACGGTCTGGACCGAAATGGATGAAAGGAAGAATATTTTTGCTGCAGAATGAAGGCATGCCACTCCATGCCGTCTACTACGTGGTACGTACGAGTACGTCATTACGTCTTTCCTTCTGCAACGCTAGAAGCGGTCCGAGCAAGGTCGAAATTATTGCCAATGATTGACAGCTTAAATGAGTATTTAATGCGCGTTCGAAATACGAACAAAACAAAAATTGAAACTGAAACTGAAACGGTTAGGCGGTGAAGATTGCGGCAAGGTTGCGGAAGCGTCGACGCACGACGCACGATGCACACTGCCCAGAAAATCATCGCGAAATCAATGAGGTTTCCTCAGAATTCTGCAAGCGTTTTGAAATTATCTCGAAAAAAATAATAACTTGAAAGTTTGAAAAGTTTTTAGATTGGTATAAAAAAAAATCACGTTTTTTTTAATTTTTAAAAGACGTTTTTTAATTTTTATATATTTTTCTTGCTTTGATTTGATCGTTGTTTCAGCGTTAATGCCATTATTGATATTATATTGAAACAATATTATTGATAATATTGATTATTATGACAAGGATTTAAAGGAGAGACCGCGATTTCTTGCGATGCTCTGAGACGGTTTCCGTTAAGGCCGAAAATAATAACAATCATAAAAACCCAAAAAAAAGCATCGCCCGTAAATTCTCTTTTTTTTTTGCATTAACCCTAAAATTTGTTAAAATTCTGATTTTCCTGACTTTTTTCTTGTGTTGTTGTTGCTTTTTCGGGCTTTTAATTTTTGTGTGGATTGTGTTGCATTCGAGACAATAAACTCGAAGCCGTGGAAAATGCATTTCTGCACGCAACTCGAAGAATCTCTTCATCGTGATATCGACGTTGGCGCTCGTTCGGCCACTCGCAAGACGCCCAGCGGCGCCAACTGCGTCGTGAGCCGCAGAGGGAGAGGCCCCAGCAGCACGGCGAGTAAAGAGTGACGAGTAGGAAAAGAAACTCCACTGACGTCGAAAGCGGTGAGCGGAGAGCGGAGAGCGTGTTCCTTCCACACGCTCTGCCTGTCGGTGGAAGCCGTCGACGTCGACGTCGACGAGCGCGTCGCAAGCGCAAGCGTCGGAGTGTGAGTATTTTATGTGCGTGTCATCGACTGGCTTTAAAGTGACAGTTGCGATTTAATGGCGAATGGATTAAGTTACAAATTAATATTGAAAACAAGAAAATGTTAACTGCGGTCTTAGCAATTAGCACCTTGCGTTCGCTGGGCGCGCACCGCGACCCTTTTGTAAGTTTCCAAGTGAGTAGGTATGTCTCCATTTCTGTAACGTCTTTCAACTGTCAGCCTGAGTTGTCAGCTTTTATTTTGAGGTGTTGAGGTTATTTCTGGCGGCAAAATGAAGGCAAAACGAACGAAACGCTTCGTATGGATTTTACTAATTTAATTGTGAAAGGTATTTTAGAGATATTTAAAAGTGAGAAGAATGGGTTTGCTTAAAATTTAATTTAACTTCTTAAAATCTTAAAATTTTAAATTCTTAAAATTCATAAAAAGCAATTCAATTGGCTCAAGATAAATAACGTTGGTATTTATTTATCTTCAGTTAACCGAAAATATTATTTATTAACTTCATGAATACTGAAAATTTCAACAACAACAACAAAAACGAACTAAGTATTGCATTGCATTTGCAGTGTTGCTGTTTCGGTGCACAAAAAAATATATGCAGTGTTGCCAGATTACCTGAATTTATTTATTTAATTGCAACAAGCTCTACGTACATAGAAAAGAAAAACAAAAAAAACAAAAAAACAAAAAAACAACATTGCTCTAACGTCAAAAGCGTCTAACGAAAATCGACACCGCAAAAGTGGGCGAAGAAGACGAAAAAGAGGAAGAAAAAAATGAAACCAAACCAAAAAAAAAAAAAAACATGCACCGAAATCGCATTAAAATTAAAATTTTAAACGAGACACGCGAACTTAGAATTAATTTACGACGAAAAAATGCAAATGTCCAGAGAAATTGTTATTCTCTCGAATGGGCGAAATTTAACAAAAAATTAAATAATAATAAAAACAACAGCTAAGAGAATTGCGCGATTTCATTTATTGTTATGATAAAATGCGGCCATTAACGAAAAGAAATCTGCTCTGCGCCGCCAAGGATTTTAAGTTTGCGTTAACAAGCGATAAAAATGGCGGCGGCACAATGAAAATGATGATGGCAGCCACAGGCGCCTGCAACGGCGTCGATGTCGTCGTCGGCGACGGCAAGTCGTAGCGCCCAAGAGAGAGAGAAAGAGAGAGAGAGGGGGGAGGAAGAGAGTGAGAAAAAAGAGCTCGAATTTTAAAATTCATATGGCAATTAAATTATGGTAAAACTGATTTATTTTATTTGGCTTCTGCTATTTTATTCTTCTTCTTCGTTTTCATGTTTTTTCCGTAAAGAGAAGAATTTTTAAAAAGAAATTAAGGTCTAATGATTATCCGGATAATCTTGGTTTTTTGTGAAAATAACGGACTTATTTTAAACGCAAACTTTTTAATTTAGAATTAATTAAAATTTAGAATTTATAAAATCCATTAACATTAGATTATTCTTTAGTCCTTTTAAAATATTCAGTTTGACTATTAAATGGTATTAAAAGACACAATATTTCATTATTTACTGCACCATTAAGGTTCATTATGAAATAATGAATAATGACTCTTACGTTCTTTTTATTTATAGGGAATAAATTTTAATTTTCTCAACAAACCCATCATTATCTGAATGGTATACCCGTGGGCGGACCACGCCCATATATGAGAGTATTCTGTAGTCTAAGAAGGTGGACTGGGAAATAAAATTTTAGCTTAAAATTCGCTCTACAAGCTGAGAAATTGAGCTATAAGCACGTATTATTGCATATTTGCTATAAAAAGTAGGTGAGGCACTAGACCGTTTTTCCCCATTTGCAATACCAAACAGCGTAGGATAACAAAGAATATTCGTATCAAACTTCATGACGATACCTCTTTTCGTTCTCCTGTAATCGTGACTGTAATCCACAGACGGACGGACACGGCTAAATCGACTCAGAAGGTGATTCCTGAGCCAGAATATCCAGAATAATGAAAAGCACATTTTGAAAACAGAAAATTGCAAAAAATTCTAAAATTGAACTGAGAAGTTCTGAAATATAATTGAAAAACTCTGAAACTGAATTGAAAAATTCTGGAATTGAACTGAAAAATTCTGAAATTGAATTAAAAAATTCTGCAATACAATTGAAAAGTTCTGGAATTGAATTGAAAAATTCTGAAATTGAATTGAAAAATACTGAAAATGAACTGAGAAATTCTGAAATTGAATTGGAAAACTCTGAAATTGAATTGAAAAATTCTGAAATTGAATTGAAAAATTCTGAAATTGAATTAAGAAATTCTGCAATACAATTGAAAAATTCTAAAATTGAATTGGAAAATTCTGCAATACAATTGAAAAGTTCTGAAATTGAATTGAAAAGTTCTGAAATTGAATTGAAAAATTCTGAAATTGAATTGAAAAATACTGAAATTGAAGTGAGAAGTTCTGAAATTGAATTGGAAAACTCTGAAATTGAATTGAAAAAATCTGAAATTGAATTAAGAAATTCTGAAATTGAATTGGAAAACTCTGAAATTGAATTGAAAAATTCTGAAATTGAATTGAAAAATACTGAAATTGAAGTGAGAAGTTCTGAAATTGAATTGGAAAACTCTGAAATTGAATTGAAAAAATCTGAAATTGAATTAAGAAATTCTGAATTAAGAATTGGAAAATTGAAATTCAGTTATCGATATTCGGTGCTGAAACGATTGTAAACATAAAATTCTCGATAATAATATTTAATAATACCCAAAATTTGATTATTCCGTGAGTATGTTTTTTGATTGACATTTCCGTTTAACCTTGAGGCTTGCAGTTTGCAATCACTTCGGGGTTGGACACTTTGTGGTTGTGATAGTAGTAGTAATGGTGTCGTAGTATGTATTTATTGTTGTTTTTCCTTGTGCTGTAGTTGCCGCTGCTGCTGCTGCTGGTGCTGCTGCTGTGCTCTCGATCAACGGCGCAATTAACATTGATGGACAGGCGAATGGTCCGTTCGCAGCGACTTTGGGAAAAAAAAAATCGATCGAACCGGCTCGTCCAACTAACGTCGACCGACCAACCGACCGATGGATCGTGGATCGTTCGAAAAAGTACCGGATGCCGAAGTCACTCGACAAAGGGGACGACTTTAGCGGAAAACCACAATCAAGTGAGTGATGAGCTATTATGTATTGTTGTGCTGGTTGTTGTTGTTGTACAAGTTGTTACTGTAATTATTAATTATAATTAGTTTTATCTTTCGCCGCATAATCGCCGCATAATCGCCGCATGAACGTGAAAGTATGCGAAGAGTGTACTACGTACGATCAGTGTCAGTGTCAGCTAATGTTGTTGTTGTAGTTGGTGTTTCTTTTTAGTTTTTGAAAATAATTCTTGAAATGTTGGCATTCAGTTAAATTTGAATTTTTCTTAATTTGAAAGAAATATTATTTAAAGTAAAATTATGACATGTCTTAGATATTGTTTTCTGGAGAAAAATATGGCGCAAGCTGGTAGATTATAGTCATAGGAAGAATGGAAAAAAAAACCCTGGCATAATAAATAATGGCATAAAAATAATGAACGAATACAGCATTAAATATAACTATTGGTATCTACCTTTGTAGGTACATACTAGCAGAAGCTTAAGCCCTAAAGGTCAAGATCAAAACAATCCAACCTTGACAGTTGGCAATTGTTAAATAAGTATGTGTGTATGTACTATTATTTAACAAAATTGAACGCTTGATCAGCGATCAAAACGTGTGCGGAATTATTTCAAATACGCTGCAAAAATATTCCTAAAAAGCTCGACTCGTTGAAGCCATTTAGAGAAAATATGCCTCGCTCTGAACAAATTGCTATTTAGTTGGTTGTTTTGTGAAAGATGGTGAAGGGGAAGGGGAAGGGGTAGGGGTAGGCGGGTGCGGTAGTGACGGGTGACAGTCGAGGCAGATCATGTAATTTTCTTGTTGAGAGATTTTCTATGTGAAGGTTGTTTCGCAAAATTATACATACGCGTTCGTACTTTACTGAATGCAATTTTCTCTATTTTTATTGCAATGTTTTTTTTTGTTGTTACACAGTTTTGCCAACAGCAGCAGCAGCAGCAGCAGCAGCAGATTGTCCTCACATGTAGACAGAACTACAGACATATAAACTCCATTATCAATGCTTTTCTTTGACTGTACACTGCGTGCACTAATGTTTTTAATGGTTTTTCAATTGTATATGAATAAGGATGGAAGATACACACAGAGAAAAATAGTAGGTACCACCTAAAAATATTAAAATCTCTTTATTGAGCCATTTTACCATGAAATCTTATTAAATAATTCGGCTTTTTCATAGAGAAATCTTATTAATTTTATAAAGAAAATCTTATTGTTTCGAAACAAAAAGTTAATCTAATTAATTCCTGATTTTAATAAGAAATTCATATTTTTTTCACAGAAATTCATGAAATCAACAAGTCTGTATGAAAGTTTGCAGAATTCTTATTATCTACGTCTTTTAATAAAAAACAGTTCTTATATATAATATCGTCGGTCTGGCCGGAACTTTGATAGTAATATTTTTGCTGTCAGGTTTACTTCAGATCTATAATTCATATTAATTTTTTTTGGCTTTGTTTATAATGGACGATCTTTGCTTCTCAGTTGTGAGTACTTTCCGTCTTTATATTTATAATATACTTTGCAAATAAAGAACAAATTATAGCATATAAATTTTCAGGCTTTACCCACGAAAGAGTATAAGAGTTTTGTAAGTATATATTATGATTAATATTCTTGAAATCTTGGTTAAATAAAATGGAATAAAAACCATGAATAATTCTTTTTATTTTAATGTGACTGGAAAACAAAAAGATTTTCTTATTGAATTTGTATTTTAATATGACTGTCATTTAAACTTCAATCAGATTTTCTCTATGGTTTTAATAAGGTTTCCTTTTGTTTTCCTTTTGAAAAAAAATTATTTTTTTTCTTCTATTTTATGGTGTTTTTTTGGCTCTGTGTACGACAGTTTGTTGTTAAACGTAAGCGAAAAACGGTTAGAAGTAACCTTGAAAAGGGCGGGTAAAGTGTGGGGTGGGGCGGAGGGTTAGACTGGTGTATAATCGGATATGTATGTGCTTTTTTTGGTTTATGTGATTCCTAGTAGAGCATTTGAAATTTGATAATGATTATCAATAAATGAAATTTATTAAACTATGAAATTCTAAAAAAATATGTAGAAATAATAAGAATTTAATTTTTCTTTTTAATCCTGAAATCTTTTCAATGATTTAAATAGAATTTTGAAACACAAATTTTAAAATAAGAATATTAAACATTTAAATAAAAATTTAATGATTTTCTTGTAATTCATGAAATGAACATTAAACAATGATGATTTAATCAATTACAAATTTTTTTAAAAATATTTTTAATTTTTTTAGTTTTTTTTTATATTAATTAATTTATTAGATAAATATAAAATTTTAAAAATGCTTACTAAATCTTACTAATTTATTAATTTTTTGGAAATAAAAAAAAAACAATTGCAACAATGTTTGCAACCTACGAGTATTTGTTTAAATTGGCTATAATTAATTGTGCAAAAACAAGCAGCAACAATTGCAAAATGTCAAAAGCAAAAACAAAAGCTAAACCAAACAACAAACAAGTTTTAATCTTGTAATTATTAATAATTTTGTTATTGTTAAAATTTTTTCCCTTTTTTTTTTAAATTCGTCTGTGATCATTATCATCAGGGCTTTGCTTTGCTGTTGTTATTTTTAGGGTGGCGTGAATTGTTATTATTCTTGTTATCATTGCTCGTTGTTGTTGTTTTTGTTGTTGTTGTAGCAGTTGTTGTTGCTACTTGTAGTTGCTATCAACTATTTGCATTGTTGTCGCAGGCGTTGCTAGTTGTTAGTCGGTATATTTTTGCTGCTGATTTTACTACTATCTTAATTTTGTTATTGTTGTTGTTGTCATTGTTATTATAGTGTTTCTCTTATACTTCTATTGCTATAATAACTTGTTATTTTATGTAATTGCTGTCAATTATTAACAAATTGTTAGCAATTTTTTTTTACATTTCAAATTGTTGCTGCAATTTGCATACATTGTTGTGTTTTAGGTTTCTGTTTCTGTTGTGTTTAAAAAAATAGTCGAAACCAAAAAAACACAACAACTACAAAACAGAGCAAGAAATACTTAAAAAGAAATTCTAAAAAGTTTTTTCTGGGTGGACACGTTTTTTATTTTTTTCTATACGAACACTTTAATGTGCGCGCTTTGTTGTTGTAAAAAAAAGAACTTAAAATAAAATCGAATGGAAAAAAAAGGGAAGAGCTCTTAGCTCCGCCCTCGAGCACGCAAAACATTTGCAACCACCGTCACGATGAATACCAGCAGCACCATCATCTTCAGTCGTCTACACATCAATAAAAATAACAACAACACCAACGAGCAGGCTATGATTTACAAAAAGGAGGTGTTGTGAAACGTTCAACACGAAAATCACACAACAACAACAACAACAACAACAGCAGCACATCGAATGCAACCAAAACGCATGCGAGCCGCAGCAGACAGCAGCAAACCAATATGGCGTTGTTTCACTTTTCATTGCGTTCCTCTCTGGCTTTCGTTTACTCAATAAAATGCTAACGCTCGCTCTTGCTCACTTGCTCACTTGCTCACTTTCTCTCTTCCAAACTTCCATCCTACTTCTAGCAATTCCAAGCCAACCACCATTCCCAGAGAGTGAGAGAGGTCATATTTCTGGAGCATTTAAATTTCTTACATGAGGCGCTTGTCATTATTGTTGTATTAAATTAGAGCCGCTGGAAGCGCTGGAAATAATAAAAAATTTCAAGTCATAATAGCCAAGAAAGTCTCGTGTAACCGTCGCCGTTGGCAGTTTTTTCGTTTTTTCTTAAACTGCAAAAAATTGTGAAAAGTTAAAGTGTACTTAGTTGAAAGAAGGTTGGAAGAACGTTGGTCGCAAGCGCCTTCGAAGTAATCCTAACGTCTGCCTTTATGTATAGTAGCTCGAAAAAGATATCGCTCTCGCTCTCTGTGTAATGATTTGACAGTTTTCATAAATTTAACTTTTCTGCAAAATTATTATTGTTGCGCTTTTAACACACTTTTGAAGCATTCAACAGCGATTGTCTGCGAAGAAAAGAAGGGTTAACAACAAATCCTGCCTTCATCTTCTCTTTCGGGGCATGTAAGCGCTCATTCCAGCACGCCATTTTGTATTTCTCAAAGATTTTTAATACAAGTATGATAAATTTAAAATTGCGAACGCTGCCGCGGCCGCTACGTTGTTGCTGCTGCTTTTGCTTTGGCAAATGTCAGTCATGATGAATCAAAGGATAAGAGAAATTCACAATAGAAATTTCAATCGAAGTTTGCTTGAAAATCGCCCACAAAATCGGCCGACTCGACTAATTTAAAAAAAATATATGTTAAAAGCCTTTTAAATATTTATAATTATTGCAGTTTGAGAAGAAGCAGCAAAAGCTCTCAAGCTCTGTATGTACTAATTTTTTTCCTAATTTTTCCTAACTTAATTAGATTTTTAAAAAATTTTTAATTTTTAATTTTTTTTATTTCATTTTTTTTTAACTAATTATCAATTAGTTTATAAATGTTTGCAATCCAAATTGCAACGCACTGCACTAACAACAACAGCCACAAAAACAACAACAAATCAGAGCAGCGCCATCATCATTAAGCAGCTTTCTGGCAGGCATCAAAATTCTGTTTTGTTTTGTTGCTGCTGATGGCTCTTGGTGTTGCTGTTGTTGCTTCTTAATGATCGTCTCAGGAGGTTGTTATTATTTTTTGTTGTAGGTACTCGTAGTAATTGCGGCAATGAATTTTTGATGGTTGCTCTAAAACGAAATGAGGCGGCAAACGTTGCCACAAACACATAATCGACGACGCGACGCGACGTGACGCGACGTCGCGAGAGATCAACATTGTCATGACGGTTTGTTTGTTTGTTTGGTGCTTGCGAAAATGGTGGCTGCTTTTGGCTTTAAAAAGTGTTGGCAACGCGATCAGATTTCTTTCTTTCTGTTTCTTCACCTTTTTTTGTGGCTGTTTTTGTTATTGTTATTGTTATTGTTTTTGTTGCTGTGAAGGAGTAAAGTCGGTCTGCGTTCTTTTAATAAAAGCTTCTTGTGTTGTGCACACGCCGAGAAATCTCTCGTTATCGTGTCTCTCGATATCGTCTCGAATGCCGAGACGAAACGTCCAAGAACGAAGACGTCCTCTCAATTTCCAATAAAGCCAAGATCATTGTTTTTTTGCCCCAAAAAATATTTTTTGCTTCTTTCTATCAATTTTTGCAAACTTCGTTCGATTTTTGCTCTTTTCCTACGGTTTTACTCTTAAGCGTATGCTACTTCTTCTTGTTCTTAATTTTCTTCTACTCTCTTCTGGTTCTTCTTTTCTTTTCGTCTGCCTCGGGGATGCATTATTTTGTGTAGGTCTTCTTTTTTTGGCATGGTTTTTTTTTTTTTAAATCGTAAAAAAAGTTATTCTTTTCTGGCGTTAATCGTTGAGTGCAGTTGATGCCACCTGGTTTTTTTATTGTGTGTGCTTCTGCTGGTAACACTCTTGCATGACATGACGAGTTTTTGACGTATCATTCTCTTGCTCTCCCTGTCTCTCTCTCTTTAACGCTGCCGCTCATTAACAATGAAAACATGTTGCGACATCAAAATTGTTTTTAAAAAAATTTAACACATGATTTAGTGATTTAGTAGGTACACTTTTACGACTGATCGAGGTGATTGCGGGGTACTTCCGAGTGACGCCTCGTCTCGAAGCGGGCGATAATAAAAGCGGCGTGCGCAATTGACGACGGGCGACGGGCGACGGACGGCGGACGACGATAAAGCGCTCAATTACGTGCGAAGCGACAGACGCTTTCGTTATCACGAGATTTCTGGTGATAAAAAAAAAGAAAAATGTTACTGCTGCTTATTTAAGGTTATGATTGGTGTTGTTGTTGCTGTTGTTGTTGTTCTCGTTAGTGCCATTATTATTATTATTTGTATTGAGCAGACTTTGTCGGTTGTTTCGCCAGACGTTTTTGAAACAGCAAAAAAGCGCGAAAAAGAAAGCAAGAAGAAAGCGATAAAAATTGTTTCCTCGCGTAACCGACACGGAACAACTTGCAACCGTCGTCGCTTCAACGCGTCGTCGCGTTCGTTGCGTCGAATGAAATTTAACTTAGCAGCGATTTCTTTCTTGCTCGCTTTTTTTTCTTTTTTGACTGAGAAAAACACTTCTTTTTTTTTTCATTTGGATTTTCTTTTCTGGAATGTTTTTGTATTTAAGTGCGCAACCATTAAAGTCAAGGTGTTGTTGTTGTTGTTGCCATTTCTAATTTCAATTTTAATGAAATGGAAAAAGAAAAAAGAAAAATCTCGCGCTGCACACAATCGCGCCTCAAGAAAATGCAATGGCAACAACAAAAACTGCTTGATGCTAACAAAGATGTTGCGAGGAGTGGCAGCAGCAGCAGCAGCAGCAGCAGCAGCAGCAGCAGTGAGAGCAACAAACAACATTGTCTGCAAATAAAGCCAGCAACAAAAACAGAAACAAAAACAGAAACGACCAAGAAATTGCATCATGAATAACTCAATGGAAATAAAGTCATAATTCAAAAATGATTTATGAAATGAGCGCAACAATGAGCGAAACAGCAAGAGTGCACAACAACAACAGCAACAACAGCGACTGCACTACACACTTACACACACACACAAATACATATATTGTACATGCATACATATATAAAATATGTATGTATATCCAAAATTATTATTTCTTGCATTTAAAAAAAAAAAAATGCATGACTATAATTTCTTCTTGGTTTTCATTGTTGTTTCGCGTTGCTGCTGTTATTGTTGCTGCTATTGTTGTTGTTGTTGTTGTTGTTGTTGTTGTTGTTGTTTTATTGCTTTTATTTCAAGCTGCTGCTTAAGTAGGTGTTCATGTTCTCGCTACCGCGCGACTGCCGCGCGCGTCCGTCGTTCAACGGTCATCGCGCCACGAAATCGGCTGCAATCAGCAACGGCGTTGCATTAGCATATTGATGCACGCACAACAACAACAACAACAACAACAACAACAACAACAACAACAACAACAACAGCAAATAACAACAACAACAACAACAGCAAACAACACAAAACAACCATAAGCTCCTTTAAAACAACAAAGAAAGCAAAGTGAAAAGAGAAGGAGGAGGAGGAGGAGGAGGAGAAAAGGGGGGGGGGGGGGGAAAGGATTCGAAGGACTAAGAAATAAGAATCGAACGAAGAGGACTAATAGAGACAAAGAAGAAGAAAATGGTAATAACGAAGAAATGACGAAGCTCTTTCAGTGAGAAAAAGAACAGAAACGCGATTGAAAAAAAAAAAAAATTATCAGCGCGATCATTTCGGTGCAAGCGTTATGTCAGTTGTTAGGCAACAAAAACAACAACAACAACAACAACAACAAAAAACAACAACAACAACAACAACAACAACAACAACAACAACAATAACAACAACAACAAAACTACAAAAACAACAACAACAACAACAAACAACAACAACAACAAACAACAACAACAAACAACAACAACAATAATAATAATAACAACAACAAAACTAAAAAAAACAACAACAACAACAACAACATCATAAACAACAAACAACAACAAAACTACAAAAACAACAACAACAACAAGAACGCAAGGATTGAAACAAAAAATAAAACATTAATTTTTACCGAAATTTTTTTTCATTATTTTTTAGTTTGTATTAAATTAACTACTAGTACTTGTTGTTGTTGTTGTTGTTGTTGTTGTTGTTGTTGTTGTTGTTGTTGTTGTTGTTGTTGTTGTTGTTGTTGTTGTTGTTGTTGCTGCTGCTGTATTTATAGCCAACTTTAAAGATAATCGCACAATTAAATTGCTAATTAATTATAATCATTAACTCAATTCCACAAAACAAAGCGCTATCAATGTCAGTTCGCCCTCGCTCACTCTGTCGCTCTCTCTCTCTCTTTCTCTCTCTCTCTCATTCATTACAGTGTAGCTGTTTGTGTGATATTGTGGTCGCTGTTGTTGTTGTTATTGTTGTCGTGATTTAGTTTGTTTTGACTGTTATTTCAACAGCTTTTGCGACCGATGAACAGAACAAAAAAAAAACCAGAAAAGAAAGAATTGCACCCACGAGTCCGTCACGGAGGCATCGCGGTATAGTTGGTGATGATGATGATGATGATGATGATGACGATGATGATGGTGTTGATGGTGGTGATGATGAAGATCGCTGTGCGTTTCTTTGGTTGGCAACCCTTATAGTAATAGCAACAACATGGCGTATGAGCAATAAGAAAACATTTCAGCAATGATTTTTTCGATAAATTTTTTTTTAATTTTTACAAAATTTTTGAAAAATAATTACGATTGCGTTCAAATCGCGTTCAAATCGCATTCAAATCGCGTTCAGAAAGCGCGTTCAAATCGCGTTCAAATCGCATTCAAATCGCGTTCAAATCGCGTTCAAATCGCATTCAAATCGCATTCAAATCGCGTTCAGATGGCGTTCAAATCGCGTTCAGAAAGCGCGTTCAAATCGCGTTCAAATCAGTTCAAATTGTGTTCAAATCGCGTTCAAATCGCATTTAAATCGCATTCAAATCGCGTTCAGATCGCGTTCAAATTGCGTTTGTATCGCGTTAAAATCGCGTTAAAATCGCGTTCAAATCGGTTCAAATCGCGTTGTTTATTTAGGTTTGAGTCTCGGCTGCTGCAGCTGCCGCCGCTGCGCTTCAGCGTTGGCGTCAGCATCAACGTCAGCATCAGCGTCAGCGTCATTGTCAGCGCCATCGTCGTACTATTATTAAACTGCAAAGCAACGCAGCGATCCTGCGGCTTATTTAGTGTCATGTTTGTGGCAAAGAAATTCGTGTATCGTTGTTGGTTGTAGTAATTGTTGTTGTTGTTGTTGTTGTTGCTTCTTGTATCCGTTTGTCCGTTTATACATATTTTATAGATTTTTTTTGGTTTATTTATGTCAGTTGTTTGCCAGACACAGACACAGTGAGGCGCTGCGTTGCGTTGCGATGGGAAGCGACGCGACGCGACGCGACGCGACGGGTCACGGGACAGCGTTCATTTGTTCGGTCTCTCTGGCGCTACACGCTGCGGCAACAAAAAGTCTGACAAATTTCGCGGTTGGAGACAAAATATTGCTCGATGCTTTTGAAAAGGACAAAAAACAAAAACAACAAAGAACAAAACGTTTGAGAAGCTTCAAAATGTATACAAACGACAAAATAAAAAGAAAACAATAAAGAAAACAAAAAACCACAACAATTTTGGTGGTTTTTTTTTTGTTTTTTTTTTTTGAGAAAGCTCGCACTAATAAAGTTGTCAGGTTCTGCGGTGTTCAGCGGTGTTCAGCGGTTTTCATAATTTTAGCATTTAATAATAATTATAATCATCGTCGTGTCTTTCAATGGAAAGAAAGTAATAATAAAACTATAAAAAAAAATATATACCGCAATAAAAATAAGATAAAAAATATAATAAAAATGTAATAAAAAAAAAAAACAGAAACCAGAAAACAGCGTCATAAAAGATTAGCTTTAAAAATATTAAGCCTAAAGAAACCATAGTTATTTAAACTTGAACATTTTTCCAACAAAATTTCGAGGGCGGCGGCACACAAACACGAACGAAGACACCGAACCGAAGCAGCAAAGCACCAAAAACATGACTTTACTTTTAAAAATTTGTTGTTTTTGTATTTTATCAATAAACAAAAAAAAACGTTAATAAAAACGCACTGCTAGTGCGCGACAAATGACAAACGCAAAAGCGGCAGAGTAAAAAATGAGTGTTGAATGAAATGCCAGACAGCAGGAGAGGGAGAGAAAGAGAGAGAGAGAGAGAGAGAGAGAGAGAGTATAGAAAGGGAGGGGGAGGGGTGACTGCGATTAGGCTAAAAACTAAAAACAGTCATCGAAATAATTTCGCAGATGATAAGAATGATAAGACTATCATTATCTTTTTACGCTGTTCACCGAAATAGGTATATAAAAAAGAAGAGAGGTCTATAATATAATAAAAAAAAAGAAAATAAAAATATAATTATGCCTACTAAATAATTTAACAAAAAAAAATTATAAATTTTTAATAAATTAATGCCAGAAAAAAGAGTACGCAAAAGGAAAAAATATACTTCAGTTTCTGCAGAAATATAATTATTGTACGAATTATAAGACAATATTGTCCAAACGGAACAAACATGCCCTTAAATTTATATTTTTTAAAATTTAAGTTTAAATTTATATTTTGAAAAATTTAAGTTTAAATTTATATTTTTTTAAAATGAAGTTTTTGGCATAAATTGAACGATTATTTTGATGTTGATGATGTTTTTTGTAAAGTTTTTAACATTTTTAACAATTACTATTTTAACATTGTTGCTTACTGCGTTTTTGTTTTTGCCTTTTTTAAAAATATTTTTGAAAATTAAAGAAAAAAATTGAAAGCTTGTCATTGTCGTTTGTTTGTCGCTGAAAGCAATTCACCGAAAGCAATTAAATATAATTGTTCTTGGGTACACAATAATACAAAAATAACAATAGAAATAGCGCTGGCGATAGCGATAGCGATACGGCTAACAATAACAACAAAACTTAACTGAAAAAAGGGACGCCCTACGTCTCCTTTGAGTAGAAAAGTTCATGCGCGCCAAAAAGATATGATATGTTAAAAGTGCTTTAAGCAACATCTCAGTACTTTTGACTGCAGCCTAATTTAATGCTCCAACGGCGTTAGACAAATGGAGGGACGGACGGACGCACGGTTAAATCCTTCACAGTCGCGTCCAAATCGCGTTGGAATCCCGTTCTAATCGCGTTAGAATCGCGTTCAAATCGCGTTGGAATCGCATTCAAATCGCGTTCAAATCGCGTTTAAATCGCGTTAAAATTCCGTTCAAATCGCGTTCAAATCGCGTTGAAATCGCGTTGGAATCGCGTTCAAATCGCGTTTAAATCGCGTTTAAATTCCGTTGAAATCGCGTTCAAATCGCGTTGGAATCGCGTTCAAATCGCGTTCAAATTTCGTTGAAATCGCGTTCAAACCGCGTTTAAATCGCGTTGAAATCGCGTTGGAATCGCGTTCAAATCGCGTTTAAATCGCGTTAAAATCGCGCTTAAATCGCGTTCAAATCGCGTTCAAATTGCGTTCAAATCGCGCTTAAATCGCGTTCAAATTGCGTTCAAATCGCGTTTAAATCGCAGAGAAAAATCCTTAGGTTTTAAATAAAAATGAAAGGCAATAATAAGTAATAAATAACTAAAATAATTTTTGCATATAATACGATATATTTTTAATTACCACCAAATTTAATTAAATAAATATTTTTAATTATCATAATTTTAATTAATTTTTCAACAACCGAACAGCAACAATTGTTGATCGAACAATATCAATATTCTTTCGCCAGCGACAGACGCATTTGTGTCCACTTAAGCGTTCGTAAACGTTTCCTTCTTTTATTTAAATATTTTTATTTAGTACTTTGAAATTCTTAAATTACATAAAAACATTTTTAATTTTAAATTTTTTTTTAGTGTAATTTTTTTTTGACTCATCGTATTTTGACGGAGCCTTTTTGCTGAAAAAATCGTATGTATTTTCGCTTTCGTTGTTCGTTGTTCATCGCTGCTGATTGATGTTTGATGATTGATGCACCGTTTGTTGGTTTTTGTTGTCTTCTGATTTTGCTTTGGTTTATTTATGTTCTGTTGTTGTTGCTGCTGCTGCTGCTCATTGTTCTTATTGGAAAACTTTTGTCCAATTGAAAAGCGTTCGTGCGTCCGTCCATGGCTCAGTGTTTGCTCTGATGATCGGTCGCAACTGATAAGTCCCAATTAATAATGTTTCTACATGCGATAGTGGGCGTGGCCAAAGGGGCAAGTGACGGTGGCGGTGGCGGTGGCGATGGTAGGGATTGAATTTGCGCGCCAACACGCACGATAAAGTCCGAAGGCAGAGAAGTGGGTGGAAGGCGCCGGGTTAATTTGATTGTGGTTTAAAGACCGTTGATAAATACGGCACATTTTTTATTTAATTTCACTTCGCAAATAATAATAAATAATACGATAATTAATCAATTGTAATGTGAAAAAAATCAACCAATTTTAAGAACAATTTTGAGTTAAAATTTTTAAATCTTTTTACGTAAAATCTTATAATCCTCGATAATTTTCTATATTTTTATTTTTTATATTTTTTTTTATATTTTTTTTATTATTTATTTATAATTTATTATTTATATAATATTTATATATTATTTATAAAATATAATATAATTATTTTTAATTTAATTATAATTTCAATTATGTTATATAACATTATATACATATACATTATTTCAATTATGTTATATTACATTATGTTATATATTATAATTATGTTAAATAAATTATATTATTTTAATTATAATATAATTAATGCATTATTCGATAATCCTCGAATAATTTAATTTTATTAATTCGTTAAATAAGATTCGTTAAATACAAAATTTGATTATAAAATATAATTTATAATTTTCTTTTATTTAAATATTTTTAATGTTTTATCGAAAATTTTTCTAAAATTAAACGATTTTTAAGTTTTTGTTTTTTTAAAACCTTCTTTTAATTGATTAATTTAATTTTATTTAAGTTTTATTTAGCTCTTAGGAGTTCTTTAATTACAAAAAAATCTTTGTAATTAACAATTTTTTAGAATTTTTCTTTTTCTTAAATTTTCTCAGTTAAATAATTCGAAATTATTTTCATTCAATTTTTCATACAATATACTCGTAATCGTATAATCGTAAATAATTTCACTCGTAAATAATTAAATCTTATTAATTCGTTTTCTAATTAAATATTATATTTAAATTATATTTTATATTTTATATAATTTGTAATTATCTTTTTTTTTTAAAATATTTGTAATATTTTCCCGAAAATTGTTCCCAAATTAAACGATTTTAAAATTTAGTTTCTAGAAAACCTTCTTGTATTTAAATAATTTTATTAAGCTCTTTAGAATACTTCAAATAAAAAAAGGTTTAGCTTTTTACAATTTTTTTGAGTTAAATTTTTTCTTTTTAATTTATTTTTCTTTTTTGCTTTTCTATTTTTGCTTTTTTTTAGTTATTTAATTATTTAAAATTATTTTCATTTAATTTTTTATATAAAATATTATAATATAATATTATAATAATATAATAATATTATTTAATATTATTATTTAATAATATTATTTAATAATATAATAATAATAATATAATAATAGTGTGGGGAGCCAGCGAAGTGCGAAAGCGAGGAAGAAAAACGGCAGCGCTAGAGGAAGATCGATGTTCTCACAGCGATCATTTTTAAGCTACAAACAAATTCAATCTTAAACTAATAGAGTTTGTTATTCTTTATAACTCTGGTTGTTGTTGTTTCTGTCTTTACAAAATAAAGTCTGCAAAGCAGCGCCGAACCATTCGTTCAAATAACTAACAAACAACCAGAGTCAATGCGAAGATCGTTGAATCTCGATCCTCTTTGAGTGAGTCTTTATACGTTAGTCGTGCGCTGCACAGATTTTTTCATTCTGCCAGCCCATGCCGATGCCGGTCCAGTCGGTCCAAACGGTCCGTTCGATCCATCGATCCATTGATCCGCCTGCGTCGTTCCGGATTCTGCTGCAGTTGCTTCTAACTTCGATCTCGCCCTGCCTGCGACGCACGATTTCCGTACGTTTTTCGCTGTTATGCAATTCGTATTCGCAGACCGTTTATTGGCGCAAAGAAGATTGATCTGCCCTAGACCGCTCTACTCGCCGGACACAGCTCAGCTATCGTGGTACCGCAGGGCAAATGGAGCTGCAACGGATCCGGTGGAAGCGGTAATTTTTTCATCAAGATAATTTGCAAGACACGTCGCGACGTGTACGTACTACGCAAGAGGAGAATCATGAAGCCGGGAGGGGGAGGGGAGGAAGAGGGGTCACGGAGGCCTCATTACAAAAAAAATAGACAACGAGCCTTTCTTTCCGAAGAGAAATATTTAATATTAACAAAAATAATAATAACAGCGCGAAAACGCAGCGCGAAAACGAAGAAGAAGAAGAAGAAGAAGAAGAAGAAGAAAAAGGAAAAAATATCTTCTTTTTCAAGTTAAACTGAAATATCAAATAACGTTGGCAATTCTGTCGGCCTCTAAACGTCATGGTTTGCTCTTTGTTCGTTTAGCGTCGCCGTCGCTAAACAAACAACAAGCAACGCATCGCGAAATCGGCGTTAGAAGCACGTAGCGGTGCACTAAGCGGCGACGCAATCCAACGTCGTACGTACATCGCAGTAATCATTGCTTACCGGATACGAGTATAGACAACGCGCCAGTACAGAGAACCCGTTGTTCTGCTTGAGTCGTCCGTCGAGACGCGTCGTAGCGCAGTAAAGACGTAGTAGACCTCTGCAGTCTGCCAGGTCTGTGCGACGCTGCATTAAGGCATACGGCGCATTGATTTAATCTAGTGCAGACATTGACCGCTCACGAGCGCTATGGCGCGGCCATGTCTAGGCGACCATTCGTTGTTTGTCGACGCATTCGTTCGTTGGTTCGTTGGTGCGTCTGCGTCAGTCTGTCCGTTTTGCCTGCTTCACGAGTGCGCTGCAGCTCTTTAGGAAAGCCATAAAATCAAAAATAATAAAAATAAAAATACAAATAAATAAATAAATTTTTAAGTCAATAGACGACGCAGACCGACGCAAACTCTCTCTCTCTCTCTCTCTCTCAGACCGTTTGACGGCCGTAACCGGCGGAAGGGAATCAAGATTGCCGCCAGTTTTTTTTTTTTTTTGGAAACTGGTCGAAACGGCTCAAACGGTGTTAAACGGCTCAGCATGGATTTTTTGCTAAGAGTATTTTTATGCGGCACTCACTGCAATGCGGACGTCGTTGTGGTTGTTGTTGTTTTTGCTGTTGTTTTTATTAGCTGTGATCAATGTCGATCCTCAGGGCAAAACAAATAACAATAATAACTCTAATGGTTTAGCGCATCAGCGATCGTTCGGCCAAATAAAATGATATCTAAATAGAAGGCACCGCAAGCAAGCACCACCAACACTACCACTAACCACCATTACGTGGCCATTGCTAGAGAAGGTATTAACTTCTGACCGGCTTGCGGTCGTTCGGTGGAGGGCGCTAAAGCAGAGCCTTCGCCTCAAATCGACACCAGTCTCGGAAAGCTTTCTAATTCTTTCCACGAAGGTCGGGTCGAAGGGACGTTGAGCATAAACGTTGTTCGTAGTGATCACATCGCTGCGTTCGGCCGCGTTCGCGATCCGTTAAAGAATGAATGCAAAACGGACGCGTCGCAACGGTTTTCTAGCACTTTATGCATGATACCAGATATTTTTTCAACAATAAAAAGAGAACCTTTTTCCAACAACTTTAAAAAATAGAAATGTAAAGATCAACGATCGTTCGTTGCTGGGCGTTGCTGCAACAAACAATCAATAATCATTAAAAGAAATTGTTGAAATTGATTATCAAGCATCATCATTAATGTTATGATGCTCGTATAATTTTCTGCATATTGATGGCTTCACACAAATATCGTCGCTAACGCTGGGTCGGTTAAAACGCTCTCATCGGTTAAACTCTTGAGCGCGACGCATTGCCGCGAACACAAGATGCAGATTGCAGCTTCCCTTCACTGTACGGTGCTGAGCACTGAGCACCCTCCGGCAATGTGGACTGCGTCGTAATGTCCTTAAATAATAATAATTAACGCACCTAAACGCATTGCTACTGCGTTGGCTACAGCTTTTGCGTTGAACGTTGAACGCTGGACCGTTCCGGCATGATCACCGTTGAATGATCACCGTTGAATGATCACCGTTGAATGATCACCGCGTGATCACAAAAGACTGTAATCAAAATTGGAACCGGTAGGTGAGTTTGTGAGCGATGGCAAAGCAGTGCACCCATATCGGTTACTCTGCTTACTGAGAACATCCATCCAATCAAGAAGAAGAGTGAAAAGATCAAGTTCGTGTTGAAAAAGAAGAAAAGAAAAAAAACAGGGCAAATGACAAACAGGTTGACAAGTTCGGTCGTCTCTAAAGGACCGAAAGACGGTGTCTCTGCATGTACGACGCGTCGTCTATATCGTAACTCGACAAAGTAACCTGTTGACCGCTGTTTGATCAACAGTCGGCACACGTCAGTCAGTGAGTGACACACACACACGCCAGATCAATTTCAGGGTCTTTCAATCTTTTTAATGCTACCATTTTTTTCTTCTCTTTCGCTGTTTCTTCTGTTGTTGTTGTTGTTGTTGTTATGGTTATTGTGCGGGTGGTTCACGCTTCTTTGCGAAACATGATCCTACCCTCAGCCGGTTGTTGTTGTTGTTACGGTTAATTTAGCCGATTAGCAAGCAACCGATACGACATGTCGTGGCGTGGCGTGGCGTTGCGTTGCTTCGCTTTGCGTTGCTTTGCTTGCGGTTTTGACGTCTAGAAGCCATGCATTTATTCAACATGCGGCAACGCACGGTAGCGCCGACTGCACCAACGCGAATTATTCGCCTTTCGCCAACGCCAACGCCAACGCCAACGCCACCGCCAACGCATTCTTGTGGTTGTTATTATGTATTTTTTTGCGGAAGGGCGCTAAAATATTTCAGGTTGCTTTTTTTTTGCGATCGAATTTTTGTTGCGGTTTTGTTGCGCAATTGAAACTCAATCCTGGAAGAGCTGCACGCCGCCGCCCACACACGTTGTCGCCAACGTCAAAAATCCATGCGATTCGCACTGATCCGGTCGCTCGTATTGATGGCACGATGGCGAACGGTGGCGATGGGTTTGTTTGAGCGTTTGTTTGACGCTTTACATTCGCAGAGAATGAAAGCAAAAGAGGCCAAAAAACCGAAACCGAAAGCCAAAAACTCTTTCTGAAAAGATTAATATTGATACGAACGTTGTCTTTCCTTTTTTCAGAGATCATTTCTAAACGTAACGGCCGTTGTTGTTGTTGTTGTCTGTAAAGAAGCAGAAATTATGTTGAATTTCTGTGAATTAAAAAATGGCAACCAGTTGAAATTAATGAAAGTTAGCTGCGGGCTGTTTACACGGAGTGTGTCATGCTGAAGGTTGTTGATGACGAATTTTCGCGGTCATCATGCATCAGCAGAGACAGCGACGGCGACAATGACAGCGCAGCGCAAAAACTCAAAAAAGACCCAGACGAAGACGAAGATGAAGACGAAGACGAGGACAAAGAGAGAGCAGACACACGGAACAGACAAATGGACGAATGACTGAATAACTAGAGCAACTAAAGGTAGAGACTTTTGGGCTCTCTAGACACGGACAAACCGATGGAAAACCAAGATTAAGACTTACACGGACCAGACAGACAGACAGACCAGACCGATTCATGACCGATTGAGCCGATGGACTCAAACTCAAAGATAAAGTACGAGTATTTTAGAGGCTCAGTAAGAAGAGCTGTCAAATTCTGGGCAGGCCAGAAGACGTTTTCGGCTTAATACAAGTAGAGAAATAGACACTGAGCCCACAAAGGAATACTCATACAGCGAGATTGATTTATAGTTATGTATATACCGTCATAAATGGAGAGAGAAATATTTGAAACATAAAGCAGATTCAAGAAACCTTCGCTAGACTCACTTCGAGAGACATTTTTGGCCAGCTTGGTGGAGAAGATAGCGTCGAGACAAGTAAAAAGAGGATCCAAATCATTCGCTGCAAATACTTAGAATACATAGAACGTACCTAAACGTACGATACTAAGCCTAAGTAGTCCGTAATGTAAAGAAGCCAAAATGCATTCGGACCGACAACGCAGACGATGCGTCGTTGAAATTTCTACCAACAGGTTCCTTTCAAGTTAGAGTTAAAGTTAAAGTTAAAGTTAAGGACACAATGTATAGACTCAGCAGCTTGCAACGATGGCTCAGAGCGCGTTTGCTGTTGTTGTTGCTGCTGTGACTGTAGCTGTGACTGTAGCTGTTGCTGTCTATACAATGCAGTGACGTTGCCTGCGGTGGCTGCAGCTGATGTTGCGTGCAAAAATGCATTCGCGCAAGAGGCAGACAGACGCGACGCGCTTATCGGCATGCTAATGCACTCTGAGAGCCATGTGCAACAGTGAAGAAGTAACAACAACAACAACAACAACAACAACAACGTCGAGGAGAAAACAATAACGAAAACACAACAGCAACAAAAACAACAACCATTACAAAAGTAGTGCAGTGGAAAAGGTAACAAAAAATTGTGGCGCTTTTTTGTGGCGTTTTTTTTTTTTTTTTTTTTTTTGTAAAAGAAATGGTTGAGGCCGTCCACTGGGTTGACCAACGTCCTCGTATGTTGGTGCTGCTGTGCTAATGTTTTTTTGGTAGCTGAGTTGGTATCATTGGCGGCGGCGGCGACGGCCACGGTCTACCACCGATGATGGCGTTGGATGCATACGAATAATTTAAAAGCTCTGAACTCAGATGTGACTAGTAGTGGTCTGAGTGGATGCTGCTGAGTGGACTCGTGGTGCCCAACGTGTGCCAACCAACAACCAACAACCATCATTGCTGGGCCGCTAACGCTGCGGCGAATTTGCATGAATCCATTGGCCTGGACTTTTAGTCCAATCATGCTGGGATAAATTTTGTAGACGGTGTTGTTGTTGTTGTTGTTGTTGTTGGAATACCTACTGTTGGCTGACTGCTGTTGTCTCGAAAATCGTCGGAAAAAGGTCCAGCTCAACGTCGTAAAAGCATTTGGTACACAGCTTGAGTTGGACAGATCAGCCTGCTTGTTCTTCTTCTTCTTCGTTTTTACTACTAGGCAACTCCCCCTAGTAGCAATTTTGTGCGAATGTGTGCGTAACTATGTAAACAATTCAAAAATGGCTGAAGAGAAGTTGTAACGATTTTCTTGGCCGACAAAAAAGTTTCCGGTTGTTGTTTTTTCATCATCAACAAACAAGGATTAGGATTTGGCTCTTTTTTTGTTGTTGCTGTTATTACGAGTATGTATAGTGACAACAGCTGCATGTTGCTACCTCTTTTCTCTTTGGCGGCACCTACACTCTCCGCTACACTCTTCTCTTCTGGAAGAGAAGAACTGAAGTAATGTAACGTCGTATTTCGATTGCTTTGCGTTCAACAATTCGTTGTTGTTGTTGTTGTTGTCGCTTGCTGGCCAGGCATTGACGAATGATTACCGACTGACCGTCTGCCGATTACTGATAAACCATTGATTAACTGACGCTTAATGTTGCCAATTTAAATGTCAGCTCAAAATGCTTCTGACATTTGCAGCAGCTGCTCTGAATTACTTGAGAGAGCGGTTTATTGAACCGCGCTGCGATTATCTTCTCTTTTTCTCTCTTTTTTTTTCGGGAGTTTTTTAAAGAGAAGCGACACTATTAAGCGATGTCCGGAGAAGAATAAAGAATGTCACAACAACAAATTCAATTTCAAAATTTTGGCCGCAGAAAATCCTTCTTTTTTAAATTTGAATAAAAAACGAAGAAGAAGAAGAAGAGGACTATAGTTAAAAGTCTTTAAAAAAATTAAAGCTCATTTCAAATGTTAAAAGATTCCAGAGATTGTTTGCATCAGAAAATTTTAATAAATAAAGAGATTATAAAGAAGAGGAAGAAGAAGAAGAAGAAGAAGAAGAAGAAGAAGAAGAAGAAGAAGAAGGTGCTATAGTTAAAGGAAGATTATAAAAGAAGTTCTTTTAAAATTTAAAAAGCTGCATGAAAAAATGATTTTTTCATATCGTAAAATTTTAAGTAAAAAGTAGTCTAATGATAATAAAAATAATTATAAGTTTTTTAAGAAAATATGATCAAATAAAGTTGGTTTAAAATTTAAAAAGCTGCATGAAAAATGATTTTTTCATATCGTAAAATTTTATTGAAAAATATTCTTTAATAATAATAATAATACTAATGATGAGAAGACTATAAAGAAAATATGATCAAATAAAGTTGGTTTAAAATTTAAAAAGCTGCATGAAAAATGATTTCATCATATCGTAAAATTTTAAGTATAAAAGTGGTCTAATAATAATAAAAATAATAAGACCATAAAAGAAACATTTTCAAAACATATTATAAAATTTTAAGTCAGATGAAGGCACGATGACGTCAGATGACGGTCAGATGACGGCACGACCATCTTGTGATGCATTCTCGTGAATATTTTTCAAATAAATGCACAATTTTGGTAACGGTTAGTTAAACGTTGATGCTGCAAACGGTTGATTCATTTCATTCGTTTAATTTTCAATGTTTTTCGCTGAGAAACGTTCGTGTTTGAGCAACGCCAAAGAGAGTAGGTACGTACGTACGTACGTACAGCGTCGTGTGCAGCGAGCGCCGAATGATTTCAAATTTAAAAAAAAAATATTCAACAAGAACTTATTCTGGAGTGGAATCCAGAATGATAAGGATTGGTGCGGAAAAACCTACAATTATGCTAATAAAATTAATGATAGCTATAATGACCAGAAGGTACAACATTGTTGATAACGTTGGTACATGCCGAATGGTAAAGTAATGGTCATGACGATGGCGATGGCGATGGTCGGCTAGCAAGCATACAAACACACACACACACACATACACATATGTACGTAACGTACTAAGCGTCGAATCCGCTGAGGCGTGATTTTATATTCGCCAGATGCAAATAAGAGATAAACTAATAAAAGTTAAGCTTAAAATTTTTAATAGCTCGGTAATTAATTAAGCAGACGTCGTTGCAGCAACTGAAGTAGCAACAGTTGCAACAACAACAACAACAAATAAAAACAATAGCAGCAACAATACGCTAAGCAAGAATAACACAAAAAAGTAGTGTTGTTGAATTAATTTGTTGTTGTGTTGTCGAAGGCACGGGCAGGGGCGTTCAGACGCAACAAAGCACTATAGCCACGCCCCAACGGTAAAGCGCAATCAGAAAGCTAAAAGCAAAAACCATAAAAAAACCTGCAGCTCTAAAGTTAGAGTGAGAGAATCCAATTGTGCGAGCTATTAAGAGAGCAAGTAAGAGCAGTTGTCAGTGCTCTCAAAGGTTTCCGGCGTATTCCGGCATAAGAGTAAGCGAGAGAGCAAGTAGCTGTTGTTGTGTAGCCAAACAAAAAACTCACACACACACACACACAGCGCTAGAAACGTTGAAAAATGGAACGAACATTATCCGAAGAGACGCTTGCGCGGAGCACAACATACAAGAACACACACACTCGCTCTCTTACACAGCGAGAAAATAAAGAAAACAATAGAGAAGCATGGAATTTTAGCTCCACCTTCCACAAACATGCCATATGGTTGTCTCTTTTTTTCCAACTGCTGTCGGTTGGTGTTCGCGCGTTTGAGGCTTGATGCTTCCACTCTTGTTTGGTGTATTCTCGTGAATTTAGTCATGACGACGCGATTTACAGCCATACTCACACACACGCACACATATGTCTCTCTTCTAAACGGATTACATTGAGAACGAAAAACATCGCTAACAACAACAACAACCACCACCACCAGCAGCACTACAGGATCAAGGCGTACGTGCGGCACAAGCATTCCAGTCCAGCCTTCCAGCGTAGAGCCTGCAAACTGGAAGCAGCGCAGGAAAGAGCAGCCCGTGACTAACGTGTCGTTCGTTCGTTTGTTCGTTCGTTTGTTCGTTCGTTTGTTCGTTGTTGTTGTTGTTGTCGTCTGTTGTTGGTTTTTGGTTGTGGTTGTGTGTTCGGTTTTGGCCAGCAGGCAACTACCACAACTTACTGCCAACAGGACTGGTTTTTTCCCAACTTCATTCAGTTCTTGTTGGATTCTCAAAGAGATCGCGTTTAAACGATGTGGTCGCGAGTTGTTGTGACGTCACAAATAACGCATGTGAAACGAGAGTAATAATAGAAAAGTAATAATAAAAAAAAAAATTGAAAAAATTAAATATGTTTAAAAAAATATTGTCTTTTAGTTGTGCGCGCGTGTGTGTGTGTGTGTGGTTACTTGTAACAACGCGACGCGACGCGACGGTAAAGGATTCTAGCAAAATCATCCTCCTCTGAATTAGGTTCAAGTGAACGGACGCACGGACGGACGGACGGACGTTTGCATGGCTCGTCGTTCAGCCGACGAGTAATCTACGAGCCAGCCCGGCCGACCGTCGCTCATCGCCGCACCGTCGTTCCTGGGAGTCGAATGTTCTCTTTCACTCCCTGCAACTTTGCCACTCTCTGTCTAACTTGTGCTCCCCCTCGCTCACCAGCCATACATACTCCCCTCTCTTTCTCTCTCTCTCTCTCTCCTTCTTTGTTAGTTTCTGCTTCATTCCTCTTTTGCTCCCAAATGGGTCGGTCTGGCAGTGAAGTGCCCCGCCTGAGCAACGCGCTGCGTGTCTAACGGTAGACGGCTGCATGCACTGATGGCGCGGCAGGCCGTTACTCGTCGAGATCAGTTCTGACGGTGCGTGTGTGTTCTCTCGTTGCTTTGCGGCGCTAAAAAAGCTTTTCGTCGCCCGCCGTCGCTGCCAGCGCCAGCGCCAACGCCAACGTCGCCAACGCCAACGCCAACGCCATCATCATCGGCAATGGCATTCATTGTGTCGCACACGCGATTTGCGATTTGCTACTTGCGACTTTTCGTCGTTTTCCACAAAAATGCAAGCAATAACAATTCAGCGCTTGTGATCGTGATCGTGAAAAACCAATAACAACAACAATAACAACTCTTTTCGTTATCAACATTTTGGGCAAAAAATACGAATACTTTTCGGAAGAGAAATTTATACAAAAATTTTGAAATTTTTCCAGCGCAAAGCAATAAAAAAATTCAGTTAAATTTGGCGAAAATGTTGTTGCCGTCGGTGGTGCAGGTCACAAAAACAACAACAACAACAACAACAACAACACCCAAAAAGTGAACGCTAATAATTAATATAAAATTTGTTTGGTCTCATTGAAAACGTGTCGAAAAAGTAAAAAAAAAAAAAACAACAAGAATTTCAATAACAGCAACACGAATATTAGGTACAACAATATTAACAGCAAGGATAATAAACAACAACAACAACAACAACAACATTAAGTAATAAAAAAAAATCGGCAAAACAGTAAATTTTTAAACTAAGCAGCAGCAAAATACAATAAAATTGTTCTTTTTTAAATTAAAAAAAAAAAATTTTTTATGTGCCCCAAAAAAAAGAGCACCGTTTTTTTGTTAAAAAGATTTTCGCGGCTGTTTTGTAGGTGTGTGTGCACGTTTGCATGCGTGGGTGTTTGCGTGTTTGTGTGCGTGCACCGAATGCACCAAAGAGTCGTCACGTGTGTCATGGCATATCTGGCATATTTTTTTTTTTTTTTGAGCTAGTGCGTGTACAACTCTTGTCTCTTCTTTTTATTTTTCTTCTACCATCGACGAATGTTGCTTAAGAAAAATTTAAAAAAATTAGTGTTATTATTTTATAACAACGCGTGCCTTGCATCGCGCCTCATCTCGCATTGCTCTTCTTAAAATGTCACAAACTTAAAGTATTTAATATTAAATATTTAATTTAATAATATCATGTTAAAAGAATTATAGTTTTTTTTTTAAGATTCTTTGTTTTTCTTCTTTTTTTTTGTTTCAGAAGTTTCGACAAACTCTTGTCTTCTTGGTCACATTCAATGCTCTTCTTAAATCGACATTTTTTAGCTTTTTCAAAGATGTGGCGAATGATGTTGTCCCTGAAGCAATGAGTCCTTCCTTAACTTGATTAATTCCTTTAAAAATTGTGTTATTTTTTAAATCATCGATTTATATAATTTTCTTTTGGATTTTTGATTTTTATACAAAATCAAAAAAATTTTGTTTGTTTTTCTGGTTGATTTAATTTGAAAACTCGACGATTATCTTCGAACAATTCATAAATATTTTATTTCAAAAATAAGTGAAGCCATTTTCCAAGATTACTAAGAAAAAATTACTATACTCCGTAGTACGAGTATTAAAACAATTTAAATAAAATTCCAATTTAATTTAATTTAATTGAATAATATTTAATGTCTTTTGGAAAATCTCATGATGATGAGAATGAGCTTGCTGGCCTTCGCTTCTGATGATGTTGATAGCTAAATTATTTTTTTTTATGTTAATGAAATGAAATAGAATAATAGCATTAATATTACATGAATAAAGTGATATTGAATGATTATAATAAATGAATTCATTTATTATTATTATTTATTTGACCTTTCAATTATTGTTAATTCCAAAATTAAATGCAATTAAATGCTTTTTATTGCAATTTATTGCTCATAATTTAATTAGGTTTAGCATTTTCTTCAGATTTAATGCATAGAAAAATTGTGTCTAAATTAAAATGATTTTAGTACATTGTTTCGTTTCTAGAAATCTAGAAATCTAGAAATCTAGAATTCTAGAATATATTCGTATATTATTTTATGCTTGAGTAAAATTTCGTGAGTTTTCGGTGATTTTGAGGATTTTATGGTTTCAAATAAAATGGAAAATATTACGATACAGCATTTTTTCATTTGAAATTTAGGGGAAAAGAGACAGAGTTTCGAGAAATTCAGGCAGAAGCTTCTGAATTATTAGCGTGATTTAATTACTCATAATAGAAAGTTTTTCGTTTCAAATTAAAGAATGAAAAAATTAGAAGAAAAAATTTATTAAATGAAAAAAATGTTGCCTCCAATTTTTTACTAAAAGAAATTTTGCTGTTAATTTGTTGTTTTTTTTTTTACACACGATTAAAAGAGAAAGCGCAAATAGTGTCATTTTCACACACAAAACGATTTATGAGTTATGAATATAATTTTTATTTTATTCCTTTTTTTTTTATTACATATTATTATTATTATTTAAAATTCACTATAACTGATATAGGTGCAATAAATTAATTTTACAGCAACAAAAAACCGAGTAATGATAATAATTGTTAATAAAAAGCAACAAAAAATTGCAATTGAAACCACGAAAAAAGTGTTTTATAAAATCATAAAATAAAATTCGGTGAAAAAATATTGTTAATAATTTTATAAATCTATAAAAATCACAACGGAATTAATTTCGACAATCAAAAACAAGAAGAAGAAGAAGAAGAATAAAAAAAGGCATTAAACGACTTCTAAAAATCGTTTAAAAAAAAACTACCACCAGCGCGAATCCAAGCACTGATCCAAGATCTCAGCAGCATCATCACCAAAGTGGGTTGAGTTTGTTAGAGGCCCAGACGGAGAGACGGAGAGACATATCAGGCCAAAACGGCGTCCTCGGCAAATTCCGCTCTCGCCATGAGCCAACTGGGCACCGTCTACGCCACCAAGCGAAGGCGACGCAACGGCAAGAGGTGAGTAAGGAGACGTTTATTGGAACAGAAAATTATATATATACGATTAAATGACCATTATATTGTAACAATGTATTAATCATGTTGTATTCGTAAATAAATCAATATGAAAATTGGTTGTTTTCGCAGAAGTTGTGGATAAATTTTACATTTTTGGGCATGTTTGTTTAACTTTTCGACAGAATTTGTGTCCTCACTTGTCGAGTTTATTTTGGCAAAAAACCGCTTAAAAACCGATATAAAATTGCCAACGAAATTAGAGACATTTTCTTGACTTTCTTTCTCTGCAGAGACTAAAGCTCTCTGAAGTATTCTTTTAATGCTAGTATCCTTTTTATGAAAAATATTCTCGTTTTTTAGAGGAGGTTTTTTGTTGTTGTTTTTTCCTTTCCTGATTCTTATTACATTTTCTGATTTTTTGGTTTCTGGTCCTTGTTTTTTTTTTTTGGTGACAATTTGTCTTTGCCTGCTATCAGGACTCATATCGTCCTTATGGTTGCTGTTTATTGTGATTAATGAAGTGCTTTTGCTTGCTGTGATGACCATCATCATTATCATCATTATGATGCCACCTAGAGTCATTGTATCCGCTCTCTTTGAATCTTTTTGGATCACTTTCAAATCATAATAAATGATAAGACTTTTGCAGACTTTTTTTTGGAGAATTTTTTTCTAATTTTATGTGAAATTAATGGAAAGCTTTTTTTAACGCCATTATTTTTATTTATGAAAAATCGGGAAACAATTTCAAATGTCAGTTCTTGTTGGGTAATATGTGTGTTAAAGCTGAATTTCGAAATTGGGCGATTTTCTGCCCTTTTTCATTCGATTTACTTGAGTTTTTTTGAATGGATTTTGTTTGCTTTTCTCAAAAGGGGCTCTACTTTTTTGATGAACAACCTCTTTGTTGCAACTATTTGTACAATTTCATTGGTATGCGTTGTTAATGTAGATAATATCGTTATTCAAGGTTAGTGCAGTCTGTTGGAAATAATAAATACATCAACGCAAATTTTAATTTAAAGTGATGTCAATGATTCTGCGTATGATAGCCATTAGTTTAACCGCCTTTCGGTTACTTTTTCGTGGACCCTCGCAGGTTAAAAGTAGCCTACCTACTCCTTGGTTGTTGTTGTTGTTGTTGTGCAATTTTTGTGCAATTTTTAATTTCATAAATTACCAAAGTCCGGCCACTTGGTTTACTTGAGTCACGAGTAGTTGCTTTCTTTCTCCTTCGGCGAGGAACACAAGAAGCTCGCGCGCCCTTCTGCGGCACGCCAGAACGGATCTGCCAAGTGGGTGACAACGTTAATTAGTAGTGTCTATTTCAGGTTTGTTTAATGGCGCGCAGCAACAACCGAGTCGCCGTTTACGATATTGCGCCACTGAAAAACATATTCACGCTGAGTGAATTCTTGGTTCGTTGCAACGACGAGGACGGTCTACCGTCGTCCAGCCGTCCAATCGAGCGACCAACTCTGCTGGGCTCAACCCTTGATGCAGTGCTGAGCTCCTCCGCTTCTTTCAAGTCAGCACCGCCAGCGCGCTTTGGCGTTAAATTAAGCAAGCTCTCAAAATGCAAACAATTTGCTGCAAAATGCTGCCGTTGCTGCATCTGCATTTGGCGGCGGCAGTCGTAACGCGGTGGTAAAGCCAGTCAGTCAGTCTCTCTGGCAATTAATGACAGCAGCGGCAGCAATGGCTGAACTGAAAGCAAAAAAAAGTCTACCACTCTTTGCAACTTTGCAATGCACCGAGTGCAAAACCTTATTTATTTAAAATGTTATATTTAATAACAATTTCACGTCGCCGCGGCGGCTGCAGTCCCTGCCGTTGATGCCCTGTCGCGATCGGCTGCGATCGCTTGGGTCTGATTACCGACGTAATTGCAAGTGTAATCGGGGTGCGCAAGGATAACAATGCATATTTATTGGGGGTAGTCATGCCGAGCAGCGACACTACTAATTCAACTGCCAGGAGGGGAGGACGAAGGGGGTAGGAGCTAGAAAGGTAGTCGTATAATTGCACGCTTAGTATGCGAGTAGCATTGTCAATGATTGGGGGGGGCATCAGTGCCCCCCGCTTGTGCAAAGCAATTTTCTGAAATTAAGGGTAAGAAGCATCGAGCCGGTGTTTTGAGGGGAAGAAACTCATTGCTCCCTCTTTCTCCCTTCCCTCCTCCCCCCCCCCCCCTTCCTTCCTTCCTTCCGATTGAGGACATTGAAATTATAACAAATTAAGTTGGACATCGAGGCGCGGCGCGACGCGGTGTGGCGAGGCGCGGCGTAGCGATCGATGTTACATTGCGGCACGATAAAGAAGAGTATATTTTTTTAATTAAACAATTTTTTTTTGAAATTTTATGACAGCCACTCTGTTTAAGCCACCACATTTTGCTGCTAGCCTGCTGCAAAAAGGTTTCATCGGTTTCATTTTGAAAGCAGCAAAAATGCATGAAGGAAGGAAAAAATGAACGTGTTTCTTTCAAGAGACAGAGAGAGAGAGAGAGAGAGAGAGGGAGAAAGAGCATTATTGTATGTATTTCGTTTAGCAGTGCATTAATTTTGCTTGCTGTTTACCAACAATTTTTAAAGTAGGTCCGAGAATGTTGCACAAGTAAAATGCTTTGAGATAATAAAAACAATATTTTATTACCTTAAAAATGTTACTCCTGTTTTTTTTTTTTCGTCTCAACATCGGTCGTTCAACATCAGTCGACCGTTGAATAATGATGGATGAATCACAAAGTCCGAAACGCTCTTTCCGGGAGCGTTTCTAAAGCAAAAACGGAAGTTCCGTATTTTCTTCTTCGGTTCTCTCAATCTCTCAATAATGACTATTGGTTTTCTAGTTCTCGTAAAATTTTTTTCTGCATTAAAGAGAAGCGCGGTTTTTTAGATTCAAGCTGTAACGTTCTTAACCTCAAAGCTTATAAGCTGCAGGCAGTCAAGAGAGAGAGAGAGAGCTATGTAGTATCTTGCGGCGGCCACTGTAAACGCTTACTCAAATCTTAAGGTGACGGTTCGCCCGTATAAACCGATTGAAATTTGGTCTGAATTTTGGTCTCTCTCCGTCACGTTACGATTTGACTGCCTGCAGCTTATAAGCTTTGAGGTTAAGGACGTTACATCAAGAGATAATTTAATCTAAATTTTACTCCGCAAATCTTCCTTTTCTGTTTTGAAATCGTTTTTCTGTTTTGATTTCGTCGCGACGAATTAACTAGTTTTTTTTTATAATTTTTAAATTTAATTTAATTTATTTAATTTTTTATTTTTTTTTTTTAATTTTATTTTTTTTTGTAATCTTTTAATTTTTTGTAAAATTTTTAATTTTAAGCTTTTCATTTTTATAATACAATATTTGCAATTATATGAAATACTTATTGCTTTTAAAAATTGGGAAAAAAAAATTAAAAATTTGTCATAAAATTTCTCAATCTACAAACATTTTTTCAAGAGAGATTTTGTTTATGGAGAGCACTTATTTGTAGAGCATTTTTAAGGTCGTTCGAACTCTGGGCAAACAGTACGTTTTTGAATTCACTAAAGCGTACACATGTTAGCGTTTACGAACAACAACAACAACAACAACAATGGTAACAACTTTATGTGAACTTCTTGCATTAATTAGAAGAAAAAAAGCATAGCAAAAAAAAATAAAACAAAGCGCCCTTAACACAAAGTCAAATAATTATAAAACAGTCAGTGAGAGCGCCTGCAGTTTTAAAAGAACTTTTAGCTAAAATATCATCACTAGCAGTAATTAAAAAAGTAGCCCTGAAATCGCTCCGGGGTGTCTGTTAAGTGCCTTCACCCCCGCTTCCGCTGCTGTGGTTTTCTTCTCATTTTGCACGGTTCATCCTCGCGAGACGTAAAAACGGAAAGTACGTAAAGTACGAGTTTAATGAAAATAAATGTACCCTGCACCCAGGTGCTCCCTGGCGCCTCCTCTGTCTGCCCACCAACACCAGTTCGTTCCGTACCGTTTCATTCCATCCCACCCACCGTGAGTGAAACACTAAAAAAAATCCAATCTAAACTGAAACTCATTCGACCAAGCTTGAGTTTCTCCCGCGTTTATGCTCTTATTAACGTTCAATAAAAATTTAAATTATTAACAGCAGCCACAACAACAACAACAACAACCACAACAACAACTAGAAGACGAAATAAACAAATTAATGTCTTCATTTTTTCATTCTTGTTGCGAAAATTCGCGAGTCAAAGTCAAGTGAGCGCGTTTCCGTCCGTTCGTAAAATTATTGGTCAAGCTTTTCGGTAGCGGCAGTCGCCGCATTAAAATTGAACGCTTGTTATGGTTTTTTGGTTAATACCAAACGTAATTTATTTAGCTTATTTTTTGCCTCATAGTTGTTGTTGTTGTTGTTGCTGCTGCAATTTGAAAGAACCTTGCGTGCAAATATTTTATTAGAACTTTATAATTTCAATTGAAAGCGCATTCCTGGCACCCATCAACGACGACGACGTCCAGCCCGGCAACGCACTGGCAGTAGCAGTAGCAACAACAACAACAACAACAAACACGTTGAAAAACTTCACTCCTTTTGCCGCAAACAACATTAACAACAAAAGCAAACGAAACTTTGCAACGCCCAAACCGTATGAAAATAATTGCAAGCCTTCAACGCGTCCATTCTTTTAGCGTCGCGTTGCGTTGTTGTCGTCGCTGTCGGCGCGCTGTTGCCGCCGTTGTCGTTGTCGTTGTCGTCGTTGTCGTTGCCATTCTCGTGATCGTTGTTGTTCTTCGTCGCTGCGTGTATTGTACGTGCGTTGTACGCTGTTGTGGCAGGCCGACGCCTTTAACCTCCTCCTCCATTGTCTTCCTAACGAAGACAAGCGTCGTCTTCGGCGTCGACCTTTTGTGCACTAATAGCAAGTGTTGCCAACCATGAACAAAAAATCTGCCAGAATTGTTTGTACGACGATTGTACGACGATTGTACGACGACGACGACGACGGACGAGGCCGCATAAAATAAAACGCGCGTCGCTACTGGAACGCAAAATTGCGTAGGGCGAAATTGCTTCTTTGTCGTTGTTGTTGTTGTTGTTTTTGTTGTTGTTGTTCTTGTTTTTGTTTTTGTTGTTGTTTTCTGCTGCTTCTGATGTTGTTGTTGTTGCTGCTGCTGCTGCTGATACGGCTGTTGTTGTTGTTGTTGTTCGTGTTGTTGTTGTTGTTCGTGTTGTTGTTGTTGTTGTTCGTGTTGTTGTTGTTGTTCGTGTTGTTGTTGTTGTTGTTGTTGTTGTTGTTGTTGATGATGATGATGATGATGATGATGATGATGATGTTGTTGTTGTTGTAACAGAACAACAGAAAACAACAACAACAACAACATCAAAACTCTTGCAAAATGGGTTATAGTTTGATGAAGGTCTGTCCATCCATCGAAGAAAGCACACCACAAAGAACCATCCTGAAGCCTAAAGGGTCTATCAAAAATAGAACATATCGTATTAACCGACAACGACCTTCAATTACCGAGAGATCGTAAACTGTAGATTATATAAAAGAGCAGCGACAACAACCGCCACCATCCACCGCTATAGCTTTCGATATAGACGATCTAGAACGTTTCTAGATAGATCGATCTGGTCGAGAGACTCTCTCTCTCTCTCTCAGTCAGCTGGTCACTAGTGGGTGCTGCTGATGTTGACGAGGGTGGCGAGGGGTCGTCGGTGGTCGGTAGTCGCAGTTCTTAGAAGCTTATGATCATTATCGGCATTCGGCGTTAATTAGTTGTGGCAGCGCGCTATGATCCTTGTGGCAGACACTGCGGGGCAACGGGGCAATGAACAGGCGCTATTAAAAGTCGAACGATTGTCAGACTCGCTCGCTCTAGTCATTGCGTTGAGCGGAGGAGGGTGGTCGGGGTTTTCCACCCCGCTTTATCAATAACTTGGCTCAAAAGAGGGAGAAATATGTATGTATTATAACCTCAAATTGGCCTAACCGAAGGGTAAAACAAGGAGCAACGATGTGAGGAAGAGCGAGAGAGAGAGGGTTGATAGAGAGAAAGAGAGAGAGAGAGAGAGAAAGTGAGAATGCTAGATCGCGGGGTTTGATCAGTTTAGAAAATTTATTCTACTTTCCTTCGACGTTGATTAATAACATCAAGAGGGCCGCCTGAAAAACGACCCTACGAACCGCCGCGACTTTAAACATACATACAAGCGTCAGCTGATCGGTTGGACTCAATCTTCGCCGCGAATTTAGTTACAGTTCGAATTCATTCCGAACGAATTTTACGAATACCAGCAGCATAACTCGGACCATCTGGTCGGCGCAGGCGGCGTATGCTAGACACTGTTTTACGACACTGAAATAGGTTGGCAACTAGTGTTGTTGTTGTGGTGGTTGTTGTTGTAGTTGCTGTTGCTGCTGCTGCAGCAGTTAAAGAGTTTTTAATGACCAGCAACAAACGCATTATTATTAATTTTCTCATTATTTGCGTGGTTTTTTTAATTTTTGTTGTTCTCTTAAAAATGTCAATACACTTTAGTGACCGCCAAAAACGACCTAAACGTCCCCAAAGTCCTTACGGCGCCCCTTAAACTAAAATCTCTTTAGTTTTAATCCGCAGCCGGTTTAAACTGTTGACGTATAATACTGCAGTCGTCGTCGTTGTTGTGTCTCCCCGCCTTTTGTGGCATTTTATGTTAGCTTATGACTAACCCCGCCCCCGCCCTCCTTCTTCCCAGGCTCTATAAACATTCTACGGCTTAGTGGGTTTATCTAAAGTCTGGTAATTAACACCGTTGCGTAATGCAGTAACGGCTGCACGGCTGCAGTGCCTTTCGCTGGGCGGCGGAAGCCTCTGCAGTGTGTGGAAAACTCGGTGGGGGGTGTGGGGGGTGTGTGGGGGGGTGCTTTGAGCATTCGGCAGACATTTTAATGCTGTTAGAGTCCTTCATTGGATTTGGATTGGTAGCTTAGTGCGGCTGGCATTGGGTTAAATGATGGTTCTTGGCTCTATTTATTGTTTGTGGCAGTTGGCAGTTGGTTGATGGATTGAGTCCGAATGGTCGACTTTCTCCGAATGGGAGAAGGCACAAGCATTCAATCAATAAAGCTGTTTGTTCTTTTTCTTTTTTGCGAGTTTCTCTGCTTTTTCTGGAAAATGTTTTATTTTAAAGACACAACGACTCAACGATGTTGAAAAAATCCGACATTAATCGTGAGTTTACTAAACTCGCTTTAATCGATTAATGATTTCGGTGGACTTCAATTTTTAAGGACTTCTTTCTGTGACGAACAGAGGATTAATTTTATTTCATTGTTTTAATTTTGAAAGAAAAAGACTGGCTAGCATCAGATTAAGTCTGAGAATTTAGAAGATTGATTGATTCAGTTTCGAAAAATTCAACTCAACTCGTGTGTATTGAAGACAAAATCTCATTTAAAGCCTTCTAGACAAAGTATAATTAAGGCAACTTCTAAATTTATTATGATTTGAGGACAAAAATCGTTCATTGCGGCGGCGGCGATGATTGCAGCTAAAAGTTGAACAAATTGTCACGCGTAGCTAAATAAATACTCGTACGAATAGAACTTTTTCCATTTTAACATAATTTCTTAATACAAAAAATTGTTTACCAATGAATTTTCAAAGAAGTAATTTTGTTGTTGTTGTAGTTTTTGTTGCTTTAGCAAGCAAAAAGGTAAAAGTAGAAAAAAAAAATCAAGACTAAAGTATGAAAATATTGTAAATGTTTAATCGATAAAATTGTATGCAACGACAGCTGCCACAGACCTAACTAAAGGCCATAACAATAAAAACAGCAAACTACTTAGTACAACAACAACAACAACAACAACAACAATAATACATGTACATATAAATAAGTATCAGTACGAGTATTATTTCTGTATTTGACAGAATGATTTAGTAACTCAGAGTTAAAAACTATAGAAAATCCAAAAATCCTGTCATTTTGACATTTTCATTTTGCTTTCGATTCAAATTAACCTCGTTTTAGAAATCTTGTTTGTTTTAACTTTATTATTCATTAACCCTTTTATGGTTATAGATTATGGTTAAGGATTTTTTCCAACAAATCTTCGTTGATTTATTAGATTTTAAAAGGTTTTGAAAGAAATTTGCAAGCATTAAGTTAAATTTTTCCAGTTAAATTGTTAACTTGAAGTTACACTAACACTAATGTAATTTACGAAAATACTCGTAAATAAAATGAAAAAAACGTATGCATTTAAAAATTACAAGAATACAAAAAAAAGGACGAATGAAGAAGCGAAATAACGTTGTCGAATAACAATTTAATTTAGTTTAGAACCTTTCAATGGCTTTTACTACAATAAAATTAAACCTCAATTAAACCTAAATTAAAAACTTTAGAATCAAAAACTTCTTTTACAAGGTTTAGCTGACCTTTTTCTAAACGAAACATTTAAAAGCATAAGAGAGAGGATAAGAAAGAGGATCAGAGAGAGTATAAGAGAGAGGATAAGAGAGAGGATAAGAGAGAGATGATAAGAGAGAGGATAAGAGAGAGAAGACTAAAGAAAACCGTAGCAATAAATGAATGATATTCCTAATATAGATACGATAAAAGAGGACTAAGTTTATAATAAAAAAAAAAAAATGGAAAATCATAGGAATCACATTTAATAAAACTTGTATTTTGTAATTGTATTTTTATCATTTTTAACGCATTGAGTTGGTCTTTTTTTAACATTTAATAACATTTTTTAAAAACTTTTTTAAAAAAATTTTTTAAAACATTTTTAATAACATTTTTAATAATTTTTTTTAAAACATTTTTAATAACATTTATTAATAACATTTATTTTCAAAAAAAATATTGTAAAATATATATAAATCAATAATAATTCACTACATTACAATTTCTAAAAATTTTTAATTTTTAAAATTTTCTGTATTTTGTGAAAATAGTTTCTTTTTTTAATGATTAAAAAAAATCTAAAAAAGAAAATGAACGAAAGTATTATTTCCATTCAAAAAAAAAATAATAACAATTTTTTTTAAAATATAATAATAATAATTTTCTGTAATAAGTATTTTCTTCAGTCCATTTTATTAAGTATTTTCTTCAGTCTCTATTGCGTTAATTTCAAAAACCGCCGTAAAATATTTTAACACTTTAAATCACTCTTTTTTTTTTATCTTTTTCCAACAAAATCGAATCTCTTGCCAAATGTCTTTTTTAATCTCAGAATCATTTCAAATATTCCAAACGCATTTGAGCGCCGATCGCACTGAATGGCGCCCAAATGAGCTGTCAGCAGGTACATAAAACTGTCAGCTACTGTTTCGTTCTGGCAGCGATGACGGTGACGGTGCCAAAGCCGATCGGCCGGCATCGATCGAACAGTTTGCGCTATCGCTTTGGCGTTAATGCGTTGCACTAAATTTACGCATAAATTTAAGTAAAAAAAAGAACCACAACAATACAAAAAAAAAAAAACAAAAAAATACAAAAAACTGTTAAAAGTATCGCCGCGTATCGGCGATGAACAGACAGACGGACGGTTAAATGACCGAACGAGCGAACGATCGTGCAAAACAATGTCATTAATTTCTGATCTAAATGGTCGAAAAGCAAACAAACAAACAAACAAACGAACCAACATATTGTCAACCGATCTTGGCTGCCACTTTTAAGTGTTAATGAATGGTTCAAATGGACCAAGTGGACCGACCAAATGGACAAAAATAACTGAAGCGTCAGGTATTAAAAGGAAACAAAGAAATGGATAAAAAGAATTAAAGAATGAATGAATGAATGAATGTTTGTGGTACAAAGAGATTCATTCGGTTGATCTGCTTCAGCTTCAGTCTTTTAAAATGTCATTGTGGCTCACGGCAGCAGCAGCAGCAGCACCGCTGTTGCTTTGGCACGATCTCTTTTAGACGCTTTTGGTTGTTTTTTTGCTGTTGAGTGTATTTTTTGTATGTGCAGTCCATCGGTGCAGGCAGCCTTGTATATATATATACGTAATCATCATAATCATCATCATCATCACCATTATCATCATTATTATCATCACCACTAACAAACTCTATCACCAAGACCGCTTTAATAAATGATTGTTAACTAAATGATCGCATCATTAATGTCGTAGTCCTTTTTATAGTGCTTGTGGTTGTTGTTGTTGTTGTTGTTGTTGTTGTTGTTGTTGTTGTTATGCAGGAATCATTCGAAATGTGTGGGAAAAGAGGCTTGAAGATAACGACGTGTGCCTCCTCCTCGCTGTCGAAGCGTACGATTCTGAAGATGGTCGCTTCCAGATCGATCAAAGGCGCGCGATCACTTGTTTAATTGTTGTTCTGTTTAAGGCTGGTAGTGGTGTTGTTGTTGTTGTTGTTGCGTGAACTATATGCATCCTCCTTTTGCTTCTTCCTTCTTTTTTTGCTCTTCTTCAATGCGAATTTAAAGATTTTGCAAATTAAGTTGTCAGCAAGTGGCTCATTTGCATTCTTTGGCGAAATTGACCCCACCGTTTTTTTTCAAAAAAAATTATTTTGCATTTTAAAATCTGGTACATTTTATGCTTTTGTGTTTTTTTTTTTTTGCTTTTTTTTTTTTTGTTTTTTTTGGATTTTCAAAACTTCTTTCTCTCGAGCTCGGCTGAAGTGATGAAGACAAGCAAACATTCGAAAGTTGAACGTAGGTTGATTTACATTTTAATTATCCAACATATTAACTAACATTTTAATTAAGTAAATTTAAGAAAAAATAACAACTGACAATTTAGTAAAAATGTGTTTGTGTTTAAATGGCGCACTCTCTTCTCTCATTTCTCTATTCTCAGTTTCTTTAGTTTCTCTATGATGACAAAGATAATTCTTGATAAAAGTGAAAGAATAACCAGAGTTTGCCGCAAACCCAAAAAATCAAAAATAAATCTATCGACTTTAAAAGTGTTATAGAAACCAAAACTAACAGAAATTATGCAAACTCATTGCACAGATTGCAAAAGTAAGTGCATAAAATTGCATAAAAGAAGCTAACTGCTTACTTGCTGTCAGTTTTTGCAAAAAAAACAACACCAATGTTAACAAATTTTTATAGAATCTTTTTTTACTTAAAAGACAGTTGATGGATGAATGAAGGGATGAATTGGAAGAGCTGCATGTTGCATGTATAGTAAACAAATTGCTGCGTGTTGCATGATGCATGCGTGTAAAGTTCGTGTGGTGAAGTAGTATGCGTATGTATGTGTGTGTGAATGCGGAACGGGATATACATACATACCTTAGAAAAATGGTATGACGGTATGCTTGGCGTGTCAAGCGGTAGCGGACGTGACGCTTAAGAGGACGTTAACATCAATTTAACACGAAAATCTACATACACAAAACAATAACAACAACAGCAACCAACAACAACAACAAACAACAACAACAACAACAACAACAACAACAAACAATAACAACAACAAACAATAACAACATCGACAAGGCCAACATAACAACCAGAACGCAATTGTTAGTGAAATTGGTTTGCAATTGTTTAAGCAAATTAATGTATTAGTGAGTGAGCGTGTGTGTGTGTGTGTGTGTGTGTGTGTGTGTGCGGGTGTAGGCGTGTACATATTTATGTATTTGTGTGCGTGCGGGAAAGTGAATTTCATGTTCGCGATTTACACCTGACCTACTGAACCGAGCCGCAATCAAGTCAGCAATCAAGTAACGTGTAATAGCAACAACAACAACAACAACAACACGAACAGCGCAACAACTGAACAACCTCAAATAGAAAGAATAACAACAAAACCGAAAAGCAAATCTATGTTATGTTGACTTAAGTGCGACAGCAGTGCCCTCCGGCGGCTATTGCGTTGGCGATGGCAATGTCGACGGCGTCGTCGCTGCGTCTGTCAACGAATTTTGCATCGCAATCATTAAAAAACGTGCACTCAAAAGACATGCGAAATTTGCAAAATTGATAAATGCGAGTACAAACGAATGTCTGCGAAAAATGACATGAATGTTTAGTAACATTTGAGGGGCGTGGTGGTCAAGCGCGTTATACATTCTCGTTGCACACACATAATTATCGTATAGACATAATACGTATTACGTAATTACAATACGAACGAACACTTCGTTGAACGCTCTTTTGACGTTACGTTTCTTCAAACGTAACATGTTTGCAGAGCAGTTGTTTTTTGAGATTTCTGACATGATTCAATGTCATTTGTGACAGTCAAGATTTGTTTACACACGATTACCATACGATTACAACGAACGACCTTGATTTCAGTGTAGAAAATGTTTGTTAAGATCAAACAAATGAATGCCATTCTGTTAATAATTGACTGATGGATTATCAAGGATTGTCATTATAATCAAAGAGTTAAAGTTGAAGTTGAAGGTGAAAAAGAGGAAGTCATAAATTTATGAAATACGTAATAAAATTTTAAATTTTAAAATTTAAAATTTTAAAAAACGTATAAAATAAATTTTATTTTATTGGATAATCAAAAAATGGATTGATTTATTGCTCCTTTTTTTCTAGGCCAAAAGCACTTCTTTTTTAAGCTTCTGAATATTTGTTACAGTACTTTCAGGATTTAAAAGCCTCCTTTCTTCATATAAATTTCGATAACTTCACAGAGAAACTCACAGAGTACCCCATAAAAATCAAAAGACCTTCTTATTGAGCCATTTTACCATAAAATCTTATTAAAACATACAAATAATATGCTTTTTTCATAGAGAAATCTTATTAATTTTTCTACAGAAAATCTTATTGTTTCGAAACAAAAAGTCAATCTTATTAATTCGTGATTTTAATAAGAAATTTCATATTTTGTTTTCCGTCAGGAAATCATGAAATCCAACCGATTCTGTATGAAAGTATGAAGAATTCTTATTATTTAATTCTTTTAATAAGAAAAACTTTTTATATATAATATATGTATGTTTTTCCTCTATTTTATGTGGTTTTGAGGCTCTGTGCTTAGTATTTATTTCTTGCTACTACTAGTATGGTTCTACTGCTATTTTTTAACTGTTATAAGTCGAAATCGTGCATTTCAAATAGCGCGTAAATTAAAGCTTATCACTATACTTGCTATTTGTTAACAATTTAACACCTTTATGAGTTCAGAAATAAAAAACAAGCATCTATTATTTCTCGTTAATACGAGTACCACCATCATCAATTCATCATTATATGAATTCATTATTTTATAAATGTATGTATGTAGGTACATATATATGTACGAGCGATATATATATCCTTCGATTCGAGCAAGTATCTACTATATCGTGTTGTTGTGTGTCCAAAATAAGCATACTTTTGATGGATACGAGTACACTCAATACGAGTACAATACAATATTATTGAAGCTTTCTTCGGCTGCGTGTACACCACAATTTCATTGCACGAGTAGTCTGCATGTACACAGGTATGTGCGTGTGTGTGTGTGTGTGTGTGTCCGACCATCGATGACGTCTATACGTCATCGTCAAATTCACGTGCTTCAAAGGATTGCGTGTCATTTCTTTATAAACATTTCAAACGCTTTGTGCAATGATTTTTCAGAAAAGAAAAGTTAGGCGCGTACGAGTATAATTTGCATGCTTGTTGCTCATGCACGAGTGTGTGTGTGTGTGTGTGTGTGCGAGCATGAGAAATCGGTGTCTTTTACCACCATTATCATCATTGATAAATAAATATTGCAGCGTGTTCATCAAAGATTGACGAATCACTTTTTGTTGTTAATCGAGACTTGAGTTGATTTTTGCCCCAGGTTTTGGTTTTCGAGATATGACAAACACGCAACAGCTTTTCAAGTTCGATCATCCTTTAATGAGATGATTAATGCTTCTCGAGTTAGACCATTTACATGGTTTAATGGCATTCAGAAATCTCTATGAGAAATCCATCGAGGCCTCAAAATCAAATCCACATGAATCGTCTTCGCCTTCGTTATCGTAAGTTCTGCTTGAGAGAAAATAAAATTCCAAAGAGTTTTTTTTTTGGATCTTTTTATTCGGGCAATAAAAAAAACAATATTTTTCCCAGAATTCTGAAATAACATAAATTTGGCAATTTCGAATTTTTGCGTTAGTTACTAAAATTCTTAATTGGCCGCCATAATAAATATGTATAAAAGAAAAGCAACCAAAATATATGTAGATCTTGCTAAAAAGCCACAATAGCAACAACAACAATTAGGTTTTTTTTATAATAAAACATATCCCGAATTTATTGAAGGCAATAAAAGCCAGTTTTTTCGCTTACTTTGAGGCAAAATTAGAAGAAGAAAAAGGTAATGCTTGTTGGTCTGCAACCAGGATCAAATGGACGGTCGTTTGATATGAATAACAATCTTATCATGTCAACAACTCTTTCGCTCTCTTTCTCCAGCGTCCACCACCAACCATCAACCAACCATCAGCCCATAAAAGAATTTCGCGGAAGCGTCAGGAAGGAAGAAGAAATTGTTCGGAAATGATAAGTTGAAGTTTTATACAATGTTCTTTTGCGTTAATTTTTAAAAACTAAAAACGTAAAAAACGTCGCGATTTCTGAAATCATTATTTGTGTGCGATTGTTGTTCTTTATGTTTGTTGTTGTTTCGATGTTATCTATTATTATTAAATATTATCTCTGTAATTGATACTATACTAAATTTGAAAAAATAAACACACAGAATAAACCCATAAGAATGGAAAAAATTCTAAAACAGTGACTGCAATTATTGTAATTAAAATAATTGGCTTTTGGTGTACTCCTACCTACCGCCCTCCCTCCCGCCCTCACTGCATTCTTCACCCTCGTCTTCGTAGGCAGCTCACTCCGTAGCTTCTGAAACTAGTTTTTACTGCTGCTGCTGCTGCTGCTGCTTATCGCTCGCTCCTTTTTTATAATATTTTATAATACTCGTACACAGAGAAAAATAGTACCACATAAAAATACATAATAAGATCTTCTTATTGAGCCATTTTACCATTAAATCTTATTAAAACATACAAATAATAGGCTTTTTTCATAGAGAAATCTTATTAATTTTTCAAAAGAAAATCTTATGGTTTCTAAAAAAAAAGTTAATCTCATTAATTTGGAATTTTAATAAGAAATTCATATATTTTCCGTCGTCAGAAAATTATGAAATCAACAAGTCTGTATGAAAGTAGGAAGAATTCTTGTTATTTATTTCTTTTAATAAGAAAAACTTGTTATATATAATATCGTCGGTCTGGTCGAAACTTTGATAGTTATATTTTTGCTCTCAGGTTTACTTCGAATCTATAATTCGTAAAAATTTCTTTACATTGGCATTGTTTATAATGGACGATCTTTGCTTCTTAGTCTTGAATACTTTCCGTCTTTATATTTATAATATACTTTGATAACAAATAACAAATAATAGCGCGTTACTTTTCAGGCTTTAACCATGATATTCTGAGAGTATTATGATTAATATTCTTGAAATTTTGGCTAAATAAAAATAAACTAGAAAACATGAATAATAATTTTTATTTTTATAAAACCATGAAAAACAATAAGATTTTCTTATTGAATTTGTATTTAAATATAACTTTCTTTTTAAAGTTTAATCAGATTTTCTTTATGGTTTTAATAAGGCTTCCTTCTTGTATGAAAAGCATAAAGAAATCTGATTGATTTTCCTCTATTTTTGTCTCTGTGTACTCGTACATAAAAAAATAGTAGTATTTTTTCATTTTGATTTTCCCTGAACAAAAAACAAAATTAAAGGTTTTTCACAATGGATTGTTTTTCGTCTTGCGCTCGTTTTTTCCTACCCTTTTTTTGTTTTTTTTTTTTGTTTTTTAAAGGTTCCGCATCGTCGCGTCACCAGCGAGGAACATTGTCGCGAAAATTTTCAATATTCATATAAAAAAGCTGTTGTTGTTGTTTTCCTTGTTGTGGCTGCTGCTAAATTCTGCCGCTTTGTTGTTGCAATGAATTCTTCTGTGACGCGGTTAATGTTGACGAACCACCGCGCGCGTATTGAAATCAACAGAAAAGCCTTCCGAAAGAAAAGCAACAAAAAAACCACCAACAAAAACAAAAACAAAAACAACAATGTTGCCATGAGACATTCATCAAACGATTAAAGAGTCCATAAAACATAACATAAAACCGGTTTGTTATTAACAGCAGCAGCGTCAGTTTTTATCCCTTCAAAAAAAAAAAAAAAACCGCCAACAAAAACGAATATTGCTGACAATTTCAACAAACAGCAAAAACAAACCGGCGTCCTTTGGCGTGTCTTTGGAAATGTTAAGTTTGACAGATTTTGGTGTTGGATAAAAGTATTGAAATCTTGAAAATTCAGTGTAAAAATATCGTATAAAATTAGTAAAACTCTTACTAAGTCTTACTTTTGGTCTCTGCACCGCTTGGTCTCTTGGTCTCTTGGTCTTTTGGTGTCATGGTCTTTGGTCTCTTAGTCTTTTGGTCCCTTGGTCTTTTGGTTTTTTGGTTTTTTGGTCTTTGGTGTTTTGGTGTTTTGGTTTCTGGCTCTTTTGGTTTCTTGGACTTTTGGTCTCTTAGTCTTTGGTATTTTGGTTTCTTTTTCTTTGGTCTCTTGATCTTTTGTTGTCTTCTGTCTCTGGGTCTGTTGGTCTCTGGCTCTCTTGGTCTATTGCCGTCTTGGTCTCGGGCTCAATTTTGGTGTTGGTCTTAGAACCACGTGGAAAGAGAACTTCTTCTAAAAGTAATATTTTATTGTGCTGCAATCATTAGCGAAGAACTCTTCAAAATAATGCAGCTCTTCGGTATTGAGGCCACTGCCGCAGAAGAGAGTTTGTCTTTTTTTTTCTTTTTGAAGGGAAAATAAAATGTATAATTTTCTTATTATTATCTACAAGAAAAACTACGAAAAGCCTTCACATACTCTGGCTACAAAAACAAAATTAAACTGAAGAGAAATGAGAAAACGTCTAGAATTCATGAGAAAATGAAGTGAATTCTTTTTAGAATGCGCCATAAAAAAAGAACTACAACAACAAGGACAGTAACAACAAAAAAAAAATAAACAAAAGAAAACAACAACTAACAATAATAAGAACAATATAAGACTATTACTAGCAGCAGCGGCAGCAGCAGCAGCAGACCGAGGCAGCTGAAGGATATTATCGTCCTAAAATGAAACGCCCAGAATGACAAGAAGGAGGAAAAAAAATTGAAAAAAAAGTGGAAAAGTGGAGGAAAGAATAGAATACAAAAGCAATGGATATAAAAGCTGATGATAACTGACTGCTGCGCAAGGAGACGGTGCGGCGGAAAGAACCGAGCAATCACAAAACTTTTCCGTTCAATTCAGTTAAAGTAAAGTAGTTGCAGCAGAAGCTCACAAACTTTATGGAGGTTTTTCTTAAAGCCATCAGAAAATGTTTCGCCGGAATGGAGCTGCTCCAACAAACCTCTTTCCGAGCAACCTTGTGTTCTTGAGATGGTTTGTCTAGCAGCCAACGCCCGCTCAAGCCACCCACTTTTGGGAAGCGGAATGGGTCGCACAGACGACGATATAGCGGTGATTTCTACAAATGACTAAGACAGAGAGAGAGAGAGAGAGAGAGAAAGAGAGGGAGAGATAGGAAAATAAAGGGGGAGGGGTAGGGTAAATAAGAGATGAGCAAGAATTACTGAAATTAATAGTAAAGAAAATGGTGGATAAGTGAGAGAGCTGCAGACATAAAATAGAGTATTTACTCGTCTATCGTAAAGGCAAAAATCAGAGAGAGAGAGAGAGAGAGAGAAAAAAAGAGAGTGAACAAATTATACACTGCAGAAAATCTTAAATAATTTGTTGTCAATTTATTTTAAACGTGATACGTTTTAACATAATTTTAGAGAAGTATATATAATGGACCACATACGGACCAAATACGGACCGAATTTGACCAAAATTGATTTGATTTATTCATCAGAGATATTTTTGCCTTAAAATTTGTGATTTCCGAATCATTTTTTTTTTGCCTTAACAAATATTCTCCAATCTTCTTTAACCAAATAGATATGAAATTTTTCCAAAATTGTAAATAATAAGAGGCCTGCAAAAGGCTCTACATTTAGTCCTTAATACGATACGAGCATAAACTAACGGTTTTCAACATTCTCGTTGTCTGTCTGTCTGTCTCTATTTAAGCGAATTTAAGTGTCTTAGTCTTCGTTTTCGTCTTCTTTTTTTCGAAATTGCTGCTTTTTTCTTTCTTTTTAAGTATTCAAAAAATTATGCTTCTCATGCTTTGCTGTCTCGTCGTTGCTTCTTCTCCGCCGTCGTCTTGTTTTTCTTCTGGCTGCTTCTTCCTCTTCTTCTTTTGCTGATTGTTATAATTTAGTTTCTTCGCCTTTTCGTATTTGTTCCACTTCAATCTCGATCCTTTGGATGTTGGAAATCATTCAGAATCATGCTTTCCTCCTCACTCCTTTCAGATCACGTCGCGTCTTTTAATATTCAGTTATTCCAATTTCGTTAACAATCATCGAAAGCTTGACGCGTCAGTCAGTTGCGTCAGTATTAATGTCTCAGGTTTATTTAGGCTCGTAGTCAGACTTTGTCTGTCTTGCGATTTCTAGTCTCTCTTTTAGAAGGTTTTTGTTTTTTTTTTCAATATTTTGGCCAAATTTTTTTTTTTTTTTTTTTTTTTTTTTGGTAATTGGCATAATCGCATGGTCTTTCGTTTTTTTCTTGTGGGTGTTGTTGTGGCTTTTTTTGTGCATAAAATCTTTTAATTAAATAAATTGCGGTTACCAGAAACCGCATTTAGTTTCTTCTCAAGCCGATTTTATTCAATTAACGCAACCGTCCATTACGATAACAGTTAATAAAATTATGATTTGGCTGGAATGCCGAAAGAGTGGCGGATTTCGTTGAGTTCTTTCTTTCTTTCTTTTCACAATAATCTTAATAAATGGCGATAAGCGTCGATAAGTATGCTTTTCATTCGAAGCTTCTTAAAAATATTCTTCCTTGAAATGATAGCGCAATATGACGGTAACGACGTAACCGGTAACCTCTGCTTGCCGTGACGAAATTCTCCTGCAATCAATATTTAAAGTGCCTTCGAATATTGTCTTGCCAGAGCCTTTTTTGGTTGTTGGCCTTCTTTTTCAGTCGGCGACTATAAGAAATTCGACAGAAGGCCAAGATTTGTGAAAATCCTTGATGATAAGTCTTTTGTGACTCTTCGAAGAGTGTTTACAGCCACACCCACTTACCGTCATACAAAGTCAATACAATGCATTCAAATCAATACGAATGTCTTTGTATTAAATCTTAATCTCTTTGCTCACGGTAATGTAAAAAGAGTGTGCATAAAAAGAGAGGATACTGAGAGGTGTTGTTGAGAGCAGCATTAAAAAGCAGTTTAGACTCTTTTAAAAAATTTACAAATCCCTACAAATTTTGTAGCAAAAAAAAAGAGTAGAGAAAATCAATTTCAAATTAGGCCTAATCCATTTCGTGTAAACACACACACACACGCACACATAACCACACACACACAGAGAGAGAGACAGAGTGCGAGAGAGAGTCAGAAAGAGAGAGCGTAAAGGGATTGGCACTATTTGGGTTTTTCTTTCCTAACGACGATGGTTGTGTATCCTTTTGCTAAACAGCAGCGACTTTGAACACTTTTAATCCGCTTGAAACTGACCAACGGTGATGATGATGATGATGATGATGATGATGATGATGATGATGATGATGATGACTGACGTCAGCTGATTCTCACTCCCTTTACATATATTTACAATCGGCACTACCGCCCATTAAGTCTATTCAGTAGTAGAATAGAACAGAAACAACAACAACAGAAACAACAACAACAACAGCAACAACAACAACAACAACGACGACGACGACGACGACGGTGACAACTACAACAACAACAACAACAACAACAACAACAACAACAACAACAACAACAACAATAAAAACAATAAAAACAACAACAACAACAACAACAACAACAACAACAACAACAACAACAGCATTAGAAAAGAAAAATTCTTTGTAAGCGTCCTGCTGAATGAGTTTTCTTGTTTTTTTTTTCTGCTTGCTTTAATTTAATTTCTTTTGTTTTTTTTTTTCTTGCTCTGTTACCATCGTACGTACGTACATATGTACATATTTTCATTTTCGTTTTTATGTATCCTTTCTGTGGTGTTTTGTTTTTTCTTCTTCTTCTTCTTCTTCTTCTTCTTGTGTCTATGCATGTAGCTTGGGCGTTGAGCATTTAACCCGGGACTGACTGACGGTAGGTACATACATACATGTCGTGTATCGATTTCAGCCTTCTTCCCTTCACTTTTTCGTAGATACTTAAATGCTTATTTTTATGGTATACGAAGATACTCTGATGGCTGTTATTTGGTGTTGTTGTTGTTGTTGTTGCTGCTACGAGTATTATGCGATATATGTATAATGGGTGGGTGTGTGTGTGTGTGTGTGTTGTTGCTGCTTCTCTTACTGTCGTTGTAGTGGTCGTCCGTCGTGTTTAACGTTGTAATTATGAGATCAAGTGGGCATGGCTAATCGATTTTCACCCACTCTCCGGGTGCAAAAATTACAACAACAACAGCAACAGCAACAGCAACAAAACAAAACAAAACCTTCAGCACGACCTCCGCCACGTCGTGGGTGGTTTATATGCTATATAAAGTATATATACATACATACATATATAGTATATACTACTACGAGTTATAAACGCTATAATCTTCATCAAAATTATTACCGAATAAAAAACTGTCTCAACACCATTAGCCCAGACGAAGTCAAAAAAAAAAAAAAAAAAAAAATTAAAAAAAAAAATTTAAAAAAAAAACATTAAAAAAAAAAAAATTAAAAAAAAAAAATTAAAAAAAAAATACTGTCTGTCACGCTATTATTTTTTCACGCTCTCCATTTTTCTCATATCTTGACAAAAGTAAAGTAGAAGTAAGAACAATTTTGTTAATCTTCTTGTTCTTGCAAATGCTGACAAATGACCTTTATCAGAACCGGGTCCATAACATTATTCTTACAAGATATAATCAGAATCGTAGTCTTAGCCTAGGTTTAGTCTTATTTAATGCTGTTAAAGTCGTCAGTTTTAAATTTTTGTTGTACAATTTTTAGTTTTGTTTATAAAGTTCATTAATAAGCCTTCTCCTCATTCTTTATAGCCTCAAGCCGCCCCCCAAAGATGGCGTCACCAAGAGCAATCCCTCGAAACGTCATCGTGAACGTTTGAATGCTGAGCTGGATTTATTGGCGTCTCTGCTGCCCTTCGAACAAAATATTCTCAGCAAATTGGACCGGCTGAGCATTCTAAGGCTGGCAGTTAGTTACCTAAGGACCAAAAGCTACTTTCAAGGTGAGTGCAATTGCAAATATTCTACGAGTATATAGAGGCTAAGTTTTATTTTAGGACTGTAAACGTATGTTATTATTGTCATAATCTAATGATCGTTCGATTAGTCTTAAAATTTCGGTTTTTTGTTTCCCTTCAAATATTATGTAAATTAGAGGGCACAATTGGATATAGTTGGGCGGTCGCCTGGAGTAGGCCAAGGAATTTCCATGATCTCTAAAAAAAAAAATTTAAAAAAAAAATAAAAAAAAATTTAAAAAAAATTAAGAAAAAAAAGGTAAAAAATTTTGTTAATGTTTAAATTATATCTCGCTTAATGTCTTTAACGTCCATGATCTATAAAAAAAAAAAAAAAAATTAAAAAAAAAAATTTTTTTAAAAATTTAAAAAATTTGTTTTTAAATTATATCTCGCTTAATGTCTTTAACGTCCATGATCTATAAAAAAAAAAATTAAAAATTAAAAAAAAAAAAAGTTAAAAAAAAAAAAAAATTAAAAAAAATTGTTTTTAAATTATATCTCGCTTAATGTCTTTAACGTCCATGATCTATAAAAAAAAAAAAAAATTTAAAAAAAAAAAAGTTAAAAAAAAAAAAATTAAAAAAAATTGTTTTTAAATTATATCTCGCTTAATGTCTTTAACGTCCATGATCTATAAAAAAAAAAAAATTTTAAAAAATGTAAAAAAAATTTAAAAAACTAAAAAGTTTTTTTTAAAAATTTAAATTATATCCCGCTTAATCTCGTGGTTAAATGTTGCTTAAAATCGTTAACTATCAGGGTCGCTGCTTCTTTTATCAGCGGCCTCTCCTCGGTGGCGTTATTTTTGTAGTCGGCAACAAAAAGCTTTAATGCTTTTTTGAGGCCTCCAGATTTTTTGACAATATTCATTTCTTTCTTCACCAACAGCATTAATTGCTTTCTACGTATTTCCTTTCTTCACTCCCAAAACTTCTCGGTCTCTGAGTATTTATTTACTTTATGCACTTCATTAACTCGCAGACGACTAAAATGCATTTCCTTAAACCCCGAAAACAATCCGCGAGCCCTGCTAATCCCACCCTCATTGGATTTGCTCTTAATCCACTCAACAAAAGCCAGGAGAAGGCGAATTAGAAGGCGCCGTGTGCATTGCACACGGCGATAGCGCTCTTAAGGTCTATGAGAACGACCACTACGTTCTGGTCCATTAACTCTTTCACAGCGCTCGGAGCAAACCGGACCGGACGATAAAAACCAGAAACCAGTTGGTCAACGGCCAGCAACAAAAAAAGAACAAGCCTAAGATAAACAGTTTAGTTGTTGTTTATTGTTTGTTTGTTGGCTGGTTTGTTGGTCTGTTTGCTTGGCCTGCGGACGACGACGACGACGACGAACAAGAGCAGCGCGTGTAGCGTACATTAAGACGACCGCTTTCGAACGAAGGTAACCGAATGGAACGAGCGCGCGGGTCGTAAAGAAAAACAAATAATTTTCAAATAGACTCATTCAGTAAATTCGTTTTCCTGCACCAGCAAAAGGCCAGAAAAGTCGTCGGTGACTCTCTCGAAGGCTTGCTTTAAAAATTAAGCGACACGCATCAGGCGGCGAACGCGTGCCGTGGATTTGAAACTTTTGTTTCGGCCTAAAACAACTCAAAAACCGGATGCCATTAGGTTTGTTTGATTAGAAGGAGCGGAGTCAGCGGCGGGGTAGTCCTCGGCCGGCCATCCGCATGTCTGTACGTACGTACGTCCTCGTCTTTCGGTACCAGAGGTCAGAGAATTGGGGTCAGTTCATGACGATGGCCATGATGATGATGATGACGATGACAATCGGCAATAGTCGTTTGACCGCTAATTGTCTAAATATTTGCTAAATTGTAAGAAATAAAGATGCGGGGGTATAGCGTCAGACGCTTGGGTTGGACGGCAGAGCACGACTGCGCGGGGGGAGGGGGGTGCGGTTGCGAGATCACGTGATAAACTAATTTCTCTTCTTCAAAATAGAGCAAAACCAGTCGACACTGCCCGGAACATATTGTACAATATAAAACTGTCAATATATTGACACAAATAAATTGTCCTATAATTTCTTTCGTTTTAATTGTCGAATTATTTACGATACGTGCTACGCGATATTTCAATTTGCTCACGAAAGGGTTAAAACGATCACGAAGGGTGAAAATATCAGGGTACGTCAAACAAAAAGTAATTTTGTCCAAACCCTTTGTCGTTTTATTGACATTAATTAAATTATCAAAAGAAATTGGGAAAAATTATTAAACGCAGAATAACAGAACTTTTAATTACTTTAACCAAAAGCGAGACAGAAAAAGAAAAAAACACAGGAGAAAAAAAGTCCAGAGGAACTAACTCTTCGGATAGTAATAAACTTATTTATAACAAATAAAAATGTACTACGAGTATATTGAAATTAACTACAATTAATACAATTATTCAATTAAGTTTAACAAAATAATACAAATTGTAATTAAGTTGGAACAACACTCAGAAAACTAATACTATTAAATCAATAGTTTTTTAATAGTATTTACTCTTGTTTTTGGTCAATGTTATTGTCAAAACATGTCATTGTTTATGTCATTGTTTTGGCAATATAGAAATATGTATATAGTTTTTGTATTATTGTATTGTAAAAGGTTATCCATTTCGAGTTACGGATAGTAAAGCCCTGCCGTTTGACAGCCGCCAACTGTCAGTGTCATCCGAACTTGCAATTGTTTTGTTGAAGGTTTGCCATTTTACAATATGATTGGTTTTACCATCGAACAACGCGTTAAAAGCCTGTGTTAAAGCATTCCGCACAAATGATGATTCTGCTGTGGCCGCATTACAAGCCCTTACGGCAAGATTATGGCCGTCGTAATCGTCCTACTGAACGTACAATTTCAAACGTAGTGAAGAAATTCGGAGAAACTGGATCGGCTACAGATATTGTAAGGCCGGTGCATCATCGCTTCGCACGCTCGATCGAAAACATTGCCGCTGTGAGCCGTAGTCTTGAGGAAGACCCAAATTTATCGATCTGACGGCTTGGGATTTTCTGCTTGTGGGGCTACGCGAAAGACGGTATTTATGCGAACAATCCCTAAACTTTGGAGCATTTAAGGACTGACATTCGGTCAAGTTATGGTGGCGAATTATTGCCCGACTTGTGTCAAAATATCATCGAAAAGTCATTACCTCAAAAGGATTGAGGCCTACGAAAGGTGCCGTGGAGGACATTTGAAAGATATTGCTTTTCACGCCTAATGGCAAAGTCCAAGCATCATATTGAAATAAAAATTCAATCGATATCTGAATATTTAGTGTACTGTTTTTTACTTCACTTTCCGCAAGAGAAAATGGATAGCCCTGGCCTATTTACCCTAATAATACCGGCTTTGTACCATGATATTTACATTTAGTTTTAAGCTAAAAGTATGATAAAACTTATTTAATCCTTGAACTGAAGGCGTAAACATTTTGTGGTCGCGATTTTGAAAAGATTTCAAGAGATAATGACTCCCAGAAGTTATCTCTTCTCAACTCTCTGACCTTCCGTTATAAATATTTTCCACCAAGAGAGCATTAATTACTTTCACTACGAGACCTTTAAGCCTCATAAATGAAATACTTGTATTTTTAATAATTTTCTTTCTTATCGAATAAATATCTCAGGGGTTCATTGACCCATTTTAGACAATATCAATGGGAAATACATACGAGTAGGTATCTGGCCTAATGTGTGGAGAAGGTAAAATATTACCATTTGAAAATACTCGTACCCAGAGCTGGTCGAGTCATTGTCCTTTGAGGCTTGACGACGACGACTCCCTTTGTTTCGAGCGATCAACAAAGGATAAAGCATAGAGTTAATATATTAACAACAACAACAGCATGATAATTAAAATAGTAACAGAATAACAACCACATAAAGGAGCAGAAAGGGAAGAAGTAGGAGAAGAAGGAGGAGGAGAAATAGGGATCAACAAAAACAAGCTGCCAACACACATGGCAGCCTCTTGAAGGAAGCATATGTTTTTTTGATTAGTGTTGTGTTGTCGTTATTGCGAGTGTTGTTGTTGTTGTTGTTGTTGTTAACACCTTAAAATAAGGGCGGTAAATTTCATAAAACCTTACTCGTTATAAAATGGCATGGGTTGGGAATGGGTCTGTGTATAAAACACAAAAATGTTCGAGGTTAATTTTCGAGAAAAATCAAAAAAGGGAGAACATTTATGAGTTTGAAAAGATAGAGACTGCGGCAACGGCAACCCCTCACTCACTCACACTTACCCAAAAACAGCTCAGATCCTTTTTTTTTTTCTTTACCTAAATTTATTAAAACGTGTTCATTTCGGACGCGTGCTCTTTTTCCAAACGGTTGCGAAGTTAGTACAATATTTTGAAAGGAATTTGTTGAAAAACTTGTTTAGAATCATAGCAATGAGTCATATCAATGCTCTCTCTCTCTCTCTCTCTGTCTCTCATGAATGTTGATTGTCGTCATTGTTTAAGAGAGTACGAGCATATTTCTCATAAAATGTAAAATTTTCGTAGAAAAACGCAACGAGCTCGACGATTTCTGAGCTCTGAGGTCAAGGCAGTCTTAGTATGAATTCTCTCCAAAATCTTAATAAGAGGTAAGAAAGTTAAGCAATTATTTAAATAAAAGAAGCAATTATTTCGAATTTATGAAGGAAGGAGCTTGTGTATCCTTTGTCAATTTAAGCTTTTTTTTTTGAGTTTTTCTCTCAGCACTTCTCAGAACTTCTGCATCATCCATAAAGAAATTTCCAGCTCTTTAAACGATTTATTTCGTAACTTTAACTCTTGCGAACTCTTTCTAATTTCAGTCCATTAAAATAGCTTTCTATTTTTGCTTTCTTTGTTTTGTGCGAAAAAAAATTTGTAGGGCGTGGTTTACTGCGCTTCCTGTTAATGCGCTGAATCTCTGAAAGAATTGTGAGAAGTCTTGGTCTTCATTTAGTATTAACAGAGAAAGGAGCCTGCGACTCCACCCATCATCACCCATCACTAACCAGTTCCATGCTTCTTCTATATGTAACGGTTATAAGCACAAAAGCTATTTAAGCCGTAACCCAATCGTAGAACAACCCTACGCAGAACGCAGAACTCAACGCAGCCGGAAAGGGATGAAATAGAATCTGTGCAAATCTTCTAGCCCTTATGAGCCATCCCTCTCTCTCTCTCTCTCTGTCTCTGTATCCTCTCTATTCTCTCAGTTATTTTTGGCCTCTTAAGGTATTGTTCACCCATCGGGCATCTTTTACAAAATCTCACCCTGAAAGTCCAAAATGGCAAACCCGCCCCCCGCCCCCTCTCTTCTTTGCCTTCTGTAAGAAAAAAGGGAATGAAGAGGAGGAGAAGAAGAAGAAGAAGTAGAAGAGGCAGCACACGAAGACGCACAAAAACAGAACAAAAGCCAGACATAGAAACCTGTAAATATTTTAGCATCAATAAAATGGCGTCTCTCGTACGAAAACACTTCGAAAGAGCTTCTTAAAAATTTTAAGCCCAAAGTTTCTGCAATAATTGGCGTACCCAATATGTGTCCGCCGTGAGATTTTAAAGTGAAAATATTGTTCGGGATTTCGTGTAAAAAAAAAAAATAAAAAATAATAAAATAAAGCACGAATAATGAAAATTTAAAATTTAACTTTCTTGATTTTTGAAAACTATTTTTTCACAAAGCAGCGAACAAAAAAATAGGAAGTTAAGAATTACAACAACAACAACGAAAGAAACCGAAAGAAACCGACACGAAATTTTATGTACCGAAAGCTGCGCGCTGCTGCACCCACAAAAATCAAGAAAGTCCAATTTTTCTTTTCAGCCTCAATTTCTTGGCTGAAATTATTTGTTAATAGAGATTGATGGATGTATGTATGTATGTAACACACCTACACACACAACAAATACACACATATGCATATCTTTTATACTTGTATAATGCTATTATATCGTAGTGTAGTATCGTCGCCATCGTCGCCGTCGCTGGCGTAAGTCACGCGAACTTATAGCGTGACCGATCGACCGACGCACCATTCATCAATTCAGCATGTTAAACATACACAAACACACACACACACACACACAGACAGACAGACACCAACTAGCACTTGCAATTTCCAACACTTTTTTTTAATTAACACAAACATACAGTAAACCTTAAAGACCATTTGTTCACACACATATGTTGGTATATACATGCATACATATGTACGAGTATATATGTGTGTGTGTATCAGTGTCTGCATGTATAACCATATGGTATCGGAAAATATACATATGTGTTAACAGACAGACAGTAGCGCTTACATACTCGAACCTTCAGACAGACATTCATAATGGTTCACAAAGAAACCAGAAATAATGCGGCTAATTTTCTTCCAAATTGTAATTATTTATGGGTTATGATGGATTATACTCGTATGTAAGCCGTCTTTAGACAATCGGCCTGGCCTGGCCTAACAACCCTCACGGACGGTCTTCTTCGTCCTTTCACTTTTTTCATAACATACTAAAAACTGTTTAGATGAACCAGAAACCGATATGGAGAATTGCAGTGTGTGACCGAATAACCTTGTGTAGTTTTAAAAATTTGTGTGTTTTTTCTTTTCTTTTAATGTTTTGGTTTTTAAATTTTTAGAATTTTGTTTTTTAGGAATATAAAACTTTGTTTAAAAGAAAAGTATTAAATGATCTTAACTTTTTAACCATGAAATATTCATTTAATGGATGAAGACTTACCCATTATAAGCCTGAGGCAAGAGTTCGTCTGAAGAAGTCTTAAAAGAAGTTTAAACCTATAGAAGTTTAAAAGGCTTCGCGTTATAAAGTCTAAAAAGAGTTTGTCTAATGAAGAGTTAATTTAAAAATACTTCGTCTAAAAAGGGTTCGGCTTAAAAAGGTTCGTTTAAAAAGGGTTCGTCTAATAAGTGTTTGTCTAAAGAAAGAATCTAAAGAAGTCTAAATAGAGTTGACCTAATGAAGCTTAAAAGGAGTTCGTCTAAACACGTCTAAATATGGTTCGCCTTAAAGAAGTCTGAGGAAAGTTCTTCGCCTAAAGAACTCTAAAAAGGGGGTTCGTTTAAAGAAGTTTAAAAAGAGTTTTTTTTAAAAAAAGTATAAAAAGGATTAAACTAAAGAAGTTTAATGAAAACGTTCGTCTAATGCAGAAACGTTTAAAAAGACTTTAGACTAAAAAGACGTCTAAAAAGCGTTCGTCTAATAAGTGTTCGTCTAAAAAGGGTTCTAAAAAAGGAATCTAAAGAAGTCTAAATAGTGTTTACCTAATGAAGCTTAAAAGAAGTTTGTCTAAAGACGTCTAAATATAATTCGCCTAAAGAAGTCTGAGGAAAGTTCTTCGCCTAAAGAAGTTTAAAAAGGGTTTGTTTAAAGAAGTTTAAAAAGAGTTCATGTAAAAAAGTCTAAAAAGCGTACATCTAATAAAGTCTTAAAAGGTCTTAAAAGTCTTAAACCATCTCAAAACGTTTTGTTTAAAGAACGTTTTAAAAAGGCTTTGTTTAAAAAAGTCTAAAAAGGATTTATATAAAAAAGTCTAAAAGGGTTTGTTTGTCTAAAGAAGTTTTAAAAGGGTTTGTTTCAAGAAGTCTAAAAGGCAACCTTTTAAAATTGTACTGAGCCTGAGAAGCAAAATTTTAAGCAAATATTCTAAAACATTAACAAATTGATCTGTGCTAGCGGTACCATATAAAACCATTTCAACGAAAACGGTCGGCTCGAGACTCTTTGTGTAAGTGCAAGAGACAAATATAGCTCTCATTGACATGATATAAAATCGTGATTTGCACAAAAATTACACAAACATAAATATGAAAAAATCAAGATTCACATGATATTTCTTCGTTGACGTGATTTGATTTAATGATGAATTGTGAATGATGATGATGATGATGATGATGGATGGTATTTATGATTTCTCAGACTCAGTGACGCATAACTCAAGACAATTTTCACACAAAAACTCAGAAACTCAAAGCACAGAATAATTAAACTTTGGTTGTCTAGACATTGATGCACTGAAAATAAATTAATTAAGGTATGAATGAATTATACAGACGTGTACATACATCGTGTGTATATATTGTATATAAATACAGTCTATATAAACGTAAGCGTAGAAATTCAAATAATTAAAATTAGGTTAATGAATGAACGAAAAGATTTAATTAATTAATGTAATGTAATAATAAGAAAACTACGATATAAAATTATTAAAGTAAACAAATAAAAAATGTTTTATTGTTTTTTTTTGTTTGTTTTGTTGTAAAACAGCAGGAAAAATGTTAAAGTTTTTAGTATTTTATTGTAAAAGAAATAAAATTAAATTTATTAAATAGTTGTTACTACAACAAGACAAAAAAAACACAAAAAAGTCAACAAAAAAACACAGTGCAGAAAACTTGTCTGGTCGAAGGCGAGAAGAAAGAAAGGAAGGAAGGACTATCGCCGTGACAAAAAGTCATTCAAGGGTTAAAAAGTGGTAAAAGTAAAATATTTTGCACTTACTTGCAAAGCTCATCAATTAAATGGTGTTCGATTGAAAACGCTCGATTACGGCAATTACGACGACGCGTCGCAACGTCGCACGATAGAGCTGTAGAGCTGAGGCGACCGTGGGGCGTGTGTAAATGAAGGGGCCGCACCACCACCACCCATCACCACCCGCGCAGTAACCCAAATGAGGGTTGCTTTTCAACAAGGCCATCATAAAAATCCATCCATAAAAATCGGACACCGAAGCTATTAGTAAGAATAATACGAGTCCAATACAAAAGCAATTTTTGCAATAAACAAAATGAAAACGAAATAACATTAAAAGAAACCCAGAAATTAAAAAAAAAAAATTTGAAATAGCCAATATTTTCTCTATACGGTTTTCTAGTAAAGAAAAAGAAGAAGAAGAAAAAGGAAAGGAAGAAGGAAATTCGGAATTAAAACTGCGCAAGTCCTGAACAAATAAAAATTTGAAGGGTGGACGAGAGGAAGGTAAGACCACCCTTCGAACAACAACAACAACAAAGACATGAGCTCAGCGTATGAATAATCCCGGATGAGAAACGGCGTTGGTAGAAGGGGGGGGGGGGGGGTACCGTGGGAGGGGATGCGTGGGCCATTATGTTATTATTAAGTTGATGGAGTGTTGTTGGTGTTTGGCGGTACGTTTTGTTACTTTTTCTTTCTCTTACAAATTTTATCGAATTTTATCGCTCGCTCTTATTCCATTCCAGAGAAAAATAGTACGACACAAAATAATAATAAGATCTTCTTATTGTGATTTCATTTGGCTATGAAATCTTATTAAAACATACATATAATATGCTTTTCTTATAGAGAAATCTTATTAATTTTATAAAGAAAATCTTATTGTTTCGAAACAAAAAGTGAAAAAGTGAATTAATTCGTGATTCTAATAAGAAATTCATATTTTAATAAAACTATGAAAAACAATAAGATTTTTTTATTGAATTTGTATTTTAATATGACTGCCTTTTTAAATTTAAACCAGATTTTCTCGATGGTTTTAATAGAGCTTTTTTTTGCTATGAGAAGTATAAAGAAATCTGATTGCTTTTATTCTATTTTATGTTGTGTTTAGGCTCTGTGTATAGCATCATATTATTATATACATATATATATATGTATTTAATAATTCTGTAAAGTTTGGCGTCTGGTCTTTTGGATTTTAATTTAAAAAAATGCACATAAAAAAATATTATAATAATTAAAAATATCTCAGTTCTTGTTTGATAAGATCTTGTGCAGTAAGAGTAAAGCAAATACTTTTAATGTGCTCGCTTTTTTAAGCGCACCCTCTTCTAAACACGCCCTTCTTCTTCTTCTTCCCCTGCGCCTTTCCCAGCGACAACAACCTTATGGGCAACGCCACCATTTCTTCTTCTGTTTCTAACGGAAGTCTTTAGATTTGTTTCAGTTTATTGCGTACTTACGTAAAAATCTTGGGGAAAAAAAAGTAAAAAAAGAATGTTAAAAATATGTGTTCATTTAAATAAATTTTAATGACCTGTTTTCACGCACAAAAAAAGACCAAACCACGCGCGCAAAAACAACTACTAAACACTAAACAAAATAAAATTTATTAAGCCCGAAAAATTGTTGGTGGCAGCAAGATTAGAAACAACAGCAACAACAACAATAGCAGCAGCAACAACAACAACAATAATAACAACACTAACAACAACAACAACAAGGTTAACAATACAAAACCAGGACGATTTGGCAGCAGCAACAAATGAAAAACATGACTAATTTGATTGTGATTTATTGTTGCAGCTGTTTCGGCCAATTGAAGAAGCCTCGTTGTTGTTGTTGTTACGATTTCTCTTCTTCTTCTTCTTATTATTATTCTTGCCATGGTCAGGACTCTCTCAGGACACGCAACACTGAACATTGACATGAGTGTGCTGATGATGATGATGATAATGATGATAATGCAACTGAAACGGACATAAAAGAAAAAAACCAGCGCTGTTTTTTTGTGGTGGTGAAGAAGAAAAAATCTGCGCAGTCCGCCCAGCGTTTTGTTTCAATTCACGTTAGCGAAGTTATTTTCCATAAAAATACCAACAATAAAAAACCAACAACAATAACAACAACAATAACAACAACAATAATAATAATTATATTAATATTAGTTATAATAATAATAATAATAATAATAATAATAATAATAATAATAATAATAATAATAATAATAATAATAATAATAATAATAATAATAATAATAATAATAATAATAATAATAATAATAATAATAATAATAATAATAATAATAATAATAATAATAATAATAATAATAATAATAGTAATAATAATAATAATAATAATAATAATAATAATAATAATAATAATAATAATAATAATAATAATAATAATAATAATAATAATAATAATAATAATAATAATAATAATAATAATAATAATAATAATAATAATAATAATAATAATAATAATAATAATAATAATAATAATAATAATAATAATAATAATAATAATAATAATAATAATAATAATAATAATAATAATAATAATAATAATAATAATAATAATAATAATAATAATAATAATAATAATAATAATAATAATAATAATAATAATAATAATAATAATAATAATAATAATAATAATAATAATAATAATAATAATAATAATAATAATAATAATAATAATAATAATAATAATAATAATAATAATAATAATAATAATAATAATAATAATAATAATAATAATAATAATAATAATAATAGTAATAAAAATAATAATAATAATAATAACGTTATGCAACAACAACAAGAAGGGCAACAAAAACAGTTTAATAAGTCTAATAAATAATTTAAAAAATTAATACGTAAATAAATAAATATGTATATAAATAAATGCTTATAAATAAAAAATAAATAAAAATAAATATGCTTTTATATAAATAAACAAAAGAATATAATTAAAGCTAACTGGAAAAAAAATATAAAAATAACAAAAAATATTAAAATATATTAAAAAGTATTAAAAAAATATTAAAATATTAAACTTTATATTAACATATTAAGAAAATATTAAAATATTAAGAAATTATTAAAATATTAAGAAAATATTAAAATATTAAGAAAATATTAAAATATTAAAATCTTATCGTAACGGATTTGAACTCACTGAAAAGGAAAAAAAATAGTGAGGAAAAAAACGTGCTCTGCATTTTCTTGGTGGTCAAAAGTGACCGCAACCTCATACGCAGAGGCCCATTAATATTTATAACCGGTCAGCAATCAGTCTGACTATCGCCAGCAGTGAAGAAACAGCAACGACAACAACAACAATAACGAGAACAAAAACAACAGAAAAAAATTTGGGGAGGTTAAATTTTAGGTCGTCCATCGGTCGGTCGGTCGTTCGGTCGCTCTACCCGCCAGTCTTTCCTGACGATCAGCTGTACCGTTTGTGCATTTAAACGGCAGGCGCAAAAAACCCAAAACAACCCTCAACCAACCAATTATACACAGAGCAAAAACACTTCATAAAATGGACGAAAAGCAATCAGATTTCTCCATGCCTTTCATCCAAAAAGGAAGCCTTATTAAAACTATAGAAAAAATCTGATTAAAGTTTAAAAAGACAGTCACATTAAAATGCCAAATTAATAAGAAAATTGTATTGTTTTTCATAGTCTGATAAAAAAAATTAAAAGAATTATATACATATGTTTTTTATTTCATTTTATTCATCCAATATTTGAAGAATATTAATCATAATACTCTCAAAATTTCATGGTTAAAGTCTGAAAAGTAACATGCTATTATTTGTTATTTGTTTGCAAAGTATATTGTATCGTATATTGTATATGTTATAAAGACGAAAAGTACTCACAACTAAGAAGAGAAGATCATCCATTATAAACAGTGCCAAGGTAAAAAAAATTAATAGGAATTATAGAGCTGAAGTAGGCCTGATAGCAAAAATATGACTATCAAAGTTCCGGCCAGACCGACGATATTATATATAAGAAGTTTTTCTTATTAAAAGAAGCAAATAATAAGAATTCTTCATACTTTCATACAGACTTGTCGATTTCATGAGTTTCTAACGACGGAAAAAATATGAATTTCTTATAAAAATTACGAATTAATAAGATTAACTTTTTGGTTTCATGACAATAAGATTTTCTTTATAAAATTAATAAAATTTCTTTATGAAAAAAAGCATATTATTTGTATATTTTAATAAGATTTCTTAGTAAAATGGCTTAATAAGGAGATCTTATTATTATTGTTATGTGGTACTATTTTTCTCTGTGTACTACAATAATACTCCGTATTATCTCCGCCAACGCATTTCTTTTTGATTTAATTTTTTGGGTTTTTATTGTTGTGTTTTTGTGTTTTTGTTTAAACGAAAGGTGTTTTCTTAGACTTTTCAGGTTTTATCTAACAGCCGCGATCAAGTTCATTGGAGAGAGAGTCCAGGAGGTAAAAGAAAGGGCGTTTAAAAAAGGCACGGGGGGAAAAGGTAGATAGAAAAAGCTTCCCCTCTATTTGCAGAAAGGGTGAAACGAAGATGGTGGGTGGTCAAAGGGACAACGAACGCCAAAGAAGAAACGTAAAAAGGATCGTTGATCCAGACGATTCGAACAGCTAAATTTTACGACTTTCGAAATTAACCCACATTTTGGCAGGAAAAGGGAAAAGATTCAGCGTTTATTTTTCTTTTAAATGATTGTGAGAAATTCCCGATTTTTATATTTCCAAACCATGCAATGATACTCGCGTACTTAGCATAAAAACGCCATAGAAACTGTTTTTTACTTTCGACAAAATTTCGAAATTTTATTTATTTATGCTTTTTTCTTGCTTTGCAATTGCTAAAACAACAACAACAACAACAACAACAACAACAACAAGTTGTTAATTCATTCTTGCGGAATTCAAGTCTTTAACATAAATCATTTTTTAACATTCAACATTTATTATAAGCGTTGCCATATTACCTTATCGTTAGCACGGGCTGGCTGGTAGTAATAATTTGTAATATTTTTGGTGACATGAAGTAAAATAGAAACTTATTTATTTGTGCTGTTGCTTTGTTTTAGCAATTGCTGGCTTATTTTGTTACCATGGCAAAAGATTCTCTTTAATTTGTTACCTTTTTTTTCTTTTTTCTTCTCGTTTGTTTGTTTGTTTTTTTGTTAAGACCAAGTAAAACCTTCGTTTTGAAAGTTTTATCAATTTTTATAATAATAAACTTCAGTCAATTTCAGCCAACTTAATAATCGTTGGCATGAATATAAAAATAAAAATAAAAGTAGAACTATAATTAAAAATATAAATTAAAATAAAAATTAAAATAAGAGTAGAAATAAAAATAAAAATTAAAATAAAAGTAAAAATAAAAATATAAAAATTAAAATAAAAAATTTGAAAAATTAATTAAACATTATTTTTTATCAAATATAAAACTTTGATAGATAACGTCTGTATATGAGTTTCTTGTGAAGTTTCTTCTATAAACGTTAAAAAAATACGGGTTATCCATTTTCTCTTTCGGAAAATGACGTAATAAAAAGCACACTAAATAATCAGATATCGATTGAATTTTTATTTCGATATGATGCTTGGACTTTACCATTAGGCGTGAAAAGCAATATCGTTCAAATGTCCTCCACGGCACCTTTCGCAGGCCTCAATCCTTTTGAGGTAATGACTTTTCGATGACATTTTGACACAAGTCGGGCAATAATTCGCCACCATAACTTGACCAATTGTCATTCTTTAAATGCTCCAAAGTTGAGAGATTGTTCGCATAAATACCGTCTTTCGCGTAGCCCCACAAGCAGAAAATCCCAAACCGTCAGATCGATAAATTTGGGTCTTCCTCAAGAAGAACGGCTCACAGCGGCAATATGTTCGATCGAGCGTGCGAAGCGATAATGCACAGGCCTTACAATGTCTGTAACCGATCCAGTTTCTTCGAATTTCTTCACTACGTTTGAAATTGTATGCTCACCAGGACGATTATGACGACCATAATCTTGTCGTAAAGCTCGTAATGCGGCCACGATTCGTGTAGAATGCTTTAACACATGCTTTAACGCGTTGTTCGATGGTAAAACCAACCATATTGTAAAATGGCAAATCTTCAACTAAACAAATGCCAATTCGGATGACACTGACATTTAACAGCTGTCAAACGGCAGGGCTTTACTTTCCGTAACTCGAAATGGATAAATCCTTTATCAAAAACTGCAAAGAGTTTTAAAGAAGTACCTTAAAAGATATTATTAACATTCTACACATAATTAGTATAAAATTTAGGCGATATTAACTTTAGAATAACCATAACCATTAATAAAATAATTTTTTCCCATCATCCGTAACCAATACTGACATTATATCATTATCATTATCATTACTGATGTTCCTTTAGTATTATTTATATAATCCCGCTTAATATGAGTATTAATTTCTTCTTCTTCTTCTTCTGCCTTTCGTTTCAGTTGTTATGCACAAAGAGAAAGAAGAAAACGGTTTGCTGCCGCACATACACGCACACGATGGTTACCGGACCAGAGAGTTGGGTGCCTTCGAACAAGGTCTCTTAGACGGTGATATGTTCCTTCAGGTAAATGCTGGAAACAACAACAACAATGCTAGCGAACACTATTTGGTGTTCAATCAAACTGAATTATTTAGCCTTAAATTTAATTAAGTTCGTACGCGTACAGTTCGACTTCGCCGTGCAGACAGACAGACGACAGGCGGACAAGAAATTTTCGTCATTAATCATAAATGGTGGCGATGTTAACGCAGCATGAGAAAAGAAAATCCAACAACAACAACAACCACCCAACAATCATAACAATGCGAAAAAAATCTACTTGCTGCAATATATACATATACTTTCTATAGACGAATACAGATCTCTTGTTTATATACTTGATTATATATATATTTTTTTTTCTTAATTTCTATCATTATTTCTTATTACGTTAATAATTAATTGATTACAATAATAATAGTAACGTCTCAATATTATGTAATTAATATTAAAAATTAGAAGGATTAGAATAAAAGATAATACGATACTTTATACCTTCTCTACTGCTTACTTTCTCTCACTTTCTTCATTCCTTCCTCCCTTCTTAATAATAATTACAACAACGTGATTGATTACTTTTCATCATAAACATTTTTGTTATATTAATTAAGATGTGTACCGTTTTATAATTGATTAGAGAGAGACTTTGTTGTAGAAAATTTCTGAATGATAAAAATTGCTGAATTTTTGAAATTTCTGAAAATTAAATATGAACTTTATATTTAATAATTATTATAATTATAGTTATTGCAAGAATTCTTTAAATATACACTCAGAAAAATAAAAGTCCTATTAAATCGTTAATAGTACGCCTGGTTAAAAAATAATTCTGGTAATTTTATAGTACCAGAATTAATAAGTTTTTGCTATTAAAAACAAAACTTTTCTATTAAATTTAAGAGTTTTTTTTGGAAATTGAGTTACTATTATTTTGATGAGACGCGTACTATTACTATTTATTAATTACTACGAAGATTTATTTTTGCTATAAATACTTTAAACAATCACAAATTAATGAGATTAACTTTTTGTTTCGAAACAATAACATTTTCAGTGCGTTCACTGAATTGAATTCAGATTGAGTGCGTTCAGCATTCTTGAAAGTGAAAGTGAAAAATATCCTCGATTGTTATAATACATACATAATAATACATAATACATACAATAAAATTTCAATAATAGCTACTAACACTAACTAACTGTAACATTAAAGAGAAGCTAAAAGAAAAGAACTATTCGTAGTAGTCATTCATCCATTCACTCCATCAATCGTTCATTCGTTCATTCGTTCACAATTCATGCACTTCTTCAATGCCTTGAAGTGATTTGAATTCGTAAAACGCTGCGTGACAGTAGTCCATTTTTAATGAAAATGTTGCACGTTCATGCAATTGTTCGTACTCTATCCGGTCGCCCCCGTTCCGCGTTCCGCGTTCCGCGTTCCCCAACAGCCAATCACCATCTTCTTCTTCTTCTTCTTCTACATGGCCTATCATCGGACTTTTGGTCTGTTGACTACAAACATATCCGCACGAATGCATGACTCGTACCTCGTACTATAATAACTATATCCATAACCTTTTGCGGCAGGCGGAGGCGCCTTCGATGCAGCCGCAACCGCAACCGAAACGGTATCGGAATCGGCTGTTGCTGCTGCTGGTTGCAACAAGTAGTGTTGTTGTTGTTGTTGTTCTTGCTGCGAATGCAGGCCAATCAGAATCAACCAGCCAACAACCAAAAAGAAGAAAGAAACGTGCTCGCGTTGTTGAAATACTAGAATTAAAATTAAAGACCACATTAGAAGCGCTTCCAAAGTCAGAATGCAACACCGATTGGCAACGCGACGGACGCGACGGACGCGCTGGGCACGACGGACGCGAAATGCATTTTGAGTGCACTTCGAGTGACAAATTTCGCCGGAAGGCGCAAAACACATGCAATGTGACACGTGAACACACCGCTGGAAGGCCTACACGCAAGCACACACATGCACACACACATGCACACATACCTACATATGTATATTATGGATGGATGTATGTAAATGTGTTGCGGATTCACACATACATACATACACAAACTGAATTCATTTCCGAATTTATTAAAGCACAAAAATTTTAAATGAGAAGAATAAAGTTTAGGAAATAAATATTCAATTAATAAAAATTTTATTACGATATAATTTCGGTTTCAATTTTAGTTTAGTAGATTTACTTTTTATTTATTTTAGATTTATTCAGATTTTATTATTTACATTATTTTATATTATTTTATTATTTATTAAGATTTTATTTAACATTTATTTTTACAAATATAAAATATTTGTAAAATATTTGTAAAATAAAATTAAATAATGTTCTTTATATCTCTAAGAAATCTTATAATTTTATTCCATTTTATTTAATCATTTTTTAGACCATTTTTTATACTTTCGATATTTTTTTTTGAGTTCATCAAAAATTGGAAAATTTAAAAATTTTTGTAAAACAATTGATTGTAAAAAAATTGATTTGCGAAATTTGCGAATAATAAAAACCTTAAAATTTTATTCCATTTTATTTAACCATTTTTTATTCTTTCGAAATTTTTTTGAGTTTATCGAAAATTAAAAAATTTAAAGATTTTCTAAAACAATGGATTGTAAAAAAATTGATTTGCGAAATATAAGCGAATTATTAAAATTTTTGTTAATTTTTTTGGAAAATTTCCAACAACTCTTTCTTTCTGCTCAAAACTTTAAAAGTAAAGTGAGAAATTAATTTTCTATAGCAAAACAATTATTTAAAGAAATTATAAAAATTTCAAATTCAAATTATAATAAATACTACGCAAAATTTCGGAGAATTATTTATTTTTGAAATTTTGAAAAATTTTAAAATTTTGTAAAAGAGATTAAAGGCGAAAAATCAGCAAATTTTTTTTAAACTCTTTTTAACTCTGAAGTCTTAGAAAGTTCGTTCAAAATTTGCTAAGAAAAACAGCTCAGCCGAAAAACAAAACTCGTTACAAACTATTTTTCAATTTACAAATAATTTAAAGCACTCTAAACGCTTTATTTTTGGGCAAATTTTGTAATTTTTAATTTGCCGACAAATTGAGAAATTTAAATATTTATATATTTTTGAACAAAGTTTTAAAAGATTTCGAAAAATTTAAAAGTTTTAAAAAGTTTGCAAATTATGTATTTATATATTTGATACTTTTTTATTCATTTTTGGGAAAACTCTTCAAAAAAGTTTTTGGGAAAACTCTCTAATTCCTTAGAATTTAAACTCTTTAGAAAATTCCTTAATTCTTAGTAAATAAAATTGTTAGAAATTGAAAAAAAATTCCAAAAAATTCATTTATAAAACATAAATGATTATTACAAAATTGATCATTGTTTTTTTAAAGAGAAAAAAACAATACTCTGTAGTATGAGATGGTATGATATGATATGATATTAGATATACGAGTATGCTTACAGCCTGTGACAATCATTCTTAGAATTCTTTCAATCATCGTGAACGTTTTTTTTTTTTGTTGCTTCAAGCAAATCCTTTCATTCTATATTTCCATAAACCAAGTTCAGCTGGTTAGCAAAACAACAATGACAGCCACAACAACAACAACAACAACAACAACAACTCCAACGACCACGCTCAAAAGAACGAGGTGCGAATGCAGTTTAGCCCGCGCGCGCCCGCTTTTTTGCTTCAACAATTAACATTGAGAACGAAAAAGAATGCAGCGCATCAACAGCAGCGACATGCAACCACGCCAGCAATGCACTTTCACTGTATCCTTTTAGCGACTGATCGACTGAGCGACCAACCGACAGACCTCCTCACCTCTACACACCTACACCCACATACACGTACACACCTACCGCGACACACCACGCGTGACTGAAGACATCATTGTCGAAATGCAATCGTACAACGAATGCTGTTGTTACCTTGTTGTTGTTGTTATTTTTGTTAGTAACAAACTGGCCAGAAACCGTAAGACGAAAAGCCGTTATTTTTTGCACAATCCAAGTGTACGTATGTATGTATATACATTCGTACCTCAGTCAGGTTTGCAGGACTATCAAAATATGAACACCAGGACAACGCAAAACATATACACAGAGAATTCTTTACGATACTTTTAATACAAACTTCTTGATTTCATGATTTTCTGTGGAAAAAAATATGAAATTCTTATTAAAATCTCAAAATATTAAAAATTAATAAAAAAATATTAATAAAATATTAATAAAATATTATTAATAAAATTGACTTTTTGTTTCGAAACAATAACTGTTTTCTTTATAAAATTAATAAGATTTCTCTATGAAAAAAGCATATTATTTGTATGTTTTAATAAGATTTCATAGCCAAATGAAATCACAATAAGAAGATCTTATTATTTTTTTTGTGTGGTTATATTTTTCTCTGTGTATACATACAATAATTGTATGTTAGCTTGGGAGTGGGCTGTGCGTTGTGATGAGGTGGGGTAGTGTGGAAGGAGGGTAGAAGGAGGTAATTGTTGTTGATTGACTGCTGTCAGTTGTATCGAAAAAACAAGGCCAAAAGCATTTACCGATTGTCCAGCTGCTAAAAACAAGACTAACAGAACGCATACACGGAGGGACGTGGATGGTAAGGTTTCGGGTGGCGGTGTCGGTGGGCATCGGTCGGTGGTGTGGGCGTGCGTTTCCTGATTTCAGGAACTACTATATTAAAAACTTTATTTGGTGTACTGCCACCATTTGGTCTGATCTAATTTGAATTTTATCATTTATTATTTCTTCTTTGATTAAGTTTTGAATAGAAATAAATTAAAAAAGAAACTAAAAAATTACTCGCAGAACTTAAGAATTTGAGATTCTGCCTAAAATTTGCCGGAATTTAGACAAGAAGAAGCTTGCAAAGTCGAAAAAATTATATTATAATAATGTTGTTGTTGCATGTCTTTTTGTAATATGCTTATCATAAAATCGAACAGAAGAAGAAGAAGAAAAAGAAGAAGAAGAAAAAACCTTAAGCAGACGTTGTTCGTTTGATTTAACAGAGCATTACGAAGCTACAAATTGTGCCATGAACATACTTGAAATAGCATAATGTAACAACAACAACAACAACCACCACCACAGAAGCATATTTATGCCTTTAATTAAATTAAAAAAAAAAAACATCAAATAAAATCATATTTGCAAGCATTAAATATTGTACAATACAACACTTAAAAGCGCCAACAGACTTTAAAATAATAAAACTTAAATGCTAAGAAATCGAAAAAAAAGAAACAGACTAAGACTAAAAAGAAGAAGAAGAAGATAAAGAAATACAAGAGCAAAACTATATAAGGCAAACTATATGTACATACATATGTATATAAGAACAACAGAGAAATTACTTTAACCGTTAAATTAATGAGTAGAAAAATTAGAAAACTTTACTGAGGTGGCGAAAATTACTTTTTAATGATGTTGATGATGATGGTGATAATGATGTTGATGACGATGATGATGTTAATGATGATGATGATCAAAAGAACGAAAGCGTTTTATGAGGCTTTCTGGTACGGATGCAGCAGCGCACCAAGATGGAAGATGGTGCTTTGTATGTTACAACAAATATTACAACAAATTTGTATGAGTACACTTACTCTAATTGAGTAAGTAATTCTAAGTAACTCTAAGTGAGCAATTTTTTGACAAAGTTTTTTATTCAATTTTTTCTTTTTAAAGTTTCAATCAAGAGGTTTTTGATTTAGGAAATATTAATTGAAAATTTTTGACCGCCAAATTATGTATAAGAAAATTTCTATAACAGCAAAGAAATTTCATTTTAAAGAATTTCGAAACTATGTAGAAACTATGTAGGTAACTATGTATGTAACTATGTATTTAACATATTCTAACTATGTGTAGAAACTATGTAGAAACTTATCATTTTATCATTTTATTTTTAATTTATACAAAAATAATAACAAAGATAATACATAATAATACAAAGATTAAAATACATAATTACAAAAATTACATAATTTACATTGCATTAAAATACATACATAATTTGAATTTTAAACTGAATGATAAAAACAATAGGAAAAGAAATCATACAGAAGTCTATGCGATTGCAGAAGACGAAGAAGATCACAGAGACCAAGAGAGAGGAGAAAATTGTATTCTTGATTGCTAGCGCTGTTGTTCTACAGCGAAACGCACTGTTGTTTGCATAAATTTCGCACAAAAATTTTAACATGTTTTTTTTCTATTTTTATGTAAGCGCACTTTTAAGCAGCTGTTAATTGATATTGTGCATGCGAGCCGCTACCGCAGTGCAGCGCTGTCGCAAACGCCTCTTCATTGCACTGCAAAGAGTGAGAGAGTTTCGAAGCTTATAAACGAGCACGATGTTGAGGTGAGGTTGTTGTTGTGTTGTTGTTATTGCAATACGCGTAGCTATCAGTTCTTCTCTCATTGTCTGTTATTATTGTTATGGGTAAGGTTTTTGCTTTTTTAATTCTGGTCTTTTGATGGCGGTGGTGGTTGTGATGGTTGTTGTTATTGTTGTTGTTGTTGTTGTTGTTGTTGTTGCTGTTCAAACATTAATTTCTCTCCAACTTCATTAATGCAATTGAAATTTTTGTTAGGCCAGCATCAACAATAATAATAATCATAATACGTTAATAATAAAAAATAACATTCACAACAGCAACAACAACAACAACAACAGCAACAACAACAACAATCACATTAACATTAAACATGTAAAAATGGGCGTTTGAAATTCGTTGGTGCGATGCGAGAAAAAAGCTTTACATGCCAGCAACAACAACAACTAGAGCTGAAGTATAACAATTAAATCGGTAATCGTTGATTACTCACTCATTCGTACTTACAATACTATAGCAAAAAGAACAAGATAAACAGAGAGAAAACGTTATAATTATTACGAGTATTATCTACTTTTAAAAAAAAAAAATACTTTGCCTCTCACTTTGAGAATTAATTGGCTTTTAATTTATTCAGTACATGTAGCAATTAAAATAATACCTCTCCTCCCTCCCCTCCCCCTATCAGTCACTCCCCCCTCCCACTTTAAAAATGCTAGTTTAAATGTTATTTCAATTTAAAAAGTATGTTAGAGTACGATAAATTTTTTTTTTAAAATTATGATGTTCGCAGAAAAACAAGTTAATTGCAGATAAAACTTATAACTACGATATTAACATTTTAAATGTATGGTATATATGCATGTATGTACATATGTGTGTAGTTTCTGCGAGGCGGCAGAAACTCTCCTCAGAGGCAGAAAGAATTTGGGCTCTCTTTTCTGTCGCCAATGGCTTGCTGAGAGCCCTTCGATGATCTATTGCCGAGAGCCTGCGAGAGCATGATCTTATGGTATTCGACAACAATGCAGGCAGCTTTTTCTCTGACGCTAAACTTTGATGTAGCGGCGTCTCTGTTAAAGACACAACACACACGGACATGCATACGACTGCAATACCTGGTTATACACAGCCGCTCACGGCTACTGCTGAGAAAAGGCTTTCGACTTTATTGCGGATGCGTCATCAGCAGAAGCGTCAGCATCGTCGACGTTTCACTCCTACAATTTTCATATCACCAACGAACGGTCGCTCAACCCTGCAGCATTAACCACTCTCCACTTTACTGCTGGTGTACGACGATAGTACCGTGCCTACGGTCGCGTTCGGCTTTGGATGCCGACCTTCCGTCGGCAAGAATGCATTCTTCTCTTCGCTCTGATGTGATTTTTACCTCGCAGGCGTGTATTATTAAAATCGCATTAACTCATCAAGTCAGCAGCTGAAAGAATCAAAACATTTACAAACATAAGCGACAGCGACAGCGCCAGAGACACAAGCACACACACACTCACGCAGCGCCGGCGTTCTGTAATTTGTACCAAAGAACTCTTAACAAAGTAAGTAACCTGCACCAAACGACACCGCAGCGGTTGCAATGATGAACGCTAATGCATCATATAAACAGCACCAACGCTTTAAAGGACGGTTGGTATGGATGGGTTGGGATGTTTTGATGAGAGGCGGAGAAGAAGAAGAAGTAGAAGAAGTAGAAAAGAAAAGAAACAATTAATGAGCCACCATCACAATCAAATCAAGAATAAACAAAAACAAAAGCAAACAACTATACGATCGACTATACGATGATACGACCATGACAGAGAACCAACCAAAGTGATGATACTCATAGAAAGCAAGAAAAAAAGCAATGAAGAAAGTCTTTCGGCATCATCAACAACATCAAACACTCGCAGATGCAGGCGCATCCGTTGAAGCAACACTCGTAACTCATTCCTTTCAATGGATCAGCCGAGAGAACAGCCGCCGCCGCCGACGACGACCACAACGACCACAACGACCACAACGACCACAACGACCAACCATCCAAACCCGATCTGGCAGATTATTGATTATGATCGCTGCCGCGCACCGCGAACGCTCTTGCGCCGGACTGGTCTGGCTGCAGGGCTTCGTGGTGCGGTGTGTCCTTTTTAAAAATTTAAATTATGACGCCACTTAGTGTTTATGGGACTAGCTGTGGCATCATAATCGAGGCGCTAAGCTGGAAGCTTTCCAACGAACTCACTCACCATCGAGCACTTGTTGTTGTTTTCGTTGTCTATATTTCAGCGAGATAATGAAGAGCGCAGGATATAGAGAAAGAGAGAGCGAGAGGAATGAATATGGTGTAGTGAGCAAGCAGATGTGCATATCATAAACACTTTTAAACGCAAGCACACATCCATGCAGATATCCCCACACATACATATTTCTGCTTACATACTCGTAAAAGCGCCGATGTCGCCGTTGCATGATGCTGTTTGTTGAGCTTTTGGAACATTTCATTGATAATATTCTTTAACTACTGCAGCAGTTCCTCCAGAGCGGCAGCATTAATCTCTGTACCTTAATTTGTTCACCTTCAACGTCCGTCCTCTCATTCTTCGTACTCCTCTCCTCCTTTTCGCTGCTTTCTCATTTATTTTCTGTGACGCCGTTGCTTGTAAAAGCAACCAAAGCGACCAAAGCTGCAGAGTATTTGGTCGTTTTTATTAATTACTTGCAAGAAATAATTAAACATAATCAAATTAATCAAATTGTACTGTGATGCTTTAATCGATAGCTATTATAATCGATATCCATGTAGTGAAAGCACAAGAGATGACGATGAGGATGAGTAGAATTGAAAGAGTTATTGAACTGAAAGAGATTTCATTTGAAGAGAGTTTAATTGAGAGAGAATTTTGTAATCGAACTATTTTTCTAACCCAAATGGCTGAGAATATGGAGAGCTATGATATCTTCTAAAATCAATCAAATCAAGTTGACTTCATCTTCAATACTTTTGAAAATAGATTTTCCAACAGAACCAATAAATAACCTCTAAATTTTTCAATGATTTTAAGAGAGTTGAATTGAAAGAGATTTGATATGGATACCAACTATTTTTGTCACCGAAATGGCTGAAAATATTGAGAGCTATGATATCTTCTAAAATCAATCAAATCAAGTTGACTTTAATACTTTTGAAACCATAAGGTTTTATTGGATATAGTTCAAGACGGGCTCATACTCATACTCATCTGTTTTAGGTCAAAACCTTTAACCATATCACCGACAAAATGTGGCCCAACTGTTCCACTGCTACTGCTGTTGTTATGTGTAGTCTCATTGTCAGTCTATAACCTCTATTCGCTCCACTTTAACCGCTGACCGTCTGTCTCATTCACTATTTATCGTATTTGAGGAGTCAGCGCTGAAATTATGAATGAATCCAGACCTCTTCGGTCATCAGTAGTTAATGACATTCAGAGTACCGCCGCGTACAGCCTTCACCAACGATTCACTGCCATTCCGTTTTCCTTCAGACATCGTTTGTCTGTCGATTCAGGTATCATTGATTTAATTACGCATCATTTCCTGGTTCTCGTTTGATGTTTATCTTCGCTTCGGTTAATTTTATTTTATTAACCGGTTGATTGTTGGAGCTGGAGGCTGCTGAGACGGGGGCCGCCGGTACCATTCGTCCATCAACATTCCATCAACTGTAATTTCATCAGAATTTCATTCAAAAATTAAAGAAACTCTTGAATTTTTTCTTGGTTTCAGTTAAACGCAGCCATATCAATGAAGGTGTCGCACGCCCTCAACAAATCCATCAATTTCTGTCTTGAGATTATGATAAAGACTTTCTATTTTGTTAAAAAAATCAATTTTGTTTGCTATTAATAAGAGTATCTCAATGAAAAAAGGCTTATTTAATTACTATTTTTCTTCTTTTTCTCTTCTTTTAGGCTTTAAATGGATTTCTTATGATTCTTACATGCGAAGGCGAAGTCTTCTTTGCGACGCACAGTATCGAGAGTTATTTGGGTTTTCATCAGGTAGGTTTAATTATTGTTTAATTAATGAAGATTAAAAAAAATTCAAGCCCTTTTTTACTCTTCAAATTTAACACTGAACTACAATATGAAGAAGCAGGAGGCTTGGTTAAATTTCTCTTTGTGAAATTTGTGTTCAATTTCTCTTGCACAAACAATCAAGGAGAGAGAAACGAGCCGCTCTTTCCGTACGAAATCAGCTGATTTCGAAAATATAAAAATATTAAAATTTATATCGTAAGATTATGCGGATTTTTTTGATTTTTTATAAAATTTTCGTTTTAAACGGTGAAAATATAATTCAAAAGCGTTTGTAAGAATATAAAATCCTGACAAGAGTATATTAGTACAGACAGACAGCCTTCTGCATTTGACATCAAGTTCGTTCAATTCTCTCAGTAACTTGTGCTGACTTAAATTTTTGTTCAATTTCTCTGGCACAAACAATCAAGAAGAGAGAAACGAGCCGCTCTTTTCGTACGGAATCAGCTGATTTCGAAAATATCGTATAAAAATATTCAAATTTATAAGATTAGCCAAAATTTCTTCGTTATCTTGAGATTATAAAAACTAACAAGATTTATAAATGTATACGATAATATTCTTTTATTATTAAAAAGTCAAAAGTCAGGGATTATCATTAGTATGCAACCCTGTCGGAAAACCTATCAAACAAATGAACCAATTGTACTTCATGGCATTTAATTGAGATGCCTAAAGGGGCGTGGTAGAAACCGATTTACACTTTTACAACTAAATTAAAAACCTTAATCCGGTACTCTCCGGAGTCGTGGCGCTCTTGGTGGATACTACATATGTATACTCCAGCAGGCACAGACAGACGAACACTGAGAGACTGAGCCTGACAACAGACATACGCCTCAGACGTCCCAAAACATGTTGCTGCAAATTTAAAAGAGGCGCACAAAAAGAATATGATTATCATATTAACAAAAGAGTGCTTGAAGGGGCAGGAGAGGTAACGGGTGGGGGGGGAGGACAAATCTAAAGTGGAGGTAGTGGGTGGAGTAGCAGAGCGAGAAGAGCGCCGCGACCTGGTTGCAGTCGTCTCGATCGGTTTGTCAGAAATACCAGAAATAAACCAAAAAACCGAGCAAACAAACCAAAGGAATAAAAATCAACAAATCAATTGATGAACATTCCGATCTTACTTACTGCAAAGCAAGTAATACAAAAAAAAGAACAACCACAAACCACCAACAACAATAATGCTGCCCCTTCTCGCTATGGTCAGGTCAGAGCTGCTCGAGCTCTGTGGCCGGAACTGGCGGCCGAAGTATGTGGCACAAGTGCAGCGACACCAGCTCCAGCACCAGCGTCGGCAACAACAGCACTGAGCACTGGGGCAAACACCAGGGAGCCCCGCGAGTGCCGATTAAATCGCCTCGTGTTAAAATCGACGAGTTAAGTTGTTGTTGCTGCTGCAGCCGGTGTCGGTGACGGCGACGGCGACGAAGACGGGGCCGGAATTGTGTGCGATTGCGCAATCCTCCCGCTGATCTGATTTTATTTATTGTTGCGCCGCACAAAGTCCGGGCCAGACTCGTCCGGCCCGACTCGCACGATTTCGGGCGAGCAGAGCAGAGAGCGCTCGCTGCAATCATAATTTTCGCTGGCCATTGTTTAACCTGCTGCCGCTGCTCTTAACTTTGGCGCATCGGCCGAGAGCAGAAGAGTCTCGCACGGCGCACGTATTAAGATTGTATTTCTTTAGTTTAAGAGTTATTGTGTAGAGAGATGTTGTTGTGTTTGTTGGCGTTGTTTTTGTTACGACTTGTTTCGATTGGTATCGAAGTTGGTTGGTTGGTTGGTTGGTAGTACGGTTTATTTGTTCAGCGCTCATGCGTATTGATGGCGGCATTAGTTGGCGGCAACGGTGCGGCGGCTCTCGGTGGCTCTTGTACGGTCGTAAGCATGGCAAATTGTTGGCACGTTTGATTCATGTAATCGATGCGAATCGTTGAGCAATTCAAATTAATAAATACGAGTACTAAACGGATTGGTTTGCGGTCTTCTGACGGTGGTTGAGAATGGAAAACTGTGAAACTGCGAGACCGATTGAAGATTTCTGTATGTAATAATGGATTTCTTGATCATGGCAGACATCATTTTCAAAATATAACAGTTTTCCATCACTTTTATCATTAAAATTGTTTAGAAGAATTGCCCTAAAATTCATTCGTTTTCTTTTTTAAACGGTAAAGGCCCTTTTTCGGTAATGACCCTTTTCCGGTAAAGACCCTTTTCCGGTAATGCCCCTTTTTAGGGTCGCTGAGCAGACTTCTGCTTGCTCGCATTCGTTGTATGCCGCTTGTAGTGTGCTGCCGCGAATTAATGTCTCAATTTGGCTACAGCTCTTTAGCCACGATCGATCGCCGCTTGCTTTCGATGCGGTGCCACTCGATGATTTATGCACATTCTCTGGCCCAAAATCAATAAAAATTCGCCATGATTTTTAAATTAAAATCGGGCGCGCGCGTTCGAAAATCCGTTTACGAAAACAAGAGCTTATACCACACGCCGCTGCAGCGACGTAGGCTGCTTTGCAGCACTGCGGGACCGATCCCCTTTCTTGAGTTCATTGAACGTACCCTTTTCTCATGGATTTTCTTCTTGTTTTTGCTCTCTCTCTTTCTCTTTTTCCTTCCACAGTCTGACATTGTGCACCAGTCTGTCTACGAACTAGTCCATTCCGAGGACCGCGAGGAGCTGCAACGCCAGTTGTTGTGGAACTCCTTCCTGCCGGCCGACATGTCGAGCATGCAGCTGGCCGAGGCGTTAGCGCCCGACAAGGCGCTCTACCTGGAGCGCAGCTTTACGGTGCGCTTCCGCTGTCTGCTCGACAACACCTCCGGCTTCCTGCGCCTGGACATTCGGGGGCGCGTCAAAATACTGCACGGCCAGAATCGCAAGACGGAGGAGCCGCCGCTGGCACTCTTCGCGTACTGCACGCCCTTCGGGCCGCCCAGTCTGCTGGAGATTCCGCACAAGGAGAATATGTTTAAGTCGAAGCACAAGCTGGACTTGTCGCTGGTGTCGATGGATCAGAGGTAAGTTGGAACAATTCTTCTTGCCACGTGGTCTGCGTTACGTTTCGACTCTTAACGGTTTGTTGTCCGCTTCAGGGGCAAACATATTCTAGGTTTCTCGGACGCGGAGCTAGTCAACATGGGCGGCTATGATCTGGTCCACTTCGACGACTTGGCTTATGTGGCCAGCGCGCATCAGGAACGTAAGTTCAAAAAGTCGCAGCGAGCGAAACTTTTAACTGAGGTTTTAAAAAAATGCTTCTTGCAGTTTTGAAGACGGGCGCTTCGGGCATGATCGCGTACCGTTACCAAAAGAAAAGCGGCGAATGGCAGTGGCTTCAGACCAGGTGAGATTGCTGCTGGCAAATAGCGACCGCTCAGCACTTTCTAACCCTTCTATTTTGTTAACCCTTCTTGCTCCGTCTCTCTTCGCCATCAACAGCTCCCGTTTGGTGTACAAAAACTCTAAGCCAGACTTTGTCATCTGCACACACCGCCAGCTCATGGACGAGGAGGGGCACGACCTGTTGGGCAAGCGGACCATGGATTTCAAGGTGAGCTACTTGGATACTGGGCTGGCGTCCACGTATTTCTCTGAGGCCGATCAACTGGTGGTGCCACCTACGGGCTCGCCCAATTCACTGCCGCCACCAGTCACGCCCACCCGCCCCAATCGCCGCTACAAAACCCAGCTGCGCGACTTCCTCTCCACCTGCCGCACGAAACGCAAAATGCAGCAGCAGCAGCAGCTGCAGCCCCAACAGAGTGCTTCAATGGGTCAGGTAAGGAACACTGAGTACTGCAGTCTAAACGGTGACGCCGGTAAACGGGACCTATTCTCTGCGGGAATATTGCAGGTGCCTTCGCCCGCTCCGGTGGTGGACTACCTGCCCGACACAGCCGCCGCCGTAGCTGCCGCTTACTCCAATCTGAATCCTATGTATGCCACCTCGCCGTATGCCGCCGCTGCGGACAATCTCTACATGAGTCCCTCTGTGCACTCGACGAACTTCTACCCGGTGACGGAGAACCTGTTCCACCAGTACCGGCTGCAGGGCGTTGGCGGCTACTACACCGACTACCATCATTCCAGCGCACCCGCCTCGGCTTATGTGACAAATGGCTTTCTGTCCTACGACGGCTATGCGATTACCTCCAAGGACGACAAATGGCAGGACACGGGGAAGTACTACAGCAGCTACAGTAGCGGCTACGGCAGCCCGACATCGACGCCACAAGTAAGCAGAGAGTATTCATTAAAAGCGACCTTGATGTCCTTTAATAAGGCTTTTCTCTGTCTCCTTCTCCTTCTCCTTCTCTACGCCCACTAGCAAGTGCCCCTGAAAACTCCCAAAACTTCACCGCATGTCATGGAAGTAGTTTCGTGCTCTTCGGATGGACCGTCGCCGGTGGGCGCCGGTGCGAGTGTGGCTGGAGCCACGAATCCGTCTGGGGGTCACTCGGCCCCCGCTAACGCCCTCAACAATCCGAGCAATGGCAGCAACATCTCGCCAAAAGTGGAACAGCTGACGCCACAAGACCCCTACGAACGGCAGACGGTGCTCATGTGGGGCACCCAATCAAGCGGCGTGCGAATCAACAGCGTCAACGTGCGCCCAGAGCGCTCGCCGCAGACCACGCCACTCGCAAACGGACTCTCCTACAGCAGCGGCAGCGGCAACGCCAACAGCAAAAACAGTAACGACAATGAGCAGCAAATAGCCAAGTGGAATGGCAACAAGGACGGCGGGGTGCCGTCTAAGGCCTCGGCCACCAGCCCTGACGACTCTGCAACGTATCATCAAATGCAACAAGACGATTCGGGCCTGTATTCGGCCGCTTCTTCGCCGCAGCGGCTGAGCAGCAGCAGTAGCTTGGGACTCAATGCGGTTGCTGAGCATCATTCGACCACTACGCATCAGAGCCAGCACGCGGAAGCTTTGTCCCATTCGGCACTTCCTCTCACGCATCATCATCATCAGCAGCAGCAGCAGCATCACGCATTACATCATCAAGCGCAGCACCAGCACCAGCACCAGCACCCGCAACAGCAACAACAACACCATCAGCAACAGCAACAGCAACAACAACACACTAACTCGGGATCACTGACCCATCCACACCATCTTCATCATGCTCATCAACCAAATCAACCAACGCCGCCGCCTTCGCATCCTCCCCCCGCGACGCTGCAACCACACCAACACCAACATCAGCACCCACATCCACATCCACATCCACATCCACACCCACACCATCATCATCATCATCATGCTGCCGTTGCGGCTGCCGCAGCAGCGGCCATGCAGCCGCTTTCCGTCGTAGGCGGTTCCAGCAGCGTCAACGGCAGCGAGGTATGGAGTCCTGCGTCCTACTCGCAATACCAGTATTTCACTTACCACCATCACCACCACCACCACGCTACTACTCAGCACGCCAGCACTCAGTGAGTGTCGACGAGAAGCCAAAAGCAACAGTAAACAAAAGAACTCCATGCTCCATGCTCCACGCCCTCACCCTCACCCTCATCAAACCAGATCAATGGGTTGGTTGGTTTCCCACACCGTTTTTCCAACCCTTTGTTTTTGTTCGATTGTTCGAAATCCCAATAGCGATCATCGATAACGATCAGCCGTCAAAGTTGTTCCCAACTTGTTTGGTTGGAAGCTCTGATAAAATCTCATAAAAAAAGTCGTAATGTACGCGCGTGTGTGTCTTCGCTAAACTCATCTACTCTTTGTGTTCGTGTACGCGAGTGGCGCCAACGCGCACTCGCTAGTTGTTGATTTGTAGCGATTTGTAGCGTGAGGCTCGCTCGCATACGTTTCTATGGCGCTCGTTACTCGAATGTCGATTGATTCGAAACGAAAACTACTCTCGCGCCACTGAATTATTTTCCTCCTTAACCTTAACCCTCTTTTGTTTATGTACTCGCTCTGACCAACTAAACGTAGCTCGCACTCACACCATAGCCGTAATGATTTGTTGCTTTGTTGTAGTAAAACTTTAAAATGTAAATCCGTTGAAATATATTTGACGTGAAGACAGCGTGATTAACCAAAGTTTTTATTTCTTTCTTTCTCCTTTCTCTCTCTCTCACTGTCTTTTCTTTCTTCGTTTCTTTATCTCTGCCTACGCTAAATAGATCGTCCTTAGCGCGGATATCCAGCAACACCAACACCAACAACAACAACAACAGCTCTCACAACTCTCCGAACACGACCACCTACACCAACAACAACAACAACAACACCAGCATCGTTATCACCACGCCCATCCCCACTTTATCCTCGAGCACCACCACCCCCACCCTCACACCCACGCCCACGCCCACGCTCAGCACCACCACCCACAACAACAACAACAACAACATCAACAACACTTCCAACCACGGCAACATTTCCAATACGCAACCGCCCAACAATCGCTGCAGCGGCTCCATTCGCTCTCGGACAGCAGCACCGCAGGTACCACACCCTCCGCCGGCTCATCGCCATCCTCTTCATCACCAGCCGCAGCAGCTGTTATCAGTGGCATCAACGGCACTGGACTTGGAACTGGGGCCAGTGTCGGCGTTGGCGTCGGCGTCGGCGTCGGAGTCTGTTCAAAAGCAATCGCCCACAGCAGCAGCCAAAGCGACATCAATAGTGGCGTCGGCAGCAGCCAAGTGGCCATCATTGCAGCACCTATCGTTATCACAGCCGCTTCCATTCTCAACGGCGACTACGATGCCTCCCCCTCTGCCTCTGTCTTGGCACCACTCGCAACCACGCTGCCGCCAAACAATGATGGCACCACCGCCAACGCCACCAGCAGCACCAGCACCAGCACCAGCACCGCCATCCCATCGACGTCTTCATCATCATCATCATCATCATCCTCAGTTGCATCAACAACACTCGGCGGTAGCGATCGTGGCCGCTGCAGCAGCAGTCAAAGCGGCCTCTCCCGCAGCAAACGCATGCCGTCAACACTGTCACCACCAGCAGCTGCAGCAACAGCACCTCCGCCATCACAATCATTACCAAACACTAGAACAACTGGAGCTGCTGCAGCCACAACAACTACCTCCGCCGCCATCGCCAGCATCACCGCTACATACGCGCCCAGCGCTTACTTCATCAGCGGTGTCAGCGTCGGCGTCGGCGTTGGCGTCGGTGTCGGTGTCGGCCTTGGCGTCAGTGCCGGTGCCGTTGCCAGCATCCTCGGCGATCAGCAACCGGACGGCAGTCCTCTGTTGTCCTTCTCTGAGGTGACCAACACGCTGCTAAATCAATAGACAAATATTCTGAAGGTGAAAATAAACCGGAATAGCAGAAATAACCATACGTGCATGGATGGATGGAGGATATGCATCCATAGATATTGAGTACTCACATCAAATCTACAGACGAGTATAAGCATAGACAATGATTAGAGTATTATTCATAGTAGCAAAAACTTATAAACATTTCAAATCAAATCGTTGCAAAGAAAAATTTAATCGAAGCCTTGGCTCATACACTTAATATTTATAACTTATATACAATAGATATCTCTTTTGTTCATTCCGACAATATAGAAATCATAATATTGAAAACCGCTTGCCAAACGATGGACAATTGAATCTTCCAAACTCTCACTAAAGATACTCGCTAAACAAATGCTAATAATAACTAACTCCATCCGGGCTCGTTTAAAACAAAAGAACAGACTCTGTCTGTTTTTCACACTCTTCATATCTCAGCACTCTCGAATAACTCTCGAATCTCTCGAAAAAGTACTGTACCGTTAGCGTATATAGTACTCGTCTTAAGACGATCTCTTCATTTTTGTGTCCCTTTTGCCACAGCAACCAATTGCAAACTCTCTAAAACATTTGCAATTTCTCTATATATTTATTTTTTTCTCTAATAATAAATAAAGCAGGACAATCCATGACTTTCAATCAAAAATATCATTATGAATTTAAGCATTAAGCTTATGCACAAAATCGAGATAAAATTTTTTTAAATCGTCTGAAAAATTTTCCAATACCTAATCGCTGTATACCTATCGGTGACTTGTTAGACTTGGGGCCAATTTCACAATGTCCGGTTTAAGTGCTAATCGGGTCTTTGAAACGTCAATTTGTAGGAGATTTTCACCTTTCAAAACTCAGGTCTTTCAAACGTCAATTTGTAAGAGATTTTGAAGTTTGAAAACTTTCAAACGTCAATTTGTTAGAGATTTTGACCTTTGAAAACTCGGGTCTTTCAAACGTCAATTTATAAGAGATTTTTACCTTTGATAACTCGGGTCTTTCAAACGTCAATTTGTAGGGATTTCGAAGTTTGAAAACTCGGGTCTTTCAAACGTAAATTTTTAAGAGATTTTGACCTTTAAAAATTCGGGTCTTGGAAACGTCAATCTGCACGAGATTTTGAAGTTTGAAAACTCGGGTCTTTGAAACGTCAATTTGCACAAGATTTTGACCTTTGAAAACCCGGGTTTTTCAAACGTCAATTTGTAAGAGATTTTGACCTTTCAAAACTCGGGTCTTTTAAACATCAATTTTAGGTCTTTCATGAGATTTTGAAGTTTGAAAACTCGGGTCTTTGAAACGTCAATTTGTACGAGATTTTGAAGTTTGAAAACTCAAGTCTTTGAAACCTCAATTTGTAAGAGATTTTAACGTCTGAAAGTCCCAATTAGCACTTAAACGGACATTGTAAAATTGGTCCTTATTAGACCCTTTCATTAGGCTTCAGTATTTTACTGAATTTACTGAGTATTTTACTTTAAAATCTAAAACTTGTTTCGCCCGAAAATTGTTCCTCCGAATTCTTATATTCTAATTTTTCTAATATTGAATTTTGTCTCTTTTGCAAGTGAAATATTTGAGAATCTTTTGTACAATATTTATAGCAAATTCTTTAGAATTCGAAGTCTTTAGAATGAACTTAAAACAAGTTATATTCAGTCCAGACTATTACGAGAATGAGTATTTTGTCATTCATTCAGACTCACGAGAATGAATATTGTGCGAGTATAATACAACTCAGAGTCTAAATATGAAAATTATACTACGATTTCTTACACATTTACCATTTCTCCATATAAAGAAAAAGACAAAAAATAATGTATTAAAAGAAAGTATGTATATTGTTTTAATTATAAATCGCCGTGCTTGAAAGATTTCAATAAATATTTTACAGTTCCTAAAGACGCACGAGCACACACACACACACACACACACATAAACACATTCCAGCACACTACAGTATATTGTCTATAATTTCAACATTTTTTAAATATTTTTTTTTTAACATTTACTTAAATTAGAAATTATACCTTTCTTGAAGAATAAAATCGTTTAAGAATTTGAAATACTAAATTATAGAAATCTAATTAGATTGGAAATAATTATGGCTAATGTTTAACATTAAAATCAAAAAAATTAAAATCAAGTTATTGTATTTGAAAATTCATTTGAAAAGAAGAAGAAGAAGAAGCTGTTCTCTACAGTTGTAAACATTTAATTATTATAAACTGAAAACTAAACACTGTATACGTATACGTCTGCGTATGTATATGTACAATATACACATGCGTAAAAAGGCAGAAAAGAAAATACTAAAAACTAAGCACAATATATTTTTTAAATAAATAAATAAATAATATATTTAAATTATAGGAAATGTAGATAATGAATAAATATTTTATTTAGTATAAAAAATTAACAACCAAAGAAAAATGAGCGCATAAAATAATTTAATTTTAAGTGTTTGAGAAAAAAAAACGATTTTTTTCTTAGAAATGGCAAAAACAAATCAGTATCATAGTAATTAAAATTAATATAATTAAAGGATAAATGGTTGTTAATATAAAAAATAAAATTAAGGCGCTATGAAAGAGCTCTCAATGAAGGAACTTCCAATGAAAAAAAAAATTGAAAAAAAGTCCCTATAAAATCATCAACACGCAAAAAAAAAAAAAAAACCTTTATCCTAAAAAATTATCCTATGTATATTGTAAATTTATCTTTTAGAAATCTCTATTGAAATTTATGCTATTCTCGGCTGCAGTGATTTCATGGCGCCATAATTGAACACTTAGTATAATGTTAGTTAACAAAGCGAAAGAAGGTTGCCCTCAAATTAATTACATAATGATATGATTATTGTAACTACTCCATTAAACAATGCAGCTTAATACAACAATACAATTACGACGATTACAACTTAATTAACTTATAGTGAGGTTTGTACTTCTATTGGAAAAAAAACAAATTCAAACTTTCCTAATACTTAAATACTTTAAAAAAAGCCACATATTGTATAGTATGTCTCTTGTAATTATATCATTGTCTGGGTCGTATGACTAAATGTAAAATAACATTTTTTAAAACTCTAGTCCCAATAGTTTTATGATTAACTAAATTGCATTGATCTAGCACTAAAAAATATTTCAAATTCATTACAATATCAGCTGAAAAAAAAGATAATCCTACAGCAATTCTTGTAAATCAATTTTGAAATATCGTACATATTACTAATAAAAATTTTATCAAATTTAAAAATTATCTATCGCAAATAAAGTATGACAATTTTGTAAATTTTAAGGTACGAATAACAAAAATGTGTAAAATTTTTAATAAATCGATTAGTTCGAGTATTTTGCAAAATTTTTAGATTATGCTCTTCTCTTGTTCTCTTTAGTAACTCTTGTTTAAACAAATATGTATTTTTTTCAAAAAAATTAAAATTAAATAAAAATTTTTAATTTTAAAAACCAACAAATTTAAGTAATTTTAAGATATCAAAATAGAATTTGAAATTATATCGTATAAATAAAAGAGTTTGAAATTTTTTGGGGTTTTTTTTAAATGATTTAAAAAAAAACGAGGTAAAAGAAAACAGTCTTGTTTAGCGTTTTGGTTTTAAAAATACACACAAATCTCGTTTGAGATTTTTCTTCGATTTTACCGTGTAAATAAAGGGCACGTGCTAATTAAGTCCACAATGCATAAAATGTGTTGAGGCGAATTTTTGATTGATCGAACAATCGATCAATTTATGATTAATCACCTGTACCTCGGCTATTTCCAAAGTAGCGACCTGAACGATTTCGGAAGTGTCATCAAATCAATCAATTTTTCAACAATCTACATTATTATTGTTTATCAGCAAAATCAGACATCAATTAACACCAAACTTGGCGTCTAATGACCATAGCAAACATTATCTCTCCGATCTCAGTTGGGGCGAGAGTGTTGAGTTTTTGAAGCCGTTTTCAAAAGCTTCAATCCGATTTAGTTGTAGAATGCTTTTCAATACGTTTACGTCTCTCGTCTCTCATCGAATTTTTTAGTCCGTTTAGTTCCGATCGTGGTCAAAAGATATCATCACACTTTCTTCAAATCTTCATGTCCTCAACAACTCCTTCCTGGAGCCATTATGCCACCACTACTGCCACCACTCTTCATCCAGCTCCAGCTTCAGGACCATCAACACCTCTACCGCCGCCTCTAGCCACCCCCGTTGACGTCACAGAACCAGATATTGTTGCTCAGGTTCTCGGCCATTTCGGGCGCTGGCAACTGCGCACCATTCTACTAATTTTGCTGTGCAAAATACCGTCTGCCTGGTTCATGGCTTGCATCATCTACACGGCGCCCACTCCGGAGAAAGGTGACTACTACTGCAAGCCGCCAGCGCCAGCGCCACCGCCGTCGCCACCGCCAATGACAATCAATACCAGTAGCGACCAAATTGACTGGATACGCATATCGCCACCCATCAACGAGGAACGACGTACAGATCGCCGCTTTCCGGTTGACGCTTGCAATATTTACCAAGAGAGGCTGGAGCGGCCTCCCGCATCTCATTATGCCAACTACAGCAACCCCTTCCAACGACCCCCCTCCAATGACGATGTACACGTCGATGTGATTCCGTGCCCACAATTCGAGCATAACTCCAACGGCTACAAATCGTTGGTGACGCAGTTCGATTTGGTCTGTTCACGTCAGTTGTTGATCAGCGTGACACAATCGTTCCACAGTCTGGGCACCCTCTGCGGGGGTCTGATGGCCGTGCACATGCTCGAACAGTTAAGTGATGATAATGGTTTATAACGTCGTATAATGGTAGCTTTATAATACAAAATAAATAATAAACGCTTTTCTTTCTGGCCTCCACATCATCGCTCATCGCTCTAAACAGCTTTAGTCCGCGCAAACTAATGCTGATCGGCATGCTGTTGCAAATCGGAAGCGGTAACTTGACCGGCCTGGTGTCCACATTTCAGCTGCACGTCTTCTTCCGCTGCCTGACCGCGGTGTTCTGTGCTCTCACATACTCTGCGGGCCAGATCATATGTAGGTACTTCTTCTTCTCTCTCTTCATCTCTCGCCATGTCCAATGGTACACGTTAATGGTATTCGTTAACAGTGGCTGATATTACCCATGGTAAAGCGAAAACCATCGTCATCACTCTGTCGGAGCTATTTTGGTCCATTGGGCTGATTCTGCTGCCGGGCATATCGATTTTCTTCGACAGCTGGAGTTACCTCTACGTTGCCATATCAACGTCCGTCACTGTTTTGGTATTCTTGCATAGGTTGGCGCCCCTCGCCATCGCCAGCGACCATACCATACTTCTTCATCTTTCTTTATTTCTTTGTCTTTTGACCAGATGGATCACCGATTCGCCACGTTGGCTTCTGCAACGCAACAAAATTGATCGAACATTGCGCATTCTTTTGGAATCGGCCGCATTTAATAACCGCGAAGTACCCTTGGATCTGGTCCGGCAACTGGAGGCTGCGGCCCAACGTTTACAACATCGCAAACCGCCCACTTATTGCTCCATTTGGGACGGAAAAACCAGAAAAGTATTCATAATAGCCATTCACGGGGCGTGGCTGGGTGTGAGCGCATCTTATAATGTCATGTTACTAATGATCAGGCAATTGGGCGTGGCACATATCCATGTGAATACAGCATGCATGGGTAAGAAGTGAACCAATTTGGGGCAATTTGGGGTGGCTTTTCATTGTAATCGACGACAGGTTTCGCTGAGATGATGGGCGTTTTCTGGGCTCTTTTCCTCATTCTCTTCACCAGGCGTCGCTGGCTTTGGGCTGGTTACCTGAGCATTATTGCCGGTTTATTAACGCCTTTGATTTGGCTGGTACCATCGTCTGGTCTGTAGATGAGATTGATTGTCTGAAAGCAGTCGGAAAATCCATTATTTCTTCTCTTTAAAGTCCAAGAAAACCGTCGCGTTGGCCTGCAGCTGATATTCTGGATTCTGCTCAAATTGGCCAATTCTGCTTCACTTTCGGTGCTGACCACTTGCACCGGTGAATTGGTGAGCGCTGAAAAGCGACCGCTTCTAATGCTTTCGGTCAACACGTTCGCTCGCTTCTGGCTGGTAACTGCTCCGTTTGTCTCCACACTAACCGCCATCCATCCGTTGATACCCATTACGCTATTTGCCCTCGCGGCCATGCTTAACGGTGCTCTTATGTGCTTCCTCAGTGGCACATTCTGGAACCAGGAACAACCACGCATCGAGAAGGTGTTGACGCCGAGCACCTACCGACGGAATTCGGCTATTCTACTACTGCGCCGCAGTTCAGCTTGTTCGGAGTCAAATGCGGACAACAGTGCGGTTAACTATGGTTACGACAATCCTTTAAAAACAAGCATCTCCGAATTATGGAATATAGACTCAAGACTTTGCATTGTCGAAGAATGGAGCGGCGGCGGCTCAGCAAAGGATAACAGCGAAAAGGAAACAATTAACTTTTAATTAATTAATAATCCTGTAGATTAATAAATAATCTCCAATATAGATTTAATAAATAGATTTTTTGCAACTAATAATTAATAATCTACAGTCTAGATTTAATAAATAGTTTTTTTGCAATTAAATAATACTCGTTAAAAAGATGCAATAGAAAAATTAAGGTTCACCCTGTTGTAACACCCTGTGCTTAAGAGAAAAATAGTTTAAGCAAAAACCGCTTGGCTTACGCACTTTGTAAAAAGCGTATCGTTCGGTTTGTGTCCATAATAAAAAACACAACAACGTTTTGCAACGTGTTTTAATGCTTAGAGAGATTTCATGAGGTTTGTGCATAAAGTGACAGAACACAACGAAGATAAAGAGATTGACATTTGGACGAGTTTACTTTAAATTCGGGGCACGTTGCGCGGTGTACAAAATAAATTTTGCATTAGATAGCAAAAGTGTGTGTGTATGGCCATATGTAACATAATTAGTATAGTTAAGAGATTACCTCTGTTAATCTCGTCTTTTTGTTTTCCAAACAATAACGATAAAAAGGGTTTTTGTTATTGTTTGGAATACAAAAAGACGATTTTCGAAACGATTTCAATAGTTAGTGACTCTCAGAATACCTCTGTAAATGAAAGATTAAATAAACAAAACAGATTTAATGAAAGATGAAATAATTTAAAAAATTTGTTACCCAAAGTGTGGTACGCGCAGCTCCGGACTTTGGCAACAGTCAACTTAGTTTTTTCGATAACAAGCATAAAAATAATTAAAATTATAATTTAATAACTAAAAACTTCGTTACTATATAGTATGTACTTCATATTAGCAGGCTGCCGTATACTTTTGTTTGATCTGAGGACCTTATTTCTTAACAATTGAAGCAATTTTCGTCTATTCTGCTTTGCTATTTCCCAAAATTGTTTTAAACGGAAAGGTCTGGGAACGTGGAACTGCCTCTTATATAGTCTTTACATAAGACGTATTTAGATAAATCTTGGATTTCTTCTCATTTAATAACCACAGAAAGAAATCCAAGATTTATCTAAATCTGTCTTATGTAAACACTATATTATATTAAAATTAACAACCAAACCGAACCGAATTACCGGTTTATGATGTTCTGTCGTCTACTTATAGACAATTTAATACTTCTCATTGAATATGAATATTATAAATAATCTTGTACACTCGTAACTCCTGTTTATTATAACTATTGTTTATAATTTATTTTAAATATATGTGTATTTAATTTGGAATAAATTTTATTTTACGTTTATTATTATGTTGTTTTTGTACTAAAAAAGGGTAAAAGAAATATATTTTTATTGCTATTAAAGTGTATGAGAATTTTTTTTTCGTTGACGGAAGAAAAAATTTCTTTTTCTTTTTTTTTCTTTGTGTTGTAAAAATTATAGGAACAAATTAAAAAAAAAAAAATTAGTACCTACATATTTCGCTTATTTGTATTTAGTAATTGTAGTAATCAATATTTTCTATGAATAAAAACCCTGAAACAAAAAAAAAATATACTCGTAATCATTATTTTCAGATAATTCATATACATAAATGTACCTACACTTATTAGCGTATAGATACTCGTATGTATGTACATAAATTTCAATAATTAATTACGTTAATTTTAGGAGAAAATACCAACTTATTGTTTGCCATCGGATGGTTTTGATTTGCCTGCAATAACGTTAGTACTCTTATTATGACATGAACTACTAAATAATAATCGTGTTGCAGCTAAATGATTATTTAAATATTGACCAAACGAATTTGGTCAATCGCCATCTATTGTAAAAAGCAATCTACTGAAAAGATTATCTTTTGTTATCACAAGATAGGAAGCTTTACATCGAAGGTTAGAAGACCGGTAGAGACAACTCACATGTACCACTCACGAATCTCTGATACTGCAAAATTATTATGCAATACAGTCGTACTTAAAGTTATCAGTATAAAGTGTTTACTTTGCTCGAAATGAGTTTTTTGCAAACTGCAGGAGCTTCTCGGAGTTGAGGAAAGCTTTAATTAAGATAAAAAAAATGCGGTACGAGTTAGGCAGCAAGATAGAAATTTGCTGCACATTTGTTGTAACTTCTTTATCATTTGATAAACAAAGTTCAATTGGCATTTTTATATTAGCAGCAGAATAATGTTAACGTACGTACGTACATATATGATGACAATATTGGTACATGAAAGAAAATATCGTATTTAACCCGCGTAAAATAAGAGCAATGAAACCATTGGAAAACACTTACGGAGAGACAATAATATTCTAAGCTTCCAGCTTGGCTACGCCCGTTACAAAAAGTGTCAAGAGAAGGTAAAATAAAATAAAATAAACAAAAATAAAATTGCAAATATTTACTTCCGAAGAAACTTTAATTTCCTTTATTGTATTAATACTTGTAATATCGTAGCAAGAGTACCGCTCCCCCCGCAAAAAGGGAAAGAACCATTAATTATTAGAGCATTGTTAAAACTTTCTGTTTTGAACTTCTTGTTGTTGCTGTTGTTGTTGATGTTGTTAGATATAAAAGAGGTTACGCCATAGAGTGACACAATTTTATATATGTATGAAATGAAATTTAGCCTGTCTAAATGATTACCATCCTCTTAGCATTTAACATTAAAAGTCTATAAACTCAGCAAGGAATCCGGTAGTACGAGTACGAGTACGAGTACGAGTACGAGTACGAGTACCTTCCCCGAGGACATCGCTTAATTGTTATTGTTGCAACAACTTCGAGCCGACAACTATCGACACTTCGCCTAACGATCGCCGAACGATAGACAATGCATTGCATTAATTAATTTGCGCGCGCCGCCCCCGCCGCCGACAGTGCCCGCCGATGAATGAATGTCACCCCGCGACAGCCCATGACTTGAAACTGCTTGAGACGATGGCACCTCGCAGCAAGCGATGCCGCTGCAGACCGTCGTCGCCTCAGTTGCGCGCCGTTTGCCAAAGAAATATGTTCATTTCTGAACGCGCTCGAAGTAACGAAAAATCAATTGCTCTGTCGAGAAACGAACAACGAAAAACGGATCGCTGAAAAACGGTTCTTATTCTTATAGTGACGGTCACTAATTCTGATAGTGATCAAGTGATTTCATAAATAATTATTTTTCCGTCCAGTCCAGAGTTTTCCAACGAATTTCTAGGAGCACTCGCTTATCAAATAACTATTATTCAAATAATAAGTAAAAATAACAGAAAAAAATTGAAAAAATTTAGTTAATTTTATTTATTTTAAAAAAAAATTTAATTTTTCGCAAATACTTTTACAAAAAAAATTAGGTAAGCATGCTTGGTCTCTTTTTTAAGTTAACAAAAAATAAAAAAAAAATAAAAACTCGAGCGACAAACAGAAAATGTACTGAATATAGTTTGTACCTTGAGCACCAAAATCATCTCATCATTCTTCTCTGTATTTACATACAATACTTTGGCTTCAGAGGAGCTCCTTGATAAAAAAATCTAAAAAAAAAGAAACAAAGAAACAATGAATCATGGCACAACTACAACAAATTGTAATTGATTAAAAATAAAATTTATTTAAAATTAACTAAAAAGAAGCTTTGGTAAAACTACGAATATTTTTACTACACTTTCTTTTACCTTTTTCTTTCTTTCTTTTTTTTTCCTTTTTCAATAAATAAATAATTATTTAATTTAGTACTACAGTGTTTTTAATTTAAAAACCAATCATATTCATCAATTTTGCATGACAAGACCTATCCTATAAAATACAACAGCTGGCAAAATATCTCTTAAACTTCTGAAGATTAATGTATATTTGCTCTTGATAGAAATTACATTAAATATAATTGTCAGAGTTAATGTTTACTCCATACATACTCTAATATTTATTATTACTATGAGTTTGAGGAAGAATATTTGTCAATTCTTCATATTATTTTAGGTATTTTTAAGGAAGAAACGACACGAAACGTTTTCAGCTGACAGATTTTAAAATAACCTGCAGTAAAATGTTATTAGTTATTTATAGAAATCATCAGAAAAGACTAATATATTGTTAAAATATCTTAAAAAATACAAAAGTACGAAGATGAGCCAAAACACGTCCGAAAAAATAGCTGTCAAAAATTACCTGAGCATTCAAAGTGGCCGAACTTGTCAGCATAAGTGAGGGACATGAGTACCAACATAACGCCACAAAAAAAATTTAAAATTAAATATACAGAGAAACCGCTGGAATTCAAAATTCGCGATACTTTTTGAATAGACCTCGTACATACAATTTTATAAACATTCTAGAACGTTTCCGACCAACGAACTAAAGACATATGTAAATAAATAAATTAATTAATAAATATACGAACGAACCTATTGAAAGACTAGTTTTTCCACATTTTTACTATTGTTAATGCATTTAATTCTTTGCTTAATTTAGAATTTGAAAAAAAAATGCATTTAGAGCACAAGAGCTCTCAATATCTTGAAATGTTCAGCTGTCTCGATAGCCATAGAATTCATATTTACATTTACATAAAGCTATAAATTAGAAGGGGCAAATGATTTGGTAATTATCATAAGCAATATTAGCCAAGTGCTACAAGTATTCTGTAGAGTATTCTGTATTCTGTAAAATATGAATTAACCGACGAGTGTGGGCGTTTCGAAATCCTAATCAACTAATCAATATAAATGTGACCTAAGGAATAACTTGTAGTGCTATAGAATGAAATAAGTAATGAGATTTTGATAAACATATAAATTAGTTGTAATTTATAATTAGATTCATTCATACTAATATTATAATTAGTAATAAGAGGATTTAGTAAGGAAAAATTCTTCATTAGCATTTTTACCTAACTTTTTTGACAAAATGGCAGCTATAATAGATATATAAGTTCTTACGAAAAGTTTCCGCACTCGAAACTTAAAAAAAAACTGCCTCAAAAACGGTCTCAAAACGGCGTTTTTTTTTTGCTTTTATTGTATTTATCAGTTTCAGGTAAGAATAACCAACAATTTCTGTCCAATAAGATGAAGATTAAAAGAGTTATAATAATGGTTATTCTTACCTAAAGCCTGGAAATTGTAAAAGTAGAGTTTTCTTTGATGGTATCAAAATACGTAACCTATATCTCGAAAACTAGAGTAAAAATTGTATTTGATTATATGAATTTTTGTAGAATTTTCTTTGTAGAATTTCAATAATGAATGGAAATGTCGTAGAAAAAATAAACACTAAAAAACTTCAACACAACACAAATTAATTTTCTTTCTTTTAACGAGAGCGGGCTTATAGACATGCTTGTACCACTTTGATTAGCCCCAAACAAACGCTCAGCCTCAAACGCTCGGTCTCAAACGCTTCAATTAAGTTTAATTGATCGTATTCAATTGACAATATCATCAGTTAATTTTCATGGTTTTATAAAATATCAATTGAATGAATTTTAAATAATAAAAATCTGTTTTTTTCGAAATAAATTTCAACTTTATTTTTATTAGAAAAACTAAATTTTAGGGAGGGAAAATCGGTGCATGATTCTCGCATTTATAACAGCCTTTAATTTCAATAACTTTTTTTCACATTATTTCACATTAAAATGGCGCTGAAGTGTAAGTCGATCTGCGCATCGATCTCGTCGTCGTGTTCGCCAAGATGTCGCCAGATAAGAACCACACTGCAACTCATCCGGCGCGTCCCTATAGCGTGCCGGCGTCGCCGACAGCAGTCCCCGTCCCTGCCGTCGACATAATCGGCACAATCATCGGAGACTTTGGCATCTGGCAGTTGCGCACTGTGCTCATTATATTTCTCTGTAAGATTCCGGCTGCATGGTTTATGGCCTGCATTATCTTCACCGCTCCGGAACTGTATCCGGGCGCGGAGTTCGAATGTGACGATGCTGGCCTGTGGACCAGCAAGGATGAATGCTACGTCATCGAGAAGAACAACACAAGCGCGAATGATATTCGGCCATTCCGCAGCGAGTGCGAGCGCTTCCGCTACTATTCGGACTTCCAGTCGCTCATCATGCAATTCGACTTGGTCTGTCTGCGCGACATCTTCGTAGCGTGGACGCAATACTGGCATCTATTCGGCGTGCTGGTCGGCGGTGTCGTCGCCACCAAACTGATGTTACGGTAGGTTGTCGGGTTCGCAAGGTGACCGTAACGGGCGTGGAGAATAACCTGCTTGCTTTTTTAGCTTCAGCCCACGCCAAGTGTACACATTCGGCATGGTCATGCAAATAGTCTGCGGCTGTGTGACCGGCTTCGCTCGAGATTTCAGTCTTCACTGTGCATTTCGTTGTCTCTCTGCCGTTTGCTGCGCCATTATGTTCACATCTGGTCAAGCTATATGTGAGTAGAGCAGCAACAACAACAACAACAACAACAACAACAATGCTTACTTCTTTCATTCTTTCTCCGCCCATAAGTTACCGACATTACCGCCGGCAAATATCGCATTGGTGCCATCATTCTCTACGATACCTTTTGGTCGTTGGGTGTCATTTTGCTGCCGGGTCTTTCGTCGTTCTTCAGCCATTGGACGCACATTTACCTGGGCATAACATTTCCCACACTTCTGCTGATGCTGCTGCTGCAGTGGACTCCGGAATCGCCCCGCTGGCTGCTGCGCAACGGCACTCAGGCGGAGGAGGTCAAACGGGTGGAGCAAATAATACGTCAGGCCGCTGATATCAATGAGCGCATGTTCAAGATTCCCGACGATTTCTCACAACAGCTGCACACTTTGCGCGCAACGCTGCAGGCGCAGCCACCGGCAGCATCTTGGCCGGACTTGTGGCGTGGCCAGCGAGCGGCAATTCATATGATTGGCGCCCATTTAGCGCTGGCCGCATACATCATCAATTTCATGGGCATGTTGCTGAACATAAGATCCTTCGGCAGGGATTATCTGGTGCCGAATACAATCGCCATGGGTAAGTATTGCATGTTATTAATTCATATATATTATTAATAACAGCCGCAGTGTTTTATTGAAAGAGCATTTTCTGTATAGAATTTCTTAATAACGCTCTGAGTATTTTCAATTTGACGTTTATGTTCTAACACAAAAATTCATACTGACTAATTCAATACGAGTTATGTACATTAATAACCTTTTCTTAATGCTTATAATACTCGTACTTCGTTGCTTAAGTTTAATTGCGTAGATAATGATCTCTGCTTAGTGGATAATTAGTTCAAGACCACTTACGGGGCTGTTGTTAATGCTTGCTGTAACACCTTGGCGCATCTAATGGGCTTACAGTAAGGGTTGCCACCTGCACAGTATTTCAATTGAAATCGAACGAATGTTATTATTAATTACGAGTAAAATAAAAATCTTTGAAATGTCAGTTAAAAACTGTTTTTTTTGCTTACTAAAAATATTGTTAAATTTCATAAATTTAGTAGCAAAAAAGGGTTTTCAACAAGAGCTTTCAAAATACAACAACTATCCATCTAAACTTAACTCTTAATATTGAAAATTATTAAAACTTTATGCTTTACGTACTAGTATACGCTGCATAGATGCATTGCTTACGTTTTGAAATAGTTTAGAAACGTCTAAGTTGAGGCCACTTGGAAAATACTGCATTTCATTATTAAGCTAATACTGTGGTTTGTAGTTTAAACTGACATAAAACTGACACTACAGTGCATTTCTTCAATTAGATCAATTCAAAGGAATAATTAATTTCTGAGGTTCCGTAAAAAAAATGTCTTTTTCTAAAAAATTGGAACAAAATTGAAATTTCAGAGACACAAAAAAAATCTGTAATATAATACGAGTATAAAATATACGTATGTACATAAACATTAAAATCATTTGATTACGATTTTTTCTCGCGGGAAAGAAACCTTTCCCGGGTTTTATAACTTTAAGGTTGGCAGTCCTAATTTTGAACTCCGTGTAAACGGCGATATATAAACATACAACTTATTGCTTACATGATCATACTCGTATTATATTTTGAAATTTATTTTAAATTTAGGAACACGTTTTCTTCGACAGACGCACAACATACGCGAATTTATTAATTTAATTATAATAAATATTTGATTTTATTATTATCCACAAGTAGCCAGATTTTTTTACTTTTTTTGTCAATGGTTAACCGGTTATCGTCACCTGAAAATCCTATGAAAGAAATCTGAATATGAGAAGATTAATAATATATTAAATGATCAAAATAATTGTTAAAAAGACTACATGCATTTTTTATAATAAAATCTTTATTATCTAATAAAATAAATAAACAAGTATACATATACATATGTATGTATATTATGTATGTATGTATATATATGATGCTGACCATTAAAACCTTTGTGTATAAAAATGGAACAACGTTATTATTATTATTACGTTATTTTGGTCTAAAACTGCCTTAAGCACTTTTTTGCTCTTTGCTCCAGGTTGCGGAGACGTTTTAGGAAGGTTCCTTAAATAATAAAACTGTCTTAGCGTCCCTGTTATTTTAAGGATAACCGTCTTCCTTTTTATCTTACTTCTCTGCTAACTATTTTATATTTCGTCTAACTTTTATTCCTTCGTTCTTTAGGTTTCAGTGAAATAATAGGATGCTTCCTTGCTCTTCATTTTGCTCTCAAACATGACCGTTTTAAGTGGCAATGGGCTGGAGGATTTAATATAGTGGCCGGCATTATCGGTTGCTTCGGCTGGATTTTCAGCGCGAACGAAAGTAGTAAGTTATACTTCGCTCTCTCTCTCTCTCTCTTTGTGCTTCAGTTAATGTATCGCTCTAATGTTCTTTACACAGTGGACCCGGTGGTCAAGGTTATACTTTGGATGATCATCGCAACCATTCCGAAAGCGGGCGTCTCATTGGCTCAATCCATGTTGCTGGCTTGCATGGCAGAGGTGATGCCGCCCAACAAGAAGCAACCGTTCGTCTTCTCGGTGGTGACGTGGGCGAGAGTTTGGTTACTCTCGGCTCCGTTTATTAATGTTTTGAAAAAAATCGATGTGGCCTTCTCGCTGAGTGCATATTGCTGGTTGAGTATTTTGGGTGGAATCTGTACCTGTCTACTGGTGACGCCCCGGAAAGAGGCTGAGAAGGAAAATGCGGTGGAAAAGTCACAGTCGCCCTTAGATGCGCCCGTCTGGACTGTGGAGGAGGATGTTATCAATACACGTCTCTGAGCTGCAAAGGGTTGCTTTCGAGCAGTCCATACGAGCAGACGCACTTTGCAGACGAATTGATAAATTCTGAGTTGAAATCTGTGATTGATTGGAGTTTTTGGAAGCTTTTCTCTATTCTCTTTGCTTAAGTTTAGTTTATTATTTTTATGAATATTTACGAATAAGTATATATGTAAATACAATAGTTTAAGAGTTTGTAAAGAAATTTTATGTAAGACATAATACTCGACGTAACAGAGAGATTTCCATTATCAGATATCTCGCAACATTTTTATCTGCAGACTTGCTTTCAACTAGTTCGGAACATTGATTTTAGCCAGAGCTGGATTCATCGATTTTATACATCAAGGCCAGATAACATTGTTAAGATAAGCTGCAGGTAGGCGCTATGAGAGGATATCTTTTTAAATTCAACATAAATGTAAATGTATGTATGTACATGCATTCTCGTATATAATACAAATACACAGAGCCAAAACACAACAAAAAATTGAAGAAAAGCAATGAGATTTCTCTATGCTTTTCATACCAGAAGGAAGCCTTAATAGAACCATAGAGAAAATCTGATTAAAATTTAAAAAAGACAGTCATTTAAAAATACAAATTCAATAAGAAAATCTTATTATTTTCATAAAGACGATCTTATTTAGATACATATAAGAAAATTATTGTTTTTTATAATCTTATAAAAATAAAAAGAATTATTAATGTTTTTTATAATATATACAAAGTTTCATGGGTAAAGTCTGAAAAACAATATGCTATTATTTGTTGTTTATTGGCAAAGTATATTGTATAATTGCCATTGTATACTTGTATATTTGCTAAGTATACATACATACATATATAAAGACCGAAAGTAGTCAAAACTAAGAAGCAAAGATTTTCCATTATAAACAATGCCAATGAAAAAAAAAATTAATACGAATTATAGATCTGAAGTAAGCCTGATAGCAAAAATATTACTATCAAAGTTTTGGCCAGATCGACGATATTATATACAAGAAGCTTCTCTTATTAAAAGAAGTAATAATAATAAGAATAATAATAGAAATTCTTCATACTTTCATACAAACTTGTTGATTTAATGAATTTCTGACGACGAAAAAAATATAAATTTCCTATTAAAATTACAAATTAATAAGATTAACTTTTTGTTTCATGACAATAAGATTTTCTTTATAAAATTAATAAGATTTCTCTGTGAAAAAAGCATATTATTTGTATGTTTTAATAAGATTTCATAGTAAAATGTCTCTATAAGGAGATGTTATTGTTTTTTTGTGTGGTACTATTTTTCTCTGTGCAGATACCAGAAAATATAAAAATATAAGAATATGTTATAAGAAAATATATAATATACAAGAAATCAGAAATATAAGAAAATACATATACACATAAGAACACAAATTAATGAAAATTATTTTTAAAAAATGTGCAAATAATAAAGAAAAAGAGCATCAAGTATTGCATCTTCAAATACTTCAGTTGACCAACAATTTATTCGCCTCGCCGCGCTCCATCCCGCGTCCGCTCGCGCTGCGCCAGGAATCCCGCTGCTCGCTTTGGATTTGCTTCGGTTGAAATAGCAGAAAAGCATTAATAAATCTCGCGCAAAAAGAAAGTGTTTTTTCACTTGAATGAAACTTGATTTTTCCAGCATGCGAAAAATGCACAAAATTTTTATTATTTTATCTGCACTTTCTTTGGTGGAAAGTAAGATTTCAGTTTATTTCGTGACATCGAATGCAAACAACATGCATGATAGTTTTCATTAAATCACAACAGCCCGACCAAATAATGCTGTTATAGCACAGTCTCGCGCAGCGCATAATGTCGATTATGTAAACGTCGCAAGCGTGCCAAACATAAGAAGAAAAGAAGAAAAAACCAAGGAAGTACTCGTAATATAATAAATCAGATATTGTTTAATTCATTCGAAGCATGACGGCCCGCCTACAGTGTGCTGACCTGTACAAGGATTCGGTCATTTTCGTAACTGGTGAGTGAGACTTCGGTACTTTCGGAGCATTATAAAATGATGAAATGAGGGCAAGGGCAATTCGTTTGATTCGGTGCTTAAGGTTGCGTTAGTTCTATTAGAGCTGTTTAAGATGCCTTTGACAGCAACTTATTCATTTCTTCGGCAGGTGCTACCGGTTTCGTCGGCAAGACCTTGCTAGAGAAATTACTCTGGAGCTTTCCGCAGATCAAACGGATCTATATTCTTATCAGAGCCAAGAATGGCAACACTGTGGCAGAGCGTTTCCACGAATTTCTGCAACATAAAATTTTCGAACGCTTACGCTTGCGTTATGCGGAGCGTTTACAGAAACTGCGCTTTCTTTGCGGTAACATTGAAAGTGCTGATTTAGGTAAGATTGGCGCAAAAATTTCGAAGTGTAACAGATTTCAATTCGTCTGGATTTCTGGCAGGCTTAGCAGCTCGAGATAAGCAATTGCTCTGTACAGAAGTCAATATAATTTTCCACAGTGCGGCCACAGTGCGCTTCAATGAGCGTCTAGAGGTGGCGGCGCGCGTTAACGTCATCGGCACCTGGCATCTGCTAGAGCTCTGCCAGCAAGTGGCACACTTGAAGGTAATAAACTGTTATAAACTTTGTAGTGAGCTAATGATTCAGAGCGCAGCATCACAGAGTTTCGTATACGTGTCGACTGCTTACTGCAATCCCGGACGTCGTTATGTGGACGAACTGATCTATCCGACCTTGCCGCCGGTAAATTGGCAGCAGTTTCTCACTTGCGCCCAGAAGATCCCCGACGAGTACTTTAACAGTTTGGCGAATTACATTAAAGTAATGCATATACTTTTAACCATTAAACTTAAGACTTAAGGTAATGCCTTCGATTCATTCATTAAGGGTCCACATCCCAACACGTACACCTTCACCAAATCGATTGCCGAACAAATCGTCAACGACTACAAGAACTTGCTGCCCATTGCCATCGTACGGCCGTCCATTGTGACGGCAGCCCATCGGGAGCCCTATCCCGGCTGGATCGACAACATACAGGGCATTACTGGCATCATGATGGAGATCGGCAAAGGCACCATCAGCAGCATTCTGGGCGACAAGGATATCATATGCGACATCATACCGGTTGACTTCGTGGTCAACGCAATGATCATGATAGCACAAAGGGCCACAATTGGCAGGTAAGAACAGCAGAAAGCAGTGATTCCTTCTTAATTATGGTAACAACATTACACATACGTTAATTGTTCGCTTGAAAGGGTGTACATTACCAATTCGACTTCTGGCGTCACCAATCCCATCACTTGGGGGCAACTCGGTTGCCTGACCCTAAAATGGTCACGTATTTATCCCACGCAACAAGTAAAAATGTTCCCTCACTTTAAGTACCGCAAAAGCTTTTGGCTGCACGAGCTGGCCGTCTTGCTGCTGCATTATGTGCCGGCACTTCTGCTGGACCTTTATGCCAAATGCAGAAAAAAGAAGAAGTTGGTGCTGCCCATAGCGCGAAAGTTTCGACAGGCGTGTTTGGCAGGTGAACACTAAACGAGATTCTTCGTGATTTGATTTGAAAACGCTTTTATAATTACTTTTTGTAGGCAAAACGTTCTCTTTGAACGAATGGATTTTTAAAAATCGCAGCCAACATTATTTCAAGGAATTGCTAAAGAACGAAATATACTATACAAGCCTTTATTGGAATCTGGAGACAATGAACTATGACGTTTATATACGAGGTTTCGTTATCGGCATACAAATGTATTTGCATGGCGAACAATTCAGAGAGGACTCAAGCAGAATCCGCATCACCCGGTAATTTACATATAAAAATGGACTTTATATTATAAAAACTTTTCAACTTTTACTAACAAAACCAGGTGAAAACTGTTTAATTTGGTCAAATATGGTTAAAACTGTTTAATGGTTAAATAGTTCTTTAATTTTTAGTTTCTTAATACCACAAAATCTTTGATAGAATTAGCCACAAATTGTAAATATCTTTTAAATTAACTAAATGAAGTGTCCTTTTTTAAAATCGATTTACAAGTCTTTTACAAGACGATTTACAAGTCAAAATACTTTAACAAGTCTTTTTCAGAGCATAAAAATAGCACAAAACTATATACAAACAAAAATTATTATTACAATTTTATATACTTATTAATATTTAATTAAAATTTAGGATTAAATTTGAAAGGAATTTTGAGAATTTTTTTAATTTTAATACTAGTATATCGTAATTAAACATTATTTACACTTTTTTTCAGTTTGTACTGGATATGGATTTTTTTACGCTGCTTCGGTGTTTTGCTGCTCGTATATACAATACTTTAAATAAATAAATAAAGTGTTATTTATTAAGCCAAATTCTTTTAAAATGAAAAATAAAATAATCAATAAATACTCGTAGCAACAACCGAAATCTGAAATACGATTCGGCAATCTATAGGTTAGAGCTATATAATACAATACTCGTATATGTACGTATTTAATTAATCCTTCTAGCATTCGTTCGGAGCTAACGTCAAATACGTCTTCTTCTTTCAACGTCCAAAACTTTAGAAAACAAATTAATGAATTATTATTAAAATTTATTCTTAAAATGCAATTCAGTTCAATCAACTATGACAATATCTCGAATATGCGGACTATAAAAAAAACTTTAGAACATACCCATATCAAATTTACTGTTTTAGATATATGGACCAAAAATGTAAAAACTGTGAGCGCCAAAACTCCTCCGGAAAGCAGAAATCCACATTCTCAAGATTTTTCTTGTACAGTTTCTGTTTGTTATAGATTCTTTTAAGCAAAGTCAAAGACATTTCACCCAAGATCAACCCTTAGTCTTACCACCTTCCCTTCATCATTTCCCCTTTCCAGCGGACCCAGAGCCAGACCAATTCAGACCCCGTTACTTCTCGTAACCTTAATGCTTTTATCGTAATAAATAAATAAATTGTTAGTTATTATGCAAAATTCGTTTTCAATGTTAAATACAATAATAATAATAATAATAACTGATACAACACAATGCAAAACAATATATTTAATTATTTAATCCTCCAGACAATCCAATATATCAGGAGCAGGCGGCAACGTTGGATACGTGCGCATTCGTTGTAACTCCAAGATGGTGGATAGCTCCAAAATGTGTACATAATCTGCACGCACGCCTTCAAGGAGACCAGAATGGGTTTTGATTTTTTTCATGCTGAAAATGCGAAAGAGGTTTGCTCGCATAAACTAATTGTTCTCGTAATATACTCGTACTGTACAACAGATCTACTGGCTTCAGCCCATTAAGTCTGTCAAACTTCCACTTTGATTTCTGAACTGTCAAATCGAGTTCAATGTATGCTTTCTTACGAGCAGCGGCCCATAAGCAACGCATGCGTCAAAGTCGAAGTTTTCATTGGGCCATGGCAATACGTTGACGTTTAAGTCGAAGTCAAAGTCGAAGTCTGACGGACTTTATGGGCCGCAGCCATAAGAATCAAATTCATAAACACAATTAGATCGAATTGTTAACAATTACCGTTCTCTTTGCTCTCTTGTCATGCGCTCTTCGGCTAAGAAATCACGTTTGACATTTGATAAAGCCACAGCTATTTGAAGCTCCTCGATGGATTTGTTGACCTGTTGATTTTTCATTTTCATATCCTCGATTTGTTGACGTACTTTGTCTATTTTCTGAGTTCTGAAGGCGGTTATAAAGAGAAAAATGCCTCTGATTAGAAGGAGGAGAAATATTCGCTTTTAACTCATCCATACACTCTATTCAGATTGACACGAAAAGCCGCTATTTTTTGTTCTATTGTCCTCTCTATGATGCCAACACTACTGCTAGTCTGTTTCGCCTCTTTAATGTTCTTCCAATTTCGCAATATATCCAGAAATTCGATTGTAATCTACACTCAACGCCGCCGATGCAAGCAATATTTAATATATTCGTAAGCGTAGCCATTTGTAACAATTTGCAAATTATAACTCACCTTGCATTTGCTTATAATTCCCAGCATATACTTCAGGTAAGAGATATTGGCACGAACCACTTTGTGCTCCCATTCCTTGAAGAGCACCTTTCGCCGGAAGGCCGCCACTCTGTGCATGGCTCTCAACTTCTTTTTGCCCGCAATCTAATGCAATTAAATTATGAATTATGATTTTAGGTTCAATTAATCAAAACGTAACGTGACGTAGTTTGAAAAATTGAGCAACCAATCATTCGGCGGGCAATGTAAGCTATTATTCAAATCGTACCGTAACGTGACGGCCCTTTCGAACCTATTGATATATGGTCTCACATCGTCGAGCTACGACAGTACTGCTTATAAAATGCTATATAAAATGCGTTAGAAGAAAAGAGAAAGCTTCATAGCTCTTTTACGCACTGGCATTGCTCTCTTTTGCTGTGTTCTCTCGCTGACACTGCTCTCCTCGACCGTGCTCTATTTCAAATATAATTGCTGTTGGTTGTTGCAACGTTTTTACTAATTGCCAGCACGTAAAAACCGCAACGTCTCGCTACGATACGTTTTGACTAATTGAACCTTTGGTCAGTCCGCCGTCCTGTGCGTCTACGGCAACGCGCGTACCTTTATCAAATCGTTTATCTCGTTGATATCGCTGACGTTCATTAAGATGCCATTCTTCAACCCGCTCAACGCATTACTGAAATTTACTTCTACTTGGCCCAACGAAAGTGTTACTTGAAGCGCGCGATTTTGAACAATGTCGAACTTTTTGAAAAATACCAGATAGGTTATAAAAGAACGAACGAGCGAAAGTGTTTTAACTTCATAAAAATTAAACTTACATATTCGTACGCTGCAGCCTCCATCTTATTTATGGTCTCCGAGCGAATGCTTTTCAAATTAGCCACTTCCTTCACAAAACTATTTGCAGAATGTTGGAAACCTAACACCTGGTAGCCCATGGCTTTTGTCTACATTTAGTTAGATATCACATTGATAAAAGTAAACCGCATCGGATAAAAGAGCCTGCTGCTAAACCGAAATTTAAAAGAGCCTCACTTACCTTAAATTCATTTTCGATTTTCTGTCGTCGAAACCTAACGAAGCTGTCCCAATATTTTGGATCCATTTGAGCGGGTATATTCTGTGGATCATCCAAACTATCTAGAGCGGCTAAATACTCAAAACATTCTGAGGGCAAAGGGAATGCGTCTTGTTTCTTGCCGTGAACGATTTTCTCCGCAATCTCCAAGCAAACCAGCGAAGACGAAAGGGACTTTTGTGTAATCTTGGGACGTTTCTTGTACAACTTATGCATCTCTGGCGCAAAAGCGCCCGGCAATATATTAAGATAATTGACTTTGAATACTCTTTCTAGAGTCTTGTCGCGCGCTGTCAACACTTCCAGTTTAGCCTTCAGATCGGCCACTGACTTCTCCCAGAAGTGAGACAGATGATTATATTTCTCAATGTAATCACTGAGTTTTTCAACTTCTTTGCTGTGAAGGAACGACGACGCATATAATTCAACGATCTAATGGCTCCGGCCCATAGAGTCCGTCAGACTTCGACTTCAACGTCAACGTATCGCTATGGCCCAATGAAAACTTCCACTTCATTCAATTTACTGTACTAAAATGTAAACAAACTGCTGTCAAATGGGCTGACGCAGTCGAAAAGTTAAAAGTTCAGCAACTTTCGACTTCGACTTTGACGGATGCGTTGCTAATGGGCAGTTGTTCGTAAGAAAGCATACATTGAACTCGATTTGACAGTTCAAAACCTCAAAGTCGAAGTCTGACGGACTCTATGGGCCGGAGCCATAAAGGTGCAGTCGACCGGCCTGTGAGAATGAAGAACAGTCGGGCAGTTAGTTACTTACCGAAAATCCTGTATCTGATTACGACACAAATAGCGTTTATAGTGAAAAATACGCAATGTCATAATCCTCATCTGCTCCTGTTTGATGGCAAAGTCATACCTCAGCTTCCACGAGACCATCTCCGTGCATTTGGTATTAAGTCTTATGATAAAATTCGTTTTAAAGTCGAAGGTTTTGCGCTCATTCTCATTCAGTATGCGCAGGTATTTGCGGCGGTCCTCGCCCAACACGCGCACCCGTTCGAGGTAATCTCGCGTCTGTCTTGTCTCCTCCAAGGTATATTCGTGCTCCTGTTTCTTAAGCATAAACTCCGGTATGGGAATATCCTTCTTGATCTCCTCTTCCCAAAGCTTCTCCAAGACTCCATCCATCATTACCTGCAAGGCACGCACCCAAAACTCGACGGACCACAGCAGCATCCGTCCCTTCTTTTGGGCCGTTTCCACTTGTTTCTTCTTACGTCGATTAATGGCTTTAACTTCGGAATCGTCCACCTGCTCTCAGATGCAGAAAGTATGGTACAATAGCTTAATTAAAAAAATGCGACTGCTCACCGTCATTATCCTTTCGAGTACTTCATCATTCATCCAGATGGGCACGCTGAGTGGCTCCGGTACATATGGATCCATATACAGGAGTCTTAGCATGCAGTTCATGTTGTCGTGGATTTTTGTTAGCGTGTTATTTGTGCCCAATATGTTGTCCATTATCTCCTGCTTCAGCTGACGTATCTCTTTGAATTTCTTATTGAACTCTTGTTTCAGTGCATCGGTCAGTGTGCTCTATAGGGGCATATATTACTTTGAATTCATTCTCCATTCAACCATTCAGTCTCTAAACGAGCACCTGCTGGATTAGCTTACCTTCGATTTGACAATAGCATTGTGCATTTGATTGGCCATCAACTCATTCTTGTCCTGAATTCCCCACAAAGGGTCCAAAACGCACTCGTACATGTTGCTGGCCTGTACATAGCGGTGCTTAATGGCCCTCGCCTTCTTCTCGACGGGCTCGTCGTCTTCATCGCGCTGTGGCGACGCTGGGTACTCATCCTCTATGGGCTCCACATCGTACAGACGAAAATAGTCCATCATCTGGCGGTAAGCCTCTGTCGGAGGTTTGCCGATTGAGTAGTTCTCGAAGACCGCATTAGAGAAGATCGCCCGGGTCTTGGTGCCCATCTGCAATACGTGGCTAGTGATCAGAGCTCTCATCCAGTCGCGTATCCGCTGCTGATCTGCTATACTCTTTAGCAACGACTGGTGTTCGATATCGCAGAGCAGTCGTGCTTGCTCCTTGAACATTTGCAGCCAGGCGCTATTCAGACAGAACTTTCCGAAGATTCCGCTCTCCTGGCCCGTCACTGAAATGTCGAAATTAATGAGATCGCTAACAGTTGTCTCCAGCTCCTTGATGGACTTTAAAACACGGTCTCTAAGCTGCAGCTGACTGTCGGAAGCCACAAATTCCTTGACCGCTTCAATTGAGTGGCGTAAGTAGTCCAGGCGGACGCTTGTGGGCTCAAGCGTACAGCGCGTATCGGTGAGCAGTATGTTCTCCTTAGGAAAGTCATTTAGCGGAGGCAGCTTAAAGCACCTAAGGAGCCCGGTCGATCGGCGTCCCAGCAGATATCTAGGATGGGAGGAGAAGAATTGCTAAAGTTATGGAGTCGTCAGGAAGGCCACTTTCCTTATGGCGAACTCCGCCCTACACCGCCACTATATGCCACGATATGTACTCGTATATACTCACTTTAGATTAAAGCACTCTTCGGCCATCTTCATTAATCTCGGAACTATCTCTATTTGCAGAAATCTTGAAATCATAAAGGGCTTGCTGGCCTTCTTGTGCGCTCTGAAATGTATGAGGTAGGAGTCAACGCCCCACGAAAGGACATTTCGACTGCCGGAAATGCCGATAAGATAACCGAAATGATTCGTCACCACGCTAGTAATCAACTCCAGCGTGGCGTAATTGTGCAGCACAAAAATGTCGAAGATAAAACTGTGGTAGCGTGCAGCAAATATTTCAATGCTGTCCTTACCCACAGAAAGACCCACGCTTACGCTGCGGTAATTGTACGGCAGCGTGAATTCGGAACGGCTAACTCTCTGAGTATCGCGACGCCATCTAAACACCCACATTTCGGAGGTGCAGAGCACCGCGCTACTGTCGTAGTTTCCGACGAAAATTAAAAAGTTGCTCTCATCAACTATGAAAGAGTTCAGGACCTCCACAAATCCAGCCTCGATTGAGGCTCGGCTGGAAAAGGAGCTATGCCGAAAGTCAACCTGCAGCATATGAAACCTATTGTTGTTATCTATGGCGAAGCCACTATTGTCGAACAGTCGTATGGTTGTGATCAGACTGAACTCCGATTTGATGATGCCCACAATGCTGGGTGCCCGCAGCTTCTCATAAGACACCAACTGTATATCGCATTTATCGGTACTGACAGCAACGAACGGTAAACTGTTATGAGCAGTCATCGTGCAGGAGCCTTCGATTCGAATTTTAGACAACAAATTAAGGTTGGAAATGTAGGCCAAGCGTAGTTGCTGCCGGTCGTCGAGAAGCAGCACAACCTCCTCCCTAATGCCCTTCAGCAGGACGTATTCGAGAGCGTTAAAGTTCTCACCGGAGACCAGTTTCAACGAGGCTACGTCCAGCGCTATCTCAACGTGGTACAAATCGCCCACGTAATTAATAGCGTAGATATCGTTGGAGGTCGAGACGAATTTCTTGATGTTTTCGCTTAAAAGATTCAAGCTCCACTCAGCGCTCCACACGCCCTGCTTCTTTCTGACGAAGTAAGCCGTCTCCTTGTTGTACACCAAGAAGCCCTGCTTATAAGAGCACAAGAAATGTTTTTGCGGGTTGGTGTATGGCTCCTCGCCAGGGAAAGGAGTCCAGCGTTCGTTTAAGTGATAATCATTCACTTCGAGCTGGAGGAGAAGAGGAGAAGAGGAGAAGAGAACGCCCCAGCTTTTGAGGTTGATGGTGGAAGTTGCCATGGGCCATATACATAAGTACTTACACTGGACAAAATACCGTAGTCGTTTGCCACATAAAAGGTACCATCTTCCGCAAAGCAGGTATTGAACTCATAACTTAATTGATAGCCTTGGCCGAGCTTAATCCTCGTCGTTTCGTTCAGAGTGTAATGTTCATCGCGTAAGCAAATTTGCCACATGTGGATTTCTTCGGTTATTTTCGAGAACTGCATGATCGCGGGCAGACCGCTCGCCGAACATGACAAGCTCTGGGAGAGGCATTTAATGTGAGTCCTCTGTTGGACCATCAGTTCTTTGGTGCGAATATTCCAAACGCAGAGCACATAATCCGGGTAGCCGGATATGGCTACAATATGATCGTAGTCTGAGAAGCGTATGTCGTTGAACGAGGTAAGGTCCGTTGCTACAAGGAAGAGAAGAAGAAGTGTTCTAGAGGTTGGGGGCGGGGGAGAGGGTCGTCACTCTTTTGCACCGTTGCTGCTTACCAGTGAAGGTGCCAAATTTCGTTATTTTCGGATATTTCACTACATGTATGGACGGCCGGAAAACAGCCTCGGAATAGGCAATTAAAGGAAAGCGATTGTGGCCGGCCATCAGTGCAATACCAGCCCCCAGAGCGGGCGTATCGATGCGGTAGCACACTTTCTCCATCGTTTGAAGATTGATTAGAGACAACACGTTGCCAATGGTCATGGCAATGCCTTCACCACAGATAGTGACGGCCGAACTGGGATTGAGTTTAGTCGCCCAACTGAAGTGTGCGTCCAAATGAAATCATTGGTGAATTAGGTACAATTCTTTATTGCTCTATTGCTTACCACAAGGTTGTCGTTGCCGAAAACATATTCGGTTTTGATTTTGCGAATTAAATAAAGTTATATTTTAAGTTATCTTTTTTAAAACTTTCTCCAAACGTAAGGAACATTCGTGTTTTTTTCGATTTTTTATTTTTGATAAACAATGGATTCATTACTACGGTAACCGATCCACAAAAGTTTTCTTATATTATTTATGAATATACATATATTACTAGGTGTACCCAGCGCTGCTTTGCTGTGGCGTGTGTTTATAATCCACTAAAATACCTGTAGTCCTTTCAAATCATGGTCAAATCTTTATAATAAGTGTAAGCAATTGCTAAAAACTTATATTGAGAGTATATTGAAGTACAAACGAGTATAATATAAGCACTAAGAGCGCTCAAGTTTCACTAATTTCGACTAATTAGAGCACATTCAAGTAAATATAATACATTACTGATTAAACCCGAGGTTTAAACCCAAGCTTTTCACTTTATTTTCACTAATAATTTATTACAATGCAGTACAATTGTAGGCGCTAAATACACATTATTATTATTATTATTATCGATCATATAAATATTTCCAATAAACAACTACAAACTTATGACTAACTAACGATTAGTATTTGATAATTTATTCGAATACTTTTGATTTTTGGACTGAAATTTTGAAGCAGCTGAAGCCGTTGAATACCTCACTTTTGAGTTAAAAGCTGAGTTAACCAAAGATGAAACCATGTATTCGTCGATTAAATCCATAAATGCTTCTAAACCTTCTGGATTTCTACAGAACCTTAGCATTTGAGATTCTGCATCTTTATTATAAGGATAATAATCCATGTCTAGCGAAGTCTGCGGTAATTTATTGGTCACGTGTCTTAATTGCTTTTCCGCTTGAATTAAATGATCGATGTCATCCACATCGTCTACGACGACACTTTTCGATTTTTCTGTTTTGATTTTTTTCTGAAATTCGTTGCGATAGTATTCGTTAATTAACGACATCATTCCTTTGGAATACCAGGATAGGATGCCGATTAGCACTATGCCCTGCATAAAAGGACCAACCATACCGGGACGACCAATCAACGCCGGACTTTAATTACGAGTATTTTATAAAAAAGCGACTTTTGTATTTTTCAGAATTACATAAAGCACTTAACGCAGGGTGAAATTAATTCCGCTGTAACCACCAATGCATAAGCATGTAGTATTGCTCTTTGATGTTCGGCCAAGCCATCGTTAGTATTAACATAATTGAATTTGCGAAGACGAACAATTTCATCATCTCAACAGCTGCAAATTATAAAAAGCAAATTAAACAACTAAAACATTCCGAATAACGCCTAAGGTTTCAAACCTTCGGGCGATCTTAAATACTCGCCAAAACCAGAATTCAAATCGTCATCGTTTTGCTCTAAATTACTTTTCTCATTTGGATTGTCTTTTTTCTCAGTTTTAATTGATTTGTTATTATTATGAGGAGTATTATTTTTATTATAACTATTATTGTGATTTCGATTTGATCTAGCTTTTCCGTAGCCGTAGCTTATATTACCACCGGATCCGATTTTTCGAGCTTTCATGGCAGTTGCCCGAGCAGAACTAGTTTAGTGTGTGCAAAAGAAGTCATCCAATCGATGAATAAATGCGATGAACATGTTTTCAACAAAGAAATGGTAGCCGGGTATTTCTTTCTTTCTTTCACTTTTAAGGTATCTTTTTTATCGATTTCTGAATTTCTCACTACTGAAATTGGATGAAAAAATGCATCAAAAAACTTTTAAAATGGGGTCACGTTTTGAACAATTGGCCGTAACTGTTATGCTTTCAATGTAAACAAAGAAAATAAATAAAATTACCGTGGCTGGGCTGAAAAGTTCATTGCTTTCTGCGAATAGATTACAGTATTTCTCGTCATAAAATACGCAAAGCGCGTTTTGCTAGAGAATTTTTTACTTAAATTTTCCTAAATTTCTCACAACTGGCTCAATCCTTCTGGACTGAGACTGGTCTTCTTCTTGTCTACCCGCTAAATAAAATAATTCAATTGATAACAGAAAGGTAACGGCCTGTTTGGTCGATATATGCATATACATATGTATGTATGCTACCAATACTACCTTTGGTATATATTTTTACGCAATGAGAACTGTTGCAAAAAAACAACAGTGATTTGCTATTTTTTGTGATATATGGCCAAACTACCAATAACTTTACCAATAACTTTTATTTTATTTAGCAGAATAAACTCTTTCTATAATAAAACCCTAATAATTTTGTCATCAATATTTTTTATTAGAATTATGCAGTTACAGCTTTCAATCTCGTACTATTCTTAGTAACATTTCTATATATTTTACTGCTAATAAATACTGCGAGCTTTTTTAATAGCTATCGAGAGGAGTTCGCAAAAATAGCCTTTATTTAAAGCAGAACAAAAGCATTATATGCTGCTAATATAATTAAAAAATTTCAATTGAACTTCACCAATCAATATTACACTTTCAGCGTAATAAGGAAAGATTTTTTTATAGTATTCATAGAAATCTTAAACGCAGCAATTTGTGAGAAAAACAAAGAATTTTCTTTTGCATCCATCAATTTTTCTTCCGTTTAGTGTGCTGAAATCTCGCAACATTACGACTGCAACCATTTATATATTAAATATAGATAATACAGAAAGGTAAAATGGCCTAAAAGAACATTTCTTTAAAAGATTGTGATGTCTAAGCCTTAGGCTTATCGGACCAGATCCGTCAGAGTCACTTTTAAAGTTTACACGTAACATCAGTTAGAAAATACATCCGAGTATAACCTAACAAAAAAATAATAGAAAGTGTAAAAAGACGAAGTATTTTTATCCTAACTCAAAGGTATTAGAATACTGTTTTATTATTGAAATTATTCCTTTTTTTTAAAACTACAGTTTAAATATTCTTTATATTGATTGCTCAGTTTGCAATTAAATTAAATCAGTATAACAAAAATAATACAATGAATACATTTTATGCATGCATTAAACATATATGTATGTATAAAATTAATTAATAGTCTGAAGCCTTTTAGAGAGAACCGTGCTGATATCAAATAAATTAAAAATCAAATAAAATCCAAAAGGATAAAATTATCCTCACAGCGCAATTAATTTACTGTTATTCTACGCCCTGAGGATAATTAAAAAAAAAGGAAAGGAAAGTTGGGAAGAAAGAAAAGAAAGGAGCAGAAGGAAGGAAAAATAAGAGCAGAAGTTTAAACTAAACGTGAAGATGAAAAAGCCAATATTATTCAAAGCTTAAAACATTAGCTCACAACCGTTTGAAAAATCAACAACATATGATAAATGTAATAAATAATAAGCTTAACAAATAAAATAAATTTTTAGCACGTATGAGTACATCAGCTTTAGCGATTATTTCTCGACTTAATCCAGAATAAGTTCTCCTTTCACCGCTAATTCTCGCAGAGACACTAACGATTTTTATATTGTATATCGCAATTTGTAATCATAATATTATAAGATATGCGTTGAAGAGTCAAGTTCCTTTATGATAATATAATATTCTATAACATAATCTATGATTAAATGAATGCAATCGAAAATGCAATGGAATTAAAATTAATGACACACTGTTGAATTAATGATGCACGCAAGCACAGACATGTATATATACTATATAGTTATATACATATGTATATTGCCGCAGTGACAACAATAAAAATATGCTCTTTATATTTATTTCAACGACGATTATATGCGAGAGTTCCTCTCAACATCAATGTTTGTGCGCTTTCCATGTTATACGAGTACGTACATATATTCTTTAAATAACTTAATATCGAACTCACAATTCATTCAATGTTATACCGAAGCTTTCGCGAAATTGCTCATTTAACAATTGCATTAATTTAGCAAACACAGATTTAGCAAAAACTCTATAAAGACTTGGAAAAAAGTTGCAATTAAATACTTATATTCAATGGTATGTGCGATATATACTATACCATGCATTAATTCCGAATCCAAACTAAAATCATACTACTGCAGAGAGACTTCCTTTAAAACTAGCTACGTTTTAGTAGGTTATGGTTTGCATCATCAGCAGAGTAAATTATATCATTAAATCGCGAATCCAGTAAAATATTCCTGATCAATTTTTTTTTCTAAATTCTAGATCCTGTATCACTCTACATGTTTTTTTGTCACCGAAGGCGGTGGCGGCGCTGGCACTGTTGGTCTCTTCGGCATCATCATCATCATTCCCGGCGACAGTGGCGTGGTTGGCGTTATGCGAGTCGTCTCATAAACACTAGAAGGGCGCTGATCTGTGCTGTTTGTCAACGCGATTGTTGTGCTGCCGCGCATTGTAACTGTTGCTGTTGTTGTTCCTGCCGCTGTAGCAATAGTTTTGTTTGCACTCGCATTAAAATTTTCAAGTACATTTGACGACGACGCCTCCACTTGAAAGGTCTCTTTACTTTGCCCCTTAGGAGACGCACCATTTTCACAGTTTTCTGAGCGCCTTTTATCGACTGACGTTGCTGTGATGCTGTCCATTGAATTTTCTGTCGCCGTGTTAAGCGCATAATTCTCGTAGGCGGGTGTGACCACCAGAGCAGGTTGTGTGACCTTGCCAGCGCTTGGTGTCTCCTCATCGCTTTTCCCTGCTGTCGAATTCAGTCCCAGCACCAAGGGTCGCTTCGGAATTTTCGGTTTCTGTGGAAGATCAGGTTTCATGGAATTTAAGGAGCTGACGCTATCATTACTTTTACGCTCTGCCCCCGGAGATGGCAAATTGTCTAGACCGAAAAATTGGGTTCGTGTCATTGGCACCGGCTTGGGTGGTGGCTCTTGTGGGTGTTGTTGTTGTTGGTTTTGTTGTAATACTTGGGGCAACTTGGGCACAGGCGGCTTTTCAGGTGGCTTTTCGGAGGCGATTGGTCCATGAGAGGTTGTAGCTTGTACTGGAAATAATTCTTTAGTGCGATTGCTGAAGCCAACTTCGCCATTTTTATACGAGTTTTCATTAATGGCAGCAGAACTGTTGTTGCCCGAGATATCGTTTTGTGATTTATCGTTTGTTTTCGTGGGCGGTGAAGGCGCGTAGGCCTTCTGTCTTCTCATTGTTCCATAACGTGGACTCTCTAGAGTATCTGTTTGTTCAAGTTTATAGTGATTTGTCTACTTAAGATAAATAAATAAATGCGAACTCACCAGCATCACTTTTATCCAGGTTTTCATTCGACGAGCTCGACTTACTTTTGCCCTCCACAAACAATCGGTTTTTATTTAAAGTTACAAAAAAATCCACTTGGGCACCATCAAAGAAATATTCCCAATGATTGATAAGCATCTCCACAATAACATTTACCGCCGACGAGCTGTTAACTTGACAAAGGTAGTCGGCTGGATTCTGCTTATCCACGCGTGGCCACAACATATTCGGCGACATTACTATAGCCAGATTTTGTGACGACATCTTGTTTTGCTCGACATTTTGAGTTACGACCCACAGGAATTTGGTCAAGTAACGTAAGTTGAGGAAGTTCTCCTTCGGCAATTTACCGAGGATTGTTTTAACCTCCATCCTTCGTTCCGCCTCCGATGACTTTTCGACGGCTTTGATGAAACTCGCATAGTACTTGTATGTGAGCAGTGGCTCGGGCAGCTCGCGCAGGTATAACTTGAGGATGGAGCCAATCACATGCGGATCCTGATAGTCGAGTGGCAAAGGAGTTTTCACATATTGTGCTTCGAGTGCATGCTTCATGCGCCGCATTTTCGTACTGGCACAACCCACACGCAGCAAGCCCTCTTCGTACAGCCCATTCTCCAAGAGGCAGCAAACACACAGCTCAATAATGTAGGAAATTTCGCGATTTGTCGAAGCGAGGTGTTCGGTGAGCGAAGTGCCGAAGCGTGATTTCACAGTCGACTGTATGACATCCTGAATACTGGCCAGTGAGGAATTTACCTTCAGCAGAGCACGTTCGTGGTAGTTTCTTTGGTTGAGCACATAATCCTGAATGCACTGGACAATAACGTCCTCCTTGGCGATCAGTTCGAACATTTGAGCTGCCCAACAATCGCGCTCCTTTTCCAACTTGATTTCGCATTGTTCCTGCATTTCTTTTATATGATTTATTTTAGATTGTGGTTCATCCAAGCGTACGGCTGCCTGAAATTAAGCAAATTTTTCTTTAAATGGAGCTGAACGGAATGAAATTGTATTTGAATCAAATAAAAATTGGTTTTTGGTGTTCCAACTTATTACTTCTGTACTGCTTTTTACCTCATAGCTACGTTTAAACGATGCATATTCCTGCATTGTACGCGAAACGTTCCTTTTCAACGTTGAGATCTCCTGAATTTCCTGATCCAGTATTAGCTTTAGGCGCTTCACAACTTCGTTCTCGGTCTGCAACTCACTCTCTACAATACATTCAGCAATTGACTTTTCGAGATCTCCTGAAAGCGGAAGATTCCCCTATTATTATTATTATTATTATTATTATTATTATTATTATTATTATTATTATTATTATTATTATACAGAGGAGTTTTATATAAAAAGTATTCCTTTTCTTTCAGTTTTGCTTATCAACATTTCAGTTCGTTGCTGGCAGTCATGCTTTGGTTGTAAAGTAAACGGCGTGTTAAAGTTATAAAGTGATACTGACGTAGTCACTCTAAATATAATCAGCTATATGCGGTAATATGCCATCATAATCATAATTAGAAGAATGAGCAAGGCCAATCGCAGTCAAGGCGAGGCCCTGATTGTCACTGTCAAAACTATCCCTTTCCCACCATCCAACACCCACACAAAAAACGTCACAGGCCCGCGCTTCCCATCTAAACGTCTCTCAGCCCTATCATACCAACGCACCACAATTCAAAAGCACATGATGTAAGGGCATCTCCTTAGACAGTTCTTTTGACGACTCTTCTAATGCTTGTCCAATTTTGTAGTGACTGTTTTTTTTTACTCGTTTCTCACGCTCCTGGGTGTCTGAACTGCTAACTGCGGGCAGTTTCCGCACAATCCTGTCCAACACATCGCGATACTTCTCGACCTGCTTCTCGATGGTCTCCAATTCAAAGTCTTTGCGATCTGGTTTATTCGACCTGCGAGTGTATTGGAATGAGGAAAAAATTTAATCCTTGCAACAACGTCGGCTGCGATTTCGAGGACCATCCTTCTTATACCTGGAGAGATTCTCCGCCGCTATTTTGATTTTCGTAAATTGTTTCTTCATTTCGTTACTGAAATTTTTATATTAAAAAAATTTAGACAAATTTATCAAATCCCGTATGTGGTAAACAGAAATTAGTCATCCTATACCGAAGATTCCAATAAGAATTATTAACTAGGTGTGTTCAATACTTTGACATTTAAGAAGCTATACTAATTTCTTAATTTCTCCTCAACCATACCTAATTGTGTAGTTTTATGTGAAGCAAAATACCACAGTTAAAATTAACCCCTCCAAAAAAAGTCCCCACCTTCCGAATCGCTGTATATAAATTAACTTTGAGTGATTTTAAAAAATTCCTTTCAAATGAATAAATGGATCACTAAAAACATACGTAGAAATAACACCATATAGTATATAACACATGATATGACTATGCATTCAAATGGTCTTACAAAAGATAATGAAATGGTCTTACAAAAGATAATGTAATAGTAGTGTGTTTATACCAATCACATTTCTTCATTTTCATAAATTTGCAATACTAACGACCAATTCAATTTATATTGCTTCAATATCCCGAAAGTAAACTATGTTGCAAGTTTTTTAATTGTGAAAATATATGTTATAATGAATATTATACAAACAGGGTTTGTATAATAGTGGTTGCTAAGCAAATAAGTTCGCGGTAAATGCCATTGTTCGAATACCTCTATTGTTTTCGTTTTATGTAAATATTAATAAGATTAATAATATGTGTTTACTGATAAATTTTTACTGTGTAAGCTTGTCCTTCACTTCCTCATTGAACACAGCCATCTTTGGCTATTGTTTTTCTTTTGGAAGCCACGCGTGTTTGCATTAATTCTGACGGAACTTTGTGAGACTACAAAATTGCAGCAATGACGATTGCCTTAGATAAAAAGAAATTACTGACTTTTCTGAAAAAGGAAAACGATTTCATATTAGATCTACTATTAACACACAATGTCCCAGATTCTATTGAAGGTATGGATCGTTATTGAAAACAAAACACAACAGCCATTACCATATTCTTTTTCTAGATGATGACAGCGATAAATACCTGCTTCCAAATAACAAAAGCGGCGGAGAGAGTTCAAATAATCAGCGAAGCGATATAGGTATTGATGAGCTTCAGGAACGTCTAAACATTATTAAAAATAAAATGAAGTCGAAAAAGAAACCAATGTCCGAAAGGGCTCAAAAAAAACGGGAGGCAAAAAAACTTAAAAAGAACAAAGAGTTTAGAAAGGTACTAGTATCGGCAGCCAAGGCCGTTAAAAACGAAAGGCATAAGCTGTCGGTGGAAAATGAGAATGATAAAAAGGATATCAAACCCATTGTAGCAAAACCTGTTTTCAATGAAGAGGGTAAGATAGTCTTTTCGAAGTTTGATTTCGCTTCACATCCTGGTGCAAAAATGAAAAAATCTCATCAAAATCCGCGAGAGATCCTAAAAAAAATAAAAGAAACGGACAAGAAAATCAATGAGTTGAAGGAGCAAGGCGATTCTGAAAAAGCCCTAGAGTTAAAAAATGAAATAGCGTGGAAGAAAGCTTTTGACAAAGTAACAGGTAAAAAAGTTAAAGACGACCCACAGTTACTCTATAAAGCTATAAAGAAACGCAAGGACGAAAAGAAAAGGGCAAAGAAACAATGGGTGCAACGGAAGAGTAAGGTGGAATCAGGAATCGAACAGCGGCAAAAGAAACGCCAGGAAAATATTGACAAACGTATCAAAGATAAAAAACTAAAGAAACTTAAGAGAGCTTCCAAAAGAGGCAAAGTCATTCCCGGCTTTTGAACTCAGGATATAAGAATGCAATTTTCCTAAGTGGACTAAGTAGACCTAAGGACTTTTCTAATGCACATACAAAAATATGTATGCATTTTAAAGACGAGATAAATTAACTTCTTCTAAAGTAAAACTAAAAGCATGAAGCCGAACTTAAGAGTACGAAAAGTACTTGTTAGAACTTAAGTTTGGTTAAACTTAGGAGAAAAAACTGCTTATTGAAAAATAAATTTTACATGATTTATTTATCTTATCTATCTTATTTATCTTATAAATCCGAATTTTTGTGTAATAAATATCCAGAAATTATCCGGTAGTTAGATAATAAGCTTACCAAAAGTGTGTAGTTAAAAATGTTGCTTTCGAAATTTTTGAAATTACTCTACATAACAGCAGTCAACATCCTTAATATAGTTAAATTTAACCTACGAATTATAAGTCAAAATATTTTTGTAGTTCTCATTTGGAGTTAATAAAATTCATAACGAAATATAAACTTAAAATTCCTAAATTTAAAATATAATTACAATATATAAGTCAAGTGCACACATCCATTGTTTGTAGGGCTCTCAGTGATTGGTTTGGTTCAAGAGAGGCCAACGCTGAACATACCACGCCGTTTCAAAGAAATGTCAGTGTCACTTGCAGAATTTTTGACATCCATTTTTTTAATAAAAAGGAAAAAATGAACTTGACAACATAAAAACGAACTTGGAAGTAAAAGCAGTTTTTTAGGGGAAAATTTATTTGCACTGCGTCGTATAAATATACTAAAGAGGATTAAATATAAGGAGGATTTAAACTTATTACAAGTTAATAAGTCGCATGAAATACATCAGGAATTTGCGGGAAAAAAACTGCATTGTTAAGAAATTGCAAGGTTAAAAATGAGCGTCGTACGTCATTTTGTCCTGTTGTCCCAGTTGCCAAAAGTTGGAACAAATTATTTTTGGCTAAAAGGCAAGTACACAGCATTTCAAGTGAAGATGAAGGCCATAAAGTGTGTGCAAACGAATTGTTGACTATGCAAACTCCGCAGATGCTTTCGTTGTTTTCATGATAATAATAAATCGTGATAACCATACTTGTACATTCTAAGAAAAGAAACGCGAATTTTAAAAAATATATATATATACACGATATTGTGTAGTAACATTAATATACTCGATGTCTGTGTCAGTAATTTCTTTAAAAAAAATTGCAAATAAGATAATAATTTGGCACGATCTTTACGGTTGTGATTCTCCTATAGTATACACTTTTTTAATTCGAGGTTGCTATAAAGACATCGTCTTATAAATGTTAATGCTTATGTCAAATTGAACTCCTACTAATGCATGCAAGGAAAGCATCCACGTAGCTGAAGCCACAAAAGCAGTCGTCAGTCAAGTTCTTTGAATATTTGTAAATTACAATATAATCATGTTTTTAGAAAAACCTTGAAAGAAAAAACCTAAATGATGAATAATTTGAACTGAATATATTGATCTACACACTACAGACTTTACTAAAATCTAGGTGTTTCTTTTTCATCTCAGGCGTTTTTTATCCTACTGTTATCCGAGGTAATGATGCCCGAAATCCAATACGCTGCTTGCACTTATCGCTCAAATGGCAAAAAAGCAGTTCCACTACCTCCGCAGGCAGCGGGAGCGGCGGTGGTGGACCATTGGGCGGCAGCGGTGGCAGTACGCCATCGACCGGCGGTGGTGGTGGCGGCGGCAGCAGCAATAAAGAACCGCCGAATGATAGAAACGTTCTCTCCTGCCCGAAATGTGGCAGTCCTTGCACGCAAGTAGAGACGTTCGTCAGTTCGACGCGTTTTGTGAAATGTGCAAAATGTAATCATTTCTTTGTTGTACTTTCCGAGGTTGACTCGAAGAAAAACATCAAGGAAGAGACTAAAAATCACCGCAAACCTCCACCGCCTCCTCAGAAAATTATGGAATACCTAAATCGCCATGTTGTCGGCCAAGACTTTGCCAAGAAAGTTCTATCCGTAGCCGTTTACAATCATTACAAACGCATTCACCACAATCTGCCTCAAACGAACACTCAGTCCCAAGCAGTGGCAGATACCGTCGGAAGAACAGACCTATTGCATATCTCCGGCATCGGACACACGATTACGCACTCAACGAATTCCGAAGTTCCGCAAAAACCCCACTCATCCGGCGCAACAGGATCCTCCCCTCACAGTGATTCGGGTTCAGAAATTTTGGAGAAACAAAATTACGAAATTAAATTGGAAAAGAGCAACATCCTCATGCTGGGACCGACCGGTTCCGGCAAAACGCTAATTGCTCAAACAATCGCGCGCTGCTTGGATGTGCCATTTGCAATTTGCGACTGCACCACGCTGACGCAGGCGGGCTACGTGGGCGAGGACATTGAGAGTGTCATTTCGAAATTACTACAGGATGCCAATTACAAGTATGCAATAATAGCCCCAGAATGCGGCCAACCATTCCATGTAACTCCTTTTAATGTCCTACTGCAGTGTTGAACGCGCACAAACTGGAATCGTCTTCCTTGACGAGGTGGATAAGATAGGCGCTGTTCCCGGCATTCATCAGCTGCGCGATGTCGGCGGCGAAGGTGTTCAGCAAGGGATGTTGAAAATGCTGGAGGGCACGGTGGTCAATGTACCCGAGCGCAACTCGCCGCGAAAGCTGCGCGGCGAAACAGTGCAAGTGGACACGACGAACATATTGTTCGTTGCGTCTGGAGCCTACACCGGTTTGGATCGCTTAATTGCGCGAAGGCTTAATGAAAAGGTACGCGCACTTGATATTACCGCTTTAAGCTTTTTGCAAGGCCTTACGACGTCCTTATGTCCAAACTATTCGCGTTTTTTGCTTCCAATGCAAGTCGTTGTTGCATGCAGCATGACATGAACAGATAAAATAAACAATTTTTTGCATCTTCTTTCTCTTTTTATTCTCTCCGTCAAAAGTATTTGGGATTTGGAATACCTGCAAGTGGCTCATCCGGACGCCGCGCTGCTCAGTTGTCGGCTTCGCCCATGGACAACGACCAAGCGGAGCGCGATAAATGTTTAACGAAAGTGCAGGCCAGAGATTTGGTAGAATTCGGCATGATTCCGGTAAGGTGTTCTTAACACTGACGGTGTTTAGTGTTCAGTCTTCGTTCTAGAATTGAAAAGAAATTTTTTGAAGGAATTCGTCGGTCGTTTTCCCGTCATCGTGCCCTTCCACAGCCTCAATGTAAATATGCTGGTTCGTATTTTAACAGAACCCAAGAATGCATTAGTACCACAATACAAGGCGTTGATTGGAATGGACAAAGTGGAATTATCCTTCACGAAAGACGCCATCAAATCAATTGCTGCCTTGGCGATGGAGAGACACACTGGTGCACGCGGTTTGCGATCAATTATGGTGAGTTTTTTATCCATTTCAACACTTTTTCAAGCTCAGCTCAGCTTGAAAGATTATCGTTTTTAACATTTTTGTCTATTTAATTCCTGCCAGGAACAACTCTTGCTCGACCCAATGTTTGTTGTACCGGGCTCTGATATTAAAGGCGTTCACATAACGGCCGCCTGCGTCAAGGGAAAATCTCAACCGACCTATGTTCGGAAGGACGCGGACAAAAACGCAGACACAGTCGAGAAAGAGAACGAAACTGAAAACAAAAACTACGAAGACAGTGAAAGCGCTAAAGTCCGACTAACACAATAAATTTAATTTTGCGGCATTATGTTAGCTTAAAAAAAGAACTTTTTATTAAATAATAAATAAATATGTATATTTTTAGATTTATTTTAAATAAACAAAAAAGTTAATACATCCGGAACAAAATAGAGATAGATAACAAATTAATCAGTTATCAACTTTTCTGCGATATGCTCGAACGATCGAAAATGATGGATTGAAAACGACGTTGGGAGGTGTTTATTTTTAGGTAAGGCATGTGGGCGGGGCGGGTAATGAGTTTTCAGCCGAATTACTAAGTAATTAATAATACAATAGTATCATTATGGCAACTTTAAACCTATCAGTTTCGTCATGGAAATTTGGTAATCGGAACATTGATTGACTTCTGAACAAGGTTGAAGCAATATTTTGTGATCCAGCGCTGACGATGATGGTGATGGTGGTGGTGGTGGTGTTGATGGATTATGTACTCTATCATCATTACGATGCACGTTATGAACACGATTTATTTCATGGTATATGCAGTTGCTCTGTTCATTCATTTTCCTCTGTTATCAGTAATTCATATTCCTGCGCCGCGAAACGATCCCAGTCAGAAGTCTGCAAATGGCAAATACCAAAAAGCGTATTTATAAGAAATTCGTAGGAGGTAATGCCACAACGATGGTCACTCACGTATTCATCCCTTTGTGAAGCGAAGGGATCGCGTTGCTCGTGGTCAAGGTACTTTTCCAAATTGAAGAAAGTATCGAAGAAGACGTGCGTCATTTTGCAACGTTTCAAATCGCCCAAAGTAATACAATCGCGATTTAGTGGTTTTATCATATCGAGCATCTACGAAATGAAAAAAAATTACTTAATATTGATTGAACGAACATCTCATGAACTACAATACATCCGGGGCATGCTTATTACGGAAAGTGTCCATTGTTCAAGCATGATCTCTCACCTGACACAAACAATCCTCGAACGGCAGTGTTTCTATGCCAATCGATTCCATGCGCTGTTGTTGCTCTTCATAGAAATACTCCAGCTCGTACATGCTGAGCAGACCATCGCCATCCATGTCCATACAACGGAACCAGTACTCTATGGCCGTCGGTGTACGCTTATCCTCCTCGGACAGTAGAAACCACACAAAATCGGTGTAGGACATTTTCGGCTCATCGTCGGAAGCCTTCTTGTTGTCGTTGCGCGTAACACAGCCGGAGAAAATGCGCTCAATGATGCGCGAGGAGAGCGCATGATCACTATATCGCGCCAAATCGTCCTGATTGATCAACAGATCATGATCCCGATCGAGCTCCCAGAACTTGCAGTAAATGACATAGAAGTGCTCGTAACTGAAGAAGGCCATGATCTGATTGATGTCGTCCTCCTCCTCCAGCAACGTTATTATCTGAAAGGAACACCGCTCGTTAGTATGTATGTATGTACATATGTACTTCTATGCAGACGAATTTAAATCACCTCCAACAGATCGGACCGCTTTAATTCCGATATCGACATCTTGCCAGACCAACTCCTATTGACCGAATAGAAAATTCGCGCGATTACTGTGTGCACATATCTGGAATGGAACTCGGTGGCCTCCTTCAGGAACGCCAGCCCCGGGTGGGTATCGACGACATCCTGCACCAAGGGCGCCAAGTCCTCCGGCAGTATAAACGAGCGAAAGCGTTGTCCGCGCGACAAAATATACACGAACCGTGACGCATTGTCATGGCAATAGACGTTCATTCTAAAGAGTTTTAGACAAAGATCAAGCGGCAAGTGGCAGCATATAGAAAAAAAGGTTCATTGTTTATTTACTGTTTCCAGAATTCGACAAATCGCTGACGCTCCACGAGGCCGGATTGGCCGTGCTGGCAAAAGACCATGACCGGCATGCGCCAGTAGTAGGGTAGGCCGCATAGCTTCAGAATGCGCGGCAGCTCATCCTTGGTTACCTGGTTGTTGGGAAAGGAGTCGAAGGCGGAGAGGATACCACGCAGCGTGCGCTCAATGGCGATTTGCGGCTGCGGCTTGCCATGCGGAAAGTAGAACCTGCTCAAAATAAAATCGAATAACATCGACACATTCGGATGAATTAAGGATTTTGTTATTGTAGTTGATACTAACCGTGGTATGTAGACACTTCTGCCTGAGATCCGTATTTCCTTCTGTAGCAAATTCTGTTCTGGCGGCGGTGGCGGATTCGCGTGCAATTTTACCTGAAACTCGACAAAGTAGTAGTATTCATTTTTTTGAAGCGATTTGGAAGTTCAATCAAACTGTAGCTCTCTTAAGACTATGAAATACTTTCTAATTGTCCTTACGCTGACGAAGGACAATCCAATTGTAAACGCCTATGGCTACCTCCTATGTCTTTCTGTAACTTGTGAGATGGTTTGAGGCTGGTCAGTATTAATGATTTCATGTTATCCATGTTAACCAGCCTTTACTAATAAGCCTTTTTACCCGAAATCAGTCTTAGCTCGAAATTTTTAATTTTATGCCGATACAAAGAATTTTGTCTATAACTCAGTAACGCAAATGCTTCTTGCTTCTTTAGAAAACGCTTTGTCTCACGATAACGTTAACGCAATGAGGCGACTAATGACGCTTTGCAACAACAATGGCGCAGAAGTCTCGGCAATTTCAAAAAACTCGAGCAATTTTTAAACGTTCTTTACTAACGACATTTCCGATAGTGTTTTTCCCATTCCCAACGGATTTCCTTGGTTGTTTGCTTGTTGCCCCTTTTCCGTAAATATTACTTACGCTTTAGGCGATTTGATTGTTAGATAATCAGCACGATTGATTGCATTTTTTCCTCAAAAAACTTTTTCTGCAAAAACAAAGCAACAACAACAAAGACGACTTTTTCTATTTTGCCTTTTTTTTCTGCACTTTGAACGCCATCAGCGCTGCATGATAATTATTGTTGGAATAATTGTTTTAATCGTACTCTTCTTCTCTCCTAGTAGCTTACCTTTAGCAGGGATCGCGGTGGAGCATCGGCTGGATCCGGTCGCTTTATATTGAGGAACGATTGGCGCACATCCGGACACTTTTCAAACATGAGCACGCGCTCCGCCACGGACCCACGCGTCAGTATGGGGCGTCCCACTGCAATTTTATTACGACAGATTGCGACGCATCGGAAGAGTGGAGTAGCGCACACACCAAGTAGCGACCAACAGATGGACGGACGGCGATGAAGTGTTTTTCATTAGCGAAGTTTCAAAAACCGAAAAAATAGAATTTATTTGATTTATTACTGCACTTGAGGGTGTGTGTGTGTGTGTGTGTGTGTGTGTGTGAATAAAAATATTACAATTTCTATCCTGTCCAGGCGTCACCAGGCGCGAGGTTTTGACTTTAGCTGGCGCTGGCATGCTGGCGCGAGCTGCCTCTGTACCGTTCTCAGAGGCTGTCGACGACGACGATGTTGCTCCTCCCGATGCCAATGTTGTTGTGGGTGTTGTTGTGATTCTTGTCACCGTTGCTGTTGTTGCTGCTGCTGCTGCTGCTGCTGCTGCTGTGACCGTTGCCGCTGCCTCTGCCTCTGCCGTTTCCGCTGCTTCTGTTTGGAAGGCTGACATTAAAGCCAGTGCCTTCGACGTATTTTTTGCAGTCGTCGACGGTGACGCTGGCTGCTCTCCTAAATTTTTACTAGTATTATTGCTATTATTATTATTGCTGCTGTTATTATTATTATTGTCACTGCCGTTATTGCTGCTGTTATTATTATTTTTGTCACTGCCGTTGCTGCTGCTGCTGCTGCTACTGCTGTTTTGGCTTTTACTATCACTTTTATTGAAATGGTTTTTATTATTTGTGCTACTATTGTTGTTGCTGCTGGTGCTGTTACTGTTGCTCTTATTACTATTACTGCTGCTGTTGCTGTTGCTGCTGTTGCTCATCTTAATCACTCTGGCTTTTTCAATTTTCATCTCATCGGTTTTCGTTTTATCTCGATTCTCATTCGATACATTCGAAATCGAAATCGAATTAGCAGCAGCCGTTGGTTGATTTGTTGGTAAAGCTTTATTATTGGCAACAAGTATGGCCGTTGTCGCCGCAGCGATGGTGTTGTTGGCCTTTTTTGTGAAATTACTATTTTTATCAACCGCAGATCCAACAACAACAACGACCGCGTTGTCGACAGCAATTTTCGCCTTATCACGATTTGACATTACTGCCGTAGTACGACGCGCCGCTGTCGCTGTGGCTGACGTTGTCGTTGTCATTGGCGTCGACATCGTCGTAGCTATTATGGTGGCCGCGGTTGTTGCTGTTGCCGTCGCCGTCGCTACATTTTCAATAACGTTTTCATTAAGCGTTATTCGCTTTCCTTTGTTCTCTGTCGGCGCAGAAGTTGCCGTTTTTGACATCTTTTTGGGCTTTTCGACAGCGGCCGCAGCGACACTTTTCTGCTGCAACAATTCTTTTATTTTCAGCAGATTCTGCGACTGCAGTTGCATCAAATCATTGACGTTCAAGTCGCGCGCCGCCAGATCGAGATTTAAAAGTGTCGCTTCGTCCATATCTTTGGCGTATTTATGATTGTTGCCGGTGCTTTGGTAGTGCTGTTGTTGTTGTTGTTGCTGTTGTAATACCTTGCCTGCGGACGCATCTTGTGAGGGTTTTTCGCTGGCGCCTGCGTTTCTCTGCCCCACTGTGGACAATTTATTCGCTATTGCTGTTGTTGTAGACGTCTTCTTTGGCGATTTTTCATTATGTATTTTAGATGTCGCTTTGACGGTTACCGTTGTTGTTGTTGTTGTTGTTGTTGACGCTGTGGCTGACCCTGTTGCCGTGTTTTCTGGCAGCAATATGGCCGACGTAGGTGGCGTCGCCGCTTTTGTCTGTTTCAACAACGCGCTTCCGGCTTTTTGGTTTTTAAGGCCTACCACGGCTTTTGTTGCAGTTGTTGTTGTTGTTGCTGCTAAACTAGCGTCTTTCTTATGTTTACCGGTATTAGTATTAGTACTCCTGCTGCTGCTGCTGCTGCTACTAATAGTGTTGTTGCTGTTGCTCATGCTGCTTGATTTAGCACTTCTCTGCTGTTTGTCATTAATAACGAATGTCTGCACTAATTGCTGTAAACCTTCGGCGCTGGACGCATTATCGGCGACTACGGCCTTGCTGGCGGCAAAGAAGTCCGCAGCTGTGTTGCCGGCAGCGGTCTCCACCGCCGCAGCGCTAGTATAGAAATTGAACAACTCCGCCGGCACTAGGCCGCGACACTTCCATGTGCGATAGATGGCGTCGGCATGTTCGGATATTTTCTTTGAGATTTCTTCTATTTCGCAGTTCGGGTCGCATTCGGTGCGTCTGGCCGATGTGTCTGCTGACTTTATTGAGGTTGGTGCCGCCGCCGCCGCTACTGATGCTGTTGCTGCTGCTGATGCTGACGTTGGTGATATTGTGAGGGAAGTTTCTGTTGTTGGTAATGGTTTGGCCGCTGCTGCTGCTGCAGATGATGATGCTTGCATATTCCTCTAGAAAATGTTATAGTGCCAACTAGACTGAACCAATATCTTACGGTTAGTTTATTGAAATTTTTCGGTTTTAATCAAAACTTTGTTCACTCTTCACATTGCCCCCTTCCTCACGCACTCACTTGTGTCTTTTGCCGTGCGTTCCTCCACACGACGCAACTTCGAAATTCTTCAAAACGTTCATTAAGAATCCACTTGAATTTCACGCTGCTGCCTGCTGTTGCCGCGCCTTCTATGGAGCTATTTTTAACAGATTTCCTATTTAGTATTTTTGGTATATTTCTATTCTACATGCATATATATATATGTACATATCTGTATGTGTACACGATGTACATACTATGTTGTATATTTGTATATTTGTTTTGTGCATAAATTAGAGCGAGTGTTTTTTTATCTTTCTCTTTAATACAAGAAATTAGTAACATATATATATTTCGGTGATCGATCTCCTCACTTGAAACATATGTACATATGTATATTCCTTCCGTAAGCGACCGACAATGAGGCACAGATAGATAATTACAATACATAAACCGTTGCTAAACAAGAAATTCAAATTCCATAAGAATTTTGAATTGCACAAAATACTACAGTTCCGGAAAAATAGTGCAATCACGTCTTTACCAAATATTTGAGCACTCTCTATAATACACTCATTATCGTCACCATCATCGCCGCCACTTCACTTGGCCGAGAAAAGCTGAAGGACTGAAATCCACAGCCTGAAAAATCTTTCTGTTCACGCTTTTCCTATAATAAATTTGCCTACATTCGAAATGACTATATTTTCTCATTTTCCAAATGTTTTTTGTTTTTGTTTCGCAGCTATTCATAAAAGCTGAACATCATTATAGGAATATCTCCGTCTGCGCTGATTCAGCGCGTATTCAGCACAATTGAATACAAAGCTGCAACAGCTAAAATATTGTCGAAATGCGAAGAGACTAGAAAATCGCATTTCCTACCATAATCCGCTCTCCTCTCTTTTTGTTCGTTTTCGCTCTTTGTGTCATGTTGTTCTTGTTGCTGCTGAGAGAATCGGAACGAATGAATTTTCATTTTCATCCATTTTATTGCCCATTTTATATGCGATACATACATACATACATATGCATATTTTCCTCAATATTTTCTTAATCTTATTTTTTCTGTCTGTCTGTCTGTCTGTCTGTCGGTCGATCGGTCTGCCATCATTTTAATTTTCGTAGCTATTTTGAGAATTTTTGTGTAGTGGCCATTCCTTTAGCGGCTTCTCTTAGCTGATCGTTGTTTTCGTTATTTTTATGGCTGTTATTGTTGTTGGTATCCTGAGGCACACACGAAAAGGGCACACATGATAATTAAGTTCAATTTTTTGTAGTTGTTTTTGTAGTTGTTGTTGAAGACAAAGCCTTTGTGGAAGTAATGATACCTTTTTGCCACAAAATAACGACCGATCTTGTCTTTTATTTGTTTAGTTAGGCACTATTTTAACATCATCGACAAAATAATGAAATATATATATACATATTTACAAGTTAACAAAAACCGAAAATTTAAAACTATTTTTATGTAAAAAAAACTTACATATTACTTATATATTATTATATCCACATGTACCATTTTGAAATAATAGTAGAGTTATTTTAATTTATCAGAATTTATAAGAATAAAAAAATTTTTTAATCCATCTTCTCATTGTTGAATCTATCGTCGACTAACATGTACAAATATGACCCCGTCTTTGAAGAGACTTGTCTTCAGTGTGAAGGCTTTTCGAGCGTACTAAAGGTTTTTCAGTAGCTTTATTAAAAACCTCTTTCGCAAACTTTCGCAAAGGTCAAGAAAACATATTGTGCGTGGGTGTGTGTGTGTGTGTGTGTGTGTATGTGCGTCGGCCGGCATCAAGTACATATGTACTTTTTCCATATTGATTTTCTTCAACATTTAAAAGATTCTTTTATGAAAAGTTTGCTAACAATATTTACAACGTTTTGAATTGATTTTGCTGTTACCAGTTGGTCTAATCTTTTGAAGCCTTTCAAATGAATTCGTCAAAATTAGAATATCAATAACTATATAACGACAAAAACAACAAAAAATATTTAACACTTGCTTTTTTACAACAACAACAAGAAATATTAAAGAAAAATTAAAGAACGGAATGGGAAAAATTGTCTGATAACCAACAATATTTCTAACAATTAGTCTAATTTAATTTGAAGGAGACCTGACCAGACGACACCCACAAGCATACGACCAGCAGACGACTATATAAAGCCAGCACTTGAATGGATCGCCTGCTGGTACTTTGGAACGAATCGTTGCGAGTAGTTGCCCACGCCGGCTTGCAGCGGTTTTCAACAAGGACATACATTAAAGACGAAGAGATTTTATTTTTAATTTGCTACCTTTTTTGTAAATTTAAATTATAGCCTTTTGGTGTGGTATACAATGGAGAGGTACGCTCAAGCGCGAAAAAGTGGATTAATAAGGATACAAAGTGTTAAATAAAGCGGTTTTCGTACGTTTTCTTTTTACATTTCAGATACTCGAGCATACCTCTGGGCCCACATTTTGCGGCATTGGGAAATGGTTCGGTCACGGACAAGGTATGAAAGCCGCCGTATATATTTGTCGTGTGAGCCCGTTCGAAAAGAAAAAAAAACGAACCGGAGCAGTGCTCGAGAAATTAAGTACATATATATTTCTATCCTCCAGGTTACGCCCGATATGGCTCATCTCATTCATCCCTACTGGAATCAATTTCCTGCCATGGACCCAATGTGGGCGAAAATTCTAGCAGCATACATGGTTATAATTGGCATAATCTCATGGTGCGGTAACGGCGTCGTCATTTATATTTTCTCCACCACAAAATCACTGCGGACTCCCGCCAATCTACTGGTCATCAACCTGGCACTATCGGACTTCGGCATTATGATCTCCAACACACCGATGATGGGCATTAATCTGTACTTCGAGACCTGGGTGCTGGGCCCACTGATGTGCGATGTCTATGCTGGGCTCGGCTCGGCTTTCGGTTGCAGTTCAATATGGTCCATGTGTATGATATCGCTCGATCGTTATCAAGTGATAGTAAAAGGAGTCGCCGGTCGGCCGATGACAATTAAGTTGGCCCTCATGAAGATCGGCTTCATTTGGGCCATGGGCAGCATTTGGACACTGGCGCCAGTTTTCGGCTGGAGCAGGTAGACAACTCACGAAAGGCAGCAGCAATAAATACTATTTGAAGTTTCAATTGAATCTCTTCCACTGCATTGCAGATACGTGCCCGAAGGCAACTTGACTTCTTGCGGCATTGACTACCTGGAACGTGATTGGAATCCACGCTCGTACCTGATATTCTATTCCATATTCGTCTACTATGTTCCACTATTTCTTATCTGCTATTCTTATTGGTTCATCATTGCTGTAAGAGCCCCCGGATAAGGTTAAATTAATGAATCGCTACAAATATCGATCTTCAATTTAAAGGCTGTATCAGCTCACGAGAAAGCAATGCGCGAACAGGCCAAAAAAATGAATGTCAAATCACTGCGTTCTTCCGAGGATGCTGACAAGAGTGCCGAGGGAAAACTTGCCAAGGTTGCACTAGTCACCATATCGTTGTGGTTCATGGCTTGGACTCCATACCTAGTCATCAACTGCATGGGTCTCTTCAAGTTCGAGGGCCTCACACCGTTAAACACCATCTGGGGTGCTTGCTTTGCCAAATCAGCCGCCTGCTACAATCCCATCGTCTACGGCATCAGGTGAGTAACCATCGAAGCGTTGGTTAACCACAGTTGTATCGCAAATGATGTGCACATATCGTCTCCTTCACCCACCAGTCATCCTAAATATCGCCTTGCTCTGAAGGAGAAATGTCCGTGCTGCGTATTCGGCAAGACAGATGATGGCAAATCCAGTGAGGCTACTTCTCAGGCCACCGCCAATGAATCTCAGGCCGAGTCCAAGGCTTAAGTGGATTTGGCAAGCATTGAACAAAACAATAATTGCAGCAACAGTGAAAAGCGCTTTCAGGTAGTTTCGTTACATCGTGCATGGAATGTGTGATATATGTATCTATCAAATGCAATGGCCCTCAAAGACCAAAAAATGCAAAAAAAGAAAGAAATAAAGAGCAATCGAAGTTTTACAAAGGTGTAAAAAATGTATTATTGCCTTTTTAATTATAGAGGATTTAGTTTTAGATTTTGAAAGAACCAACAATCTCCCTCCCACAGAATAAGCTCATAATCTAATAACGTTTCGAGGCAGTGCATTGCCAAATTCGAACATCACCTCCACTAGAATAAGTAAACGTCCGTGCAATAAGATTCTTAGAGGAAGTCTGATCTCTTTCGCCAAGAGATGACGATCAAAATTTCTGGGGATTTCTTTGATGCAATTTTGCAATACGTTCAATAGGAAGTCTTGGCCAACTGAACGCTGATAAATTCCTAAATATACGAATTTAATTGGCATTACATCATTTCTAAGAGTTTTTGTATTTTTAGCTTTTGCTACTTAGTTTTTTGCTACTCCCAGCGAAGTTTTGGTGAAAGCCGGCTATTTATTTTCCCTGGCTTCAATAAGGAAGACCCTTCTGCGACAAGTTTTCTGCACACATTTCTTGGAAGCCTAAACAATTCCATGAAACTGCTGTCTGGCATGTCGAAGACATCCGTAGAACATCGCAGATTTCGTCTTTTCATGCGCAGTTTATTGCATCTTAAAACTCTTTGAGACTTTGGGGCAATAAAGGTACAACGTATTCTTGAATTCATTATGATTTTTTACGGTTATTTATGATGCGGTCAATTGTAATATAGCGGTAGCATCCAACTTATAAAATTTTTTTAAAAGTTTTTTACTTTTATAAAGTAACATTTAATAAACAAAAATTTGACCCTTAAATCGCTAAAGTGGACTTCAGACAGAACGCGATTTACGCGCCGCGAAATTTAAGCCCGGTTGTATTACACAGAAATCCCATAAGCACGTCAGACAGAGAAAAAACGTTGTTTACTTACGCAGCGTATAGATTTACGCGTCGCGGTGCGTTGTGAAAATTTACAAAATGTCCTACTTGTGTTAGTGTTTTGTGAGTGTGTGAGTACAGTTCTACAATTTTCGGAGATGCTAAAGAGTTGAGATTATCAGTTATCGTATAACAATTGAAACTCTAAAGGAAAAATTTGTAAAAAATTGGCATACAAATATAGCATCTTGCATCTATATATACACGCGGTTGATCCCTTAGTAGCGATTCGCGCTCTATTTGACCACCAATTCGCAGAGCGATAATTACGCCCCGTACCGCGCAGCGTATATCACGTTCTGTCTGACGTCGGCTTAAAAGAGCGTCGCGAGCGGTAGCGAGTAGAACAAACGAACGCTTTTTAGCCAAGCAACTGAAGACTTACAGTGGTATTCTGAGAGTCACTAACTATTGAATCGTATTGAAATTGCATTGGCTCCGTTCAGGATAGTCAATCCGTTTTGGTTTTTTGTTGGATTTTTGCCTGAGGGGGTAGGTCAGAAGGGCTGACAAAGCAGCCGCCGTTTTTTCTAGCCAAAAATTTTTATGCTGAATCTGCTCAGAACTTTCTTCTCTGTCACTCATTTTCAGTGTTTTGTTGACTTCTCGTGTGACGACAACGTGGAATTTGGCAATGAAGTAAAAACAACAACAAAGAGACGATTTTTGTTGTTGTTTGCAATGCAATTTCGAGACGTTTCAAAAGTTAGTGTATCTCAGAATACGCCTGTCAGAATCGCACTTTAGAAATATCGCTAACATTTTTCGGTGGGTTCACTTTTCGAATTTTAGCGATGGTTTTAGTTTTATTTAAGAGTCTCAGAATCGCGGCTGCTGGGAATGGTAAAAGGAATTATACTCCCTTGCGCCATTTCGGTTGAGGAAGAAAATGTAGATTTCTGTTAGTAACGGTGAGTAAAATATATTTTTTTTTTAAATCTTTATTTGAACACTTTCTTATTTTTATTAATTTTAGACTTAACCTCTTTTAAGAAAATACAAATAAACGATATTTTTTACAATATAGATACTTCTCCTAAATTAAGGAAGGCTAGTGTTTTTAAGGCATTTCTTAATTGTTCTTTGTAAAGCCTCAGAATTTCACATACTCGTAGTCCAAACTGAATTATTCACTGCATGAATCATATTCACTAACTGAAACCTTCTCACGTTTCTTATGCATGGCACTTTGTTTTTTCTCCCTCTTCCTTTGGTTGGGTCCAGTTAAAGTGCCGTCGTCCACTTCATCTTGTGCCACAGCACGTTCTCGCGTTACTAAATACCAAAGTCGCACCTCAATGCCCAACCTGATTAGAGAGATATGAGATATTCAGCTAAATAAGTGCTTTCCATGCTACGAGTATGTTGTTTTACCTCAAATTTAATCGCATTAGATCAACTTTATCCATATTGAAGACAAAATCCACATAAGAAAAGCCTTCATTCAGAATAATCATTTTCGAGAAGTCGTCGATATTATTTTGCGTCAGCCATAGTTCGAGTTGTTCGTCAATCTCGGGCAGTTCGTAGCTGTCCTTCGCAGGCAATCTCATCGACCTTGTAAAATGATTTTTTCTCTTTGATTTCTGAATTACATTTGAACTTCTGCAAAATTAAAATACATATTGCTTTTGTTACACAAATGACGTTACACAAATGATGCTACACAAACGCTACAAAACAAAGTTAAGGAGTTATGCACTCTGCACTCTTCAAATCACCTGCCACGCCTTTTGCTCATGTAGATTTGCGCCAGTTCTTTGCTGATATTGTTTAAAGCTTTCAGACTCTGCTTGTGCAAATCAATGTATTGGTCGTGGAACAGCTTATTTGACTCCTTGATTTCCTTCAGCATGCGCACACATTCGCCGGAGACAAATGTCACTTCGTCTTCCGTCACTGCTGCTGCAATAGCGCAACTGGGCTCGGTCGTCGACATCTTCTCCTGGCTGTCAGTGGAAATGTGTCCGGGATTGTTGATGCTATCATCCTCGATAGTCGAAATTTCTTTGCTTGCCAAATTTGCACCCATTTCTATGAATTAAAAAGGCACTTTTTATTTATTAACCTCAAAAGTGTGCGTCGCCTCCCATCCAGTCCATGCATCATCCACACTTGATTTACCTGGGGACAGTATCATAACACCTGCTTGCACTGCCCTCTTAACCAAGTTGTCCAGGGCGAACATCCAGTGCGGCTTGATGAAATGGGAACGCAGCACCGTTACGACCGCATCTTGGAAAGAGTACAAAGCCAGGTGCAGATGATCCAGCGCCACAGCATCATAATTTATAGACTGCTTCAAGCCGTTTATCGTGATCTCTAGGTGTTTTTCATTCTCGTTTATAATATAATCGCGCAGGCCACGAATTAATATCTGCAGCTCAGTCTTGGAGATGGTGACTTTGACATTGTGATCAGTTTGAATTTTATTCAGCCAGAGATCGCAGATCTTGTTCTCGTCGAGAGCGAGTACCTTGGAGAGTGTTGTGCGTCGTTGCGAATCCTTTTTTAAGCGATAGAATCCATCGGTTTCGCTGGTTTCGCTCGGATTGGTCTTCAGTGAAGCTGTAGAGGTTTCGATTTCGGGAGAGAGCAGAAAACCGGAGGAATTTCGTCGCTCCAAGGCAAAAGAAGTGCTGGGCATATCATCCATATCAATAGGAGCGCTTTGACTACCGCTATACAGCGCATTAAAATTGTTTTTTTTTCGGAATAAAAAGCAAGAAGTAGTGCCTTAGACCTAAGAAACTACTCACTCTAGTTCCGGCGTGGTAGGTGTGTTGCATGTTGTGTTGGCGTACGTCATGTGCAGCGGATTGCTAGTCTTCTGCACCAAGCGATCAGCTGGCATTGAGATGCTACGACCGAATTCCGACGACGTTGGCGGTCCAAGTCGCAACTTTCGATGCTTACTGAAAAAAAGAAATAAAAGAAAAAGAGGAATGAAAAGATTGCCCGCAAAAGGCAATTCAATAAGAGAATCGAACTTACTCGGATAGAAATGGGTCTTCTAAGAGTTGCGCTGCTGTAGGCCGGTCGGCGACACTTATGGCAAAGCAGCGCAATATGAAATTCTTGGCCATTGCTGACAATTCGTCAGGTATGGTGGGATGCTTCTTGTAATAGCCGACTTTAAACATGGCCGCTTGGGCACAACCCAGCTCAATAAAAGGTGGCTTTCCCGTGGCCATTTCGACGTTGGTACAACCAAACGACCAGATATCGGCAGCAGGCCCGTAGCCACGAAAGCCCTGATCAATCACTTCTGGCGCCATATACTGCAGAGTACCGGTAAAAGTTTCAGTCATGGGATTGATGCCAGCCAATCGCTTCGATGTACCGAAATCAGATATTTTGACAACGCCGCTGTACGTGTTCACGAGAACATTGTCGCCCTTGATGTCGCGGTGCACAATTTTCTGTTCGTGCAAATACTTCAAACCTTCCAGAATTTGCTTGGAATAGAAAGCCATTGTCGACTCGTTATCCTTAAGTGGTCCCCACTTTTTCTCGAGTAGATCAGAGAGCGAGCCTCCGGGCACTTGTTCCATAAAAATCTTAAACAACTTATCTTCCGATACAGAACCTAAATACTGCACTTGGCATAAGACACAAAGCGTATGTTAAAGCAAAGTAGAATTGCGATAGTAGAATTTTATTGAATAAGCGCTAAAAACACGTTTGTTTTGTTCTCTTCACGACGGCTCCTACCTGCACAATATTCCGGTGTCTCAGTTGAGAGTGCAGCTTAATTTCTTCGTGCAACGGTTGCACGTCGAGAGTGTTTCTTTCGGGAATCTCCTTGATGGCAATACGCACTTGCGTATGTTTATCGCGCGCAGCATAGACAATTCCATAGGTCCCTTTCCCTAAAATGAGTTTTCTGTTTTGATCATCGTAATCATATTCATACTGTAAAGAACATAAAGAAGATACACGGAAATAACTAATTAATGCGAAAACTTGCACTACAAACATGCAATAATATAATAATGTGATGTATTGTAACATACTTAATCCTATGCTGTAATAAGAAGATGCAAATCTTGTAGCGTGTGAAATTATTGTTTAAATAAATAAATAAATAAAGTACATAATCATAAAAAAAACATGCCTCAATCTGGCGTGTTTCGTCAATATTCAGATCGACGAACACCTCCTGACCGGAAGCCATTTCCAATATAAGTTCATAGAACCGTTGCCGACATTCAGTCGAAGGAAAGAATATTTGAAAATCATCAGAGTTCTGATGCACATAAAGGTAGGCGCAACGATCGTCCCGTTTGTACAAACTGACCGACTTAATCTGACTGGCTGTGAACACAAAATCGTGAACCTTTTTGCAAGTATTCTTCGAATGAGCCAAGCAGATGTTAATAATTTGTATAGACTTCTCATCTGCATCCATATTAATGTTAACATAGCTGGGCATATATATCTTCTGTGGCTCCAAGATCTAGAAATGGCGAACAATTTCATTTTCCGAAATTCCACTTTTAAGTTTCAGCAGCAATAAGCTCTTACCAGTATTGGATATCGTATGCTGCTAATGTTTTCAGTATTTGTGGCCTCTAGGAAGAACTCCATCCAGAATTGAAAAATTTGCTCCTCCATTGTTTGCTGATGGTCGTCGCTCTTCTTGCGGAAGCGATGTATTAAGGTTATATTTCCAATCGTCGATTTCAAATACCAATTCGGTGGTTTCAACTTAAACATACATTCGGCCGCCTGTATCGCCTTGGCGTAATCCTCGGCCAGTACTGATATTTCGAAAAAGGTGGCCACATCCCAATACTCCGCAAGCGAAGCTAAGCTACCCTTCTTACCTATGAGATTATTCAGCGTCATGCCAATGTGCTGCAACTCCTCTGTGTTGCTGAACTCTTTGCCATCGATGACCAGCAACGTGGCTAGATTTATGCCCGCGTATTCATTTGGCTGCACCTCGAAACTTTGACGGTACCATTTTATGGCATTTTTCAAGCTGTTCTTGTCCGTATAATCTGATTCTACAAAAATGTCCTTATAAATACGTCCGCAAAGGCACAACATGTCGGGAAATTCGTTCTCTTTCTTTTCCAGAGCCTTCAAAGACGATTCCAATGCCTTCTCCCGATCACCTTTGCGATTGCGGCGATTGAGCGCGAATGCATATAGAAAACACATGTTGCCGGTCTCCACGTATTTACGTGTATTAGGTATATTTTTCAGGTCCGTAAACAGTTTCACCATCGCATCATAATCCTGTACATCTCGCAGCGAACACATAAAACTATGCACCACTTCGCCGGATAAAACGTGCGCATCGTCCAACCTTCGGCGCATTTCGTACAAAATCTTTTGCAGCTTGGCCGCGTTTGTGGAATATGTTTCGCGCGCATTGCGCAAGTCAGACAAGAACTTTTCCCGCATGTGCGCTCTGGGAAAATGTACTCCATTATATCGAATAAAAATAGACGAGAATTTGTACTCAACTTACTTGGACTGTATTTCCACATCCTGTAATAAACGTTTGAGTCGGGCATATATGGAGGTTACTTTTATATCAGAGCCAGGCGATCCCGTTATAATGCAGGAGGTGGACTCCGCATTAAATTTGTATGGCAGAAACGTGTAGCTGGCACAAGACAACTGCAACAACAAACGCATTAGCAGACGATCACTTCATTTAATGTTATGAATTTTAGTTGTGTGCATGTTTTTTGTGTGCAGCCTTGCAGACTGTCGATCTCTACTGCTAGTCTACTCGTAGTTAGTGGTTTTAATTGAGTGGGCGGTACTAGCTACTAGCATTAGCATGCCATTTAACCTGTCGTGTCAGTCACTTAAAGGAAATGTTACAAATGTGCAATCGGCGCTGGTTTTTTAAAAAACTTAGACCTGTGCATTGCCGCTTTATCACTCACTCACCCTGAGGCGCAACGTTTGCTGCGATTGTACATCGTTGTATATGACAATATTCTCTTTCATTCCAAAACTCTCTCTCACTCCCAAATGATAGGAAATCGGTCGTTGTTGTTCCTGAATACTAAGATCGACGACAGCTACATCCGCATTATAGAAAGTGTCCATTGAATTGGTTTCCCCAAAATCCAACTTGTCGAACTGAAATGATTTTTCCTTCCTTAACATAGTATTTGCCTCTGAATAGTTGAATGCAATATTCAGATGGTCTACTCACTGCCACTCTGTGAAAATTAGCCTCCACTGCACTAACTGCCTGCTTAATTTCCTCCAAGGCGCACAAACGATCCTCCATATGATCACTCAATTGCGTATCAATTACACAGGCTACATCCATAGTGACCCAATGCGTTGCCTTCACCACTTCGAAAACTATATTTACTGCGCAGCACAATTATCGAAATTCACTAATTGGTATCGTAACCACATTACCACTTTCCTGTTAAGTATTACGCTAAAAATATAACATTTCCAACCAAAGCCCAAAAAAACTTCACATCAGAGATATCTCTGCTTCACATTCGAGAAATTCTGACGGACAGCTGGCTTCAGCTATCGTGGTGACAGCTGGCTTGAGCTATGGTGGTGTTCAAGCCAGCTGTGCCGCAGTAAACCATATATTTATATATGTAGTAGTAACTAGCTTGGAACACTATTTCTTTGGTCTGATAAATGTAATTTTATGTAATTTTTAATAAAATGATAATTTTTTATTATTACCCATTAATATTAATACATCACATTCGGTATAAGAAAATAATAGGTACCTAGCACCGATTTTTTTTTTTAATTTTCAAGGATAACTCTCGCCACTCCTAATCCAAAGGTGATCAAAATTTGTTCCGCTATTGTGTAGTTTAGAAGTTACAGGCATTGGAATGTCAAAAATCCAGGTGCTATATCTTTAAAACGTAACATTGCCGTAACATCAGAAGGTGATTTCAAGGCCTTTCTTTTATCTAATAACAATTTTTGTGATTATTTCCAAAATTACGAAGATAATTCAACTTTAAAAAAAATTGCTTCCTTCGTTTTACAAAATATTTTTTCCTTCTTAAATGATAATTAAGGTATGAAATAGAATCACATTTTTTATAGCTTATAATATTACCTTTCAAACGGTGCCGATATCTTAACAGTGCTGATAATTCAGTTAGTTGTAAAGATATAAAGCTTACTAATTGCATTCATTTGACATTTAAATGTTTCTAAATCCAAAATGGCTGACTTCCGGCAAAAAATTGTTAATTGTGGTCCTATTGGTAAATTGTAACGGTAAACAAAATGAAAAAAACGAAGCTAGCGGATGGAAGAAATTTTGTTTACCTGAAATTATTCCAAATGTCAAGTACATATTTGACATTTAGAATTAAAATATTAAAATTTGGGGAAACATCTTTATAAAAATTCAAAATTTAAAGCATTCAATCAACAGTTTTTAAAATTCATCAAAATTTTGCGTGTCCTATTTAAAAATTCAAAATTTACAGCATTCAAATTAGATGTCTTGGAAAACAAACTTCAGAATTTGATATGCACTATTAAAAAGACTAGTTAACAAATTACCTCGAAAACGATACAAACTACTAATTATTATACTGAATTGTGAAAGCTAATGGCTTGCTCTCTGTGTAAACAGAAGCATGCTCTCTGTTGCGTCAATCAGCTTTATTCAATTCTGGTATATCGTCTTTATAGGTGAGAAGAGTTGGGTTCCTTTGCTAATGATAGTATGGATGGGGATTAACAAAGAACAAGTTTAACTGATCGTCACTATTGGCTAAATGATTACATTTATTTACATTTATTTAATGATTAATTATTTATATCGAACGTTTTCCTTCCATAAAAGCTCATCGCGTTCGGTACCAACTCTGCGTTTTGTGCAATTTAGGCGTAAACGTGATCGAACTAGGCGCTTGGGTGTAGTTTCCGAAGATGGCACGTCACTAGTTGAACTATCAGGCGGATCGTGCATATCCAATGACATGATCACTTTCCTTCATCAGAATATATCAATGTACGAAATTGCTGATAAGGCTCAGAGACTACCAGCAGAAAAAATGACCGACTCTTTGCAGTTACTACCGCCAATATATAACCCTTCCAAAATACTCTGTGTTGGGCTGAATTATAAAGATCACTGTGAAGAACAGAAATTAGCAGTGCCGAAAGAGCCGATTTTCTTCAGTAAATTTTCGAGCTCCATTGTTGGTCCTACCGACGATGTAGTTGCACATCGTAGCACAAAAGTAAGTTTGTAACAATTCTTGAGTACAATAACATACATAACATAACATAACGAATAACATTCGCTCTTTTTGCTGTTCATTTCTTCTATTTAATTTTCCTCCCGTGTTAGAAAATCGACTGGGAATGTGAATTAGCTGTTATTATTGGCAAAAGGGCTAGGAATGTGAGTCGTAAAGAGGCAATGAATTTCGTTTTTGGCTATTCAATTGCACAAGATATATCAGCGCGAGACTGGCAGAAAGAGCGTAACGGTGGCCAGTTCTTAATCGGCAAAAGTATGGACACTTTCTGCCCAATGGGTCCAGTCATAGTACATAAAAGTATTGTAGAAAACCCATACAATTTGTGTATGAGAACTACAATCAATGGGGTTGAGAAACAAAATGGCAATACTAAGGACATGATTTTCCGAATAGATGACATAATACATAGAGTTACCCAGTAAGAAGCAGTATAAATTAAATAAAATACATACATACTTAAATACATATTTTTTTTTTTTTAATTCTTTAACCTTTCAGGCATATAACTCTTGAGGTCGGTGACATTATTTTAACGGGAACTCCCAAAGGGGTCGGTATGCATAGGAAACCGCCTGAATACCTCAAACCAGGGGATTGTATTGAAAGTGAAATTCAGTGTTTGGGTAACATGATAAATAATGTTGTAGAACCTTAAATAAGAGACTTTAACTTGGAACTTCAGCAAATGAATTGGTGTTAAATTTGTTCTTTGGAGTTTTAACGTGAAACGCAGATTATCGCCTAAATTCGAACAGGCCTACAAAAGAAATGTGCTATAATAAGAAAAAAATGTGCATTTATCAATGTTGTTAAAAAAAATTGTAAATTTTCCCATATTATTGTTTAGCGAAGTAAAAACGAAATTAAAAAATATAATTCTCTTTTAGAGACAAAATTTAACTAAAACCAAACCATTTTATTTCACAAAAATCACTAAATGTTAAAAAATTGCATTGAAGCTTAATTTAAAATTTCCATTAAATTGAAATACATAAAAAAAAATTTGTCAGATGTGGGGTTCGAACCCACGCTCCCTCTCGGGAACCAGAGCTTAAATCTGGCGCCTTAGACCGCTCGGCCAATCTGACTTCTGCCAAATTTCTTCCTATCTCAAATAACAGTTAAAAATAAGATTCTTAAAAAAATCAAATACAAGTATTTGGTAGTTTTCAAAACTACCCAGCAAACCAAAACGTTCGGAAATAAACTTGTAATCTCATTTTCATAAGCGACATATTTGGAAAAAAATTTAAAAATGACTGGAAGACAGTGAATAATAATTTTCGAAAAATCGAAACAGCTCCATATATAACAACCTTGTAAATTTCTTATAATACAGTTGTTTTACTACTAATAATAAATTACAATTACTTTCCAAGACTTTCTTGGAATAATTTTCAGAGCATAATTGTTTTTAACGGGGTTGTATTGGGTCGCTTTCGTTCATGTTCGATACAAATTTCGAAACTGATTTTAAACTAACTCCCGATGAGCTAAAGACTCGAAATTTTAACCATTGCTCTAAACTAGATGACAATACAACACTATAAATACACTAATTTAATTTTTACATTAGTAAATTTATTTTTTAGTTTTAATTTTGTACATAAACTGGTAATTTCGTTTCTTATATAGTATATATATAAATAAAATCCCAGAGTGGTGTATCTGTCTGTTAACAAAATATGTCCAGGACTTTCTTTTGTACTTCCACATCGCTTAGAAACCTGAAGTTTTCCACAGACGTTTGTGGGCATCTAATGTTGATGAGAAAAAATTTAAAAACTCCAACGGGTTCGTAATTTTTTTCAATAAACACATGCAAATATGTATATGATTAGGAGAAAATTTGTTTTTTTTCCTAGATTGTGCTGATAAATTTGACAGATTTTATTTTAAAAAATAATTCAATTTTTTATAATATGTAGTTACTAAAAAAGTGAAAGGTGAGAAAATCCACGAAATAAATAAAAAAAATTACCTCCTGGCGAAGAAAGGCTTATATACTAGTATGTACATATATAATATTTTGTTTCCTTGATTTTTGTCAAAATTTTTAGAAGGCTACGAGTGTATGTTCAACAGCAGATTCCAAATATTTCGAAAAAGATTGTGTCAGTAATCTTTTCACAAGTACACTTAAAAATTCATTGTATATATTATAATTACAATATTATTACCAAATGTGCTAACAGTATGTGTATACTTTGGTTTGCTGGGTAATGATATCAATTGTTGGTGCGACAAAAACCACATGAAACCGCATAAATGCAAAAAAAAAACATATCGTACATACTCCAAACTCACTTTTGTGGGATTATATAATTGTCCTTAAAGATAGCTAAAGGTTCCAGAAGAATGAAATTTACACCAGAATTAGATTATTATTCAAATTCTAGTTTTTACAGCGCTTACCTAACCTACTCGAATATATAAACCCTGTCTCAACAGCGTTTATATAAAAACTTGCGACTTCTTAAAGATTGCAGTTATGAACACTTTTATAAACAATCAGAAAAATGTTTAATTTCATGGGTAGTTCTAAGTTTTATTTAAAACAGGAGGAACCCCCACACAACACACTTAATAACAAACTTAATGTGATCTAAACTTTAAAGGTTTTTCCTTTTGTAGCAAAATATTCATCACGTCTGTGGTAAGGTGTATAGGGATCATCGATGTAGTACTTTGGACGTCGCCAAAAACTAGTAACCATTTTGTCCAGCAACCAGCTCTGGGTTGCATTCGTAAAGACGTGTTGCCGCAGGCGTCGTCGAAGAGCGGGAGACTTTTTAAACAACTTCTTATTCCGACCTGCATGCGTACGTATCCAGATGCCCCAATTAAGTCTCTTGAAACGTCTAATAACCGCTTTTACTGATTTCCTTTTACCACGGTTCAATGAGAATTTTGTAACGCTGCGAGTCTGATGAATGGCTAAACAATTTTTTGGAGTGACAGCGTTCAGTAAACTTTCTCGAACCTCAGCTTTAGGCCACAAGGAGGGTTTCCATAATGCTACCTTAGAGTGAGCGTCCGTAAGTGAGCCAAAACAGCGCCGTGTGATAAATTCTGGTTTCGATAGATAACGACCACTAATAGCTGCAATGCGAAGAGCTGCAAGAAAGGATCAAAATTATGATCAAATATAAATATATATCCAGTTATTATCAAGTTACCACTTCCTAAGACTGTACGTAGTATCATCACTTTCTTTTCATTTCAGCCAGAGATAAATAAAAAAAACATCAAATACAAAGTTTCTAATATGCCGAAACAGATGTTTTAATTTTATTGACAAGACGAAAATTGTGGATGACTTGTTTGCCATTTGTTACCGGATGGTAGAAAAATAAAATGAAAATAAAAAATAATTTGCCCATTATTTACATAGATATAAATTTATATATAAAATATAAAAATATATACATATATGTAGGTATATATTAGTGTGTATAACTTCTCGTGTTATAAAACGCAGATATTGCAAAAGTTTCTAATTTACTTTAACTGATTATACGAGTTAGATAGTAGGAGGTGTATATATATTCTCCTGTATATACATGTAAGGATACCATCTTAGATATTAGAAAAATATCAGTAGATATATCTATCCGTTTCCATCGCTTACAAATTGTAGATATTGTAAATATTTTATTTTATTGTATTTGTTTCAGATAATAAAAACATTTTAGGTTAATTTCTTTACCATTATTTACTGGATCGTAATAATAATAAGCTTTGCGACTTCACGTCCCTTTTTTTTAGATATTTTTATGTCCATGGCCCCCTTCTATTTCGCACAACAAAAATAATTTGAAATCTTAACTTATTTTGCTTGGTTACTTGCTAACATAGATATATATAATAATTGAAAAAATCGTATATTTCAGAGTTATCGACGAATCCAGATATCCTACCTCGTTTTTAGACTTGTATCTCCACCCAGCTTATAATCGCAACAAAATTTTAATCTCAAAAACGCTCGCGCTCGTCCTGTTTCAGCCTCATCCCCACTAAAGCTGCATTCAGACAGAACGCGTTTATCGCTACGCGCTGCGGGGCGATGTTTACGCCCGGTTGTAATACATAGAAATCCCATAAGCTGTTCAGATAGAGAAAATGCGTTGTTTACTGTCGCGGCGTAGAGATTTACGCGTCGCGGTGCGTTGTGAAAATTTACAAAATGTCCTACTGGTGTTAGTGTTTTGTGATTGTGTGAGTTCAGTTCTAAAATTTTTGGAGTTGCTAGAGTTTAGATTACTAGTTATCGTTAGACAGTTGAAAGCTTGAAGGAAAAACCTTCAAAAAATTACCATTTTCTGCAAATATGACATCTTCCTATCTATGTATACTCCCAGTTGAATTGATTATTTTCGTATCGATCCGCGTTCTGTCTGAACATCAAGACGAAAACGTCCCAAAGCGCGTAGCGATAACCGCTTCCTGTCTGATCGTAGCTTAAGGTGGCGCGCCCCCATTTGAGAAGCCCTGAATTATACGTAAAATATATAAAATATAAAAAAACTTTTCCGGCTTCTTCGACTTTTCGACCATTTTAATTTTTTAATTTTAAGAACATATAAATTAGATGAATTTTAAAGTGTTTTAATAATTAGGATTATTATTTACGCATCTAGAATAAAATGTTTTCCAATTTAAAATATGCATTTGAATCATTTATGCTTTTATTTATTCACAATTTCATTACACTTGCTGTCAAACTGTTATATCGACCTACATAATATAGTATCAAAAGGCAAAATTCATATCGAATTTTGAACAAAGAAAATATTCAATGAAACTTGGAATATTAGATTAAATTAGATATAAAAGCCAAACAAATCTTAAAAGAGAAAATATAATACAAGTTATAATAACCCAAACCTTATAAAAACTGATTGGGGAAAAATATTACACTATAGTGTCGTTTCTGCTGTCAAACTGTCGTGAACGTCGATCATTTCTGTGCTTTCAAGAATTGGATTTTGCGTGAGTACGAAGTCGCACACGTTAGGAAAGAGTGAAAATCCGGTCCAAACGAAATTGCATTTTAGAAAACTAATAAGATTATCCAAATCAATCCAAATGTACCGTCTGGCATTTAGAGAACCATACAAGAGTGCACTACAGGTGAGTGAGACTGATAGCAAAAGTGAGAAAATCATAGATTTAGCCATGACAACATATTTGGCGACTAAGGCGAACTGTTATGTCATCCGTCTGTCAACTTACCAAAGGAACGATTAAATAGTTGTTCCTACCCATATCTTGAAGTGAATATGGCTCGAAACAGAAGTGCCGGTGTTCCTACTTTTCCCCCCCAATAAAACGAAATTGTCTCATGAATAGAGGAATTTTAGAAACTTTTTGAGATGTAACCAAAGTTCTATGGAAGTACCAGATCGATTTTCTTTCAGGCTCCTTTCATGATTTACATGTATTTATTTGTACTATTTCATGTTTCAGAAGACACTTCAACAACAAGGCCGAAAACATTATAGTACGAGCAACCGGCATGGTCTACCACCCGATTTTCAACAGGCCAGCTTTGGCAAAGTGATGATCTTACTAACGCCTTTCGCAGCCCTCGGTGGAGCGATCACATATGCCAAGTATTTTAAACTTCTTCGAACAAAGTTCGCGAAAGATCATATTCACGTTTTAGTCGATTTTGCATTTTAGTTACGATAAAGACTTCCGAAAGTTATTGGAAGAGAATGTTCCTGGTGCAGAGTCCCTGTTGAGAATGGCCTTAGAAAATGAAAGCCCTTTCGCAGGCATGGGCAAACAGATTGATAACGTGAAGAAGGAATTTTATAATGTTACTAAAACCATCGAAGACGCGACCTCGAAAGTGACTGATTTATTTTCCCGATCAGGAGAGGAAACTACGAAAAGTAAGGGACGAAAGGAATGTAATCTTATAGAAAAGCCTTATATATTTTCATTTCTATTTAGGTGCGAAGACTAAAATTTTAATGGAAAATAAAGTACGTAAAAGTATATGAAAACTACTTCATATTATAAATCCCGCATATTTTATATATTAATAGTAATAATACTTTTCGTCTATAGGATTCTGCGATTAATAAAAGCAAACCCGATGGAAAATCAGCTAAAATATCGCAAAATGTCAAGCAGGCGGAGCCCCTTCTACCGATAGATGTGTTGGAATTAGAGAAAGCTGTTGAGGTTGCAGCTGCTCTGGCTGTGAAGGAGTACAACAAGGCAATTGATATTCTGGAAAAGTACGCAAGAGGCTGCTGGTGTATTTTGATGTAACCTAATTTTTAAATGGTGGCTTTTCTTTGTGCTTTTATTGTCAGCTTTAATAACGACGTGCGTATAGTTGTCGATCGGGCTGTAGAAGGTGTCGATAACTCTCTGTGGGTTACCCTGAAGAACAGAACAAGTGCGAGAGATACCTCCGTATCAGTCGCTGAGAAGGCAGCCCTCGAAGCTCTTGCGAAAATTGGTAATTGGTTGGTTTTTCAACGTCTTTCCTTTCGTTATGTCAATTTTTTGTTTTAGAAAAATGCGAAGTTACGTTGGGCAATATCGCTGACGCTAAGAATCACGAGCAAGTTGCAGCCATACGTAAAAAAATCAAAACGTTCACAGACCACATAAAGAACGTGAAGGAGGAACTGTATAAAGTTAAGGATGCTTCTAAGATGTCTGAAAAGTATTGGAGAAATGTGAGTGTGTAGACACCCTAACTTAAAACACACTCACGATTCTCTTCCTTTCCCCCTTCTTTTCGGCAGGTGGAAAAAGCACGAAACTACTTCATTGACGAAATCGAATCTATTTTCCCCGGACTCAACCTGGCTGAAAAAGAGCTTAATCTATCGAAGGAGGATTTAGACTTGTTTATTATGCACGCATACTCGCACGTCTTAGCTTACCAGAAAGAGCTACAGCGCTTGCAGACAGACGGCGAATTACGCTTGAAACGTGCCGTTGAAAATTTCCGGACCAATAACCCAACAGAGGCTGAAAAGGCTCAAGTGGAGTATCTTCTAGAGGCTGAGAAGAGACAGCTGGCTATGAGCAATCAGAAGCAAGTTTTCAAAATCCGCGCCGATGCCGAGAAACAATTGCGCCAACAGTTGAAGCAACAGGCTGAGGCCCATATTGATCACTTGGCTGACGCGATTGCCTTAAAAGAGGCCGAATTAAAACGTAGCTTCGGCCAGGAATTGGAAGATAAACTGTCTGTGGAAAAGGCGAATTACAAATTACAACTGGCCGGTATGCTGGGAAAGATGCGCGGCATGGATGCTGCTCTGCAAGGTGAGGACTGCTTTGTGGACTTTTTTAATGATACGTGTTTTAATAAGTGAACCTATAAGTGAAATAAGTGGTCTACACCTATTAAATTAGTATCGTAAATTAGTATCGTACGTGCAGATTGTATATATTTTTATAAACATTTACAATACTATATACTATGTACTAATAATGCCTCTGTTTGTAAAATCGTGTGCTTAAGAAATCGAGGATGAATTACAAGGTATCCATTTAAGTACTTTTACAGCACACAAATTCTATTTGAAGTGAAAGCATTTTGCCTTAACCGACGCCTTGTTTTCTGTACTCAATAGCGCGAGCCGAGTCGGAACGTTCAGCTCACCAGGCGCAAGCACTGTGGGCAGCGTGCCAAGCTTTGTGGGCCACAGTCAGGACTGGGGAGCCCGGTGTTCACTGGAAAAACAAACTGCGCCCTCTGTCAAGCGAAATTCGAGCAGTGTCTAAAGTGGCAGGTGTGAAGCACTACAGGCAGCGGCTATCGTCTGTAACCCATATAACTTATTTCGGTTTATTTACGCAGAGGGCGACGAGCTTGTTGCTGTCGTTTTGAAGAACCTTCCCTCCGAGGCCGAAAAACGTGGAGTTTTTCCAGAGGACGCACTGCGTGAACGATTCCTCAACGTGGAACGATTGGCCCGTAAGGTGGCGCTAGTGCCTGAGAGCGGTGCCACTATTCCCATGTATTTCCTCTCGTACTTGCAATCTGTGTTCATACTGAAGCCGGATGAGCCCATTTCACGAGACGAATTGCAAAATAAACCATTCGATTACAGCACACTGGATACTTACGACATTTTGAATAGAGCAAGGTTAGTGGCGAGCGACTCATTGAATCAATGATACCTTTCTTCTCTTGTAGATATTTCGTCGACCGCGGCGATCTGATGCAGGCTATAAAATATATGAACCTCTTGAAAGGTGCTCCTCGAAAGGTCGCTGCTGATTGGTTGAAAGAGACGCGCCTCCTCCTGGAGACACAGCAAGCGGCCAACACGCTAATGGCACATGCCGCAGCAAGTGGACTCTTGTATTTGTAGTTTATGTGCAATGCAAAAAAACTATTTTTTATTATGTATTTAAGATTGTGGAGCAAAAATAAAAAAGATGTATGTAGTTAACTGCATGGCATTGAGTTGATTCCGGCGGTAGCAATTGGTCGAAGTCCTCAGAGCCATTTCAGCGACTTATACTTCCTCTAAATGTGCCGATTAACTGATATACTTAATAAGAAATGATTGAAACATAACATAATAAGAAACATTGTTATAAATAAATCCAATTCGAACTGAGCTCTTATAGTTGCTGTAGTCGTTTATTCTCGGTAGCACGCAACCTTTTTTATTGTTGCTAGTTATTCTTTGAGATCTATTTGCATCGCATTCATTTATATAGATCTGCGTTATTATTTCGAAATAAATAACCTCCATTTTTATTCAAAGGATTTATTTCGAATATTTTAGTTTAGTCCAGTTTAAGCACTAAAGCGGACGCCACACAGACCGCGATTAACGCGACGCGAAATTTACGTCCGGTTGTATTACACAGAAATCCCATAAGCACGTGTCGCGCTCTGTAAATTTCGCGGCGCGTAAATCGCTTTCTGTCTGGCGTCCGCTTAAAGCAGTACCTTATAATCGATATCTGCATTTATTGATTTATTGATCGACTTTGTCGCTCTTGCTGCCCTGAAGAGCATTCGTTGCCGAGAACTTCCAACGCATGTAAGCTACCCGCATGCGATCCCAGACATTGTCCAACGAATCCATTGCTGGGCGTACATCGAGCAGAGCGAATTTAAAGTCATTGTCCACCACGCCGCCATCGTAATAGTCGATGACATAGCGAACCTCTTTGCCACAGCGATCGACAATCCAGTCGTGCCGATCAAACGGCAGCTCATAACTGCAACAGGAAAGGATTCCGAGAGAGTCTGTGTTAATATTAGAAGAATTTCCATTTAATTCCACCCACCTACCCCAACCAGCTGCGTATGCGGGCTCGTGGGCTGTATTGTGTAGCCTTGCCTCCGAAGCTCTTTAGCCGTGGGCTGCCGCATTCTCTAGCGTGTAGAGCTTCCCATTTGAGCACCTCCTTCCACGCCTGCTCGTTATTGGCATTGTGGATATGTATAATGTCGCCCATATCTTTTGGTGCAATGTCATCATTCTTCCAACGCCAGCCTTTGCGCAACATCGCATTCCAGAACATTTGCTGACTGGGATATTGCCAAAACTGGACGCTGCCGTCCTCCGTCACTTTGGGTATCGACGATGTTTGCCGGTCCGTCGGCAGTGGAAAAGGCTGATCGGGTGCGGGCTGCTGATTGGCAGGTGGCATCATGTTCATGGGATTTATGTCGCTTCCAGCGTGCTGCACTGGACATTCCGAAGTGGCCACAGTAGCAGGAGCTGGTTTAGTGTGCAGCGTAGGAGTAGCAGTGCCTTGGCTCCCTTCGTGCTTCTGATGCATGGGACATTCGGCTGGTGGCGTTGCTGCACTAAACGTTCCGTGGTTAATGTGATCTTTGGGTAAAGCGGTGTCCGCTTTCATGTGAATAGTGGAGATGCCGTTACCCATGTTAACTCTGTTAATGAAATAATTATAATACTGTTAATTTTTTTGCTATATACTGTTGCGTAATTGCAACAGTGGTGGTGATCGAACGAATCTTTCTCAGCTGGACATACCTTTGGCCTTAAGATTTGGCAAAAAGAAATACCAATAATTTATTTTTAATTTTCTTCGTTCTACAGGGAGTAATAATAAATAGTTAATGATGATTAATTTCTAATGCTATGAGATTGCTCAGCCAACATGTTAAGACGCGAGAAAACTGTTTTGATTATTCGCGTTTAGGTTATGTTCGTTTAGATTATATATTGAGTTCTACCTTCAGCGCCATCTAACTGTAAATGTTTTTACGGTTGATGTCAAGAGGTTTTTCGAATGTATTTACTTTTTCTCCGTAAGAATAGAGTGACATCTCTCGGTGCATAGTTGGTTGTGTTTTGCGTATATGTATTTTATTTAACCATAATGCAATGTATTGGGTGTACTAATAATAAACAAAACTTAACAAAAATCTTATAAAAATTCCGCCGGAACATAGAAAAAATTTTTTTTTTTAAATTAAAAAATTAAAATAAATTAAAATTCAAAAAATAAAGAAAAGTAATTTTTTAAATGCATACTTATCGAATAAGTATTACAGGACGAACTACATAGTGACTTGTTCGTCACTAGTTTGAGAGAAAATTTTCGCGAGAAAATGTTTGTGAGAAAAAGATTAAAGATTATGAAATGATATTAAGAAAGAGTGTAACAATTTCTCTTCCTATCTATTAGCACATTATTCCAATGAACCCGGTCAGTATTTTATTGTTACGATAAAATAGCCTTTTATTATTTTAACGCTTTTATAAAGAAAATTCTTTTTTTATATCTAATTTTTCAAAAAATAACTTCTTATTTAACACTTGATTACTTACGCTTATGGAAAAAGCTATTTTATTTTGTCTATTTGGAAATATTATTGCTAATTAATCGAACGACAGACACGTTTAACTAACGCTTGGAAAAACGTACTTAGTGCATGGTAACGTGTTTTCTCGACACTTGCCTGGGTTTGCGGCGCGCGTGTGTGTGTGTGCGTTTGACTGCCAATATATCCCGAGAAAGTTTACGTAAATAAAAAGTTTCCGGCCACGTGACTCGTGTTGCGAATAAAGTCACCACAGCAACAAAACAAAAACTGCAAATATGTTAACCAACTGATTAACAAAAAAAAAACCAAAATTAAATATTTTAACACGAAATCGGAAATATTCGGTTAGCTTAGTCAATGACGTCTCGAAAACGGACTAAATTTACAATTACGTTTTCAAAAATAATCTCTCTTTGAAAAGTTTTGCAAAAAGGTTTTTCTGAATTTTCTCTGACAATTCAAGAAGGAACTCCTCCTCAAGAAGGCATGCCCGCTGGTACGACTACAAAATTATTATAAACCATTTATGAATTTCGAATTTATATGATTTTTCTTAATAACGTGCGCCCAGCAGCCCTAAAGTGTGTGCATTATACTATGTACATATGTATATGCATTGAGTATAGATGCGTACTCCTAGGTGTAAGTGGGAACGTGTAAACCATTTAATGGGATTTTTCTTTTATTGTTTTTTTTTTTTTGTAAAAATCACGCCGTTAAAGCGGTTGAATAACTATCATCGAGTGAGAGGAAAACGTGACAAATAAAGAGAATTTTCTTAATAGAAACAAGCACGAGCGTAACTAACGAAAAAAAAGTATTGTCAGAAAAAACTTTTCTAACAAAAGGAAAAACAACAGAAATAATAATTATGTATTAATATTTAAAAAAAAATTTTAAATTAAAAATTTTTCTTTTATATTCAAGATGGACTTTATTCTTTGCTAAGGTTATTTTAGAAATAAAATTAATGGTAATAATAATAGTAATAATAGTAATAATACTAGCAATAATCTCACATTCATTACACATAAGCCAATTATTGTTGTTTTGTTTTTTTTTTTTTTTTTTGGTATTTTTTACCAAATTTGTAATAATGTTTTTGTAATAATGAGATAAATACAAGTACTAACTGTAGTAAATATAATACATAATTGCTTTTATCAACATACTTGTATGTATGTATGTATGTATGTATGTATTTATGTATGTATTTATGTATGTATGCATGTATGTATGTATGTATAATGCATAGCGCTCAAAGCTAGATTTAAATCCTTTGCTGCTGCGTAGACCAAAAATGTTATTACCGCCTCGCCTCACCTCGCCGGGCCGTTAGCATTTTGATAAGCTCGTATAATATCAGATCAGATAAATTAATCTGAAGTCTCGTCGTCTCGGGCACTCCTTCTTATCAAGTCACTTGAGATAATGATGAATCAACTCGTGATCAAGATAGAATATCACGAGTTTTTTATTTTATTCGTTTATCAACTTTGACAAGATTAACTAGAGCTACTTAATGCATGTGAAATAATTGAAAAGGATTAGGTTTTTTTTTTAAAAATAAATAAAAAAAAAAATTGAGGTTTCAAAGTACATAGAGCAAAAAATCTATGTATGTATGTATGGCATCTTTACGTACAGCTGACATTTTAAATAAATGCATAAAATTACGAATAATTTTTTTAAGAACTCTTAGAACTTTTTTCCTCTGAGAATTCTTTTTTTTATGTGTTTAATACAAAACACAAACAAAATTGTACAATTAATAATAATACCATATATTGTTATCTTCCAATTGGCCTTGATAATGAGCCATATGAGGTCTGCGTACAGCAATTTATAATATTTCCAGTATCATTATTTTTATATTGTATACGATTTGTCAGCAACGTATGTACGTATGTATTACGTAACATCTGCGTCTCGTATCATCGTTTTAAAATTGTTACGTTGACACTTCAAAGAACAGAATCAGAGCTTGATTTAAATATACCTAAATTCTTATTGAATATTTATCGATTATTCGATATTAAGGCGATGTGACTCTACGTCATGGAATGTGCTCGTATAACGAGCGTTCATAAACTAACTAATCTCTTAAACAAGAGAAGAGAGCAGAAATTATAAGAGTCGTCGCATTTAGTATAGAAATTTCCTAACTTAAGATTCTTGAGATGTATAATGTATGTATAATGTATGTATAATATTCATATATACTCGTACATCAGTATATACATAAGTTTAAATGACGTCAAGTGAGAGGTTGAGGTTGAGGTTTTTCTCTAATAAATTCGTCTTGACGATTAAAAAAAAATAATTAATTATACAACAATCGTTCAACAATTATATTTATTTAAAATCAATTAGAATTTGTTTCGAAATATTATTAATTTAATTAAGCAATTAACAACAACGACGACGACTTAAAGGCCGTAGATTCTCGTATATTCGACAATCATTTAAATAAACTGCAAAGTTTATCACAATTCACAAATATTGTAAATAATTATAGTTCCTTTTGTTTTAAGAAAACCTTTTATTTTTACTTTAACGAAGCCTCGTGTAGCCGCAAAAAGTAATTTTATTTTAACATTTACTTTAAAAGTATGTAAAATAATTTCTTAAAATGAATGCTCGAGCATAATGAAATGAAACTCAACGTGGAACGTAGAAATTTGATACTATTATTAAAAAGAAAAATAAAAATAAATATTTAGAGTCAGTCAGAATTCAATAGAACTATACCTCTTTAGAAAATGAAAGAGAAAGAAGTTTGCGAATTTTAAGTATATCATATTTTTTTCAGCACTTTTTCTCAAATATTTTGGTTTTTAAATAACTGGCTTGATGCTTTGTCATTATTCGCCCCTTCTTTATACTTCATTCTCCTCCATTCTCCCGAATTCTTCATACTCTATCTTTAAACACGTGACGGACGTTGTTGCGAACAGCAAACTGCTTGCCTCACCGTAACGCGCCTCAATCGCATGAGACATAGCCGGTTGTCTTACGTCATTTCGAATGAATTTCGTATGATGATAAAAAAGTAGTTTCTTGTTTTTGTATTTAAGCTTTCTTTGCTTTACTCATAATAGTTGTCTTCGTTGTTGTTGTTGTTTTTGCCGCTGGTGCTCTCATACCTATGGTATCTCTTTGTATCCACTTTCCGTTAGATCAGCGCCTCCAAAACGGCATTCCGCGTAGCACTGATGTTTGTTATATGGTGATGTTGCCATTGGCTCTCGCGGCGAAAACCATTATAAAACTAGTAAATATCCATTGAAATTGTTGTTGTAAATGCAGTGCAAAACCAACAAGATTGCTGGTTTTAGCAGTTTTCAACCCTGTTTTCAATCCGAAGTTCTAAACCCTAGACGCCCATAGCCTGGTCTCCTTCTATAGTTAATATGGTAGAAAGAGATAAATATTGTACACAAAAATATAAGCCTAAACCAAAACCAAAACCATTTTATGGAAACACTAAAATATTAATTATGTAGCTCACAATAGTACAATATTTGGTATATCAGAAAAGACTGGGAACCACTGCATTAGACGAAGAATGTTAATTCACATTAACGTGAAAAAAAAACAAAGATATTCGTTTGCAACAATTAAGCCACATAGCCAGACAGACACATAGACTAACTGACTCACTGCCTATTAATCTGCCCAACGAAGAATACAAACAAAATGTTCTGAGCGAGTCTTGGCGCAGCGTTGTGAAGCGGTGAGAAGTAGCAGAGTGGACCGAAAACAGAAGAGGGCAGCAGTGCATACATTTACATACACTAACGTCCATGAGTTTGTGTTGTTGTTGTGGCTTGCTTTTGTTGGCTTACAAGGTGCCGATTTGAATAAATAAGCACATGCATACACATATGTGTACTATGGATACACACCCATCGCACGTGTGCCTGACTGCCTGCACACATGAACACATATAACCCATTCAACAGACCAGTTCGACTGTTTTAAGGTGAGTTATCTTTCAGAGCAGCATTGCTCGCGTGGTGAGTAGAAGAGGACGAAGGAGAAGGTCTAGTAATGGTGGGTGAGGAAGGTGAGAAGGTGGTGTATGCTAGTGGAAGCGGGGCAGTAGGGCTGGTGGTGGTGGTCGTTATTGTGAAACTCGTGCCAGCAAACGGCTGTGAATGGATGCAATACATACACGCGCACACGAACCACGTCGTTTCGATTCCAGTTAAACCGAACAAACGAATGAATGTGCAGCACTTGAAATAGAAACGTGGCGGCAGCAGCAGCAGCAGCACAACAGCAACAACACGTCAAAAAGTCACGTTCACGTGTTTTCTGATGAAATGACATACCAGGTCATATGACCGCATAACCAACACGACCCACTCAACGTTATAACGGACTTCATGGACGATACAATGGAGGCACATATGTACATACATAAATGGATAGACGGCGAACACCATCGCCCTCCTACACATTGAACACATACTCACAGGTGCATACACACACAAACAGATGTAGGAGCATGCAAACGTGTTTCTCCGCCTGAATTTAACATCCGTTCACAATATTTAATCCTCGCTCCTACGCTCTCCGCATTAAACAGTTCGTGTCAGGGCATCGGGGAGGAATATGAAAAGCTACGTACTCGGTATACCAACATTGCTGATGATGTTACTTCATCAGATGCTGAAAAAGCACAACTGTTTGTTGTTGTTGTTGTTGACATTGTTTATCGATCGGTCGGGCCAGAAGGTAGTATCATCGGTTAGGACGGATTTATGTATCCCGTCAATAACTTTCAGACGCACCGGAATATTTTAGTTAACTTAGACTTTAAATAACGAAAATTTGTGTTTTCGCACAAATTGAATTTATGTTTTGTAAATATGCATTTTCTTACGGCAATTCATACGATAAGATTTTGAAAATGCTTGTAATTCTCTCTTCTCAAACCTTCTCTTCTCTCTTCTCAAAGTGCCGAATTAAAAGTTTTATTCGATTCGAAGATTGCTTTCGTGGAAATCAAATGGACAATAAATAAGTTGGTTATCCGGCCGTCAACACACTCTCATGGGATTAAGCGGCATGTAACCCCGAAGTTACAGGGATTGACTCCACGCCTTCGACCGCTCACGCATAGCAAACAACCTTCCAAAAGGAAGATGGAAGAAGGAACAAGTGTTTCTTTTTGCCTGCCATGACATTTTCCACTTTTCTAGTGTTCTTCCCTTCTGCGTTTGTTTGTGCTGACGAAAAGGAAAAAAGTAAAAAATCAAAAAACCAATTTTAATTTATAGTGTATTTTTTGTGTTGGAGACACACACACTGAAGGTTGGCGGCAGCCGCCACTCTCGGAGTCAAACCAAAATATGCTTAAGAGGAAAAGAGACACACGAACAGAGAGAAAAAGTGATGATGATAGTGATTGCGAGAGCCCGAATCAACGAACCTACGACTCGGCGACTCGGTGACTCTCGAACAAAGCGCTAGATAGGTCGTCTCGTATTAAATTGTGTCTCGTGTTAATTTTAGAAACTGTTTTTCATTCATTTCAGTTCAGACTCTGGTGGCTGGCGAACAGGCAGACGGACGAGCGAGGCCTAAAAATATCGTTAGAAAAAAGAATAAAAAAAATTCTTTCTATTTTAACAAAAGAGAAACAACAACAACAACAACTAGTAACATACATATATTTGCATTGAACTGTAAGAATATACTAATTTTAAATAATAACGTTTATACAAGTATTTTGTATAAACAACAACAACAACAAATCTCTGCTAGATCAACGTTCATTATTAAGTTATGCGTGTGTGAGGAATGGGTTAGTCGAAAAGTGTCAATTAAACATTATTTAATTAAAGTAAAATAAAAAAATTGGAATAAAATAGTGATTAGCATTAAAATAATTCAAATTAAGTCACAAGAGATGAGAAACGTGACGTGCGTGTCTTGCAATTTCTATCGTAGCTACGAATGAATTTAAGAAAATGTGAAAATTTGGCTCCTACGTGCCGCCGCTGCCAAAGCGACAACGCCAACGACAACAACAACACAACGACCACATCGCTAATATTTCAAATTTGAATCACGTTTTTCGTCATTTGGTGTGAACCATTTCAAGGTTTTTCGTATAAAAGCGAATCATTCGTTCGTTCGTCAACGAGCGGGAACACTTGTTAGTATCACACCCTGTCGGAAGGGGAGGGGCAGGGCGCTGGTGAGTGGCGGTGTGCGAATACATTAACAATATGCCAGTAACAAGAAAAAAGCAACGACCATAGCAAATAATCGCGTTAGCCACAATAAATATGTATGTATGTGTTCCTCTACGTGCGGGTAGCAACAACACAGCAACAAGAGTGGAAAATTCCAAAACCGTGTCGTATACATTTTTCTGGTAATACTCGTGCATTCATACATGATAAAAAAAATTGAAAAAGTTCAAAACAAACACTCATTCGTACATATAATATACGAGTATATAAAAAAAGAAATTTCATAGACAAAAGATGGATAAATGCCTTTTGTGAATAAAAGTTTAATCTAACCAGAAACGAGGCAGAAGAAAAATGTGAGTGAGAAAATGCAACAATTGCAAAAACTTTAAAACAGTGTCTTTTATGCAATGTTTCATACAAAGTTGAAATTCGAAAGAATTCTTTGCTATTGTCTGTGGCTTGTTTGACTCCAAAACAGGCTTGCTGTAGATACGAATATGTATGTATGTGTGCGTGTGTGAATCTACGCCTCTGTATCTGGCGATGTGGATGTAGTGTTGGTTGCAGCATGTTTTTAGATACTTGTGAAAAATTTATGTAGATAAAATACATACATATAGAAAAAAAAGGAAAAAAGCTAATATAAACCCTCCCCTCCCCCCCTCACCTTACAACACACACACACACACACATGCATATAAATATATTCTATTTAATACTGATTCAAGCAAAAATCAGTCTGTATCGCTTGCAAGAAAATTCTGGTCGCGTCGAGCGAGCAACGCGTTCGTTTGTGATTTAAAAAAATTAATAAAAAATATATAAAAATGGAAAAAAATTATCTCTACAGCAAACTGAGATAATCAACCACAAACAAAGCATTAAAGTATTATCAGTAACGAAATTGTAAACAACAAAAATTGTTCAAATTGTTGCGACTGATTTGCCGAAAACTCTACAAAAGCAACAACAAAGTAAAAAAGAGAAAGGAACCTTAGAAAAATACTAGCAGTAAAAATCCGCCCTTTAGCAGATAGTGCGTTAATAGATGATAGGAAGAGCAAAAAGAAGAGCGATACTAATTAAAGTGCCACAAATAAGCTGCCACAATATATTTACTAACTATAATTAGTAACTCCGGCGTTTTGAAATTGCTATGAACAAATTCTATGTTTATATACATCCATCCATACATACATACAACTATATACATATACTTATGTATGTACATTATTTACCAACATTTTTAACAAAATTGGTAGATTGAAAACATCCCGAATTTGTTTTTTCTGTTTTTTTTCGAATCTTTTCGAATCTGTTTTTTTTTTAAAACATCCCGAATTTTATGAAATCTTCATTTAAAACACAAAGTTATTAAAAAATTACAACTCATTTAATAGCTATTATTATTTTTAAACTTAGTTTTAAAAGAAAAGACGAAGTTCCGAATCGAATTCTAAAAATACTCGTAGTTAGCGACAACAACAATAACAATAAGCAGCAGATCATTGTGCGAAAACAAAAGCAACAACCTGTTTGTTGAGCGTGTGCACATACGCATACCGTCGAGTAGCCAAATATATGTACATACATTAAAAAAACAACAAATAAAAGGCAACTACAAAAAAAAAAGAATACAACTACAATAATAATAACTTCAATAAAACAACAACAACAACAACGCAACTGCAATTACAGCAAGAGTGGCAGTAACAACAACATCAGAAACTAAAGCTGCAGCGTGAGGAGTAACAATATATTCACCACCGTCGTTCCACCTCAACAGATTTATACAACCACAGCGAAAAGTACCACAGCCACCACCGACAACAACAACAAAACGTTCGCCAACGTTTGACACGTGAGACAGAAGATATGGAACCATACTGGAGCGAAACAGTCAACGGGCATGCTCCACATTCGGTTAAGTATGAGAGGTTGGTATAAATTTAAACGTACACAACGGACCCACACACACGCACAGCTCTCATGCATTCTTTCTCATATGCACTATTTTTAAAGAACTATACTATACATGCATACGTAATACGTATGTATGTACGTATTTATTTGGATTGAGCCACACGTGATGACGCTGCATCACGTAATATCACGTTGCGTTTGTTATACATAACATTCAAACGCGTAAGTAAATATTTTATCCATATTATGGATGGATGGACAGACACGAGAACGGTGAAAATCTATTCTATTTGTTAAATATATTATTAATTGCAAACATAATTAACTAAAATTCCCAACAACTAACTCTTAATAAATGTTCTCATAAACTCATAATAGAACTTTGAGTTCGCTTGACATATGTATGCACATATATACATACATATATACTCGTATATCCTTCGCATATGTCGGTTATAAGACATTTCTAGGTTAATGGTTAAATGGAAGGATAAGAATACGTAAATTTTTTAATTTCGACCCTCTTTTACTATGTCAGATTTGTCAGTTAATTGACGTTGGTATCTTTCTCAAAGTCAATTCTCAAAAGAACATCATCAATTGCTACGTTTTATGTAGTTCTTTGTAATTACGAGTATTATTTGCTGTCGCCTTAATGACAAAATGACAAACTAATTATGCTATTTTTTTCGAAAAACGTATCGAATATCAATGATTTTTAATTTCTCAGTTTTAACAAAAATATTGGTACAAATGTTTTTCGTTATTGTTTTAAAGTACATATTTATTAAAAAAAATTTCTATTAAATAAACAAGAAATATGTATGTACATACAAAATGATAAGAAAACAAAAGTGCCTCAAATATTTAAATTAGTGCAGGTGAATTTAATGATTTATTTAAACAAATGAATGACATAACATAATTGAATAAATAACATGATGATGAAGGTCATGAGCACGTCGGCACCGATTTTGATTTTTTCAATAAATTAATTGTTATACAACATATAATAATATTAATAACGTAATACAATTTATAAGAAGAAACACTTCTTATTACACACTATTATATTGAATTTTTTATTATTCTCATAGTTCTCTAAAAAAATTTTACCTGCTTATTCGGTATACAAAAAACAGGACAATCTTCTCAATTCTGTTTTGTTATTTTCGAAATTCGTTGTTCTTTACTAGCAAAAAACCAAAATTAACAAAGCCTAATTGATAAGATTGTCCTGTTTTGTGTACTCGTATACCGAATAAGCAGGTTAAATTATGTGAGTTTTTTTATACGAATCTTGCACGCTTCGTAATCGTGATTAAACAAAATCGAAATTTGAAGCGACATTCCAAGCAAAAAATAATAATGGAGAGGAGAAAACAGGCAGGGAGGTTCGTCCTCGTTAGCTTTATTATTGAGAAGATTGTCCTGTTTTGTGTATACCGAATAAGCAGGTAAAATTTACAATAATTATCGTTTCTATAGTTCTCCGAGAGGCATAACCAAGATTCTCTCTGTGTGTTCATTGGTATTATTCGGGGTACAGCGATAATGTAGAAAATGAGTACATAATATAATCAAATATGTAATATACTCGTATAAGATTTGGTCTGCATGATGTTCCATATTTTATTAGAAATAAAAAAAATTATCTAAACAGTGAAAATTAATAATGAACTGACATGAATTATTGCTTCCACATATTTCTTTTTTAATCATGTGTGTGTGTGTGTGTGTGTGTGTACGTTAGAGCGGCAATGTTTATTTGTGACATGTTTCTACACTCGAAAAGCTTGTGAATTTTCGAAGTAGACAACTTCGAAAACTTTAGGAAATTTCCAAAAGATTATTGACGCCGATTATCGACGGCTCCAAGCGCCGTCACTGCTAGAGAGAGCGAGAGGGAGACTAGTGGAGTGATTAAGATCTCGGGTTTGTCGCTCGACGAGACCGTTGTTTTGTTGTAAATATGTATTCAACTGTCTCTCGTTGTTTTCGATTTCGGGATCTTCTCATCAACTGGCGTTGACGTGAGTGCCTAATTTTATAACTTGTAACGACCATCCATCGCTGCATACGTCAAATATCTCTGTAACCAACGACCATCTCATTGAGTGCTGGCTGCTAAATGTATTGCTGATGTGATCTGTTGAAGTGATTTTTCTTGTGTCCGATAATTATTTCGTTGTTTGAATTAATATTTTAAATTAACTTTTCTGAAGTGATTTTTTGCAGTGATTTGTTTATGGTGAATTTTTTTGTTCAGTGAAAGTAATTCAAATTAATCGCAATACAACATTTTTAAAAATAAGTGTTTGCTTGTTAATGCGTTTGTTGTGTCTCTTTCTCTTGTAGTGAAAGAGAAAGTGTATTTTTAAAATCACAAACGTTTGACAATCAACACGTCTAAAAAACAACGCATACATGCATACATACATGTACATATGTACATATTTTTGCAGATGAAGAATAAAAAGCAAGAGTAAAAGAGAAAGAGTACCAGTTGATACAGATTGTGAAAAAGAAGCTGAAAGGAATAAAAATTTCAGCTGATACATATGTACATACATATATAACAAAAATTCGTTTTTACCACAGAATGGTATAATTGTATTCAGTTAGATGTTTTGAAAGGTTCGCTTAAATTGAAAAAAATGCCGACCGCACAAATGGTATAAACATGCCCACACACTCACACACACACACACACACACCCACACCCACACACCCTCACACTCTCCCACAGAAGGAAACGAACGAATAAAGCAGGTCGGTCGATGATTTATATAATGACCATTTACCGAACAATTGTAACGATGATAATGATGATGAGAACTTAAAATCTAATTTAAGAGAGCGTCTGTGTGTGCTTGTGTGATTTTTTTGTTACTTTAACCAGAGAAGAAAATTGTGATTGATTCTGGAAAAATTCTGCTATTTTCGTTTTAAATCAAAAGCCAAACTACTTAATTAACAATATCTGCAAGTATTAAAAACCTCTTGGAACTAAGCTGAAAAATTTTTATCATTACATTAGCGTTGAATTTTTTGTCCTCTTTCACTGCGTCTGGTTAAGTCAAATTTGACATTTTAAAACCAAGACCAGCTACGAGTTTTTTTTCATTTGTGCCCTTTTGACGCCGCTTGAAATGTTTACGCCTCGTACATAAGTCCATCCGTTTTATCACTTTATTTACTATATTTATAAAGATTATTTATTTTTAACGTATCTACAATATACATTTTCCTTCCTGCTATTTATTTTTAACACATCATATCAACTGTAAATTCAATTCGACTCACAACAATGTCATTTGCAGTAACTAAAACAACAACAACATGAAGAAAAAGCAATAATAAATTATCAGTCATCAACAAGAAGACAGTGGAAAATTTTTAATAATACAAAGTTTGTATTACAAACTTGCATACACACATAGACTATTAGTAGATATTTCAAACACGAATTAAGCAATAGTAGCTGTTTACTAATTCACCGACACTAACAATAACAAGAGCGATAATTCAAAATAAGAGGGATAATATTATACGATACTGATCCACCAACGACTGACTACCGTCACGACGCGTCGTGAAGAATATAAAAACGGCAGAGCAAAAGCGTGTGCATTGACATAAACGTGACATTGCTCGCAACCTGTAGAGGTGCGAGCTCTTTGCTCCTTCTTCTGTGTTTGTATGAGAATTACTTCGTTTGATTGCTTACCACCGGGTGGGAGGGAGACGGGTAGGGCGGAAGATGAATGTGTGCAGAAGTTCACAAATTTATAAGAATGCAAATGCAAAGGCATTTTCTTTCTTCTTTGTTTTTGTGTCGAACTGTCGAACATTTTCCTTTTTGATTCTTTACGAAGGCAAATGCATACATGAGTTGGCGGCGACGGCACGTGCATTTTCACATTGTTTAACACCTGCGCATTCGCCGCACACTTCTCTTACAACAACCATGAACGATGAGCATGACAGACACCTTATACCAGCTACACTACGATAGCAAAAGGTCCGTCCCGTCCATTCGCGATGAACAGAAATTATTAAAATTTAAAAATTCATTGTTCCAAACTATTTTAAAAAACTTAACAATAACAAAAATAAGTATGTGAATATTTACATAAACAGATTTAATAATAATTGGGCTGACATTCCACTCACTAAATATAAGTTAAAAAGGTTTAGGCATTTTTTTGTTGACCCAGTTATATAAATAATTTCTCATTCTCGTGTATAGAAATGAATTTTTACGAAAATTCAAAAAAAAAAAAAAATTAATAACACGCAGCCAACTTCAGCGTGCCTACAATGCTCACGTGCTTTAGTATCGTATTTTTGTACAATGTTTGTTTGACATTTTCGTTTTGTGTATTTAAAAATATTTATTCTAGCGCTGGGCGCTTTTTTTTCATATTTTTCTACATTTTTTTACAATTTCATATTCGTAAATATGTACATACAGATAAGTACTCGTATGTACATACATAGGTACATATATACATACTTTTGAGGGCATATTTTCGTATGTACTTAGTACTTATTTTTTATTTATGTTTGTTTTGTCTGTATTTTCAGGCTTAATTTCAATTACGAGTATTTTCAATTCAATTTAAATTTTTAACTTCTTGTTTATTTTAAATTTTTTTGTGTGCTTCCTGCGACGACGAGTTCGTTAAATTGAATAAATTGGCAATCACGTGATCATGGAAAGGTCTTGTGTCTACTATACATATGTATGTACATATGTATGTATTTTTAAAAATACAAAAAAGCCTTGAAGAGAAAAAACATTAACTTATCGCAATAATTAAAATGGCTTCTCGTTAACGATGGTAACGGCGGCAGGCGATATTTTTTGTGCGCAGTTAATATTTTCAGAGTTGGAAAGGTTCTCTCAAATTATTGTTGCTGCTTTTAACGAATGGGTGTTAATGGTGACTCGAAATTATGATTTTTTGCTTTCATCCTTTCCGTCTTTGTTCCATCTATAAATATAATCTCCAGCAAAAACCTTGCATCATCCCAAGTTTTTTCTCCTCAAATATTTACAAAATAATTTAGTTTGTTAATCGAATCTTAAGGTTGGACACTAATGATGTAGTGAAGAGCTTCGAGAATTAATAGCAACTGCTAAAAAATATATGTACATACTGCTTAAATTTTTATGCACGCTAAGACCTCAAGTACATAGAATTCGTTGGCGTGTGTATCCGTCAGAAATCTCACGCAAGAAAAGTTGAAATATACATATGTATGTAAACATACGCAAAACATAGTTTCATAAAGTTTGTGCGTTTACAACAATAGTTGTTATAGTTGTAATAGATTTCTGATGGACACGCACGCAAACGAGTTCAGATAGTTATTCTGAGAGTCACTAACTATTGAAATCGTCTCGAAAATCGTCTTTTTGTATTGCAAACAACAACAAAGAGACGATATTTGTTGTTGTTTGCAATACAAATAGAGACTATTTCAATAGTTAGTGACTCTCAGAATACCTCTGTTAATGTACTTGAGACTTAACGATGGCATACTCGTACATACACGACAGATGCCTCGTATAGTCATCGTCTCCGCCCACACAAAATGTTACCATTTGGTGAACACAAAAAAAGCATAGCAAATTTGTAACGATTTCATGAATCGAGCGATTGATTTTTTCGACTTTTGTACATGTAGTACATTTTCAATGACGCTCGCTATAGCTTCTTTGTCGATCTTAATCTCGATGATGACGTGCTGTTGATTCGTGGGATGATGTTAATGATGTCGTCGCTGCTTAGATGAAAAGAAAAGCAACGAACGAATTTATTCGTGATCACGTAGTTGACACGAGATTGAATGAATGAGCATTGGTTTTTCTAATATGTATTCACTTTCTTGAACCGGCAACATTTCACAGGCCCGATGAAGAGATCGAATGAAGTGAAGAGAGAGTGAGAATAAGAAGAACGAGCAATGATTCTTATTGATTCTTATTGTTGTTGTTGTTGTTGTTCGTACAGAGAAACTTAAAAGATTTTATAATTAAATTTTTATGAGAGTAAAACAAAAACAAAGTTCTCAATCTGTCGAGGAAGATTGTTTTTCGAATTTTGGCAATATACCAGAGCTACGAAAGCTGCTTCACAGACGCCATACTGGCGCCAGTTTATTTTCTTCTCCTTTTATTTGGTGTTTTTTTTTTTTTTCGTTTTTTTTTTTGAAATAAGTATTTATTTTAGAATGTTCAATTTTGTAGTCTTTAGCAAGAATAATTAACAATTTCGTTTGTAGTCGTAATCTTATACAATTCAATGTACTTTGACTACTAGAGCTTTTTAACCTTTTTTAATCGCTTCTCGCGTCACTTCAACAGACTTTGTTTTTATTGCATTTTAATTTTTTAGGCGCTTGTCGTCGCAGTTGCGCCAGTGTTGCGACAAAAGGTCGTTAAAGAGAACAACACTACGAATATAAGTTGTTTGTACATTAAAAAGTTTGCTACAGAAAAAAGTTGTTTTCGAGGTAAACAGAGTCAGTGCAAGCCGTTGACCGTCACACTCTCAAGGACATTCACGGTTGCACTAACGAGTACACAGAAAGACGGTACGAGGAGTCTGTCCTGTCTATCGTATAATAGCGATATTTTATTGTATGAATTAAATTGATATTTGAATGTAAATTATAAATTCGTAAATTTATAGAAATTTATTTTAATTTTAATTTAATATGAAATCTTGTAGAAAAGTATGTAAGTACTAGCTTTTTTGATATTAAAATTTAGCAGAATTTCATCTGCTTTCTGCTTGCTTTAAATCAAAACCTTCTTCTGTTATGTTTAAAAAGAAAACGAAATAAACTGAAATTTCCATATTTTCCAAATTTTTTTATTTTTCCATATTTTTTCTTATAAATTATTATCAATTTTTAGAGCTTTTAGCTTTTTCAACTACCTACAGAATTTTATTTTAATCTGCAGATTTAATTTAGTGACCTCAAAAAGTCTCAATATGCATGAATTTTAATGGCCGCGAGAATTTTACGATCAATGAGCTAACATTATGAACAATGTTAATGACTGTTAATCATTATCAGGTGGTTTTTAATTGTAATAAAATCACTCAAGCACACACTCGAAAAGTATGTCAGCCCAACAACAGCATCTCACTCAATAAAATTAAAAAAGCTTGACTTAGCTTAAGAAAGAAGGAAAGATTGATAATTGATTGATAAAAGAAACAAACACTTAAACTAAATAAAAATTTTAGTATTCTACCAGTTTCAGATTCTTAAAAATACTCATAGTATTACTTACTATATAATTAACAAGAGCCAGAAAAGCGACCAGAACAACAATAACAACAACACCGATGGCAACAACTGCGAAAACATAAAAACATACTATAAATATTATTCTGTCGTGTGGCGAAAAAGAGTCTCAATTAAGTAAAATCCATTAAGAGCAAGCACTGCGTGGTTTTTTGTGCTCGCTCGCAGGGTACTCGAACAAAGTAAATACTGTACGGGGGTAAACTTAGAATATTCGGTGTCTTTGAACATTGATCGTATCATCGATCGTCAACATACACTGTCATACGTTTTTTAAGAACTCATTGCTGTTGGTTGCCAAGATCTTTTTAGCATTTGATACATTTTATCGAAAAAATGTGGGAAAAATGTGTTTCTCGATTTTAATCTTTTAAATTGTTGTAATTCAGTTGCTATAAATTTAGTTTTAGCATTTTTCGTCCGCTTTTCTATTTCGTCTATTGCCTGTCCGACTTATTCTTTCTTCTTGAGTTATTTGTTAATGGCGTCCACCGAAATCGCAAGCGCTGTTGTACGATTAGGTTGTTTGTATGCATTGTTTTTGGCACATGTCGGAAAACGTGTTGCACGACGACGACCTTAGTGTCCACTAGATTTTCTGAGAGTGGAAACGTGCTTGGCAAATATGATAGATTACGACGAACTAATACAAGTGCCTACTCGTGCACATATTTTACACACCATGAATCGTTGTCTATATACGACATCGCATATATATATGTACATACAAACACAGTAGACCGAAGGTAAGTATGTATGTACGATATGTCAAAGTTAGAAAATATGTATGTAAAGAAACCGGACATCGTTTTTTCCATTTGCGCTTTCCTGTGTGTTCCATTTTGTAAGATTTCGTTAGTTTTTGGGATTCACGTAGTAATCGTCTTTACTGAAACTGAAATTCATGACAAGGTTGGAAGCTCTGGTTGGCTCTGCCTTCGAGATTTAGAAGATCTGGGGGAACCAACGAAGCCACCACACGTAGTAATGCGTACTAGTCGAGAATTAGTTTGAACATTTTCAGTCCGGCTGAAAACTGGTAACCGGTAAAAATTTTTTAAGCGAGAGTTATTCAAAAATATTTGCGTTAAAATAAGATAAGATTATATGAGATATAAGATAGCAAGATGATAAGGTACATTCTGTGCTTTCACGATGACGAGGGTTTTTATAAAATACAAAACATAAAAATATTAAAATATAAAATTTCCATCTAAACTCTTATTATGTTTTTTTTTAATTTCGATAATCTTACATAAGCTGCGTTCAGACAGAATGCGTTTTTCGTTTCGCGTTTCGTCTTGGTGTTTAACGAATCAATCGCGAATCGATACGAAAGTAAACAAATCAACTGGGTGTGTATATATATAGATAGGAGGATGCCATATGTGCAAAAATTGTAATTTGTGGGCAAACTTTTTCTTAAAACTTTCAACTGTTTAACGATAACTGATAATCTAAACTCTCTGGCAGCTCCGAAAGTTGTAGAACTGAACTTACACACCCACACCAGCAGGACTTTTGTAAATTTTGCAACGCACCGCGACGCAAAAATCTATACGCCGCGAAAGTAAACAATGCTTTTTCTGTGTCTGAACAGCTTATGAGAGTTCTGTGTATTACAACCGGGCGAAAAAATCGCACCGCAACGCGAAGCGGAAAACGCGTTCTGTCTGAATGCAGCTTTAAACATAATTTAATTGTTTTTCATAATGTTGGCATTTTCCTTAATAATTTTATTATTGTTTTTGGCAATGATAACTTAATATCTTTAGTAGACAACTTTGTTTTTTATAATATCTTGGGATTTTACCCAAAAATAGTATCTACAGTTAAAAAATGTATATGTAAAATGGCATGAATATGAAACAAAACTATTAAAACCTTTCAATATCATACGATCCATTTTAAAGATTTCTAATGATATGGGACGAGGCTCGTCGCTATATATCTCTTCTACCAAAAGCATTCGTTCTTCTTTTTATATACGAGTATATATTAATTTTTATTAACATCAATTCATTGATTGTAGTCTTAAGAAATTTGAATTTAAAACCGAGAACAAACATCCAGAATAATTGTACTGATCGGAAAACTTCCTTTTCTATTCTTCTCACTCTCTTGTCGTTGGCGCAACCGATAGTGAAGCGGCAGTATCCAGTTTTCCTTACTGCACAGAATCTAGTTTAAATTTTTCCGCGTCAGCAACCACTTACAGCGAGGATGATGCAGAATATTCCACAGGAAGACGTAATAAAACATCCCGGGTAAATATCGTTAATGTGCTTTGTTTTGTTGGTCACACAACAAGTCAGTTAGGGACTATTCGGAACGGCCTCTAGTGAGGAAAAGGAAGAGGAAGAGAAAAAAAGACTACACAAGATTAGGCTAAAGGTGGTGCATATTAACACGAACATCTATGTACCTGCCTTGATGCAGCAGCCACAGCTGGATCGGCGACGACCGTCATTCGTAATGTTCTGCATCATCGCCCAGCGAAAGATAGACGGACACAAGACAGAGAGAGAGAGAGGAGAAACACTCTGACCCTGCCACGCGAACGCCCGCCCGCCCCCGCCCACCCACTTGTTGTTAATTCAGTAGGAAACTTTTTTAATAGCTTAACCTTTATTTATTTATATTGATTGTTTTAGCAACAGACTCTTCTGTTCTGTTCTGTTCCCACCAAAGATTTTCGCTGCTAACAGTTGCATTTTCTTTACTTTCACCTTCTTGGTCTGCTTCTTCTTCTTCTTCTTCTACGTCCTGATGCACAGCAAGATCCACTGTCCCACCGCATCATTGAGAAACGTCGCCGCGACCGCATGAACTCCTGCTTGGCCGATCTGTCGCGCTTGATTCCGCCGCAGTACCAGCGCAAGGGGCGCGGCCGCATCGAGAAGACCGAGATTATCGAAATGGCGATCCGGCATCTGAAGCATCTGCAGAGCGAGTGTCTGCAGAAGGAGAGCGACTACCGCATGGGCTACACGGACTGCATGAAGGAGGCGGCAAAGTTCCTGTACGACAGCCAGATGCAAGACTTCTGCTACCGTCTGTTGACACGTTTGCAGGAGCACTGCGACGAAGTGATGAAGAGTAAGTACATACATAATTTCTAATTTGATTTCGCGGGATTGCGCTCCATCGCTCAAACTCTTACCATTTACCTTTTCTTGCTCTCGTTCTCTCTTTTCACAGATGATTGCCTCAAATCTCGCAACTGCCATGTTCTCTCGGATAATGTCAGCGCTTCCAGTGGTAGTCCTCCGCAAGCCTACCACCACCAACCGGTGGCGCCACTCTGCCAGCTGCGCGACATGCTGGCCGTCTCCGACATGGAGCAGAGTAACGATCACAGCGACATCAAGGATCTCAGCTTTCGCAACCATCTCAATGGGTTGCAGCGGAATGGGCTCAACGGCGGCGCCTGCAATGCCAATGAAAGCAGCAGCAACAGCAACAACAGCATCAGCAACAACAACAACAGTAATGCCCACAACAATGCGATCAGTGCGATTGCAACCAGCAATAATGCAGCTGGTGGCTGCAGCTCTACAACGTCGTCGACCTCACCATTATCGAACGGTAGCCACAAAAGTGACAACAGCAAAACGAATCGGAACGGAAGCAGCAACAACAACAACAACAACAGCAACGGCCACAGCAACGTATCCCAGCAACCCAATCAAGCTGCAGTAATAACCTCCACAGCGCCAGCGTCATTGCATCATCACACCGACTCGAGCAACCACGATTTCGACTCGTCGCGTGAGCCGCTGCTGCAGACAGATGTCTCCAACATGCACTCACCGCCGCCCCGCGACGCAACGCTCCTCCAACACCATCATCACCATCACCATCACCTCCATCAACAAGGTCACTCCACCGAAAGCAGTATGCTGCTGCAATCCAGTCGCCTGCGCAACTTCTCCGAGTCATCGCACGATGTCGAGCACAACAGCAACAACTACAAATACAAGAACCACATCAAGGAGCGCTTCAACCACGAACTGCACGACGAAGAAACCACCAGCGAGCACTATGCCGCGCCGCCTCTTCTGCAAAGCGAGCACTCGCACACTCACTCCATGTCAGAGCATTCGAAAGACGGCACCGAACCCGACGTCGCTCCCATTATTGCCAAGAAGCGCAAACTGGCGGAGGCCAGCCAGCACGCGGGCAGCCTACCATTGGACGACGCCGATGACGCCCACCTCATGCCGCCTGTACGCAGCGCGGCATCCAGCACTATGTTGCTGGGCGGCGGTGGCGGTGGTGGATGCGACGAGAAACCAACTTTCTGCTTCAGTGACATTAAAACAGAACCACGATGTGGACCATCGCATAAGCTGCATTTCGCCTCGCTACAGCACAGCAGCAGTGGGGCCGCCGCCGCTGCCACCACCACCATCACCACCCCGTCGTCGCATCGCTCGTCGTTTGCGGTGCCGATCTTTGCGCTGCACGGCCAAGGCACGTACTACGTGCCGCTCAACGTAGACTACAGCGTTCTGGTGCCGTTCTTGAACGGATTGGACTTGCTGGAGAAAAACTACACTTCGATGCCGGTGGTGCATCCCATAAACATCAACGTCAACTTCATGCCACCCACTCCGACCGCATCCCTGCTTGTGGCTGCTGCAGCCGCTGCTGCCGTGGCCGCCGGCAAGCAACAACAGCCACCAGCGCCGTCGATGAGCTGCAATGTATCCAGCGCAGCAGCAGCAGCAGCTGCAGTGGCAGCGGCGGCGGCCACCAAGGCGAAGTTGGAAGCCATCACCAATGGCTGGTGAGAGTAGCCGACGCCATCATGGACGGCACAACAGCAACATTCAACAAAATGCGAAACAACTACCTCAAAATTCTGTGAATTAGCATGGTCATCGTCATCGTCAGCCATCACCCTTCACCCGTCACCATTCACCCTCAGCATCGTTATCAAAAGGTTTAGCGAAATGGTTCACAATCAACTTATGCGATCATACGCTTCTGTAAATGACCGAGCAGCAGTGAGCAATCTTCTAAACGAGTTGCATTTAAGTAAACAAGAAAGGAATAGACACACTCGTACTTCCGTGTAAACATTGGGCTAAAGGAAAGGAATGATGAATACTCTTCTGCAAGATCTTAACAAGTTTTAAAATGAATACTTCTGGAAAGTCTGTTTTTCATTTTAAACAAGAAGATAAATGGCCCGTCCATAAACGCTCAAAATCGGCCCTAAAACTCTTCTAAGGCCGATTCATTTATATTACTTCATGATGAGGCAGTAATTAATGGTAAACGGGCAAAAATTGGCAAAATCAAAATGAATCAAGGGATGAGCATTCATTATCAAACATGAACTTTGTAATCCTCAGAGTTTAGAGTATATTAATAATAGTTTTTAGAGTGAGAGCTTCGCCGTGCTTTGATTGTACATATTTTGTTCTACTATGGATCAAAATTCTTTAATGCTATGTGTGTATTATATAATAATAACGAAAATGTATTTACGCGAGTGATATGAGACGGTACAGGTAGGTCATTGGTCATTATTTAAGATGCATACATGATGATATTCGGTCGTTCATTATTTTATTTTTGGATTTTGGTTTTGTGGAAAAATATGGCCTGAAAACTAACTAATATAAATTTTTAAATGCACCAAAAAATTATTTAAAAATGTTATCTATTTAATTTTCCAATCTCTTTAATTAAAAACAAAGTCTAAAGTGAAATGTTTAAAAGCAGAAATACTTTTCGTATATACTTATAACGTAAAACAATAGCATTTGATATTTACTTAATGACAAAAGACAAAAAATGAAAGTGAAAAATAACCAGCGCTAGTCAACAAAAAAAAGGAAAGTCCAAGCAGCAGAAGAAGTCCTATTAAAAGATAACAACCAGTACCTTCGGTTTGTGTAGTCACTAAATACGTAATAAATCGGTTAGAATTCTCATTGATGTACGCCAGAATAAAGAGGTTTAACACTAGAAAATCGAAATCAGAATACAAAATTCTGTTAACTGAAAAAACGCTTGTAAAGGAGAAATTACTTCATAAAAACATACAGCAAATCATTACAATCATGGAATGATTGAAGAAAAATGTGTAGACAGATGAAAAGAAAATAACTTAATAAATATATATTTTATATGAATGTATTTAAAATAATTTAAAATTGGAAAAAAAATAACAAAAACCAACAAAAAACAAAAACAAAATTACCATCAAAAAATTTTTTTTTTATAAATGTTAAACATTAACATTTTTGATAAATGTTATATAAGAAAAAAACATTAATTCATGCTAATGCTAATAGCGTTAAAATTGTAATAAATTTATTTTAGAAGAGAAACAATTAGAGATCAATGAATGTAAATAACTATGGATGTACTATATGTATTTATACGTATACAATAAAATAAAATATTACTACTACTATATTTGTTATAATGTACTACTACTGTAAATAAAGCCGCCAACAAAGAAAACCCCGAAAGAACATAATAAAATAAACCAATTGAATGTTTATTTGATGTCTGCGCTAATATCTCTGTAATCTTTCAGAATAATACGAGGGTAGGTTGATAGATAAGTCAGTGATTCTTAGAATAAAAGAATTCATGAGGTTGTCTGCTTTCAATGGCTGTCAAAGACAAACTAAATGGCGCAGCTTGCTCAAAATTTTACAGCAGTCTATTAATAGCTAGATGTTGATGGGAGCAGTGATGTCACATTTTGAGTTACAGCGAGGCAAATTCAAAAAGTCACTCACTTTTTAACCCACCCTCGTAAAATATTGCAAAGGGTAAGTCTTTTGGAGAGCAGGAAGATTTGCAAGACAATTCTCCGAAAATAATCTCTGGTAATCTCTTTTCAACTTTCAAGTAACATAAAGATTTCTTCATAATTACAGCGATAGAGAGTAAATAGAGCTTATTTTGAACTTTCTTTCTAAAAATTAAGAATTCAGCAAATGGAGACTGTTCGGCGATAACCTTTGAACAGGCAAAAGGTTATCATAATCATTTATGGCTTAAGGCCCATGAAAGAAAAAAGACTTATGGCTCAGTTTCATAGACTCCGTTTGCGTGCGTATCCGTCAGAAATCTATTACAACTATAACAACTGTTGTTGTAAACGCACGGATCCTATGAAACACATCCCATGTTTACATATATTTCAACTTTTCTTGCGTGAGATTTCTGACGGATACGCACGCAAAAGGAGTCTATGAAACTGAGCCTTTAACTTTTGCTGATGGAAATCGAGGAATGAAGACAATCAATATGTTTTTTAAGTCTTTATGCACAAAACCTACCTGCCTTATTCTAATTCTATTAACCGCTATCGTCTATAATAACAGTAGCCATTATCGTACCTTCAATAAAATTAGCGATTATATTTCCATAAATTTATTGAGAACATTGACATGAATCCTGGAGCTGTTACTCCGATTTAGAAGTTTTACATTGTGGCTCAGTTATACAATATGTAGTTTATACGATAGTTATATTGCAAAATTACATTAACACACACACACGTACATATACACATACATATACATATATATGTTATATATATATTGTATATATTTGTAATAATATTTTGCAGATTACATATACATAGTTCTTAAAATTCTCAGATTTTCTTTTCTGCGAAGTATATGTAATTAATTCATTTGGTTTTAAATTGATAAATCATAGTGTTCTTCCTTTTCTCTTCATTTTAAAATATTTAAATCAGCATTGCAAATTTATTATTCCTTTGCTGTTAAGCAACATGTTTCAAGTAAGAGCCTTTCTCGCAGTTTGCTAATTTTTTTAACATTAAATCAATATCTCTATATACGATAGAATCGCAGTTAAAAAGTAAATGTTTCTGAACATCGCGTTGAATTTTCCAAGAAATACATAATAAGTAAAAGAAAAAGGGATGTAAAAATATGAAAATAAAAGTATTCGAGTTTTAGTCGAAGAAAATTTAGGCAATGTCTGTACTCTTCAAGTTTTATAAAAAGACTTGGTTTGCATCGACACTGAGTAGCGAATGCAGAAGATGCCTTATCTTCTAATTTTTTAAAAAAATATTACGCCACAGGAAAAAAAATAAACGTAGATTCGTTCTGTTTTAATTTTAAGAAGCTTTCTAAGCTATTTCAACTGGGCAATTAATGCTATGCACACTTACATATTTGAGTTTTAGATATTTTCTATTTAATTGCGGCGAGTGCGTTTTCTGGTTGAGCCAGAGAATGGTGCTGCAGTTTGGTGGCCACCGGGATGCTGCCCGCTGTACAGGTTGTCGAGAAATTCGTGCAAGGTTGCCTCGCTGTAAACGAAGACATAAGAAAAGATTTTAGGTTAGCGATTCCATATCTCTTCTACTCCACTCCTTTGGACTGACCTCGGAGGCATATCACGCTTGTATTTGCCGGCACCTTGCGCATGTGTGTTGTGGATTTGCTGATGGGTGCTCGACTGCGGCTGCTGTTGATGATGCTGTTGTTGCTGTTGGTGAGATGTTTGTTGCTGGTGTTGAGCTCCGCGCACAATGCGATATTGCACCATGTGCGAGTTCGGCTCCAGATGGGAAAGAGCACCTTTCTGGCAGTTGGCCCATTCGGTTATGTTGTAAACTTTGCCCTCCATCAGTGCCAGATACTTCCAACGCAGTCCCAGCAGAGTCGTCTCGGCCCAAATATCACCCTTAAAATCAAATGAGAAGAAATATTTAATTACTGACTGTAACACCATTTACCACAACGATCATACCTCTCTTGCCGAATGTCGTATCTTACATGAAGCACACTCACGTGCGGCATAATGCGGCCGATCGGTCAATTTACGCGGATGTCGCAGACCACACGTACTGCAGCTATAGCGATATATTGAAATGAATTATAAATTAAACGTTTTGTTTGTATAGAAAATGTGTGTGTTTGTGTGCCTACCGTATGGTGTTGGCAGCTTCCGTAATTTTCGTCTGCAGCTGAGACAACAAATCGTGCAGTTCAGTCCAGGCCTTTTCCGCGTGTAGTGCCTCGTCCAGGCTACGATCGTATGACTCTCGATTCTCCTAAAGAAGCGAATGCGAAATGTCTTCCCGGCTTCGAATGAAAACTGTTTACTTACCGGCTCGCCAATCAATTCAAATGCGCGCTGCAGCACCTTAAACGCTTCCTCTGCGCCTGCCTGCTTATTCTTATCAGGATGCACCAACACCGCAATCTTCTTGTAGTGCTTACGTATCTGCTCCTGCGAACAATTTGGCGGTACACCTAAAATGCTGCAAAAATAGCACTTTTATAGCGCGGGGTTCAACATTTCACTCTCGTTCGTTCACAAGCACCAATTCGAAAATTATCTGAACTGACTCCTTACATTTCTCCGCCGAGATTCACTCACTCACTCACTAACTTTTCTTACCTATAGGCATCCTTTCCTTTGCAATTCAATAGTGAGAACATTGCTTCTTCTCCGGTCTGTGGTAGCCTGCCGTTTTTGTAAAAGTCGGTAGCTGTTTCCGCTTGTTTCTTCTTATGAAACCGCCGCCAGAAAGCCCACCGCGAGTTCTTCTTAAACCTCGCGTCGAAACGTCGCAAACAGTTCTTTATCCAAAGGCTGGGCTTGTTGGAATTCTGGCGCATCTCCTTTCGCAACTGCTGTGCATACGCCAAGCCGTTGGCATAGTAGTACAACAAGCGCTCATAGGCCATGCTAAAGCCGAGTACAACGATGTCGTACACCAAATAGAACAGCCAAGTGAGCACCTTCATTGTATATTCGAACCATGTGTTGAGGCATTTCTTAGCCAATTCGAAGTTTCTATTGCGAATGTTGTTGTTCGCGGCTACTAGGTTTGCGCCGCGGCCGCGCCTGGTCGAGTAGCCGTACGACGATGTGCTGGATCCAGTCGAGGAGCGTTGGGCATTGCGCGAGTTCTGAACAGAGGACGATGTTGTTGTAGCGGAGGAGGATAGTGTAGAGTTCGATTTTCCTGAGCGCCGACAGTTGTTGTTACTGTTGTTGTGCTGAGCCGTAGAGGAAGAGGAGGCTGAGGAAGCAGTGCCGTGAGCCAAATTCGCACCACTCTCCGTAGTTTTAGCCGCCACATTGTAGAAGCCGTTGAAATCTTTCTCGGCAGCCTGAGGAGAATCAGATTTTGGGTTGGCAGAGCAGCCAGAAGTATTAGTGGGAAAATCTACGTCAGCGCGTTTGCTGAGCCGTTTTTTCTGTGCTGCACTAGAAACCGAAATGTTGGCTTCTCCGGAAGCTGAAGCCATTTTCGCTGAAGTAGTCTTTGAGTGTTTATTGCCAGTCGAAATGTTGGAGCCGTTGTTAGGGATGACCCGTTGCTTGTTGCTCTGAAGCTTCGGGTTACTCGCACTGTTTTGTATATCACGAGGCTCTCGGTTATCGCGAGGAGGTGATTTTTTGGGTCCTTTAGTTTGGGAGTGGGAGCTCTCTTCTGCGCTGACTTGACGTTGTGTCGCAGCAATAGAGGTGTTGAGTTCTGCGGAACGTTTATGTTCCAACTTGCGTTCATTGAGGGGCGACGTTGCAGCAAATGCGCTCGGTTTTGTTTTCCTCTCCGAGGAGGATTTAATGGTTGCTTTTGGTTGCACAGTTGGATTCTTTGAATGTTGATTGTTAAGCTTACTGAGCACATCTGAGTAAGTCATACGCATTGGTTTCACTTCAGCCACAATGCGTTTTTTGTTCCCTTCGGGCCCTTGCAAAGAACTGCTAGCGATTGTAGCGCCTGCTGAAAGAGTGGCCACAATAGGCTCTTTCAAAATGGTCATTTCAGTAGCAGGAAGCAAGGAGGAATCAGACGATTGTTGTTGCTGCTGCTGCTGTTTCTGTGGCTCTTGGATCATCGGACAAGCCACTTGCGATTGTTGTTGGCTTCCTTGCTCCTGCAGACCGGGCTGTACTGCAGAGGCCTGGGACATTATTGGTGCCATGTTGAATGTTAAAGCGGAAGCTTCTTGCCCGTGCCCGTGGCCGCTCAAATTAATCGGCGTCAACATTTCTGGTTGCATTTGCATTGCAAATTGGGAATCCAACTGTAGGTTGGCGTGGGAGCCATTTGGCATTGTAGCAGCGACTGAGCTGGGAACTTGAGCCAAAGGAGCAGTAAACTGCGAGTAGGTACCGCCGGTAAGGTTCGGTGACCAGTTGTTTACTAGCTGATTAATAATCATGTTCGTGGTTGTGCTGCTGTTGCCGGAAGCCGAATGCAGGTCATTGTTGTTGGAGAGCCACTGCATGGTAGGTTGTTGCTGCTGCTGCGGCGGCGGTGGTTGCAACGGCAACTCCGGCGAAACCAGATTTTGCGTTACATTCGTATTCTCAGAAGTTGACATCAAGGTATTGCTCGAGAACAATTCGTAACTGTTGAATATCGGCTGAGTCTGCTGCCCGGCGGGCAGATGATACTGCTGCTGTTGCTGAAATTGCTGCTGGTATATTATGGTATCGTTCGCGCCGCCGCTTGCCGGAGCGGCCTCGGTCCGATGGTATACCTTGAGAAAGTTGCCGTGACCTACGGGCAGCACAGAATAAGTTTCAGGTTGAACGGGCGACGTGGTGTATGCTTGCGCGTGCATGTTGTAGTACAACTCATTGTATTGCTGCTGTTGCTGTTGCGGATGTGGCGCTTGGGCATGTGACTGATGGTGTAAGAATTGCTGATTGAGTAGCGGTGGTTGCCACATTATTGGCGGAGGCATGGCATTACCGACAGGCGGAGCCTGCGGCTGTGCGCACGGAAGATGAGCCAAATTCGATGGCAATTCGCCCGCGAGAGCTGAATTGCTATAGAAGCCATCTTCGCCTCTGCTGCCATCAGCAGACGACATGAGATATACACTATTTTCCAGCTTTATGGCGTTGGCGTTGATGTATTCTCATTTAATGTTGAGTTTTTACCAAAATATTTTTGAAGCATCCAGAGAGACGGCTATTTCGAAAAATCTGGAAAGTTTTGGAATTAACAGAACCGCTGATTATTTTTCCCGCAACAAGAAAATCTGCTCCGGAATGAAAAGTGTAAAAACGCCACTTCGTCGCAGCAACAAGGACACAGAAGAGGCGATGAAGAATAACGAACAAGTATCGATAAGCGAAAAAAGAAGAATGTCAAAATACACAATGAGTTTTAACAGTGTTCTTGCTTGTCAGACAGAACGCAATTTCCGCTGCGCGATGCGGGGCGAAATTTCCGCGCTGCGAATTGGTGGTCAAATAAAGCGCGAATCGCTATTACGGTAAACAAATCAACTTCGTGTATATATAGATAGCAAGATGCTATATTTGTAGAAAAAGCCAATTTTTTACAAATTTTTCTGTACTCACTGTACTGTACTGTACTGTACACTGAACTGTACTCACAAAATACTGATTGTGAGATTTTCAATAGACGAAGTGATTAAAAGTGTTTTTTATCACCTTGGTCCTAAAAAGCGATTTCTAAACTGTGAATGGTTGCATTCAGAACGGTCAAGCCATGTTGGCTTTTTGCTTAATTTTTGTCTGAGGGGGTAGAAAGGTCAGAAGGGCTGACAAAGCATTCGCCATTTTTTCTAGCCAAAAATTTGTATGCTGCATCTGTTTAGAACTTTCTTCTCTGTCACTCATTTTCAGTGTTTTATTTCCTTCTCGTGTGGCGGCCACGTGGAATTTGGCATAAAGTGTTGTTGTTGTTTAAATGTTGTTGTTTTTCAGCAAAGACTCAGCAAACGTATTCAGAGCACATGATTTATTCTGACAAGAAAAAGCCAACAAGGCTTGACCGCTCTGAATGCAACCAATGTGTTTAGAAACGATTGCTTCGACCCTGTCGTTGAGTAGCGAACGATATCGCTTATTCATCGAAGGAAAAATGCTAAAAAATCGCTCTCCTCTCACTCAGTCGATCACTTCGTTCGTTTACTGAATATGTAAAAACATGGATCGAACGAAAAAAATAAAGTAGAATCGAGAAAAATCACTTCGTTCTTGTATTGAAAATCTTGCAATAGCACAAGTAGGACATTTTATAAATTTTCACAATACTTATGGGACTTCTTTGTAATACAACCGAGCGAAAAGCTCGCCCCGTAGCGCGAAGCGAAAGTCGCGTGCTGTCTGACTTCCGCCTTAGATTTACAAGCCAGTATTCACGTATTCATTTTCTACACAAGTTTATTCATCTCGCGTGTGACGAAGAAAGCAAAAATTGTGCATGCATTATTGTTCCCGTGTTGGACCGGCTAGTGTAGTGCGTGTTGCTTTCTTTCGGAACCGAAACGCTTGGCAATCAGCTGATTATACCTATTCACAGAGGCATTCCAAGATTCACGAACTATTGAAATCGTCTTTCAAAATCGTCTTTAGACGATTGAAATCGTCTTTCGTATTCCAAGATTCACGAACTATTGAAATCGTCTCTCAAATCGTCTTTAGACGATTGAAATCGTCTTTCGGATTCCAAGAGTCACCGAAATAGTTAAAATTCTTGCAAAACGTTGAAATTATCGTCTTTTGGTATTCCAAGAGACGATTTTATCGGATTTCTTCTCCTCAAAAAGACGATCAGAAATTAGCTCTCGTTCCCTAATAAAAATGTAATATTTCAATGAAAAATCTGGTTATATATTTTTTGATTCACTTGTATAGTTATTATTTTCTATTTTTATTTATAAAATAGATAATAAATAGTAAATACATAATTTTTATAAATAATACTAATTCCAATTTTGATTTCGAATGCGAATTAATTCCTTCTCAGAGTCTTCAGCAAAAAATTCCACTAAAGGAATCCATGTTTTTCAATGAAGCTTAACACACGAGAACACTTCTGCTTGCATTAAACCGTCGTTTGTTGGCAAGGGAGATGAAGAGCATGGTAGTTCGTGCATTGAAATTCTTCACTCTTGGACCTGCATGAACAGAGCACAAAACTAACACATACACATTTTTAATTAACGAGGGTTCTGAATATTTCACCAACACATACAAGTGACAGGCCAATCAAAATATTCAACAATATACATACACGGAATGTTTTCACTTGAACTGTGCAATACAATGGAATTTTCCATTGTTCACAAGTTCGTACAGTGTTGGAAAATTTCTAACAAAAAAAACAATGGTAATTTTTTTTTGCTAAAATCTAAGCGAAATAATATAAAATAACACAAATATTACTCTACATATAATTCGCGATGTATATTCTATATTTTGGTAAGGTTTATAACTTTGTTTTTCGCGAAAAAAAACAATTTTTTTAGGTTTTTATTTATTCAACATAACTACAATAATCAAAGTTTTGCCTCCTAGCACTGAAAATGTCATCTTGAGCCCAAACTGCAGTAAAAGCAAAAGACGATTCGAGTTTCGTGAATCTTGGAATGCCTCGTTCCCTTTTTCGTGACTTTTTTGCCGAGATAGTTTAACGATTGACCTCGAATCTCAGAATGCCTCTGTCACTCTGCCTTTTGGCTCTATTTACTATCAATATTTTTCGAAATGGCTGATCAAAAAATTCTCATAAAATTTTGTGTAAAAAATGGAATTGAACGGAGTGAAGTGGTCAAAATGTTAGTCAAGGCCTTCGGCGAAGATTCTATATCAAAAGAGAGAATTTATGAGTGGTACAGACGCTTCAAAGAGGGCCGTGAAGACGTTGAATCTGACTTTAGATTCAGGTGCCCGAGCAAACCGATACCCGATGAAAAAGTTGAGGAAATCAAGAGGCTAATTCTGTTTAATCGACGAATCACTCTTGAGGAATTGGCCGAAGATGTCTGTATCCCGATTGAGTCATGTAGTACCATTTTGAGCGATCATTTGGGACTGATTCGTGTAACAGCCAAACTAGTTTCAAAGACTTTAAATTTTCAACAAAAGCTAAATCGCAAATACGCTTGTGAGGAAGCACTGGCTGCGGTCGCTAACGATACGATTTTTCTGAAACGCATAATAACCGGTGATGAAATTTGGTTATACGACTGTGATGTAAATGGCCATGGAAACGAATCTTCTGACCCATGGAGAGATATTAATGAACCAACTGCGAAAAAAGAGCGCCAAGAGCGATCGAATGTGAGAGCTCTCCTTACAGTATTCTTCGATTACAAAGGAATAGTACATTACGAATATTTACCAACAATAGACACCAGCATCAACAGGGAATGCTATGTTGGAGTTTTAGACCGTCTGCGTCAGAAAATCCGCCAAAAGCGACCAAAATTGTGGGCAGAAAATTCTTGGATTCTGCACCATGATAATGCAGCAGTTTACGCTTCGTTGATTGTTCGTAAATTTTTGGCCAAAAACAGTATTATCCTTCTGCAGCAACCCGCGTATTCGCCCGATTTGGCTCCTTGTGATTTTTTTCTTTTTCCTGAAATCAAAAAGGCATTGGCTGGACGGAATTTTGATACGGTAGATGCGATAAAGGAGAATTCGGCGCAGGTGCTGGAAGCCATACCCGGTGAAGCATTCGAAAAATGTTTTATGGATTGGAAAGAAAGATGGGACAAATGTATAAGATCAGAGGGCGATTACATTAAAGGAGACCATGTCGAATGAATTTAAAAAAAAAACTCTAGAGAACAGAACGTTTTGCTTCAGCATTCGCGGAAAGTGCACGATCGGGAAGATATCAAAAAAATTAGATGATGTTTTTTCCATTTCAACTGTAACAATAATAAAAATACATTTCATTCTATAAACTATATAACTATTTTATTTAAATTAAGTGGCTTCTTGACCTTGCATTTTTGAAATATTTTTGATAAAATAATAATAATAATAATAATTACATTTTAATAATACTTTCTTATTATAATAATATTAAATCGCAACTGTTTTGTTAATTCGTCCTCTATATAGTCTAGATTATATCTACGAATAATATACGTTGTATATATATGTATATATATATATATATTCGCATTCTAATAAATATATGCTTATCTTTTTCTTGGTTTTCATTAATGAAATATGAAAATTATTGTTAAAGTTTCAAAACCAATTCGAATCGAAGTCCGAACGTTTCCATCTAATTCTAAAGTGAAACTTATCGACAAAACTTATGAAATTGCATCTCAATTGTAATAAAATGAAAACCGTTTATTGTATTAATTTGCTGATTTTGAATTTTCTTTAAGCCAATTATTTGTTTTTATTGTTTTAAGTTTTTATTCTCAACGAAAACTACGAGCTTCGTTTGCAGTCAACGCTAATTATTTTTTCATGATTGACGCAAAAGTACACGATTTTTGCTTAGCGTAAAGTTAACCCATGTGTTGTACGAGTATGTATATTTATAATGAACTATTCTATTACCCACATATACCATAAAGTGATTTTATTGATTGATTAGGCACAAAGTATGATTTTTTCGTATATTTTCACAATCTATTTTAGTAATTGGAAAATATCGAGTTTCTTGTTTTATTGTTTTCCACTTAGGCTTAATGCTCTTATGTTATATGCTAAGATTGGTGTTCTGAATGGGTTAATAAGGATGTAGGTGTGTGTGTGTGCTAGTGAAATTGGACTTGGACTTTCTGAATTTATAATTTTTTGTTTCATAAAATTTAATAAGTTCTTTTATTTTTAATGCAACTACATTCTGCTTACAACCGTTTAAATAATTCTGAAACAAAAACAAGTAATTAAATAACATTAACTTATTTCGAATTGGTATATGTAACATATTCTTGTTAATAAGAATGTGTGCTAAATATAATTGTATCATACTTGGTAAAAAAAAAACAAACAGTCTGAGCCTGAAAAATCGAGTAGCTAATAGTTAACACCGTTTTCTACTATATAAAACTACATAGGAAATTTTCGATATAATTCTTAAGACTTGGTTGATGTACAAAATTAAAATTAGCTCAAGTTGAATGCTTTTAGAAATGTATAGTGTGTATGCTCGTTTGACAAGAGCGTGTACGGCGAAACTCAATAATTATTTAGGCGAAAAACATTGAAAAAAGAAATATACTACACGGTACTCGTATAAATCGTGATGCTTTATTATTAATATATGGTCCTGTCGCTTTCGCTATTAATAATTTTCAGACAGTAGCGGTTCTTTACTAGGCTTCCATGCTTCCTCTTCTATGCTTCTTCACAAACGCCTTCTGATCAAATCACATGACACATTTAAAACTTTTTTACGAAAAAGGGCCTACCCGCCACGCAGTGATAGACATTTCCTCTTAAACGCCTGTAGAAAAATTTTTTCTTCCTTTTTCGTCGTTTTTACCGTAGAGCCACGATCTGGCAGGTAATCGACGTTTTGTACGTCGGAATAATGCTTTACCCACTTGCTTACGAATGCCTTCGACTTTTTCATATATTCCTACGCTGCTCAGTACGACATTATTGGTCCTTTCGGATGCGAAAACAGGAACACGATTTCGTAAAGAGATGCGTACGAGACGCTCGCTCATAACAAAATACGTGTTTTTCTGTCTACGGTCGGACAACTGAGGCATCTTGGGGGAAGGTCTCGCTACCAGCTCGCGTTCGAAACGACCTTTTAATGGTTTCGAGGAAAAAACTGAGCCGTGCACGCTCTTGTCAAACAGACTTATGTACATATATCCCGCCAAATCGCCATTTGATACGAATCACTCAAAGTTGGGTGATTTCTCGTTTTCGTTGTCACAAACTTTAAGAAAATACGTATGTAAATGCCGTCCGTCATCACTCAAGGTGTGGAAAGTATTTTGCCGCTGATATTTTGCTCTGGAATAGTAAGACTGGCTGTCATGGAATTTATTAAGAAATCCCCCCGAAGAAACCCATCGCGAAAATCAATTATTATGAAGACTAACTCTGAATTGTGTTGGGATTTTTGCCAGCAGATAGGAAAATTTCGTTTATTGAAGTCAGTCCTTAAGCTAGTCTTTTGAATTAATTGAGTTTTGTCGTGACATGTTTTAGGATGATATCGTATATTTTTGTACGAATTAATCCCCGGGCGAGTAATTTTCATGTTTTATAAATAATACTTAAATACTTAAATTTTGTATGAATGTCTTAATTCACGTTTTCGCATTCACACGCAAAAATTATACAAAAATATGCATAGATAGTGTGCCGCTGTCCAGAACCAGGAAATACTTAACCCAAATTGTTATATATTATTAGTTGTTTACAAGCAACGCTTTCAAAATCGGCCCGTCATTTGAAAACTCGAATCCTAACAATTAAATCATTATAAATAATTTCAAAATACATATTACGCAACACACACGCTCAGTTCTCTTCTTCTTCAAATTTTCTTCAATAAAACTTGTTCATTTACAACAACTTTTGGCAATTCCACAATGTAGAATTAGGATTTAAATTTAAATTTTCTCTCGTCTTCTTGAACGCGGACGTAACATGCGTATATCGACCAGCCTATCTCTTTTATTGTATTGTATTTTATTGTTTTTGTGTTAATTAAATAAGTGCAATCAATTGTTTGTTCTTCAATCAGTTTCCTTTCGTGGCTTCTTTGGCGGCCATAATGAGAGGCGTGAGGCTCGCCAGTGGACGGGCTAGCTTTAGGAAGGGGTGCTGTAAAGTACCGAAGGACAGTGAAGACAATACTTCGTTAAAAACAGAGGGCGGCGCACTTACCTTCAATAACTCCAGCGCACTGGAACGTCTATCGACTTCAACTTCCAAGCACTGATCGAGAAAGTCCTGAAAAACTAGCGAGAGTTTCTCCTTCTCCTTGATTTCCGGCTTGCCGTTCGTCGCTATAAGATACAGGGCTTTTAGGGGGTTCTCATTCAGATAAGGCGGTTCTCCCTCGACCATCTCGATAGCCATAATACCCAGCGACCACAAGTCCACCTGTTAGGAAAGCATTAAACCATTTCCAAACGACGTAGTGTTGAGAGATTATTTTATTTACCTTTGGCCCGTATTGCTTTCGAGTTACCACCTCTGGTGCCATCCAATACGGCGTACCGACCATTGTTGTGCGTTTTGATTGTTCCGGTGAGATTTGCGCACAGAAACCGAAGTCCGTCAGCTTCACCGAGCCGTCCAGCCCCAGCAGAATATTGTCGCTCTTAATGTCGCGATGTATAACCTGGTTGGAGTGTAGGAATTCCAGAGCCTGCAGTACCTCGCGACACACCGCCGCGATCTGACCTTCGTCCATGCAGGTTTCCGTGACGACGTCCGTCAACGAGCCGCCCGGCAGATACTCCATGACCACCCACAGCTCCTCGGACACCAGATAACTATCCAGATAGTTGACCACATTCGGGTGTTTGTTCTCCCGCATCACTAGAATCTCGTTTATGATGAGCTCCTTTTTGGGTTGCTGCGAAAGATTCATCTGCTTGATGGCCACCTCCATGCCAGTGGAGGATTCTATAGCAGTGTATACGGTGCCGGAGGCGCCCTGTCCGATTTTCTCCATTTTGGTGTACTTGCGATTCGGATCGCCGACTGAGACTATAGTGCGCAGCTTTTCGAGGATTTCTTCGTCCGACATTTTCTTCTTTTTCGCGGTGCCGGAACGTTGTTGGGTGGTGGCGATTTGCGGTGGCGCTGCCATCTGCGTAGTGGCGCTGGCGCTGTGGCTGTTGCTGGTGGCTGTGGCATTAGAAGGCGGCGGCGGTAGTGAGGCTGCGATTGTGGGGCAGGCCGCGATGTTGAGGTTATTTGTCGTGCTGTCGTGGGCAGGCGTCGCGAAAGCGGCTGTGGCACAATCGAGAGGAGCAATCGCAGTAGACAACGTGATTGTTGGTGTTGTTGATGTCGGTGTGGGTGAGGGTGTGGGCGTGGGTAAGGGAGGCGTCGGTAGATTGGTCGATACAATGGCAGACAGGCCCGATTGGCGAGAGTCATAACCGATGATGGATGAACCGACCGAGGAGCAATAGATCGGCGGCAGCATGGAAGTTGAAGTTTCGTGGAACGACGGAAACGATGAAAAGGAGGAAGTAGAAGAGTCATGATTAGTCGATGCATAGCAGTCGATAAATGGCAAATTAGTGGAGGAGTTAGTGATACAAGCGGTGGTAGTTGTACTAGTTGTTGCTGTACGGATATAACTATGGCTAGGTATGGTAGTAATGGATGCTGCTGATGTACTTGGAGCAACGACAACACTGCTGGCTGCTGGTGTTGCATGCGTTGCAGAAACAGACAATGTTAGATCATTATTAGCGTTGGTTGTAGCTCTGGCGTGGCGTGAAGTTAGAGAATTATGAAAAAGGTTATTACTTGCGTTGTTTTTGTTTTTGTCCAGCGTTGTTGCATTTGTAACAGTAAGTTTGTTGTTGTAATGCTGCTGTTGCAGTTGCGGTTGCATTTGCGTTTGGGCCAGCGATGGGGCAACATTGTTGAGTTGTTGTTGTGGCGGCTGGTGTTGCGCAAAATGGTGTGCCGGTGTTGTGGGCGTGGTGGCTGGTGCTGCAGGTATCGGGGCGGCCCCCTCATCGATGGGCCGCGTGTAAATTGATTTCGTGCGCTCGGGCCGCGACGCCACGGGCGGCGGAGGCGGCTGGGTTGGCCCCAGAATGTCATCTTCATTCGCCGACGAGTGCGGCGACGACGACGAAGCTGTGTGGCCAATCAGATTATGCGAATGCGATTGACTGAGTGCTGGTTGCGGTTGCTGTTGCTGTTGCTGCGCCTGTTGTTGTTGGCTGTACGTTTGGGACAGCCCCATGCTGCAGGGCATAGACGGACCCGTTTGGACCACATGGCCGCCAACGACGACAGCAATATGGGAAGAAATGGGGCCGCCACTGATGGCCAAACTGCTGAGATTAACGCCAATCAGATTACCGCCACTATTGGAACCGTGGATTTCGGAATCCGTGGGTGTGCTGCTGGGACTGCTGCTGCTCACGCGGCTGAGCGAGGAGCCTGAGGAGGAGTATATGAGGGCACACTTCATCAATTTAGTTACGCAGTATGCAACTCTTACCCGAATGCGTTGTTATAGCGTTCGTCATGTACTTCGAATTTGGTCTTTGCTTGTTCGTATTGTCGAACCACTTGAGTACATCCAGCACGGCCTGAGGATTCTTCTTCTGCTCCTGTTTGCTGATATTCGAGTTCATCAGCAGACGAGCCCAGGCCTCCGGCATGCCCTAGAACGACAAGCATTGTTTTCGACGTCAGCATTCATAGCAAGGAATATAAATGCACAAAAGTGAGGAGAATGAACGAAAACAATAACAATCTTTAGGGGGCATATTTTTGACACTTGAAACTCGAATCTCGGCGATTTATGTGTAGCTCTAGAGAAGCTTCTAAATGGGCGGGGCGAGGCGGTACAACTGATAGATGAATTTGATGAATGACGAATATGATACAAAATGAACGAACGATTCGAAAATAAATAAAAATAAATATCGGAATAACAATTCTTTAATACTATTATCATAGTGGCGGCCACTATGGTCCACTCCATTCAATTCAGTTAAGCCTTCTTTCTAACTGACCTATTAATGATCTTCTACTATGCCTTTTTGGACGGCGGGGAGTCATTTGGAATTAATAGCCGCATTTTTTCAACTCTGTGTTGTGTATCTTATACACAAAACAATAACAACGTTTGTACAAAAACCAAGCCTGGTGCATAAAACTTGTATAGAATATAAGTTCATTATCGTGACCACTTTTCTCTTTTGAGTTCATAATGTTATGTGAGCTATTAGGCCAATCAATGCATACAGCTATTTCCATTAGGTTGGTGTGTGGTGCGTGTGTTTTGAATGTTCCCAATTCTTTATGTTCTTTTAGGTATAATAATTACGATAATTAAGCTATGTATGGTCTATAATGATGTAAGCTTTATACGTTTTAAAAATCATATAAGTTTGATCAATATATATATACTGGTATTATCTCAAAATAGACATTGTAAATTGCAACTATGTACCCACAAGCATATTCTTAGATGAAATTAAAGCCAGAGTAATACTTACTTTCGTTGGCAGCTTGAAACAAAAGAAAAGAAAAATAACAGAAACAATTGTACATACATAAAAATTCCCCGAGAACTTAAAAAAAAGGGGCCGAAAAACCCGATTCGCTCTTTCGATATTTATCAAATGTCATTTTATCGACAGATTTTTGTGGTAAAAACTTAAACTAATGTTGTGCTTTTTTTATAACTTTTTACTCCTATTTTTTGGAAAAAATATACATATTTGGTCTCATAAAGAACTGAAAAAATACTTAATTTCGCTATTACTTTGATATTGTTATGGTAGCTCGAATCTCTCCTAACGAGTTGAGGTTTGCTGGTATTGGAAAATGCATATTGGAATACATACGTAGCTCGTTTTGTAAAGCTATTAATAATTAATAATATGTGTATTCATATTTGAAATGGAAAATGGAGAAAAATGCAAAATACATATATTAGTGTGCTGTTTTTCAAAATTAATTTTTTAAGTTATTATAAATAAAATTATTTCCTATGCAAAGATCTTTCTATGTTGCAGAGGTGGATGTTGTAGTTGCTGTTACAAGGATATTTATGTACGTGTATGTATATAGATATGTACATATATAACGTCCTAACATTGACCTTAAGAAGATTGACCTTTATAGCGTTTAACGATATACAATGTATAAAAAAGCAGCCTTAATAATGGATTATAAATGTTAGTTAAGATTTCAAAATACGAAGTATTTTCAGTATATATTATTTCCTATATAAATACTTCAGAAGGCGGACGACAGAGACCGTTGCATTGTGTACTGTTGAAGTACACAAATTTGAAATGTTCTTTGTTAAAAATTTGCTGGGATTCAATTGCTTTCAATTCGAAATGATTTTATGAGAGGGACCACTTCGTTTCGCTACCTACCGTAAATTCTCCAGTGACCGCATCGAAGCCAACATGAACAGTATGCTCGAAATTAGTTGGATATGATATATTTGGCTTAGAGTCTGTGTGCGAAGGTTTCGATCCTTTAATTTTGCTTTTTAGAGTTTTCTTCTTTCGATCTGCATCATCAGGTTCTGCAAAAGTTTGTAGGAGACAATTTTAGGAAAGAAATGCTTTTTGATGTACTCAATGGGAAAATAATAGGCAAATACCTTTGGGCAAAGGCCGCATTTCGACTGGTAGCCCGTCTCCGTTGCCGCCTGTACTCCGCTCTCCGCCGCCGCCGCCGCGATTGCTAGTAAGACGTACGGGCGGAGCTGGTGGTTTATCTTCCTCGCTGGACATGTTTCCGATTTAAGTGAATTTCAGCAGCAGAAATTTCAAAAATAGAAGATTGTTGTTTGTCCTTAGGCCGTTACTCAGCAGACTTAGACGCAGAAGAAGCTCAAAGCTGTTGGAAAATCAGTTGATTAATTCATAGTGTGAGATTCAAAGCATTTCTAAAAAGTATAAAATAGTTTAAAATACTAATTCCTTCACACAATACAATATAATACAACACTATGGTTAATGCAGAGAAATTCTAATGTTCAAAATATTTGTATTTAATTATGCAATGACGGCAGTAACTAAATAGTCATTATCAAGAAGTTTTCATTTGTTTCCGGTTTAAATTTTTTTTTCCGATACAATACAGCAGACGTTCTCAAACATGTTTCGTCCACCGCCCATTTTCAAAATTATTTATTTTCTAGCGCTGCTTAAATTTTTAGCTTTATCACGTCTGAAAATCACTGCAATAATAACATTAATAACTTTAGTTGAATTATAGCGTGTCATATATGAGTCTTATCCAAACAAATACTCCAATTTAAATTTTAGAACTAATCTAATGTGAAAGATTTACTCGAATTTACTTAAAAACAGCCGTAAGTCCCCGTGACCAATTTTCTCTGGGCCCTTTTTCTCTGGATTTTTATATTTGTTTTAATTAATTTTCTAAAATACCAAGAAAACTTAAAACGATTACTTTCTTCTTACATGAATGAAATACAAGACGATTTCATACTAGTTGCAATAATTTCAATCAGACCAACCATCATCACATCATCCTCCTTTCGCCAAAACCTTTTCTAAACAAAGTAAAATTTTACTTATTTAACTACGTTAAAGTAAGTGTAGACGAATTATCTTAAGCAATTGGCAACTAAAGGAAAACAATGACTGACGGAGGCGATGATTATTCAACACCTTCGATAGTAGCGAAACAGAAATGAAAAAGCCATTAAGAAGTCGTTAAGTGGCGGAGGAAACAGCATTTATTTATCATTGCATGAAATAAAATTAACAATATTGCGAGGTAACGAAGCAAAAACGAAATTGTTTATGAGATATTTAACATTACGTTCTTATCACAAAAAAAATATGTACCAAGAATGTTTTTATAAATAACTATGAATAAAAATAAATAAACGGATAGAGAAATGAGAATGCAATGCGCCAATTTCACATAAATCAAATCCGAAAGAAGGGGCCGCCGCAGAAGTGCATCAGCCTTTACTCTCTAGCATGGAGAACTGACGATATTAACTGACCGCCAGTGACACGCTCAAAACGATATCTCTCTGCTGCCAGAACTTGTGGCATCAACGCCACAAATTCGAATAATCAGCGACGCCAATGAACGAAGAAAACGAACGAAATAAACACGGAAAGAGAATCAAGAGCAAGAATATGCCGCATTAGCTAAGAATACAAAACAGCGGAACAGACAAGTCCTAATAATAACCACTTATCACAAAGTAAATGCCTCTGAAGGAAGGTAAAACAGAGGAGAAGGTAGAAGGGTTCGGAAAGGCTCTCATGATGGCACGCATCGTCGTCACACCTGCACATGGTTAGAAGATGAATGGGTACAAATCCGTTTGGTTACGTGGAAGCAAAAGGAGTGTACATTTATCTTTGTGTATATCATATTGATTTTAATGATAAGTCCAACAGGCAACAGACAACAAATCAATGGGAGAGAGAAGTGTCGCATTAACTTCGACTTGGTTGTAGGTGGAGTGGATAGGTGGATGGGCGTAAGAATGGCTGGATGGAGGCGAGTCTGCAAATACTCTGCCCGTCTGTGAGCGGCTATTATTATTTGCTCTTTCTTTTATGGAATTGTCTATTATTTATGTAACCAACTTAATAAATAACAACAACAACAACAAAAATGCCACAACACTTTCAGCTTGCCAACAACCATACCGACTTATATTTTTGTCTATCTGTCTGGGCGTCCGTTTGTCGTAATGTGTCTTCTTTCCCCTTTTGATGGTTTTCTTTGGTTTGGGTGGAATAAAATGTTTTCATTATTTTGCTTTGCACCGGAACATTGGCGACGGAAGTATGAACCTTTAAAGGAAAAGAAGCAATCCACTGCGGCCCAAACACAAAACGAAACCAAATAATATACCATGTAGTATGCTTGAAGTTCTTTGATGAAACTGAATGAATCGACCCGACCGAGACCGTACGCAAAGTGTGTACGTACATGAGCTTCGTGACCATAAACTTTTTAACAGAAACAGTTGGTCACGTTGTTATACCATCTAAAAATAACTACGATATTATTATGTTTACAACGAGAAAAAAATATGCTATACATATATAAAAAAAAAGTTATGATGTGTAAAGCTATTAAAACAACACTATTCTATTGTCTATTGTCGGCATATGTAAGTTAATATCTCCTAAACTCTGCATAATTCGCATGAATGATTCACGATTGATATGAAATACAAATTACTGCTAACGTCGACTTGTTACATTTGAAGAGAATGATAAGGAATATATAGTTTGAAGAGAATAACAAAGAAGATTATAAGAGTTAGAAAATAATACATTTAGTATCCTACCAAGTAAAAAGTTCCATTATGTCAGCAGAATCTGCCAACCCAGTTGGATTCATTATCAATTTATTCAATCTTCGGTATTAAATTGACCGAGATTATAATTCCGCTCTAAGAATTCGCCTATTGATTTATTGTCTGTCCTGGTTAATGATTAATTATCAATAAATATTGAGACTATTTGATACCTTTCAATATTTGCTTTTTAAGCGGCTGATATGAGAAAAATCAATTGTATGAACACACAACATATCTTTAGAAAGTTAACTTACAAGGCAAAGAAATGGTGGTAGCATTTGAATGCAGAAGGCTGCTAGTTTCAGTCCTTGCCTTTCGAAGATTTAACGCTGGCTAGCCGCCTACCAGAAATGGCTTCTTCCAGTAGCCCTTCCAACAGCTGGTGGCTGAGTTTCTTGCAACGGTGGCAACTGCGGAACAATCACAAATCGACTCGAGTTGTTGTAAAATATCACACTTTTCACATTTTTATTATTTAGGCCGGAGAATATAATTCATTCTATAGAAAATTAATCAACTGCATGGTTCAATAAGTGGAAAATATATTTTTCTTTCTTTTGTTGCCTTTAATGCACACCTTTTCCACACCGACTCTGCTACACTCAGGGGGAATATGGAAGAAAACCAAAAAAACTGCAGGAAGAAGACAAGGAACGTCACACAATGCCACTGTATGTTAAAAAATAAATCAGCCAATTCCAATGAATTCCGAAATTTAGTATTTAAACATTTTGTTTCTTGCTTTCCTAATGGATTTTTTATAATATTCAATGGAATAACTATTCAATATTTTCACAAATTATCCATTACTCCAGGACTGAAAGGCGTCAAGCACGGCACCGAATCGAAAAATCAAAGTTGACTCGGTCGGTCGTCGCCACCGCTGGAATGAATCTTTTACAATTTTGCCCTTCCTTTTACTTTTTTTAAGTGTAATTAAAACTGCATACTCTCTCACTCTATCCTTTTTCTTTTACTAGTAGGCAATATTGAGGGACTGAGAAGGCCAACAGTTGACAACTTTCTGATTGGAAGGCTTCCAAAAGTCATATAAACTGCTGAAATGGGATGTGTTCAGATATAAAGTTTATTTTAGTGTATAGTATAGTATAGTATAGTATAGTATAGTATAGTATAGTATAGTATAGTATAGTATAGTATAGTATAGTATAGTATAGTATAGTATAGTATAGTATAGTATAGTATAGTATAGTATAGTATAGTATAGTATAGTATAGTATAGTATAGTATAGTATAGTATAGTATAGTATAGTATAGTATAGTATAGTATAGTATAGTATAGTATAGTATAGTATAGTATAGTATAGTATAGTATAGTATAGTATAGTATAGTATAGTATAGTATAGTATAGTATAGTATAGTATAGTATAGTATAGTATAGTATAGTATAGTATAGTATAGTATAGTATAGTATAGTATAGTATAGTATAGTATAGTATAGTATAGTATAGTATAGTATAGTATAGTTATTGGATTTTTTTTTTTTAAATTTAACTCTTTTAATTTTTTCATATGTCAATAAAGTGTCATGATATGTCATAAAAGTGCAAACGCTTCAATTTAGTACACAATTAGCACAAAATTCAGAGTTGTAGTCTGTTTTCAATGTAATTAAAAGGTAATTTATATAAATCACTAACGTTACCTAATTTATTTTGACAATTATTGTATCTCTGTCGACGCATCGCTAAAAGGAAGACGATTGTGTTAACACGTGCTTCTGTTTGCCCCTCTTCAACAGTTTTAATCATATCAAATGAAATTATCTCCGCGAAATTAGCAACGAGAGATATCGCCACGTATTATGGTTTAAATCTCTGTGGCTTAAAACAAATTATTACAGCTATTGTCTTAGTTTGTGCTTAATCCCTAAAATATAAGATAAACAGAAGACAAAGAACGCATGTGCTTTGTTTTTCGGGATTCTAATAATGTTTAATAAATTAGGTACCCTGCATAATTATCTACTCGAACTAAAATTTATGTCGCATGAGTGGTCCGTTCAGAGTTAATGAAATTGTTAGGAACATTTGTAGAACGTAGAACCTAAAAAGAAATTGCTGGAAGTAGTAACATTACCTGATGAGATGAAATGATAGCAGCAGCTATTTTGGTCGATATCGCATATTTTTAACAATTTTAAGGTACACAAATAGCTATTTTGTTTGGTTCGAAGCTTAAATTTAGGTTTCCAGTTAAGATTCTTCTAGAATCTTCTAGAATTCTTAAGATTCAGTCTAGTTTCTTAAATGAGATTTTTGTTGCGATTTTGTAGTTTAATTAAATTTTAAAAACATTTATACAGAATATCTGTCACAGTAATGTAAACCAGCCTACTCGTTGCTAACTATCGTTGCTAATTTCACGAACGTGGAAATTGCGATAATTTGACAACTATCTATACAGCAGAAAATCCGCAGTTCTAGCGTTTCTTTCTACATTTGTTGTATGCAAAGTTTTCGTGGGTGTTGGCAGAATATGTAAAAAATCATTGTTTTATAATTGTTTGTAATGATTGCTTTTAAAAACGCAGCGGACTAGAATTTACGAAATTGACGCATTCCAATCAGAAAGTGTGACGGTCAACGCATTCGTCAATTGCATTGCAAGACAAAATATATCATTCTGGATATGATAGCAATCTACAGGGTGTGGTTGCGGAGACGGCAGACAAAATTCAGTCTAATTAAAGAAAATATCAAAATTTTTCAACAAGTGAAATTGGAACCGTCTGTATATGCATTCAACAATTTATTGAATTTGTAAAATAATTTATTAAAATTGCAAATTGGGCTTTTGCAAGTTCTTTCAAGTTAGTAGAAATTTCAAGTGACAAAATATACAAGACAGAAAAGCAAGAAACCAAAACTAGTTGGTGGTGATCGATCTCGTCGGTGAAAATCTGAAAACAGGTGTTGAGGGAAATGAGGCAAAGGATATACGGAAATGTCCAGGCTTGCTGATTATTTTGTAGTCGTCGGATATAATAACGACAAAGAACGTAAGTTGCCCTGATGAATAACTAGTTACTACGGCCAGGCAAGTAGATAGTGTTTATTGCTTCATTATTTATTGGCAGGAACCAATTCTAACAATCAGCTCACATGCGGCAAGATTGTACAACGATTTCCCGAAAAGGATTGGCCCGAAACACCTTTTATAGAAGGAATCGAATGGGTATGTGTGTGTGTGTGTGTGGGTGTGTGCAGGTATATAGTGATTGATATTAATATATATGATTTAATATTCATAGTTTTGTCAACCTTTGGGCTGGAGTTTATGCTATGAAAAACAAGAGCCTAAATTCTTTACTTCTGTTCTCACCGATATCGATGCCAATAAGCACTATTGCGCTTGTCTTAGCTTTCATGAAACGTTGGCCATAACATTGAATAAAACGGTTGATGATGAGGATGAAAATTTGACCAATACAAAATTCGCCACAAATGTGTCACCGCCGCCTCCACCAACGAACAATAACAACTCCATCATTTCTCATCACCGGATCATGTATGCACCGAAATGTCTGGTGCTGATTTCACGTCTGGATTGCGCAGATACATTTAAAGTGATTTATACGATAATATAGCAATGGCATAGCACCACTCTTTTAACTTTTAATCGTTTTGATACCTCCCTTAGAATTGTCTGGGAACTATCTACACGGTTTATATTGAGAATTTACCCTACGCCTTGGAGACTTTAATTGGCAACATTTTGGGTTGTATACAAGTGCCACCACCAGGCGGACCGCAGGTGCGTTTCTCAATTGGCGCCGGCGATAAGCAATCATTGCAACCGCCACAATCACACTCGTTACCGGTAACAGGAACAGCTGTTAGTTTTGTCTTCAAGCAATTAGGTGAGCACAATATCGACAGACACGCTAAAAATAATGTTGATAAATGCTATAACAACAATAATAATAATATTCGGTTCACCTGCAGGCATAAAGAATGTACTTATTTTGCTGTGCGCTGTTATGACAGAAAATAAAATACTCTTTCATTCCAAGAGTTATTCCCACCTGACTGAGAGTTGCAAGGCTTTGGTGGCCTTAATGTACCCTTTTAGGTAAAAAATTACTTTAAATGACTTCTACTTTTTTCCAAAGAAACTTTCCAAAATTGTAGTTTCGATGAGTTAAAAACGCTTTCAATTTGTTGCTCCTCCCACAGATACACGCATGTGTACATTCCTATTCTGCCCGCTCCGCTCATGGAAGTTCTATCCACACCCACACCATTTGTAATGGGTATCCACAGTTCACTGCAAAGTGAAATATCAGAACTTTTAGATGTAATTGTCGTTGATCTGGATGGTGGCCTCGTTACGATACCAGAATCACTTTCGCCGCCAGTACCAATGCTGCCATCACCACTTTGGGAGAACATACAGGAGCTATTAACGATGATTCTTCTTCCAAATCTATCCCAGGCCGATTTAGCCTTTCCCTCACTAGAGAAGCCCACAAATTACCCAAAGTCTGAGGCAGTAATCGACAAGGAATTGCGTGCAATATTTATGCGTCTGTTTGCTCAACTGTTGCAAGGGTATGTTGCAACAATGCGGAAAGCAGCATAAATGATTTGCAGCATTATGAAGAGCTTCAAAAAATATTTATAAGCTTAAAAGTGTCATCTTCCTTACAGTTATCGTTCCTGCTTAACGCTTATACGAATCCATCCCAAGCCGGTTATAACATTCCACAAAGCAGGATTTTTAGGTGCACGCGATTTAATTGAGAGTGAATTTCTATTTCGTGTTTTGGACAGCATGTTCTTTACCACATTTGTGAATGAGCGTGGACCACCATGGCGACCGTCCGATGCCTGGGATGAATTGTACAGTTCGATGAACGAAATCATCAAAACGGAAAACAAAAATAAAAATTTAGTACGCAATTTCTTTAACTTCCTTTAGTTGCCTCCTTAATGTATGTACGTATCAATGTCATGAATTTTGCTTAGGTTTATATGCACATACAAGAGTTGGGAAAAATTCTCTATGAAAATGAAGTGCCCAATCATCAGCAAATGTACGCACAAAAAGTATTACGTCCCCCCGATGGCTCCTTCCATCGCATACACCAGCCTCCATTCCCGCGCATAAATGCCGAAAAAGTTGAACTGATTATCAACGATGGCATGCGTAAGAATTGCATTACGCAACGATTTTCCTCTATTAAAAATCAAAATCGTATCATTCCAATGGGTCCTCGACTACCGGAAGTATTTGATGTGCGACCAAATATTTTAAACTCGGCTCGTAGATTGGAGGTAGGAAGGAGTCGCCCACAATCGTTAATGATAGTAATTCGTTTCCGCTTTTCCTCCACTACAAGGTTCTGAAGACCTGTGTTGCTTACATTTTCGAAAATAAGATCGCCGATGCCCGCAAACTGGTGCCGGCAGTCATGAGAACACTAAAGCACCGAGACGCTCGTCTGATACTTTGCCGCGAATTGTTCGGCTATGTCCATGGAAATAAAGCAGTACTCGATCATCAACAGTTCGATTTGATTATAAAGTGAGTTTAAAAGTTTCGTTGAATTTATTAATTTTTATAATAACATTTTAAGGCTCTTACCTATATCCGTTATCCATCCATTTAATTTAAACTCGTTTTCTCTTCCAATCCTCCTCCGTCATCTCCACAGATTCATGAATAAAACCTTACAGAATGCATCGGGCATTGATGAGTATACCGTTGCTGCTGCTCTCCTGCCAATGTCTATAATATTTTGTCGAAAACTTTCCACCGGCATTATGCAGTTTGCATACACCTGCATACAAGATCATCCGATATGGAAGAACTTGCAGTTTTGGGAATCGACATTCTATCAAGACGTACAGGCACAAATTAAGGCATTGTATATGCAACGTAGGCGCATGAATGAGAATAACAAAGAATCGAATTGCATACTAGACGATGTCCCGCTGGAGGAACCCTCGGCGCTGGAAATCACAGCGGAACAAATGCGAAAAGCACCCACAATTGAAGAGGAACGAAAGAAGGTAAGACAAGCGCACCACGGCTTTAGAAGCGTTGCTCGGGTTGCTGCCGCTGGACTTGCTTGTAAAGAAAGTGGCAGCGATAGCTGAATTGCGCATTAAGATAAGAGCCGCATGGCATGGGGTTGGATTACCAACTACGGGGAGTGGTCGCATTTTGGATCTCGTTTATAAGAATGTCAGCGAATTGCTTATGCCTATGCGAGTCACAAATAGGTGGTACACATAGGTGGTGAGTGTGGGAAGAACGACATTAACATATTTACCGATGGGCCGTTAATGGAAGAGAAAGCTGGCGCAGGTGTCAACTCACAGGAGTTAAACCTGAGCTACAAACTCCACTTAGGGAGACGGTGAGCAGGTGCATGGGGCGGACAAGTGTAAATTCCAAATTGGTGCTTCTGCTGGGTAAGAGGACACAGGAATAGCGGATTCCGTAGCAAAGAAGGGTTCCGCTGCTGAGTTTTTTGAGCTAAGGCGGTCAGGGCCTTAGTGGACAGTTGTACTCCGAACACTCACACAGGTGGGTAGACCACTGACCAAATGCCAACAGACATAGTTGTTTATTAAAAAGTCACTTCGTTTTGAGGCCAGTAGGTTGTTCTAATATAATAGATTGCGTGTTATCTGGCTCAATGCTATATTAGCAGGCCACGAAAACTTTGAATAGCGGGCTAGAGAAGCCTAGTTTTGAGAACATGCTTAAATTGACACGAGACTTGGTTATGGGAGAGAGACCGATTCGTTCGGTCGACTACTTTAACCGGTGACGTGGAGGGAACGAAAAGGTATCTAGTCCATTGTTCTAGTCTGCTTCGATTATCCCCACCAGAGAAGTGTTTTTAGTGTCGGTTCTTCCGGTCAATGACTGGAGTCCCACACTACCAATCTAACATGCGCACAACTGTTCACACTCTTTAAATAAAAAAAGTCTATAGATAAGTTTTATTTTTGATAATTGCGCCCAGCGAGGGATGAATTAAATAATTAATCGCCATTTTCATGGTAATGAATAACTCGTTTATGTCTAGGAATTTGCTCAATCTGAAGAATCGACATTATACAGTCAAGCAATTCATTACGCAAATCGCATGGTCTCCTTGCTCATACCACCAGATGTTAACGCACAGGGCCACAAACCTAAGCAAGCGTTTCGATTGGACGACAATCAGAGCGTGTCAAACAGGTAATAATTAATAAATGTTAATATAACAATAAACATACGAGTACATACATACATACATACATATATGAATAGTACAAAATTAATGCAGCTCATTGTATATATGTAACTCTTAAAAAATGTACTTCCTTTACTCTATACCCACACCCGCCCCACCCCCACCCACATAGCATTCTAGGGTCTCATAGCATCAGTGAACATTCCGACGAAGGCTTCGAAGAAAATGATGCTGTCGAAGTCGGTGGCGCTGTTGGTAAGATTGTCTCACGATTTATTGATCGTGTTTGTACTGAGGGTGGCGTCACATCGGAACATATACGCAATTTGCACGACATGGTGCCCGGTGTGGTCCACATGCACATTGAATCGCTCGAATCGGTTTACTTAGAATCGAAACGGCATCCGCATGTTCAGAAACCGAAAATCCTAAGTCCTTGTTTATTGCCGGGCGAAGAAATTGTCACCGAACCGTTGCGTTGTTATCTCATGCCAGACGGCCGCGAAGATGATACCCAAAATTTGATCCCTGCCGAAGGTGCACTTTTCCTGACCAACTACCGCATTTTATTTAAAGGTATTTTAAGAACAGTTTGATTAATATAGACCCAACCGCCAATATAGTATATCAGAAACCAGGCTAAACTTTTTGAAGATTTGTGAGCGCCTAATCCTTATTAGTGCTTTCTGTTGACAGTTTTTGAGTTGTTTGATTACCCCAAGATGCGATAACATAACCTAAAAAACGGAAAAGTATAGCCAGGTTTTTAGATTGAGCGATGAAGAAGGTTTTTTCGGTCTGAAATTGCTTTACAAGTACTATATGTACATACATATATAGAAGACTATCTGAGCAATGAAATCTGTAGGTTCTCCGTGTGATCCTTTGGCTTGTGAACAAACCATTATACGTGGTTTTCCAATATCATCCTTGCTTAAGGAGAAAAAGATATCTGTGCTGTACCTTTCGCATTTAGATCAGACCCTGCCCGAAGGCTTACAGCTTCGTTCCAGCACGTTCCAGTTGATAAAAATTGCGTTCGATACTGAAGTTACACCGGAAAATATCGAGTCATTTCGAAAAATACTCAGTAAAGCGCGACATCCTATGGATGAATTCGATCATTTCGCTTTTCAATCCTTTGGCACCATCATACACGGCGCAGCTCCACTAAAAGCCAAAGAAAAATACTCAACACTTAAAGGATTTGCAAAGAAAACATTGCTGCGTACTGCGCGGAAGGCAGGCTTCAAGCAGAAGGTACAAACGAAGAGAAAACTGCTAACATCCGGTTTAGATTTTGACAGCCAGGGTTCGGACGGAAATGCTTTGGAAACGCATTCGCTTGACGACGAACTGGAAGACGATGAATTTGAGGTCAATTCAAATGCCGAATTGCTGACACTACCTCGTTTACTTACTGCCAAAGACGTTGAACGCATTAGAGAACGGAATTATGTGAGAGATTGGCATCGACTAGGTTTCGATAATCCACAGAATGGCTTTCGAATAACCACAGCAAATTCGAACTACGGTATGTGTCGATCGTATCCCGCTCTATTTGTGGCCCCATCAACGATACACGACGCCGCTTTGATTCATCTCGGGCGCTGCTATAAGAATCAGCGCATACCGGTACCAACCTGGAGACACCGAAATGGTGCACTGCTTATACGCGGGGCCCTGCCGCACAGTAAATCCGTAATCGGTGAGAGCGCAAGCGTTTTATTATTGTTTAGGTCATTTTGTAAAAAGGCTTTCATTATTCATCCATTGCTACTAGGTATGCTAAAAAACTCTACCGGCTCCAATACGATGTCGCACGATGTGGCCAACTACCATGAACAAGACAAATACTTTTTGGCTCTGATTGATACGATGCCAAAGGGTTTTCTAGCACAATATAATCTGACGGGCATGAATTTGTCGATGAATTCGCTGCTGCTCAATAACTCTGATGATCATCAGTATTTGAGCCGAGCCGCCGAGAGCTCTTTAACACCAGATGTTAGTCGAAAGAATAAATCCACCCTTTCCGCTGGCGACGTGAAGTCCATTAATTGGACAGACTCCTTGAAGCATAAGTCTGGCGGCGGTACAGTAAAGAATAACAGTGCCGCGGCAATGGGTTTCCACAAAATGCGTCTCTACGTATTGGGTAAAGATTCGTATATCTTCCGAGAGTTTCGACGTAATTTTTTGTTATCATTTTTGCAACCATTTTTTAGGTGAAAAATCTCAGACGAAATCTAGTGTTAATGCCGATCTATGCGCTGAATTTATACCAGTCGATTATCCCGATATTAGACATTCGCGCATAGCCTTTAAGAAATTAATGCGCGCCTGTCTACCTTCGACCACTTCGAATGACGCCGATCAGACGTTCGCAAAAAGTGTGGAACAATCCGACTGGCTGCAACAGATTTCTTCATTGCTGCAGCTCGCCGGCGCGGTTGTTGATTTAATCGATCTGCAGGAGTCGAGTGTCATGCTCTCACTGGAATACGGTTGGGATATTACGGCACAAGTTTCGTCTATCGCCCAGCTCTGCCTGGACTCTTACTACCGCACGATCGAAGGCTTTCGCGTGCTGATTGAGAAGGAGTGGATAGCTTTTGGCCATCGTTTTGCGCACCGTAGCAATCTGAAACCAGCCCATGCTAGCTCAAATGTAGCTTTCGCTCCTACATTTCTACAATTCTTGGATGCCGTCAGCCAGATACAGAAACAGTTTCCATTGGCTTTTGAGTTTAACGATTTCTACATTCGATTCCTCGCGTATCACACGGTTTCCTGTCGCTTTCGTACATTTTTGTTCGATTGTGAAGTGGAAAGATTCGACTTGGGCATCGCTTCGGTGGAGGATAAACGCAGCTCATTAACAACCAAACACATGATGGGTAATAATAAAAGTTAGTGTTGTAAAAAAGTGTTGGCAGTCGGCGAGATAGGTTTTAGTACATTTAAACAGTTTAAATGGTTTATGAAGGATGCAATGAATTTTAAAATTACGCTTTAATTTCTTCTTAAACCCTTCTGAACTTGTTGGTATCTTTTCATTTTCTACAATTTGCAGCCAGCAGCGGAGGTGGCGGCGGCGGCGGTGGCTCGGACGACGAGAGCGGTGTTTATCCTATCGACATGCGCAACAAACACACCATGAATTTCAACCGTATTGGCCACTCAATATTCGACTACATTGAACGGCAACACGCCAAATCACAAATATTCTACAACTTCATGTATTCGACGGACCAGCAGAATATTGTTATACGACCGCAGAGCAGCTTGGCTTCGTTAGACCTCTGGAACTTTTACACCAACGAGGAGTTGGCACAAGGACCTCCGTACGATTTCGAGGTAACAAATGCGGACGACGAACTAGACTTTGCTGAGCTACGCGGCAAACGTATAGTAATAAGTGCCGGCTATGACAACATCGAAAAGTCTGAGCCGAATGCCTTTGTTTGTCTCTTGAGTGAACTAAAGCAGGCGGAAACTGAGCGTGGCTTCTTACCGCAAAAATGGCAACAAGTGTGGGAGAAACTGGAAATACCACCCACCGAAAAACTGACACGGAAGTCATCTCTAAGCAGCATACTATTGCAGTCGCATGGCAAGCTACAGCACAAGCGTTCGACACTAGAGATAATCATGAAGGGCCGTTTGTCGGGCTATCAGGAGAAATTCTTTCATCCCCATCGCTTTGAGAAGCATCCTTATACGACGCCAACGAATTGTAATCACTGTACTAAATTACTTTGGGGTCCGGTCGGATATCGTTGCATGGACTGCGGAAACTCCTACCACGAAAAATGCACTGAAGTCTCTTTAAAAAATTGTACCAAGTACAAGGCAGTAGATGGTGTTGTAGTGCCGCCAAATGTAAATATATCACAAGGTGGCGATACCTCGAGTATTGCCTCGAGTGCGACTACAGCGCGCACTTCAAGTCATCATTTCTACAATCAGTTTAGTAGCAACGTAGCAGAAAATCGCACACATGAGGGGTAAGTGTTAAGGAGAAAGAGAAGAGGGGGGCGGGGAAACGAAGCGATGACAAGTTACTATCAATATATTAAATCTGCTGCTAATAAAGCCTCCATACAAACATTTTGGAATATATACTCATCGCATTTATGCGCTGATTTGTTTAGTTTAGTAATGCAAGTTTTGTCCTGCGAGGGGGGTGGGGGTTACTTGAAGTTTGACGTATGTAATATTATGATCGTAACTATTAAAACATGCACTTTGTAGGCATCTCTACAAACGAGGAGCTCTTCTAAAGGGCTGGAAACAGCGTTGGTTTGTTTTGGACTCCATCAAACATCAACTGCGCTACTATGACACTGTAGAGGATTCCGCATGCAAGGGTTTCATTGGTACGCTCGCTGCCATTAGTGTGAATTATTGGGAAAGACAAATAATAACTGTTTTTCTAATTTCAATAAAGATTTGGCAGAAGTTCAGTCCGTGACGTCTGCGCAACCAACACAAATTGGCACAAAACGTGTAGATGAGAAGGCCTTTTTCGATGTGAGTACACACTACAAAATATATCTGTTCCGATTTAAGAGGTACTACATGTACGTATCGTACATTTCAGTTGAAAACCTGCCGACGAACATATAATTTTTATGCGGTTAACGCCAACCTGGCACAAGAGTGGATAGAGAAAATTCAAGCTTGTTTGCAATAAACAAAATTAAATTAATATGATATGCGCGTATATATAAATATATAATTAGTTACATTATTATTATGTAGAGTTTATCCATTTTTGTATTTATTTGTTTTATAACTGAATATATTATTATTATATAAACTATTTTTAATTTAGTAACATTATGCGAATGTGAATCGAACGAACTTGTAAATTTTTTTAAATGTGATTGATTATAAACAGAAAAATAATTAATTGATACTGATGAATTAATGAATTTACAAATTTTTTTTTGTTAGCAATTTTAGTTTGTTTCTATAAATTTCATCTATTCAACTGTTTTTAAGCAAGCGCCTCATATCGCTCGATTTAAAACAAAGTTGATTTCTGATTAAATTAATTTTATCGTGTGACTTTGGCAAAAGAGATAAAAACATAATCATAATTAAAGCGTTTTCGCTTAAACAAGAAAAACAAAAGGAAACAAATAAGCTTACTTGATTTTATTAGAATGAAGTGTTGGAATGAAACAAATCCTTATCGATGATGTTGATAATTTTCCACATTTCTACATATTTCTTCATTCCTTCGCAGAAAGTATAGCGAGTATGACGCAACAAATATTAATTCCCTGATAATCTCCCTAAAGTTTAACAAATCTCATAAAACATTCGTAAAATAAATGGTACATTAAATGGCAAATTGCGCTCTTATAAAAAAGGTATTTGAAAAAGGCATTTACAATAAAATTCAACTACAGAAATGTTGTCCAATAAACAATATTTAAAATGAAAAACGAAAATGGAAAAAAAAATCGTGAAAATTTGTCGATATAGATGGCTGTTGCGTGTCCGTGACAGAATGTATCGTATTGAGGCTCAATAATAGACTCTCGATGATGATGATGATGCTGAAAAATATACAAATGCTATTTGTAGACACATAATTACAAAATAAATAAAAAATGTATATTATTTGTGATGCGATGTAATTCTACTCACTTTGAGATCATCCAGATCATGTATATTTTCATCCGAGTAACCTTTCATAGCTTTTGTAGCCACCGGCCCCATATAATTATTTACCACTGCAAATTCCATCAAGGAAAGGAAAACAAAAACCGAGCATGATGACATCCAAACGTCGATCGCCTTCACATAGGAGACCGGCGGCAGTGACTGTTGTGATTGGGTATTTTGTGTTGCCAGTGTGAGCAAAGAGGTGACGCCTAACGTTACGCGCGCGGGTATAGCTTCCGGTTTTATCCAAAACGATATCCATGACATGACCACAATCAAAGCGGACGGTATGTAAGTATGAAAAAGATGATAACCAAGACGACGCCGCAAATTAAAAACTATGGCGAGGCAGGTGAAGTTACCTGAAAAGTAAAGGCTTGAGATGAATTCTTAATTTTTCAACTATTTTATCAGTGTCAAATATGTTATTGTGAGAAAAACGCATTGCGATTGAATTAATTTTGATTTCAATTTATTGTATTATATTTTTCGTATATTTATCAATAAAATTTCAATATATTTTTGCTAATATTCATAACCTTTTTTCATTATTTTTAATACATCGTGACGATGTTTTCATGACATCAGTAATCATGAATTAAATATTGCTTTGTTTCGTTTGATTCGATGTGGCTTACCAGTAGAATACTCTATGGTACAATCCGTCGTATAGTTATTTGATATATCCAGCTGCGGCAACTCTATCTCAGTATTTACGACCAATGGATCCGTCATATTCCAGATAAATACTAAATCGTGCACCGTATGTGACACTGTGGTAATGCGCAATACAATAAAGATAACAATAATAATGAAATGCGATTTTATAGAGAATTATTATATTATATTTATATAAAAAATTCTGCTTACGACTTTCGATCATCATGGAACAAATCTGTGTATCATGAGGATATGATTCAAATTTCATGGCGCAAGACAACACCAAAGTTAATCTATAAATGCAAATATATATTTTTATAAAGGAATTATGTATGTCCTTCTATTGTATTGTTTTAATAACACACTTCGACATGTAGAGTAAGGTTTTATCGTGGTAGAGCCACAGATAATGATTCGGTATGCTCATCTCATGAAAGGTTACTTTTTTAGCATTCTTGAAAAAACAATCTGGTCTCCAAATGCTATGTAACCAGTCCACATCTAGTATACGATATTCCTCGCTCATATTCTCAGGTAATCGCAATCGTGGATCACGCCAACTTTGTGCTAGGAATATATCAGTCACATAGGTCTAGATGATTGAAATTGAAATAATAGTTATATAGCAGTGAAGCGAGAGAAATAAATTTTCTCTTACCATTGATTCCTCATTGATCGAATCCAGTGAGAGTACCGTCACATGAAAATAAACCACTGTAGGTTGACCCAGAAGCTTGGGTGCCCGATTTTTGTCGTATGTCTTGGATGGTATCGGTAAGATATCAGGCAAGGAAAGACTCAATTCATAGTGTGAGACGAGTTCAGCACTCTCGGTATTATTTCTGGAATTGCATACTAAATATAATTATCAAAAAACCTTAATTAGTTACAAATAAGATTAAAAAAGTTTGCCTTAACGCAAAATTCTTTCAAATCAAATCAAAACACAGATAAGTAAAAATTAAACTTCGCTGAATCCCAAAAAATTCATAACATACATTCCAAAAATATTGTTTGGTTTTAACGTACAAATAATCCTGTTTTTACACGGTGCATACGTTCCAGAGAATATAGTGTCAAAAAAGACACAGAATGTAATGGGAAAATATTAGATATCTCGATTTTAACATGAACGTACATAAGTACGTACTTTCAAAATAAACGGTTCATATCAAAGATAAAAAAAAGGATCAAAATTGAAAATAATTCAAATTAGACTTTTTTTGTCCATGTAAAAAAAACTAGTAAAAGCAGAATAAATTTTTTTTTGTCGACCGTGTTATTTCAAAATCGTGTTAAAAAAAACCGTGTAAAGAAAGCATGTAAGTTAAAATGAAAAAACAATACGGAGTGTTGTTCTCGGACGGAAAATTTATAATAGATTTGGGTTAATTCTTTATTAAAATGCGATTTTTACCTGTAGCCGTGAATGCAATTGCACATCAATATTGATTTTTCTAAAATGTAAATATAAATAGTTATTACAACAACAGCTTTCTGTTCATTTAATTGCTTTAAAACTGTTAACATATTGAACACTTAAAAACTTATTATTACCATAAATATTTTTTTTACTTGTTTAAGTAGGAAAGTTCATTTGATTTATTATGGTTTTGAAATTACTTTAAATAATTCGTTTGCGATTTTTAGTTCGTTTGATAGTAGTATTTGTTTGATTAAGCTTTGAATTTATATTAAATATTGTATATTAAGGGCACATATTAAATAATAATTTAATTTTCTTTAATATTTTATAAAATATTTATGTATGTTAATACCAACATACAGTTCTGAAATAACCTTATTTTCATGATTTTTGTAATCGTATATCTTTTATACATTAGATCACTATTTTGCATACACTTCAAGTATTAAATTCTACAAATAAATTTTTACTTTCTTCACTGCTTCGCTCAATAAATTTTAAATTTTGCTAAATTAAATTTTGCTAAATAAAAGTGCATTTCACTTCAAGGTAGAATAAAATGTTTTATGGTTTCCTGAATAGCACGCTAGTTTAATATTTAAATTGACATTCATTCTTTGAACGTAACAATTGACATTCTTCTTTCAAACGCTTTCAATAATAAACATCCCTTTACAGAAAACATTTAAGGAATTAACTACATTTTGCGGTATATCTATGGTCCCATAAGAACTAAACATTTTTAATTAAATCTACCTTTTATAATAACATAAAGCGCATTTAATATTTATTCTTATTTATAATACAACTAAAATTGTTCGTTTATGGTTCGCCCTGTAGTAGATTTTTGGAGTAGATAGTTTTTCAAAATTTAAATATTTAGAAATGATAAATATTGAAATATGTATGTATAAGTTAATATTGTGTCTAGTCCATATCATTGAATACCTTATTAAGGACAAAGCAAGGATTTCCTAAAGTTTGTTTAACATATAAAACCCTCCTATATATAAAAACAATAATTGTGGGGCTAGGACTGGTTTAGAAGTTATAGCGGTTTATATCTCTAGAAAGTGTGTATTTTCCAACTTACTCCCTCTAGCATTTTATACTTATCCCATTTTAAAAGCTTTAAAAAGTTCTCATTAAATATAAAAAAATAGTCAAAAAAAGGCCACATACAGTTTTGTTGACCCGAAAAAAACTAAGAGAAGTTTTGATGCATCCACCGTATAGTCCTGACCTTGTCCCGTCAGATTATCATTTGTTTTGAGCTCTATAACACACTCTTCCTGGGAAAAAATTGGCTTCAAAAGAGGACTGCGAAAAGCACCTGTATCAGTTTTTCTAAGATAAAACCCCGGAATTCTACAAAAAAGGAATAATGGTTATACCCGAAAAATGGCAGAAGTTAGTTAAAAAGAAGGGAAATATTTGGATTAATAAAATGTTTGTTACATACAAAAAAATGTTGTATCTTTTCACTAGAAAAACGCCGAATACTTTTTCCCCAACCCAATATTTAGGTGCGTATAAAAATTTGGTGTAAACTTCAGTTAGCAACACTGAAACCAATTTGTGGTGTCATCTATTGGTTGCTAGAAAATTGAAATGTCAGTCGAGGATTGGAGGATATTAGAGGAATCAATAATTGCTGCTGTTCATTTTCAGAATTGCTATGCAGGAAATTGACTGATATTTCTCCTGCAATAAAATGCAAAATTAGGAAAAATTATCTTAGAAGGGTGATCGTTCAGTGATTAAAAGAAATAATACGAAGAAGTTATGGATTTTGCACAGCAAATCGAAGGTAAGCAAAACGGAAACTTTGTAGAAATCAATCCCATAATCTTCCCCAAAGAGGTGTAGTGCGGATTGGAGACCGTCTGCATATGTAGATGCCAGATGTTCCTCCGTTGTCCCTATAAATTACAGTTTATTGATTTTCACACATTTCTAAAAACGAATACGCAATCTTATTTCTATGCTCAACATGGTTTTATTTATAATAATTATAGAAGTTTTTTTTTATTTTTAAGAGTCGCCCCATATCTCAACAATTGGCAAAATCCCAACCACTGAAAATCACATTTCAGTATAACCGCATAATCGAAAATTGCAAAGCTCTTGAGAAAGTACACCTTACTCTAATAATACGAAAACCTTTTCACAAAACAGAATTATTAGTGGAGCAACCTGCACTCTTGTACGATGTCGTAATGGAGTCACCCATTTATGTATTGGACCGCAAAGGTCAGCAACGAGCGGGCGACAACATGTCAACAAGCATTAACAGCACTCTGGATGATACCACTCCCAGTGACTCGGGCATACAATTGTTGGACTCGGAATCGAGTGAGCTAATGGCTGAATCCATCACCTCACAAGCAGCTTTGGAATTTGACGACAACAAGCCGGTAGTGCAAGACGGCAAGACGGTGGTGCATCCGCCCGAAAAACTGGATAATTTGCAATTACACGCTGTTGGTGCACATAACCAGACGCCTAAGGAACATATAGAACAGAACCAATTTACTGACGCCAACTCCAATGTCACTGCGAACACTCCGGCAGTGGATGATGCTATGACCTCGAGCAACTACTCCACTTTCGATACCGAAAACATTGTCTACAGACGCAAAGTGCGTAAATCACAAGTTACTCCGAAGCCGGTTCCTAAGAAGCGGGTTTCATTCCACGAAGATATTCTCAAAAATACACGCACCGATAACATACATATAGAACATGGCTTCATAACTTATAAGAATGGGCGAAAAATTATACAAAAGTCAGGAGGTGTTCCGGGACGTTATTCGTGGTGTTCGGGCGGCGATAATGCTGCTGTCCGGGCTGCTGACAATAGCGAATTGTGCCTGCATCGGCCGGAAGGTGACGGCGATCAGAGTCATATGCGCCGCGTGGTATATCGAAATGCATGTTCCGATGTATTAGACTATGGAAATTCGGACATATTCGACACAAACGAGAGCGCAAATTGTCTGCATTATAATAATTCAGGAATTTTCGAATATGATGCACAACACGCACAACACACAGCAGCAAAAGCGGCAGAGGGCAATGAAAAGAAAGCTTCCGATTTGGTCAAAACCACTCAACAAGGTCAAGTCCTATACAAATGTTCATGCTCTAGCTCTAATTCCAGTTTGGATTCAGATGAGAATGATAAGAACTCCAATCGCCAACAATACGGACAGGCTAAAAGCAGCTCCTGCGACTGTATTGGCAGCAATCAAGCCAATAATAATAATAATAATTTAATAGGTTTGTATTATGCAGTTTTGTCTACAGTTTTGTAGTCTTCGGTCTTCGGTTTTGGCTGAAGTAAGAGCTCTTGACACACGGGACCTCTTCGGAGGCGACTTTTATATTTAATCCCTTTGAACTTTTTTTTAATTTTCCTTAGGTGATAATTGCTATTTTTCTGAGCCAAATATGGAGAACCTGAATGAAGCACACAAAAAATCCGTTTGGAACAAAGAGAAGAAGCCGAAATCCAGTTGCTTGAAAAAAACGAAACGCCACACGAACATCATACAGGAGCAAGACTTAAATACAAAAGTAAAAAAATTCAACGTCCACAACATGAACCAACTGCTCGACAATAGCAGCAAAATGATTTTTGGCTCTTTGAAGAGCATTTTCACAATTCCTCTACCGGAACGTGGCGTTCCGGAAGGCTCTGAAGACTTGCAATCTGTCATTGAATGCATACCAGAACCGGATCGAACACCGGAACTCAATAAGCAACAGCCTCATTATCACAACACAGACAACAAACAGTGGACACCGTCCTCCTCGCCGCTCTCTCCCACCAATTTAAAAGCAAAACCGTTTCTAAGCAAAAGTTTGGATGGTTCCAATAATGCAGCGAAACAACAAACGCCTAAGAATTTCGTACACAATGTCGATGAACAATTGCGACGTAAAAATGAAAACGAAATGTACGCAGCTACACGACAGAATAGCGAACAAGAACAGAAGCAACTCGACGAGCTGAAGCGACAGGAAGAGACTGAGAGTGTTTCTGCAAATGAAAGCAATCAATATGCAGCAGATAGTGCTGCTGATACGCAGCGACAATTCCGTAACAAGTTTATTATCAATTGCGAGAGTACAGTCTTCGAGCATACTGGTGTTTCTTACTGCTACGATGGCAATTCTCTTGAAAGCGGACACGAAAGCGGCTTCGAAATGAGTGCCGCTAATGCGGTGGAGAAGCAGACGCCGATAGCTGAACCAGAACCCGATCAGTTGGCACGTGGCACATTTATCACGGTGCCGATTAAGAAAACCTTTTCCAATTTCTTTCGCAGCTTCAAAGAGTCCACAATATCTCCAACCAGTGCAACGAAAACGAAAAATATTGCCAACAACGCTGACCAGAGGAATAAGAAAGAGTCGCCGAAGACAAAAGAAGATTTAAGAACGGCTATGGGTCCTCTTTGTAAGTCATAGTCATAATTTTATAAGCCTAACGGTCCATAAACGGGCATTTAATTTAACGTTTAGGGTTAGTTTTGAGATTGCTTTCGATTAGATAATTTCACTTTAGATTAATGCAATTAAAAATGAACTTTCCCGGCTTTCGCAGTTCCTAAGACGGATACATCATCAACTGAGATTGCGCAAATGTCCATACCGAAGAATATGTTGACTACTAATGCTACTCCCTCCTCAACCATGTCTGAGCACATCACCTCTACCGCCAGCGCGACCACCGCTACTTCTAGTAACTCCCTGCAGAAGGCAATGACTTACAGCGTCTCTAGCTCCACCCCGCTTGAGAAGCAATCACGTCATCTGCCTTCTCCTCTTAAGAAGCGTCAACTTACCGGCGGCAGCATGAATATAGTACAGACAACTGCCTTACCGCCACGCTATGAATCGCATAATTCCAGCCGCATGAGTCCTGATCTCTTTAACATTTATGGCGGCACGCGTGGCGGCAGTGGTCGCGATTCAAAGAGCACCATCCTAAGTGAGGAGTTCGATGACATTCTCACCATAACAACGGATAATGATAAAACCGAAAGCGATATCGTAATGTTAGATTATCCGGAGTTAATGGATCGAAATAGCTCTGTGGATTATACGAACCTGTTGAGACCGCCGCAGACAAAAGCTTCACTGATTAATCGCTTCTTGCGCAATGTTACACAGAAGAAGATATTGGAGACTTCAATTCGTAAAAATAACTTCTTTGCGAGCAAATTGAAAAGCGAGCACAAATTGTTCGCCAACAGCTTATATGTACCCGGTGCGAAAGCGCAGAATTTCGAATTAATTGATGACTTGAATGCAGAAATCGCAATGGAAATCGAAATGGCCGGGGCAAATTCGCCGCGACGCGAATTGCCCAACATCGATTCTGGCCTACAGGATGATGCATCACGCTTCGAGCTGGGCATTGGTGAAATATCGATTGATATTTTTAATGGCAATTACTTGCCAATTTTGCGTGACACCACGGAGCAATTGATGAAGGTAATAAGATGTAAAAAATCTCTGGTCTTAGTGCATACTTTTTACTTTCATGGAATTTAAATATATTTATTTTATTATATTTTAAATTATTTCAACATTTTTAATAGGTCTTTAAACTATACACTGGATACAGCAAGGAAGGCTTTATGACTCCCGTCTTAGTTCTCTTGACCGACAAAACATTGTATGTCGCGGATTTGGTGAGAAATCGTTTGTGTTCTAAATTTGTGTTGGCTTACGATGATCTGGATGTCATTTTGGTGGGTTTATCCTATTCCGTATTCCATATTACAGTTTGAGAAAAATAGGCTTTGCTTGATTTAGTTGGGTCCTCATGGTAACACCGTACTTTTAAGCAACAGCACACGAGATAGGCAACAAGTTCTCCTCGCTGGTGGTCCTTATCCAGCAGATAGTCTCGTTGCCAACTTAGAATTGTGCGCTCGTCGGAGCGGCTCCATTTTGCCAGCTGTTGGACAATTAACGCTGGAACATCTAGAACCGCTGCAGGCATTTGTGCGCGAGAAGTTGTGTGTTGCGCAAGAGGATTCTTGGGTTTATTATGCTGTTGTACATGTACCCTCTACCGGCACCATTGGCATTGAACAAGAGCCCTTAGGACCGCACATAAAGGGTTTTCTTATGCACAGACGTGTTAAGGAACAACACACAACCAGCAGCAACCACAAGAGCCACTGGAGTCCTGGTTATTTTTTATTGAAGTAAAAACGACGCCGGTTTAATGGCCGCATATTCTCGCATTTCTACAGTAATCTCTCCGTTACAGAGCTGGCGTTTTGTATATGTTTAATGACTCTACGCGACGCTTGCCGAGCTGGGCCATGGCCTTAGCAGAATGTCAAGGAGCAAGACGTTCGGTGCGAACAGGTCGTCCTCACTGCTTCGAAATAATACTGAAGAATGTTCTGCTGCAATTGGCCGCACCAGACGAATACGTTGCCTCTGAATGGCTGCAGGCACTGCTGCAGTCTGCTAGTGGTGTAAGTGGTGTTTGGGATTGTAATATTTATCGTTTAAAATCGGACATTTTGCAATTTCCTTGAAGCTATTTGAAATGCAGGAGAAGCATAAAACTCTGGGGCGCACTCTAGTCGTTACGCAGCATCACTTAATAACATTACGCGAAGATTTCTCTGCGCCATTAAGAGTTATTAACACTGAAAGCGGCGGGCATGCTCACAAACAAGAGGATTGCCTTCCAAGAGAACCAGCTGAACTCAAGTTGATGGAAGACAACCAAAGCTTGGTTTGTTAAGCCTTAATAGGTCAATAGTTGTTGCTAGTCGCTAAACAATAATATCGTATTTAGATAAGTTCAACGCTAAGTACACCAACCAAAGGAGGCGGCGGCGGTACACTGCGTTCATGTTCATCAATGAACTCAACGCCTACAAAACTCTCACAACTTTCGCGATCTACGGCTACATTCAATAATTCTGCATCCACGAACGTCACTTCGACGACCACCACCGCCGCAACGTCTACCATTCCAAATGGCACCACCACGTGCTCCAAACACTCGACGGGAGAAAAGACAACGACTAATTTTCCGGGCATGAGCAGTGTTTATGGGGAAAATTCCGGCTTGGAAATTCTGACTTGTGCAGATATTAAGGAAATGACGGGCATTAAAATACCTTCGCACACTGACACTTGGTGGTGCATTTTGGAGTTTTCGTACCAGGAAGTGCGCGAATGTTCAGATGATTTAGCCATCTTCTTTGCAAGCAGTTCGGAAATGCAGAGATTCTTAAGGCTATTGGAGAAATTATGGCAAGCCAAAAATGTAGGTGGAAAGAAAATAATGAATTTTTTTGTCTATTCCTGTCTTTTCCTGTTTCAGAATGATTTATTTCCGATAATGATTCTGGATGAGGATGATGTTATCGCTGAGCAATGTACAATGCTATACATGGATATAAATCGTTCTTGGGAGCCACTACTTTCAGCCGCTTTGGGTTATCCTTTGTAAGGTTTTTGCTAATCCGCTTTTTCTTTTATCATATATATCTTTTATTGTGTAAAATTAAATTGGTGCTGTATATTTTAATTATTTACCTGGTAGAATAAGGATAAAGTCACTTAGGACAGGACTTTATCCTTATTTTGCCAGAAATCAAATAATATTAGCTAATTTGTTATATTATTCTCTTAAATTAATATAAGCTAAAAAAATTTAGTAAATTTGTATCGGCATTGTTTTTACGTTAGTCAGCGCATTTTGGTTCAGATTAATTTTGAAAGTGGTCTAAATCAGTTAATTTGAAATTTATGTACAAGAAATCATGCTATAATGGTTCAGCGGTAAAAACATTTTGATTAAAACGTACTATCAGATATTGACTCCAAACTAAACTAAAATATTAAATATTGGACAACCATTTAACCAAATCATTAGAGTTCTAGTTCACAAAAGCTCAGTAAAGTCACCAATAAAAAATCTTATAATCCAGCTTAGAGTAGGCCTGCTTGGAAAAACCTTTATTCGATTTCGTTATTAGGCAGGTCTTATTTTTACAGTTATGTTTAGAAGAGACTATTTCGATTAAATTATGAGAAGTATATTATTATAATACACGAAGTTTAGTATTAAAAACTAAATGATATTAGCAAGAACAAAATAATTAACGCTGAGAATATTATCAGCATTATAATGATTCTACAATCTATAAACATGAAAAGAGGATGATCATGCTTGGTCTTAATGAGGGTTGAAATTAATAAGTTGATGATAATTTAATGATCTTAATATCTACAACTATTACGGTATAACCCTCTGTGAAGGGTTACCCAAACTCATTGTCATCCTTTGCGAATAATCTGTATTTTCATAGACACTGTCTGTATGTCAATGAGTGACATCTGAACCTATCGGTGTCATCACGGAAGAGCCGAAAAAGTTCTTTTCTTAAATATAAAGACTGTATGAAGGAAAAATCTGAAGATAAAGCAGCGCTTTCCATTAGTATAACCAAATTGTAATCAATAAGTATGACTTACTCACTATTTTTACTTCAATACTGGCAATACTCAAATACAAAATAAATCTAAACCAATCCTTATTTCTTTCAAACTTAAACTCAATCGCTATTTCTTATTCTAACACAAAAGCATGAGCATGTCTTAAACATTTAATAAATAACAGACAACTCTCTTATTAATGAAGTAGACAACAAAATAAAACTCTTTATTATGAAATATTTGACAGTCGCTAAAAGTGTTATAAAATCATTTTTCTTATTCTTGCAATTTTAAGGAATTATTATTTTATTAATCATACTAAAACGATGTGATATTATGTTAAGTCTTACTTTCCTCTATTGTTTCTTCTTTTTTACCAAAACTTTTATAACATAATTTATTAAACATTAAAAAATTTTTTTTTTAAAATTGAGGTGGACAAAATCAGTTTAGGAAACAATTCTTACTGTAAAATTTAAGCTAAAAAATGTGCCGCTCCCTGTGCTTTATTTATGCTTTTTGTAAAAGATATTTTATAAAAAAACTAAAATTAATTTCGGTAAATGTATTTTTTGGTTGAAATTAAATTTTGTACTTTCGAATTTATACGACTTTATGAAATTATGAAGCACTTGTAGAAACTTTGCACAGAACCTTACATAAGTTATAATAATGTTATATATTTTTATTTGGAAAATTTAAATTTGTTACGAGTTTTTAAGGAAATACATAAATTTGTCTTTAATGAATTTTGAATTCAAAATAACAAAAATCCTTAAAAGCCATAGAATATAATATATTTGGCCTAAATATGTATTGTATTAAATTAAGTACTAGTACTTCTGGCTTTAGCCGATATTGCTGTGCTCTAATGAATAAATACGAGTATATAAACGATACGTACATATATCTTCAGTGTTTATTACTTAACATTAATCTTCATATATAAATTGTATCAGAAATAATACTGCATTCATACGATACCTAATTTAATATATAATCAGAATAATTTTTGTAAAAATGCCAAAGCTTTTCGGGCCTAAAGAGAAATATTGAAATTAAAAAGTTCATTTGAAAAATTCTGTTAAAAAAGAAAACAAAGGACACTTTTCAACATCATCATAGAACTAAAGGCAACGATTTTTTTTAATTATTTGTATTTATTATCAATGAAATGTTTGTTCTATAGTTTTTATTTTGTTCAAAATAAATGCTTTGAAGCCAAGAATTAAAGTACAATTGTGTATTGTAATGATTTATAAAATTCATTATTTACCGATTCTCTGGTCTATATGTATTATGTGTAAATTATTATTATTGAATATTAAAAATAAATAAATTATGCACAAAACCTTATTTTAGTTTTGTTTTTGCAAGAAACGTTACGGAGTTTTGTCCTGTGGGTCCTTTGCAGTTGCGGTACGTGTATGACCGTGCAATGAAGGCAATATTTTTGTTTCATAAAAACAGTATAAGAATTTAAAACTGTTTAAAACATTAAATAAAAAATTGGCTTTTGTTTTTTGGTGAGAATGAAAGCGGGACCGACCATCAGAAGGAAACAAGTGTAAGTACGTACACAAACCTTCAAACATGATTTCATGATGTACGAGGACGATTGTACGTACGTATGTACTTCCGCCAGAAGGAATAATGCATAAATATTGTATAATCACTGCGCATGATCTCGTACACGAACGACGAATGCCGAACACTTCTTCGGCAAACGGAAGGACTGTGTGTGTGGTGCATTTTCTGAGAACTCTAACATTGTACGTTCAACGAGTCGACTAATAAGTACGATTCAAGGAAAGCGGAAACGAAACGTGTTGCAATTTCCTCTTCTACTATTTTTATTATTAAAATTAATGCTAATTGGAATATGTTTGTGAATAAAATACTTGTACATCTTAAGTTTTGAGATTTGGAAAATTTTCGCTCAGTTTAGAAATGAAAACGCGGAAAAATTGCTAAGCTTTGATCGTTTTAATCAAGTATAGTCGAAATTTAATTTAAGTGAAATTAAAAGTGTTTTTTTTTGTGCAATTTGTAACGAAAACGATCGACCGGCGGCCTCAACTTTTGCGCTGCGTATATTATAACAAAAACAGCATCGATTTCGAATATCGAATCGGGAAAAGTGGAAACTCCTTTTTCCCTTTGCTGACAGTGAGAGTGAATGGGAGGGCGCGCAAGCCATGTGAAAAAGTGAAATAGAAAGAAGAAGTTTGCTGTCGTTTTGTGCGTTTCGTTGTTGTGCGGTTGGTGGCGGGTGAAAATGAGCACAAACGTTTTTTGGCGTTTGAGAACAACTACGCTCTTTTTCCCGGCGTGGTATTGAGCTGGTGTCTGTGGAAAGTGTGTACACACATGCAAGTGTATAAATTGACTTTTACACGAGATTGAGGTGGGTGTGTGTATACAGACAGACACACACACACACACACACGCACGCATACATAAATTTAATGCAAAGGTTCGTTCATTCTAATAGCAGCCTTTCCTCGTAGCAAGCACGAATAGAGCAGAGAGCAGCAGTAAACCTTAGAAACCTTAAGAACACAAAGAGGCCATAAGGAAACAATAACAAGAGTAACACAGTACGAAGCGACAATAACAACAACAACAACAACAACAACAATAACAGTAACCACAGCTAATATAAATAGTTCTAGCAAAAGCAAAACACAACAAGATAAAGGCAAAGTGTATCATTTTCCGTGCCACTCTTGAAAACAACCCCCATCGCTCGCTCGGCACACGATTTTCATTATTTCCCCCAAATATGTATGTATGTATGTTTTCCACCATCGTAGCCACTCGCTGTTGAGTTTGCCATCGCCGCCGTCATCGTAGTCGTCGTCGTCGTGGCCATAGTTAGTTCGGTGCCGTCGGTCGTTGAGTGAGTAGCAGCAGCGGTCGCAGCAGTTGGCTTAGAGTTGACGGTACCTCCAAACGGTGCACCATAAAACAGGCACAGAAACCGAAAGTTCAAATTTTATACATACATAAGATTTCCTGCAAATATATACAAAGACAAATACATATACGCGCGCGTGTGTATGCAAACGTACTTACGTATAGATCGGTACATACATACATATATGCATGCATGAGTGTTTAAGTACCTCAGCCGTGGATTATCGCATGCTGGTGCTGTATGCATACATACATCTGTATACTACGTGTACACTAAGTGCAACGATGTGAGTGTTGGCAGTGCGATGATGATTAAATCATTCAGTCGACCACCACTATCAAGTTGAAAAACGAAAGTTCAACTCCCGTCGCAGGTACCGGACCGTCCGTTCGTGTAGTGTGTGGTATCGTGTGGTGTGGTATCTTGTTTGAAGTCAGGTTGTAAGCGGTGCGTGTGTGTGTGCAGCGCCACATTATTTTGTGTGGATATTTTTGGTGCGCCGTTTTTTTTCAACGCCAATTCGTTTATACTGAAAACAACAACTAACACTTTCGATTTCCTGACGACGACTATTATCGTCATCTTCATCATCGTCATTATCGTCATCATCGTTATTGTTAAAGCACAACCTGCCCGATTGCTATGATGAATTTTTCGGCGTTCGGCGGTCCATTCTCTGGCATCCATCAATTTGCGGCCAAATTCGGTCACGACACTCAAACGCCGGGCGCTTTTACCACGCCGGGCATAAACGGAAATGCGGCTGACAATCATGTGCAACGCTATCAAACGAATGGCAATCATTTCAATCAAAATGTGCCTAATGGTGAGTATTGCCTAAGTATGTACATACAAACATACAAACATACGTATTCCGTATACTGAAAGGGATCGATCGATCATACTCGCAGTTGTTGGTTGAGTGTGAATATTCAATTTATTGATTTGCTATAGTCACTCGCATGCACCATCCACCCACCCCCTTTGTGTTGAACGCTACTAAATGTACTCGCTTTGTGGTACGAGTCGAGTCGAGTCAGTGGGTATGGTTTCTTCACACCAAATGCATACATACCCACACACACACAGGCGCAATGCCGCACACTTTATCAACACGCTCTCCCCAACACAAAGGCGCATTTGCAGCATGCGGACTGACGGACGCTGGCAGCAGGCAGCAAGCAGCCAGCAGCAAATGTGGCAGCGGTCGGTTTATTGTTGTTGCTGTTGTTCGCTCGAAACCTTTTAATTGCATTGCTTGCATTTAGGGACGGTTTATTAATAGATCCAACCCTGCCCAACCCACTTTTTTATTTGATTAATAATTCACATTTATGTACGAGTATAAACAAATTTATTTTCAGTATTTTAAAAGAAGTTGGTACTCATATTAAACTTCAATTATTATTATAATTTCATTTTAATTATCATTAAAAAACTATGCTTGCATTAAGGTATTTCTCCAGAGAGCTTAGACGACAATGACTGGTTTTATGGCTATAAGATATTTTTAAGGAATTTCTTACATTCTCTCTCTCTCTCTCTCTCTCTCTGAAATCATAATAATTTCCGAAAACCAATTTTTCATCAGACAAAATTTGACAAAGGATGACGAAATCCAAACAATACCATATGTTTAAGTAACTCTTCTCTTGTCCTTGTATAATTTTTTGCTTCAAATATTTCATTTAATTTTTCAATTTTTCTTTCTTATATAAAGAAAGATTAAAAAGCATAGATTCTATTTCATGCCATTTTGAGATACCCATTATTATTAGACTTATACACGGTGTTCCGCGTAAAGTGCCATAGAAAACCTTCATAGCAACCATTAGGTTGCTGTTAGATAATAAAATAATCCCATGGAACATTATATTTCCAAAAAAAAAACCTTCAAAACCTAGAAAAACCTAGTTTTTTTACAAAGCCTAGTTTTCCTAACCTAATAGCACCTAACGCGGAACACCCTGTATAAGGCTTATAATGGAAATGTCAAAATGACATAAAATAGAATGTATGCTTTTTAATTTTTCTTTTTAACTTCTTTATAAGAAGTCAACAACTTTATAACTTTTAAAATTTAGACTTTTTTGTAAAGTCTAAACTTAAATAGTAAGCACTACTGGCCGAAATCGATTTTTCATGCTGTCGTTGAGGCCGCTAGAGTTTATGTCGCCAGATTTTCTTTTTATTTTTCTACTTACAATATATATATACATACACATACATACATATTCATATGTATACAATACATATAAGTTACTTTTTCAGTCCGGAAACTTACGTACTAGTATGATTTTACCGGGTGCTGCTTCGCTTCGTTTGCTGGAAGTATACAAGTATGCGTATAAGCACAAACACATTTATATGTACATACATACAGTACATACGATGTTACCTATATATGCCTACTGTACTTTATTTATACGGATGTCGTCCTGTCTGCTCCTTACTCACCGCCACCAACAAAATTATCTGGATCTAAGAATCTACCACCCACTTACTCACCACCCCGCACTCATACACTCAAACACACAACTACACTTTATAGTGTGTTTTATTATACCTACATATACACGTTTTGGTCATAGGCGTAACAGACAGAGGCTCTTCCGAGCGCCAGGGCGTCTCTTAGCCCCCCTTCGTTGTTATGTCAGAATGAAATACGAATTAATTAATTGGAAATATTCAAAATGCAGCCATCTTCAAAAACTGGGGTGGATGTGTAAAAATATCACAGTAACGTTTTTTATTTTTATTAATACAATTTATACAATATTTCTTCCAAGCCTTTCCCGTCTGTTTTAACAAAATTCCGGCCACGTCCTTACACTTATGCACATAGGCATAGGCAAAAAATCGTATGCAACTTTATGTGTGTATGTACATGTGTGTATGTAAGTACATATGTGTATACGCATTTATGCCTATGGGGGAACTTTTAATGTAGTGTTGGCTGTGAGTTTGAATATATGTATCTGTACGAATGATGTATGTACGTAGCTATGTTTGTTTGTTTGTTTTTGTTTTTCCAACCCCCTTCGACGAATGCAAAGCTTCAATCCACCCCCTCCCACAGCATTTACAACGGTCCAACTTTAGCTACGAGTAGGTATTGCAGGCATAATAAAGGAATTCGCTATTCGCACCGTTTGTCCATCCTTTCTTTTGCTCTGTACCCAAAAGCAGATTATGGTCCATGGTCCATGGTCTTATTTTATTTTTTTAGGCAATTCTGTAACCTGCTGTTTTGGCTCACTCTCGCTACCTGTCGCCCAGACTCGCCTTCAAAATGTGAAGAATAATAACTTTGTGTGTGTGTGTGTGTTTCTTTGCTTGTAGTTCGAGTATTAAAGCACATTTTGGAACAGGCTTGCTTTAACCACATCGCCATCAACAACTACCACCCACCCTCACCCAACTCCCTCTGCCGCTGCCCCTGCGCCTAGTCATCATTATCGCCATTGCCAGCACCATTGCCATCTTCGTCATTCTCATCCCAAAACACAAAGCAAAAAAAACTAAACACCTTCCACCACCACCACCACCACCAACAAAACACACACCTTCATCCTCCTCCCAGAGAAACATCAACAACACTACTCACCATCAGCAAGCTCTGACCGCATCGGGTAGAATGTACTCCGCTGTACATGATGGGGTAGGCGGTGTTCATAGAGTTTGAGAGTTCTCACGTCAGTAGCCTCGACTTCTCGACGACTCTTTGGATGCTTCCACTCTCGTGTAATGCCTAGTGAGAGTGAGTGTGCTTATTTCGGTCGATTGTGAAAAAGTGGAAAGTGAAAAGTGAAAATCCACCACTCGCTCTCTCTCGTTGCGTCGTTTCTCCCAAGCACGAAAGCTCCCCTCGACCGAGCTCAACTTGTCTCCGGGTCTGGGGAGAAACTTTCGAAATTGAAACACTTCCGTTTGTCTGAAGCTGGCTGAAAGTTTTTGTTTTTTAACGGCCTCACTACGTTGCTTTTGTCTCCTTCTTCATTTCATTTCTCTCTCATTGTATATACGAGTTTTTTTTTTGCGCCGCGGCGAAGAAAAGAGTATTTCCGGCTTATGTTTTTCTATTCCAAACAATATGCTTTTTCTCATAAATATTTATACATACAAATAAATAAGCCAAAAGACACTTCCACCGACTCGGATATCTTTGCTAACTGCGTCTATTTGATTTGCTGAAATGCAGATTTTTTATATGCAATATTTTCTTAAAACAGTCCCATGTTATTTGCATAAAATTTGTCATACTTCATGCAAGCCATCCATACTTCAAATGCTCAGATTCTGATAATGTTAAGAAGTACATAAATTGTACTGAAAGCTTTTTGCAATCCTTTGAACTATGTAAAGAGGAAGGAGCAAACATACATAAATATGTGATGTGTTTAGATCACAGATTATTGATTCCAGAAAACTGTTTGGCAGGCATTATTAATTCTGCAACCAACAAAATTAGCAACAGTATACCAAATACCAACTTTTTGCTACTATAAAGAAGCTGTGCACAGCAGGAGAGATAGAGAATGGGGCAAATTATAATATTGCAATGCAAATTTTGCCTTGAATCCATGCAAACTTACGTACATACCGATAAGGCAAACGGATAAGGCTAGACCGATAGGCTTAATTGGTTTATTGATCTTTTTTGCACCATTTTATACGCCATTATCAACTATGCAAAAAACTTAGTAAAATCCCAATTTTACTGAAATTTACTTTAAAATTCAGAAGAAATCATTTTCAACACTTCAGCACCTCGAAATGAAGTCTAATTTCTTTACAATAAATTAATTCAACGAAACCATGGAAAACGAAGAAGATGGTTTGCAAGATGATTGCAAGAATGGTCTCTTAAGCGATTATCATATTGCAAAGATGATTGCAAAATAACAGGAATTTATGTTGTACGAACTGCGTATAAAAACGTAGGATTTTCGAGCGGTATGGACATCGATTAAGAACAATAAAAAAATTATGATAAAATTATCATCGATTAGATAATAAAAATCTATCATTTAATACGACTTAGTTCAAGTGTTAAACATAATAAATCAATGGTTGTATTTGGAAGAAAAATGAGCCCTCCCATAACGTGTAATTATGATGGTGTTATTTTATTGTTTAAAATCATTTCAGTAAAATCATTATTAATAGATGAATAGTGCGTAGTGTATTGGTGTAAAATGCACAACGACCATAAGGTCCATAAGGTGCCAACGCTATGCCTCTGAGAAATCTAAGAAGAAAGATTTTTTGTTAAGCTTCTTTTGTGACTAATTTTCCAGAATTGGAGGGAATTCCTTGGAATCTAGACTAAGATTTGAAGTAGCACCTTCCAAAAGGGTATCGATTACACCCATTTTGCATACCTTTCTATATAATATCTATCATACTCGTAGATTAGTTCAGAATTTATTTATTCTCTAACCCAAACCAATCCATGACACAAATATTTGTCTTATATACTCTTCTTCAGCAAAAAATTCTATTTCTTCCGCACGCACTTTTGGTGGCTTTACCCAAAAAGGTCTCTAATATCTCACTAATGGCTGGTTTCTGTATTTTACTTTATTTCCTTTTCCTATATACATGCATACATAGTATGTTTTTATGGTACACTGTAGGTATACATATAGCACACTGTGGAGCCTACATTTTTTGTCATTGGTGTAGTTGCTGTAACTACGCATATTTGCTGAGAACGGCCTTGGAACAAAGAAAAATGTGTCTGTGTGGGTATGTGCTTATACCTATTATACGTACATATGTACATAATATTTTACCGAAAAATAGAAAAAGCCAAACGCATAATTAGGTGTATATGTTATTTTATGTGTGTGTGTGTGTGTGTGTGTGTTGTCATCTGTAACAGGTTTTTTCCTCTTTTTACATCATCATCATAATCATCATCATCATCCTGGCTACCGTAATACCGACGTTAAATATGTGGCAAAATTTCACAAACAACTGTTTATAAAAAATAACAATGCACAACCTTACATACTCGTGCGTATTTATATAAATTATGTGTACATGGATAAGTATGTACATATATCTAGTATGTATAGCGTGCTCCAAACAAACCAATCTTCAGCTAGGACACAGCTAAGCAACACCATTCGGCTCCAAATCAGTCGGCAATTGCTGCTGCTCGGGTTAAAAACCGTTAGTGAAGAGGAAATACAAAAAATCCAATTTTCCGACTAATTTCAATTGATTAAAAAACCCTAAAAATGTTGTGTAAATATTAGATTGTTAAAATCGTCATCTCATCAATTTCCGAAATTAATTTTCAAAATTTTTTCTTCTTCTTTCTACAGTTTCAGCCGCTAATAATACGATGCAATATGGCCAAAACATTTCTATTCCATACTCACAACCACAAACCGATTTGAATTTTCTCAACTCGGCCGATCACAAAGGAAAAATTCATCCGAAAATTGAAAGAGACCGAGAAGAAGGTAAGCGTATTGTATATGTTGGCTTATATATATATGTATATATAAATATATGTACGTATATATGTATATGTAATTTCAAGGACGTTGGCCAATTGTTATATATACAAATTTTTTAAGTTCTTTTTGCTTCCTGCCTGCATGAACTTACTTGATTTTCAAATGATTACTTACATACATACACTTTACATTATATTTCTTGCCTTGGAGTTAAAGTTTATTAGTAGGCACATGTATAAAGAACTTAGAAGTATCTCTAGAAAAATATGGGTACATACGTCACACTTATGAATTTTTCAAAAGTTTATATTCATTGAATGAATGCTAAAATGTATTTATCATCGCTTAATTTTAATCAATTAATTAACCCTAATAACAATATAAATGCTTAAGTTTCTCCAATTTAACTATAATAGAATTATAAAATGGTTTTCTAAATTCGATTTTTTTCGAGATCTTAATTCTATAAATTTTCCTTTCGCAAACTAAACCGTTAAAAAATTTATTATATTAAAATATAAATAAAAAATCGATCTAATTTATTATTATTATAATTATGATTTATATACTACTCTACAGTTTTAAATCAGCAAATATTACAAAATGTCAACCAATCTTGGCAAACGTTGGCCAACACCGCCAACACCGTCGACTATTCATCGCATTTGCTCTCAGCAACACTGCCAATCTCCATACAACACTTCCTCAAATATTCCGAAACAATCAAAAAGGAATCCTCAGGTATAGTCAGCTCACAAATCAACTCAGGGAATTTGAACCTCGGCAACTTGGATCCTTCGTCCGGCTTCAATATCAAGGGCGATGTTCTGAAAAACGGCACCAACTTGAGTTTAGCATTGGGTGGTGTCACTTTGGCCGCGAACAATGCAAACATTAATCATCATAATGGTATAGTTGGCATGGATCATGGCCACCTTCCAACAGCCATACCGGAACCGAATAATGGCGCTGTACCACCAACTCCAACTGGTGGCTTAAACAATGTTCCGAACAATGGAGGTGTTGTTCCGAACAATGCATCGACGGTCACGAGTACAGCTCCGCTTGGAACTGGAACGACCGGAGCCACAACCGGAACCGCAACAACCACTACCACCGGCAAGAAAACCAAAAAGAAGAAACCACCAAAGGAGAAGAAACCACGCCCGAAGCCGGGAGAGATAAGAGAAACGAAAGCACTGGATGGCTCGACCTTGTATTGCTGCCCAGAATGTCAGATGGCGTATCCGGATCGCAGCTTAATCGAGCAGCATGTTATATCGCATGCTGTGGAACGAAGATTCGTGTGCGACATCTGTAATGCGGCGCTAAAGCGGAAGGATCATTTAACTAGACACAAACTATCTCACATACCAGACAGACCTCACGTATGCAATGTAAGTAAGGATACATACTTATAACTAGGGTCACAAATTTTATGGAATCCAGTTTTTCCGGTACAGTAAAAAAATTATATTATATTATTAAAAAACAGTAATATTTACCTCGTACTTTATATATGTATATCGTAGTATCATAAATTTATTTAATTCAATGAGAAACAACAATTCCTACGATCGGTTTTAGAATTTCCGGTTGTTCTTTATAGTGAATAGTGATGGGTAAACTACGATAACTTCGATTGTAATAACGCTTCTGCAAAGACGCTAAACCCTTTACGTTTTTACACTAAAGAATGGTCTTACATTGTGCTTCGTGTAAAAGCAGCTAATCGATAAATGTTTCAGCGCAGACGCAACAGAGTAAAATTTTAATAAAATTTAGGTACAAAAAACGATTTGCAAATAGATTTCGTATAATTTTTTCATTGCTGTGGTACACGGTACACGACACCACAAATCCGGTACTGTACCCGTCATTCGGTACAGTTGGTCAGCCTACATATACGTATAACTATATATATACTGTACATACTAGAATATACAGTAATAATTTTTGCAGATCTGTATGAAATCATTTAAACGAAAAGAACAACTAACGCTCCACATTGTTATACACTCTGGTGAGAAGAAACATGTCTGCATCGAATGTGGAAAAGGTAAAATATTATCCTAAAAAACATTTAATGATGATCCATTGATTGACATTGGCATGTCGTATTTCGTCTTTCCTTTCGTACAGGCTTCTATCGCAAAGATCATCTACGCAAGCATACACGATCGCACATCGCACGCCGCGTCAAATCCGAGGTTTCAGCTCAGAATGTTAGCGGCAGCAGTGGCACCAATGGCCAAAATAATGGTCTGCACGGCTCCTGAGGATCGTACAAGGACTTCTGGTAAATTGATGTAAGATTTCTTGCAACAGCAGCATGCACCCACCACGCAAATATACGAGAGAGAGTACCAATAAAATCGTACGAAATTATGTATATTCGACAAATGGACTTATTCGAATTCGAACGATGGATGATTAAACTCGTGTTTTGCGCTGTGTTTGTAGTGCTGGAAATTTTACAAAAATGTACCGGATGTCCTGCTAAGCGTCATATACTTACATATACACACACACACACACACACACGCATACATAAACTTATACGAATTTTATATAAATGTTCATTTAGTGATTTTTCGAGTTTTTATTATTTTAATGGTAATATTATGCCGATTTCGTTTTGCTTTCTCTTGATTTTGTTTGTGTATTTGAATTTTTTATCCTAAACTTAAATTGAAAAAAAAAAACCAAAACGTAAAGCAAAAAATCTTTAAACGTATGTTTATGCTAAATGATCATCGCACAAACTGTTACTAATTCTAAAAGAAAGGCCCACATAACTGCATCTATGTGCACATTTATGGTAACCTATGCATGTATTTCGTAAATGTCGTATACTATCGTAGTTAAAAATGGTTAAAGATTAAGTTTTGAAACAACACTAACAACAATGATAGCAATTGAAATGTACAAAACGTTTTTCGTAGTCGGCGTATTTGTCAGAACTAAACAAACAAAAAAACAAACAAAGAAATAAACAAACAAACAAACAAACATTTTTAGAGGATCTGTGATCTTAACTGGGGCTCTACGGAGAGAGAGCACTTAAACATAACGAAATAATCTTATGTAAAAATAACAGATACAAAACTTGACGTTAAGCGTTTTAAAATAAGTTCATCACAAAATATTCAAGTGCAATTTTTATTGTTTTTAAGTTTATACGAGTATCGTACTATATGTATATGTTTTAAAGGAATATGTATTATTTTTATATAATAGAATATAATTTGTTTTTAATATACTCGTACGTCTTTTAATACTTGTCTTGTAATTGTTTATATTATTTGCTTTTTAGTTATGTATTTCTTTTTAATGTAAGAAATAGTTGTACACGAAATTAGGAAGATTAAGAAGAGGCAACACTACAGAGGACTAATTTTAAAAACCATATAGTTATCAAGTATGTGCAAAATGTGTGTTTAAAAAGTTCATATAATATGATAGTTATTGTTCAAGTCATCACTACAGGAAGGTAAACCTGCGTTAACTCGAGAGGTTCCGTCGAAGGTATAGAACATTTTTATATCTCAATTTACTCAAACTAAAATGTCTCGCACTGGATGCATGGGTAGATGGATATACACGCACCTTTTTTGTACTAATTAAACACATTATTTTAAGACAATTAAAATTATAAAGAAAATTGTCATTATTATTTGCGACATGAAAATGATAGCAAAATACTTGGTACATCACAATTCATAGATATTCATCTCAAATACAATTCGTTCGTATTAGAGATGAATATCTATCTATAGATGAAAAATCTTTTCAGGCATTTAAACTATATAAAATAAATCCGGTAATGTTATCTCCTCCGTACAAAGTGTTTAGAGACCTAAACTTTCCAGTGCGCTCTGGTTACATTTTTCAAAAATGTTTCGGCAAATTATTTTTTTTTTATTTTGTCAGTGTTATTTATACCTAATACTACCTATTTAGTTTTAGTTAAAGATTTGAAATATGTAATACCAATTTTGTGACTTATTATTTTGTAAAACTGTGTATGTATTTTATTAATCTTTTCACAGCTAAATACGATAGAATAAAAATTCAGACTGATTCAGAGCCGTTGTCATTGTCATATAGTCATGACATTTTCAAATCTCATTTAACAGTATTCGCATATACTGAATGCGTGAATCAGCAGACGAAATGTACGAATTTTCAAAAATTGGTGCAATTTTATTAAGTCTAAATGATGTAGCCTCGTTTTTCTTATTACTTATTTAACATGTTCCTTGCTTTAAAGGAAATACGTACATCTCAATTCGTTTAAATTTACTGCATTTTATTGTTACAATGAATGAATGCATGGCATCGAAAAAGGGTCTGGCAAACCTGAAGAAGATTTCATTTATTTATTTTTTAATTTATATATATTTTCTTGGACCTTAATAGTAATGTCGTTTAAGAAATTATTACTGGACGTAACAACGGCTATATGGAAAAAAAAAAAATCGAATATAACAGATCATCATCATCATCATCTTTTTCTAACAAATTCGTCAGGAAATGGTCAAGATTTTCTTCTTGATTGTTGTTGAAAAAAGTAGCAGTCAATATTTAAAAAATGCAAAAATAGAAGTCGAGTGAAAAAAAAAACTATACTAAAATGTGTATGATGGAGGGAGGGAAAACGTATACGTATGTATGTATTTTATTTTTTTACGAAACAACAAAAAACAACAAAACACCACACAAACAAAATAATAGAGTTCAAACACATTCAGCAAGTGAAGAAAATAACTGTTCAAATTAAGACATTTGAGAAAAGATGCACTTAATTCATACTATCTATTATCTACGATACTTACAAAATGTAACAACTACAAATGATTCATATAATCCACAAATCACAAAAAGTACGATAGTTGTAAAATTGCAATTATAATGTAGGAGTATACACGAGTTTGTGTGAGTACTTTTGACAGATAAAAGGTGAGGGTAGCTCTAGCTCTATCTTTTAATAAACATCCGCCTGCTTCTTTTATTACGCTTGAGTGGAAAAATACCGAATTGAGTTTGTTAAAGAAAGCTAGAATGTAGCTGGAAGATTGTTTCACTCTACACAAATATTAGAAATTTTGCAATTGTTGTATATTAATTACTTCAATTCAATTTCTGTGCAGACCAAAAATAAAAACCATTAGTCAAACAGCATACAATGGAATTTTAAACGTTGTCCGTTTAGCACACTCCCAAATGAATTTTTACTTGAATGAACCGACGATTACAGAGTGTATACAGTGTTTATGCGTATAAAAGACTTAATTAAGTAATCAGATATTTTACATACACATCATCATTTGAACAAACAGAAATTTGTCTGCAATATAATACACAATTAAAATACACAAAATTGCAAAAAATTTCAAAATACGAGTACATTTTAATTAACAATTTATCAGTCAGAATGCCATACAAATACATAATACCACACAGTCATTTGGCAATAGTCATTAAAGTATAATTAACATAAATCTTACGAAGAAAGACATAATTTAGTAATGTATTCACATAAGTCAAATATAAAAAAAAAATGAAAATTATCGTAAATACATACATTTGTATAATATATGTAGAAATAAAAATATACTTGCAATAAGTACAAATTTTTTTGAGAATTTACCAATAATACAACACGTAAAAAGTTATACACAACTACGATCATACCAGCCGACAGTAATGAAAAATAAGATATCAGGATATTTGTTGATACAAGAAACAAATATAGTATATATTTTCTCAGAAATAGCCATATGAAATGAATACCAACAACATACTCATACATATTTCAAAAGGTACGCACATTAATTATTTCCCAGTTTTTCAAAAAACCGGACATTTAAGTCCTGAGTATTTAAATAAAAATATAAATTAACTGTTATCAGTTCTGAAATTCTTTTGCTTAAATAATTTCCCTATTAAATTTTCGGAATTTATTCTAATGGAGCGTTGAAAATTAGGCATTTAGCAGTTTAGAGATAAAATTTGCATTTAGCTCTAAATACTACTTACTCTAAATGCGCATTTATCCCACAGAAATAAAATTATAAATCATTTGGAAAACATTTGTTTCTAAATTATATGGGTACGATCATACCAGAATAAAAGGGTTCTCTTCTTTAATCAATTCTTAATCAACTTTTTACGCAATAACTTGAGTATGTACTTTTAAAACCAACTAATCAATTAGAGAAATCCATACTTCATAAACTCTTCAATGCTTATCGATTACATCAAAATTAGTGATGTTATGGTTATCGATTATGTCATAAAATAATGCATTTAGAAAATTTAACAAACCAGTCAAAATCGCCATCTTTCTCGAAGTTTTTTGAGATATTAAAAAAAACAGAGGAAACATATTATGTACGTCTGGTTCTTAACTGGCTATGTAAATAATTTTTCACAATAATTTCCCATTCTTCGTAATATTTTATTACAAAAAATTTTTGTACGATTCACATTATCGTATTCCGTGATAAGGCAAAAATGTATTTCCAGTTGTACGATATCTGTTTGGTCTTCCGTCCCTTGTTAAGTTTTGGTATTAGAGAAATCTATTTTAATTTTAAATTATAATTTTGAATTTTTTTTCACTTTGTCCACTTTAAAAATCATCGTAGCGAAGCGTTATAATATTATGAAGTCTTTTTATCTTTTCATTAAAACCAGTTGATAAGTGACGCAAAATTCTTTCAAAGTTATTACTGTATTTAAAAGTAATAAGCTTTAAATTTTAATTGAATTTAAGCTCATTTAGGTACATTTTGTATTACGAATATGCACTAAAAATTAAGAGCTTTTCAATGATGTTTGAAAAAGCAGCAATTATTTTCTATGATTTACTGTTAATTTTTTTATATTTTTACCGATACATGTATGTACTTTCAAAAAAACATTAATATAATTAAAAAGGCAAGAATAAATGCAACAAAGAAAAATGTTTCTCAGGGATGCAGCCTCCAAAAAGTAACAATTACATAAATAAATTTCGCCATATTAAAAGAGAATTTTAAATACAAAACTACGAAAAAACAAAAAGAAAAACATAACGATATGAGAATATTAATTTTCTACCTATTAAAGGGCAAAGTAAAAGTAAAATCGAAATTTTAAAATATACTAAATTAGGCTTTACTTAAATGTTATTAACAAAAGAGATACCAATGTTTAACAATAAACAGAGACCATTTCACATATACTCTATAAGTATAGTGTTATGCTTTAACAAATAGGAATAAATTTTCGATTGAGATCTGTTATTAATTTGTACATACTTTGTCTTCTGTATACGTTCTGTCAAATTGTAGAATGAAATAACACTTTGCATATGAATTGAGGATGGACAGAAGCAAATATGTACATTATAAAGGATTGGCAAGAAAAATTTTTTTTTAAATATTTTCTTTTATTCATAATTTGTGTATGTGAGTTTAGCGAGAATATTTTTGGAAATAAAGACATGTAACGGTAATGAAAAAGGAATAATTGTAGGAATGTACTGAATTTGTGACCCCTACAAATGTTTAAAATAATTTAATAATCCGGCTGAATACGTTAACGTAATACTTACGGACATTCACAAAGAACGCCAAAGAATAAAACAAAAAAATAGCTAAATTTTGGAAAGCATTGTAATTTTCATACTTTGAATAATTTTATAAAGCATATTAATATAATCTAAGGATTTAGATCTTGAAAAGTTGGAAAGGACTGAAAGTAGATGAGTATTATATACACGAATATATACTCATTAGTAGATTTGTAAAATGTAGAGATTAATACCTGAGTGTAAAAAAGAATGATTTTTAGCATTCGTAAGAGTAGACAGGAGCAACAATTAGTTATTTCTACTTAAGTTAAAGTACGACAAAATAACCAGAAATAAAAAGGATTTTTCCCTTATTTTTATAAAAGCGAAAAAGGCAAATAGATCTAACAAAGTCTGAAGGGGTCAAAGAAAAAGTATGGAAGTGGTATTTTTTACATTTAGTTTATTTATTTAGCAGTAATAATCTAAGTAAGCACTAATAAAAATCATTTGTCGATAATAATTGCGAAAATATTATTCAAATGAGTACATAGAGGTTGGTGTATTCGGAAAAATACATATATTATGAAAAAGGCTTTCAAAATCACAAAGGCCGTCGATGCATAATACTTCTCATAGCAATTCATCTTAAATATTCTTCTCAATCAGTCATTATTTGCGCTGACAAATTGAAGGCGAATTTAAAATAATTTGCAAAATTTTAGGAAAAATAAAACAAGAAACGTGAAAACGACTTTGATTGTATAGAGTTTTTGTGTGTGATTAATGATAAAAAAGGCAAATTTTTGACTAATTAAATATTTACCATTTAATATTATACATATTACATAATTACATACATATGTACATCTTTGTATTTGAATAAATTTATTTAAATTAAGTCATTAAAAGGTAAATAAACTATAATCATTTCAATAAATTATTTGCAGCGTGCATATAATGCATTGTGTTTTAATGTGAAGGTTTAGTGACCAATATGATACATATTCATTCAATTATGATAAATATTAATTTTTTCAGATCGTCAGTGTTATATAAAAAAATCTTAGTTGCTCTCTTGCTATCCTAAGAGGATATCTTAAGAGGGAAGTATACAAGGTAATTTGTTTCTTTGGCAGGTTTCATTCCAATTTTAATTCGGGTTTTATTTAAATTTATGCTTTAAATAGCTTACTAAATATTAGTTAAATTAAGACTTAAACTGCACAATTAATCTGCTTTTTCGGTATACATAGGGTGACCAATTTTATGGAATTCAATTTCGGTACAGTAAAAGAGATTAATAATATAATATTATTAAAAAACAGAAATACTTACATAGTACATTATATATCTCGCACTATATATATAGTTAATTCAATAAAAAACAACTATTTTTGGAATTAAATTTTTAAATTTTTTACTTTTCATTTCCTCTGATCGGTTTCAGCATTTCCGGCTGTTCTTTAAGGAATAGTGATGGGTAAACTACGATAACTTCGATTGTAATAGCGCTTCTGCAAAGACGCCAAACCCTTTACGCTTTTACACTAAAGATTGGTCTTACATTGTGCTTCGTGTAAAATCGGCTAATCGATAAATGTTCCAGCGCAATGCCTTTTAATATAAATATGTAAATGCCAAAACAGAGTAAAATTTTAATAAAATTTAGGTACAAAAAACGATTTAAAAATAGATTTCGGTATAATTTTTCATTGCTGTGGTACACGGTACACTCACCACAAATCCGTTACTGTACCGATCATTTCGGTACAGTTGGTCAGCCTGGGTATACACAACACAATCAAGAAAATCTACACAATTCTGCATTCTACACAATTCTTAATTTTTTTGTTGCAAGTGCACAATTGTTCGCCTATTCACAAATAAGATTAAGGAACGATTTCACTATGTCTGGTAAAACGCTAATTGGGACATTCAAACGTCAAAATCTCTTACAAATTTACCTTTAAAAGTCCCGATTAGCACTTAACCGGACATTGTAAAACCGGCTCTAAGGTACTCCAGAATCTTTTAATTTAGATTTGTTTTTTTTCCTCTAATTTATTTGAAAATTATATGTATATTGTACAATCGCATGGGAAACCAAAACTCCCTTTCACAACAACAATGGCAAAATTGCACAAACAAAAAAAAATTGACAGAAAAAAAACAACATCAACTTACTCGCAAACGAAATTAACAGAAGAACAAAAACAACGATGTGAAAAATCTCACGTATAGTGTACGTCGTGGGTTCAACAACGTATAAAAAATAGACCCTAAATCGCTTTTGAAGCAGCGAATTCGAAGTGTCCCATCTCTTTATCTCTGTTTTTTGGCCAATCAAGTAGATAACGTCATACGTAAGCTGCTTGTGTTTACCGAATTAGAAGATAAATGGTTGATAATTGATTAGTTGAGGGGTTGGGTGGAGGCAACGCAAAACTACAATCGGCAGCAAGATGTAGTCTTTTGAGGACTTCGATAATTTGAATTCTACAACTTCCATTACTAATTTGCGCTGCTATTGTCGTTGTGACGGCCTTGGAATTTGTGATATGACATTACGCAATGTTTTCATTGCCACATTATTTGGGCACGTGTTTTTTCAAATAAAGGTTCTAAATACTTTCCTAAATCTAGATCAGAACAACTAATATGGTGAGCAAGAAAGAAGCACAAAAAGAGCAATTAGCTCTGAAATTATTCGAAATAAATGCCTTTAAATTTGGCAACTTCAAAATGAAAGTCGGTATCAACTCGCCGGTATATTTCGACCTACGGGTGATTGTCAGCTATCCGGATGTTATGGTAATTGTCAATGTTCATAATATGTTTACAAGATCTCCTAAAAAAGTCTACCAATATTCATTGGAATATTCTTCAAGGAACTGGTTTCAACTCTGCTAATTGAGTATATAAAGGAGCAACAGATAAGTGCGCGACATGTCTGCGGTGTCCCGTATACGGCATTGCCTTTAGCCACTTTAGTTTCTGTGAAGGAACGCATTCCGATGTTAGTACGTCGCAAAGAAGCTAAAGCCTACGGCACCAAGAAGCTCATTGAAGGCATCTACAATGCCGGCGACAGCTGCCTCATCATCGAGGACGTGGTCACTTCAGGATCAAGTGTGCTGGATACTGTGCGTGATTTGCAAAGTGAGGGAATCGTTGCCACCGACGCTGTAGTGTTGGTCGATCGTGAACAGGGCGGTGCTAAAAATATTGCAAAACATTCTGTGCGTATGCATTCAATTTTCACACTATCATTTCTGTTGAACACACTACTCAAAGCGGGCAAGATTCAGCGGGAAACAGTAGAGTCGGTGGCCAAATACATAGCGGCGTGTCAGATAAATAGTGATGGCTCGCTTGTAAATAACAGGAAGGATATTGGTAAGAGTAGTTGAAGAGCTTGTCAGAAATTCGTAAAAAAGAATTCCAGTTGTTAATAGTAAAAAATACTCTACACTCGAAATTATTATTAAATAACTCTAATTAATTGTTTCTTATTAGTCGATGATTTTCTTCGCACCAAACTAAAATTCGAAAATCGCGCTGATTTGGCTAAATGCACCATTGCGAGAGATCTTTTCCAATTGATGGCCTCCAAGAAAACGAACCTGTGCTTAGCCGCTGATCTGACAAAGTGCGAGGAGATCCTCAGTGCCGCTGATAAGTGCGGGCCTTACATTTGTCTACTGAAGACTCATATCGACATTGTGGAGGATTTTAATGAAAGCTTTATTTCAAATTTAACCGTATTGGCGGACAAGCATAAATTCCTAATTTTGGAAGATCGGAAATTTGCAGACATCGGTAACACTGTGTCACTGCAGTACGGGAGGGGCATCTTTAAAGTAGCTGCATGGGCTGATTTGGTGACGGCACATTCGATTTCAGGGCGAAGCATACTGCAAGGTTTAAAAGCCGGAATCAGTGATTCTGAGGCGGGAAAAAAGAGGGGTGTCTTTTTAGTGGGCGAGATGTCAGCGCAGGGAAATCTTATCGATGACAAGTACAAGGAAACTACAAATAAAGTCGCCACAGAAGGTGCAGATATCGATTTTGTGGCTGGTGTTGTTTGCCAAAGCCCAGACTGCTTTTCGTTTCCGGGCTTGATTCAATTAACGCCCGGAGTTAAAATCAACGAAACCGTCGACAAACTGGGACAACAATATAACACACCTGAAAGTGTGGTCAAACAGAAAGGTGCTGATATTGGTGTTGTTGGCCGTGGTATTCTGCAAGCAAAATGTATGGAAAAGGCTGCCAGCGAATATCGCGATAAGTTGTGGACTGCGTATATGGAACGCATTTCCAGTTAAAAATAAATTAGGCAGAAATTTAAATAACAGAGTTTTATTATCGAAGCTTCTTTTTTTTTTAAAATAAATAAAATATTTTTTTTAAAAATGCTGCGTTTTCTTTTATTATTTTTTGAACAATTCTTGGGACCTGTTTTTTGCAATTTTTTAAGTTAAGATTGTTTGGAAAAAAATACCTGAATTATGTAAAGAAAAAAAAAATCTATAGTCGTCAGCACAGGAAAATTGGAGCCTTTAATACCACTTTAAGTTTAATACCACTTTTTATCAACAAATTGTTTATTTATTTAAAAGTTTATTAAAAGAGAAACAAAAAAACACTAAATGATAAATCAATAAGCGGCTAGAGCAACTAAGACATATCCATAATCTCCAGACAAATCGTCCTGCAAAAAAGTGATAAAACGTAAATATATTTTTTATATTACACGAAAATGATAAATACAGTAAAATAATAATCGGTTGGTTTTTAATAACTTCATATTTTGGAATTGCTTTTAAATGTGCATTTATTCTTATTTTTATAATTTTTTTTTTACTAAAATATATAAAGCACAACAAGGTCGTTGTTAATAATTTTATAATAATTTCCTTAACATAAATTTTTACTTGCCGCGTAAAATAAGAACAAGTTTCTAATAATGTTTTTGATCATTTGTAAAGAACACCTACGAGTATATTAACAATAAAAAGCTGCGGAATATCTATCTAAAAAGAACATCAGAAAGGAATGTTCGAATGTATTGTGAAAATTTTGAAAGTGCTTTTTAGAAATATACGATAATACTAAGTTTCCTTTGTCGCGGTTATCAGCAGAGTTGAATGGATGGATAGATGGACGTGGTTAGGATTACCAAGCCGCAAGAGTTACAAGCAAGTGTCCAATATCGCACTCCAAATCATCCTGTTATTAATTTAATTGTGTGTTGTTGTAGGTGTCAAATAGTTTTGCAGCAGTGAAGAAAATAGAAAAAATTTAAAAACGTTTATATTAAATTAACAGAGTCTACCATTAAGAGTCAACAAATTGTAACAGCCATTATTTGTTAACTGGCAAAAATAATATATGTACGTATAAGTTTGTGAAATTTGTGAGTTTTTTGAAGGATTCTTTATTTGGTGTAATATAGTATTAAATGAGAGAGGAAAAGGAATGAAAGCAGAATAAGATCTTTTCAGTGCCCTCTTAATAGAAAAGTTTTAGAGAATTTGCCATAAAGACATCTTTGCCATAAAGATATCATTACTATCATTACATCATTAATATAAGACAGACTACTATTTTAAACCGTTTGAAATCGTGTACCCCCTCCCCCCCCTGGGTTCTTCACTTAGAGTAGCGCAATTTTGAATGTTTGCTTTCATCTTTCTAGGCAGTCCGTCCATATTAGTTAATCTTTACATGATTATTATAGTGTGTGCATAAGTGTGTGCATAAGCAAGAAATTCATGTAAAATGATAATGGATCAAAAGATTAAAATGTGCAGTTGCATTCAGTTATAAAAAGATTAGCTTAATTTGTTTATAATTAATAGTCTTAATTTATGTTATTACATTAAGTTTTGAGTTAGTAACAAAAAGCTGAGTAAAATTACAAAGAACTTGTGTCTTTGTGTCTTAAAACTTTAAAAATAGCTTCTACTTAAACACCTTTGAAAAAAAAATTACTCCCATTTTTAATGGTATGAATAAATTACAATAACTTGAAAAGTAAAATTTTTCCATTTATTATTTATTGCATAACTTGAACTTTTTACAAAATGTTCTTGGAAAAAAAATCAACATTTTATGACAATAAGTTTAAAATTATGAAGTAATAATAAAACAAAAAAGTATTATAAGTGAGTAGTAATATTATGTATATCATTTTATGCTTGGAATTAGAGATTTAATCTCCAGATATTTTTAGAGATCCAAATAAAAAATATTACAGGATGGTATTGAAGAAATCTATGTATTGCTAATTTTAAAGTTAAGAGAAGATAAGCACTTTGTTTAACTAGCCAGCGGACAAAGAAGGATCAACTTGTTTTCTTACAACCTTCTGCATAAATTTTGTACTCTTAGGAACTTTGATCCTTGGATTCAGAAAATATATTCTCTTGCATATAGATATTTCTAGACGGTTTTCTTTCGTTAATGGCTTGTGGAAACTGATAGTAGTAGAATGTGCTTAGAAGCATATACGAGCATATACATACATACATACATGTGCATATATCTCTTAATAAAAGGTATTAAGGACAGAATATATTATATTTTTTGCAACCAATTCGACAGTGTAGATAAATTATAGAGTAAATAATCTTATATAACCTTATGGTTAAAGTAAGTTTTTTGTTTTCTATTGTATTGTATTGTATTGTACATATGTAATATGTGATGTTTTATTAAAACCGGGACGGGACGCACAGTCCAATTTTCCACGAAAATTAATCTTATTTTAACTGCAATGTGCTTTTCTTCCTGAATAAATGAATGAATAAAATTGTTTAACTTTTTCATAGAAATATTTTATGGCGAAATACTTGATTTTCTGATGTTGGTTTAAGGTTTTTTGATTTTTGAACTAGTATCCAACAATAGCCAATAGGGCACGTTTGTAATCTCCTGAGGTATCGCCCTGAAAAAGTCGAACATTTTATTTAATGACTTGAAATGGTATCATATTTTTTCTTATGTTTCGAAACATTACGATAGAAAACAATTAAGGTGTCTTTAATTTTTGAAAAAAGTTAATTTTTGCCATTAAACACACCGCACACTTCTACTGAACGGACATAGTTATGGAAATTCAATTTTATTAGTAAAGAGACTGCAAAACTATTGCAGAAGCTCAGTTTGAAATAAATTCAGTTTGGTCTTTAAAATATTTGTAGAGCAGGATTTTATAGTTCTTTTCAAATGAAAAATGCTTTTTATAATTAATGAAATACATTCGATTTTGAGATAACTTAAACTAAAATAATACTTTATGGCTCCTTGATGTAATGTATTTCTTATAAAAAAAATAGGGGGTAAAATATCAAAAATATGTCCTACGAATTACTGATGGATACTCCTCGATTATAGTAATACAAAATCGATTTCTTTTCTATGAATTAAACAATTTAAATTTATTTAAAAAACGGCAATTGCATGCTTTCATGCCATCATTGATATAGTGAGTGCATTTGATGAGAAGTCATGCGAATTCTTTTCCGTTAAATGAAGTTAATAGAAACCCAAACCGAGTGCAAATAAGAAACGTATTTACCTTGATCCACGATTCCAAGCTCTTGCCATATTTATTCTGGAATGCTTCTTTGATATCACCCAAATCAATCTCAGAACGGCTGACAATAATGCGTATCAGGGTCTTATCCTTAGTGCCCATGCCGTGCATGGAGTCGTACAGGCGCTCGGCAAAGTAGTCAACCTTCGACTTGCAACATTTCACTGATGGTGATGGGACGATGAGAGAGCAAGAAGTTAAACAAAAATATTAACAATATTGAGAAATATGTTTATCATTACATCAAACATTTCATGTTCCTACACCAGTCAGTTGAAACTTACCAATTGCAAGGAATCCCTTTTCCACAGCGCCGCTAAATTCCTTCTTGATTGCCTTCTCAATATCGTGACCAGCAAGATTTTCGTATTCGAGAAAGATTTGTCGGAGCTGTTGGTAAGAGCGCGTAATCAAAATTGAATTGAAGACTGATTCATCAGTGCCCCATTGGCCCTCGCCAGCATCGTGCAAAGCCTGAGCGTCGGCAACAGCAGCAGCTTCATCGACAGTCTAATAAATTAATAAAATATACTGATATGGAGAGTATGATACAGAACACAACAACAAGGCTTTTTCAAAGAACACTAAAAACCTTTAGCAAACCGTAATTAACGACTGACTGTCTGTCTGACTGGAATTTTTCTTATCATTCCAACATATTATTTGGCTGCTGTTATGTCTCTTCACTCACCTGATTCTCTTCCCGATTGCCCTGCACAAGTGAGACGCATAAGCGTTTGAAGTGTCCGCTGGTGTCACCTTTCAGAGCTGATTCTAGTGGTTTTCCAAAGCTCTGCTCATAGAATTGCGCAATAGTCTTGATACCGTAATTCGATAAGGTGCACAAGATTTCAATGATGGCTTCCTCGTCGGTACCTACACCGGCGACAGCATCGTGTAACTCTTGTGCATAGAATTGTGGCAGTGGCGTCATCAAAGCGACAATGACATCTTCGAACTTGCCACCCAATTCGGATTTGAGATCGGAAATTAAATCTTTGCCGTAGGCTGTTTTAAAAGCTTCAGCAATTTCCAGACGCTGGACGATGCCGCGACGTGCCAGTATCTCAATGATCGCTTTCTCATCGGTACCGAAACCTTTCATCGCTTTGCGAAGTATGGCCGCATCTTCAACAGGATCGAAGGGATCGGCAGGGTATACGGTTGGGGTACACTGTAAGTACGATGATAATGTAATACAATATTAAAAATGTTTTGTTTGGAATGTACGACAGATGGGACGACAATGAGGGTGAAGGCAGATAGAATGAAACTCCATCTTTGGTTTGATGGAATCAATCGATTTGTGAAGTGAATGGGCCATTTAGCGCCGCAGCGCTAAATAACCATTTCTCTTACTTACCTTGAATGGATAATATTCGGCAGAGCTCATTTTGTTTTTTTGGCTTTTAGATTATTAATTTGGCTAAAGAAATAGACAAGAAGAGATAAAAGAAGAAAGACAATAAGAAAATCTTAAATGTATATGAAAAATTAAAGCACAATAAATAAATAATCAAATATGAAAATAAATAATTTAAATTGAAAATTTATCAATTAAACATCCAAAAATTATTTAACAAAAAACCTCAAATCAACTCAATCAAGAATGTCGTGTGCTTTTCTTCGACCATATATTTTCAAGATCATGGTACTATTTTTAAACTCTCTCTTTACTAACTTGAGTGTGTGTATGTATGTATTGTGATTGTAAAAGTGAAAGTTTAGTAAAATATTTAAGAGTATGCAAATGCAAGAGCATCTCAAGAGTCGAACTAGTAAAAAGGTAATAAAAAGAAAGGTTTAAGATATTTGTAAAACTAATACAATGAAAGATACTGTACCAAGCGTCTATATATTCATACATGTATGTATATATTTTTAGATAAATTAAGCTTAAAAAGTAATAAAATTGTAAAGATCAATAAACCCGAAATGTAACTATGTTATGGTTATTTTTGTATAATCTGGTTATTTTTTATAGTAAGTGTTTCGGGCATACACGAGTACAAAATAAAAATAAAACGCATGGAAAGTTTTTATAATAATTTATACTGTACCATTTGGAGTTGAATGTATGTAGTGAAAAAACCGGTAATGATATACATACATACATACATATATATTGCAAAAATTATACAAATTAACCTCAACATTAACCTCATATGAGTAAACATATTAAATATAGAATTCTCGGCGGAAACTTTTGCTTCTTTTCCCTTTTGCATAAAAATAGATCATATATACATACATTTATTATTACTATTGCTATTGCATATATACAAACTCATGCATGTATACAAATTGTTGAGATCATTCTTTTAAACTCTACGATACTAATTAGTTCTTTGTTTAGTATTAAAATGAAATCTTACAGTTTTTTTCAGTATGTAAATATTTTTTTATTTAAACTCTCGTCGTTGATAAACCGAAAAAAACTCGCTCTCTCTCTCTTACATATTTCATAATAAAGAGCAAAAGAGAGTTTCCTAAAAATTAAACCTATTATAGTGACGTGGCTATCGAGCAAGTAATGGCTGTGGAAACCAGTTTTTGGGTAAAGTGGGTGCAAGTGCACATAAACATATGCGCACATATGTACATAGGTATAAGTGCACGTACGCACCTATGCATAAACGGGAAAGAATTTTTAAAAATTTCATCGTTATTGATCTTGTTGTTCCAACTGAAAAGTAGTGGATAAATTTTGTATTAAGCTATTTCATTCTTAAACAAAAAAAAAATAATGTAATCCGGCATTTTTATTATTATGCATCGTTATTTAAAACACTTTAATATGAAGCAGAAGAGGAAATTTATATACATACTTGAAAAATCATTTATTTATTGAAATTTATTCGACCTTAAGCATTCTGTGCATTAAAAGCTTAAAATTAAAAGTGAATGTATGTAGGTTTTTATATTACTGTATTGTTATTATTAAGTTAATTAATCATCTTCTCAATATATCTGTTCGCATGTATCATACTTATGTATATATTTATGAGCCATTTATTTTGAAAATAGAGCAAGTCAATTCCTTTAAGAAACGAGAAAAAACACTTAATATTTTAAAAGCTTTTACTTCAAAATTTTTATAACTTGCTTAAAACAAATTAGAGAATTGAAAAGCGTTTACAATGGAAATCCATAAAAATCTCAAAATAGCAAAAAGTGGCTATTACTTTTTATTACTTTCAAAATAAATGGCTTGTATTCACTTAAGTTTTTTCATTTGTGTAGATACTATCGAATGAGTAATAAGTAGAGATACATAGTTACACACGTACGTAACTCTTTACACATTCACCGGGCGCTTCTTTTGCAATTCCTCTATTCAGCCAACCCAACAATGCGGCTAAAAAGACACTAATACGCACATATCTAGATATATGTATGTATGTAGGTATTATGTTAACGACTAGTTTAATCAAAGCCATTTATTTGTCTGCTGTGGAAATAGAGTGAATGTGTGGTATGGTATATACTACGTATTGTGTAAGTACAAGTACATCCGAAATGATGTCATCTCATTGTCAGGCTTATGAATCCAGAATACTAAATCAAATCGCTACACATACCTACTTCCATTTACTAAACAATTTATTTCAATGCAAAAGTATATTGTACAAGTATATACTTGTAATCATTTTCTGAATCTTAAGTTTGGAATTCAAGTTATCAACTTTAGTTTAATTAAAACAGGAAAACAAAAAAATTAATACATATTTAAATATGAATGATTGCGAAATTTAGTCTACGATTAAGTAGCCGCACCCAATTTTATCGGAAATATGGAAATTATAAAAATACATCTACTATTATTTCGTTCAAATTCACTGTGTCTTCTTGTTTTTCTCCAGTTGATTTATTTTTAACATACAAATTTCTAATTGATTTAATACAATCACTCAAGAAGTATATAGTTTATTTACCAATTAGTATATATATCTCACTTCTCTTAAACGTTCACTGTTTAAAAACTTTCAATAGACTGAAACTTTGTGCTCTTCACCGTCGATTTTTATTGGGTTCATAGAAGTCACAGATTTATGTGTATTGCCACATTTTCGTAGCATAAAAAACCCAAATGAAAATGACTTTTTAATAATAAACGGAATATTTAAGTTTCCTTCCGCCCTCACCACTCCACCGGTTATTGCGGTCACTCTTCCCATTGCTTACACTATGTTAAGGTCCTTTCAATATTAAAATAATAAGTTATTTCATCCATTGAAGTTTATTAAAATTTTTCCTAAACTTGTATGACTTTTTTAAACTTTTACTTTTAAACTACTCGTAGTCGAACTTCTTATTATATTATTATAAGAAGTTTATAATATATACTATACTTACATATATTATATAACTGCCAAAGAAGTATTTCCTTTTTGAAGCATGGGATTGCTCACAAGTTAAATGAATACTACCTGAGTGGTTTTTTGTATATTTGAGGAAATGGGAAAAGCTTTTTATTAGAAATTTATGTGGCAACTATTGTATGAAAGAATTATTGAGAGTACGTGCATTTGTGTAGGTAAACAACACCGGCTAATGGGAAGAAAACAACAATTTATGATGGTAAAATATATATGGCTTTAAATATTTCTCTTTGCACTGTTTCTCTTTCTCCCTTTTAAATGAAATGATCACCGGTTTATTAAATGCAGAATCTCTACATACCCATCTACATTTCTTCCAATTGCTCACAAACTTATATATGCATGGAAATATGTGTGTTTACATACTGTGCGTACTTCTTAATTTCACAATAAGTTTTTATCAAAAACTACCCATCCTCTAATGATTATGCAGGTCAATACTTTTTCATTGCAATAATGATGTTTATAAACATTTAAATATAACCTAATCAATATTATTAATACCCAGCACAACTGAAATAGTTTTATGACGTAATGTGGAATTTGTAGTAATTCGTTTATAGTCCGCGCACTGTCTGTCTGACTCATTAACATTCAGCTCAGCAGCATCACCTCACGGTTTAAGCATCATTCAAATGAATCACGATTACTTTTTCAATGGATACGGCAATTGAGCTTATGAGCGAGCTATGTATACAGTTTCCATTTTGGTTCAAAGAGAAATACGTGTATGTATTCGAAAAAATATATACTCGTATTTAAATAATGATATTGTAATAATAATGACGTCTTATAAAAGTATAGTATGTATATTATCATGTTCTTTGGGTTAATGGTTGTAATTTTTTATTTTCATTTCAATGTGCAAAATATTTAATATGTATACAATATTTCATATCAGCCACTAACATCTTCTCTAGTATGTGATATAAGAAACTAATCATTCTTCAGGAAGTCGTTAAAAAATAAATACATATACGAAAATTTACAAAAGCTGTACTGATGGAGTTCTTGAAGGAATTAAAATACTTTAAGTACACTTGTAATACTTTAAGTTAGGTCCTGTATGCCACTTTGTTTGATCTGCAAAAACAATTTATAGCAATTAATTAAGGTTTTTATGGGATTTTTCTTTAATTTCTTACCACAAACGATACAGCCACCTGAGGAGAAAGTAATGATTTTTCTAAATATGCAACACGCTGCACTGTCTCATTATTTTTACTAAATAGAATTCGTTGATTTATTTTATGCGCATGGCTTTCACCCAAAGCGGGACATATTTTTGAATTTCCATTTTGTATTCGAGTTGTTAGCTCATTCGTTATAACTATCTATTTTAAAAATAAAACATTTTATATTTCTTATTTATTTCAATTTAAATTTAAATTACCGCAATATCGTTATAAAGAGCTAGACGTTGCAAGTCTGTTAACAGTTGATAATTTATGGCGGAGCGTTTGTTGACATCATCAATACATCGCAGAGGAAAAGAAAACGAATCAATTACAATAAGCTTCAGCTGAAAATCAGTATGAAATTAAATAAAATGATGATGATGAAATAAAATGGAAGTAAATTGTACCCGTTCAGAGTTTAGTAAAAGGCTTAGCTACGAACCTGCGGTATTTCCTTTAGTAATACTTTCATATATTCCACAGTAGCTATCAGCTCGACATAGTCAGCACAGTACATGTAGGAAACGTTTCGAAGTATAGAAGACAGAGAAAATGAAGGCGCATTTTCGAGTCGCAGCGGTCTCTTCTGAATCCGTTCTTCCATACATATGGCTAATTCTTTATAATATTGGTACAAACAAAACGGATAAAATTATATACATATATTGTTAAAGGGTTCAAGTTTCTTCCTAATATTACATAAATCTATAGAGTCCTTACCCTTCAGTCGTTTTGGATTAAACCCTTGATTGGTATCCACATACAAAGCGCTGCCTTCTACACCTCCTGCATACTTCGGAATTTGTACATTAATACTTAATAATAAACTGGACAAAATACTATAAATAATTATTTACATAGGACAAATCTGTCGCACTTACCACATCTCTGTTTTTCCGGTTCCTGGTGCACCACATAATTCGGTTACCATTCGCATCGGTATCCCACCTTCGAGAGGAATATCCAGACCTCGGCAAAGTGTTACAATTTTACCGAGTTCATTCTCCTTTTTCCAAACATCAAAGCTTGTTACTTGAAACATTTCTATGAACAGGAATCATACACCCCTCTTTCCACTTCAAAATATTGTTTATTGTTAAGAATTTTCTATCATCTTCTAAACAATGCCACGAAATAGGAAACAAAAGAGAATGACAAACCAAAGATTATCACGATAATACAGCGTTGCCCATAAGAAAATCTGAAATGGTTTTAAAATTTTTTTAGTTAAATGGTGCTATTATATCTAAATTTGTTTTATTTAGGTTTGCGATTGAACATATATAGTTGGCTCACTATTGGCGTTGAAAATAATAGAGTACTAATTGCAAAACACTTTTAGTAATAAATGTGCAAAGACAAAGTTCGTTTTATCTTTTCTAACTGCGCATTTATTTCATAGAAATTTACTTACACTTACATTTTTACATTTAATAATTATTATCTGTGAACTGTCGTTCGATGCATTCTTTGCTTGTTAGTTTTTAGCGAAATCCCCTTTTATTCTATGTTCAGACGAACGATATTTTCGATTAAAAATACGTGTTTTCAAGAGTTTCAGTGAAAATACACCGAAAATAGAATTTGCGCCCATACAAAATTGTCAATCGAAAATTTGATTTTGTTGAATTTTTAGCAAAAATATGGTGATAGTTCGCTTGCAATTCTGATTTCCCCTGAATTCTGTTGGATTTTAATCAAAGTTTAGATTCGGATTTAGGTTTTAGAGCTAAATTTGGCGGATAAAAATCAACCTAAAAGTATAACAAACGAACATTTGCTTAATAATTTACCGTCTACGAAACAATAAATGCGCATTTAGTGCCAAATATAAATAGCGGTATAACATGAAATTTTTAATAAAAAATCCGTGAAATTAGTGTGGCCTTAGCCCAATAGCAGCGAGTGGTAATATCTTTCGAATTTCGAATCGTCATTGTGTGTTTTCTTCGATACTTCTCTCTGTTATGGACTTTCTTGGATTTCTTTACGTTGTCGCCGTTGTTGGATTTGCGGTCGGTCGAATTTCCTTGAGCCATTACTGAATTTAACAAAGTTCGTGCATTGTCTGGTGTAACATAAACTAATTTATTTTCAAGTATATTTAACCGACACAAGTAATACAGTATCATTGACCCATATCACATTTCTGGTCCAATCCGGAGCCAACAGAGAAGGAATTTCCTTTTAAGGTAAATATGTAGTTGAAGTTATTGAGGATGTGTTTATGTGTGTGCGTGTGTGTGTGCGTAGTTTTTCTATGTGTTCGTATGGAAGTGCTGATGCAGGTAGAAATAAGGACTGCAACAGTAAAAGCCTAAAGAAAATAAACACTCCTTTTTTCGGTTGGTGTGATTTTTAAACCAAACTATATTGAAATATAGTTTAAAAATTGCTTAATTGAGAATTTAATTTTGAGTCACATATAAGTATATATTGCCTGTTTTTTTTTTAAGCGCTTTGGAGGATAGTAACTGCCGGACACTTCGACTCCTCAGAGTCAGCCACTGTAGAGTTAGGTGACAAACTTTGCGATGACCTTAATGGGAACCGCTCTGTAAAAATCTTTGACATTCTTTCCTTTCTGCCTTTCCTTCTTTCGTCATTCGTTCTATAATTAAATAGTGAATGTCTGATCGTCTGTATCCTGTTCATGTGGCTGGTAACTGGAAGAAGTAGGTCACTAAATTTTGGAACAGGTATACGGGTACTTTTAATTAGGAAGTGTTCATTATTAGTATTTACTTGTGCAGTAAACTCGTAATTTTAGTAACAAGTTAAACTGTTGGGATTTTCTAAATTTAGAGAATTTTATATACTCAATATTAGTTCCTGTGATATATGTATATACATATATCAAACTGTATATATTACCTCCTACGTATGTAGGTATGTTACGTATATACGTGTAGGTATATACATACGTTAGTTACTTATTAGCGGCTCTTATTAGAATTCAAAATCGCATTTCTCATTTAAGCCTCAAACTAAATAATTTATTAAAATGTCATCTAGGTCATCATGCTATCAGACTTTGCACCCATGTTTTATTTACAATTCTTTGCAATTTATACCTTCAAAATAGTGGAAAAAATAATCCCTGTTCGTCTTTTAATTGCAGAGCACTACGACCATCCATTTTATTCCAAGTCAGTCTCTAACAACGAAATTTTTTTTTACTTTGTTGCTTGATAAAAGATGTCAGCACCACCACCACGGACATTCTATGATATTCTGAATGTTGCACCTAATGTCAGCTTTGATGAATTAAAAAAAAGTTATAAACAATTAATTCTTCAAAACCATCCTGATAAATTAGTCGATAATAGAATTACACTAACAACACAAACACAGACAGAAGCAGAAACAAGAACATCAGGAAACCCCGCTGCTCTTGTCCCAAATAATGACAATAAATTTGTTGAAATCAACAAAGCCTGGAACACGCTTAAAGATCCCGTTCAGCGTAAGCTTTATGATGCCGAATTAATAGCTACCAGATTCCAAGAGCAGAGCAACATTTTCGCAAACGTAAAACTAGCTGAACTTAATGTCGATCATTGTCATCAAGAAGAGGATGTCATTGATAACGGGACGACGACACAGATGTTTACATATAATTGTCGCTGTGGCGGTCAGTATGTCGTTGATGAATCAGTTGCTCGAGAAGCATTACAAATCAAGAATTCAGAAATACTTGTTGAGTGCAGTGAATGTTCCTTGAATATCTTAGTTAATGATTAAAGCAAAGCAATTAACAATAAAAAGTCAAGTCAGTATTGAGATGTTTATACTTCTATGTATGTACGAGTATATATATTTTTGCTTCCCTTTACCACAATATTAATAAATATTAATGAAAATTGGTTCATTGAAATTGAGATGACTCAAGAAAAAGATTTCTGGATCAAGTCGGAAATTCAATACATATTTAAAGTGTGCTTGTAGGTGAAAAATTTTTGATATACCTCACACAAGGTGTTCCCAGCATAAGATGCGATAAAGAGACATTGAGGCGGAACAAGAAAATAATAATATAAAAGGACTGTTACGGCCTGAGGAAATAGTTTTTGAAAATTAGAAATTAAAATTGAGGCGGAAAAGGTTTCAAAAACAATTGCCACGCCCACAACATGTTGACTTAGTTTTTTTAGACAGCTAAAGCACTAATACTACAAGTATTTTTTTCATTTCTTTGTTGATCTATTAGTTTTTGAAGTGTAACTGAATGACCCAAACGGTCTATGAACAATATAGACCCATAGACCCATTATTTTAAATTAAGTATGTATTTGGTAATGTTTACTCTGTAATCGCTCAAAAAAGAATTGCAGAATTGAAAAATAGGTAACATATAGGTATATGTATTTGATACAACTCTTATATGGTGTTTGCATAAAATGGTTTTGGTTTTGGTTTAGGCTCTCGAATATCGGTCGAGTGTCAAGTATTTCCATACAAAACTAGTTTTATTTTTGGTTTTTCTAGGTTTCGCTCCTTGCTGTTGGTGTTGTATGCAAAATCAATGTTCTGTTTTCTTCGTTAATTTTGGCAAAATAGTTTTTTGTACAATATTTATCACGGTTAAAAACTGCTAAAACCAGAAATCTTTTTGGTTTTGCTCTAAACTTAACAACAATTTCAAGTGAGAATGGTTCTATAATGGTTTTCGCTGCGAAAACTAGTTTCGCGCTAAACCGAGCAAAACCACTTTATGGAAACACCATATTAAATATACTGCCGCATAGAGAGTTCATAGAAAAACAGAGTATGAGAGAAAAAAATATAGATTATTCTGAGATTCGCAGTGAACTTCGAATATCAAATCGGCACTTATTTGCGTTCAAATGAAAATGAAAAAGATTTGGCCGAATGTGTTTTACGATATATTCGATGTATTCGGTTTAATAGATCACTTATAAGAATTATCTTTTTAATTTGTTGCGACCAATAAGTATGTTTTTGAGATGGATTAGAAACGTACTTTATATGCTTTATTTATAACTAGAGCGTTAAGTTTTCACGGTTATGCTTTTGCTTCAGTCAGACAGAATTAATGCCATGAAGTGTAAGTATAATAAGACAAGAAATAAGACGAAACAAGAAGTAAAATGAATGCACGAGTATTTAGATGACTAAGCTAACATAGAACTTACTTGTTGTGTGACAATTTTAGTCGTTGTATTTACAAAATTTCCTACATCGTACATGATTTTATCTTTGTCTTCAAATTAATCCTATAAATATATGTATATTTGAATTAATTTATTTTGTACATATGTACTTAATTTCCAAATTGTTCTCTTCCATAAACTCTCTTTAAGAACCCATTCCGGAGTCGGTGTATCGCAGCGGCGTAGACAATATATAACTTCGAACGAAAACCATTCGAAAACGAGGACTAATCGTGGCGAATCGAGGCGAGAGAAAAAGACTTAACTCCAAAATGGCCAGCACTGGTGACATCTGGTTGCAGTGGTTTTCCTGTTGCTTCCAACAGCCGCAATCGCCGACTCGACGGCGTCATCAACGGCTGCATATCGATCGCACCATGATCGGGAATCCCACAAATTTTCAACATACGGGACACATCGGTTCGGCAGATGTTGAACTCTCGACGAATCATTTGAATGCAATACAAACGCAAATGCAGAGTAAAGGCGGTTACGAAATGAATTCGATACGATTGCAGGTGCAGGTCAAAGTTCATTAAGATTATTCATAGAGATTGTCTTCTAACCGCTTTTGCAAAATGGCATTTTCAGGCTTGCTGATAATGCCGGACCTCGTCGGTGTGCGCAACTACCAAAATGTTTGTTGCCGTACAAACGGAACAAATTGTTAAGCCGATATAGTACATACATCACGACGGAAAATTGGAAAATTAGGCATATGCAATGTGTTTTTACATTGTTTTCATATACTATATATATAAACGGGCCTTGGTTCCAACACGGCACCACTTTTGTTCGACGCTGAGCTGTACATTTGTCGAAGGAACCTAACTTGCATTTAACTAAAGAACTGTGTGCAATCAATATTTGCGAATTAATTTACAAAATTCATAACTTTTTAACGCAAATCATAAGTGCCGAGCTTGAAAAATAAATTTCCCAACTTTGGCACATTTGACTACTTTTATGAAGAATGTTACTAATTTTAAAACACTAAACTTTTTATGAATTACTTCTATTTTTGTTTGCCAGATTCTTAAAGTTATCAACAAGAAACAAAGTAGAGGTTATACATTTAAGCAGATAAATCGAATGAAATATTTATGTATATTTATTTTTATTACTGAAAGTTTACTCTTAACAACTTGAATATTTTTTTTTATACTATTGGAATTTGTACTTAATATTTAAAACCTTAGCTAACAAGTATACATCTTATATTAAAATTTTCTATTTCGACTGTTGTATTCTAAAACAACACTTTATCTTAACCTTGTCATAGTTCATTGGACTAACGTTAACAACTGCCTTATCGAGGTTAAGAGAAGAGAATTTTTGAAGATTGTTCTCTGGTCTGAAGCATGGACCTCTCCAAATATTTAGACGCACAATCATCTCAGCCTGCATTGCGATTAAAAAACAGAATAGTATTAAAACAAATTAATTTTAAGTTTATTAAAATTAAGCCAAAAATGTTTCGTTTGAAGCAATCATAGCAGATTGAGAAACTAAAAAGAATATGCCAAGCAAAATGTCTGTCTGCAATTGAATATTTTACACAAGACTTAAAGACACTGAACTTAAAGAAAAGTTCATTTGTTTTTTATACCTTTCATTCAGAGTTTAATGGAGTTTAAAGTATATACGAAACTGCAAAATAAATTAAAACGCATTTTAATTACTTGGATGGCTTTTATTTCATTATGAAAGAAGTTACAAGGTATCTTAAAGAAATGAAATTGTAGCCTGCTTAGTAAACTGAGTGAGCTTGGATGAGCTTACTCCTCGCCACTTTCACTTCCGCCCTTACTATGTGCGTCTTCGTCGGCCGTGCCTTCATCTGTGTGGCTTTTGTCGTTTGCAGCATCGGCATCGGACTCACTATCCGAGTCACGTAAAGCTTTCACCGACTTAGACTTATCAGTGCGCTTATTACGTCGAGCTTCGAAATCGGATCCATCGTCATCGTCCGAAGAATATATAGTTGACGCTTTATTGTCGACAGCGGTCGATGTTGAACCTGACACGGAAGCAGCAGCAGAGCCACCCTTTTTATACTTGTTTTTAATGGCGCTCAAGGAGATGGCATTCTCATCGTCACTGCCTTCGTCGTGGTGGTACGAGTTAGCACCGCCGCCGCTATGCACATCATGAATACCACTTGCTTTCTTCTTCTTCGGCTGCGGTTTATTCTGACTTCTCATAGCTTGGCGCAGTTTTTCCTCTTCCTTCTTCAGATTATAAAGCCGATCCGTTGTGGGATCTTTGCCGACTTGTGTGAGAATCTTAATGCCACTGGTTTTTTGGGAGCGATCTGCCAACGACATGGTCATCTTCTTATGCGTGAAAGATTCCGTCGAATGGGGCCGGAATGTAAGTTTAGTGCGGAAGACTGCTTGACCTTGTAGACCAGTGCCCTACGAAGAAATGTATGCGGTTTAAAAGTTTTTGACGAAATAAGTGCAAAGTGCAAGTGCAAAACAGTTTGATGTGGTGCCGCACCTGTCGGATAAACATGTGATTGTGATCGCCATGCAATGGTTGTCTGTACACATCGAAAGTTTCATTCCCTAAATGCAGCGTCAAGCTGCCGTCGGACCAGCGCACAAACCTGGCATTCGATTCCTTGATCATGTCGCCGTTGTTGTTCATCAACTCGCGCCATCGTATTGTGTTGCTTACTTTTAACTTAATACGCTGCCGACCCTCTTCGTCCATGGTTTCCTCCTCATCGATTTCGTCCTCGTACGTTTCTGTGTCAAACGGTCTTGTATCGACAGACAAGAAATTGGGCAATTTAATGAAGTGAATTTCTTTGCCCAGATCGGTAACAATACGCGGAATTTCCACATCGATACGCGTCTCCGGTATAGGTTCTGGTTCGTCTTCCTTGGCCTGTTGTGCGGCTCGTTCATGCGAAGGCGATCGAGACCGTGATTTGGATCGAGAACGTGACCTGGACCGAGAACGAGAGGCGGACCGGGACCGAGAACGCGTCTTAGATTTTGACCGTGATCGACTTTTTCGAGATTCTCGGTCAGTTTCAGCGTTCGACTTCTTTTCCTCTTCATCGGATACACTTATATCATCGGCATCACCGAAAATGTCCTGCGCATCAATCTGTTTTGGTTGCTGTAATAAAGTGTACAATTAAATACATAAAAAAATGTAGTCATTTTATCTTCAGCCCGGCGAATTTATTCCGAATGACGTCAAGAAATACACAAAAAGCGTTTCAGAAAAACCCTTACTTCTTCCTCGCTCTCCGAGTCAATAAGCCGAGATTTCTTCGCTTTTGTCGTGACATCGTTCTGATTGTTAGGTTCTTGTTCACTCTCCGAACCACTCCGTACAGCTTTGCGTTTCTTGTTGGCAGAACTATCGCCACCGAACTCACTACCGGAATCGGACCCAGAACCAGACTTCCTAGAATGTGGTGTTCCAGAGCGGGAGCGCGTTCCAGAGCGCGAACGACTGCGAGAACGAGTTAATGATCTGCTTCGTGAAGCAGACCGTGATTTAGGGCTACCACTGCCAGATCTTGAGCGCGACCGACGTTTTCCTCCAGACGAGGGCGATTTAGAATGGTCGGGAGAGCCAGTGCGTGATCGGAACCGACTGCCACTGCGTGAGTGTGACCGCGATCGCGATGTGGCTCTATCATCGATTTGAAGGTTGGGCGATTGAGAGCGACTGTCTTCATCATTTGAAGATTGGTGCACATCTTCTCTATTTGTAGCTCTCGGTGAAGCTAGAGGTGTGCGCGATCGATCACGACTTGGACTTCTTGAATCCTTTTTTTGCTGACTTCGCCTTGAGTCACCAGAACGATAAGATGAATTAGAATGTTGACTGGCAGCAGAACCAGAATGACGACTTTGAGCAGAAGCAGAATGACGACTCTTCGGAGATTCAGAGTGTGAGCGAGACCTTGACTTCGATCGCGATGGTGAAGGAGAAGGGGTTCGTGACCGTGAACGAGAAGCAGCAGATTTTTGAGTATGTGGAGTCCCAGAGCGTGATCGGTCAGACGCACTGCCAGACTTCGGACTTCCGGGAGAGCTAGAAATACAGGAAGCATATATTTCTAGAAACTTGGATATATTGAGTTCTGGTAACTTACGAATGGTCATGATGTTCTAAATTATATCCCGGGGTTGGTGCTGCAGCGGGAGTTCCACTACGACTTCGGCTGCCAGTCGAATCCGATGCTGAACCTTAATAATAACGTTAGTAGATGGTCTGGAATCCTCAAAAGAACTGTTGGTATTTACCGCTATCACCGTCAGATTCTTCAGTACTCCCCATTTAAATATTTTTATTAGTTTTTTAATACATAACAATCCAACATACGATGATATGAACCACAATTTCTTTCGTTAGTATTCACAATTGTCAATTTATTTCGTGGTTGCTGAGAAAGTTTATTACACGGGACTTTTTTGTTGTTGTTTCAAGCAGAATTTAGCCCATAATACCGCCCATATGAACAGCCCATATAAACGGCCGCATACTAAAAGTGGTTACCATCTCTTAAATATTTCAATTGTAAATAAAACACAAGCAAAAATTTGAAATGTTGTATTGATTGAAGCGCAATGTTGGATTGATTGCAATTGATTACCAAACCGGCAAGGGGTTATTTTTGTTGCTGGTTACATGATGTCCTGAGAGCAACAATTTCCAGTCCGAATTTGTCCAGTAGGTATTACAAAATACTTTTTTTCATTATTCAAAGCCAAAACGAAGTTATTCAGAACAAATTTTTTGCTTAAAACAAAAATTAAAAATGTCCCATGGAATTTTTACGAAATGTGGCAAGGCTTTCAGATTATGCAAATAATGGCGGAGTACCCTACGCGCCTTATTTTTATTAGGATTATTTGCTTCAACATTAATTATATATTTTTGTAAAAACGATGCCGAAGGAAGACTGCAAATATTGGGATAAATGTTACCAGAAGAATGAACATCATCTGCAAAAATATAATCATCCGAGACAGTCGCCTGATAGTGAGAGAAATGAAAGAGAAGAAACGAAGCCTACGAAGCGTGGATTAACAGAAACTGAAGGAAGTCAAGCTTCCGATTGCACCAAGCATTCGGTAACTATACCATCCAATGTTTCTTCAAGATCAGAAGATCAAACAGCGTCTGATGGCGAGTCAACAGTAGCAACAACATCAAAGAACGAAATCTGCACTAATGAATTGCGCAAAGAAGTTTTAGGAAATATTGCCGGAAAAAACTACTTAGAAATTTGGCAAAAGCGGATACGATTATCAACACAAATGGAATACGATGACTTATTACAAAGTAATGAGTTTATACGACATAAATTTCTAGTAGAAATGCCGACTGAGTTTTACGCATTCTGGGATTTCCTCAGTGAGCTGCGCCCTAATGATTCGGGCGCAAAAATACTTGATTATTTTGAGAAACAATTTCAATTGCTACTAGTTGGGCCGTTCGAGTTCCTTGCTGGAAAATTTCATAAGGCTGCTATTCGGGAACCAGGAGACTACTTGCGTCATTGGCGTTTTTATTATGATCCCCCCGAGTTCCAGACAGTTTTCGTGAAGAAGTCAAGCGGCATTCATTACGGATACTGGCGAGATGTACCTACCGATAAAGAAAGGTTGCTGTTGGCAAGAAATGATGCCGTTAAGAATTGTGAGTTCGAGTTCATTGCGGCGAACATATTCGACGCCTTCCGGTATTATTTGGAGCATGACTTTGCGAGCACTCCTTTCAGTGCAGGCACTGTGGCGAGTACTAAAAAATCCTTGAGCAAATTTCTAAGCACACACGAAGACCTTAAATTAGAACAACTGGATGTTCTTCGCAAACAGCGAAGCTCTAAAGTGGTGGCAAAAACATTTCACCGAGCCGGAATCGTGGTGCCTTTTGTAGCTAAAACGCAGCTGGGTTATAGACCGCTAATTGTGAGCGATGCAGAACTGAAAAAGATCTTGAAACTTTTTGAAAGCGGTGGAGCAAAAGCGGTTAAAAGTACTGAGGTTGCAGATGACAGCATTAAAATTGCAGTCACGGAAAAGCTTTTGCCGATAGCGACTGCCGCCAGTATAGCATTGGATGAATGCGATTTTGGTACAAGCTTGGAGTTAGGAATAGACCTATTTTGCAGCGGAAGACCAGAATTGCACGAATTGGCGCAGTCACTACTTGTTCCGGCATATACTTTATTGGAACGACCACAATTTATAGCTATATCAAAGGCTCACATGGAAAAACGCAACAAAGAGTTGAATTTAAGTATATTTGAATTGGATAAAAATTCCAACGATGCGAAAAACGGTTAAAACGGTTAAAACGGTTTGTGCTTAGAGTTGAAAACGAAAATTCCTAGATTAATAATACCTTTTGTTTATAATAAACCCAGTGGTTTTATTTTTTCACATTACCAAATAAAAGTATACAATATAAAATTACTACCGCCACAAGTATTTCCAGATATTTTGTTCTAAGAGTATAAATGGGACTCTTTTGTTAATTTCGGTTTATAAGTGGATGCGCATTCCAGACCTATTCCTTGCAAGAATTTCAACACTGGCTGAGAGACCAAAGTATCAAGCGCCACGTTGTCCACATAAGCTACATACGAACTGATTGGTAACTTTTGATTATCACGCCACGATGCAACTGCGCAGATAAGCGAAATTATCGTATAATTAAAGAAAGAATCAATATTAAAAATTGAATAAACTTACTGCCCGCTGTTACACCGGAAAAGAAATTAGGTGGCTCAAGGGCCTCTACTTGATTCAGTTCGGAATTAACTCCACGCCAGAAAATAATTTCATCACGCAGTTCGTTGAAATTTTCACTCTTGTAATCGACTTTAGATTTGACGGTTACGGTGATCACACGCTTTGCTAACTGTGCGTAAGGTATCAAAAGTTCCGTTATTTCTCCACTACTTGTTAGATCCTCTTCTATTATGGCCATTAATACATGGGAGCCTTTGAAAGTCAAGCTATGTAGTGTTGACTGCTTCGTTGAAATATCGCAGACCTTGGTCGCATTTGCCAGCAACACTTTCTCAGCGAAGTGTGATATATGAGCACCTTCTATAAGAAACATCAAGTCCGATTTTTTCGCTGTGGTTTCTACTCCCGCAGCATAATGTAATTGGAGCCTACATTGTAAATCAATTCATATTTCTTAAAGTTTACTGATTAAATTTACTTCTCATCAGTTTGCTGGCCAGGTTCATCTTCGTCGCAGTCGTCCCAAAATGCTCGCGATGAGGGTATATTTAATTCTCCAAAGCTCATGGGGCAACTCATTCTCCTCAATACTTCTTATTTTCGTGTTTGTCCTAAAAATTTTTTACAGAGGCATTCCAAGATTCACGAACTATTGAAATCGTCTTTCAAAATCGTCTTTAGACGATTGAAATCGTCTTTCGTATTCCAAGATTCACGAACTATTGAAATCGTCTCTCAAATCGTCTTTAGACGATTGAAATCGTCTTTCGGATTCCAAGAGTCACCGAAATAGTTAAAATTCTTGCAAAACGTTGAAATTATCGTCTTTTGGTATTCCAAGAGACGATTTTATCGGATTTCTTCTCCTAAAAAAGACGATCAGAAATTAGCTCTCGTTCCCTAATAAAAATGTAATATTTCAATGAAAAATCTGGTTATATATTTTTTGATTCACTTGTATAGTTATTATTTTCTATTTTTATTTATAAAATAGATAATAAATAGTAAATACATAATTTTTATAAATAATACTAATTCCAATTTTGATTTCGAATGCGAATTAATTCCTTCTCAGAGTCTTCAGCAAAAAATTCCACTAAAGGAATCCATGTTTTTCAATGAAGCTTAACACACGAGAACACTTCTGCTTGCATTAAACCGTCGCTTGTAGGCGAGGGAGATGAAGAGCATGGTAGTTCGTGCATTGAAATTCTTCACTCTTGGACCTGCATGAACAGAGCACAAAACTAACACATACACAATTTTAATTAACGAGGGTTCTGAATATTTCACCAACACATACAAGTGACAGGCCAATCAAAATATTCAACAATATACATACACGGAATGTTTTCACTTGAACTGTGCAATACAATTGGAATTTTCCATTGTTCACAAGTTCGTACAGTGTTGGAAAATTTCTAACAAAAAAAACAATGGTAATTTTTTTTTGCTAAAATCTAAGCGAAATAATATAAAATAACACAAATATTACTCTACATATAATTCGCGATGTATATTCTATATTTTGGTAAGGTTTATAACTTTGTTTTTCGCGAAAAAAAAACAATTTTTTTAGGTTTTTATTTATTCAACATAACTACAATAATCAAAGTTTTGCCTCCTAGCACTGAAAATGTCATCTTGAGCTCAAACTGCAGTAAAAGCAAAAGACGATTCGAGTTTCGTGAATCTTGGAATGCCTCGTTCCCTTTTTCGTGACTTTTTTGCCGAGATAGTTTAACGATTGACCTCGAATCTCAGAATGCCTCTGTTAAACTTTTGGATTGCTCACCGGTATCCTATTTACATTACCAGCAGCGGTGGCGTGTGTTCAGTTAAAAGCAATGCAAATAGTGCCAGTCATAACTTTAGCGAAAGGTGCTACCATATTGTCAATAAATTAAATCTCGCGGGGCATCGTATTCTACATCATACATGGCTTCTCACTATAAATACAAAGTTTGTATGGATCGTCAGATTTTAATAATTGCTTAAACTGGCTACTGTAAAATAAGATAAAGCTTACGCCACGTACCGTTACCTCTAGACTAATTGACCCTGAACTTTTTAATATGATATGAATTCGCGATTTCTTTACGCATAATTGAGCGTGTTCAGTGAGAAATATTAATATATTATTAATCATTTCAATTCTTCCTATTGAGAGCGTTGCCATATTTTAAAAAAAGTAAACCTCGGATTTTACACCAAACTACACTTATCCGATTGACTAATATTTTGTGCAATTAGTTCATAAATTTAAAATTTTACTTTTATTTCCATAATTTTCCATATGATTTCAAAACTCGAAAAAATGTCGGTTGCAATTTTATGATTATAAGACTTCATATATTTAGATAGAGCAGAAGAATTTATAAAATATCGTACACACATATTTTGTTTTAACTTCATTCCTCCACGGCAATGCCTCTAACCGAATGAATGCATTCTTCCTTGTTAATCAGATGACATGTTTTATTTACCAGTGACATCAATTGATTAACATCCTGCGCCCAATTGTTTAAAATATCAGATGGACCCTTCTTCGTGGTGAAGTAAACAATTTCTGCAGGTCGATCAATTTTAACTCGAATGGTGTCACTGTTCGCTAATTTCGATAAATATTCTTCGCAACGCGATGAGGGCAAATTTAGAAGCTCACTCATTCGTTTCAAGTGAACACGTGAATAATAGTTGGCTATAGTGCGAATGTTCTACATACAAAAAAGATTTAAATATAAATGTAATCTATAAAATTTCTGAAATTATTAAAATTATAATTACATGCTCAATTAAACGATCCTTTAATTCAGCTATGCATTTACGTCCGTGTTTACTATTCTCCTGAAACATGTCATTCTCCGCGAGTACAACCCCAAAGTCAGCGTTGAAGGTATCAAAGTTAATCAGTTCCTTTGACATAAACAGACGAAGAATTTCTCTGCAAATGAATTCAAGAAAACAATTCGTATTATATTAACCTTACGCTGTTTAGTATTTCGTTTGCAGTATACTTATAAATCGGGATTTCTTCCAATTTCTTGTTTTTTGACAACTGAGCCATCATGTCACTTTGCTCGTTGTCATAAGGTGCCAAAACACAATATAAGACTGCGCAAATAAGTTTATCCCGCAATTCTTTTTTTTGTTCCTCCGTCAACTCCTTTGGTTCAGCTGGTACAGGTGGAACGTCATCTTTTGTCTTCTTTTTCTCTTTCTCCTTCTCGTCCTCGGACGACTTTTTTTTCTCGTCAGAATCAGCAGTCTCTTCTGTTGCAGTCGGTTGTCGAGCTGGTTCGGCTATAGCTTGATAGTGACGTGAAGTATTCAAATATGAATTGTCACGATCTAAGCGTATCATCAGATTGTAAAACTTCAGCTTCAGATCATGTTGTTTAGGGTCATCGAAAAATTTTATGCTTATTTTTTTGGCGATAATTTGTGTCGACACTAAATCTTCTTTAAGCAAGCATAAGCGCATTTGTTCAAGAATTAATTCCACCTAGAAGGCATAATTTTGTGCCAAAATCAATATATTTCTCCAATCTGTTATAACAACCTACCTTCTCGCGTTTATCCATGGAGCCGTAAGTTTCTACTTGTAATTCTTCCATAACAGAAGCGGCGCCGGGAATATCACCATCAGCTTCCTTAATGTCCGCCAATATTTTAGTAAGACGGGCACGCTCTATTTCAACATAAATTTTACCTTCGGTCACAGACCGCAAGGTATCGATAAGCTTCAGTTTGGTTTCCTTGTCCGGAGTTTTCTCTACATAAGAGCAGCATTCTTGAATCATCTTAGATACGGCTTGTTTCATTTGTGACCTTCGACGCACCAATAATGTTACATATTCATTAAGGGCGTTCCAATTATTTGCTTGCAAACAAATTTGGCAGATTGCAACCAGAACCCGTGAGCAGGAAACCATGTCAGCGCCCTGAATATATTACAAGTCCTTCACTAGGAATTCTGGAAGTTATTAATTGGACACATACCAGTCGGGTTTGCTTTTCCAATTGCAAAAGTATCTCAACTGCCTCGTGGAAAGCATCCGGATTACTTTTGGCCATCTCCTTGGCAAGCGGTATTTTCTCGTCGCATGCTGGAGAATAGTCCACCTCCATCTTTGTAATGCGACCACCATCAAATAAGTAATTGTCCATGATTTTTATGGTTTTATGATCGTACAATTTTTGCAGATAATATGAGCAATATTACTGGAAGATATTAAAGCCGCCTGCCGTTGATTTGAATGTTGTCCCTGTTTCAATTATGCTTACAAATGCTGTGAAGTTAGCTACAGAGAGTTTTTATGAACTGTCAATTCCATCGAGTATGTTCCTGGGGTATATTATAAAATGTTTAATTATTTGCCGTCATGGTAGCAGTTACACTAGAATCTTCAGGAAAAAATCTGATTGAAAAAAAATGAGGGTATTCGAACAATGGCGTAATTCGGCGGTAAATGATCTAAATTACGTAAATATACTTCGGCGTAATGCTAGAGTTTCATAGAGTCCGTTTTCTTGCGTATCCGTCAGAAATCTATTGCAACTATAACTATTGTCAACGCACGGACTCTATGAAACTCATCGCGTATGTTTACAGATATTTTAGCTTTACTTGTGCGAGATTTGTGACGGATACACACGCCAATGGACTCTAGGAAACTCCAGCTTAATTAATTTTTTGTGTACAATTTTTTACGTTATTTATGCCTTGATTTTGTGCTGTCAATGGAGGGTAAAATGCGTTAATATCAACCCTTGGACTGTCCTGTCAACTGTTTTCGCTATACATACATTGGCATTTTCTATAAATATGGCATATTGCTATCTATGTCCCGGTCTACACGAGTGGAAGAATGAAAGTCATTTTCATGAACGTTATGGCTACACGATGAATCGGTTCGTATGCCGGGTTGTTTCGGTTTTGACAATTAAATGTTAGGTTTTGACAATTAAGTGTTTCGCCCCGTATCGCGGAGCGTAAGTCGCGTTCGCTTAACTATGAATATTAACAATCAACCAAAAGTTTAGTTGGTTTGATAGCTGTGTATATAAATCAGTGGTAAGAGGAATTTTTTTTTTTTAAATTTTCAGTAGTTGGCAATACCATAGGGATATGTTACTGAATTTTGGCACAATTTTGTATATTTATCGTGGCCAGAGATAATCTCTGGTGGCAAGTATATAGCGTCGAAAATTAGAACATTTAGGGATTTGAAGTACTGAATACAACTTTTCTGATTAATTTTAGAATTTCATGAAGAATCTGTCTGGTCAAAGCTCTGTGAAAAACCCAACGGAACTCCACTATCAAACTTTCACAAGTACATCCAATATTTGCGCGCTTTTCTACAACTAGCCGGAGCTATTGCTACAAATATCCGAAATGACAACAATTAATGAATATCAGCACTTGGTGCTCGACGCCTTAGAAGTCGTTAAATTTAAATTAAGTATGGATCCATAGTAAATTCAATTGCGTTATTTTATATAAACTTTTCTATAGTTCGTGCCAAAGAGGACATAAATAATGATGCAGTCGGCTTCCATCCATTGATGGCGCATCAAATCTTTGGTGATAGTGAAAGTATATTCGGCTATCAAGACCTAAAGATCGAGCTTTTATACACAGCTGGATCGCTGGAAATGTATTTAAATGTAGAGTATAAAACGAACGTGGAGCACATCACTCAAGGTGATATTAAAGCGGATGATGTGTCAGGCATTTTAGCGCAAAAGATTCCAGATGGCTGCAGCTTTATTGGCATGGATGAGTTTCTGAAGAAGGTGGATAAAGCTGAGAAATTTCGGCCTTTTGGGGAGAAAGTCACAGAGCATACCACACGGGGTGATGGGCAGGATGGAAATCACGAAGAACGCACATTTGAGATTTATTATTGCAACTACCAAGTGCCCTCATTTTTGAAATTCTTACCACGCTTGCAGACATTTATACTGTGGTTCGTGGATGCAGCATCTTATATCGATGTCGATGATCCTCAATGGACTTACTTCGTGTGGTAATCTAATAAATTATACCACGGCATGGCCAAAGTTCATTGTCTTACTAATTCTTATTCCAGCTATGAAAAATACAAGAACTGTACAGGCGATTATCAGTACGCAACGGTTGGCTACACAACTGTTTACGAATATTATGCATACCCCCAACATCGACGTCCGCGAATAAGCCAAATGTTAGTGCTGCCACCGTTCCAGAAACTTGGAATTGGTACCAAGTTCTTGGAAACCATTTACAAATTCTATCAATCGCAAAAAAATGTTATTGACATAACAGTAGAGGATCCATCAGAAGACTTTCAACGTTTGCGAAATTTTGTTGATGCTAATTTATGCAAAGATTTGGCCGTATTCAATCGGACTGCCATCAAGAAGCCGTTTAACAAAGAAATGATTCAAGAAGCACGCAAAACATATAAGGTTAGCTGAAAGACAAGCAAGCATCTACAAGGAATTAACTATTTAAAAAACGAATTTTTTCTATTTAGATCAATCCGCGTCAGTGTCAAAAAATATACGAAATTTTACGCCTTTATCACACAAACGTAAACGACGAGGCGGATTATAAGGCTTATCGTTTGGTTGTAAAGCAACGTTTGAACGCGGTTTACTACAAACAATTGTGTGATATTAAAAAAATGGAGAAGTACAAAATGGATACGCAATGGCTGCGTGCCCGTTTGCCAACCTTAAAGGAACGTATTGTACAGCTCGGTGATGAGTATGAAGAGATCGAAGCTGAATATAAGAAAATTATTTCCAAATTGCGCATATAAAATTACTTCGGTTGTGTTTTGTGTGATTAAAATTTGTTTCGTTTATTTCTGTTTATAAGATTTGACTGCCTCAAATTAGATTGATTTTCGATCTTTCGCATTCATTGCAGTTCAGAAAAATAGAAAGATATGTATGTACTACAGCCGTATTTTGGTTATTGTAATTAGGTTGAATAAACGATATATACGATATATGTATGTATATGTTTTACTGAGGTCCATTTCACAATCTCACCTTTTATATACCTTTGAACCTTAAACTTTTTTAAACCTTTTTATATTTTATTATAAGTGTGTATTTCTTTCAATTGCACGTCTATCACCTCAGTAAGACCTCGGACACAAGTTTGATCATTAAATTGATAAAATGATCATTAACTGTTTACAGTTAACTCTGATGGCGGTACCATTCTCAGTACGGTGACATACGCTTCAAAGTACATACGTACAACAATCATACGCTTCAAATGGAATTTTGAAAGCGTTTAATTTATTTATCGTTATCAATAACATCAACTTAAATTTATTTATTTACGGGTGAGGGGGGGGGGGGGGGACGACGACTATGACATTTTCGTTTTTACAAATAAACTAATATTGGCTTTTAAACGCCACTAAAGATCTCGCTTTTTGATTTATCCATTCACTTTGAACAACTCATTGACGAAAGCCAATGATTTCTGAGGTGGGAGCTTTAGGGTTTTTATTCTGTATCTGTATTGGAGTATAAAGCATCTAAGCACGTTATAAATATAATATTTAACCTCTATGATTTGTGCATATAACTTATATCTACTGGGATGCCCCAAAATACTTTTCCATGAGCAAAGTGTTTCGAATCGAAGCTAACAGGAACCGTATTCCTGCAGCCACTTTTCGAAGCGACAAACATCATCCGCAGAAACTGATTTCTTAGTACGCAGCATAGCATCCTGGAAGTCTTGCATGGTTATTGGTAAATCGACATCTTCGCGTCTTATTTGCTTAATTTCTGCTGGCGTGCGACCCGAGATTTGACGGCGCATGGCCATCATCGCTGCATCCCGGCAAACGTTACTGATATCCGAGCCGGAGTATCCCTTCAATTGATCGCCAATAAGATTGGTATCCAACGAAGGACAAAGACTGACATCCTTGAGGCAAAGTTTCAGAAGAGCCGAACGTGTTTCCTCTGTGGCCATAGTATTTAAAGTGAGTTCAATGCTTTGCGCGAAGTTAGATAAGTACTCACCATTTGGAAGAGCGATATAAATCCTTTTTTCGAAGCGCCGGCGAAAGGCTTCGTCTATATCCCAAGGGTGATTGGTTGCAGCCAATACCATGATAATCTTCTCATCTTGTATGCTAGCATTCAGACCGTCCATTTGTATCAGTAGCTCTGCCTTGAAACGCCGACTAGCTTCATGCTCCGAATCGGTGCCGCGAGACGCACACAACGCATCGATTTCGTCTATAAAAATGGTGCTCGGTGCGTAAAAGCGAGCCATCTCGAAAAGCAAACGCACCAGCTTTTCACTCTCGCCGCGATACTTTGAGGTTAGTGTGGACGAGGATACATTAAAAAAGGTGGTGCCACATTCAGTAGCCACAGCTTTGGCCATCATAGTCTTGCCGGTGCCTGGTGGACCGACCATCAGCACACCGCGCCAAGGCCTGCGTATACCTTTGAAGAAATCGGGTATTATTAAAGGCAGCACGACGGCTTCTTGCAATATGGCTTTGGCCTCATTGAGTCCCGCCACGTCAATCCATTTGACGCCCGGATGTCGCTGTAAGATGTCCTTCTCGAGCGTCTCCACCAGGTGCGGCTCATAGCCAATGGGCGAAAAGGTAACTTTGTTTGTGTGGTTGCTCTTTGATTTGGGCGAGCCTTTCGGTGTGTTGTGCGATGTAGAATTCTCCTCCAGAGAGGTCGTAGCGTCTTGGTCATCGGAGTTGGAATTCTCATCGATGGAGTTCTTCTTGCCTTTGTCCTTGAGTTTGATCTGTGTGGTGAGTTTGCGTGCTCGCACACGCTCCACAGAACGACTCTTGCGAATGTTTGCAATTGACGCTTTAACACTACGCGAGGTACGTGAACCACCAGCACCGCCGCCGCCGCCGCCGCCGCTACTGAGATTACCGCCACTGCCGCCCACATTGTGTGAGCTTCCGTGATGGCTGAGGTTGATTGAGGGCAAGGTCGGTTGCAATTCCGGATCTCGGCGTCGCAGTGAAGATATCCAGCGGTTGTCAGTGTGCTGGTGGTGATACGTTGATGTGTTCGGAGTTTGATTGTTGTTGCTATTGATGTTGTTGCCGGAGTTGATGGAGTTGATGTGCAATGGATTATTAGCTGGCGTAGGAGGCAAATTTGCGCTGGCTCTGGGCTGAGGCGGTACTTCTGTAAATTCGTAAGGCTCTGATATATTTTTAATTATCGACATGCGACAAATTCGGTCAAATCTAATTTGTGTTTTGTTAATATGTACCTTGTGTGGGAATGCGATTTTTGAGCACGCGTGCTGCTCCTGCCGAGCTGCCGAGGGTGGCCGTTGAGCCTGGCACCAAGCCGACGCCGCCAACTGTCGTTGTGGTAGCGGTTTTTTTCATGCTTCCAGCACGCGTTGGCCTGTGAGTGGTAGTGATTTTGGTGAAAGCAAACGGTGAGTACTGATCGAGTATGAGGGAGTCCATAAGGCGCGCCATGTGCGAGAGTCCTGTGGGAGGAGCTGTGCTGGCGCTAGAAAGAAACAGAAATATTCTTTTATTAACTTTGTAGCGTAAATGGATTTCTTATACATATTATATTTCATATTTTATATCAAAGTTAAGCAAGTTGATGAAACATTGACTCAACAAACTGGATTATCGGCACGTCCATAAAGTAGTTACTGGCATTTTTAATAGTTTTAAAATTTTAATATATTTTTTTTTAATATATATTTTTTTAACAAATTTTTTTAAAGGTTTATTCGATTTATTTCCTATCAACTCATTCGAAAAAAAAACTTGCTAAATAAAATTATAAGTGCTTGATATTAATTATTTATTCTTCGGTCATCATCATCATCATCATGTTCATTATAAAGAGTAAATAAGCATACATAGGTAGACTGTTACAACCGTGCATAATGTTAACGGAATGTCCACGTACCTGCCATTATGCACACTTATTTGTGCATACGAGTACATATATAATAAATATCTCTATTTAACATCAACATAAGCTCTCTTTTAACAATTAAATGGCAACACGCAACATCAACCAACCAACGACAACAATACGAGCAGCCGCTCATAACGAGATTATTAAGTTTAGCCGGAGCGCCTGAAACAGCGGTCAATCGTTTGAAATATAATTTAATAACTAACCAGACTTGAAAAGAACTTAAGGTAAGAATTTAGTGCTAGAATGTAAAAACCGTGCAGCGCACACACCATGAAACAAGGACGGCGGCAAATAATTCCCTTTTGGTTTACGTTTACATTTTTAATATTGTAGTTGGTGTTATCAGACTCGTAGAAGTCTGTTAAAAAGAAGAAGAAGAGATAATATACAATACATATGAACACAAAAATGTTAGTACTTTTATTGTTTGCGATAACGATTTAGAAGCAGAAGCAGCAAGTTGCCTCCTAACTGTTCTAAACGACAACGAACGCGGCGAAAAGGAAGAGTTCAATAAACTTTCTCTACGTATAGCTACACTATAATCAAAAGAGTGCTGCTGCGTACATACATACATACATATAAACAATTAAACGGAAACGAATCAGCAAGCGTAACGCGTAGCCAGAACTTATCCAGTTGTTTTAGAACACTAAATTTTCATACTTAAACTACAGCAATTACATCAATTATATTGCACGAAAAAATCGCCCCGCTTGAAGCGTTTAGCCGCTACCAGCGTCTTTTATAAGCGTGAAAGGTTCAGCACATACGATACATACATTTGTTTCAATCGCTCGACCGCTGACTCTTGCAGCACGGAGCGAGTTTGCTATGAGCGTGAGTTTCGCGTAAGCGACATCATCGTCAGGCAAAAGGTTACCACATTAAACACAAATAGGATTAAATAAATGAATAAAAATAAAATTTTGTTAATGTTAATAGCTTCATATTTGCTTTTATCACAAATAGTTTTGTTGTATCGTTAAACCAGTGCGTACAGTTTAATCTTATATTTTCATCTAATAATAGTCGTATTTAAAAAGAAACGGTCATGACTACTTATAGTATATACTAATAGAATAAATGCGTTAGTATACATATATAGTATTTCTTTATTTCTAAGCCAGGTACTATAATTATTTTCTCCTTTCCATGTCGCTGACGTTATTACTTTAAATTCCTGCTAGTTTTTCTTAGCTGGTGGTATGTTAATTAGGACTTCGGAATAATTTTGCGCTATCAAGGTTTTCTCCCCCTTGACGTCGTCTTAATGTTTCACCATCAAAAGCAAGGACACGGCGTTACCCGGCCGTTTTAATGTGATGTTAAACTCAACAATTTTTAATTAATTTCTTAATTTCAGAATTTTAATTTACGTTCATTTTTTTTTCTAACTAAATGAAGGACTACAGTCATTTCTGGAAACGCTATTACTATCGCGTATAATAAATCGTATAATAAATAAATACTATCTATAGTTACTAGTTACCACTGATGCAGATCCCAGAGTGAGTGATACGGTGTGTGTCTGAAGGATGAGACAATCGGTACGGCCACCTCATACTCTACATGAACATCCGGTGTTGGTAGTGATGATTGTAGCGGCGGCGGCGGCGGCGGTGGTGGTGCTACTTTGTCCAACGAAGGATTTGAATTCGAAACGCTACGCTTACGTAGGAACACATTTGAATTTATTATTTCGTTTGTTTGTTGCGTTTGTAAATGCGATGATGTTGTTGATGATAATGTTGCGGCAACGTTATTGCTGATTTGATGACCCATCATCGTATTATGCTCACTCAAGCCAAACCAATTTTGTGCGCTCGTATTAAACATAATGATGGTATTGTTGGAGTTTGGACAATTACAATCTATACAACATTTCTTCGAAATTAAATCCTATACAAATTTTTAATTTACGTTTGATGTAAAGTTTTGTTATTTTCTGTTTGTTTTTGTGTGTGGTCACTTCTTTTTTAACGTTGCTTTAAAAATGACCGAACCGGACGCAGTCGTCTCACCGGACACTCTCGGCCAATCTATCCGACATTGCAGAGGGTTGATTTCGAACTGACCAGAGGAGTTCGGCAACTGACCGCCGGCATTAAACCATAGCCGCCGCATGCATACTGCGGCAACAGAGTGTTCGTGTTTGGTGCTGGCGAAGCCACAACAAAGAGGTACTAAGGTACCATTTAAGGGAGTGAGATGGAAGGTGGAAGGTTTATGGGGTCACATCTTGCCACTTGCCCGGGAATGACGCCATGGTCACTGAAAATACCGAGTCAAAATGAGGTTAAAGGAAGTGGAGCGCTTTTTTCCCGCCAGTTGGTGGCAAAAATGGCGGTCAACGGCTTATGGGGGCAACTGCTGCGAAAAGGTTGGGGAAAGAGCTTGTAACATTGGTGTTATTAGTACGAGTACTATGTTATATTACTATAGTTGCTATAGCTGCTTTCTTTGAGCTCGCACCGATGGCAAAGCCGATAAGCGAGAACGATTGTGAGTGACCAAAAGTAACCAAAAGAGTTTAGCTTATGCAATATTATAGCGTGTCATCCGTCCGTCCGTCTCTTTCTATAACTATGCACAAAATTATTATGTTGTTAACAAATGTTGCTGTTAATTTTGTTTTCCATTTTGTTTTCGCAGTAATCGACTCGGTCGGTCACGAGTCGATGGTCAATGACATTAAAACTAATATTTGATTATATGAATATATGTAATTTGTGCAACTAGTATATACTCGCTGGATAATGCCTGCCATTAAGAACTAGTAGTGTTTTTTAGTGCGTCCATTGACTTCTAAGACGAAAAAATAGTCCTGGGTTAGGCTTCTTCGTCATCGTTGGTTATCCTTGGTAATTAAAAGTCATTGCTTTGACACACTTACATCATCACAGTTTTATACTGTTATATATCATTATAAAATTGTTGCTGTTTCTCTCAACACTTTGTAAAAACAGAGAACCTTGATCTCTGCACAAGATATAATACGAGTACATACGAGATACATATTTATATGCATCTTATTATTATTGTATATAAATATATCTCCTTTTTTACACACTTTGACACACTTACATCATCACAGTTTTTATACTGTTATATATCATTATAAAATTGTTGCTGTTTCTCTCAACACTTTGTAAAAACAGAGAACCTTGATCTCTGCACAAGATATAATACGAGTACATACGAGATACATATTTATATGCATCTTATTATTATTGTATATAAATATATCTCCTTTTTTAATTATTTTATACCATCTTGCAGATCATATGATGGTCGAATATTGATTTTTGCGACCAATCCAATGCTATAATTTTTCACAATTTTCAACCTCTATGTGATATATTCGGTGACATAATAAGACTAACGCACTCACCTTGTGGTTACTGACGGCGTTACTGGAATATATGATGTTGTGGAGTCCACGGTACGAATTGTTTTGTTTCCACGCACCACCAACTTCTCGCGTGTGATGCGTCTAAATGTTTCTTCATTCCTCATTTTGTACGCGTTTAATAATTATAAATAATATTTATATTATTTTTAGTCTAAAATTTTATGTTTGCCAAATTGTTTGCTGGCGGCACGATTTAGCGTTAAATAAATACTTTTTGAAATTCTTTTTAAACACAATTTTCACTGTTGTTTTCACTGATTTCGCTGTGTTGTCGCAAACTAACTGACTTTCCATTTGGAATACAGAATTTTCCAAACATATTCTCTTCGTGGGATGCTGCGGATACTTTCGACAGCGCAAGATACGCTTTTGCGCAGCATACAGCAAAACGCTTTAGAAGAAGAATGTTTTTATTTTCCCGAAGTACATTCAATGAGATTTTCGTTTTGAGGATTTATTTTTTTTTGGAACTGAACTGAACTGAGCCCTTCGAATGATTATACTGCAGTGACGGAAAAGGGTTTGTACACAAACACACACACACACACAACTCCTTGAGAATGCTTAGTGTACATGCAGACAAAAAAAACCTCTAACTCGTTGCTGTCTATTGACTCAGACGACCAATCGTTAAGTCTGCATAAGCACAGACAACATTGTGAGGTTTGCAGTGGTCAAGCAGCATAATTAGAAAATGACCGGAATCGATAAAACATTTGTAATAGAGTGCTGCATGAGACGTCTCGAATGATTCGAAACTGACATAACAATATTTTTGCGTTGATACAGTGTTTGTGATTTGATTTGATTTCGAATTAAGCCGCGACTATCAGACGTTTTCAGCAGCGCTTCCAAACGTCGCCGCATGATTTTAAAGCCATGGAAGTATTTCGGACAATTCCTGAAATGTTCAAAACGTCTTGAACAAGTCTTCGAAACATCTCATGCAGCACTCTAATTTGCAGTAGAAAGATTGGTTTATATTTTTTAACAAAACTAAATGGCATTATATTTATTAAAATATTAATTGTTATTACTACATAGTCCCGAAAGACTGAACTAGTTCAGTTTAACCGAATTCTTAGCCGTAACGATTCTAGTTTACTCGTTCGAGCTAGAACTAGTTCTTTATTAGTTTACTAGTTCTTTCAGTTTACTCGTTATTCTTCTTTAATTCAGTATTGAACGGACTGAAGGCAGTCAGCACTTATTTGATTTTATAAGAAGTGAAAGCAATAATTTTAGTAAACATTTCTTGTAATAAAGAAATGTAACAATTTATTTTATATGACGGTTACCATATTGTTCGTCTATAAACAAGGAAAGACGACGACCTAAACATTAATAAACAAACGAATTAGTTCCTAAAAATAAAATTAATTAAAAATGGCTTTATCACGCACTATCATGGTCAAGCCTATTCTCAAAAAGTGTAGTTCAAATGTTAATCCATATCCAGATATGTATACTCAACAACAAAAGTACGTACTTCCTTTCCTTTACGTTTTCAAACTTTTCAAAACCGTTTTAATTAAAAGCTTAAAAACCTACAGACAGGTAATAAAAAATAAGTCTATATTTACTACATATTTACTTATACTATAAATATATATACTATACATTTACTATTTACTATGTTAGGTATGTAAATATAACAACATTTAAAACATTTGCATATAACATTTCTATTTCTTTAAACATTAACTGGCATTACTATTTTTTCTTTAGTAACTATTCATTTTTCGATTTTATGTGCGATAAAATTTCTTCTCAATATTTACATATTTACATACAATTAATTTTTTTAAACTTTCAAAAATTAAAATTTACTATGTATTTTATACCAATTACTATATATTTTCTTGGTTACATAAAATAGTAGTTACATACTTTGCTTTGCTTGTTATTGATACATTCTATTAGGAGAGCATTTTTAGTGTTTCCTTAAGCGTTTGTCTGCTTAAAATCTTTTGCTAATTATTTGAGCTGCGCCTTTTGCTTATTGGAATTTCCTTGAAGCGCTCCTTGAAGTGAAGTACACCATGAATTTGAAACCCACAAAGCAGAAAGCATACCATAAGACGCCATAAGGTAAATCCTAAAATGATGGAGGCAGGAAAAAATTCATATTGATTGGAAGTATACACAAGTTAAATATGTTTTTATTTACCTTCCATAAGAAAATATCTGTGTCGTCTAAATCGACGCCCTTATCCAGCGTTATATATTCCCACACATCACCGAAATCAGAGATAAGATATAAATATCTCTGACCGAAATAGTAAAGTACTTTTTCTGAATTCTGAGACCGTGGCTCCCGACGATAGTATCACACAGTGTTCATGATTTTGCGTCAAGGTGGTGCCTTGATATGCTGGCATCGGATCCGATGCGGTACCGCTCAAAACATGACCCATCAACTCGGATTGGCCGGAGAAAAGTATCAGAGCTCGCAACAAAGTTCCCTGCACTGAAATTTCTATGCCTGCCGTATATGCCTGCAGGCCAATCATCCTGCTCCACAGTCAGACCTTGATCATCGCTATTCACAAAAAATGACAGGCCGTTCGTATACAGTCCCAGCAAGAGCTTTTTGCGCAGTCCAGTTCATGATTTTAATTCATTAAAAGCCTTAATTTCTTTGCGAAATAGTTAAACAATTTTTACAAGCTAATCCATTTCTGTTCTCATAGAATGATAAACAAAGAAAATGTCATATTAACGTGACGTCATGCGGTGAACTTCACATACAGCACACATACGCTATACGTGTGTCCCCACGTAAAAACATAAAAGAAATTCAATTATTTTTTGACATATTTTTTGGCGGGAACGAATATTTCAATTGCGTTTTTCTTTTGTGCTTTTCTTAGTTTATCGTGGATTCATCAGTAAATCCATTTCGAATACCAACAAAACTACAAAAAGCACAAAAGAAAACGCGATTTCGTTTACGTTTGGTTTTTACATTATCTTGTAATTAGAAAAATTGAAGTTTTAATTTCCACCATATTCTGGCAGCTGATCTGTCTGGTCTGTATTGCCAGATGTGGATGTTTTTTTGGCACTAGAGACGCTTATATTAAAGAAGTAATTGTTCCAAAACTTACATATTTGTCTTATATAGGATTTGTCAATAAAAAGTGAAAAACCCATGTTATATCCAGGCCTTTAAGCAGGTTATAGGAAAATTTAAGATCCCCCCTTTTTTTTAAATGTAGCCAACTTCAGGCATTAAAAAAACAATACTATCGGTGTCTTTTAGTGAACTGAAGAGGTCTTGTCTGTTAAAGGAATTCTGTTAAATTCGAATTCACATCCAACGTCATTGCATAATATCTCAAACGTCGCGTATTATTATACTATTGTTTTTAGAATTCATAAAGTTGGCTACATTTGAAAAAAGAGGATATCCTTAATTTTCCTATAAACTGCTTAGAAACTGGGATAAAATCTCGGTTTTCGACTTTGTATGGAGAAAACCTATACATAAAGTTCATTAAAAAAACACGGCTAAAGGTTTTTTAACGCGTTTAATTAAGACTACATTAAAAAAAGGGGAAATCTTCAATTTCCCTTTAACCTGAGAGCTGGATAAAACCTGGGTAAGTAGCATTCGTATGGAGAAGACCTGAGCTGTACAGGTAATGTTTTCAGCAGCTTTTCCAATACTTAATTCTTGTCTTAAACAAGCCTTCGAGATGTCTCATGCAGCCCTCTAATACTAATATATGGATGTATATGTAAATATCACATATTCAATAGGGCCTATTGCATAGGGTGGATAAAAAGATTATTTCTCTTCATGCTTAAATTGTAAAGAGAAAATCCTGCTGCATTCTCAGAGCGTCATTGACTTTGTTTTAAGAGAGAATTAATTCAGGTGAGTTCGATATATGCATAAACAACAACAACAACAATAGCGCAATATTTCTTTGCATTGGTAGCTGGTATGTGTTTAGCTCATTGAATTGCTTGGCCCCAAGCACGATTCGAACGGGAGCTCCTCTTGGAGTCTAAACAGTCAGCGATTGTTTTCGAAGCAGTACGGTTCGTGTTTGTGAAGACAAGGTCGGTGGTTGCTTGAGATTTTGGGCAGCGTATCGCTTGGATTAACTTAAGAAGTGTTGCGCTTGTAGTTTTGTGTAGTTTATTATATGCTTAGAAGAAGCTGAAAATGCAATAAAATTTAAAAAAAATGCATACTCGTACTTTGGAATATTAGAACATGACAAAATTCGACGTACAAATAATGCATATTCCCGAAATCAAAATGTAATGCGAATAAAAAATGAGATATATATGTACTCGTAAAGCTGTGTGCGTTTGTGTGCACGTCCTTAACACACAGACGGTTGCTCTATGAAGCGAGTGTGTGTGAAATGTGAAAAAAATAGTAAATAAAAGAGGTAGAAGTAGGAAAATCTTGGCTAAAACCAGTTTAAAGCTAAAGCAGCTGAAGAAAAAACAGTGGTTGTAATTGCTTTCCATGTTAAGAAATTCTGAGTGAAGAGAAGAGAAAAGGTAAAAAAACAGTACAACTAAGATATCAATAAGAAAATTAATATAAAGATAAATAAACTGATATGTAAGCGTAAAGGCACAAAGAATTTATGTACATATAATTTATGAAATTTAAGAGGAAAATAAAAAATAAACATTAAAAGAGTTTTATAAAATTAATAAATTGGAAAAGAAAAAAACTTGTATTTTTAACTTTTGTATGCCTTTTAATTTGATTAAGTACATACAAACATACATCCATACATACATACATCCATGTTGGAACTACAAAATTGGTCAAGAAACCGTTTGCTCTCATGTAACATAAAAACTTAAACACTAATAATGGTATAACACGGATACTGAGATACTGCATACACAGTACTTCATCACAATTAATGTCATCTGAAAACAACATTTTGGAGTAACTCTATAACTACGTCATCACGTCATCATTGTTTTCTTTGCCATTAGTTGCCATAACGTTGCTCTCGTAACAAGTTTAGTTTTTTGTAAATATTTAAGAGTTTCCAGAGTATTTGAGAGTAATTGTTTTTGGGTGCGTGTGCTTGGGTCGCGCTCATCAGGTGTGTAAATATGTATGTATATGTTTGCAATCTCTCTAAAACTTATTGGTAGTATATTGTATATATGCATGTATACCCAGAGGGAGAATAAGCAGCGCTCCAAGAGACATCTTCAGGTCGATTGAAGTGATTGAAGTAAGCAGTGACTACAGGTAAATCCCGCATAACGCGGTGGTTGCATTGATATGTAGGTTCTAAAAACATTCATACATTCTGAAGTAATGCAAAAAAACGGGAGATAGTTTCTAAAAATTAAAAAAAAATTTCAAAACTATATTTTTATAGAGAGAAGAAATTTTTTTTTTTGTGAGCAATTTGAAAACCGTTTCAAGCATACGTATTCGATTGGAACCGTCCGTGTTGTAAGAGAGTTTTCATTGAATTTCGGGCCGTATTAGATCAAAACCGTGTATTGAAAGGAAGGCGAGTTAAAGGGATTATCTGTAGCGCACGCTCGTTTAATCGATAGATTTTTCAGACAGATTTTGAGCCCAGAACAACTAGCCATAAGTTACTAAATAGAAGTCATCGAGCCAGCCGAGAGCCGCCAATCGAATGAATAATAAGCAAAATAAAACTTAGTGTAAAAATTGCAAGATTTGAGATGAAAAGGCTTCTATAGTGGGACATTTTATTGCATTTAATTAATGATAGAGGACTAACTGCTGCGACAACGCGTTGTTGGGATTTGTGAAGTTCACTGGCGAAGAAAAAAGGGGATCCCTACCCGTATTGCGTAATCTTGTATTCTAGTTTTACTTCAGAAAAGTTAGCAGTTCATTCCGCTTTCTTTCTGATCCGATTAAAGAGAAGTCCGAGAAGATTTTAAAAGGTACTTCTTTGCGTTTGCATGCAAAAATGAAGAGAGTCTCAACTACGGGGGCACATATTGATGATTTATGGAGTGCTTTTTATCGTTAGGTATACACATACATACATATATATATATTCTTAACGATGTGTCTGTGTGTATGTGTGGTTTAACTTCGTTGGCCGGCGTAAGTAACTTCAGCCTGACAATCTACCGCTGATCAAACTTAAAAGCCAGTCACCAGAACTGCTATAACGTAATCAGCAGCAACAACAAACATAATTTTACAAACCAAATTTTTATAAGAAATGCATGAGAATTGTAATAAATTCGTATCTAACTGTTAATCTATATATGTATGTACATATGTATATAGTCTTTAAGACAATTATTGTCATTGTTTAAAGTTGATGTATAAACAAAATAATTTAGTTTAAAAAAATTATTTAAGGATGAATGATGGATGGACGGATGATCTTGATGATTACGATTTGAGAAATTTTTTAAAAAGCTGTAAAAAGTGCTTAAAGATGTCTAATATTAAATTTATAATTTCTAATTTTAATTTTTTTTTTTTTTTTTTATAATTTTCTAGTGCTTAAAGATGTCTAATATTAAATTTATAATTTCTAAAGGTAGGCTCATTTTCATGTTTGAAGTAAAATAATATTTTATTATTCATAATTTATTTTGTTGACTTTAAGTACAACAAGAATAACGCAATGAAGTGGATCGATCATAAACCGGTTCTATTATACTTTTCTGTTCGTTTTTGATTGTTGCATCGTATCCCGCAGCATTGTCATATTCATATAACATCATGCCATTTTACTTAGACAGTACGTATTTTTCTAATAATTTAATCATTGTTTTCCTTCGTATTCATTTATAAAAGAAAGTCATTTGCATTCAGCCATAAATAATCTGGTATAACTGTATCAAGTAGATACGCAAAAAATCGTACCTTTGCCTACATTATAAAATATAATACATATATATGTACTTACTGTTTGCTGACTGCATGCAATATACAGCCAAAGCACATTGCGGCAGCGGCAGCAACAGCAACAGCAAATTATATAGAGGCTTATGGGTGCTGCCGCTGCCCTGAAAAATAGATTCTATTACGGCAGCAAGCAAAACTCTCTTTTTTCCACTCTCTTTTTTACTCAGTGTTGCCAATTTTCACTGAAAATCCGACAAATTGTATTGAAAAATATACGGAGAGTAAGCTCTCTTTCAAGACGAGAGAATGGGATACAGAATACAAAAACAAATAGCCGACTTGCTGTCGCTGCTCTAATGTACTTTGCTGAGCAGCGAGAGAGAGTTGCTGCCGCTGTCGCTGCCGCAATGTGCTTTGGCTGATAGTTTGTTAATTTCTTTATTCTCTTTCGTTGTTCTGCCTCTCGCTCAGCATTTACTGCGCATGCATCCATGAATCTCTGCATTGGTTTGCTCGAGCTGGAGCTCTCGAGTTCTCTGTCACTCTTTCAACCGGATTTCTTTGAATCTCTTGACTTTCAAGAGCAAACAGCTGATTGGTGGCGTGTTTTAGACGCCGCTCTTAAAAGTCACTGCGAAATTTTTTTTACATACATAAATTGCTGGCTTTGAACAGACATCTCTGAGATGGTTTTCTCTGATTCTGTGGAATCGTCGTAATCTTACTTTGCAATTGGATAATTAGTCTGCAGCGTCTCGGTCACAATTGATTAATTATTATGAAATGTTCAGTTATCGTTCTGACGTATGTACATAGTTTGATATACTGAAGTTTGGTATTCTAGAAAACGGCATCATAGAAAATCTCTAGAATACATAATTGCAAATTTGAAATCTCTGGAGGAGCCGTCAGTTGATGATATCTCTGTTGTATTTGCATCGAAATCCTAAATATCACAGTCATCAGCAGAAGGCTTTTAATTACAATTATAGTTAGATATATTTACATACATTATTATAGCGTATAATTTATCATCATCATAATCATATCAACATCGGCAACATCTGCAATGTAAAAGCGTAAAAGTCAACATCATTGTCAGCTGGTCACACCACACTCTCTGGCTATGATTATTTATGGCCGTTAGGAAAACCTGAATCTCTGTAAGCGCAAGTGGTCATACAAACTCAAACGCACGCTCGCACTCACGTGAAATGGACTGCAACCGATTTTGTGTCGTTTACCTTGTATCATAGAAAGTCCAAGACAGATAATACAATATAAGAAAAAAAATAAGTTATTCATTTTCATGTTTACCATGGAAATTTATTATAATAATATACTACTAATCGTAACTGTTGTTAGTACAATACAGTAAGTTCTCAAAGTGTGGAGAGAGACCGATTCCTTGAACGGTTGGGTGGCTCGTTTTACAAAAACGCATTAATTCCAGAAAAATAATTTTCGTCATTATATGTATGTAAAATGTTATAAAAAGTCATACGATATTATTATACGATAGAAGAGATTATACTGTTTTCTCATACAGAGCTCTTGTATCTCATAAAGAGTTCTTCTTAATGACGTTGGTAAGTTTAGTTAATTTTGGTATTCGCAAAATACATTAACAACTAACAACGAGTATAAATTTATTACCAATAGCGAAAAAAATTCATTTCATTGACAGTTGATTTCATTGACATTTGTTTCAGCTGACAATGACATTTGTTTCAGCTGACAATGACATTTGTTTCAGCTGACATTGACAGCTGATTTCTTAACTATTTTGTTATCCAACGAGTAGGTCTTAACAGCAAACAAAATTCCATTTTGTAGCTGTCTAATTAGGCATATACCAAAAAATTGAAGAATACTTATTTCGATAATTTGTGAAGATAAACGGAAAGAAAAAAAAGAAAAAAGGCTTTATTATTTTCATTCTTAATTTTAAAATTCTTAAAACATTTACATCGCTGCTCGTTGATTAACAAAATAGTTAAGAAATCAGCTGTCAATGTCACAAAAAAAATGAAATTACTTTTTTTTGCTATTAGTGATGAATTTATACTGGTTGTTAGTTGTTAATGTATTTTGCGAATACCAAAATTAACTAAACCTACCAACGTCAGTAACAAGAACTCTTTAACAAATTGTTCGTATGCTCGTATGTATGTTCGTATGTACGTATGTACCATACTTTTGTTGGTACAACAAACTCGGCAGGAATGTCTCTTTGCCACGCCAACTGGAAGATGCTTCTTGTAGAACGACGCGTCGTTGAGAAGCGCGCTGGTAACAGGCGCGTTGCATAAGAAACGAGTTTAGATCGAGTGCGGATGATAAAAAAAAAGCAAGAAAGGTAATTGTAAATAAATGTAAAAAAAAAGAAATTTAATAAAAAAAGATAAGATCCTTGCGTAATAAGATTTCAAGAAAACCAGAGCGCGCGCATACATATGAAGATGGTTGTTGGTTTCTTTTTTTTTTTTTTTTTTTTTTTTTTTGTCATTCTGAGAATGTCCGTTTATTGAACTCTTCGCAGGTAACTAACCAAACAGATACATATTTCTCATATCACGTCATCACCATCAGCGCCATCATCATCATTATTCAGTTAATCAAAGTAAACTTGAATTTCTGCTTCTGTGTGGAACAACTATTTTTAAAGTGTTTTCAAATGAATTTATTGCATTAACATTTTTCTCTTCACCTTTCTTTTCTTTTCAGTGTTCTCTACAAAATGTTTGCTGCTGTAATGTGTTAAAAAAAGGCTAACGAAAGGAAACATGCCTTTTAAAACGACTTTTTAAAGAGCTTTTCGAAAAAAGTATTTTCACAAATAGAGAAATTCGTAATTTTTATGCTTTTTCCTTGCGGCTTCTTTTTATTTTTTGTGAGAAAAATCAAGTGAAAATATTAAAAATTAGAATTAGAATTGAATGACTTTGAAGTAATTTAATTTGTGTAAAAAAGTGTAAAAAAAATAAAGTAATTGTTCAAATGAAATCATTTAAATAAAGGAAGGCTCGCTCTCCTTAGTCTTAGTCTTAGATAACTACAATTTAATCAATCTTTATATAATGTTATAATCATTATAAAAATAACTGAACAACAACGAAAACTTTAAGCTGCCCTCAACAGCATTAAACAACAAAAAAAAAATTAGCTGTTGTTGCTGTGTTGGTTGTGAGTGTGATTGTGTTTGTGATTAGTGTGAAAAAAAATATTAAAGTCATTATGAATTGGTTAATAATTGCGATTGTTTTGCTGTTGGCTAACAAGCAGTATCTGGCCAGTCCAACACCATTAAAGTTACCAGGTAAGTTTTTTCTAGTCGATAAAAGACGATAAGACATAGACATGAATATATTTTATTTACGCGGTATATGCAGTTTTCTCTATGTGGCTTTATGTGACTGAAAAAAGTACAAGTATTAGGGCTGAATCAGGCTGATCCGAGGAAAAACCTCATCAATACTAATGAAAAATACGTATTTTTACCAACTTTCATAATCAATTTATTCATCAATTTATTTATTTATTAATTAATTAATTTATTTTTTTTATTAATTTTTTTTTACTTTCAATTTAATTTATCAGTTGATTTTTTTTTATTTTTTTAATTTTTTTTTATTTATTTTTTTTTATCAATATTTTGTTATAAATAAATTGTATGTCACAATCCATCAAGAAAATGAAAACGGTTTTTTTTTATTGTTAATCTACAATCTCTAAGAGTATAAAATCAATAAGAATACAAATGTTAGCTTCTTTACGAAAAATTTTATAAAAAATTTATACCAAAAATTAAAAAAAAAAACAGTAAAAACATACACAACTAATACAAAAATTGGACATTGACAGATCAGAGAACGATAATATCAAGTCGTCTCATGACAGACGTCACAAGCAAAAAGGAAATAAAATCATTTCTATATACGACATTGAAAACAACTTACAACTTAAATACAAAAAAAATACTGAAATAGTTTTAGAAATTTCTATGAAAAGTTCTTTATCGAGTGTTGTTTCCTTGTGTCTGTTTTGGGCAAAGTGTAGAAACCGGTTAAATTCCATTTATTAGATTTGATTTGATTTGATTTGTTTGAAAGAAATACTTCCTTTTATTATACTCGTATTCCTTTTTAAATTGTTTTGAAACTATTAGAAAATATACAATATTAAAAATCTACAATAATCAGGAATACGAAGTAATAAAACTGTACGTATGTACATACGACAGCAATATGAGTCAGAAAAGATTTATATTTCTAAACAAATACGCGCTTTATAAACACATAGAAAAGAGTCAGAAATGAACGTTTTTTCCTTTCTAGACTGTCCTCAGAAAAGAGTCCTAGATAAGAGTCAGAAAAGGCTCATAAAACTGTGAGTTTTTGGAGTTTAAAATTTAAATAAAAAAAAATAATTTCTGAGCCTTTTACGATTGTTTGCTGAGCCTTTGTGACGCTTTTCTTAGCACTTTGTGAATCTTTTCGGAGCCTTTTATGATTCTTTTCTGAGCATTCTATGATTCTTTTCTGAGCATTTTATGAATCTTTTCGGAGCCTTCTATGATTCTTTTCTGAGCATTTTATGATTCTTTTCTGAGCTTTTTATGATTATTTTCTAAGCCTTTTGATACTTTTCTGAACTTTTTAGGATTCTTTTCTGAGCTTTTATGATTCTTTTCTGAGTCTTTTGGGACTCTTTTCTGAACCTTTTATGATTCTTTTCTGAGCCTTTTATGATTATTTTCTTAACCCTTTGAGACTCTTTTCTGAACTTTTTAGGATTCTTTTCTGAGTCTTTTATGACTCTATTCTGAGCCTTTTGTGATTCTTTTCTGAGCTCGCAATTTAAATCCTTGCAGACTCCAAAAATATTTATATTTATGTTGTAATATGCAATTAAGGCCTTCTTAAATTATTAAATTAATATTTATTTTCTCATAAAACGGATTATTTTCGGAGTCAAAATATTATGTGCCTAGGTGCGGTTTTTAAAAAAAGACTCTTTCGGAGTCATAAATTTGTCCATTCATATTTGAATCATATAAGACTCTTTTCGGAGTCGTTTTTGGAGCACACATATTTTCTTCTAGATTAATACATATTTTATACATGAAAATTTGCATATTGTAAATTTTCTTTGTGTTTTTTTTTTTTTTTTTGAGTATTTAATTATTTGTATTACGATAAAATAAAATTGGTAAAGTTTTAATTACAAAGTTGTTGGCTTTGTTGTTCGGCCGCCCTGTTGTTTGGCCTTGTAAAAGTTTGGAATTGAGCCCAAAATAATCCATTTGAAACTTCAAAATTGGCAACATTTGTTCTCAGCAAATTCATTTTTGTATCTGTTTGTGTGCTCGCTCTTAGTTATTATGTACGTATTTTTTTGAAATTTTTTCATTTTTGCATTTTTCCATGCCAGAAAATAGTTTCAATGTCAAACATTATCGATTTGTGTTTACACAGAAAAAAAGATTTTATACTGGAAATTGCAAGTACAACAAAAAAAAAACTAGTACGTAGGTACTATTTTTTTAGTTATGTATTAAATTACGTTTATACTCGTAGCTACGTAATTTTACGACATTGATTTTAAAATTTTTTTTTAAACACCTTTCGCTTTTTTTTAGGGGAGGGGAGGGGGGGGGGGAAGGGTAGGCTGTTGTTGGGATAAAGAAAAGTAATTTTCAGAAATAATTAAAAATGAAATTTACAAAGCGTGCAAGAAAATGTTGGTTGGCGACGATGGTCAAGGTTAAAAAAACATTTCGAGCATGAATTATGTTACATATGTATGTATAATATATACGAGTACATAAATAAATACACTTTTTTAAAAAATGTCTGCTTTTCTCTGCGATGTTACATTATACAAGTATGTAAAAAGTATATGTAAAAAGTGAACACGTACGAACAAAAGCATAAGAAAAGAGAGAAACTTGACGCAAAAATACAAGACTTTCAGAATAAAAAAAAAAAAAAAAATTCTTACTGCTTGGTTGACGTCCCACGCACGAACGATGGTGTTCATTACCGCGGAGTGGAATTTCAACTTCAACTTTTATAAAGAAAGATTACCAGCGTGTAGGAGGATGCAGTGAAAGAAGAAAAAAAGAAAAAACTGTGCACCGTGTTTTGTGACATGCACAAACTCTGTCCTCTGGCTAGCGCGGCAGGCAGGCTGCTTGCTGAAGGCTAAAGTTTTAGTTTGTGTTTAGAAGCAAGTATGGTTCAGTCCAGTCCAGTTCTCAGTCTCATTGTTGTCTTGTTTCTGGCTCTTGGATTATTTTTTTTTTACACAAATTCCAGGCACCTGCCGAACCGAATTGAAAAAATGCAATGGCTCTGCTGCACACTCTTTCTCATGTTGTCATGGCAACACTGAAGTCCACAATTTCTTACATACATACATATTTTTTCTATTATTCGTGATAATGCGATATGTTTGAAGGTTGTTTGTATTCACAAGAAAAACAACAGACGTCACTAAATGTGATGCGAATTATAATACGAGAATAATAATATACGATATACATAAATTAATGATCGTTTCCTTTTTTAATAAGAAACTCGTTGTCGCAATGATTTAATATCTGAATTATGAATATATGTATGTAGGTACAATTAGACGAAGTTGGCCATGACGATGACAAGTCATACATATTTGCAAAAACAATTTATCTACTGTTCATCCAGCAGCTAAAGTCAACAAATACTAAGCGACTTTCTTTAGATATTTTGGCTTTTAGCTTCAAAGAACGGTTAGTGTTAGTGTTAGCAAAATAATTAAATAGTTATTTTCTCTTAAATGCCCAAAAAATAAATTGCTCAAAACCGGTTTCTTGCTGGAAATATAAAAAAAAAATCATTTGTAAATTGATGTGATGTGATTTTTGTTGGAACGTTTGTTTTTTTGAACTTTGATAATTCATTTTTTGGGCAATTTATTAAAGCTTATTTGTTTTATTTTTTTTTTTGCTTTTGTTTTGGTTAAATTTTCAGAATCAAGTTTCTGTTTGTTAAAGTCTTTCGTTCTGTTACAGTGAGGCCTCTCTGTTACAGAGAGTGCGGCTGAAGAGCGATCTCATAAATAATACTAATTGAAATACGCGCAAACGTATTTACACTGTATATAGTAAATACTATATACTATACATACACCGGCATCAGCTTTACGGCATCATTTCTACGATTACTTCGACGATTCGGCGCTGTTCAGCGATACTTAGTACGTAAAAAGCGCCTAAACTGAACAAAACTGCTCCTATGATCTGTGAGCAATATCAAAAAAATTTCAGCTGATGAGGAGATTCTCTTCGCAATCGAAAGGGCACCAGTCGTGCTCATCACTCTCAACCAGCGTTGTCGTTTGTAATACAATAGTAGTATTTTACTACTTTTTGAGAGCATGTATGTACGTACGTTTTACTACTGTTTTAACGTCCTCAATACGTTTCAACGTATATCATTGTGTAATTCTTTATATTATTCTTTATATTATTCTTTATATCATTGCGGTTGTTCATTGTGTTATTTTTTAAAATTTTCGATTTATTCCTTCCGAAACAAAAAAAATTCTTAAGTTTGGCATGTAAGGAACTACTAGACACAAACGATTGTTCGACTGTTGGGTTTTTTTTTTTTATTTTTTTATATCCGATTAGACCAAACTGAGGGGATGCCCCCTCTCCATGCAAGCATTTGTTGGTCTGTGAAAGGAATATAGGTTAGTGTATGGGGGGAAAAGAAGAGTAGTGACGGTGGACACTTGCTTTAAAAACTTTTCTTTGTCTTAAAAGGACATAAGTCTATGGAAAAACTTAAGTTCCTTGCCGGGGATATAAATATGTATATAATACTCGTAGATATAAATTTATAAATAATTTACATATGTATGTATTTTATATGATCCGAAAAAATTAAGGGCTATTCACAAAGAAACATTGATTTCATATTCTTTTCGTACTACTCTATTTAAAAAAGTACTGGTATTTTTTACGATTTCTACTACTACACAATTTTCCAAAACGACAACGCTGCTCTCAACTCAGCAGAGAGCATCGTCAGCTGTCATTCAGAGTATCGACAGATCTGTGTTCAGATCGAAGAGAGAACTGAATAGATTAAGAGTAAGTAAGAAGAGAAATGCAAATAGTTGAAAGACAGAGATTGTAAAGAGCAGAATTGTAAGCAGAATTCACACTACCTTCCACTAATGTTAGAGTTGCCATTTGATAGAAAATTTATTTGAAATAAATTAACCCTTTCACAAAAATTGCTGAATTTTTTTTAGTAAGTATAAAACTTTGCACTTTTGTATGCAAATCCGTTGAAGTTCTGTCGAAAGTAATTGATATTTTACTTTTGATATCAAGAATACAAATAATTTCCAATTAGCAAATAAAGCCATATTCCTGACGGCGATTTGGTATTCATCCTCGTTACTTGCAAATTACATCTAAAAATTACACAGTACAACACTCGTACCTCTCAAGTTATGAAAATATTGAAAAACAAGTAACTTTTAGAAGTAAAACTTGTTGTGGTCTATCAATGAAAAGAGCAAAAAAATCCTAAAAGGTTGGTTTCATTTACAATGAAAAAGTTTCGAAACAAACAACTTTACTTTTCTATCGTATTTTTTCAAAGCTACGAATGGAAATAATTTTCCGGTGTTTTGTTTTATTTTGTATGGTTTCGAGTTAGAGCCGAGCGATGTTGGTTTTCACAATTTGCTTTTTTTATTAATTACATCAAATGTCGAGAAGTGGTCTGTTTTACTTGTTGTTGTTATTAGATTACATTCGAATTCGGTCCATTCATTGATTTTTTTTTCATTTCATTTTTCATTTATGCGTTATGATTCAATGCTGCCTAGCAATAAACTGAAATTGACCAAAATAGAGCAAGTTGTGCGTCCGAACGGCGACTGAACTTGAAATGCACTTTACTTTAAGTGTGCGTCAGGCCATGACGGCATCACAGGTTACGAGAATGAGACTGAAAAGACTGAAAATAACTACGAACGGCAACGAATAATTGGATTCACTCGACACTCAGTCGATCTTCATAAATCTTCTTCCAGCTTTATTCATTGCATTAAAGAACGTCAATGAAATCTATACAAAACGTCTACCAGAGAGTAAAATAGAACAGAAAAAATTGGCAGTTACAAATTTTAACCTTTATAGAGAAAAATTCATCAACTCTAAGCATTTTATTCATTTCAATCCTTTTACTTTTTAACACTTTTACTTTGAAATACGAGAGTCGCCTATAATGCTTTGAGTCCAACATGGAAATATGGAAAATTTTCAAATATTCTACTTTTTTCCCAGTTTTTACAAAAAATACTGACAACAACGAGTCGTCAGGACTGAGCATCCAAAATGCATGAAATATTCACAGGCATATTTTAAGGCGCTCAAACTATTCAGAAGACCTTTGTAGACGATGGAGAATGAAAGGGGTCTACTTGTCACATGAAAGCATTTCATTTTTTATTTAATTCATTTTCTTTGATAAGTAAACAACATGAACAATGGGAGCAGCTATAGAAATACAAAAGAATTTTTAAAAAAATAATAAAAACCAAAATAAACAAATTCATAAATTACTTAATATCATTATTAAACACATGGCAAGCATCATTAAATTGAATTAAAACCATAATTTGTTGACTGCAGAAAGTGATAAGAATAACACTATACAAATATCAACAACAACAACCACAACAACCACCACAATATCAACAAAAAACAAAAAGTAAAAGTAAACAATTTTAATTACGATGCTTTCTTATTAATTTAAAGCTGTGCAATATACTGTATATATGTATATAGTATAGATTGAATGGATTATTGAAATCAAAGAATGAAATGTTGTGTTCGTCGTCATCGTCATCGTCATCGTCATCGTCATCGTCATCGTCATCGTCATCGTCATCGCCGTCCTCATGCATTGCGCTCTGAAGTGTCCTTAATACTCGTAGGTCAGCAAGGGTTAAACTAATAATATCGTATTAAATTAAATACTCTCTTACTCTCTTTTTCTTCCTCTCTTCTTCTGTAAAACTTTATGTGTACGAGTGTGTGTGTACGAAGCTTAAGGAGACTAGCCCTGACACAGCTCTATGTATTGTACAAGTGTGTAGAGATATACATATGTATATGTGTAGGCGTGTGTACATTATGTACATATGTATGGTATGCTGTACTTTATCTAAGTTTGTATTCAGTTTGATTTTGAACAGTATGAGTATACGTTTTCTGCTGCTGCCGCAAATCCGTTGCAGAACAAACAGCAATGAAAAATAAATAAACATCAACTAAAATGAAATTACAGTCGCTTCGATTAATTATTCGCCTCGTTGAATACTTATACAATCTATTCATTCATTCATCCGTCCGTTTGTCTCTCCATTTATTTGCCCGTCCGTCCGTCCGTCCGTTCGTTCGTTCGTTCGTTGGCTCACACTCATTGACTTCTGTTTGTTTAATATTGAATTAAAAAATTGCCTCGCCGCGGCGAAAGGGCCAGAGATTGGTGTGTGTTAAAACCGTCACCGCCCACCGCCCCTCCGTCCGGCCCTAATCTATCCATTTCTGCCCTTATTTTCCACTCTAATCAATCAAATATCACACCAATCAGAAAAATAGAAAAAGTTTATAACGTACTTCTTTGTGATTAAATGAATGCATCGATCGATTGCTGCGCTGCTGCAGAAATTATATGTTATGCGCTACTTTTGTTGTTTTTTTTTTTGCTTATTTTTTCTAATTTTTTTCTTATTTTTTCTTATTTTTTTCTTTTTGGTATTGTTGGTTACTACTGTTGGTTGCTGCTTTTTTCTTTTGGTGTTGTCGGTTACTACTACTGTTTGTTTTTTTTTCCTTTTTTTTTTCTTTTTTTCTGTTTTTTTTTTTTTTTTGTCGTTTTTTTTTTTTTTTTGGTATTGTTGGTTACTATGATCGATTTTTTTAAGCTTCACAAAATAATAACTTTTCGAACTATTTGAAAGTGTTGAGCGATGATCATCGCAATTTCGATGCGAATCTCTTTTTGCTCAGACATTTTTCTGAAAAAGTCTTGGTTTGAAAAAGTCCTTCAAATATTCCTTCAAAATTGTTATTTGATTAATATTGCTGTGATGTGTCCAAAGATGATACGATTACTTATCAATCACCCTTCGTGTTTTGTATTTGATTGATTCTATACAGCATAAAATTCTACTATGGATAACTTTTCCGGTTTTTTCTTGCACAGTTTCGCCCTTATACCGCCTGCCCTATTTTTCCCGCAAGCCACACCCTTTGAGTGGCCCACCCTTTGACCCTTTGACACATAGGTACCATTCATGGGGCCATTCATTTTACGTTACGAAACGGTACACGTGCCGGTTCGTTTCACCACGAGCTTCGTGCGGTCAGCGTGAAGTTTTCCTTAATTAAAATTTTAAATCAACTGAAATCGATGCTGATCCAAAACATGCTACGTTAATATCCATCACCATCACCATCACCATCAAGATTATCTCTCTCTTTTACTGCTCTTTCTCCTTCTCCTCGTCCTTCTCCTCTTCCAGTTTTTTCTTGTCTTCCTGTTATTTCAATAGACACCATCTCTTACAGAAACCGACAGCCGGCAAACTGTCGGCCGGCTGTCACTTCTCCGATGCGACAGAGCCTCCCCCTCAGTCGGCGTCCATATAAACAAACGGATGTACTGCGCCGCTGAGCAAGCATATAAATAATCCCGAGCAACTGAGCGCGCGAGCATTGGGATCCTCTTCTTGTTTTCACTTCCGTTTCCGCTTTGGATTTTAATTCGTGCGCAGTCACTTACCTACGTTTTGGATGTTTTTCCTTTTAGCTGAGCTGTTGCTTTTAAATATCTTATGAAACACTCTGCTTAAATGAGTTTTTTTTGGCTCTTTCTGGTTATTTGTGTGCTCTCCTCATTTTCTGTTTCTGTTTTTGTTTGTGTTTTTTCACTTTTACCCTCGGTTTTAAAAGAAGCTGAAGCTGAAGCTTCTTACATTTTTATTTTTTGGGCTGTCTTTTTTGGGGTGAACTCGAAGTGCTTCGAAAAAATGGGCAAGTTCGGCAGGAACCTCCTCCCCCTGGGAGTTTCTAATTTCCTAAATTTTTGTTTGTATCTTGCCGTTAATGCGTCCGAAGTGAAATTGTTTTTTTAGGTTAGGTTAAAGTGTGCTTTTAGGTTAGGTTGAAGTCAGCTTTTATCTGAAAGTTGCAAGGATCAGAAACTATTTCGAAATACAGTTAAGTACTAAAGTTAAGAATAGCTCTTGTTCAAATGGATTTTATGATAGAAAGTATTTTTTCAGCAGCCGCGAGGAAATTCAAGAAATTTGTTCCTTAAAGTGTGCTACCAACCACTTCACCCTTTTTTTACCAGTACTTCCTTCGACCATTGCCATGAAAGTCCCCGCTTAATGACATTTTTAATCGTTTAAACTAAACTGAATGATTCAATTTTGGTCTCATAAAAAAAATTAATTTTTTAAAGACTTTTCGAATAATAAAGACTTTTCGAACTCTAAAAAATACGTTTTTCGTATAAAAGTCCTTAAAGAGGATTTTTATTTTGGGATTTTCAAAACTTGAAAGTGCCAAAGAACGAAGAAGGATTGTTTTTTTCGATGGCAAAAATTGTTTACCAAAAGAAATTATTCGTTTTTATCAGAAAGTAATCACTTTTTTTTGTAGTTCATTCGGTTTAAAATTTGAATAAATAGAATTAAAAGTAAAAGAGATCCTTTTGATGAATCTAAAAAGAGCGAAATCGCATCGAAATCTGAATTCTGTGATCTAATTCTTTTTTCTTCGATTATGTATTTTGTGGCAAACGAAAATCGAATACTATAATGATATGGAATGAGAAAAACTTAAAAATTTCACCCTAAATTCTGCAATTTTATACTTTATGCTAATAATCATTTATGCTATATTTCATGCCATTGTTGTACTAAATTCATTGATAAGACCAGACTTCGTGGCATGACACATGACACCAGAGACAGTCCCGGGAAAGTGAGAAGAGCGACAAAAATTTATGACTCAGAACTTTCAGGAGGAAGAAGTGTCGTCTCATAACAACAATCGATTTTGGTTGAATGAACTCAAAAAACTAAACTCAAGAAACTCAAGAAACTAAAACTATTTTCTGGAAAACAAGAGTTCCACTTTTTCATGTTTTACTATATGTAAATTGCTTTATTATACAAATTGCGAAATCTATTGCGTAGATTAGTTTGTTTATTTTTATATGATGATTTGGTTAAATTGTAAAAACCATAAAAAACGATGCCATGACACTTTTACGTTATCTTTTATGGAGTGGAGTTTTATAGTAATCATCATCATCATCATCATCAACTGAACTAACTCAGTTAAAAACTCACAATTCTCGACGCTGCGCAGAATTTATCCGCCAAGTCGTCAAGAAATTCGGTAACAACACAATAATGAGCAACAAAACGAACACCTCGAACACCTGCGCATGCATTTGATTATTTTACGCCTAAAAGTTTATGACTAAACCGACTCGGTTATTTCGGTTTTATTGTCTGGCAACGAAATTGCAAATGAAATATGGTCGTAATATGGACAAAAAAAAAAATGCGTATATACGAGCTTGCACCGAGCTATACACCTCAGAACAAACACACACACACACACACACACACACACAGCACTCAGGGTGATACTTAAGAACGTACAGGGTGCTTCGCAGAATGATTTCTTGTTTCTTGTGATTTGTGTTTGTGTTTAATTTACAATTCTTTCTTGTAAATTGTGTTGAAATTGTCGTACATATATATAAAAACTCGTGAGCGCACTCGTTTCCGGCTTTACTCATTTTATAAGGTATATGCGGTACACCCTGTATGTAGAATACGGGCTGGTAACGTATACGGGTTGGTAACGAAATCCCGAAGGACAAAATCCCGAAATTACAGAACTAATTTTTCGGTATTCTGTAGCCTCATTCAGAAAACAAAATTCTCTCGATATTGCAAAGTATTTTCGCATGAAAAGTCTTAATGCATGGCGGCCTTTAGCCGTGGCAGGGATCATAACCCTCAGACAACAAAATTCTCTCGATAATGCAAAGTATTGTCGCTTTAAAAGTCTTAATGCGTGGCGGCCTTTAGCCGTGGCAAGGATTATAATCCTCAGACAACAAAATTCTCTCGATAATGCAAAGTATTATCGCTTAAAAGTCTTAATGCGTGGCGGCATTTAGCCGTGGCAAGAATTATAACCCTCAGACAACAAATTTCTCTCGATAATGCAAAGTATTTTTGCATTAAAAGTCTTGATGTGTAGCGGTCTTCGGCCGTAGTAAGGATTATAACCCTCAGACAACAAAATTCTCTCGATAATGCAAAGTATTTTCACATTTAAAGTCGTGACGTGTAGCAGCCTTCGGCCGAGTCAGGGATTATGACCCTCAGACAACAAAATTCTCTCGATAATGCAAAGTATTATCGCTTTAAAAGTCTTAATGCGTGGCGGCCTTTAGCCGCGGCAAGGATTATAACCGTCAGATAACAAAATTCTCTCGATATTACAACCTTGTTTTTCTGCCATAGGAAAAGAAGGCAAGTAGATGTCAAGGCCTCAATTTTATTTCGTGATTTTCGGGATTTCTCAATTCGGGATTAAAAATTTTTCGGGATTTTGTCGCTTTGGGATTTTAAAATTTTTCGGGATTTTGTCGTTTCGGGATTTTGTAATTCAGGATTTTGACTCTCTCCCAGAATATACGCATATAAAAGCACACACACAGACACACACACAAATTGAGACTTTTGTGCAATATTGACCGGAATCCTTTTCCCTTTTTCTCGTATTTCTCGTAAAGCTTTCGGAAATATAATTATGATTACTATATGTATATGTATATGTATATACATGTGCATGTATGTTTATATGTATGTATGTATGTGTATACATAAAAATAAATAAGAATAGCAAGCAAAGAGCAAAAAAACAAACAAATAAAAAAACGAAAGGGGAGCGTTTCGGCAACGAAGAAACGCTCCATCGTAGAGTTTTACTACTAGAGCATTAACATTTAAAGGATCGCCAGAATGAAAGCTTCGCGCTGAGTATCATAAAATAACGACAAATAACGTTACGAACGTTACGTTACGTTGGAAATGGGCCTACATATATATGTACATACATACGTATACGTGGTTTTATAGTCGTCCATGCTTTTAAGTAAAATTACGACGATACCGTAAGTGGTTGCACGCAACGATTTTCGTTGTGCCGAAGTGGCAAAATACGAGCAAACAAATAGTAAGGCGCGTCGGTATAGCGCAAAAACCCAAGCCCAACACTAAACATACATACCTACATATACTTACATACTTCATTAATAAAAACTTCTTCTTCGACCCACGAGACGACCCACATACGAAATGCCGTTACGTTTGACTAGAAATCAGCCAAATTATTATTTGTTATTGCTCTTTTTTTTTTAATGGCTTAATTATCGGTTCCTCTTTAAGAAAAATTTTTATTATATTTTTATAAAGCATTCGTTGTGATCCTTTCGAACATGCTTGGAGAGCTTTTCGACATCTCGTTGTCGATTTAGTGTCGTGACATATATCATATCAAAAAAATACCGCTAACCAAATATTTTTTCCTAAGCAAAATATTTTGTTTAAATAATTGAATAATTTACATCAATTGCAAATTCCTAGAATTCCTCCAGACTTCAAAAGGATCAAAACAGAAAACTACTAAATGCCATCTAGTCAGGTCAAGTGCGTATATACTTCTCGTATTTATGCATAAGGTAAACCGAGAAAGGACAAAGGAGAAGGGTCATGAAGGCAACTGGTAGCCAAAGAATCCCCTTTTGCGTACCTTTCTTTAATTTTCAAAAAGGCAATAAAATCTTGTAGCGGCTGAAGAATTCATTTGCAAATTACATATATTTTGGTAACCCTTTTAAGAAATTCAACGACAATTACCAAAGGGAATATTCTGCGGCTTTGCGAAAGGGCAAGGGCCCTTCATCTATTGTATGATACAAGTACTTTTTTTTGTTTGTCACATAAAAGAAAGAAGTTATGGCTTTATGATGATAATATGGCATGATAAAAATGGTCTTGTAGGTTTTGAGAGCCTTGAGAATGACAATTTTTTGGGATTTTATTTTAAATTATATTCATTAATTTAATTATATTATTTTACTTTATTATTTTACTTTATTATTTTACTTTATTATTACTAATATTTACTTTAATTATTTATGATTAAGTGTTATGCTTAACTTTAACTATTGCTTAACTATTTATGATCAACAATTATGATTAACTCTCTGCCGTCATGATTTCAGGATTTGTCTGCAGGAATTATTTATGATTTAGTATTATCGTTATGATAGATTATGTAGATAGACATTACATAATCATAGACATTATGTATTTAAGCAAAAATTTATTGAAGAAATTAAAAAATTAATCTCTTATTTAAAAATAAATCATTATCAGCGTCAACAATGAACCTTAATATGGATATATGAAGAATCAAGAAGAATTTTATAATAACAAAGAAAACGTTCTTTATGTAACAGTATATAGTAGAGGATACTATAATAGACTTCTTTGAAAGGAGCAGCTCAACCAACCTGCCTTTTCCTACATTGTAAGGCACGCTGCCTTTTCCTACAGGGTTGGCCTGATGATGCTCGGAGAGTAACCACGCAAACGTAAGAAATTTTATTTTTGAAGGCAGAAAAGAGAAAACTCTTCATCGATGTCTGTGTGAAAATGTTACTGGGACATTTTCTCCGGCTGTTACTCCAGACTAATGGCGTCTGGTGTTTGCTCATTTGGAAATATTTTATTGGTTCTTCATCTTCTTCTTTCATTTTCCTCCTCTCACAAATTCGCGGTTTTTTTTTATACTTGCTTGCTTCTGTCGTCTACGACTTCTGCGACTACGTTGCTTCGAGACTTAGACTTGTATGAATAACTTTCATTGATTGTTGTTGTATGTTTGGGCATTGTTGCTATCGGGCGCACACAATTCTGACAATAAACAACAAACAACAACAGCAACAGCAGCGACCAAATATAACCGTATAACAGCGACAGCCAAACTACGTAATAATTAAGACTAATAAATAATACATAGTATTAAAGTAAGAAAAATGTCGTACTAATATACATAAGAATCAGGCAGCGCGCCTGACTGACGGTCGTAATCAGACGGTCGTATGGTTCGGCCAACCATAGAAAGAATACCATAAGGCTGAACCGAAGCCTTCTGATGAAGGTTTTACAGAAAACATTCCATTAAGAATGATTGCTTTTAAGCGCCATTTAATAATATGTTTGTAGTATGTATGAGTATATAATACGTAAATAGAAAGTGTGTGTGTGTGTGGCGTTATGGCAAAGGTGCAAACGTCCTCCTCTCCTTCTTTTTTGTTGCTGCTCAGCAGCCTTTACTAACATTGCCGCAGGCGTGCCATGTAACCATAAAGAACAAAGTTTCTCTGAAGAGAGTGAGACTAAGAGAGGTTGAGAGAGCTAGACGGTACATATACTCGTATCGAGATAGCGAGAAGTATAGGTTGGTTGTTGTTTTTTGTTGTGGGTGGAATGAATGGCATTTTTGTTGCTGCTTAAAGAAAAGTCTTATTAAATTAGATTATTATTTTATGGCGAAAAAGGCAGAGAGAGAGAGAGAGAAAGAGAGCGAGGCAAGTCGACTCGACTGTTTTTTCCATAAAAAAAATTGAGTAGAATTTTTTTTTTCTTTCTAACATTGTAAGGAATACTCAGTCACGCTGAGTATTTATTCACAGAAATTGAATGCAACAGTTTTTTGATGTTCGTCAAGTTTTACGACAGCGTTAGATGACGATGGCGATGATGATGATGATGGGTTTTGATGGGCTTGGGTTTTTTTTTTAACGTTCCAAAGATTTTAAAGAAAAGTTCTTGCATATATTTTGTGAAAAATACCCCAAAAAAAAAAACCTCGACCGAATAAAAAGTCATTTCGTACATAAACGACTAAAATTTGCAAGTTTTTTCCGTTCGTCTTTTGAATTTGATTAAAAAGGTGAAATTTTTTGCTTTTTTATTTATCTGTTCCAATTACTTTATTACTCAGCAGTTATATTGTTGTCTGTTGTCTCTGTTTTTTTATGAGAAAGTACCGGTTTTTTTTAACGTACAGATACTCGTAAGAGACGTAAGAGCTCACCATCCTTAACTTCTTCCTACGTTCTGTCGTAGCCTTTTATGTCGTATGAGATCAAAGTGAGCACCATTTTCGGACTAATAAAATTGTACCACCTACGAAAAATCGCATAGAAATGAGAAAAAAATATGAAAGTAAATCTTTATAAGTCATAATAAGAGGCTTTATTTCAGTCTTCAATCTCATTCTGATCAATTAATAGTCGACTGAATTGATGTGATGAAATAATCATCAAATTTTAAATATATAATCCTAACTTGGGGCTTATTTGGACGATATTTTTAAACGTGAATTCCGAATTACGCCAATCGTGTTATGAGAAGGAGGCGGGGGGGGGGGGGGGGGGTGGGCTTTGACACCCGAGCAGAAAAATTAACAGTACAAAATATGTATTTATTAAGTCTTTTTCAAGTAGAAATATTGGGTGTGTTTTTAAGATCGTTAGAACTTCATATTGTAAAAAATAGCACAAAAAATTTCATTTTAATGAAATTCTATTATTTATTCGAAAGAACAAAACATGGCATTAACATTTGAAAATTATCTCACAATTTGGCCAAAGTGGTTGTTCTTGATGAATCGCATTTTGGGCCACTGTTAGCACCGTTGGCCGTATGTCACAAATAACACGAATAATGTTGACATCCAAGGCATCAATTGTTGCTGGTTTATCAGCATAAACTAGTGACCTCCTAAAGTGACTTCACAGAAAATAATCGAGAGGTGACAAATTATACAATATCGTCATATATTTACTTTTTCAGGCTTTGTTGAGGTTTTCGTTTTCGTTTTCGTTTTTGTTTTTTGAATGAAATTAAATTTTTTTTAGGTTTACTTTATTTTTTTCGTTTTTCTTATTGTTCCATTTTGATTTTTGCTAGCTTTTATTGATTTGAACGAATTAGTATGCTTCGTGTAGCATAAAAATTTGCTATCCATAAAATTAGCAACCTTTATGGGAACATTCTTCTGCAGAGAAAAAATTCTTCTGCATGAATTTAAGCATTGGTGATTTTGTTGAATTTTACGTCGCTCTTTGAATAAATAATGCATAATCTTTGAAATCTTTCTTCTAAATACTTTTTTTTCCATTCAAGTTCCATTGAAGTTATAGAACCGTCTACTTTCTTCTTTTCTTTTTTAACCTTATATTCCTTCTACTTGCCTCCCATGCCAACAACGACAACGACAACAACAACAACAACAAAACTAACAACTTTAACATCAACACCATAAACGCCATCAATGAACAAAGAATTTGCCTGCAGTCAATTAATAAAAATAAGCGAAGACCATCTTGTCCGTGTTGGTAATAAAGTGAGCTAGGTTATGGCTAATAATCCTTTTAACCATCGTCTTGGCTAAGGTTAGGGAAGTCTGTCTGTCTGCATGTAAGAGCATATTTCTAATTCAGGCTGGAAAGGAAGGAAGAAAGTGAGTGCAGGAAAAATTTACTCAAGAATTTCTTCGTACTATGCTAAGAGAAAATTAAGTCTAGTATACTTTTCTTTTGTGTTTTTCTTTGCCTTCCTTTACATTTTGTTCTCGCAAATTTATGTCTGAATAGTTTACAAGAGAATAGTTTATAGCAATTGGCAATAGTTTAAGCCAACTATCGAGTACTCTCGAGATACTCTCGAGTATACTCTCGAGTACACAAAGAGATAGATGGATATAAATAACCTCTTAAAGGATTTGCTTTTAGATTGTGTCTGAGGAGAAAGTGTAAAAAAGGAAATCGGCGTATACAGTATTGAAATTGTCTATTATTGTAGATTAGAATTTAATAGTAAGCGACAAGAGAAAAATATGGCGTCTCACAGATATTCCCTTTCAACATCCTAAAGTTACTTTTGGATAATATAAGTTTTATTTGTTTTGATAATTTGTACTAAAAATATACAGGGTGCGCCATCTTTTATGTCGGTATGTGACTGCTTGGCCCTAATCCAAGCGACGTGGACGGTCTGTCGGCAATACGAGTATTCCTATGAAAATACATGAACATGTACATACATATTCATCAGCGTTTTCATCGCATCTGCGACATAAAAGCCACCAACCACCGACTATACTACTCGTATAAGATAAAATTTTCCAGAGAAGCTTCATGTTTTTCGGCTTGGAAGACAAAAAAGAAGCTATAGCCGCTTCTTACGGTGCTTTGAGCCATTTCGATGTTTTCCATCAGCCTGCATTTCATGGCGAGCATGAAAACCACGCTCGCCACTGTCGACAGCGTTTTCCTTTTTTTCCCCCCCATTTTTATTGCTCCAGCAAATTTGACGGCTTTTGTTACTCTATTATTCTTTTCACAATTTAATGAGCCATTAAATTCATTGTGAGAGTAGATTTGTACTACAGAGCATACAGAGCAACATTTTTATGTACGTTTTGATGAAGAGTTCAAGGATTGCTCGAATTTGCAGAATTCACACAGTCGTGGTTAGCAGTAACGTGCTTCTTAGGCACTTGAAAAAGCAAGGGCTGCGCATTTCACAGTTGTTCGATATCTATTTTAAGGGCGCCAGAGTTGTTAGGTATTACTTTTTTTTTTCCATAATATTTTGGAGATATTATTCATACATGTATGTACTTTCATTACATACATACTGTGTATTTTTTTACACGTTTTTTTTACACTAAAATAGAGTAAAGAAAGTTTTTGTTAAATAAAAAACATATTTCTTTTAATTTTATGGGTTTTTAATTTATTCATTTGTTGACTTATTTGTACAATACGTCTAACCCTGTTTTTACACAGTCTTTTTTAACACGATTATGAAATAACGCGGTCCACAGAAATATAGTTTCTGTGACATTTTTTATAATTTCCTAAATAAGGTTTTTTTTATGAACCTTTAATTTTGAAACTGTCCTAAAGTCCGCTCATGTTATTTAAATCGAGATGTCTAATATTTTCCCATTACATACGTGTCTTTTTTGCACGGTATTCTCTGGAACGATAGAATACTTACGATGAGAGTAGCTGTCGTAGTTATTAAAAAAGGAAATTCGTTTTAATGAGAAAAAGAGAAAAATTTCTGAAGATGATCTTGTTGCGCTCTATATCTCTTAGAGTCTGTAAGAAAATTCGTATCCACGAAAAATAATAACTGATCTCGAAAAAAATCGAAAAACATCTAAAAAATCGATCGAAAAAAAAAACCACGTCGATTGATCTCGACAAAAATCGAAAAAACGTAAAAAAAATCGATCGAAACAAAAAAAAAAAAAACAAAAAAAAAAAAAATAAAAAGAAAAAAAAATAAAATCCACGAAAAATAGCAATTGATCTCGAAAAAAAACCAAAAAAAATCGATCAAAACAAAAAACCAAAAAAAAAAAAAACAAAAAAACAAACAAATAAAAAAATAAAATCCACGAAAAATTACGATTGATCTCGAAAAAACCCTACAAAAAATCATTCGAAACCAAAAACAAAAAAAATAAAAAAAGAAAAAATATATAAAAAAAATTAATAAATTAATAAATAAAAGAAATAATATTAAATCCACGAAAAATAACGATTGATCTCGAAAAACCCCACAAAAAATCAACTAAAAAAAAAAAAAATTAAATTGATATTTTTTTATAACGAAAAAACATAGAATAAGAAAGTTGTATTAAGTTGTTCTCTTTAAACGTTTTCATCGAGAAGCATAAATATTTCTAGACTCATCTGGTTTTTTAATAGAATTATTTTTCATAATTTTCACACACACACACATACACACCCACACCCATACACAACGCCACACAAGCTTTCACGCTGCTGCAACACATGCATTGACGCCGCCACCGTTGCGTTGGCAAATTGTCTCTTTCAGTGTTGGCACTTCCGTTTTATCAACCATGGCGTCTGTCATTTCCTTTGGTAGTTACCGTGGTAACTACGGTACGGCTCCTGCTGCTGCTGCTACCACTCTGGCTGTTGCCACTACTAAATTTCACAGTATGGCGCGTGCCTCATCAATATCAATTTTTTAAAATGCTGTCGCCAAAATTATCTTCACCAACGTGATGCTGCATCAGCAGCTTCGACAGGTAGCAACATCTGCAATGTTAGCAGCCAGTAACTAATGTATAACATCACGTAAGCAATGCTCACACATATACAAACCGCCATACAGACACAGACACATACACAAACACTTACGTTCTTTGCGTTATATCCATTCGTTCAGTCTTAGAAAAACTTTTCTGTCAAATATTTTAAAAATGGTTATTCGTAGTTTTCGTGGGGCATATTTGTGTGTGTGTGTGTGTGTGTGTGTGTTTGTGTTTTTAGTGTGATATACGTATGGTTGGTTAGTTTCTTGGTAAAGCCAAATGCGACCGTCGGTGCATCATCTTCTGCTGCATGTTAGTTAGCTTTAACAACGCTTTAACATCGATTGATAACAAAAAAAAAAAAAGATCAAAGAAATACTTAATTTTGAAAATAATTTTAAATTGTCAAAAGAATCTTAAATTTAAATTAAAAAATTTAAATTAAAAAATCCAAACATCTTCTCCATATACAAGGTGCGCCATCTTTTATGTCGGTATGTGACTCTTTAGACGCATTTCAAGCGACGCGAAAGGTCTGTCGGTAATATTCTTTAAGACAATTGCACTTTATACGGAAAAAAAAACAAATGATGCGCCGCTGACACCAAAATGCTGAGCGCGGTGACGATACTTTAACGTTAATAAATGTTAAAGTTATTCAATGTTTACATACCGACATAAAAGATGGCGCACCCGTTACATAAATATTTGCCAGTTTGCAGCATCGCATAAAAAAGAAGCATAAAAACAGAAACAAAACGAAAAAAAAAATATACAAATAAGAGAACCCTCACATTTGGGTTCACATTGTTTGGTTTTTACCGACATGGCTTTTGGTTTTTTTTTGTTTCCTTTTTTTGGTGCGGCATCATTGTTGGTCATAGTAAAAAGCATCATGCCCGTTCCATTAACCAGTTTTTGCTCGAGTCGAGTGTGTTTTGTTGGGCAAAAAAAAAAAACAGGAAAACAATAATAGAAACAACAACAACAACAAAAAACAACCGAAAAATTTTAAACCGAAACGAAAAGTCACCCCATTTTCATTTGTACTATCAGAGCAATGCAGAGATTTTTAAGCAACATAATTATGAGCAGCATCATCATTATGATCACCAGCACCTATGGATAATAATTGCCTTAATTATGTATTTGTACTTGGTGCAGCTAATTAGAGTTTTTTTTGTGGTTAACAAAAAAAAAAAATATGGTGGCCCAATTAAAGTTAGCCAAATGTCATGCATGATTAGGCTACAATTAATTGGAGTTATTATTTCCACTCGTATTTGTAAATACTATAGCTCTATGTAGAATTATGAGGACTTATGAGGATGAGGACTGAAGTTGGCTGCTATTGTTTTAAAGGCTTTAACCTAAAGCTCTTTTACCACAAAGAAATTGCAAAACCGAAACGTTGGCGGTTTTAACTAGTTAGCTTTATTGAATGTTCAATCAATCATTTAATCGTGATTTTATAACGATTTTATAACGAATTGTCATTTTCCAGAGAATGACGAAAAGCACCAAACGTCAAAATAGCTCGAAAACTGCCTTTTTTTATATTCTACGACTATAAACATGCATGTTTTAAGTCTTTACATCTGGTATAAGTTTAGTCAGTCGCTTTGGAAATTCGTTCAATATGTTGTACTCGTGCATAAATGACTACTGTCTACGCAGTCATGCAGTCTATTCTACGAACAGACAGACAGACAGAGTCTGTGTCCCGGAGCAGCGCTTTTGCGGCGCGCCGGAAAATAGAAATCCATCCGTAGTGAGACTTCGAGCTTCGAATAACTGTTAGTCAGTCAGCCATTGTGTGTGTGTGTGTGTGTGTGTGTGTGTGTACGAGTACATGATTTTATTTGTTGCTTTGACAGAGACAGCGACAGAGACTTGTGCATGCAAATTAAGGAAATGTTGCATCTGCTTATTTTCCGGCGCCGTATCCTGGCTTTTGTATGCACAAACGGCAATGGCTCAAGGTTATGAAAATGTAGTGAAGGGAAGTCGTTATACAGCAGCAGCCACTGCATACATACATATATGTATAATTGGCGTCGAAGACATTACACGTATTCATTACAGCTAACTTCCTGTTTCCTGAATTGTGAAGATGAATCTCTGCGTGATTATTATAAGTATGCAAAGAGATCCATGGCGGTTTCCTGTATTTTACACCTTTTTACCTCTTTGTACAAAGTAAAGGAAGCACATATTGTAATCGCGAAAACAATCGAATTCCCGATTTTAACGTAACTATACATTTTGATCATCCCTGCATCTATTTTGATTAGTATCGTTGTGACGTCTGCACGTATGTACGTATCTCACATAACCCAAAAACGGCTCGCTGTAGAAAGTTGATATTTTATATTTTAGACTGTTATAACCTCTAAGTGTATACCTCTGATTTTCGTTGCAATCGGTTGTGCCGAAGGGGCACTTTTCTTAAAGGTTTTTTTAGAATTTTGTTTATAACTCAAAAACCGCAAGCAGTAGAAAGTTGATGTTTTGTATTCTGGTCTGCTATAACCTCTAAGTGTGTCCCTTTGATTTTGGTTATAATTGGTTGTGCCAAAGGGGCACTTTTCTTAAAGGGTTTTTTAGAATTTTGTATATAACTCAAAAACCGCAAGCAGTAGAAAGTTGATATTTTGTATTCTGGACTGTTATAACCTCTAAGTGTATACCTCTGATTTTCGTTGCAATCGGTTGTGCCGAAGGGGCACTTTTCTTAAAGGTTTTTTTAGAATTTTGTTTATAACTCAAAAACCGCAAGCAGTAGAAAGTTGATGTTTTGTATTCTGGTCTGCTATAACCTCTAAGTGTGTCCCTCCGATTTTGGTTATAATTGGTTGTGCCAAAGGGGCACTTTTCTTAAAGGGTTTTTTAGAATTTTGTATATAACTCAAAAACCGCAAGCAGTAGAAAGTTGATATTTTGTATTCTGGACTGTTATAACCTCTAAGTGTGTATCTCTGATTTTGGTTATAATTGGTTGTGCCGAAGGGGCACTTTTCTTAAAGGTTTTTTTAGAATTTTGTATATAACTAAAAAATCGCAAGCCGTAGAAAGTTGATGTTTTGTATTCTGGTCTGCTATAACCTCTAAGTGTGTCCCTCCGATTTTGGTTATAATTGGTTGTGCCGAAGGGGCACTTTTCTTAAAGTTTTTTTAGAATTTTGTTTATAACTCAAAAACCGCAAGCAGTAGAAAGTTGATATTTTGTATTCTGGTCTGCTATAACCTCTAAGTGTGTATCTCTGATTTTGGTTATAATTGGTTGTGCCAAAGGGGCACTTTTCTTAAAGGGTTTTTTAGAATTTTGTATATAACTAAAAAACCGCAAGCCGTAGAAAGTTGATGTTTTGTATTCTGGTCTGCTATAACTTCTAAGTGTGTCCCTCCGATTTTGGTTATAATTGGTTGTGCCAAAGGGGCACTTTTCTTAAAGGGTTTTTTAGAATTTTGTATATAACTCAAAAACCGCAAGCCGTAGAAAGTTAATATTTTGTATTCTGGACTGCTATAACATCTAAGTGTGTGCCTCCGATTTTAGTTATAATCGGAGGCGCCTAAGGGACACTTTTCCTAAAGGGTTTAGTAGAATTTTGTACATAACTCAAAAATGGCTGGACGTAGAAAGTTAATATTTTGTATTCTGGACTGTTATAACCTCTAAGTGTGTACCTTTGATTTTGGTTATAATTGGTTGTGCCAAAGGGGCACTTTTCTTAAAGGGTTTTGTAGAATTTTACATATAACTCAATTAATAGTCGTACAAGTATGTGTTGTCATGTGTTGTACGCATCTTGTTCTTTTTTCAATACATAGTTTTCTATCCAGAGCTTTTCACTTTTAGCCTTTCTTAATTTTTTTGAAGTGTTTTCTTTTAGCGCATCATTTCGGTGGTTGGATAAAAGTAATCAAAAAGTCAAATTAAATGCAATAAAAAACAGTTAAATAAAGTTATTAAGTGCAAAAACCAAATTAAATAAATTAGTTAAGATGGAAAGGAAATACATAATTAATGACAACATTCTTAAGGAAAAAAAAAAATATTTGACTAATTAATTGTGCGACTGTTTGGGTTAAGAAGGAGGAGCCTTAAAGAGAAAACGAAAGAAGAAGAAGAAGTGTAAATGATGAAAGAGCGAAAAGTTATCATGCTCTTAAATTAGCCAACGACGACGGAGCCTCCGGATAATGACGACGGTGGTGAAGGCAAAATAATAGGGAAAAAATTGTGATAATAAAAGGCATAACAAGAAGAAGAAGAAGAGAACAGATAGAACTTAAAGCAGTTTTTATAAAGTTTACTTTTTATGCTGGCTTCAATGCATGCAGTTGTTTTTTTTTCTTCTCCTTTTTCGTCGCTTGCGCTGAAGCGACGAGAATACTAAAAAAAAAAAAACAAAACGCTTGAGTTTAAAAAAACAACAGAAAAAATTAAGTTTTATTAAGTTATTAAACTGTTAGCGAAAATTTTTTAAATTTTTTTTATTTTTTTTTTTTATTAAAAGGAAGCAGCAAAAAAACGCTGTGAGTGAGTGAGTGTTAGTTAATGAATAAAGTTTTGAATTTTTACGACGACGATAGCAATTTGTCTGTTTCACTAAATGTTAAAAAATGGACTGCTAAAGAGCGAATTATTAATATATAATAAATTAATAAGAAATCGTATTTAAAAAAAAGAGAAATTTTATAATTCTAAGCCCTTTTTAAAGGATCATCGAACATTTTAACATTTCATCATTTAAAGATCATTATCGAGTAGCATTATTTGTCACATTGTGATCATTATTTGTCACAATTGAAAGATTAAAGACAATTCAATGAAATTAAAGACAATTTTGGGACTTTGTCAACGGCAAAACAATTAATTTTTAAAGCGGTGTTTTTTTTTAATTTTTTATTTTTTTTTTTCTTAAGGCTTTGAAATTTCAATAAATATAAATATCGTCTATAAATATACATAAAATTTAATAATTTCTTATATAGTTTGTCAATTATAGAATTTCATTTTATGAATCTCTTTTAAGAAAAGTTTTAAATTTCAATGGTTTTAAAGAGCAAAAAGATGATAAATAATCGCCGATATAAAACAAAGTTATAAACGCTAATAATGATTATAATCAACACAAAGTATAATAAAGCGTGTGTGTATTTTAAAACTGGGGCGTAACAGCCTTTTATGGGCGCAAAACAAAATTCGTAGTCATCAAAATATAATATAAGCGAGCCATAATAAATAAATAATAGGTGGAAAGTATTAAATTTAAACCAGACTAAAAATCGGGTAAAATATAATTGCGCGAATATGCTAATTTAGTATGTATACTTATTCTTTTTAATAATGAGCTTCAGCATTTTTTCTTTTCATTTTTAACGTAAAGTAGCCAAAAGCTATTTTTGGAATAATAATAGATAATATAAAACAACCTGTTGCTTTTTGCACAAATAAACATGCCTCCGATTTGTAAACTTTTGAGACAATAATAATAATAATAACAACAACAACAACAACAACAACAACAACAACAATGACATCACACGCCTGTAAAGTTTTTCCAGTGCACAGTGCACCTTTTTTTTAGGGATCAGCACGACTGTCAGCTCTTCGGTGCACCAGCTGCGTAGAGTTGATAAAGCAACCTAGAGAGACCAAAGTACGAGCGCATACAACGTCATGGCGACGACGTCATGATACTGCACAGCAACAGCAACGTGGCGACAATAAAAAAAGTGAACCCAGCTCGTTAAGATTCAGCAGCTGCAACATTTTAATCTTTGTTAATTTGTTGTTGCTGGAAAATCTTGCTTTAAAAAGTACCTTCATTATGAGGTCTGTAGGTTGCATGGATCATGATGCTTGCTGTTGGTGCTGTTGCCATGTTGCCCTTCGCATCTTCACATCCGTTTCCACCCTTTGTTTTTTTTTTTCTTTGGAAAAACTTTTTGCAGCAGCTTCAATTTATTTATTTCTGTGCTCTGCATTTGCATCCGCAATACGTAAATATTGTACAATTCGTATTTCGCAAGCAAGATTTAAGCAACAGTTGGTCGCGTGCGTTTGCCTTGGATTGGAAAATAAATGACGTTCGTGTGGAAAAGTTACTAGCAACTTTTTCTCTAGCCTTTGTTGTTGTTGTTGGTGGTGGGAAGGGGGGGGGGAGGGAGGGAGGGAGGAGGCAGTCAGGCTGTAGTTTAAAATATCAAAAAATTCACAAAATACACAATTCGGATTTATTAAAGAAAGTAAGTAAGTAAGAATTTATAAAAGAAAGTTTTTTTTTGTTAAGGACAAATGATATTTTACTTTTATAGAAAGTACTTTTTTGTTTTTTATTTTTTAGAATTTAACAAGATTGATCTCTAAATTTTCTAATGGTTTTTTTTCCGTATTGACAAAACATTTTTCCACCCAGAATTGTTCAAAAAAAATTTGATGCAACATATTACAACAATTACTTGTACGACTATTGATTAATTAAGAAAAATACACCTTCGGCACAACCGATTATAACCAGAAAGGGAGGTGCAATCCCTCCAAAATTTTAGCTTATAACTGGTAGCCTTTTCTTGAGTTTAATGCTACAAATTAGATAAGTGCACCGTCTAGGAGCAGCGAATGTATGTTAGACTTTGATGTGTTCGTGGTAAAAACTCATTTTCGCGCCGCCGCTCTCCTGAAGGTGGGGGCATGGTTTACTTGGTTTACTCCCGTCTTCTTACCCCCCCCCCCCCCCCCCCCAGATCGGGCCTGTCGTGTTATTCTCCTCAGCGAGTTTGCGCTGCGTTCAACTAGTTTTTAGCTTACTTTAATTACTGCAAGCTTCTATATTTCTCTTCTTTTCTCTTATAATTATCAAAGTTTTTATGTCAACAGCGAGGTATTATTTTTTTATTATAAACTTTCTTGCTAGATTTAATTAGTTTCTTAGAGCGTTTTAGAGTAGTTTTTATCACATACCTAGATTTTTTTTTTTTTTCATTAAAAGTTTTCTAACCATTTTTTTTTTTTGGGAAATAATTGTCTTTTCTTTACCGCATGAAATTTAACGAAATTCTCTTATTCAATTAAATGAAAATGATCTCATTTTGTGCAGTTACTTTTTTGCGAGTGTTTTTTTGCGAGTTTGTTTCGAGCAATTTCTAGATTTTTAAAATCCGTTTTTTGTGTGTACATACTTTTTTATGCGGTCTAAATTGTGCGGCAAAAAAGACGTCCATGTTATCACAATTTAATAAAGGTCTACGTTAAATAAATAAATATATAAATAAATAAATAAATAAATAAATAAATAAATAAATAAATAAATAAATAAATAAATAAATAAATAAATAAATAAATAAATAAATAAATAAAAACAACAAAAATGGAAACTGAAAAAAATTCAAAATATAAAAAATTGTTTGCTAACATGAAAGCAAAACCAATTTCTCTGTTTAAAAAAAAAATATATTTTAATTGAAATGAAGCGAAGCATTTGTACGAAATACGCAGGACTTTCTTTAGTCACGCCAGGCCGCGTATTTAAAGTATTAAACGAAAATCAATGGCAACCCTGCCAAATGGCCAATGCCAAATTTATAGAAAAAAATTCTTTGCTGCGTGTTTTTTTTACATTTCAGAGTTGCCAACTTTCACGTTGCAAACGATTTCTTTTTTTGTAGATTCAGGTTTTATTTATTCAGGTAAATATTTTTGTTTGTGTGGTAGGAATTATTACGAGATTTATTTATTAATATTTATTAATATTTATTAATATTTATTAATTTTTATTAATTTTTTTTAATATTTATTAATTTTTTTTTTTAATATTTATTAATACACGAATTTTGTTAACCTCGGCCCCATAAAATGTCAACATAAGTATTAAATTTTGCTTTGAAATTAAGATTTTGTATAAGATTTTCATCATTTCATGAAATAGTTTTTATCTTCTAACGTACACGAGTTATACAGGCACGTCTCATTGGCACGCGTCATCCGGCAGCTGCAACAACAACAAGCAGCAGCTTGTGTCTTCCTTTACGTCTAGCCGACAAAGCAAAAAAAAAAAATGACACTCTGCAAAAACATTTTACTGAAAAAAAAAAACAACAACAACAACAACAACAATAACGTCTAGCACTTTATACAACATTTTATACTCTGTAGCTGTAACGACAATGTTACTTGCTTTTAGCCTTGCCGGAATATCCTTTATGCGGATATATTGTATTCTCAACATTTTTGTGCTATGCAGCAAAGACAGACAGACACACACAGACAGACAGACAGACAGACAGACAGACACACAGACAGACAGACGCGCTTTGTCAGTTTATTTTTATTTTTATTTCTTTTGCTTTTTGGTCTTTTTCTCTGCTCTTCTTAAGTTTTTTTTCCTTTTTGGCACGATTTTGTCACTTGGCCCAGTTAAAGAGTGGCAACATTGTACAAGGTTACACTCTCAGAGTGTTGTCAGAGTGTGTCATAGCACGAACTGTGTGGGCAAACAACGGCCCGCGGGCCCGTGGCGCTGGATTGTGGCGCTCTATAAGTTTCTAAATATAGTAGACTAAGCATGCACAACTTACCTACTTTCTGGCTGGGGCTCGTTTTTATTGCCCAAGAAAATTATATCGTTTATTATACTGTCAAAGGTAACACTGTCAGTCTAAAAAGTTTGCCTACTCCTGGCATAGCATATACATAGTACATACTTGAACTATATTGCTCTTGAACGTGCCCAGAGACATTGCGTTAGTCAGACGCATTGTATAAAAATATAAGAAAACGTAAAAACCAATAAAATTATGTGTAGAAAATTCTAACACTCTCGCTCTGCTGCCGCTCTGCCTCTCTCTCTCTCTCTCTCTGTCTTTTTTTCTCTTTTTCTGTGCACTTAAATAAAGTCTGCGGCACGTTTTGCCATAGCGTTTATCTTTCTTTTATCATATTTTGCAATTTTTGCGTTACAAGCTGCTTAATAAAGCTGTTAGACACGTTCTGCTAGTGTTAGTGTGCTAGTGTGTCTGTGTGTTTGTGTATTTGTTTGTTTGTTTCTTTTTGAAATGAAAGAAACATTTTATTTATTTTAAATGGCTTTTATTTCAATCTGCAAAATGGCAACAAAGCGTGCGAAAAAGTAATCTTACATCTTATTGAAGCTCAAAGAACACCACAACCGACAACAACAACAACAACAAAACACTATTTCTACCATTACGTATTGTATTCGCTTTCTTAATGTTCTTCTCAACTCGTAGCTTTCTCTGGCAACCGTATCGTTCGTTGTGCGTCGATACAAGGCGCTTACAGCTTCTTAAGAGTTCACTCTTCCTCACCGCAGAAAGATACCGAAAGATACCGGAAGGGAAGGGAAAAATTAAAGCAAGAAAAATATACCAAAAAGAAAAAACCGCTTGCGAAACTGAAAAAAAAAGCGCAATGCAAAAGAAAAACGGAAAATGCTATTTGTTGTTAATGGTCATGTCATTTCCTTCTTAAGATATTGCAATTGCAATTGTGTGGCAACAGTTGTTGTTGTTGTTGGTGTGATTTGTAGTCTCTCCGATTGTTAATGGAATAAATATGATTTAAAGATATAAAAATATTTACAATTTAAAAGCATTAAACTATATATTTTATTGAAAAATTGAGAAAACTCTCTCTCTTCTCGACTTTAAACATCCATTCTTCAAGATGAACTTGTTTCCTTTTACTTTGTTAAATGTGAAGCGAAAGTTACGGCTTTAAATTATTAAAAAACGGAAAAATATTTTTATCTAGAAAGAAAAAAAACAAAAATATTTGAACTGCGCGAGAAAAGTAAAAATTCTAAAAGTTCAATTAACTAAATAAATGTGTTTGTGTACAAAAGTTTCCAAATTATATTTCATAGAGAAACTTGAATATATGAAATAAATGAAAAGCCATATTTCTGCAATATTTCTGCCAATATTTCTGCCAATGATTTGCTTGCAAAGCAATGCAAAAAGTCCTCTATTGCTCTTCAAAAAGGCAAAATAAAAAACAAAACAACTAAAACTTTTCAACTTTAACGGCGTGATTAGAAAATCAACAGCAAAACTTTTGTGTAAAAAAGTTTTAATCAAAATCCCTGAAAAATACTTTTATAAAATAACACAATAATTATATTTTGTTTGATTATTTTAGTTTTGTTGCAAAATTGATATCTACAAATACACAATTGTTAGTTTATTTTGTTTGATTATTTTAGTTTTGTTGCAAAATTGATATCTACAAATACACAATTATAAGTTTATTGTAGAAATAGTAAAAAATTACCATCGAAACTGTTTAAACTTGTAACTCGTTATTGTGTTAAAACAAGTAAATAATAGTTAACTCTTAAAATGGTAAAATTGAGCCGAAAAAAAAACTGTGAGTTAATTTAAAAAATACAATAATTAACATAACCATCAAAACTTTAAGTACACTGTGAAAATGGTGAAAGGAATTACATACCAACATCTTAAGTTGATTATAATAATAGTAACAAATAACCAATAAAACTGTAAGTTAACTGTAAAAATAATAAAAAGTAACTATCAAACTGGTTGGTTAACTACAGAATAAGTAAAACTAGCTATTAAAATTGTCGTCTAACTGTGAAAATGGTAAAAATAACTATAAAAAGGGAACTATAACTTTGCTAATTTTTTCGGTAGACATTATAGAAAGTAACCCTTAAAATTGTAAGTTTATTGTAGAAATAGTAAAAAATAACCATCGAAACTGTTAAGACTTGTAACTCGTAATTGTATAAAACAAGTAAATAATAGTTAAATAGTTAATAGTTAAATATTTAAATAGTTAAAGTAAATAGATAAACCTATTAAAATGGTAAAATTGAGCCGAAAAAAAAACTGTGAGTTAATTTAAAATTTAACATAACCATCAAAACTGTAAGTTAACTGTGAAAATGGTGAAAGGAATTATCAACATCTTAAGTTGATTATAATAATAGTAAAAAAACAAGTAAGAGCGTTATCTTCGGCCTGGCCGAAGCTCATATACCCTACACCCGCATCTGTGGAGGTGATAAAAAGTGGGCGGATGACACCTACTTTTTTTTAATTTACAGTGAGAAAATTTTGATCTATTAACTCGTCTACAACACCGCTTTTCCTACCAAACATCTCATTATATGGTATAGTATATAAGTGGGCGTGTCACGCCCATTTTTCAGAATATATTTTAGTCTAAGAAGGTGGACTCGGGGAAAAAATTTTAGCTTTATATTCGCTCTACAAGCTGAGAAATTGAGCTATAAGCATGGGAAAATTCACATTTGCTACTAAAAGTAGGCGTGACACTAATCCGATTTTCCTCATTTTCAATACCAAACAGCCTATGATGACAAAGTATATTCGTGCCAAATTTCATGGCGATAGCTTTATTCGTTCTCCCGTAATCGTGATTTCTACAGACAGACAGACAGACAGACAGACAGACAGACGGACGGACATGGCTAAATCGAATCAGGAGGTGATTCTGAGCCAGAATATATATACTTTTCTATACCTGCCACGCCTCCTTTAATGCGTTACAAACGGAAGAACAAAGTGAATATACCCTCATCCCTTCGGGTGTAGGGTATAATAACGAATAAAACTGTAAGTTAACTGTAAATATAAAAAAAAGTAACTATCAATCTGGTTCGTTAACTATAGAATAAGTAAAACTAGCTATTAAAATTGTCGTCTAACTGTGAAAATGGTAAAAATAACCATAAAAACTGAACTAGAACTTTACAAATTTTTACGTTAACTGAAATTTTAAGCAACGTTTGTGGATTCAAGTGGCCTTAAAGAGATAATTTGCATAGCAGCAAAAGTTTCAATTTAATAGTTAAGTTTTTTTTAACTAATAAGTTGAAAATTTCTATTTTTTTTACCTTAAAAGTAAAAAGAAAATGTTTTTTGTCAACCTTAAAGCAAAAAAAAAAAAACAGTCAACCTTCATTCAAAGTAAAAAAAAAATTTAATAAAGCCATTCAATGTTTGTTATATGCCTGTTTTAACTTCATTAAAACACGATGAAAAAGTAGGTACGAAGAATTATGTGCGAGGACACAGAAAGCATTTTAAATATTATAATATTAATTACGACAACAGTAAAAAAGTAAAGACCGAGAAGTTTTATTCAAGAGGTATGACGACGATATTCTTAGACTTTAAAATTTAACTTGATGATTAATATAAAAAAGTTGAACGACTGAAGACGATGACTTCAAAAGTCAGTGCTAGCGAAGCGATTTTTTTATAAAACCAACACGTTTTGCTTTTCGTTTTTAGTACGATATATAGTACGAGTATATAAATTTATAAAGATAGACAAATATTTTTTTTTATGCTTAGTTTTTCTGAGCTAAAAAAGACAAGACAGACAACAAACAGATCATCAACATGTACTCATTCCGATACCATGAACTTTTCAGCTTATAGTCAGTCTTAGGTACTTGCATTTATATATATTTTTCAGTCATTAAATGGTGTTTATTGCCAGCAGTAAAACTTTAGCACTTAAGACTTAAGATAGCTTTAAATGCAATTAAACAAAAGAAATATTTGCATGACATGAACGGTTGAACAAAGCGACAAAGTTGTTTGTTTGAAGGTAAAGAAGTAAATATTTAAATGTCAAAAACAAAATAACAAAAATTTTGTTTTTTGAAATGTACTGACTGACATTTCTGACTGACATTTGAGTTAAATGACGAGTGGACGCGACGCTTTCGTTTTGAATTCAAATTCAGCCATTTTTTCGCCGTCTTCGCAGCCGATAATACGGATTAATTAACGATTCGAGAACGATAACGAGAGAGAAGGGTGAAAAAAAATCACACTTCGTTCTCCAAATCGTTAACGATTCGTTCTCGAGACAGAAAGAGATTTCTTCGAACCTGTCTCAAGTAGTACGAGTATCGGCTGCTGCTCAAAGGCACACGCCTTTAATAATAGAAACGTATTCAAAAAAACAACAAAAAAAAATGTCCTACTTTAACAAAATGAAGGATGTATTGTTTTTGCATTCGTTATACTTAAACAAAGCTTCAAAGTCACTTGCTTTCCAAAACACTAATTCCTTTTTAGAACCGCTTTTAAAAGAAGAAGAAACTGCAGCAACAGTAGGTAAATTTTTTACTGCCTTTTTTTCCTCTTTATTTCACGTTATCGTTATCGTTGTGGGTGTTGTTTTTGCTGTTTTCGTATTTTAATGATTTTTTTCCTTTTTTTGTTTTGTTGTGAAAGCACTAACAAAAGCATGCGTGTGCTGATTGCTTTTCCTTTGCATGACACGAAGTTTCCGTTGCCGCGCGTACAACGCCCGCGTGCTAAAAAGTATTCTGCCCTTAACAGTTACTGCTATAAGTATTCTTTCCTTAGATAATTTGGTCACACAAATGCAGCCAGTAACCTCACAATAAAACACACACACACATTCTTTGACACACACACACACACACACTCTCTAACAAGCTTTACACTCTAGCGCTTGGAATTAATGCAACCCACAAACAAGCAAAAAATTGAAAATTGGATTGTTTTGTGGCGTAAGGAAGCAGGCTTGCGATGGTGCGAGGTATTCCCACCCTAGTAAGGGTTGAAAAGGGCAAGGGAGGGAGGGAGGGAGGGAGCGAACGTGTGGGCAATACTTGCCCTCTTTGTGGTAATGCACTGTTGGGCGTACCTACTAACGTAATAACGACAGCAGCTCTTTACGCTGACACTTGAGTTCTACTTCAAAGGCATTCATATTTAATTGGTACTAGTCCTTGTTGACTCAAGTAGAAATGACAGCAACAACAACATAAACAACAACAACAACAACAACAACAACAACAACAACAGCAGTTACAATACACACTGCATCAATAGTTAATGTTATAGATTTTCAAAATATTTTCAAGAGACTTTAATTTTGATCGTTAAAATGTTGAATGCATTAAAAGGACAAATAAAATAAAAGCACATAACAAAAACAAAAACAAAAAAAAACAACAACAACAACAACAACAGCAACAACAACAACAACAACAATAATAATAATAATAATAATAATAATAATAATAATAATAATAATAATAATAATAATAATAATAATAATAATAATAATAATAATAATAATAATAATAATAATAATAATAATAATAATAATAATAATAATAATAATAATAATAATAATAATAATAATAATAATAATAATAATAATAATAATAATAATAATAATAATAATAATAGCATCAACAACAACAACAACAACAGCAGCAACAACAACAACAACAAACCAACAACAACAACAACAACAACAACAACAACAACAACAACAACAACAACAACAACAATAACAACAACAATAACAACAACAACAATAATAATAATAATAATAATAATAATAATAATAATAATAATAATAATAATAATAATAATAATAATAATAATAATAATAATAATAATAATAATAATAGCATCAGCAACAACAACAACAACAGCAGCAACAACAACAACAACAAACCAACAACAACAACAACAACAACAACAACAACAACAACAACAATAATAACAACACAACAACAACAACAACAACAACAACAATTTCATAACAACAACAACAACAACAACAAAAACGAAAACAACAACAACAACAATAACAACTTCACAACAATAACTATTGCTATTAAAAAAAAATGCTACGTCTAAAAGCATAAAAAGTGAGATTTGTTGTTGTCGAATGTTGAATCGAACTGCCATAAAGCAATTAAAAGCAGTCACGTAACGACAACAACAACAACAACAACAACGCCAACATATCCATGACGATAAAAGCTTCACCAATTAATGACTACAGCAACGACAACAACAACAACGACGACAACAACAACAACAACAACAACAACAACAACATATTGATTGCTTAATCAATGTAACAATATCCTTCCCTTTACCTCGCGCAGCGTTGCCACTTTAAACAAATTATTGCTTTAAACATTTTCACTCATCAATGCTGTACATTGCTCTCGCTGTTGTTGTTGTCCTTGTTGTTGTTGTTGTTGCCTTTTGTGTTTACTTGTTGTTTTGCACACTTCAATTGTTGTCGTCGTCGCGAGCCGCGTGTTGCCTCCGTTTTTGTGTTTGTGCTGTTTTCTACAGCTCTCACCGCTCATTAATGATGCCACTTATTCACTGCTGCGAGTGCAGCAGCTGTTGCTCTTGTACTTAATGATGACAAACAATAAAGAGCAAGTGTTGCTTGATGTACGATACGATACGATACGATACGATACGAGTTCTATGGCGTCAAAGCATCAAAACAATTTGCACAAAAAAAAACAACCAAAAAATTTACTCACGATTTTTATTTCTCCTTTGTTTTCTTTTTTTTTTTTTGTTTGCTAAAATAATAATAATCATAATAATAATAATAATAATAATAATAATAATAATAATAATAATAATAATAATAATAATAATAATAATAATAATAATAATAGTAATAATATGGTGTTTGCGAAGAGTACGTCAAAAAAGATAATAATATCGAAATTTATTTGAGTTTTATTCAGTTTCATCAAATTTTGAAACGACTTTTTTCTCCGACGGACTGGACTATTGCACTCCGTCGGAAAAATCATGGGATATTTTTAATTTTGTACTGATTTTCAACAAAATATGGCGTATATACGACTCCATTGCTGTCAGTTGCTATTGTCTGTCTTTAGAGGTTAAAAATAAAAGAAAGTGACATGAAACGAACTTGGCGTTTGACAGCTATTCTCATTTGACATCCTAAAAGTACTTTTGGTTACAAGTTAAAGTGGTGGAAATTATCGTAGTTCAAAAAAAATTGTTCTATTTGTTGTTTCGTGCTCTTTAAAGAAAATGGAAGGGAGTATTTTATTAATTGAATAAAATTTGTATTGTAAAGAAACTGACGCAAGTAGGTTCTTCTCGCTCCCCCTCTCTCTCACTCTCTGTCTGTACCTACTCTGGAGAGTGCAGCCAGTAGCTGCTGCTTGGTGCTTATTTTCGATGTTTATTTTCTGCATGCTTTACTTTTCACATGACTTGGCATAGCAGAAAATGCAGCAAAACTGGTAAAACAGTCTGATGGTAGTGAAGAGTCACTGACTCTTCGTTTTTTTTCACTTATAAAGATTCATTTATAAGAGTTGAAGAGAGAGGGGGAGAGACAGTAAGTATTTTTATGCACTTTCCTTCAGCCAATTTAAAGTACTGCTGCGCAGATTTCATTTAACAGAAATTCTGTAACCAAAATTTAATGAAATTATTTGGTATTCACCGGTGGCGGTGGCGAACTCCGCCATTTTTTAACGCAAAAACCGCCACTTTTTTAACGAAAATTTCGAAAAGTATTCATTTTGAATTCTTCTCCATAACCCTAAAAAAAAAATGTAAGGTGCGTTTTGTAAGGATCGGCGGGGAAAGGCCGAAAATAAAAGTTTGTTAAAAGGACCGGAGATGGGGGTAAACTACGGCACGCGGGCCCGTCTGAAGGTTCTATACAAACCGCTGCAAACTGTAAAAAAAAAATTGTGTAGGTACACCGCGTGAATCTTCATATCAGGCTTGAATGTCAAGATACAAGGTCAAGACACGGTAAATTGGCATTACTGACTGAATTATAAACAACAGATTTTAGGCAGATGACGCCAAAACTACATGGCCGCCACAGACTGTCAACATCGACGACCCGTCCCTAATGGAAAACCCTTTATAGAGTCTTTCAAATTTTAGTATAAAATTAATTTATATTGGCCCGCTGAACTTGTTCTCCTGTGTTTTGGCCCGCTGCCAAAAATGTTTGCCCATCTCTGGTTTTGGATTTTTTAAGGAATGAATTAATAGAGTGTCGCAAATACAATATAATTAGATTTTTGTGGCAACTTTTGAGGAATTTATTCGTAATTTATATTACGATATGTACAACTTTCGGCAAACATTTTTCGAATTTTTGTTCCACAGTGCAGCAGCAGCAGCAGCAGCAGCAGCAGCAGCAGCAGCTTCATAAGCAGCGATATTATTAATAATATGCAATAATACTGCATGCGCAAGGTTTTTCTCACCTGGTTTTTTTATAAAAAGAAATATTACGGATGTTGCTTCTGCTGCTGCTCCAACAACAACAATAACAACAACAATGCTAGAAATTGAAAACGTTACCAGCTCGTCCATAATGTTTACCGAACCCTTGTAACAATAGTGTTGGCAACACTGATCATAATGTGTTCGCAATGCGCTCGGCCGAAGTTGAATTCGAAGCGATTTTATGCTCTACTTGCATTTTTTGGAGCTCTGAATAGTTGGCCTCCTTTTTTTTTTATGTTCTAGTCGTATTCAGGTTTACACAAATTGTAGGAAAATTTTTGGAATTCATAAAACTTTATTGATTTTTAAATATCGTACTATGTATGCCGTACTCAGTGAATTATTAAGCTATACGAGTATGTTCTTATATACAAATAAATTATGAATATACAAATAAATTATAAATATACAAATAAATTATAAAAATGATGCAAAACCTAAAATAATCAGATTTGGACCAATTTACCGAACGAAGTTTGCATAAAGAGAATAACAAAATGAAGCCTTTTTGCACAAAAAGTGCAAAGGGTTATTTTGCATTGCATAAATTTAATACAATAAAGAGTAAATAACTCTGGCAATTTGGGTACTCCTTGCGAGCAATTATTTTTGGCTGAACTGGCTCGAGTAAAACAAATTTATAATGTCTTTAAAAAAATACAATAGAATAAAACACTTGTTTTTTTCTATATTAAAAGTCGGCGCTATGATTTAACTCATAACTTAACAAAAAAAAAATATGTGCAAAAATCCCAAAGTTTTCCATTACATAATTATGGAGTTTATTGCTTTTTTCAGTCGCAGAGAATTCTTTTTTTTTTGGTGTAATTTCAATTAGTTTGGAAGTTAGTTTTTTCTGTTGTTTTTTTGTTAATTCAGTTGGCAGTTAATTAATTTTTTTAAAAAGTGGGAGTTATTTAATTTTTTGGGAGTTAATTCATGTTTTGAAAAAAATGGGGGTCAACTATTTTTTTTTTCATTGGGAACGTATTTTCGGGGTCAATTTATTTTTTTGGGAGTTAATTCAAGGGAGTTAATTTCAGGGAGTAAATTCATTGGGATTTAAACCTCTTTGTTCATATATTGGGGGCTATTTAAATTTTTTATTGCGAACAAATTAGGAGTTCATTAATTTTTTCATCGAGACTTTTTTTTTAAGTTATTTAAATTTGTTTGGGAGTTAATTTTTTTTTAATGTTAATTCAGTTGGCAGTTAATTCATTTTTTAAAAAGTGAGAGTTATTTAATTTTTTTGGGAGTTAATTCATGTTTTGAAAAAAATGGGGGTCTACTAATTTTGGGGTTAATTTATTGTTTTGGGAGTTAATGTCAGGGAGTAAATTTATTGCGATTTAATACTCGTTTTTCAAATATTGGGGTAAATTTTTTATTGCAAGCTATTAAATGTTTTTTTTGGAGTTAATTCACTTTTTTGAAAAAAAATTAAGGGGTTCATTAATTTTTTCATTGAGACTTATTTAATTTTTTTTTAAAGTTATTTCAGTTTTTTTGAGAGTTAATTTTTTTTTTTTGTTTTTATGTTAATTCAGTTGGCAGTTAATTCATTTTTTATTTTTGGGATTTATTTTTGGAGTTAATAATGTAATTATGAAATTCTGTAAGTATGAAATTCTCATAAATAATTGATATGACAAATGTTCAACTGATATTAATTGAAACAGTTGAAGCGTTTTTCAAAATTAAATTAAAAATTAAAAAAGGAGAGTAATTTTATTTATTACAGCAATAACATTAAATTAAATACTCGCACTAACGTATTATTATTATTATCAAACAAAAAAAGTACAATATGTATAAAATTCATAACTTTTATGCGTGCGTGTGCAATGAATTAAAAAAAAAAAAAAAAATTGAAACCATTTTAAGATTAATGTTATTGTATGGTGTTGTTGTTGTTGTTGTTGTTGTTGTTGTTGTAGGTAAGACATTTTAGTAAGTGTAACCACTTAAGAGTTGCATTTTTTATACAAATTAGTTGAAGCCACCACCATACGCCCGCCCGCCCACACGCCCCTCTGGCAGAATACAGACATAAATCACTTTAAAATAATCCACCTACTGCCTGCCTCATTCTCACATACACACACACACACACACACACACACACCTACCACTCACGAAATATTAACCGCTTGACTGCGCTTGCATTATCAAAATAGCGTAATGAAGCTAACCGACAGAGGCCGACAGAAGAGGGCGCTACTAGAAATGAAGTATCGTTTGATCAACCATTTTGTGGAGTGTGCTTGTGTGAGTGTGAGTTTGCTTGTGTATTTGTAAGCTTTTGCCGGAGTTTCTCTACCGGAAAATTGAAGATGATGGTTGCTAAAAAGGTTGGCATGTGGTTTGTTGTAGAGAATTTGGCAACAGCAGCATTTTTGGGTGGCATTTAGCTTTTGAAAGAAAACAAAACAAAAAAAAAAAAAACCACCAACAAATGTTAAAAAGTACGAAATTTTAAAAAGTATTATAAATTATACAAAATTATTGCGGCGTCATAACTTTGATGCCAAAGCAATATTGTATAAGAAATATAAAATCTTTGCCTAATCAGCTGTCAGCTGTCATGTTATGGCTGTCATGTTATGGCTGTCATTTTATGTAACGCCAATACACGAATATCATTAGCATCGCGCAACTGTCAAATTCAAAATGGTTTTCGCATTGAATATTTCAATTAAAGCATATAAATTTCATGATTATCCGTCGCGTTGTATGAATCTCGGTTGAGAATTTGAATGTAACTGCCTACAATTGTCGGTTTTATGTATGTATGTTTTCTAAAATTTTTGTTGGTTTCTTGAAGAAGAATTTTCCGAAAGCAATGAGAAATTATATCGTTCGTTTTGCAAAAAGCGAATGAAGAGAAGAATTGTAACTGTTCTCCATTGAGAAGAAATTCATAATAACGAACGACAACAATGCCATCTCATCTGTAAGCAAGCATTACAACACCAACAAAACTAATTAGCCAAATTGTAACAAATTTTGAGTGAATGAACGAAACCGAAGGTAATCAATGGAAGGGCATTGAGAATTAAAACCGATTAATGTAAGTAACACGTAGCAGTATGCATGCAGTGGCAGTGTGTGTGTGTGTGTGTGAGATAAAGAGAGAGAGGGAGAGAGAGAGAGAGAGAGGTTTCATTGTAACTCTACACTGAGCCAAAATACCACATTAAATAGAAGAAAAACAATCAAATTTCTCTAAGCTTTTTATAGAAGCAAAGACCTTCCATTATAAATAATGACAATGTAAAAAAATCTAATACGAATTATATGTAGATCTGAAGTAAACCAAGACAGTGCAAATATTACTATCAAAGTTTCGGCCAGACCGACAATATTATACGATATAGTATAAGAAGTTCTTTCTTACTAAAAGAAGTGAATAATAAGAATTCTTCATACAGATTTGTTGATTTTATTAGTTTTTGAGGTTTTGAAGTTTTGAAAAATATGAATTTCTTATTATAATCACGAATTTATAAGATTTTGTAGATTAAAAAAAATTTAAGACTTTTTTTCAAGACAATCAGATTTGCTTTATAAAATTGATAAGATTTCTCTATGAAAAAAGCATATTATTTGTATGTTTTAATAAGATTTCACAGTAAAATCGCTCAATACGGAGTTCTTGTTGTTTTGATGTGGTACTATTATTTTCTCTGTGTACCTAAATAAGACTGTTAAGTAAGTAGACCGCAATAAACCGCAGCTCGTAGGCTTCACTAATCGATAGTTAATTAAGATCAAGATATTGTAGACCGCATAGCATTTAATCCATAACAAAAAAATTCAAGTACATACGTACATATACATACATATATGTATATATAGTGTATATTCATGAGAGGAGTTTGCTCTTCCCTTTTCATCGCCACCGGCCGAACAGGTTCCATCCGTCATGTTGAATTACTGAATGGTACTCAACTGAAGTGCATGAGGCTGATTGCGTAACATTTTTTGCAATGCAATTTTTTTTTAATTTTTCCCTAAAACTCGTTTTGCTGCTTCCTGAAAGCCTTTAAAAAAAAAAAAAAAAAAAATTGGTATAGAAAAACATTTCATGATTTAATTTTATTATTTCTTTTATTCTTTTTATTATACAGGGTGCGCCACCTTTTATGTCGGTATGTAAACATTGAATAACTTTAACATTTATCAACCGCCTGACTTGAGTGAACATGTTTTGAAACATCAATTCAGTACAGTTTTACAAACCATGAATCGCTTTACAGCGAAACAACGCGCTGAAATAGTGACGCCCGAAAAAGTGATGGAAAACGCAGCAAAAATGGCACAGTTTGCTTTGGGTAATAGAGGCGTCCAAAATATTCAAAAACTAGCTCAAAAAATAAATTGTGAAGGACCAATTTAAATGAAAATTCGTCATATTTGGAAATTGTTTTTTTTATAAAAAGTTATTCAACATTCACATACCGACACAAAAGATGGCGCACCCTGTACATATTGCATTTGAATGTCATGCTGGCGAATTATATTACTTCCAAGTGTATAAATTCCAGCAACAATACCAGCGACAACGACAACAACACATCTACACAGTACATCAGCAGCAACAACAATATAGTAATTCTCTTCTGAACCGCGACGCGAAGCTACGGTACGGTTGGTTGGTTTTTCGTTGAGTTAATGTTCGGTTTGTCGCGTCTTCATTTGTCTGTCAACAAATGTGATAGCAGCAGCAGCAAAAACAACAACAACAACAACAACAACAACAACAACAACATCGACAACAACAACAACGACAACAACAACAACAAAGTGAACCCAACCAACGGCAACAGATAGTAAGTGGCAAACAGCAAAAGCAAGAGATGCAACCTTAAAGCAACAACTAGCGGACGAACGAACAGCCAACGAATCCCAAAATGACGAAAACAACAACAACAACAACACAATACTACCGCCACCACCAATACTGGTACCATCGGAACAGCTCCGGAATGGAAGGAAACACAACTGTAAGCAACAACAATAGCAACAAATAACTTTAAAATAGCGTACATGCTAAAACATGATAAACAAAAGAAATCATGTTTAGAATAAATTTCCATGATAATTAAATATAAGTATGTACTCGTACCACGATGGAAGAATGGTCTTTTGTATGGATGGCGGTATTGAAAAAAGCGTACATACATCAAATTCAGCACACACCGAAAAAAATAGTACCACCTAAAAATAATAAGATCTCCTTATTGAGCTCTTTTACTACGAAAAATCTTATTAAAACATACAAATAATAAGGCTTTTTTCATAGAGAAATTTCATCAATAATTTTATAAAGAAAATCTTATTGTCTTGAAACAAAAAGTTAATCTTTTGCTAAATAATTTTTCGTGATTTTAATAAGAAATTCATATTCTTTCGCCCAAGTAAATCATGAAAACAATTAAAATCTGTATAGAAGTCTGAAGAATTCTTATTATTTAGGTACTTCTTTTAATAAGAAAAACTTGTTATATGTATATAACATCGTAGGTCTGGCCGTAACTTTGATAGTTAGATTTTTGTTGTCAGGTTTACTTTAGATCTATAATTCCTATTAGATTTTTTTTACATTGGCTTTGTTTATTTTGCACGATCTTTGCTTCTCAGTTGTGACTACTTTCCATCTTTACTCATTTTAAATTTATTCCAAATAGTATATAAATTATACTTTTCAAACTTAGCAAATAATTGCAAATATGTATATGTACTTTGCAAACAAATAGCAAATAATAACATATTACTTTTCAGCCTTTACCTTAGCGCATAGAAATTTGTGAGTATTAATATTCTTGAAATTTTGGTTAATTAAAATGAAATAAAAAACATGAATAATTCTTTTTTATTATTTTAAGACTATGAAAAACAATAAAATTTTCTTGTTTAATATAAATTTTAATAAGATCGTCTTTATGAAAAACAATACGATACGATTTTATTGAATTTGTATTTTGATGACTGTCTTTTTAAATGTTCAGCACATTTTCTCTATGGTTTTAATAAAGCTTCCATTTCCTGCAGGAAAAGCATAGAGAAATCTGATTGTTTTTCTTCTATTTTATGTGCTGTTTTGGCTCTGTGCAGACAAACAGACAGACAGACGAACGGACTAAAAGATTTTTATGCAATATTAAATTTATTATGTGTTCAGTCCCGAAAAGGCAGGAAATACGTATGTACGTACGTACGTGCTTTTTATGGGTTGGGCTTTATATACATATACAAAATTGATTGGGTTAGAGTTAAAATGATTAGACAACGAAGAATGACCGATGATGGCAGAACCAACCAAAGATTATTATGAAATAGAAAAGAAAAAACCACACACTTTGAAGTAACGCTATCGAAAACTGAGTCAGAGGCAGTCACGTTCACCTGACAAGTGTCACTGACTGTGAAATTAACACAAACACAGTCAGCACAGAGCACTACAAGCCATTGAACTGTGTACTGGGCGAAGCCACAATTACTTCGTGTACTCGCAACGCTTAGTAATTACGATGGATAATGAAAAAAGCAGCTCTAAACGCCAACGAAAACGCACGCATTAAATGATGGTTAACAAGGCGTAACAATTGCGTCTTTAGAGAGAAACAGAAGGAAACACACACACACAGAGCAACAAAGCCAAGGGCGGGGGCAAAAAAAAAAGACTATAACTTTGGGCGAGAAAAAAAAAATAATATAATTTTACTTGCTAAAAGCGCTTTAATTCACAAATTATCACTTCTCACAAGAAATAAAAAAATCTTGATAGAAATATTAAGAAAGGAATGAAGAAAGGAAGAAAGTTAAAAGGAAAAAAGCAAGAAAGGCAGGATGACATTTTTTTTTTAAAAATGGAAAAAATTGTGCTTTTATTACAATATTGATAACAAATTATTATCATTTTTAAGAGAATTCATTTATTGAAAAGCATAAATTCATTTTTTGTGTTCTTATTAAAAACTTTTGAAAACTTTTATTAAAACTTTTTATATTATATATATATACTTGCAGGACATACGCAGAGACTGACGCCGTACATAAAACATTGGGAGGCAGCGAACTTCGAGCGCTCGCCGCTGGAGGAGGCACATCGAAAACATATCGAACAGAAGCGACATCGACGGAAACGCGATCTGAACGGCGCCGAATACGGTCCAGCGCATACGATTCGCTTAAAATTCTTTGCTCACGACAGGTAGAATAAATTTATTTTATAAAATTTAAAAGGAACTATGCTTAATTAAATAATTAATTATTTTTTTTTAAATTTAATGCTTTTTTTTCAATGAAAGTTATTGTTCTCATCATGTATGATGGTACGTACATTAATTGAAATATTATTAAATTCTGAATTTTAATTCTAAATATTTAATTTAATTTTAAATTTCTTAAATTTAAAATCTTAATTTTGCATTTTTATTTTATCGAACTTAAGATAATAAATACCTACATTTTTTTTTGTTATAAATTAATTTGGAGCGTACGGTAGGCTTACTAGGAGAGAGCTGTGCTCCAAATTAACCCTAGTTTTACGAAAAAGATATACACATTTATTCCTCGATTTACACGCTACTCTAATTATACGACAATTTCACTTTTACACGGTTTTTTCATGTTGAATTAAAAAGAAAATCTTATAAATTTTGCTGAAAATAGTTGAACAAATTTTGAAAAAATTCCATTCCAACACATAACTACCGCATAAAAAGAGACCCGGGTGTTTACTATAAATAATTTAATTATGCACATTTTAATTTGAGTCCTGTTTATACGGTTTTACGAATAAATAGCGACGATTTTGATGTATGTATATGATGCTCAGTGGCAAATTGTCGACCGCGTAAATTGAGGTAGAGGTTAAAGCTACTTCGGTACTTTGTAGATCAACAAGATAAGTATGTATACATTGGAAAGAACACAATAATGAGCTTTAGAAAACCATTTTAGAAAAACAATTTTTTCTTTCTGAATTCTTCTATTCCTTTTAATTTTAATTTTCACATTTAATTTCACATTTTTTAATTTTTCACATTTTTAAGGAATATTTCCGTATTTGTTTTTTTGAAAAATTTGGCAAAAATGTTATCGACTTTTTCACGTCTTTTTGGACCATATTCTAAATAGTTTCTGTATGAAATCATGCCCAAAACGAAATATACAAGGTTTTGATTTTTGCTTATTATTTTTATTTTTTATTAAATATTTTTAAAAATGTACTAAAAATGCATCATCATAATTTTATATAAAACTCCGCGCAATCAAGATTTTGCGACCTTCTTTTTCTTGTGTGCTAAAAAATGCTAAATGCCAACAAAAAATTAAATTTATGCAAAACTTTTATAAGAAAAATTAATTAAAATTGATCGGCGAGAGTGGTTGCGGAAAAACGGAAAATTACTTCAGTTGAAAAGCAATTAAACTTAGTTGAAGTGTTGATGCTTGAATTGAAGCTAATCGGCGATGTTTCAATTGGCTCAGCCGGGATAAAATTGAATTTTTTAAAATTTTAGCAGCACTTTAAGTACAGTCACACTGAGGACGGACATTATTCCTGCCTTTCTTTTCTGCTCTTTTTCCTCGCTTTACCTACCGCCTGCTTCTTAGTGCTACGTGAGCTAAGAATTGTGATTTTTTGATCTGGCAGCACGCATCGAACACATTGATATGGAACACAAAGCGCTTACGCACGCACGCACGCATGCTCATGAGTTATTCCCTTTTGCTTGCAGCCATACTTACAGTCAGGTGTCAGCAAGCTTTTATTAATGGCGGGTCGAAAGGAATTAAAAAAAAAACAAGGCGTCTCAGTTTAGCTTTAGTATTCATATAAAGAAGGAGTTAATATTGAGGAGAAACCAATTTTCTTTTGCTTCTGTCTTGATAGTTTTGTCCGATTTAAAGATCAAAAACATCTCCAAGTTTTTTTTGATATATTACAATCCAAAATTTTTCTTTTCATTTTAAAATTATTTAAATCTTAAATTAATAATTTAAATCTTAAATTTGAAAAAAAATCCATACTTGTATTTATATTTCAATATAGTAAATATTCCGGCTTTTATATTTAAAAAAACAAAATAATTTTAAAGAAATAAAAATGACCACAGTTTTTAGTAAAGGAAGTATTGTACTCGTGAAAAGCCTCGAATTCCAGAATATTAACGGTAATATATATTTTGAACATCCCTGAATCCATTTTTACTAGTTTCGTAGTGACGTCTATACTCAAAAACGCCGAAGAGGCACTTTTCTTGAGAGTTTTGTAGAGTTTTGTAGAATTTTTTATACAACTCAAAAAGGATTAGCCGTAAAAAGCCGTTGATATTTTGTATTTTAGACTATAATAACCGTCTAATTGTGCACCTCCAATTTTGGTTATAATCGGTGGTGCTGAAAGGGCACTTTTCTTGTAGAGTTTTGTAGAATTTTGTATATAACTCAAAAACAGCTAGCCGTAGAAAGTTGATATTTTGCATTTTGGACTGCTATAACCTCTAAATGTGCACCTCCAATTTTGGTTATAATCGGTGCTGCCGAAAGGGCACTTTTCTTGTAGAGTTTTGTAGAATTTTTTATACAACTCAAAAACGGCTAGCCGTAGAAAGTTGATATTTTGAATTTTAGACTATTATAAGCTCTAATTGTGTACTTCCGATTTTGGTAGCTTTTTGGTAGCTCAAAGTTTTTACAAAAAAAAAAAAAATAAAAGATGTTTTTCGTAAAAAAATTGTATACTATTTATAATTTTAAAATATGACAGCAAACAGTAAATTTGAATTCTAATTAATTTGTTAGCAGAAATTAAGTGGATCGCTGTCGATGTTATCAAATGGATTATTTGTTGGTGACCCGCGAATCATAAGCAGCCGATTCGCCGAGACCTGCTTCGACAATTCATACATACATACTCGTACACTATTGTATTCATACGAGCGGGCGAGGTACTTGCAAAACGTATATATGTATACCGACATGAATGAACCGCTCTAATCAATTAAGGCTGAGTGCTTAAATGTCGCTGCTAGAGTGAGATAGAGCTGAGCGTAGAGCTGAGAAAACAACGGGTGCACTTTGTTGTAACTTTTAGTACGCATGGTTTTGCTCTCCAAAATTTGCTACGCAAATTAACTCCATTCTATCGCTTAATAAAATCTTTAATTATTCTTCGATTGTATTGCTTTTGACTGCTAGTCCCTGTAAAATGGTTCGTTGTTGTTGTTGTTGCTGCTGCTGTTGACTTAGCTTCGTCGGAAAATTGAAGTTATAAAGCAAACTAACCGTTATTCTCCGTTATTATGATTGAAAACTTTCTAAATTGATGTTCTTGCTAACTTCTATTACGAATATTTTCAATACTTCAATCGTCAGGAGCCAGGTTTGTGTGTCCCTGTGGATCCTTGTTCCATTGCGTGCACAAGGAACAGAATGGAAGGCAGAAAAAATGGAAGGAAGGACGACGCTTCGTTGAGTGGAAGATTGATAAGAGCTATCGCTACTTTCTGTTCTCTTAAGAGAACTCATTCTCGCTCGGACTATCTAAGGCTTAAACAATGCATTCAAGTTGGCCAACAGGCAGGCAGACAGTTTTAGCCAGCTGTGCTTGCTAGAGTTAAGAGAGTACTTTGCTGGCTATGCCGCGTCGTGTCCGCACATTCCGTTATGCCAATTCAAAGCACTTTCATGCCGGTACGAGCATTGTCTTTGTTCTTGCTGTCAAGCTTATCGTTAAAGCTACTCACAGAATTGGCATCGGTGCGTGAGCCCGCAGTCATGTTGCTTGTTGGGCAGCATGAAGGCCTCTAAAGGACTTGCCATTGTGTAAGCCGCGTATGTATTGTTCCTCTGTTGGAAGAGTTTTCTTAAAGCCTATATCCCAAGATCTATGGAATATAATTGCTAAGCATATGTGTAGCCGTATGAGCAGGGATTTTCTGTTTTTACAGAGACATCCAAATCCAATATGGCGCATGGAAGACGAGAGTCGAGTGTTTATTAAGTCTGCTTCGTTATTTAGCAATGAAAATTTGGTATTTAGCGCGTCGAAAACCTTCAGAAAAATATGATTTCTTTTTAAAATCATGGCAATCCTTTTAAAAACTGGAAGAGCACAAACCTATAAAAGTTTTCGGGTTAAAAAAAAAACACATCGTTATAGTTTTTTGCCCAAAACTCCTCCATCTTTGCCATCCTTTCTGCCATCCTTTCTTTATCAATCTGTCTTCTTTCGGAAATAATTTTTTAGCTTGTACTACGTACATTGTGTATGCGGGTATGGGTGTGTTTGTGTGTGTGTGTGCGTGTATGAGTATATAACATAAATTTTATAATTGTCAGTTACAAATCTCTTCCTCTTCTTCAGTTTTTCAGTACTTTCTTCTGTTTCTAAAATACCGAACTTCTCAAAATCTATTCGCATCAAGCACAGCTTCAGCTACAGATTTTGTTGGCTTCTCTTCAATTTATTACCAAGCAACAAGAACGGCAACAATAACAACAACAACAACAACAACAACAACAACACCCACAAAGAGAAAAGCAATCTTTTTTCAAAGCTATTCAACACTTCTACGTTGGTAGAAGAAGTGTGAACATTTGCTACAGTTGTTATGTTATGTTAAAGTCCTGCCCATACGCTGTTACGATGTTGTTATGTATGTATGTATGTATGTATGTATGTATGTATGTGCGAGTGTGATGTGATTACAACAAATCCTGTCCAAGTCAACATGCAGTTGCCCTCTGGATGTCCTTTAGATGTCGTAACATACGACGCGTCGTCCATACGTAGTATAGCATTAGCATATGCTTGACTCATGTGTGCGTGTGGGTGTGTGTGTGTATGTGTCAAACATGTGACATGCAATTTTAATACAAGATGATGCTAGTTCACGAGAATGCTGTTGTTGTTGTTGTTGTTGTTCATGTTCACTTAAACTACGAGAAAGTAGCTAAATTCAAAGGCTCCAGCATGGCTTGTACACTTCTTACTGTACATGGTTGTTATAGATGCACACACACACACACACACATAAACTTTCTACCTACGTATATATACACACGCACACACACATGTATTTATGGGTATGTGTTCATGTAATGTTGATGCTTCATTCAAGCAACCTAATATTCATGCTTAAAAATTATAGTTCGATTTTCGCTTCTTTTGCTTCGTCGTTTTTCGACACAAAGATGACAGTGGATTTCACTTGTCAACGATTTGTGAATCCTGTTTGTGTGTGTGTGTGTGTGTGTATGTCATTCTCCAAATGTCTGTGACTTTTATGCGTTTTTATTAGTAATCGTATCGGTTATATCTTCAACGACAATCGATAAATGTCATTACAAGAATAATATTTGATGCAGAGAAAAAAGAGAGCGAGTGAGAGAGAGAGAGAGAGAGAGCAAAAGAGAGCGAGAGAGAGAGAAGAGCGATTTTCGCCTTAGTCTGGTAAAGAATTTATTTGTTTTTGGCAAAATAAGCATAGTAGACCTAATTAATTATAATCCATTTTCAGATATTAATGTTATTTTAATAATATTATAATAATAGGATTTAGATTATACTGGAAAAACTTTTTCCCTGGCAAACACCCTGTATAAAAAAAATTTAGAAAATGGGTGGAAGCTCAATGTGCTTTTACTGTGCTCAAATTTTACTCTCTCTGTGGCTTACGCTATCTATCCTTCTCTCTGTCTCGTTTTTCCATTTTTTCTGCCTTCTCCATAATCAATATCTTCAGTTATTTCTCTATCTGTATCTCTATATTCGTGTATTTAAATCTGTTGCTGTATTCTTACTCCCGTCTCCTTTCTCTCTACATCCTTTTGCTATCTTCATCGCCACTTTCTCTCCCACTCCATTTGCGTATCTCTTCTAGTACGACAAAGATAACTACTTTTTGCGCACGTTTTTTTCTTTTGAATTCAATGCGGTGGTGGGTTGGGGGGTCGGTATACCCCCTCAATTATACTTTTTTTCAATACTTCATCGGTAGATTTAGAAGTTTTTCTACCCGGTGGCGCTGCCCTGCGCAACTTTTCTAACTTTTCCGATTTCAGAATTTTTATTCAGTTTGCCGTAGAAAGGATCGCAAGAGGGGGGGGGGGGGCAGGGGGCAGCCTATAGTAAAAGTAATTTATTGAAAAAATGTTGAAATTATTACAACTTATTGGAAAGTTTTAAACTAAAACGTGGTTAGACTTTTTCAAAAACTCGTTACAACGTCGATGAAGTTGACATTACGTGCAAAGAATTGAAACTTTTCACTTTCATTTCGATTATTTGAAGTATTTTAAGTACTTAAGTACGTTAAATAAGTCCATCCATTCGAGACTTTCCACTTCAAAATTTCAGAGGAAACTTCGAGACAAAAAGTCGATACTATAAGTACGAAAATACAAAATACAATTATTATACAAATAGAAATTACTATACTATACTATACTATACTATACTATACTATACTATACTATACTATACTATACTATACTATACTATACTATACTATACTATACTATACTATACTATACTATACTATACTATACTATACTACACTATACTATACTATACTATACTATACTATACTATACTATACTATACTATACTATACTATACTATACTATACTATACTATACTATACTATACTATACTATACTATACTATACTATACTATACTATACTATACTATACTATACTATACTATACTATACTATACTATACTATACTATACTATACTATACTATACTATACTATACTATACTATACTATACTATACTATACTATACTATACTATACTATACTATACTATACTATACTATACTATACTATACTATACTATACTATACTATACTATACTATACTATACTATACTATACTATACTATACTATACTATACTATACTATACTATACTATACTATACTATACTATACTATACTATACTATACTATCTATACTATCTATACTATACTACACTATACTACTACTTAGAATATACATACGATATTATCGTACTGTACTATATTATTTTATTTGCACTTCAAATGCACTCCAATTTTTTTTATTGCATTCCTTGAAGGATTTAATGGTCCTTCAATAACTTTTGAAGACTGTACTGTTCAGTCTTGCAGAAAGCAAGTGGCTCTCGAATACGACCGCATGCGATAACAAGCAACTTGTTAGGATGTTATTATTATTTTTATTATTTCATAGATTATAGAATATCCTGCCTTCTTCCTTAATTCTTCTCTCCCTTTCTCCTCCAGCGACACTTTCTTCTCTTTTTATACTCGTACAAGCAATATTTTTATTGCACTAGCATGATAAATGCCAGCAGAAAGAATGAAAGGAAGGAAGGAAGAAAGGAAGGAAGGAAGGAAGGAAGGAAGGAAGGAAGGAAGGAAGGAAGGAAGGAAGGAAGGAAGGAAGGAAGGAAGGAAGCAAGCAAGAAAACTGTATAGAAACCAATTTTAGAAAGTAGAGCAATTTTTCGACAGCAACAACCACAACAGCGCGTTAGGAACGAAGCTAACAAATGTACCTGACAATCATTCAGAGCCTTCGTTGCTTCTTCAAATGAGACAACAAGTGTTCCATTTTATGTGGGTGACTTCGAATCGGGTGACTTGAATGACTTGTGAATGTGGTTGTAATTGGAATTGTGGGCGTGGTTGTTAAGTTAAACTGCTTAACAACAAAATAAAATATCACCAAAACAAGAAATACCTGTCAGAGTGACGTGGCGAAATAGGCTAATAGAAGAGGCAATAAAAGAAGAAGGAATTTCTTTGACGAAGAGGCAGAATAGAAGAAGTATGAAATGAGAAGATGAGTCGTCGGTATGCCTTTTTCAGAGTCGGTCCAACTTCTGTTTAACACAAGTTGACCTCATTTTATTGATGAGCTTTCCTCAAAGACATCAGAATACAAAATTTCCGAAAAAATATGAACATCTTTCAGTCGGTCGGAACAACTATATTGAGAGATATTTTCTTCTTTAATTTATTTGGATTTTATTTCATTTCATTTCATTTCATTTCATTTCATTTCATTTCATTTCATTTCATTTCATTTCATTTCATTTCATTTCATTTCATTTCATTTCATTTCATTTCATTTCATTTCATTTCATTTCATTTCATTTCATTTCATTTCATTTCATTTCATTTCATTTCATTTCATTTCATTTCATTTCATTTCATTTCATTTCATTTCATTTCATTTCATTTCATTTCATTTCATTTCATTTCATTTCATTTCATTTCATTTCATTTCATTTCATTTCATTTCATTTCATTTCATTTCATTTCATTTCATTTCATTTCATTTCATTTCATTTCATTTCATTTCATTTCATTTCATTTCATTTCATTTCATTTCATTTCATTTCATTTCATTTCATTTCATTTCATTTCATTTCATTTCATTTCATTTCATTTCATTTCATTTCATTTCATTTCATTTCATTTCATTTCATTTCATTTCATTTCATTTCATTTCATTTCATTTCATTTCATTTCATTTCATTTCATTTCATTTCATTTCATTTCATTTCATTTCATTTCATTTCATTTCATTTCATTTCATTTCATTTCATTTCATTTCATTTCATTTCATTTCATTTCATTTCATTTCATTTCATTTCATTTCATTTCATTTCATTCCATTTCATTCCATTTCATTCCATTTCATTTCATTTCATTTCATTTTATTTGATTTTATTTGATTTTATTTGATTTTATTTGATTTTATTTGATTTTATTTGATTTTATTTGATTTTATTTGATTTTATTTGATTTTATTTGATTTTATTTGATTTTATTTGATTTTATTTGATTTTATTGAACTTTATTTGATTTTATTTTATTTTATTTTATTTGATTTTATTTTGTTTAATATTATTTTATTTTATTATATTAATTATTATGTATTATTATATAATTATTTTTTTTTGCCTTTTATGGTATTTTATTCCTTGAAGATTAAATTCTTTGTTTTTTTTAATTTTCTTTTCCTGAATGTGAAAAACTAAACTATACTATAGTGAATTTCCTCTCTTGTAAATTATTTTTTTTCTCTTTTTAACTTGTAAAACTCAACTTTTCGCCCCGAAGAAGTACAATTAATTTAAACACCATTTTGTGTTGTAAGAAGTTTATGGGTGTTTTTCTCTTTAGTCTTTTTATATATTTATATATTCTGAAAAGTGTATACGAAGTGTATATGCCTCAAATAATAATAATAACAGCTAAAGCCAAGCAATTAACGATTATTTTTCATAGACAGTATTTTTGAATTTTTCCCTCTCATTTTTCTTTTATAGAGAATTTCGCCTCATACTACGTCAGGATCCTTTATCAGTATTCGCGAGTGATGTTGAAATTGAAAACTCTCTCGGACCAATGGATTATGACATTTCGAGGATATACACAGGCTCTCTGGAAGGTAAGCTAATGCATAGAGAATGTATTCGTGAGTGCTTGTGAGAGCAGAAGAATTAATGAATGAATGAACGGATACAGATGCTTTTTAATTAAATAAATATTTTGAAACTAAAAACTTGTGCGAACCGAAAGGTAGCAGTGAGTGCTTCTTGCACTTTTGTATCTAACTTTGATTCTAATCAAAGTAAAAGAAAGTCGAAGAAGAGAAGAGAAGAGACAATAGAAGTAGGTCAATTTGAATGGAATTAAATTAGTAAAATGGCGATTGCTTGAACTTTTCGAAGTTCGAAGAGAGCACAGAATAAACTATTGATTTTCTTCGCACATGAATAATTAAAAAAGTATGGTCAGGACCAAATGAAAAAGGAAAACGAAGAGGGAGAGGAAGAGGAAGAAGTCAGAGAAAGGCAAATTTTAACATTCTTGCTGCAATGAAAGGAGTGAGACAATTAGTAGAAATGGAAACTGGAAACTGTGAAGAAAAACTTTTAAAGTAATTAATTAATCTTAAGGAACGAATGCGATTTTTAGCAATTTTATGAATTAAACGAAATTTCGGTAAAGAATTTTTTCCATTCATTTTTTTTTATGGCGAAAATCGACATATATGTATGGCGAAAAATGTCGAAAAATTCAATGGAATAAGAATAAAAATATCAAAAAAAAAAATTAATATCAATAACCAATGAATTTAATAAGCATTTATAAAAAAAAAATTTGAATTTACATTTTTACTGTATTACCGCTTTTTTAATGAATATTGCTTCACTTTATACAAAACTCGCAATTCCTTTGATCTCTTCATTATTCTCTCTAGTCATGCCACAAAAATGTACATACATACAAACATAAAATTAAAAAGCTTTTACGTGTCCTTTTGTTGAGGAAAGTTAAGACTAACTTCCTCGGACTGGCGCTGAGTACAAGATATCCTGTGGCGAAGGCCAGAGGAAATTTCATCCTTTCTTCCTCTCGCTAAGGATTCGAACTTTTGCAGAATAATGGCTAAGAAAATGTCACGCGAGAGGCAAGAATTGGAGTGTGACAAACAAGGAAAATATTGAACGCTACCAGAGAATAAGAATGAAAGTAGAGAATAGAGTGAGTAGGCTGGAATGGGGCGTGGGGAAAAAATTCAAAGAGTGGAACAGAAATATGTTCAAAGTTATTTAGTTTGTAGCAGCGAAAAAGTATCGTACTAGAAAATATTTTAATGCAAAAAGGAAGAAAAGAAGTATTGTATGAAAAAGAACTTTAAAAAATACAACAAAAACAATTCAATTAAAATAAAAATAACTAAGAAATATCGCATGAATTTATAGGATTATAGTGCTCGTGCTGAACGAACTTTAATTGAAATAAATAATGCTTTTTTTTTTCTTTCTCCAACTAACAAAAGAAAAAAGGCAAGATAATTCTCTGCCGCTGGCTTTACACTCAAAATACATTTCATATCCGGGAACATGCGCGTCCTTGTTGTTTTGTAATGAAATTGAAACCGTTTCTCTGGATCGGTTGAATGAAGGACAGACGAGTTGTGGACTGCATTGTGCTGAAGGGGAAGCTGTCACGCACGGTATTAGGATTGAGAGTAAAGTCCTTTTGAAAATAAATAAGGATACAGATTTGAAAACATACGAGTAAAGCGTTTTAATGCATTCTCTCGTTCAATTCTATTCAATTCAAAAGTAACCAGACATATTGTAAAATGTTTGTATTTGAAACAGTTTGTACATTTCGAAATATTGAAGATGGAAAAACCTGAAAAATTCTGAAATTAAACTGAAAAATTCTGAAATACAATTGAAAAATTCTGAAATCAAACTGAAAAATTCTGAAATCAAACTGAAAAATTCTGAAATCGAACTGAAAAAGTCTGACATCAAACTGAAAAATTCTGAAATCAAACTGAAAAAGTCTGAAATTAAACTGAAGAATTCTGAACTACTGTTGAAGAATTCTGAAATCGAACTGAGAAATTCTGAAACTAAACTGAAAAATTCTGAACAACAATTGATAAATTTTGAAATAAAACTGAAAAATTCTGAAATTAAACTGAAAAATTCTGAACTACAATTGATAAATTTTGAAATAAAACTAAAAAATCTGACATCAAATTGAAAAATTCTAAAATCAAACTGAAAAATTCTGAAATCAAACTGAAAAATTCTGAAATCAAACTGCAAAATTCTGAAATCGAACTGAAAAAGTCTGAAATCGAACTGAAAAATTCTAAAATCAAACTGAAAGATTCTGAAATTAAACTGAAAAATTCTGGAATCAAACTGAAAAATTCTGAAATCAAACTGAAAAATTCTGAAATAAAACTAAAAAATCTGACATCAAATTGAAAAATTCCAAAATCAAACTGAAAAATTCTGAAATTAAACTGATAAATTCTGAAATCAAACTAAAAATTCCGAAATTAAACTGAAAAATTCTGAAATACAATTGGAAAATTCTGAACTGCGATTGAACAAGGTGTAGAATGACGTCATTCTTCTATACTTATTTAGTATAAATTTATTGTACAAATAAAATGTCTTTAATTAATTCGTATTTTATTCTCTTACAAAATCTCTTATAATAAAATCCTCGAATGAATAAAGGTAAATTTTATTATTTATGAAGGAAATTATTTAAAGCTTAATCGGAAGAAAAAGGTCGTCTATATTATCCACAGACTCATAAAATTTTTCACATAAATTTTTGTTCGAGGATTTCTTATGTATGTATGTATTTCTTATGTATAAAGCTTTGCATTTTCTATAATACGAGAAATGTTATTTATTTATTTATTTTTTTTTTTATTTTTTCGTTTTTAATTTGTCTTGTCTCGTTCGTTTTTTCGCCTTAATTAAAATAAAGTCGTTGGTCAACAATAAATTAAAATCATCGTCTGTTCTCATCCACTTAAAAGACAAAAGCAAAAACGAAATATAATTAAAATTTATATCCTTTTTCTCACTGGCGGTTGTTGTTGTTGTTGTTGCTGTTGTTGTTGCTTCGTACTTGTAACTTCGTTGTTTTCTTTGCTGGACATTTTTGCTAATGAAATTATGAACAAACGAAAAATTGTAGTGAAATACAAACCTCTTAATACTCTTATTTCTTTGCTTTCATTTGTATGTTCTTCGCTTCTCTTTCTCTCTCTCTTTCCCATCATACAACAATTTGTTTTTGTGCTACTTCTGTACTGTTTTTATTGCAGCGAGCGCTGTTGACTTCTTCAGCATTGAATTTTATTTCCTGTCATCATCGTCGTCCTTGAATTTCTTCATCGAGTTTAGAGATGCTATAGCTTTTCATTATTCTTCGCTCTATTGCTATAAGGCAGCTCTCTTCCGCCACCACCGCACTTTCTCAGTCTCTCTTTCTCACTCTCTGTCTTCATGTTGCTTGACGCTATAGATTTGTCTCTCTGGTGGTTTATTAAAGTATACACAACGTTGACAAAACTAATAGAAAGAGTCGCGTTAAGTCGCTTTATTTTCATATAGTTACACACATACACACGTACTTTTACCAACTTCCTCTTCTTCATCTTCATTTAGAGTTCTTCTCCCCGAAGGCGAACGAACACATGAACACTACTCGTATATTTTTCGGTATAAAACGACTAAGAGCGGCTGAAGGCATAGCCGAAAGAGCTCAACCGAAAACAGAGAGTAAGCCAAGCATAGAGTCAAGCAGATGCTCAAGTGTGAGTGAGAGGCTGGCTGGAGAAAACGCTGGTTAGGGAGATACGATAGCAGGAGTATCACGTCAAAGCGATGAGAGTCGGCGGAGCGTATGAAAGGAAATGAATAGCACTAATAAAGTTGTATTTGTTGAGGGTTGGACGAGACTGAGGTTGACTGAGGATGGATCCACATGCTGCTTGCCGCAAGTTTAATTAAATTTCAACCTATTCCGACTGTTGGGTTATAGTCGGACTCTTATTCAGAGTCGTAAGTACCTACTCGTAGTTAACAAGCGGTGGTCCCTTTGATAGATTTACCAGACGCAGAGTATTCTCTTTTATGCTAACAATTTAGGGCTAATTAAAATAAATCCAAGGCCAAAAGGTGTATACGTACATACATACGCCATCATACATACATATATCATTTTGGCAAGGATGTACAAGAACGTTTCTCTATGTTTTCGGTTAAGCTCTGGCTATACCTTTTACCAAACCAAAAACCTTAACCTTTACCTTTTTATCCAAATGTAACTTTAGTTTGTTAAATGAGAATATCTTGGAAAAGCCATTTTCGTTTTTTTATCAATTTCTTTTATTTCGAAACTACAATGCTAGACAATTTTAATCTGTCATCTAAGCTTACAGATTATGTGTTAAAGTTAGTAAAATTTCGAAATTTCGAAAATGAGTGTTTTATTTTATTATCAAATTTAAAAAAGTACGCTTTGCGATTAAATAAAAATGCAATTAAATTAATTCAATTAATGAAAATTTGAAGAGAAATGCATGCAGCAACTTTGCAAGATTATTTTGTTATTATTTTTTGAGTATTTTTTATTAGGAAATTAATGAATCTGGTCGTATTTAACCGTATTCAAATACTTTTTGAAAGAACACAACAAAGAAGTTTGCAACAAGAAAAGAATTATGTACTTAACCTCATTCCTGGGTTGAGTACTATAACAAAACAATAACAACAAATGAGTGTTGCATAATTAATAAGAAACAGGAAGAAAGAAGCAGGTTGTTAGCAGGATCAAAAGCAAAAAGAAGAGATGAAGAAGTTAAGAAGACGTTAGTAAAAAACAAAAAAAAGTAAAAAAAAAATAAACTGACGTCTCAAACCAACAGCGGAAATAATAATAATAATAATAATAATAATAACAACAACAACAACAACAACAACAACAACAACAACAGCAGCAACAAAACAAAAACAAAAAAAAACAACAACGACAACACCAACAATAAAAACCAACATCAACAACAAAACAAAAACAACAGGAACAGGAACAACAACAACAACATAAATGACAGTAATTGCTAAATAATAACAACAACAACTACAACAACAACAACAACAACAACAACAACAACAACAAGATAAATGACAGTAATTGCTGAATAATAACAAGAAGAATACAACAACAACAACAACAACAAGGAGAACAATGGCAGAAAAGGAGTTATCTTTATTTGTTCAAACGAAGTAACGAGTTTGTATTTGCATGCACCCAAAAAGAAAGAGGACGCAGGAAACAAGGAAGGACGCAGTTGAGGAAGAAAAAGAAGGCTTGCAGTGTGTAGGTGCGTGTGTGTGTTGATCCATATGTATAATTAGAGCAACAGCATGAAGAATTGCGGCAAGTCCAAACGAAGAGTTGTTGCAGGCGGACGAAGTTGAATGTGGCTACAGTTGGCGATGATGGTGATGGTGATGGTGATGGTGATGATGATGGTAGGTCGTGGCGCTTCGTGGTCGTCGTCGATGGTTGTTTTGAAGAATTTAATTTTCCAAACAAGTGCCATGGCGTCGCGCTTCACTTTTCCAAATGAAGTGAGGAATTGTTGAGAACTGAGTCGTCGTCGTCGTTGCATTCTTGTTGCAGCGGAAGAAACAACCGCCAACATGCAGCCGCAACAACACGGCATCACACAACAATGACATCACACAGCACAACACAACACAACTGGAGGCGCCACAACTAAAGCAATTCAACAGTCAAGTCAAAAGCTGAGCACATAAATTACACTTTGCTCTCTCTCTCACTGCCACTCTCTCTCCATGCATGTATGGTATGGTTCGAGTGCATGTGCATGTGCTTGTGCTTGTGCGTGTGGTTGTGTGCATAAAGGACGGTGGCACGATGTGCATGCAGTGCATTCAAATGAAGCGCCGCTTTGTTATTTCAGCACAGCGGTCGCAGTCAAAATGCGAATCACAATAAGGCGAACATTTCGGAGTTGTTTTGTGTTAAGCTGCAAATGGCAAAAATTATACACAAACGCAAACACAAACACATCCACACACACACCCACACACTAGTCCTGAAAACATGCGGTGCACTTCACTTATTTTGAAGGGTAATTCTGCTAACAACGCAACAACACTCACGCTCATCAACAAAAGAGCAATTGACCCAGAAGGAAAAAAGTATGGATTGCTGGAAATCAGTTCGGTTCTATTCGGTTTTGTTTTGTTTTAAAAAGAATGTCTGCGCTTAATTTTATTCAAAAATTAGGAGAAGAAAAACACTCAGATTTCTCTATGATTTTCATCCAAGAAAAAAGCCTTATTAAAACCATTAAAAAAAACCTGAATAAAATTAAAATTTAAATTAAAATAAAATTCAAATTAAATTTAAAATTTAATCAAATATACATTTAATTTTTAAGATTAAATTTAGGTACAGTTAAAATTTAAAAAGACACTCATATTAAAATACAAATTCAATAAGAAAAGCTCATTGTTTTTCATAGAAGAAACGATTTTATTAAAATTCATATTCACTAAGAAAATCTTATTGTTTTGCAGGCTTATTAAAATAACAAGAATTATTCATGATTTTTATTTAATTTTATTTAAGCAAAATTTCAAGAATATTCATCATAATACTCACGAAATTTCATGGTTTAAGGTAAAGGCTGAAAATTAGTATGTTATTATTTGCTATTTGTTGCAAAGTATATTTGCAATTATTTGCTAAGTTTGCAAAGTATAATTTATATATATATTTTATAAAGTTGGAAAGTAGTCACAACTGAGAAGCAAAGATCGTCCATAATAAACAATGCCAATGTAAAAAAAATTAATATGAATTATAGCTTTGAATATAACCTGAAAGCAAAAATATTACAAATCAAAGTTCCGGCCAGACCGACGATATTATACACATATAAAAAAGTTTTTCTTTTTAAAAGAAGTAAATAATAAGAATTCTTTATACTTTCATACAGACTTTGATTGATTTCATGATTTTCTTGAGAAAAAAACATATGAATTTCTTATTAAAATCACGAATTTATAAAATTTAATTTGTGTTTCAAGACAATAAGATTTAATTTCTTTATGAAATTAATAAGATTTCTGCTCTATAATAAAACCACATTATTTGTATGTTTTAATAAGGTTTCATAGAAAAAGGAGGAGATGTTATTATTTTTATGTGGTACTATTTTTTTTTTTATGTGTGTGGTTTTATTGTTTGAGTGTCGCTCTTTTACGTAACAAAATCAACAAAGCTCAAAAACTGCGTGAACACTGAAGTTGCAACGCAATGAGTATACTCGTAGAAATAAGATTTATTTACGTTCTTTCTCAATTTGAGCGCTTTTTTTTGTAAACTGACTCTAAAAACTCAAAGCAGAATCCAAAAGTTTATCTCATTCTTCACAAGAAATGGACCAAATGCTGCTATAGTAAAAAACTATAAAATGTCACCACAAAGAGTGGCTTAAAACCAGGGAAAATCGTTAGGAAGAAAAAGAAGAAGAAGAAGGCGGCGGTTTTGAAAGCTTTCAAGCATTCAAAGTGCATATTTTTAGCGGTCACAAACCACAGTAACGACTGATTTGAGGTTTTTGTAACAGAAAAGATGAAAAGCCATATTCAATTTCTTGGTTTCATATCATTTACGACTTTATTCATTCATTCATTACTTCATTCATTCATTCAGGTTTACTCGCAATAAATCTTTGTGATTCTAACTCAATCTTTCTTTCTTTCTTTCTTATTATTATTTTTCTTCTGCGTCTTCCTTTTTTTTCTTGAACTTTTTCATTTCACTTTTTTGTAATTCAATATTTGCCATCATCAGTATTTCCTAACATTATCATTTTTTTGTGGGATAACATCCCGGTTTCAGAAGAATGTCAATGGTTTTGGAAGAAATTTTAGAAGAAAATTTTTGTATCCAACAAACTCTCAAAGTATGTTATGTACTATATGGAAAACTTTAAAACTATGCCTGAAAACATTTGCTTTGTGGGACGAAGGTAGTCGCAAAGTTTGTTCTACTCTGTGGAATTGAATTCCTTCTAAAAGGAATTTTTGCGCGTGATGCTTTAAAATTATGCTATGTGTGCATAAAAGCATATTTTTGTGCAAAAACTAACTTTGCGTTCGACGGAAATGAACGATAATGTTTTATTTTAGTAGTTGCAATAATAATGAAGTGTGTACAATACAATATTGCTGATAATGGTGATGGCGATGATGATGATGATGATGACATGTCTGTTATTTATTAGAATTACGAATTGAACAATAAACCTCGGCAGCTTGCTGTTCATTCATTATGTGAGTTTGGTATTATAATGTTAAGGAGATAATGTTTAAGGACATATGGAAAGGATCGCGGTTAAGAGATTATCTCGTGATTATCTTAGAAAAGGATTTAACGAAAATCCAAGGTAATAATGAAAATTTGGAGGTTAGTACCATTTTAATTCGTTGCAAAAAAAAATTTTTTTAATTATTTTCGTTTTTGCCTTCAATAAAATATCAAAAAGAATTAAAATTCTTGAAGTTAAAGAATTTAGTATTTCAAAATTTAAATTTTAGTAATTTTAGCAAATTTTTAGCGTTTTTATTAGAATTGTTGCAGATGTTTTCGTTGTTGTTGCTGCCTCGCACGTGCACGTAAATTAAGTCTTTTAGACTTAAAAAAAAATTTCATAAAAATAAACGCGCCAGGAATTTCTTTTGCTGTAAATATTTCAGCAAAAGCTTTTCTTTCGAAAACGAATTCCAATAATTTTAATTTTCGTTTTTGTTTTTTTAAAACCTTCGAGCTAGAGAGAATGCTTTGAAGTTCTTGAATTCTTTTCTTCTGCTAGTTGGCAAATTCAAAATACCGAGAGAGAGAGAGAGAGAGAAGTTGAGCGACGAAAAAGGAAATAAGAAACTTAGAAGAAGAAAAAGAAAAAACACTTTGATGTAGCGTTTAAGGGAAGTATTAAGAATTCCTTGGAGCAAGAGACCTCGAGCAAGCCTCGAAAATTGTTAAGAGAATTGCTAAAGATAATGTACAGAAAAAGTTTAAGTAAAAGCAAAACGGAATAAAATTCTACAGAAATTTTAAAAGTATTGTATGTATGTATTTATAAAAAATTTTTCAAATTTTAAAAAGGGCGTAAAATTTTATTGGCCGTTCTTGTTTACTGAAAGTTTTTACTGATGAAAAATACATTAAAAAATGGTTAAATACATTCCTAAAAAGTTGAGCACCTAAAATTCTCAATTTCTGTTGAAATTTTGGGAATGAAATCAAAAATGTTTTACTCTTGCTTGAATTTTGAAGAATTGAGAAATACTTTTGTGTATTGCATATAAAGGGTGTTTTTTTAAGCCCGAGAGAACTTCAGATGGTAAAAAATAACACAAAAAATTTAATTTTAATAAAATTGTTTTATTCACTCGAAAAATCAAGACATGGCATTCAATAAGTCGATGGTTGCCGTCGCCGTATGGCAGGTAGCGCCTTCCTGTTGGAACCACATTTCCTCTGGATCAATGTCATACATATTTTCAAACAAAAAATCATTGATTTTGGTGCAGTAACGATCTCCATTGACTGTAACGCGAGCTCCGGCCTAATTTTTAAGAAATAAGGTCCAATGATGCCACCAGCATGTAAACTGCACCAAACGGTGCATTTTTCTGGATGCAATGGAGTCTGTAGAGTCTCTTGTGGATTCCTCTCACTCCATATGCGGCAATTTTGCTTAATAACAAACCCGTTAAGCCAAAAATAAGCCTCATCGCTGAACACAATTTTGCGATAAAACAACGTCTATAAGTTGCTCGAATCGACGACAGATTTTCAAAGTCAATTTGGATAATTTGGTAGAGTTGTTCAAGCGTGATTCTTTCTTCATGATGATTTGCCAGACTATACTGAACATAAATAACAACAAGAGCAGTCAGAAGGACAGCTTGTATTGACAGTTGTTCCTATCGAAAGTTCTATCTAAGCTAAAAAAACACCCTTTATATGTGGAAAACATTTGGAAAAAGTATTCCAAAAATGAGCTGAAAAATGTATAGTTACTATGTCATAAATTGCACTTAAATACAATAAATTAACTAAATCTAAATCGAAATTTAAATCATTTAAAGCAGAAAATAAATTCCTAGAATTTTTTCCATTTACGAGATCCTCAATATTTTCCGCCCTCAATATTTTTTTTATCCTTTTTTTGGGCGTGCAAAAACTCTACGTTTTTCTGATGTAACTAATTTCTATTTTGTACACAAATATAGAGGAATTGTGGGCCGTTCTTTATTTATCATTCTTACTTGATTTAATCTGGTTTGATTGGTTTTATTTGTCTTTCATTTAAGAAAATGTACGAGTATTACGTGTTCGTTTTTTTATCTCAATTTCAGACTATTTTCGTTGAAAACTGTCTGTAATGAACTAAATCCTTTTTTCAAACTGTTGCCTTCCCCCTTCTTCTTCTTCTTCTTCTTCTTCTTCTTCTTCTTCTTCTTCTACTTATTTCCTTCTCCTTTTGGGTCTACTTGTTTCTTATTATTTTGCTAAACAAGAACTAGACGAAAGTCTTAGCTGCTGTGTTCTTGATAATAATGGTAATAATTATAATGATGACAATACAGATGATGATGATGATGATGATGATGATCGTCTCGTATGAATTGTTTTCAATTTATAATATTTACAACTTTGTTCGTTTATGCTTCTGAATGTTGCCTCCAACACCTAGAGCTTGATAACAATCTAAAGCTTCGTCACCTTCAGCAACAACAATGGACAATAAACACTCTACAACAACACAACGACACACTGAAAACTTTGTTCAACTTTTGATAGACGAAATATTTGTTGTCGTTCGTTGTTGTTGTTGTTGTTATCGTACTTTAGTCGATATACATAGAATCTGTTTAAAAGTGTAAATTTCGGTGAATAATTATAAACATGGAGAAGAAGAAGAAGAAGAAGAAGAATAAGAAGAAGAAGAAGAAGAAGAAGAAGAACAACGTCTCAAGTGGTGCAGGCCACTTCTTTCATCGCCCCGAGACTTCTTTAGGTGTAAATTTTTTTGCATTTAACAGCGAAAATTCAATGAATTGAAGGCACAGAACAAAGCTCAAAAATTTTTGAAAAAATTTCAAGTATTTTCAAATACTCAAATATTTGAAAAAATGTGAAATATTTCTAAATTTTAATTTTTCAAATTTTTTTTTATTTTTTTAATTTTAATTTTTTTTTTATTTTTAAATTTTAATTTAAATTTTTTTTTAATTATTTATTTTTTATTTTTTTAATTAAAATTTTTTTTTTTTTTTTCAAAGCAATTTCTTGAAAAATATTTAATTTTATTTTTTAACAAAACACGTTAAATTACTAAAGAGAATTTCAGCACAAAACTTCACACATAATTTTCTTTACATTCATAAAGAAGTAGGCCGGATATCTCGACAACTTGATGTGATCGATCGAGTTGAGTCTGATTATGAGGTCAAACTTAGCTTAATTTCGTATTAATTTCAATTTTTGTCGGCTTGTGTTGTTGTTCAATTTTTTTAAAAACTTTAAAGAATTTGAAGAAAGGTACAGCAAAAAATCTCTAATACTTCAATCTTTATTCTTCTTTATTGTTTCGAAAAAGGTTTCGATTTTCTCATTAGCATAAAAGCAAAAATCCTTGTTGTTAAAACAACAACACTTCCTCGTCCTTAGGTGACCGCCTTCTCTTCTCTTCGTCAAAACATTTTTTACCATTTAAAATATCGCATCGTGCATCGTGCATCCTACCCTTCCGGCGCCCGGCGCTCGCCATTTTCTCTTCAATCAACTCAAGCGCAATCAACTTTCAATTAAAATGTCGTCAGATTGTTGCTCAATAAATTGAAAAGAATTGAAGAAGAAGAAGAAGAAAAAGAAGAAGAGAAGATAAAGAAACGAAAAATGGCAAAAAGGTATGACAAAACAATACAATTTTCGATACCTTTAGTAAAATTCATTTTCATGTAAATTTATTCACGCAACGACGCGTCGCCGTTGACGAAAGAACGAAAGAGATGAGATGATGGCGGCAACTCTGCTGGATTCCACAGCAGTGCAAAAACAACAACAGCAACAATGCGATATGGCACATACATACTACATACAGGAATGGATGTGTGCGTGTCGCTTCAACAATAGCTTTACATTAAAGACTACATAGCTTCAAAAAAAGTACCCTGAAGAAGACCGGAAAACAGCCATGACCATTATTTTGCTAAAATTGAATGGAAAGAGGGGCGAGGTAGTAGGCGGCTGCAGGTAGTTGAGAATTAAAGCAGCTAAAGAACATAGAAGCGCCTCGGCGCCTGATAAAACTCCAGCTCGTTGGCTCATGCTTTTTAGAGTGGGCGAAATTAGTTTTTGCTTTTTTTTTTAATTAAAAAAAAAATTAAAATTTTTTTAAGATTATTTACTCTTTACATTAACTTTTTGGTTCGCATAATATCGATATAGCTTAACACTTAATTTTTTTTTTTTTGATATTATCAAGTTATTAAATTAGCTTAAATAAACTAAATTATTAAAAAATAAATAATTATATAAATTATTATTAATTTTTTTTTTTTTTTAATTTAAAAAAATTTTTTCCTTGAAAATATTAACAGCTTGTAATGAAAAAGAGAGAAAATAATAACTTTCTTTTTGGAGTGCACTTCATTAAATAAACTTCATTAAAAAATATCAGACACAACAACAACAACAACAACAACAACAACAACACCACGACAGCTACAGCTAATGCAGCAGCCAAAAATTTAACCAAATAAAATTGTTAAAATAAAAACAATAACAAGAATTTCTGCACAGTTTCGTTGAACTGAATGAAAATACTTGAAAAAGTTTTCAACTGAAAATAAAACGAAAACCACAAAAAGGTACTCGTACATAACTGAAAGAGCATTAAAAGAGTACCTAACCAAAAATAAATTGAAAAAAAAAAAAATTTGAAGCAACAATCAACAGATTTTTTCAGTGGATCGACGAACACCAGCAGACATCCTTGAATACTTTCTCCGAACAACTGAAAACCGGCAACAGCAACACAAATGAATCAGCGAATGGCAGCAAATGCTTTTTAAGCTTTTCCACTTTATAAAAAAACAATGACAACAGCAACAACAGCAACAACAATAACAACAAATGATAAAAATAAACAATAAATACTTGTACAAAAACAAAGAAGTCACACAAAACAATTTACAGCGTGCGTTTAGTAAATAAAACAGAAAGAAAATGTGATTGTTTGAGTGCGTTTCTCTGTGAATGTTGAAACAACAACAAATTTTTGTTGTTGTTCTTTTTCTACTACTTCTACTTCTTCTTCTTTTTCTGATTTTATTTTCACCCTCTCTCTCTCTCTCTCTCTGTCACTCTGGCGCTCATTGTGTTTGTGCAAAAAATAAGCAGTGAACGAGCTTTTTTGTTCACGAGCTTGTACGCCGATAATGTTTTTATTTAAATAAATATTTACAGTTTTTTTAATTAAATGTTTGCTTTTAAGGCTTTTTAAAACAATTTGTCAACAACAATGACCAGAGAGAGAGAGAGAGAGAGAGAGAGGGAGAGTAAAGTAAAGTAAGTGTAGGCGCAGCGAAGAGCGAGCCCTTGAAACCAATTGAATAGAAACCAGAAGAAGCAATACTCTTGAGTACTTGTTGAAAATTTCGATGTGTGTGGAAGTGTGTGTGGGTGTGGGTGAGAGTGTGTTTGTGTGTCAATATGCATAGAGTAAAATATAAGTAAAAAAAAAAAAGAGAAATAAGAGAGAAATAATTCTACTCGTTGTGATTTTCCTTTAGCTTTTAAACGAGTCAAGGTTAGTTTTTTTGGCTTTATTTATGCGATCGCAATATACGCTTTTTAGCAACTCTCTTTGGCCTTTAAAGCTTAATAACAACGTCCCAATTGAATAACGAAAATCAAGAGAGAAAACCGAAGTAACCTACAATAATCTACAATAAGCCTAAGCCTAATTGAACAGCATTCAATTTTATTTATACGGCCATCCAAAAGTACCTTGAGGCTTTTGAGTGCGAATATCTGTCAAACGCCACAGTTTATTTCTGTTGACTTTCCTGGATTTCTCAACTACAATGTTAGACAATTTTAACAATGTAGTCATATATAACGCACGAAGCGTGGTAAAGTCATTAAAATTTATTTCGAAAATCAGTTAAAATATTTATGGGTAAAAATCTCAGCACAAAACTTCTTTCGCTCCAAACAATTAGCGAATAATTAACAATAATTAATATTACAAAAAAAAATATTTTTTTAGTTTACAAAAAAAACTTATATGACAAATATATAAAAAAAAAACAATATAAAAGTAAATGAACAAATTTTAACAGCGCTGTTTTTTGGTGGTGAAATTTCACCCGAGAATCTTTTTGGCAGGAGCTAAAAGCATTTAAGCGACAATAATACCCATGACAACAACAACTAAATCGTCAGCAGTAGCAGCACCACCACTGTCCTTGGCTCACTCTACGAATCGTATTGTACTCTCGTAGTATGATATTAAAGTCAAGTCACGTCCTGGCCAAACGCATCGTTCATGGCTTTAGTATGAAGCTGTTCCGGTGTACCGGTAACCTACATAAATACCAACCGGCGAACGACGAACGTCACCACAATTTATTTTCTTTCACGTTTCAATTTTTCAAAAATAATTTCTCTGCTAACGATTTCAATGAAAAAGAAAAAATAAGAGAGAGAAAAAAATAATTAAAGGGAAAAAAAAACAACTGAAAGAAACAAAGACTTTCGAAGTGTTTTCTTTATTCTCTAAAATAATTAATTAATTTCTTTTTAACTTGTCATTTAGGATTTGCAGGTAGATTGTATTCATTGCTTCTTCTTCTTCTCCTTCTTCTTCTTCTTCTCTTTCTTCTTCTTCGGCTTTATCCTTCGGCGACTGTTTCCTTGCCACACGGCATGATCAACCGTTGGTTACCGTTCCCTTTTCCACAGTCACTGCCCTTCTACTGCTCTTCTTCTACTTTTTCTCCCACTACCTTTTTCGACTGCAACTTCTTCTTCTTCTTCTTCTTCAACCAGCAAATGAAGAATAATTGCACAATTTTTGTTATCCAATCGTTCGTTGGCATTTTGAACTCTTTCAAATTGACGTTAATGAACATTGTGCGATGAATGTACATGGCGCCATGGATCAGAGCGGTAGGAGGAAGAAGAAGAAGGAGAAGGAGAAGCAGTAGCTGTAACTGCAGCTACAGTCAATGAATGTATAAATGAATGAACCGAACACACGCGCACGTGCACCTGCTCGGTAGCCATTTTGCAAACTTACCGCAATAACCAGCAGCAAGCAGTCAAGATTGACCGACAAATCGACCGTTGGACACCGTGGAGACCGTGGGTTGGCCACGACGTCACGTGTTTGAATGGTTGGCAACATGGTATTTATGGTGCTGTTACACAGAGAGGAAAAAAAACGGTTACGGTTACGGTTAAAAAGCTCACAGGTTTAAAGTTTAAATTTATAAGAGTTGAGAGTTCAAATGAGTCGCTTTTTGGCAGCAGTCGAATTCACAAGCTCACTTGTTCTAAAAGTGACTTGTGTTATTTTACGCTCACATCAGTTGCAATGTGCTAAGAGGTTTGTGTACTAGATAAAATTTGCAGTCCTAGTAGTACGTAAACTACAGTGGCACGACTAGGTGACTTTGAGGTGATTAACACGATTATTCACAAGCTTACCACCGAGTCACTCGTGGTTGTCGCGTCTGAAAAGTCAATTTTTTGGCAAAACTCATATTTACAAGCTCACTTGTTCTAAAAGTGGTTAAATTACGCTCACATCAGTTACAATGTGCCCAGGAGGTTTGTGTACTAGATAAAATTTGTAGTGCTATTCGCAAGCTCACCGAGTCACCCGTCGTCGTCGTCTCTGAAAGGTCACTTTTTGGCAGAAGTCGAATTCACAAGCTCCCTTGTTTTAAAAGTGACTTCTGTTATTTTACGCTCACATCAGTTGCAATGTGCTAAGAGGTTTGTGTACTAGATAAAATTTGCAGTTCTAGTAGTACGTAAATTGCAGTGGCACGACTAGGTGCCTTTGAGGTGACTTAAAGCTATTCACAAGTATGATAACAGCCGTCAAAAGACGTCTATCGTATTTTAAGACGACAGCAATTTAGGTGTCGCCACGTGACAAAAGACGACAAATGGTATTTTTTTGACGACGACGACGACAGTTTACATATTTACATATTTTCTTTCCATTTCTATCGTTTCTGTGAATACCTACCTCTCTACCTAATTTATTAAATTTGTTCGAGGTACTAAAAATTATTGAGCTTGTTAAATTGAGTTCGTTTGATGAGAACGTGCTCGATTTCCTTTGGAATCTCTTCGAGTGGAAGCAATTATGATACGAGTTACGATGCTATACGATATTATGAAATACGTGACACTCGTTACGTGAAGCTTTTGCTATAGAAATAAAATAATCATAGACACAAATAAGACAGCAGACATGACACGGCAATCTCGTTTGTAGGATAAAACGAATTTGAATATTCACATTTCGCTTTAGCCACCCGCCCCTTTTTCTGCAATCCTTTCCGGTGTCCTGGCCTTTCTTTCTGCTCCTTTTAATCCGTTTCTTTCCCGTCCAACTTCAGGTTTTCTGAAATTTCTGTTGAAAATTCTATGAAATTTCTTTCATAAGAAATGCTTTCCTGTATTCTTCTCATCTTTTCTCTCCTGAATTCTTTCTTGTTAAAATTTTACACATCCTTGACTTGCATTCGTTTCGTTTTCTTTTTCTTTCTCCTTTTCATTTTCTTTCCCGTTTTCGTTTTCGTTTTCGTTTACATTGCGATTTAATATTCTTCTAGTCAAAAGCTATTCCGAGAAGCACTCTAAGAGCCCGCAGCCTTTTATTGTTGCTTCTACAGCTTTGAAATTTACACTTTTATGTTCAACAAATCTCAATGCTATTGTTGTTGTTGTTGCTCATTCGTGTTTCTACATACACAAGTTCCTCATTTCCTATTTTTCCTCCTTTTTTTTTTGTAATATCTTTTGATTTTCCAAAGCAAAATACTATAAATCTCCAGCATGAAATACACAAAAGGCTGTAAAGAACCTTGAACTCATAAAAAAATTAATTACAGCAAAATGTTTTCGTTGCTTTACAACTTACGAGCATCCTTCCGCGTATTAACGATGTTCAATCCTTCAAGTATTTTTTTAATGTCTTTTATTTATTTATTCCTGTAGAATAAATTATATAAACGGATTATGGCGTTATCCAAAAGTAGCTTTAGGATGTTGAATGAGAATATCTGTCCAGCGCCATGTTTGTTTCTTGTCACTTTCTTTTATTTCTGACCTACAATTATAGACAATTACAACAATGGAGCGGAGCAAGTGCAAAAAGAAAATTCAAAAGAAAATTCAAGATATTTCCATTATTATTAAAGATTCTATAACGAATTTCGACTTTGTACAGAAGGAAAAATAGTAACACATAAAAATAATAAGATCTTCTTATTGAGCTATGTTACTATGAAATATTATTAAAAATATACAAATAATATGCTTTTTTCATAGACAAATCTTGAATTAATTTCATTAAGAAAATCTTGAAATAAAGGTTCATCTCATTAATTCGTGATTTTAATAAGAAATTCATATTTCCCCCCCCCCCCCCCCAAAAAAAATCCCTTTATTTACTTCTTTTAATAAGAAAAACTTCTTCTATATGTATGTGTAATATCGTCGGTTTGGCCGCAACTTTGATAGTAATATTTTTGCCGTCAGGTTTACTGTCAGATCTATAATTCCTATTAGATTTTTTTTACATTGGCATTGTTTATAATGGACGATCTTTGCTTCTCAATTGTGAGTATTTTCCATCTTATACAATAGTATATAAAATATACTTTGCAAACTTAGCAAATAATTGCAAATATACTTTGCAACAAATAACAAATAATAACATACTACTTTTCAGCCTTTACCTTAAACCATGAAATTTCGTGAGTATTATGATGAATATTCTTGAAATTTTGGTTAAATAAAATTAAATAAAAAACATGAATAATTCTTGTTATTTTAATAAGCCTGCAAAACAATAAGATTATATCTATTGAATATGAATTTTAATAAGATAGATCGTTTCTATGAAAAACAATAAGATTTTCTTATTAAATTTGTATTTTAATATGACTGTCGTTTTAAATTTTAATCAGATTTTCTCTATAAGAGGCTTTAATAAGGCTGCCTTTTTTTTCTTTTATTTTATGTGGTGTTTTTTTTTTTTTCTGTGTACAACTTTTGATTTGAAAGACTCTTAATAGAGGTCTGTATATACTGGCAAATTAAGGTCTTGCATATATTTGCATACATACATACATATGTATGTATATCCTAGTTCTTTCTTTAGTACCCTCAGCTTCTCCTCCTCCTTCCTCCTTCTTCTTTATCTGCTGCGTTCCTGAATTTTCTTCTTTCGCCTCGCTTTAGTTTTCTTTGACTCACTCAGATTCTATGCTAGACAAATACTTCGCTCAGAGAAAGACAACAATGACAATAACAATAGCAACAAAACTACCACACCAATACATTTAACCCTTGTCCGGCTGATTTAAAACTAAAATAGACAAAAAATTCTGGGGAAATTATGACGAATTGCGAATTTCGGCAATTAAACAGTGTAAAAAAATTGGTAGGGTTTCTTTTATTTTTGAATTTTTTTTTTTCTTCTTGAGTTTTCTCCAACCAAAGCTAACCCTAAAAATGTCAAAGTCAGGTAGCAAAGTCTGACAAGGGTTAAATTCGAAAAGAAATGCTTTTTTTTATTAAAATTTGCTATCTCTTATTTTATATTTGTACATTTGTCTATTTGTGTCTATTTGTGTATTTCTCTTTTTCCAAAAAATAAAAGAAAAGTCTGCAAAAAAAAACGACAAATAAGTCCGGATAACAGCAAAGCATTACAAAGTGCAACAAATGGAGTGTAAAGTTTAACTGTGTGCACATGCATGGCTGTGCGTGCGTGTGTATGGTTGTAAATGTGGACCTTCGTGTGTATGTATTGCATAATAGAATTCATGTAAATATTCAGAGAACAAGAGCAAAAGCAGAGAAAAACGTATTTCCTTTCGACATGAACAAAGTAAGAATTTCTCAATAATCCTTGGAGAAAGAAATCGTATTTTTTTGCAGTGATTTTTTTTACTAGTAGTAGTAGTAGAAAAATTAATACAACTGCAAAAAATACAACTGCATATTTAAGAAATTCTTACAATTTTGATAAATTTAAAGAAAAGATTAAATTTTTTTTAGAGAATAAAGTTATTCAGTGCAAAAGAAGTACTAAAATATTTCCGTAAAAGCATTTTCTATGAAATATTGCTACACTCTAAAAATTGTTGGTATAAAATTTATTTCAAAATAGAATACATACAGACAGATGTAAAAAATTTTTTTTATAAAATTTATACCCCGCCAAAATTTTATACAATTTTTATATAAAAAATGAAGCAAAAGTATCGTATAAAAATTTTCTATGCTATTTTTTTATTGATTTTATACTTACTATTGATATATACAAAATCTTTCATAAAATAAACTGTTCTTTTAAAATTAATATGAAAATCATATTTTATACAATTTATGTATAAATTTTATATTATTATATTTGTATTATTTGTATATTATATATATATGTTTATAAACTTGGAAAGTATTCACAATTGAAAAGCAAAGATCCATGCGTACATTATAAACATTGACCACGTTAACAAAATTAATACGAATTAATCATCGTCTAAAGTAAACTTGAAAGCAAAAATATTACAAAAATTCTATCACAAAGTAGTATAAAATTTATACAATTTTTTTATCTAAATTCATTTGTATTCATTTGAATTTTTTTGTAAATAAATTCAATTTGACTTTGGTATAAATCATTGACTTAATAGGAAAAATGCTTTAAAATTTGTCCTGTTTTAGAATAAATAAAGCTTAATAGAAACAAAAAAAATATATAAAATTTATACGAAACTTTTGTATACATAAATTAAAATATCAAAATGTATACATAAATTAAAATATCGTATACATAAAGTAAAAGCAAATGTTATAAATTTTATAACATTTATATTTTATATCCAGAATTTTTAGAGTGTAATTATCAATATTTATTTTTTTTTATTAAATTTTTTTTTATTTATTTATGCTATTTTTCCCATTCCATTTATTAATAAAAATATGTACACCAAAATTTTTCAGTCTTTGAGAAAATTTGTGAATTCTTTTGTTCGAATTTTTGTGTTTTTTTTTTTTTTGTTACGTTATGATTCAAAATGTTTAAAAGAGTGATGATCACCTTCTTAGTGATCCTACAAATAATACCAAAAAAACCGTGTGCAATTTATTTTCATTCACTAAGATAAATTTTTTTGTAAATTGTTAAAAATCTCTTGTTATTATTTACCAAAAATGTGCGAAATTTAGAAAGTTAAAAATAAAAAAACTCTGTCATACACACACACACACACACATAAACACACACAAACAAACACACATAAACACAAATACACACAATGCAAGCTCTAACTCACTCAAACGAAACTCAGTCGTTTTAGTTGTAATGAAAATTTGTAGCTCTTTGTATTAGCAAAGCTTTTATTTTCCCGGCCTGAAGCATGAACGACCACTTAGTGACCATAACTCACCGAGTTAGTCGTACCTGCTGGCCGAGGAGGAGATTTTATCTCAGCGCAGGATCGCTGGATTTCACTAAAGGATTGTGGATTGTGAGGTGAATGCGACTACGTTGAAGGAAGAGTATTAAAATAAAAAAAACCGTAACGAGCATACATAGCCAGGAGCTCTGGTTCTTCAAAGAAGAAGACATAATAAGTGCCGAAATATGGACTACCTAGATTTAAGAGAAAGAGAGAGAGAGAGAGAGAAAATTGTGCGTTTTTATGAAAAGCATCAGATGAAGGCGATCATTAGAATGAACAATACTTTGCGAATAAAAAAAAACTTCTCATTTTTAATGATAACGAGTAGAAAACGCTTCAAATTAAAGTTTTAACAAAGAGTCGAAAACTGTCGAAAAAAAAACACTGACGAACTGACTGTAACTGACTGACTTAAATAATTTTTTTTTACCTTTAGTATCGTTTTTTAAAAAATTAGTTTATTCCCAGAAATTAAAGGTAAAAAGGTTGCTACACGTTCTTTTACGTCATTTAGTCAGTTCGTCCCGTTTTTTTCCACAGTTTTCGACTATTTGTTAACACTTTAATTTGACGCTTGATGTTGGTTCTTTTCTTGATTACGGCGAAAACAGTAGAATTAGTAGATTCGTGCTTATAAAGGGTGTTTTTTTAAGCCCGATAGAACTTCAAATGGTAAAAAATAACACAAAATAGTTAATTTTAATAGAATTGTTTTATTCACTCGAAAGATCAAGACATGGCATTAACATTTGAAAATTATTTTGGGCATATGGCCACCGCGGCTGTTCTTGACGTAGTGCATTCTGGACGTCCAATTTTTAGTCACTTTTTCGAGTACTGCTGGCCGTATGTCCAAGGCACAAATGTCCAATGTTGGCCTCCAAGGCGTCAATTGTTGCTGGTTTATTATTAATTTAGCTGAATTTATTTTTTTTTTGCCCAAAAATATTATTATTATTAGTTATATAATAGTGGAGTGGCATTTATTCAGTCACGAATATTTGAGAATATTGAATTGATTCTTATCTCATAATTCATACATTTTTTTAGAATCTTACTCTTTTCTTTTCTCTTCTTCTTTCCTCTCCTCTTTTCATGGTCTTGCTTTTTGGCTTCTGCCCTCGATTTACGCGGCCTTCCTTCGAATTAAGCGAAACACGAATTAACCTAAAAAATTATGCATGAAAAGCACGAATATGCTTGATTTATATCTTAAAGATTTAGGATTAGGTTATAAATTAAATTTATTTTGCACGACATTTTTTCAGAAACTATGAACCGTGCAAATCGAGAGCTTGCACACAACCTTTTGCGCCAAAAACGAAATAAAAACGTTACTGCTTGCAAGAAAGAAAAAAAATATGAATCTGTTGTTGTTGTTGTTAATGTTGTTTCCGACCGGCGTGATGATGTAACGCTGTCCACAGCAATCACCAACAGAGGTCGTGTCTGTCCGCCTGACAAAAAAGGAGAATTTTTGGCGTCTGCAAACTGAGACTGAGAAATAAAGACGTAAAAAACAACAAAAAAATATAAAAAACCGGAAGCGCGGAGCAAAAGAAAAACGGAAAGACAGACTGTAAAAGAAATTCTGCGGAAATTCTGAACGTTTACGATTACGCGAATTGAATTCTGCATTTCTTTCATTTCCAGTCGGTTCCAGACTTTTTCGTGCACACAAAAATAAGAAAAACGCCTTCGGAATGTATTTATTTGCCAAAAAAAAAAAAAACATATTCCTTAGAAAGGGTGAAAAAAATGCAAATTTCAAGAAATTTTAATAACGAAACGAAAACGAAGTTTTTATTTTTTTTTGGGTTATTTTTTGAAACCGAAATCGCGTCTAAAAAAACTACAAAAGATTTTTCATTCGACTGAAATGAATAAATTCTTCAGAAATCTGATATTATAAAAAGTGTTATTCATTGAATTATTGAATGTACGAGATGTTGTTTGAATGATTGCATGATTGGATGATTGTGCGAAAGCAAGAAAAATGATTGATGAGACCTGGATTAAAACGACATCTTTTTCTTCTTCTTTTTCTTTGTCTTTTCCATTTCTCAGACGATGATAGCTCGCACGTGCATGCCATCCTGACCGCTGACAATCTGCTCGACGGCACCATCGAGACCACATCGGAGCACTATTACGTAGAGCCGGCGCACCGATACTCCGCCGAACTGCCCCAGTCCGGTGTGCACAGTATCATTTACAAGATCAGTGATGTCGATATGGACAAAAGGTACGACGCAATGGTCTCCACCGCAACGGCCTCGGCCTCGATAGCGCCCCATTGTGCCAGTGAACGCTTGCGACGCAGCCTTCTGCACAGCTCGATGCTTGGCGATGCTGGACTTGGCGAAGACGGCCAACACCAAATTGGCCGCCGACTGCAAAAAGTTACGAGAGGAGAAGTTTTCGAAAAACTATTGACAAAGGATGAAAAGGATGATCGAGGAATGTTGTACAATCTTTCAATGGCGTTGACAATCGAGCATAGTCGTAGTCATCGCCACAAAAGATGGCTTCCGGATGAGGTGAGTCGGCAATTATGGCAATTTTAGTTTCTTCAATTCTTCGAAGCTCGTTAAGAAAAACAATTTAAAGCGCGGTACGTAGTCCCTTTCCGGGTACTTCGACACCTTAATACGACTGTCAAAATATTTTATTATTTCGTTCTCTTTTTCTAAAAAAAAAAAATACGGAAAGCACCGAACTGTGAAGTTAGCACAAATTTTGTGTTGCAATAATGTATTATGGACACGAACCCTCATTTCCACTCATTTGAACATTGTAAAATTTTGAGTTTTTTTCGAGAATTGGGAAATATGAGTTAGAAATATGAGAGTTATGTTCACAAATAAGTTCTTCATTGAAAATGTATGCTTATGGTAGGAGTGGCAAGATTTTTACTTTTGGGCATGTCAGGAAGTGTACCGCGGGCCTCCCTCCCCTCTGAATGGTGCTTTTTGACCAAAATTTCTGAATAACGGAATCGATGACGTCGCTTTAGAAAATTTTAAATGTTATGTCGGGAAGTGTACCGCGGCCCTCCCTCCCCTCTGAATGGTGCTCTTTGACCAAAATTTCTGAATACCGGAATCGATGACGTCGCTTCAGAAAATTTTAAATGTTATGTCGGGAAGTGTACCGCGGGCCTCCCTCCCCTCTGAATGGTGCTTTTTGACCAAAATTTCTGAATACCGGAATCGATGACGTCGCTTTAGAAAATTTTAAATGTTATGTCGGGAAGTGTACCGCGGGCCTCCCTTCCCTCTGAATGGTGCTTTTTGACCAAAATTTCTGAATAACGGAATCGATGACGTCGCTTTATTCAGAAAATTTTAAATGTTATGTCGGGAAGTGTACCGCAGGCCTCCCTCCCCTCTGAATGGTGCTCTTTGACCAAAATTTCTGAATACCGGAATCGATGACGTCGCTTTAGAAAATTTTAAATGTTATGTCGGGAAGTGTACCGCGGGCCTCCCTCCCCTCTGAATGGTGCTTTTTGACCAAAATTTCTGAATAACGGAATCGATGACTTCGCTTTAGAAAATTTTAAATGTTATGTCGGGAAGTGTACCGCGGCCCTCCCTCCCCTCTGAATGGTGCTCTTTGACCAAAATTTCTGAATACCGGAATCGATGACGTCGCTTCAGAAAATTTTATATGTTATGTCGGGAAGTGTACCGCGGGCCTCCCTCCCCTCTGAATGGTGCTTTTTGACCAAAATTTCTGAATAACGGAATCGATGACGTCGCTTTAGAAAATTTTAAATGTTATGTCGGGAAGTGTACCGCGGGCCTCCCTCCCCTCTGAATGGTGCTTTTTGACCAAAATTTTTGAATAACGGAATCGATGACGTCGCTTTAGAAAATTTTAAATGTTATGTCGGGAAGTGTACCGCGGGCCTCCCTCCCCTCTGAATGGTGCTTTTTGACCAAAATTTCTGAATAACGGAATCGATGACGTCGCTTTAGAAAATTTTAAATGTTATGTCGGGAAGTGTACCGCGGCCCTCCCTCCCCTCTGAATGGTGCTTTTTGACCAAAATTTCTGAATACCGGAATCGATGACGTCGCTTCAGAGATATCACATTGAAATTTGCAAATTTTTAACGACTATAACTCGTAAACTAGGAGTGTTATAAAGCCCGCAAATTTATGTAAAATGAAATGAAAAGAGTTCTCAGGCAAGGGCTTAATTAATCCTTCGAGCTACATAATCAGTCAGACACGCTTGCTGCCCCTTCTAGATAAAGAACGTCGACCAAATGAAATGATTTCGGCGCAAATGGTCAATAAAATCTATGATATCGTTCAGGCAGACTAGTAAAGAAAAATCTGAGAATTTTTGTAGGCAAAACATGACCATTCGGGCTTCATAATTAGCATGGTCAATCTACCGGAAAAAAGATAGTACCGGAGTTACTAACTATGGACAACAATCTCGTTCGTACGACTTTTGTTTTAAACTTTACCGAAACCCTTTATAATTGATATCTCGAAAAAAGATTCTCAAAATTAATACAAAATACCACAAAAATAACCACGAATTGGCCTTATACTATGCCTGGTATAGTTTAAAAGATATCCTGAAATTTTTATTATATTTGAAAGACTATAACTATTAAACTAGGAAAGTTATAGGAAATGAAAATTCTTTTTAAATCTGGAAAATGTCACAAACAAGGATTCAATCAATCCTTCGTGGGAGTTATTCGAACACGCTTGCTGTCCTTTCTAGATAAAGAACGCCCGGGTCGACCAAAAGAGATGATTTCGGCGCTAATGGTCAATAAAATCTATGATATCGTTCAGGCAGACTAGTAAAGAAAAATCTGAGAATTTTTGTAGGCAGAACATGACCATTCGGGCTTCATAATTAGCATGGTCAATCTACCGGAAAAAAGATAGTACCGGAGTTACTAACTATGGACAACAATCTCGTTCGTACGACTTTTGTTTTAAACTTTACCGAAACCCTTTATAATCGATATCTCGAAAAAAGATTCTCAAAATGAATACAAAATACCACAAAAATAACCACGAATTGGCCTTATACTATGCCTGGTATAGTTTAAAAGATATCCTAAAATTTTTATTATATATGAAAGACTATAACTATTAAACTAGGAAAGTTATAGGAAATGAAAATTCTTTTTAAATCTGGAAAATGTCACAAACAAGGATTCAATCAATCCTTCGTGGTAGTTATTCGAACACGCTTGCTGTCCTTTCTAGATAAAGAACGCCCGGGTCGACCAAAAGAGATGATTTCGGCGCAAATGGTCAATAAAATCTATGATATCGTTCAGGCAGACTAGTAAAGAAAAATCTGAGAAATTTTGTAGGCAAAACATGACCATTAGGGCTTCATAATTAGCATGGTCAATCTACCGGAAAAAAGATAGTACCGGAGCTACTAACTATGGACAACAATCTCGTTCGTACGACTTTTGTTTTAAACTTTACCGAAACCCTTTATAATTGATATCTCGAAAAAAGATTCTCAAAATGAATACAAAATACCACAAAAATAACCACGAATTGGCCTTATACTATGCCTGGTATAGTTTAAAAGATATCCTGAAATTTTTATTATATATGAAAGACTATAACTATTAAACTAGGAAAGTTATAGGAAATGAAAATTCTTTTTAAATCTGGAAAATGTCACAAACAAGGATTCAATCAATCCTTCGTGGTAGTTATTCGAACACGCTTGCTGTCCTTTCTAGATAAAGAACGCCCGGGTCGACCAAAAGAGATGATTTCGGCGCAAATGGTCAATAAAATCTATGATATCGTTCAGGCAGACTAGTAAAGAAAAATCTGAGAAATTTTGTAGGCAAAACATGACCATTAGGGCTTCATAATTAGCATGGTCAATCTACCGGAAAAAAGATAGTACCGGAGCTACTAACTATGGACAACAATCTCGTTCGTACGACTTTTGTTTTAAACTTTACCGAAACCCTTTATAATTGATATCTCGAAAAAAGATTCTCAAAATGAATACAAAATACCACAAAAATAACCACGAATTGGCCTTATACTATGCCTGGTATAGTTTAAAAGATATCCTGAAATTTTTATTATATATGAAAGACTATAACTATTAAACTAGGAAAGTTATAGGAAATGAAAATTCTTTTTAAATCTGGAAAATGTCACAAACAAGGATTCAATCAATCCTTCGTGGGAGTTATTCGAACACGCTTGCTGTCCTTTCTAGATAAAGAACGCCCGGGTCGACCAAAAGAGATGATTTCGGCGCAAATGGTCAATAAAATCTATGATATCGTTCAGGCAGACTAGTAAAGAAAAATCTGAGAATTTTTGTAGGCAGAACATGACCATTCGGGCTTCATAATTAGCATGGTCAATCTACCGGAAAAAAGATAGTACCGGAGTTACTAACTATGGACAACAATCTCGTTCGTACGACTTTTGTTTTAAACTTTACCGAAACCCTTTATAATTGATATCTCGAAAAAAGATTCTCAAAATTAATACAAAATACCACAAAAATAACCACGAATTGGCCTTATACTATGCCTGGTATAGTTTAAAAGATATCCTGAAATTTTTTTTATATTTGAAAGACTATAACTATTAAACTAGGAAAGTTATAGGAAATGAAAATTCTTTTTAAATCTGGAAAATGTCACAAACAAGGATTCAATCAATCCTTCGTGGGAGTTATTCGAACACGCTTGCTGTCCTTTCTAGATAAAGAACGCCCGGGTCGACCAAAAGAGATGATTTCGGCGCTAATGGTCAATAAAATCTATGATATCGTTCAGGCAGACTAGTAAAGAAAAATCTGAGAAATTTTGTAGGCAAAACATGACCATTAGGGCTTCATAATTAGCATGGTCAATCTACCGGAAAAAAGATAGTACCGGAGCTACTAACTATGGACAACAATCTCGTTCGTACGACTTTTGTTTTAAACTTTACCGAAACCCTTTATAATTGATATCTCGAAAAAAGATTCTCAAAATGAATACAAAATACCACAAAAATAACCACGAATTGGCCTTATACTATGCCTGGTATAGTTTAAAAGATATCCTGAAATTTTTATTATATATGAAAGACTATAACTATTAAACTAGGAAAGTTATAGGAAATGAAAATTCTTTTTAAATCTGGAAAATGTCACAAACAAGGATTCAATCAATCCTTCGTGGTAGTTATTCGAACACGCTTGCTGTCCTTTCTAGATAAAGAACGCCCGGGTCGACCAAAAGAGATGATTTCGGCGCAAATGGTCAATAAAATCTATGATATCGTTCAGGCAGACTAGTAAAGAAAAATCTGAGAAATTTTGTAGGCAAAACATGACCATTAGGGCTTCATAATTAGCATGGTCAATCTACCGGAAAAAAGATAGTACCGGAGCTACTAACTATGGACAACAATCTCGTTCGTACGACTTTTGTTTTAAACTTTACCGAAACCCTTTATAATTGATATCTCGAAAAAAGATTCTCAAAATGAATACAAAATACCACAAAAATAACCACGAATTGGCCTTATACTATGCCTGGTATAGTTTAAAAGATATCCTGAAATTTTTATTATATATGAAAGACTATAACTATTAAACTAGGAAAGTTATAGGAAATGAAAATTCTTTTTAAATCTGGAAAATGTCACAAACAAGGATTCAATCAATCCTTCGTGGGAGTTATTCGAACACGCTTGCTGTCCTTTCTAGATAAAGAACGCCCGGGTCGACCAAAAGAGATGATTTCGGCGCAAATGGTCAATAAAATCTATGATATCGTTCAGGCAGACTAGTAAAGAAAAATCTGAGAATTTTTGTAGGCAGAACATGACCATTCGGGCTTCATAATTAGCATGGTCAATCTACCGGAAAAAAGATAGTACCGGAGTTACTAACTATGGACAACAATCTCGTTCGTACGACTTTTGTTTTAAACTTTACCGAAACCCTTTATAATTGATATCTCGAAAAAAGATTCTCAAAATTAATACAAAATACCACAAAAATAACCACGAATTGGCCTTATACTATGCCTGGTATAGTTTAAAAGATATCCTGAAATTTTTATTATATTTGAAAGACTATAACTATTAAACTAGGAAAGTTATAGGAAATGAAAATTCTTTTTAAATCTGGAAAATGTCACAAACAAGGATTCAATCAATCCTTCGTGGGAGTTATTCGAACACGCTTGCTGTCCTTTCTAGATAAAGAACGCCCGGGTCGACCAAAAGAGATGATTTCGGCGCTAATGGTCAATAAAATCTATGATATCGTTCAGGCAGACTAGTAAAGAAAAATCTGAGAAATTTTGTAGGCAAAACATGACCATTAGGGCTTCATAATTAGCATGGTCAATCTACCGGAAAAAAGATAGTACCGGAGCTACTAACTATGGACAACAATCTCGTTCGTACGACTTTTGTTTTAAACTTTACCGAAACCCTTTATAATCGATATCTCGAAAAAAGATTCTCAAAATGAATACAAAATACCACAAAAATAACCACGAATTGGCCTTATACTATGCCTGGTATAGTTTAAAAGATATCCTGAAATTTTTATTATATATGAAAGACTATAACTATTAAACTAGGAAAGTTATAGGAAATGAAAATTCTTTTTAAATCTGGAAAATGTCACAAACAAGGATTCAATCAATCCTTCGTGGGAGTTATTCGAACACGCTTGCTGTCCTTTCTAGATAAAGAACGCCCGGGTCGACCAAAAGAGATGATTTCGGCGCAAATGGTCAATAAAATCTATGATATCGTTCAGGCAGACTAGTAAAGAAAAATCTGAGAATTTTTGTAGGCAGAACATGACCATTCGGGCTTCATAATTAGCATGGTCAATCTACCGGAAAAAAGATAGTACCGGAGTTACTAACTATGGACAACAATCTCGTTCGTACGACTTTTGTTTTAAACTTTACCGAAACCCTTTAAAATTGATTTCTTGGAAAAAGATTCGTAAAATTAATACAAAATATCACAAAAATAACCAGGAATGGGCCTTATACTATGCCTGGTATCAATCGACGTTATAGTAAACGGGAGAGCAAATAATCTCTGAAGAAACAGAAGCGACTGTTGCGTCTCTCGTAACCTATGGCGAGAGTTAAACTGGAGCAATTCAAAGTGTCTCCTCTCTCTTAGAAGAGACCAGCTGTGAATTGCGGTAGGAGTAATCACAGGGCACTGCGCCATAGGCCACATGATGGCAAAATGGAAGAGTAACCGAATTTCATACTGAATGCTACCGTTAGATTCTCCAAGACCTCCCCTCTCGATAATCGAGGTCACCTTTGGAGGGTGGTCACCGTAAGAGGTACCCGACACCATTAAGTCGCACAATCTCGATTTATAAAATATGGTCCGAAGCCATTGGGAGTAAAATTCCTCAGCCATTTCCCGTGCAAATTAAACAAGTCGTAAAATTTCGTTAATTTAACAAAAAAATACAGGGGTATAATTTTTTGTTTTTTTTATTTAGGTCCACGTTCGGTTTTTATGGTGCACCAAACTTTCTCTTAAAATTTCCATTAAATTCGAAAACTTAAATTCAAACGCCCAGGAATCGGTACTGAATAACCGAATTTCATACCGAATGCCACCGTTAGAGTCGCCAAAGCCTCCCCTCTCAAAAGCCGGTGTCACTTTTGGAGGATGGTCACCATGAGAGATACCCGGCACCATTAACTCTCACAATCTCGCTCTACAAAAGTTTGCTCGGGACCATTGAGAGTAAAATTTCTCGGCCATCTCGCATCCAAATTAAACATGTGATACAATTATCGAAATTTAAGAAAAAAATACAGGGGTATAATTTTTTGTTTTTTTGATTTAGGTCCCCGTTCGGTTTCTATAGTGTACCAAAGTTTTCTCTAAATTTTCATCAAAATGGAAAATTTTAATTCAAACGCTCAGGAAAGAGTGCTGAATAACCGAATGAAACACCGAATACTATTTTTAGGTTCTCTAAAACCTCTTCTCTCGATATGTGGTGTCCACTTTTGTGAGTGGTCACCATTAGAGGAGCGAGAGGTATTTCACTCACTATACCTTTTTGAAAAGCGGCAGCGTGAAGTTAGCACAAAATTTGTGCTGGATCATTGGATGTACATTTTTTCGGCCATCTCGCGTCCAAATTAAGCAAACCGTATAATTTACCAAATTTGTGGAAAAAATACAGGGGTAGAATTTTTTGTTTTTTGTATTTCGATCCCCGTTCGGTTTTTATGGTCCATCGAAATTTTTACATGAAAATCGAAAATTGTAGGTCAAATGGTCAGGAAATGGTACTGAGTAACCGAATTTCATACCGAATGCTACCGTTAGATTCTCCAAGACCTCCCCTCTCGATAATCGAGGTCACCTTTGGAGGGTGGTCACCGTAAGAGGTACCCGACACCATTAAGTCGCACAATCTCGATTTATAAAATATGGTCCGAAGCCATTGGGAGTAAAATTCCTCAGCCATTTCCCGTGCAAATTAAACAAGTCGTAAAATTTCGTTAATTTAACAAAAAAATACAGGGGCATAATTTTTTGTTTTTTTTATTTAGGTCCACGTTCGGTTTTTATGGTGCACCAAACTTTCTCTTAAAATTTCCATTAAATTCGAAAACTTAAATTCAAACGCCCAGGAATCGGTACTGAATAACCGAATTTCATACCAAATGCCACCGTTAGAGTCGCCAAAGCCTCCCCTCTCAAAAGCCGGTGTCACTTTTGGAGGATGGTCACCATGAGAGATACCCGGCACCATTAACTCTCACAATCTCGCTCTACAAAAGTTTGCTCGGGACCATTGAGAGTAAAATTTCTCGGCCATCTCGCATCCAAATTAAACATGTGATACAATTATCGAAATTTAAGAAAAAAATACAGGGGTATAATTTTTTGTTTTTTTGATTTAGGTCCCCGTTCGGTTTTTATAGTGGACCAAAGGTTTTCCATAAAAATCGAAAGTTTTAATTCAAGCGCAAAGGACATAGAACTGAGTAACCGAATTTTATACCAAATACCACCGTTAGATTCTCCAAAACCTCCTCTATGGATAGCTGGTGTTTACTTTGAAAAGTCATCACCATTAGAGGAACGAGAGGTATTTCACTCAACAAAGTTCTATGAAAATGCAATTGTTTGCGAAGTATGGACTTATTTCTTGGTCACGAAAGGGAGCAATTGGGAAACAAAGGGAAAATTATAAACTATTACCAAAACCCTATTTTCACTTTGGTTAGGTTTTTAAAATGCCCACTAGTTAATAAAATATAACTATTTTAAATCTTTAACTAAAAAAACTCATCCAAGACATGAACCGAAAACACAAAATTTGTGTTAACTTCACGCTGCCGGAAAGCACGATATTTTTAAAAATTTTTTTTTTGTTAATTTTTTTTTTTTACATTTTTTTTATTTCGGTTTTTTATTATTTAAAGAAAAGCAATTTTGCTTACGAAAAGAAAAGAAACGAAAAACACGAGTTTTTTTATTTTTTTTTTTTATTTTATTTAAAAATTTTTTTTTTACATTTTTTTATTATTTCTTATTTGGGTTTTTTTTTCTTAAGAAAAGCAAAAAAAAAAAGAAAAAAAAAACAAAAAAAATTTTTTTTTCAAATTTTTTTATTATGTATTTCGTTTTTTTTTCTTCTTAATAATTATTTTTTCTTAAAAAAAGAAAAAAAACAAAAAACACGATTTTTGTTTAAATTTTTTTTTTTACATTTTTTTGTTATTCGGTTTTTTTTCTTAAGAAAAAAAAGCAAATTTTTTTAAGAAAAGAAAAGAAACGAAAAACACGAATTTTTTTTTTTGGTACATTTTTTTTATAATTTTCGTTTGTTTTCTTAAGAAAAGCAAATTTTACTTAAGAAAAGAAAAGAAACAAAAAAACGAATTTTTTTTTTAATTTTTTTATTATTTCCGTTTTTTTTTTCTTTTTAATAATTCATGTTTTTTTAGAAAGGAAAAGAAACGAAAAAAACACATTTTTTTTTGGTACATTTTGTTATTATGTATTTCCGTTTTTTTTCTTAAGAAAAGAAAAGAAAAGAAAAGAAACAAAAAAAACGGTTTTTTTTTTTTGAACATTTTTTTATTATTTCGGTTTTTTTTCTTTTTAATAATTAATTTTTCTTAAGAAAAGAAAACAAACGAAAAACATGATTTTTTTTAAACTTTTTTATTTCCGCTTTTTTTTTTTTCAAGAAAACCAATTTTTCTTAAGAAAAGAAATAAAAAAATAGGATTTTTTTTGGTCCCCCTGGTTATTTTTCCCCCTGGTTATTTTTCCCCCTGGTTTATTTCGGTTATTTCATTCTGGTTATACGAATATTTAATCGATGTTCGATGATTCGGTTTATCTGTTGCAGCAGAATCTCAAATAGCAACGAACGAAAGCAACTACGTTGTTGTTGCTGTTGTTGTTGTTAGTTCTCTACCTCCCTCCCCCTTTCGTGGTTGCTGCTCTTCTTCTCAACCGACACAACATTCGTTTCGGAGGTCATACGTCAGAGTATTTACCATGTGTATTAACCGGAAAGAGGTCAGTTGACCATTTTGGACACACGCGCTGTACCATCTCTCGCTAGCTTTTTCATGACACACTCTGCTGCTGTCTCTGTCCCTTAAAGTATGTTTCGAGGTACATACTATAGTATGTCCTAGCATGTCCTCCCTTCGTCCGTTAATTAAAACCTCGTTGACTGTGTGTGTGTGTGCGTTACTATTTGGGATTTCGGTTGCAATGATTTGCTGACGGTCTTGGTAAAAAGTTGGCAAAAGCTGTTGAATTTCCCAACTTTTCATGACCTTTTCGCAGTTGCTTTTTAACGCATCTTCTCTCCTTCTCTCTCTCTCTCTCTCTCTCTTTCTCTCTAGAATGAAATCAATTAAAATGTAATTTCTGTTTTATGTTGAGTTAAGTTGAAAAAAGTTAGAAAATGGCGCATTTGTGCGTTTATTGTTAAATTTCAATCGAGGCGAAAATTGGGCAAAGATTGAATTTTCTTTTACGAGAGAGACAGAGAGAGAAAAGTCTTGAAAAAAACTTCCTTCCAAAGATTTCGAACATCAAGAAACTCTAAAAAAAATTAGTTTTTTCTTTTGAGTTGAAAATTTCATGTGAAAAATTCAACTCAGCGTTTGAAAATTTCAGCCTTCGTAGTTTGAAAAGTTTAAAAAAAGTTTCAAAATTCCACTGAATTTGTTAAAGAAATGCTCTCCATTCCATTAAATCCATTTAATTTTCCTGGTTCCATTTTGCTTTTGCTATCTTGGCCCTTTTTGAACCAACCAAATTGAGTTTCTAAGAGTTACTGTATGGCTTTTTCCATTTCATTGTCAACTATCTCTATCGTCTATAAAATGCTATAATAGTTATTATAAAAATCCTTTTGCTATTCCTCAAATATTTACAAACAGCTTTCGACACCGTCCAGTCCAGATGATGCCAATCAGGATCCACCGCTACCGCTTGATCTCGATGTTCCATATAATGGCGATTTCGGTGTGTACGCAAGTGCTGAGGAGAAAACCTATCAACCGCTTGCCACAACAACAACAACGACGACGACGACGACGACCACGACCACCGCCAGCCAACAACGCCACCACAACAACAACGGCAACAACTTAAGAACGGGTGATCACGTGATCACGTGGCGCGATCGTGCTGCTGATCGCAATAATCTTATTCGATATTCGTCGAACGGAAGTGAAGCGGGCTTCATACCATCACGAATAGGAATAAGAACAGCGGAGGCGGCAACAACAACAACAACAACAACAACAACAACGCCGCCGCCGAGAACCTTCACAACGAATACAACAAAATTTATACGCAATCGCACGAATGTCAACGCTAATGTTTTTCAGCCGGATTGGCCGGCAATAGCGGCGGCAACAACAACAACAACAACAACAACAACAAAAGGAACCGCTGATCATCGATATTTTGGCAACAACTATGAGGGCAGCAACAACAACAACAACAACAATGTGCGTAAAACGTATACGAAGCACAAGAATATCATTGTGAGCAATTATAATCGCAGTATGAACAACAACAACAACAACAACAACAATTACAATTACAATGTGCCATATGATAAGGACAGAAGCAGCAGCAACAACAACAACAACAACAACAACAACAACAGCAAGCGGCACAACAAAAATGGCTTCTCAAATGGCAACGCCAGCCCAAATGATCACAGCAACAGCGAAAATGATAACAACAACAACAACAACAACAACAACAATGATAACTTTATCAATACATTCTTCAACACCAACTGGACCACGATACCGTTCGGCGATAACGGCCAAAACCAACGGCCCATTCACAAAACGCACGTAGAGATTATAACGAAAAACGGCGCCACCAAAAGGCCAAACATTATCGTTAACAATTACAATCCGCCCGAGATCACATTGACGCCAACGAACAACAACAACAACAACAACAACAACAACAACAATCAGCATCATCCAAATTTTAATGGCATGCTAATGACGAACGTCTTGAGTGGTCGTGGTCAAGAAGGTGGCGGCGCTGACGGCGGTAATGGTGGTGCCGGTGACGATGGCGTTGGCCGTTCGCCCAATGGCGGCGATTCGGTGCGCTCTCTGTACGATCGCAAAATCACGTGCATGCTGTACCTGCAGGCGGATCATACATTCTTCCAGAAAATGGGTTCGGATGAGGCCAGCATCGAGGCGATAACACGGCACGTACAACGCGCCAATACGATCTATAAGAATACAGGTTGGTAGAAATAACATAAAAGGAGTTCTTTGAGAAAGTATGTATTGTTTTTTTTTTAAAGAAGAACGTTTTGAATTGAAAAAATGTCTCCACCTACCGAGGACCGAAGTTAGAATTAATCTGATAATATGATTATCATTCAACTTTATATATAATAATCAGTCTATAAGTCTGTAGAGATTTACGAAAGAAACTCTGCTTTTAATGTTTATTGACTTATGGATGCTTTGGATTTTTTCTTTTAGATTTTAATAACGATGGTAAGCCGGATAATATCACATTCATGATCAAGCGTATCAAGGTGCATAATGCGAATGCTTTGAAAGATCCTGCCTATCGATTTCCCGGAAACTATGGCGTGGAAAAATTTCTAGAATTATTTTCGGGTAAGCCTTAGTAAGCCTTTAATAAGAAAAACTTATTGTTTTTATATAGAGACGATCTTATTGAAATACAAATTCAATAAGAAAATCTTATTGTTTTTCAGGCTTATTAAAATAAAAGGAATTATTCATGTTTTTTATTTAGTTTTATTTAACCAAGATTTCAAGAATATTAATCATAATACTCACAAAACTTCATGATTTAAGGTAAAGGCTGAAAAGTAGTATGCTTTTATTTGCTATTTGTTTGCAAAGTATATTTTATATTTTCTTATATTCAAAGATGGAAAGTACTCACAATTTATAATCGACCATTATAAATATTGCCAATGTAGAAAAAACTAATAGGAATTATAGAGCTAAAGTAAATCTGACAGCAAAAATATTACTATCAAAGTTTCGGCCAAACTGACGATATTATACAATATATAAAAAGTTTTTCTTATTAAAAAGATTAAATAATAAGACTTCTTCATACGATACTTTCATATAAACTTATTGATATTATAATTTTTTTCATCGGTTTTTTTTTTTTTATTAAAAGAAGTACCTAAATAATAAACATTTTTCATATTTTTTTCATAAAGACTTATTGATTTCATGATTTTCTGGAGGAAAAACATATGAATTTCTTTTAAAAATCACGAATTAATAAGATTAACTTTCTCTTTCAAGACAGTAAAATTTTTTTTTAAGAAATAAATAAGATTCCTTTTTGGAAAAATGACATATTATTTGTATGTTTTAATAAGATTTTATAGTAAAATGGCTCAAGAAGATGATCTTATTATTTTTATGTGGTCCTAATTTTCTTTGTGTCTTAAGAGCAACTTTTTTTAAAGGACTACCGCATAAAAAGAACAGTTATTATTCAACAGAGAAACCTTAAACCAACCATAGTTTTTGATAGCATTTACTCTGTCTGTTACTTCTAAAAAACGCACAAAATTCATTTAAATTTGAAATCAATATTTTTATGTTCCTTTTCTTTTGCTTTTTATGACTATTTGGTCACTTTAAATTGTCTATTTGTTAATGAAGTATTTGTTCATTTTTTAACCTTGTTTTTTCGTCGCGTTCGAAACATTTTTATTCATTTTAATTATTTATTCTTTGTTTGTAAAATTAATATCGTATGTACTCGTACCAAAAAAAAAGAGAGACAAAGAAAGATGGTTTTAATTGTTGATATTTGTTAGTGGCTTTTATTGCTCTTGCATAAATTGTCGCATTTTTCGTTGTTGTTGACATTTTCATTTTAAATCGTTGCAACGCGACCGCATGGGGCTCGTTGTACCCTCTCTCTCTTTCTCTCTCCTCTTTTCCGCAACATTACTCAGCAAAGCTTTTGCAACAATAATCAACTTAAATTTGAACATTTCAGAAGAGGACTACGATGCTTTTTGCTTGGCGTATATGTTCACCTACCGCGACTTCGAAATGGGCACTCTGGGCCTGGCCTGGACTGGTGACCTCAAAAACGCCGGCGGTGTTTGCGAAAAGAATGGCGTAAGTATTGATTATTGATTCTTGTGAATTAATGTGTGTGAGTGTACATACATGTGTGTGTGTGTGTATGTATGAAAAATCCTTCAATTTTTATTTTATTCTGAGACACTAAAAATTCTGGGTATAAAGTATCAAATTATTTATAACATTTGATTTTATAAATTTATGTATGTATACGAAAGTTTGGTATAAATTTCATATATTTTTTTCATTATTATTAGCATTATTATTATTATTATTCATTCATTATTGTAGCTTTTTTATTCTAAACAAGGACAAATTTTAAACCAATTTTCCTATAGTGTCAATGCTTTATACCGGAGTAAAATTTAATTTTAACTGATAGAATAATATAAAATTTATACATAAAAATTAATTTTATACCATTTTATACAAAATTAGACAGAGACACAGAATTATACAGAATTTCATATAAAATTTATCAGAACATTTCACTTTTTTAAGAAAGATTTTTATATATCTATGATAATAAATCAATGAAAGAAATAGGATAGAAAATTTATATACGATAACTTTAACTTTTCTTCCCTTTTTTATATAAAAATTGTACAAAATTTTATACAATGAAGGGCTATAAATTTTATAACAAAATTGATGTATTTTATTTTGGAATAAATTGTATGGCCAACCTTTTTAGAGTGTACATACTACTGTTGCTTTAAATCCATTTTTTTTTTCTTTTTCGCTAAATCGTTTTGGTTTTTTTTTTAATTTCATATTTTGCTTATGCCTATTTTTAATGTTTATGCCTTTAGCGTTTGCTTTATTATTAACATTATCAGCGATTATCCTGCTTACAGAGATAAATAAATCTCTGACAGTCTAGTCGTAGTCAGATTTAAAGGTTTATTAGAAAAAACCTAATATTGCCCACACATACATGAAATTGTACAGTAAATAGAAAATAACCAAAGGCTTTATAATGAATTTTAATTGTTCTACATAGAATAAACGCAATTAGCTGCAATTATGCAGTTACTCGCGGTCAAAAAAAAATTATACTAAAACGAAACGAATTCAAACGAAAAGATCACTAACACTAAATATAAACATATGTACACATGTTTATGTACATACACATGTTAAATACACATACTAGTATATACATTATCTGTATCTGTATAATTATATTAATTATATAATTATATTATAAGCATTAAAGGATATTATATATGCTTCCTCTGTAGGCACAACATCCTACAGCGGCTAAATTTGTATAGTTTGCAAGGCATAAAACAGTCTCGTATTCGAGTACGCATAAGTGTGTGAATGTTGGCACTTTAGCCATTTATTTATAGTCGTGGTTGAATTTGTTTATAAAAATAATATGGTTAAAAAGTAGTTCTTGTTTTAATTGAAATATGTTAATATTTTTTAATTATACAAAATCTCTGGGCATACAAATACAATCAGCAGCGACAAATTCAATATTGTTTTCGTTGTTGTTGTTGTTCTTGTTGTTGTTGGTGGTGATGGTGATGGTGATGGCCATGGTGCTATCAATTGCTTTTGCTGCTGCTTTACAATAAAGTCATTATTTCTTCTGTATTTGCTTTTAATGCGAAAAAAAAGAACTATTTCATTTTATTTCATAATTATTATGAATATTTAATTAAAAACAACTTGATAAAAATAAATTAAAATTTATTTTGTTATTGTTATTATTGTGATTATTGAATTATTGTGATTATTGTTATTTGGGATTAAGGATTTTCAATAAAATTCTAAAACTCGCAATTAATGAAAAAAACCAATAAAAGCACTGCTTAGTTAACGTTGATAAATCGAAACTGAATCGAAACTAATTAAAAAAAAAAATTGGTATCGCTTCCTGAGCGGCTGCCGGAAGGACAAATGAGTGCCCGCGGTTATTTGTCTTGAAAAGTTAGCTTGTTAGCTTATTGGTGCGTGGGCCGTGTGTATGTGTGTGTGTGCGCACACGTGTGTACAGAACAACGTTCACCAACGACCAGCAACGATAACCAAAAACAAACACAAACAAAAAGCAACAAAACTGCCAAAATAATAATCAAATTTCCACAGCTCGGTTTTTTTTTTGCCGCAAGTCACAGTCGTCAGACGACAGACGACTAAGGCCAAGCAAAACGAATGTGGTACACGTGGTATACGTAGAAAAATTGGAAAAAATCCAAATAAATTTAGCCTTTACAGTGAAAATTTAAGAAAAAAACATCCTTTTTTTGCCATCAACCACACGAATTTTGTATTGTATATGTTTATAATGTCCTTGGTAATGTCAAACATGTTCATATTCTGAGAGATGAGATGATGAGAGAGAGTGAGAGAAAGAGAGAGAGTGTGTTAGAGAGCGATAAAGAAAAGAACTAAATTCACATCAACAACTTGAACAATTAACAACAGAAAAAGGCATTTGCCTTCCAATTTTTTTTTTATCTCTAATCATTGATGACATCGACAGGATGCACAGTGGGCGATTTTTGAGAAGCGGCGGCAAAGAACCACCTCTATTTTTTTTTTGTATGCAGGCAAATGCTTAAGAACTTAAAGAGCCAAACAGCTCTATTTTTTTTTTAAATTCCTGGCATAAACTCATTTCCCGGCACACATGCACACGAACCACTCTCCCTCTCTCTCTCTCTCTCTCTCTCTCACCGCGTTGCTCTTCTTCTTTCTCTTCATCGTGGCAGCTGCGGTCGTGTTTCATGCCACTGAATCGGAAAATTACTTTCAATCACGTTGACAAACACAAGTTTGCACAAGCATAAGCTTGCATCGAGCGACAAGCAAATGTTGAAAGTGTTGTGTGTCCGCATGCCCGGGTGTGCGTGTGTGTGTGTGCGTCTGTGTTGTGTGGTTAAGGCTGGTCGCTAGTGGGAGTAGGTGGTGTGTGTTGATTTTCAATTGCCGAACTCTTCCGTTGGACTCATTTCAATTTGAAAAATTTTTTTTTCAATTTTTTACCTTCGGAAAATTAGAGCGTATCTGCGTATTGAGATATCGACCAAAAATATTTGTAGTATTGTCATTGCTGCTTTCTGCTTGTATTGTCGTTTTAGGTTTTTCTCACTTTATAAAACGGACACCGGACACTATATATACATATATGTGTATATATATATGTGTGTGTGTGTGTGTTTAAGTAGTGTTTGTAAATCAATAAATTTCCTCTTCTCGTTTATATAGCATTACGCCTGAGGCGCGTACGATAATCCAAAGGTACAACATGTCGTATGAATGTTGCTTAATTATTACGATTGTGCTGAACGAAATGTTAGAAGTATATCCAGAAGTACCTTTAGGTTGTTTCAAAAGAATATCTGTTCAGTGTCATATTTGTTTCTTGTCATTTTTTTTCATTTCTAACCGACAATGAATAGACAATTTTGAGCAGTAGAGTTGTATACATTTGCAGAGCGTGTTAAAGTTATTAAAATGAATTTGGAAAATCTGTGTTCAATAAAAAAGACCCATACCCGTAAATTATAAAATACATACTATAATAAACTGCAAACTTTGACAGACCAAAAGTCCATACACGTTTGTATGTTATGTATTGTATGAAGTGTTTGTTATTTGTGGTTTGATGATTCTTAATTTATTTTCTCTCCAACAAAGACATTGTTTCTGTTTGTTATATACTATAAATATAGTATTTGCTGTAGTATAGTTTTAAAAAATAATAATTTTATGGACTACTATGAACAATAATTTATTATTTTATATAACAAAAAAATTCTATTCATTCTTTCTTCTTTTTTTTTGTGGTGAATAAAGCAAAATCTATAAATAGTTAATCTTTACAAAATTTGTAAAGAAATCTGTTTGAAATCTTCTTCTTCGAACTATTGTTATTGTTACTGCTGCTGTCCTTGTGCTGAACGCTATTTGCTTTTGTGGTCTGGCTGATCCTGTTGCATTTATAATTTTTTAAAGTTACATAGAGATGATTACTCCTTCATAAACCTGTGTACTAGATAAAGAGAACGAGAGATGTATATATTTGTTTTTGTTATTGTTATATTCAGCAAATACCATCAGCGTTGTGATTGTGTGACCCTCAAGGACATGTTACGGTGACTTTATCCTGCGGTACACATAATAAATATTTGCTGAGCTCAATATTTGTAAACATTAGCACATGATATTAGTAGCAGCCGAGTGTAGGCGAGTATGTGTGTGCGTGTGTGTGTGTGTGTGTATGTGTGTTGTCATCGAATGTGGATGTTGACTGATAATATCGTATCTCTGCATGCAAATTGAATGAATAATTTTAATGAGTTTGTTCAAAATCACGCAAACAAATAACAAAACTAACCGAAAATTAGATGAATAAAATTTAAATTTACATTTATCGAATCCATAAAAAGATTACAGCACATCGAATAAATAGATCTCGCAAATCGGCCGTGAAATTGATGAGGTTTGAGGTCGGCAACGACGTTTTTAGCTCATCGAAATGAGCTTCAGGAAAAATATGTTCAGATTTTCGGTTAAAAATAATAGCCTAATTTTGTTGGTCTTTTAAAAAGTATGTTAAAAGTCCAAAGACGAAAAAGGGCCCATTTTTAAATTCATAATGCTGCGAAAATAATTGAATTTGGAATTTTTTTTTGTAAAATATAAGAATAAAATAATCGATACAAATATTTCTAAGAATGCTTTCTGCTTCTTTTTTTGTCACACTATAACGATTTATAATGGAAAAATTGAGCCGACTGCTGCCGGCTACTCTGGCTCTGCGGAAAACTCTTAACCTTGCAATATTACGATATATTTTATTACCAGTTTTATATTAAATTTTCGCTCTTTTTTTAACAACAATAACAACAAAAATAATATAACGGCTGTGCGCTAAAATATTGTGCAAACTTTCTAAAGTTTCTTTAGTTTCGCATGCATTTCCTTCTCTCGAAGATTTGTGATCAAAAGTTTTCTTTCTCTCTCCCTCCCTCTCATTTTGCTTTAGTTTTTTTTTTTTTTTCGTTACAATTGAACTTTTACAAACAATTATTATATAAAATTTTGCCCGAAGTTATTGTGAAATGATGACATAATTCAATACAATGCTTTTAGAAAAAAAAAATTGGGACTTGCAGAAAACTGCAGGACTAACCAACCACCAGCTGTGCCGCATTAAGTAGAAGTTTTTGTCGAAGAAGAAGAAGAAGAAGACAAACAAAAAAAAAACGCACTAAAGAGCACGAATAATAAAAAAAAATTAGTTCTTTGCATTTCAAAAATAAAACTGAAATGTATTCAGAATGTCAGTTCTTATTGTATAAATGATTTTATTATCGTATACTCTAACAATTTTTAATAATAATAATAGATATATGTATAAAAATCTATGTATATAAATTTTTGAAATGTTCTTATAAATTTTATATAAAAATCATATAAATGTATTATATACCATTTATATATAAATTTTATATTATTCTATTTGTATTATTTGTATATTATATATATGTATATGTATATAAATACAGAAAGTACTCACAATTGAAAAGATCCAACGGTCCATCCGTCCATTATAAACATTAACCACGTTAACAAAATGAATACGAATTTATCAAAGTCTGAAGTAAACTTGATAGCAAAAATATTCCAAAAATTCCAGCACAAAATAGTATAAAATGTATACAATTTTTGTAACACTTTTCTTTATAATAAAATTCGAAGAAATTAAATTTTACTTTGGTATAAATCATTGACTTTATAGGAAAATTGGTTTAAAATTTTGTCCTGTTTTAGAATAAAACAAACTTTCGTATACATAATTTTTTTTAAAATCAAATGTTATAAATAAGTCTATACTTTATAATTTATATACTATACTTTATATTATACTTTATACTATACTTTTATACTTTATTTTTAGAGTGTACTTAATCCTAATATAATTTCATTTAACATGTGCCATTATTGTGTTCATACAATATTTTTTTGGACCATATTAGTATTACATTTTTATAAAAAATTTCAGTAATTTGCAAAAAATTTATTCTTCACCATTAAATACGGTACATATATACTATATGTATATAAAATCGCCACTTAGTTCTCTTTGGGTACATTTCATTTTTAACTAATAAAAATCGTTGTGGCGAAAAACAACCTTGTGCAAAAATTCAACATATTTATATAATACTAAATGTTTAAATGCATTTAAATAACAGCAGACGTTTTTTTTTTTTCATCTTAACATTAAGTGTTTTCTTTTTTTTTTGCGGTTTCATAAATTATTTATGAAAAGAAGCTAACAAGTTTTATCGTACATGAACTTGAAACCATATAAAATGCAACCCATATAAAGGTTAAAAAAAAAAGAAAGAAAAGTTAGAGAGAAGAAAAAAAAAGAAAAAGAAGAAGAAAAAAACAAACAGTAGTGCCATCCATTATTCCGACTGGTGCGCGCGCCTCCTTCAGGCGACTTTATTTTAGCAAAAGTCGAGGAAATGAAAATGAAAACATATGTCGCTCACACAGAAACACACCGCTACACACACACACACACACTCTTGCAGGCAGACAAGCGGAAAATACAAGGTTATGGGGCACGCGGACCAGCAGATTCTACTGTTTTGCTGTCGCCGCTGCTGCTGCTGCTTTTGGTGCTTTTGGTGCTGTTTCCGTCCGCCATGCTACAATTATTCCGCACTTGTACAACAACAACAACAAAACAAACTTGTTTTCAAAGCAGTCGTCCCTTGAGTATGCACGCGTATGTATGCATGTGCATATACAAACATATGTGTGTGTGTGTGTGTTTATGCGTTCTCTCTCAGTGACTAATAGTGTTTAGTGAACATAAAAAATGTTTACCGCTCGGGAAATGAGAACTTTTATATTTTTTCCTCCACACCGACGTGACACACAGACACACACAGACACACATTTATTCCACATTTTCCTGGCTATATACATATTATGCATGTGTATACATATCGTATATGTAACCTTAGCGATAGTTTTTTTATTTCTCACAAAACCTAAACGAATCATGCACGCTAATTCACCAACGGGCATGAATCGACGTGCATGAATTGTGTTTTGAAAAAATGTAATTTATATGAAAATAAGTTTAAAAAAAAAAACGCTTTTAAATAGTAGCAACAAAGTACAATATAAAAAAAATACGGCAAAAAAACAAAGCACGAAAACTTGACGAAGGCTACACCAATTTTCGTTACTGATTCATTGAAGATTTAAGTCATGAATGAGAACGCATGGAGGGAGGTGCATCCGACCGACTTTCTTTCCTCCGACCAAATGTTATGTTGATAGTACTTTTAGTATATACTAAAAAAAGTACTTTTAGTTGAAATTTTTTCCACCGAATCCTTTTGCCATTTTCTCAGGTTTTGAGTGTGTCTGCTTCAATAAGCTCCAGCTTTAGCTACGAGCATGCCATTAATTTGCCATGAATTTCAAATAATTGTAATTTTGTTGGAGACATTTCTTGTTGGTTTGTCTAAAATTTTGTCTGGCTGAGTTTGTCTGGAAATTGGCTCATAAAGTGCGCAGTTTATGTGACCATCGAACCATCGAACTGTAGCCACGGACACGTTTACCTTCATTTGAAAATATTTCTACAATATTTTAGAGCTACGATACACCGCCCCTTTTTTTTTTTGAAATGAGAATTCGGTAGCTTAATGTTACCGCATAAAAAACTAGAAGTTGAGGAAATTAATAAAATATACTTTGAGAATCGTAAAAATACTCATGCTTGAGCTGAGAAAAATCATTGGAGTTTTCGTTCGGGCTCAAAATAAAACTCGCCAGCAAAGGGCGGTGGTTTTTTCCAAAAAGGCGCAGTGATTTCTGCAAATAATTCACAACAACATTGACTTAATTTTAGTAATTGAAAGTATTTGATTAGATTATGAAGCGATAACGACTTATTCGCTTTTTGATATTTTGAATTTAAATTTTTTAATCAGAGTTTTTTTTAAAAAAAAAAACCAGCAACGCATACAACTCTTCTCTTCTCTTTTCTTCTTCATGAAAAGATATATACGAGTATTAAATATGTAGAGCTTTTCAAAGAGAAATTCAAATTGCCTCAAAATATCTCGCTCAAGTTTGTAGTGCTGACACTAGTTGTTGCTCTACTTGTTGTTGTTGTTGTTGTTGTTGTTGTTGTTGTTGTTGTTGTTGTTGTTGTTGTTGTTGTTGGTGTTATGATTTCTCGCTGTTACTCTCTATTCACGTAATCAAAAGTCATCCATCGCTTTGATTTGTCGTCGCGTCGTGTCGTTGCGTTTCATTAAAAAATGGACAAGTCCGTAAAACAGAAACTGAACTGCATTGTGAGTGGGTGTGTGTGTGTGTGTGGGGGCGTGGGTGTGTGTGTATGGGTGTAGGTGTGTGGGTGTAAGTGTGTGGGTGTGTGCGTTTGTTTGTGTAGCTTTTATCAAACGAAACAACAGAGCGAGCATCAAGAGAATGAGTGCAGTTAGTCATAAACAACGAATACAACAACAACAACAACCACCACTATAGCTAGCAACGAATAATAACTACAACAACAACAACAACGAGTAACGAACGAACGGCACAAATAAATTGCAATCGCGTGCTGCGCGCATTCGTGCATTATTTATGCAACGAGACGAAAAGTTTGCTATAAAAGTGCCTTGCAAGTATCGATTTGTGTATGTGTAAGCCAGTGTGTGTGTGTGTGTGTGTGTGTGTGTGACTATATGGTACAATTGTGTCACTTTATTTCACATTAATATCGATGTCCTTTAAAAAATGTCGTCCATGCCGTTTCGCAATCGCATTGTCGCTCTTGCGTTGTCGCATTGTCGCTGCTGGCGTCGTTGGCGTCACTGCTTTCAATCACCACCACCCCTCCACCCACACGCGCACGACACAACACCACAATACAATAATGCAACCGAATATTTCAGGTCCTTTCACCATAACGATACTCTAATAAAATCATTGTTTTATTTTCGTTTTTGCCGTGCGACCGACAGTCGCGTGCGTCGGTCGCGTGCCTGTCGTGTCATAATCCATTCAACTGGTTTTGATTTTGTCGCAGCACTTTTTCTGTACAACGGACAAAAAGCACCGAAGCGAGGCAAACAATTCCCAGCGCCGTTGAAAGCAGAAAAACACAGACAGAGGCACAATTACACACACACAGAAAGTGCATTAGTGTGCGTGTGCTTCTGTACATCTACGCTTATTTACGTGTATGCAGCCGCATATTCGTGTGTTCGTATGTATGTCCATATATCTCTCCGTGTAGAGTGTGCCCTTTTATTTCTGCTTTTTGGGACTTTTTTAACCATTTTTCCATCGGCCTTAACGTGCTTTTTCCAAATGGATTTCATAAATAATTCGTACCTGAGAACACGTTTACAATATGCTCGCTCTCCGGCTGCTGCCTGCATCGATTCTACTCGTGGTCTCGTCTCATTGTTTGTGCATACATATTCGTATAAATCAATGTTATTAATTTGATTTTTTTTCTTTTTTTTAATAAACTTTCGTATCTTTTGTGCGTTACTTTGGGGTTCGCTGAGTTGAATCGAATCGAAATATATTTTACTTCAAAAATAATACAGAAAAATATTACATATTTTCTTCTTTTATTCATTAAATCATTATTAATTTTTAATTGCGTATATTTAATTTATTATTTACGAGAAAAGAAATTTTCGAACAAATAAAAAACAAACCTTCAAAATATTAATTTATATACATACATACATTTGAAAAAGCTCAAATAGTAAAATATTAAACCATTACTGAGATATATTTAACAATGGATTAAGTCTATAACTATACATAGGTCATATTGAAAAATATCATACGCCCTGGTGTACCTTACACAAAAACCCTTCCTCTTGGAGATTCTAAGGCACGAATAGTTTTCTAGACGCCAGTTACCGAAAATGCAGAGTTTCTTTCAGGTTCTAACCATCACCGTCAGCCATTTTAATCCCAGATTACATTCAGAAAGACAATTAAAAGATAATTGCTTTAATTAAATTTACATTAACAAAAATAATAATAATTTTTTATTCGGTTTTTTCTTAATTATAGCACTATCGTGGTTCTTTGAAATCCTTGAACACCGGCATCGTCACTTTACTTAACTATGGCAAGCATGTGCCGCCTGCAGTCTCTCACGTCACCCTTGCCCATGAAATCGGTCACAATTTCGGTTCACCGGTAAGTTTGCAAAAATCAAAAATTGCTTCTCAAAATAGTTTTCTGTGGCATAAAATTTAAAAAGCCAAATGCAAATTCAAAAGCAATCAAGAAATATCAAAGCAAAGACAAACAAGCAAGCAGGACAGAAACAAAAGACAAAAGAACAAGAGACAAAAACCAATTGAACTTGTTTGAACCAAGAAACTTTTTGATTATACACAAAATAGACACATTTTTAGTCATAATTATCATGACTATTCTAATTTTTCTCTTGATATAATTCAAAAAAGTATGTATTAAAATGACCAAAAACCTGAGCAGTTATTTTGAAGTGATCACAAGGAGACCGTTGCAGAAAAGGTCAAATTTAATCTTATTGTGACGACGACAACAACATCACCAGCAACATCAACATTAACATCGCATTGCAGACATCGATTGGGCGTGTCAACAAGAAGTCAAACAAGTGCACAAAAATTGCAATCCAGCTCTGTCGTCTCGTCTCGTCGAACGTCTAACAATTACAAGGACAACCAAACTAACATCGCCAGCACCAGAATGTTCCGGCTCAAAAAACCTCCCCTCTTACTACTGACAACAACAACAACAACAATTATGGTCATCATGATGTTGTGAACCTTTGAAACGTCGTTGATCATCGACGTTTATTTCAGCAAAATAAATAATATATAATAATAATTTTTTTTTAATTATATTTAAATTTTTTTTTTTAATTTTTTTTCTATTATATTTAAAATTTTTTTTTTAATTTTTTTTTTATTTAAAAAAAAATTTATTTAAAAAAAACATTTATCTGAAAAAACTGACATTGTCCGTAAAGGTAAAAATAAAAAGGATAAAAAAAAATTAAAAAAAAATTTTAACTGAAAAAAATTAAAAAAAATTAAAAATTAAAAATTAAATTTTTGACATTGTAGTTTTTTTTTGACTATGTAGTTTTTTAATTACAATTTTTTTTTTCCGTGCAAATAAAATATTTACAGAAAATAAAGTTGAGTTTTTGTTTATTAAGTTATTCAATTGTATGAAATGAAATAAATTAATCAAATAAAAGGGACCCTTTTTTGCCCCGCCGCTTTGTCTTACTCTTATTTAAGAGTTATCGCCCTTTAAAATTTTACAATGACGCAGTGTTTGTTAGCTTTATATGGTTAACGGATGAGACTACTTAAAAATGGCTCGCTTAATGACCAATCTCTCGCTTCTTAAGAACTTCGTAAAAGCGGTGCGTGCTATCAAATTTTTGATATGTGTGCTTTCCTCTTGCGCCTCTTTGTCGACAAAATAATCCCAATAATCTCACTTCATTTCAGCATGATCCCGAGCAGTGCACGCCCGGCGGTGAGGATGGTAATTTCATTATGTTCGCACGCGCTACATCGGGCGACAAGAAGAACAACAACAAATTCTCGCCCTGCTCGCTCAAGTCCATCGAACCGGTGCTCAATGCCAAAGCTCGCAGCGTCAAGGGTTGCTTCACAGAGCCGCAAACGTCGATTTGCGGCAACGGCGTGGTCGAGCCGGGCGAGCAGTGTGACTGCGGCTGGGAGGAGGACTGCAAGGATGCGTGCTGCTTCCCGATGTCGCGTCATCCGCGCCGCGACGAGAAGCCGTGCACGCTGACAGCGCAGGCACGCTGCAGCCCGTCGCAGGGACCGTGCTGCACCGCCGACTGCAAAGTGAAGTTCGGCGACAAGTGCCGCGACGACAACGGCTGCCGCGACCCGAGCTTCTGCGACGGCCGCATGCCGCAGTGTCCGCCATCCATCAACAAGCCGAACAAGACGATCTGCAACAAGGAGTTCGTCTGCTACATGGGCGACTGCACCGGCAGCATCTGCCTGGCCTACGGTCTCGAGTCGTGCCAGTGCATCCCGGGACCGAACGATGACAAGGTTAAATCGTGCGAACTGTGCTGCAAGCTGCCGGGCGAGGATAATCCGTGCCGCAGCTCGTTCGAGTGGAATGAGCCGCCGTTCGATGTGCCCGACATGTTTGCCAAACCGGGTACACCGTGCAACGATTATAATGGGTGAGTAGAGGGGGCGGAGAAGGGGGGTGGGGGGGTGGTTGTGACTTTTGATTAGAGCCGCGACCGTAACCGTAGCCGCATGCATGCACTTGTTATGAGGCATTTTGGGCTGCAGAAATAATCAACGCAAAGTTAACTGCACTGCCTTAGTTGCCTTTGCAACCGAGAACCAGTGTCGATAGATGGCATGGCATGAGGTCATCATCATAAATCGATCTGAAAAAAATTTTATAAAAAGGAAAAAAAAAAATATAAAAAATATTAAATTTTATCTTTCTTTTAAAGTAACAGCTTTTCCATAAAATGTTATTTAACATAAATAAAAAGCAATGCGATTAACTTTCCAACGATACCAATAACATCTATGTAGGTATTTTGTACAGTTTAGGAGATATAGGCGGTTTGGTAACGAATTCTCGAAAGACAAAATTCCGAACGACAAAATCCGTGGCAGGTATTATATTCCTCAGACAATAAAATCTTTCACTAATGCAAAGTATTTTCGCATTAAAAGTCTTGATGCGTGGCGGCCTTCAGCCGTGGCAGGGATTATAACCCTCAGACAACAAAATTCTTACGATAATGCAAAGTATTTTCGCTTTAAAAGTTCTAACGCGTGGCGGCCTTTGGCCGTGGCAGGGATTTTAACCCTCAGGCATCAAAATTCTCTCGATAATGCAAAGTATTTTCGCTTTAAAAGTCTTAATGCGTGGCGGCCTTCAGCCGTGGCAGGGATTATAACCCTCAGACAATAAAATTCTCTCGATAATGCAAAATAGTTTCACATTAAAAGTCTTGATGCGTGGCGGCCTTCGGCCGTGGCAGGAATTATAATCCTCAGATAACACAAAAATCTCTCGATAATGCAAAGTATTTTCGCATTAAAAGCCTTGATGCGTGGCGGCTTTCAGCCGTGGCAGGGATTATAACCCTCAGACAACAAAATTCTTACGATAATGCAATGTATTTTCGCTTTAAAAGTCTTAATGCGTGGCGGCCTTCGGCCGTGGCAGGGATTATAATCCTCAGACAACAAAATTCTCTCGATAATGCAAAGCTTCTATGCATTTAAAGTCTTGATGCGTGGCGGCCTTAGGCCGTGGCAGGGATTATAACCCTCAGGCAACAAAATGCTCTCGATAATGCAAAGTATTTTCGCATTAAAAGTCGTAATGCGTGGCGGCCTTCGGCCGTGGCAGGGATTATAACCCTCAGACAACAAAATTCTCTCGATAATAGAACTTTGCCTTTCTGCCATTGTACAAAAAGGCAAGTAGGAGCGTACTTCGCTTCGGGAAAAATTGTGACTCAAATTACAGTTCGTGATTAAAAAATTTTCGGGATTTTTCATTTCGTGATTAAAAGACTTTCGGGATTTTTAAATTTTTCGGATTTTGTCGTTTTGGGATTTTATAATTCGAGATTTTGACTATCTCCCAATAAAGGCATGTCATTTTCAAATATCGAACGGCTATAACTCTGAAACTGTACGAGAGCGAGGAGGATTAAGTCATAAAAACTATGTAGACTGAATTTTTTAACGCGACTCTCTCTTTCTCTCTCTCTCTTTCTTCCACAGCTATTGTGATGTCTTCCAGAAATGTCGCGAGGTCGATCCTAACGGTCCTCTGGCAACGCTGCGTAAGTTGTTGCTCTCCGAAGAGAGTATAGCGAATTTCAAGAAGTGGATTCAGCACAACTGGTACACCGTCGCTCTGGCATCGGTGGGAGTGTTCATTCTATTGGTAAGTAAGAATTGAGGACCACTATTTTCCATCCCCGTTTTCACGGTTCGAAATACAGCGTCCTTGGAAATTTTACTCCAACAGAGTTGCCGAAAGGCTTAAAGATGCAAGCTCAACATAATTTTACAAAAACCTTTGCGGTTCCGTTCTTCTTGTTTGATTTAATGAAATTTTTCTTTTTCACGATGCATTAAAAAAAAAAAAACTCAGTTTGTGAAACTTTCTACGATGATGTTACTCGATCAGTATGAAGCTGGCATTGCTCTCGAGGCAGTGAGTACTCGTAAGTGCTTCACTTTGGTTTCTTTTCTGTGCGAGCAGTCTGCATCTCGAGCGTAGAACGACATCTTAAAACCAGAAGCTAGTCGCGAATCGAGTGTGATCGCACTCATTGTAGCCGTAGTCTATGGATTCATTTGAAGCTTTTCTCTCTACTTTTCATTTTATTGCAATTCCTTTTCTAATCACGATTTACATACACACTTTCCTTCTCCTGCCCTTCTTCAGATTCTCAGCCTGAAGTTACTGACGCGCCGCTCGAAACTGAAGCTCAAATCGGTGACCATCATTCACAGCGCCACCACCGAAACGGTGCGCTTGCCCGACGACAACAACGGCGTTATCGTGCATACGGCCGTCCGTACAAAAGTGCCCTTCAAGAAGAAGGTGCGCGGCGAACGCTCCGCCAAGACCGCCGCTCTGCCGACAGCGGCGGCCATTAGCAGCAACGGTAATGCCCACAAGAACTCTGCTGCTGTCGCTAACAAAATGCCAGCAAACAAATCGATGCCGCTGCGCGCCAAAATGCTGCCTGCTGCTGTCGCCTCGGAACAGCATCAACAGAAGAAACAGACACGCCCCAAGAAGAATCGAGTCTCAGCGCCGCCGCAGCCGCAGCCGCCGAGCAACATGAAAGCAAATGCCAGTGTCAACAACGCGTTAGGCGCCGCCGCCGCTACCAGCCAACCCAATCAAATGGAGTTCGCTTCAAGTGCGGCGGCCCTGCACGATGCCAAAAGCGCGCATGCCAAGTGCAAGGCCCGATTCAAGAAGCAGCACAGCAACAAGGAAATCATCGACTACTCGGCGCGCAACGCGACCATGGCCACCTCCGCCCTGTCCGCCGCGTCCTCCGGCGGCGGCATGCACACCAACACTTTCGGCAAGGTGCAGAAGTGGCTGCTGGAGTCGCCGATCGTGGCGCAGCCGCTGTCGCACATCGAGCATGCGTCGAAGGTGCGCAAAGTGATGCGAAAGTCGCAGTCGACGCCCGAGCGACTCGTGCAGAAGTCGCCGCAGAAGACCAAATCGGTGGGCAACCTGGTGGGCAGCAACGACAAGGTGCGGCTGCAGGTGGTCTACAAGCCTCCGTTCAAGTTCTCGCTGCGGCTGTCCAAGAGCGCCAAAGTGAAGACGCACGTGATCGGCGGCGCTGCTGCGCTCGGCAAAATGAAGCGCAAGTCGCGCAACGGCCCTGTTGGCAACGCCAGCAAACGTTTTACGAGCAGCGAGAATAACGCCGGTGGTGGTGGCGGCGGTGGCGGCGGTGGTAGCGGCAGCAAGAGCTCCGGAGGTGGTGCCGGCGAACGCACCAAACGGGCAGCTCTACTGCTGCGCACCGGCAGCAAACACGACGAGGACAACCAAGTGCTCACGCTGAACGAGCCCGACTACGAAACGCTAAATCCCAAAACTCTGTCCGGCAAGAAAGCGGAACATCCGTTCTACGAAAATTTGCAATACACGCAAGTCAGCGAAGGCCGCTCCGGGAGCGACAGTGACGCGAACGGCGCTCCCAAGATGAGCCGCAGTTCGAGCAAAACCAACCTGGATGTGCCACCGCCAACCAGCGCTCAGCGACCAACGCCCAGTTACCATCGCTCCCATTCGCTGACGCCGGCCAATCCGTTTGCCGTGGTCGCGCAAGGCGGCGGCCGGCTGGCACGCAAGTTCAGCGACGCAGCGAACTCCACAAATCTGAGCCGGAATTTCGGCAGCACTCAGAATCTCATCAATCGGTCGAGTCATTCCAGTCACTCGAACCTCAGCAGGTCGATGAAGCGCAGTAGTCTGAATCTGAAGTCAAGCCTGTTGAGGCACGGCAAGGATGCACCGCCGCCGGCGTCTAAGAAACGCAGCAATTCGAACATGAACCTGCGGCGCGAAAGTCTGACCGCCGCTTTGCCGGCAGACGCGCTGGCTCTGCCTCTAAGGCGCAGTTTCAGCAGCAGTGCGCAGCAGCAGCAGCAACCACTGACTCTGATAGCGACGAGTGGAGAGACGAGCACTGCACAGCAACAGCAACAACAGCAGCAGCAACATCTACAAAAACTGCCTCCACGTGCGCCACGCGCCAGCTATGGCAATATTCCACGCGTCAATCTCAGCCTCAATCTCAACGCCAACACTGGCACTGCCGCTGTCGGTGCTGCTGCTGCAGGTTCATCCTCTGCCGGACTTGCCAACACTGCTGCCAACATGCTGCCCAACCCAAAAAGTCATGCGAATGCTAAGACGGCGACATTTAGCAGCAACAACGATTCTAGTTCAACGAAACTCAATTTTACTAATCGCCGCCACTCACCGCCAGCAACGTTGGCCGCCAACATTAACTGCAACCACGCCTTCGTCGTTGACACGGCTACGGCCACGCCCAGTCCTACTGCCGCCACTACAGTCAACTGCCATGAGCAACTGCGTCGCAGTCGTAGCAACATGACAGTGCCAACTTTTGCACAGCCATCATCCCAACAACAACAACAACGTTTAAGTTCCATTCGACAACATCAGCATAATCATCACCCGCCTCCGCTGCCGCCCAGTGCACTCCAACAGCAAGCGTCTCACGAGCACGAAGCACCAACAGACTTGAAGGTAACGGTGTCCGATGTAGACCATCTGGTTAGTTAGTTGAGGGACGATGCAGTAGAGAGGCGTAGCAGATGCCGTCTCGCAACATCTTAGTTTTCCATAAGGCTAAACATACGCGCGCTTGCCCGCCCGCCTGCCTGCCCTCCGGCTGTGGACTCAGCTCAGCGCAGCTTCCACGAATTCCTGTTCGGTACAGTTTGCTTTTACCGAAGGAAGCTTATGGTTTTGATGGTACGAAAGCATGTCATTTTTGTATTGTTCGACGAGATTATTAGTATGAGTATGAGTATGAGTATGAGTATGAGTATGAGTATGTATAGGTTATGTAGAATATTACTTGGTGCGCCATCTTTTATGTCGGTATGTGAGTGTTTGGCCGTATTCCAAGCGACGTGGACGGTCTGTCGGTGACATTCTTTGAGTCAATTGCACTTGCATACGAAAACAAATGAAAATCATCCTTCAAAATGCGCCGCTAGGTGGTTCCACTGTGCCAAAAAGCTAAACGCGGTGATTATACGACACCGTCTGTGGGTTCTCGGCAACCCTTGGGTGCCCAACGTCTTGGGTGTTGATGCACGGCATGTCGACGATCTCCCACTGTTCCCCCCCCGTGCTTAACAAAATTCGACACCAAACGAGCAAAAGTGTTGTGTCAGACGGTGCTTCTTGGCCGTCGACGATATGCACGACTATTTTCAATGCGTCACTTTTTTTGGCACGTTGTTTCGGTCCAAAATCGTTTTCTGGTTAAATTATATGGAACTCACGTTTCAAAAACGTGTTAAGTTTTGTCAGTCAAGTCAGTCTCAAGTCTATCGGTTGATAAATTTTAAAGTTATTTAATCTTTACATACCGACATAAAAGATGGCGCAATACTTCTTGGGTGAGTTCGGGCGTCTTAATATTCTGTATTGACAGACTTTACTCTTTTCACAATAGTACAATATTATTCGATATTATTTCAATATTAGATACTTCTTGAATGAGTAGAAGGCGCGTACTTTTCTTTTCTCTAGCTCTTTCTCTTTCTCTTAGCTCTAATCTCATGATACTCTATCGACGATTAGTCGCAATAACGATTGATATTTATCAGAATTCTATACTCTCAGTTTCGATTCCAATACTGTACTGTTTGGATGAATACAAGGCTCGTAATACTCTCTACTTTCTCAAAAGTATTAGAATCGCGTGATTCATTTGTTGTTAATCATTTTACTATCTTTACGTTGACATTATCGAAGTTTCTTAATTTTTCCTTTCCTTACAAAAGTGAACCAAAACCAACTGCTTCAATAATTAAGGACAAAATCATATAGACCTAATCCTGTTTTTACACGGTACAAATGTACCAGAGAATATTGTATCGTGTAAAAAAAGACACAGTATGTAATGTGGAAAATAGCTCGCCTGATAGCTCGATTTTTACATGAATGGACTTAGGCCACTTTCAAAATAAACGGTTCATATCAAAGAAAGAAAAAACCACAATTCAAATTAGAATTTTTGTTTGTCCGTGTAAAAAAATAAAAACGTGTAAATAAACAGGATAAGTTTATTTTTGTCGAGCGTGTTATTTCAAAATCGCGTAAAAAAGACCGTGTAAAAACAGGCTTATGTGTGCTATATAAGCGGTCTCACTGCGATTGTGCGATATCTCTCACGTATGCTATATATTTAACAGCAATAATTATGTATATCCAAAAATATAGGTGAGAGCTTTTATATACAAGTTAAATACATATATGTATACATTTTTTTTTGTTGTTTTTGTAGCGCTGTGTAAACTGTTATGAGTTTAAAAGAAAAATTATGCGATAAAATGTTGGTAATGTATTCATAAAGGTGAAGAAAATTTACGCCGAAAGGTTTTATTTTAATATCGCAAAGGACTACCTATGGATAAATACGTATGTATGTATGTATGTATGTATGTATGTATGCACTCGTATGTATGTCTATATGTTTGTAAGTGTGTACAACACTTATAATACTCGTATATTCTGGTATCAAAAGAATGCTTTTGTCAGAAAACTGAAAATTTTCTTGAGCTTTTTTTTTTTATTGTAAACTTAATGTGATTTTAATATTAAAAATACAAATTTCTATAGATGTACAATATAAAATTAACAAAAACTAACGAAATATCGTGCATAAATTAGATAATTTTAAAATTTCTTTGTTAGAGAATAAAGCGAAAAAAGGTTTATTGCGTCAATTAGTCTATACATAGAATATTGTTTTTTCTTTTTCTAAACTCCATTGAAAAAAACGTGGAGGTTAAACTAAAGGTTAAATTACAAAAAAGTAATTTGTACACATATTTTTTAAAAAAATAATTATTATTTGTCTCACTAAATTGCGATACTGGTGGTGATTTCTTTTAAGATTTCTTTTTATGTAAAGAAACAAACATTTATGATAGCTTAAAAAACCTGTTAGTTTTTAAATGTAAAAAAAAATAATTTTAATACAATAATTAAAGAAATGATAGAACATTAAATAATTACAAACGCATTACTGAATTACTTAAAACAAAACGAAATTACTTAACTACAAACAAAACGAAAAAAAAACCTAAATTTTTAATGTGTAAATTTTTTTGTGGTAAAGTAAATATCTACATAAATACAACACTTTTATGGTAAGTAATTTTATCTCAAGTAATTTTAACTAAACAAATTTTCTGTACCATACTTTTGTGAGAAACATTATCTAGATATAAAAATCGTATATACCATAAAAAATTTAAACATAATGTGAAGTATAAAGAAAATGTGAAAAACGCTCTGCTTATCGTGAAGAAAATAGTACACTACTCGTATAACAAAAACCACAATAAAGCGCATGATACATTATAAACATGAACCTTAATAATATTGTCTTTTTATTGAAAAAATTTTAAAAAAATAACTTCTTTGTTAAAAAAATTTAATGAATAATAAAATTTAAAAAAAATAACGTAATTAATCTCTTCTTTGTTGAATAATTAACTGTATTGTATTAAAAAAAAAAACTGCACAATCAAATTGAAATGTTATGTTTTGGTTTTTTTAGAGATAAAATTAATTCTTTCATTAAAAAAAAAATAACATTAAAACTATAATTTATTGTAAGAAAATCACAACCGAATCGAAGCGAAGCACGTCTTTGTAAAGTAACAAGAAATTTAAAAAAAAAATATTTTATTAAAAATCACAATAATACCAATAACCGCAACAACAACAACAACAATATACTTAAGTATATTTTTTAATAAGAAAATCTAAAAAAAATCATTTTAAGCAAATAAAACTAAAAACAACAAAGTCAAATTAAAATATAAATTTTGCGTTTTATTTTCAAACAAAAAAATTTCCTAGACTGTGTAAATAATTAGGATTCGTTGGTCTCATTTCCGTTTAACAACAAAAGGAAAGGAAAATCTCATTTGGCGTTTCAATAATTTTGAGTTTGAATTTTTGGGTCTTTTATAAACACACACACACACATATATATGTAAATACGCAAACAGAAGAAACAATTCTTTGCCAAAAATTTGTGAAAATTATAACCACAAAGCGCGTTGGTGTGTGTACGCAACGCAATCAAAGCTAATGAGTAAAGTTCTTAAACGAAGGCGGGCGCCGTTTTTGGTGGCTTCCAATTCGACGGATTCGACAGAGGGACCACAAAAAGCAAATCACAAACGAACCGAGCAAATACACATATGAACACACACACACACACACACACACACATTGTGGCAAGCACTCCAACGCACAAACTTGTATGAATGTATGCGTATAGGAGTGTAGAAATCAGCAAAAAGACCAACAACAAAACAATCATCAAATCGGTCTGGCATTCAAAATGGAAAATACAGGATAGGGTGAAACACACACACACACACACAAACACACACACGCACCTTGATATGTTTTAGATATGTTTCAGCTAAATTGACTGAGAATATGCGTCTACAGCAGAGTTTCCAGTTGAAACGCAAACAACAAATAGACCACTATCACCAAGACCACCACCGCCACCGCCACCCCCACCCTTATAATCATTGTTAACAACAACAACAGTAGCAGCAGCAGCAGCGGAAACCGTCATCAGCAAGAGGATTATTCTATTCCAATTTTCTGCCTCGTCCGCACGAATAGTTATGAATATTATTAGAGTTTGCTTTGATTCTCGGTTCTAGCAGTGAGCCCGATTCGGATTCTGTTTCTGATTCTAATTCTGATGCAATGACACAATGCAATGGTAACGACACACGCACACCCACACGCACTGTGTACCGCTGGGCACACAAACGAAAGTATGTACGCACGAGAATCCACAATGGTTAAGCTCGGTATCGTTCGCTTTTGCGTTGGTTGATTCTTTGATTTAAAGTTTTGTCCCTAAAGCGTTGTACGAGTTTACCACAACAACAACAACAACAACAATCTATTTTCTCTGCTCAAATCAGCGAGCGTTAAAGCGATGAGTTTAAAGCCAAGTCGCCAAAACGGGACGGACAAGACGGAAGGAATTTTAAATGTGGTCCAAGTCATTAAGAGTTACAAATAAAATTTTACAATCATAAAGAATTTAACATTTTAGGTATAAAAAAATTGTCTCCGACTTTTTGAGTAAACAAAAATTAAAAAAAAATTTTTTTTTTTTTAAATTTTTTGTTTTTTTTTAATTTTTTTTTTAAGTATGTATTGCCTCCGAGACAAAAAAATTGTCTTCGATTTTTTGAGTAAAAAAAATGATTTTAATTTTTTTTTTGTAATTTTTTTCGTAATTTTTTTTTTTTTAATTTTTTTTTATTTATTTTTTTTTTTGAAATTTTTTTTTTAATTTTATTTTAATTTTTTTTTTAATTTTTTTTTAAGTATGTACTTATTGCATAAAAATATTTTTTTGCATTTGTTAAAACGCAGACTTGGATCAATTTCATAATAAAGTGTACCCACATATAGTATATCCTTGATCAATGTCACTTTAGTGTCTTGCTCCTACATCGACTTACACCTGTGTGTCCGTCTGTCCATCTGTCTGTCTGTCCGTCTGTCTTTGTTAAGATCAGGAAAAGTTTAACCTCTCTATTTTTTATGAATATTTACTCATGAATATTTGAAATTCATGAATATTTTGAATATTGACTCATGCGTTTTTAGAGGAGAATTTCTTGACTTGAAGTTAAGATCTAAGGCTAAAATTTGGGCCTTCCCAAGACCTTAAACTTCGAGAAAGTCATGTCACAAAAATGAAGGCGATCCGCCTACTATTATACTCCACACATTCTACAGTTACGATTCTATAAACGATATTTTATATGATATTATACGATATTAAACACTTTTCCGCGTTTATAAACATTTTGATAATTAATTTGAATTGAAAAAAGTATCAGTTTCAGTTCAATCATGGCGGACACAGTAAGTAATGCGAAGCGGCTGTAAAGAGTCTGGTCTGGTAAATTGATATTGTTAAGTGTTGTTTTTGTTGTTGTTATTGTTATCGTTGTAGTTACGTACACATATTCTGTAGATGTTGTTGTTCATGTAAAGCATTTGATAACTGCACTCGCTCGCAGACATTCCGGATATAACCAAGCACCAGCATTCACACCTTCTCCCAACACACCCGCCCATACACACACACACAAACACTCCGGCTCTCGCCCACTCACAAGCTACAATTTGATCATCAACACTTTTTCATCGAAAAAAATTGGAAGGCAGGAGCCGCAGTTTCAACGGAACAGACCACAAATTATTTGCACGGTTATCTGTCTAATTGCAGGAGTGTAAGTGACCTGATGTACGTATGTGTGTGTGTGTGTCTGAGTTTGTATGAAATTGTGTTTTGGGTGAAATTGTGTTTGCTCGCTTTCGGTTTTAAAGTTTTCAAGTTATAACAAACTCGGAATCTGGCGTGTTCACGCTCAAAACAATAAATTGTCATTACCCAAAGTGAGACAGAGATAGAGAGAGAAACAGAGCGAACGGAGGAGGCGGGGGGGCTGACTTTACATATAATCTCTGTACGCATATGTTGCAACGCAGTGGCTCACTTCGTTATCTCTAAATTAAATGAGATCCGATACTTTTCCTAACAGCTTAATTTTATGAAATTTCCTGAGGATTAATCCGAATAGTGGAAAACGAATTACCTTCGGGCCAATAAAGTCGAACCACACTAACATTTACGAACAGTTCTGATAAGCTTATATCATCACGCACATACACCGTACATTAAGAGGCAAAAACTTAGCCATATTGATGAGGCATAAAAGAGGCATACATACATACTTGGTGAAGGGTACGAATATCTGCGGTATACTTTGGTATACTTTAAAAATATATGTAATATTTTGTATAAATACAAATATATATAGAAAAAATCTGATGCGTGCAACACATGACTTCTTGGTATGACTATTAATAGAGTTATATACAAAATTCTACAAAACCCTTTAAGAAAAGTGCCCCTTCGCCACAACCAATTATAACCAAAATCGGAGATACATACTTAGAGGTTATAACAGTCGAGAATACAAAATATCAACTTTCTACGTCGAGCCATTTTTGAGTTATGTACGAAATTTAACCAAATCCTACAAGAGAAGTGCCCCTTCGCCACAACCGATTATAACCAAAATCGGAGGTACATACTTAGAGGTTATAACAGTTTAAAATACAAAATATCAACTTTCTACGTCTAGCCGTTTTTGAGTTATGTACAAAATTCTACAAAACCCTTTAAGAAAAGTGCCTCTTCGCCGCAACCGATTATAACCAAAATCGGAGGTCCCCAACTAGATGTTAAAACAATCCTAAATACCAAATTTCAACCTTCTACAGCTAGCTGTTTTTGAGTTATGCGAGATACGATAGGGATGGTCAAAATGTAGTATATTTCTGCGCGAAATCTGGAATTCGAAATTTTTGACTTTTCGAATTCGATTACAATACTTCCTCTACTTCGTACGAGAAAGTAAAAACTTTTTTTAGACCTATAAATTGCAAATCAAAGCCCAAGAGATTTACTGACCTTGTTTTTTTACATCGAGAGGTCAAAAGCGGTTTTAGCGATTTTCTTTAACATTTATTCCCTAATTAAGGAAGTTAAGCTTGCTTTTATTTATCGTATTTTATATATTATAGTATATTCAAATTAATCCAGTATTTTTATAGCGCTCAAGAAGAAGCGTCTCTTACGTCGAAGTCAGTCTAGAAGTATCGTATTAGTTGGAAAAGCAAAATAAATGCGCTTGTTGGTGTCCAAATGGATGTGTGTATGGATGTGTGTAGGTATGTATGTGTATGTATGTATTTATGTATGAATGTATCGTTGTGCCACTTTCGGTCCCAATTGTATACAAATTTACAACCAAATTTAGATATCTATTCGTATGTTCGTACATACATAGTTCATACCATCGTAACTCACACGATACACGCTCGTACTTGCGGGTGTGCATGTGTGTGTGTATGTGCGTGTGGCAACGCTGTGCGGAAGTGAAAATAAATTCAGCGGACTCAGACCGAATGCTATGCATGCATGTACTATGTATACACATACGTGTAGAATTAGTTGGTCACAAATGCAGCTGTAAATAATTCACTTAGTCAAGCTCGGCGGCGTTGTCTACCCGGATCCTCGGTACTCTACGGTCCATGTGAAATGCGGTTAAGCAGGTCGCTGTAGCCTCTGTTGCATCGTTTCGTCCCAGATAATAGATTAAAAAGCCGAGAATGGCTGAGAGACGGTTAAAATTGAATTTCAAATTAGTTGCCATTTTAAATTCTACACATTTTTAAGTGTTTTTTTCGACAGGAATTTTATTTAAATCTTTTTAACTTTTTTATTAACAGAGATAAAATAAAGATCGATGAGGGATTTTTTTTTAAAGGGTAAAAAGTTGGATTTTCCTTTGGAAAAAATTTTTGGAAAATTTTAAATAATAAAAGCTTTCAAGATTTGCATTGAGTTTTAAAATGTCAATGCAAATTCTTCAGCGAGCTTTTATTCGTTCAAATGTTTTTCATTACCATAAATTTTAAACTTTCTCTAACAATCTTTCTCTTTCAATCTTAATCTAACAATAAAATTCGTTATAACGAAAATTTCAAACTCTTAAATAAAAATATTAATTTTTGTTAAGCTCAAATTTTTTTTTTTAAATAATAATAATTACAGTACTAAACGTTTTATACATTGCAACAGATTAAAAAAGTAATTCAATTTGTAAAAATATGTACATAAAATTGAGTTCATAAAAATTAAGTTTTTATAAATATGTATTCTCAAATTTCATATACAATATTTAAAATTTTAAATGATTTAAAATCTTTCAAAAAAAAAAAATAATAATAAATCTTTTCAATAAAATTTTTACTATATTAAAAATCAAGTAAATAATTATAAAAAAAAAATTATAATAAAAATTAAAATATTGCCTAAAATATCAACACAACAAGAGCTCGAACCGGCTCAAATATGTCTCCCGGCAAAATACATTCACACATACCACGACGCAAACCTGTGTGCATGTGTACACACACACACACACACACACACATAGTACACAATGAGTGTACACAAGATATTCCGTGGTGATATTTTCACAATAATTTGCTTCATTTAAAATTTATTTGCAACTAATTAATTATTCTATTATTATTCTATTAGAAATGCGATAGAATTTTAAATGTAGAACGGAACGAAGGCAGTGAAGCGAAACGAAATGAAATGCCACCAAAAGAGACGGCAAATGAGCAAAGCACCGTCTATAACAGGGCCGCCCATAGCCAATACACACACACACGCACACAAATACAAAAAATGTCTACCGCAATTACCAATACTACAGCAACTACTCTAATATTAACCACGACAAACAAATAAAAATATATTTAGTGTCACTTTACTAATGTGTATTAGTATTTAAAAGAGTGACATAGAATGAATTTTGCAATTATTTGCAAAATTATTTACAATTATTTTTGCAATTTTGCAATTACATATTTGCAAAATTATTTTGCAATTATTATTATAATTGACAAAAAATTGTATTTAATAAATTTAGAAATTAGAATTCTCAATTTAGAATTAAGAAAAAATTATACAATAACTTTACTATAGAAGGATACCCTTCTATTATCCTTCTATAGTAAGGTTATTGTATAATTTTTTCTTAATTCTAAATTGAGAATTCTAATTTCTAAATTTATTAAATACAATTTTTTTGTCAATTATAATAATAATTGCAAAATAATTTTGCAAATAATTGCAAAATTGCAAAGGATAATAGAATAGAAGGGTAGGATAATAGAAGGGTAGGATAATAGAAGGAAAGTATAATATTGTTTAGTAACAAAAATGAGTTTTGTCAGTCTTAAGAATTTCCATATTAATTTAAATTTCTTATAATTGATGGCTCCGTCATTAGTCATTGATTGAATGAACATTGTTTTATTGATGTAGATTGATGTAGACAGTATTAGATTTGGTTTCCGTTTACTACACCTTCCGCTCTATAGACTATTCCGTCTTATTATCGGACATTTTCGTACTATTTTGGGAAAAAAGTTAATCTCAAGTAACACAACAAAATATCATGGAACGTCTAAAGTGGTTAAAACACACACACACACACACTTATGTACTTATGCACACTTATATTTATCGAATTGACCTCAGTAAATATCAAATTGACCTCAAATCATTTTCATATTGAAAAAATAACCTTTCAGGTCAATGGAGAAATAATTTAAAAATTATGTGAGAATTATTAAAAAATTATATACATACTCTTAAACATAATAAAAATTTCTTGCACATTCTATTTTGGGTATTGACTCCAAATTAGGGCTCGATTTCAAATTGAGAAAAAACATAAATTAAAAATTGAGAATTAATGTGCCCTTTTTGTTGACAAAACTACGATATCATTCTCTAATGATTGCTAAAGTGAAAGCAAACGTTTGCATTTGAGACTTAGGTTTGGTATCAAACTCTAGTCAAATATAATTCAAAACCAAATGTTTGTATATATGTAAATATGGTATATGTTACATACATATTACAAGCGTATTGTTTAAACCTAAGCAAAGGCAAAGTTAATTTACTCAACCATTGATCCTTGCCCTAAATCTCTCTCTCTTTCTCTTGATTTGTTGCCGTCACGATGACAATTATTCTATGAATTTGTCATTATCAATAGTTATTGTTGTTGTTCTCTTTGTTGTTTTCTATTACGCTTTCCATTACCGACAACATGACGACAATGACGACGCCAATGCAGTTATTAACTTTAGTAAAAGCATCGATTTCATTACGATTGTTTTGTCTGCGAGGTATTGAAATGTATGTACATATGTATTTACGTGAGTAATGTCTTATGGTATTTGATCTATACGAATTCATGCCAATGAGCGACCATTTCATTGATTAAATTTCATAATTTATTCCAGTAAGTAACTGGGATTATCTCTCAGATCTCAGATCATTTGAGGTTGCATTGACCATATTGATGCCAATACAGACATAATATACACTGCAAATTTGCATACGAAATTTAGGTACGTCTGCGAAAGCCAACAGATGCAAAAAAATCGTTGCATATATCGTTTTAAAGTCGTTACGAGTTTTTTTTTCCTCATGTTAAATTTTGCACCAAGTATGGTATGGTCAAATGCGTTTTGAAAGCCATAAAATTATAAATGTTGAAGTTAAAAAAGGTACTAAATATCCAAGCGGAGTCTTTCGTTTGTCTTTTTAAAATAATAAATAAACGAAAAGTATGATTATTAGGCGTCATTATATATTGAAAGATATATGCAGAAACTCTATCGAAAGATTGGAAAACTTTTATAATATGAAATTTTTTTAACTTGATCGAACTGAATTCAATTTAAAAATTATAAATTTTTTTCTATATTTGCTGACACTTTTTCCTTTTTCTTTTTTTCTTTAATTAAAATGAATATTGATGGTTCTTTAAAAAAGTTACATTGAAGTTCAACTTTTCAAGTGGAAAGCGGCTAATCCTATAAAAAAAATCCGATTCTGTGTCGACTGGATGAACTTTTTAATTTATTCAGAAGATAATTTAGAATTTATTGTAATTTATTTAAGTGCATACAAACACTTTCTCTTTAATCCAAGAATTATGTTGGAAAGAATAGAAAACCGAAATGAGAGTACCGTACAGCGAAAGCAAACAACAACAACAACAAGAACAACTTTTCAGCAACTCTTCCGAAATTTATTCATGACAAATCGTTTGTGAATCAGTGACGAAAACGTCTGCATGCGGATTTCGAAGGCATATGATTTTACATTAGTTTTCAACTTTGTGTGTTCTCTTCGTTGCTACTTTTTGACCTTTTTTTGTTTAGAAAATTTGCTATTAATAAATGTTTTAAAAAGTATGTATATAATTTTAATAAAATTTCTATTAACTCTTTATACTCGTATAATAAAAATTGTGCTGTTTCTGTTGTAAAAAAGTTTTTGATTTTTGATTTGATTTCTTCAACGTTCAGCCTTGACAATTCAGCGATGATAGTCAGCGATGACAATTTCTCGGAGTGGCGCAGTCGTTGACGACAATTCGCACATCATACTATACATGTTTCCGTCATCGAAGCCAATCTGGCCATTTGTTCGAAATTGTCATCGATTGACAATCGGTCTATACAATTCATGCACGATGCTGAAATATCATGCGAAATTCGTTTAAGTTTTCTTTAACGTACACACACATGAACTGTTCTGCTCTTTTGCACATAAACCCATGGATAAGGTTGCATTTGTGCAACAACAACAACAACAAGACGAAGAGCTGAAGTATTATGCTGCTAATGATGATGATGATGATGACGAAGTCTAATAGAAGTCGTCGAGCTGCAAGTCAAGCAGGTAGGCCGGCAATCAGGCAGAAGGACGAAAAAGTTGAAACTTCAGTGAGCTTCGTGTGCGGCATTTCCAGTCAATTTACGAGATGAACCACAACCGACCGGCTGGCATATGTGCATGCAGACAAACACTAAGAAGCGAGGAAAAGTCAAGTCGAAGACACACACTCACACACACACACACACACCCACATATGCACACCTTTACAAAATCCACTTTAAAGCAAGTTACCACAAAAAAAAAAAAAGAAAAAAGAAAAAAAATAAAAACTGCAAATGAACAAAGTTAGTTAGTAATCGCCATCGACCAACTCTTCCACCTTCGTCGTTAGCACTGTTTACCCTAACCCTTACCCTCCACCCCTTTTTTTGCTCTTGAGTTTTTGTTCTTCTTCTCATTCTTCACTTTAACAGACGGAAGCATGTCACTACGGACTGATTGTTAAGAAGCATTTGAAAGCAGTAGCCTTGAGAAGTCTTCAATTTCGACAATCAAATAGAAAGAGGAAATAAAAGTCGAAAAAGAAGAAGAAGAAGAAGCAGAGAACTGTTTCGTATGGCAACTGTTTAAAGTAGTCATCCTCAATCCGTGTTTTTTGCGATGCTACCACAAAGTAATAATCAGTTCAAAAGACAAAATTAAGAAAGTATGTAAGTATGTGCGCCATCTTTTATGTCGGTATGTGACTGTTTGGCCGCATTCGAAGCGACGTGGACAGTCTGTCGGCCATATTCTTGGAGTCAATTGCACTTTATACGTGGAAACAAATGCAAATCATTCAAAATGCGCCACACGGCGGTTCCACTAACGCCACTAAACATTTGTCTTTGACTAGATTACATTTGACTAGAGTTTAATATCAAACCTCAAAGTCTCAAATGTAAACGTTTGCTTTTATTTTAGCAATCATTAGAGAATGATAGTCGTGGCTTTTAGTCAACAAAAAGCGCACATTAATTCTCAATTTTAAATTTATCATTTTTCTCAACTTAAAATGAAGTCTGAATGTCTAAACAATATCAGAGATAGAATGTGCAACAAATTTTTATTATGTACGAGAGTACGTAGGTATATAATTTTTAAAAAATTCTCAAATCATTTTTAAATGATTTCTCAATTGACCACGAAGGTTCTCTTTTCAATATGAAATTGATTTGAGGTCAATTTGATATTTACTGAGGTCAATTCGATATTCAATAAAAAAATAAGCAATTTTTCAAACATTTGATATAGTGTATGCTGGGATCTTCCTTCCATCCTTCCTTCCTTGCTTTCTCTCTTCCTTTCGTCCTTCCTACCCACCTTCACTAATCCATTTTCTAGGAAAATTATGATGCAAATGCAGCGGAAGAAGGTTGTTGTAATTCTGGTTTTTTGTTGTGAAATTTCCTCCTGGGGTGAATAACCCAAAATCCATTTTAACAAACACAACAAAGTTACAAAGTGCAAGGAAAATTCACAAATATTTGTATGGTAAACATCGAAGAAGTTGTTTTCCAAAAAACTTGGCCAAATTAATTTTTATGCGTGTAGATATCATTTTCCTAAACAAACTACTGAACTATCTAGAAAGCGACGACACAAACAACAACAACAACAACAACAACAACAACAATTATAATAACAACAACAACAACAACAACAACAATAGTTTGCCCCGGTCGGGTGCAATAATACTGGCCTGCTTGTAGAAAATTAGTTCGTTCGCCATTTTACTACGGTATTTTTGTTTGTTGTAGTAGTAGTAGTAGCAGTTGTTGTTGTTGTTGTTGTTGTTGTTTGTGTAGTAGTAGTTTTTGTGCTTCGTTGGTTTTGCGTGGTTTGGCGTTCTTCTTCTTCTTCTTCTGACTGCAAACTGTAGAGTAGTCTCCGCCCATCATCTCACTGACTTAATTACAAAAGTTTTCAACATTTTCTTCATTCGAGACATTAACTGCTCGAATATGCAAAGAATGTTAAATGCGAATTCTTTTCGATTGTGAAGCGCGCCACGACCAACGACGTACATAGACGGCCTCAAGAAGACATCAACACCGTCCGACCGACCGACAGACCCATCCCCTCCAAAACGACGGCGTCTGGAAAATTTTAATTGGCTCTGATGATGGAAATTTTGAAAACATATTTTTAAATTTTTTTGTTTGCTTTTGGTTTAATGGCTTTGAAAGAAAAAAGTTATGCCATTTTCGTAAAATTAGAGCCCGGCAAACTTTTGGCGACTCGTGAGCGACTGAGTGCTGCTGCTTCTGAGCTCTGCATAATTTAAAAACTTCACTCAACGGCGGCGACGAAGTCATAAAAACCAAATCATGATTAATAATCAGTTGAGTTGAAATTATGAAAATTTCATACCAAAGACAAATGATCAGCGAATAGTAAAATTTTATATTTATGTAGGTACGTATAGATATTTTCAAAATTGATGACTCAACGAGACTGCAACGAGCCGATAAACGGAACCCAACGTGAGGACTTGAGTCTTGAAGGCGACTAAAAGTACTAAGGGTAGAAGTACTGAGAGCTTGATCAAGTACTGAGAGTGGTCTTAAACGTTCATTTGCTATTTGTTTTTGCAAAGTATATTAAATATATAAAGACGGAAAGTACTCACAATTTAGCAGCAAAGATCGTCCATTATAACCAATGCCAATGTAAAAAAATCTAATAGGAATTATAGATCTGAAGTAAATCTGACAGCAAAAATATTACTATCAAAGTTCTGGCCAGACCGACGATATTATACGAAATATAAGAAGTTTTTGTTATTAAAAAAAGTAACGAAAAGTAACGAAAGTAAAAAAAAGTAAGTTTTCGTTATTAAGTAAAAAGTAATAAGAATTTTTCAGACTTTCATACAGATTTGTTGATTTCATGATTTTTTTAGGAAAAAAATATAAATTTCTTATTAAAACAACGAATTACTAGCATTAAATTTGTGTTTTAAGAAAATAGGATTTTCTTTTTAAAATTAATAAGATTTCTTCTCTATGAAAAAAATCATATTAATTGTACGTTTTTAATAAGATTTCTTTGTAAAATGTCTTAATAAGGATATCATATTATTTTTATGTGGTACTATTTTTTTCTGTGTGCGTTTTTAATTGTTATAATTAAAAAAAAGAATTAAAAAAAAGAATTAAAAAAAAATTAAAAATTAAAAAAAAGAAGTACCACACTTTCTTTTCATTTCAAGCGACTCAGGAGATGTTTCATGCTATATCGCTGCTGAAAATTGGTCGGTAGTCTTTCGGTAACTGATTGGATTCTGAGACCTTTACATCTCAGAAGCTTTTGTATACTCGTAGTTTGTTTCTCTTTAACTATAGCTGAAATATTTATATTACCAAAGGACCATCTTCAATATATCTTAGCACATACAATACAATACTAATCAATACTCACGGTTTATTGTATGCCGTTTCCTGTTTCCATATGACCAGAAGAGACATTTTTTTCTACTGAAATTTTGCCATTTACTGTATGGACTTCTTTGCTATTATCTACTTGGAATAACTTACCTCAAATGGCGACCCACCGATTTTCTAACCGAAAGGACCGTTCTTTTTCTTTATGAGTCCTTCTTGATAAAATAAATACGATTTCATTTAGTTTAGTTATTTTTAAGACATATTTTTCCATTTTATTTTAAAGCTTTTCTGCAGTAAAATCTTCATAAACAAGAAACCAAAACCTAACAGAAAGAAAAAAGGCAAAGAGAGCTTGTCAACAGCGACAAGAACAATAACGAGTAAAAGTTCTAAGACTCGCTCGCTTGCTCTCTGTCGTCTCTAATAGGAATTTATAGTTGACAGAACTTAATAAACTAAAGCAAATTCAATTTGGGAACTTTACACCGCAATGATTTGACTTAGTAGGTGTAGGTACAGAGCAGAAGCGACAGTAGGAACAACAACAACAACAACAACAACAACAACAACAACAGCACCAACTACAGCAAACCGATTACAGTGTAAAGTCTTCCCCAGCCTCTCTACACTATAGAGTTGTAGTGTTGCATGCCACCGACCGACCATTGCAACATTTAACTACAATACGACGAAAACTCACTCTGCCCGCGGTACATCCTGCCGGTCGGTCGGCAAGTGCTGGTAGTAGGATCGACAACCACCACCGCCGCCACCGCCAGCACCACCAGACCAATTCAAGCCGTATAATGAGCAAAATGTGAGCCAAAAGTTTTGCAACTTTTTTGCCGTTTGCACTCTGCACGTGAGCGTAACGTAATGCCTGGACTTTCATTGATACACTGACACCGTCAAAAAGACCGTCGTCAGACCAATTCGCGCAAAAGAAACTAGCAGCGAAGGATGGAAGGATGAAGGAGAAAAAGGAATGAGAAAGAAAGAAAAAACAGGGAGTTTTTAGCCTTAAGCGTAAAATAAAAAAAAATTGCATAAACGAATGGCAAACTTATGTTGAAGTTTTATTGCCAAACTTTTCCGTTTCGACATGAAAAGTATTGAATATTCGCCGTTTATTTTAATATTGATTAAAAGTCGTTACTATTTTCAACACTTGGACAATAATTATTACATCCTTTAAGATTTTATAAAGTAAGATTTTATAAAGTAAGTAAGTATTTAACAGCCAAACAAGTATAGTCGAAAGGAAGTTGTATTTCGAACGAGTTGCCAAATTTCGGTTACGATTGCGCACATTTGGCAGTTGTTAATTATCTACACACTTCTTACCATATTTTCGTCATTATTCGAATGTCTTTATTTTATTTTCCTGTACTTTATTTATTTTAGGCTTTTTTCGCTTTTTTAGCGTTTTTTTAGCAGTTTCATACTTTAACTTTAATTTTTTTAGATTTCTTTTTTATTGCTAAATACGCTTCAATGCACATGACACATAATGATCATTAGCGGAAAGCTAATGATGCGTAGAGAATTTCAGTCAGTGTATGATGCATTTTTGACGTTGAGAAGAATGTTTTTATACTCAAGCATGCATGATGCATGCAAGGAGACATGCATTCTTACACATTCTCACTTTCTCAAAACGTTGGAATTTTTGGAAATAGACATACTCGTACATGTATACATGACCACACATAACTGTGCACATAACTCTCACACTGTTTGCAATAAAACCACCCTGGCAGAAAAGATAACAATGGATTTAGTAACTAGTTTTAGTTAGTTCGTTAGTTATTTAATTATTATTAATAAATTTATTTAATACAATTTATTATTTTTCAATAATTCTTGGATTTTTAAGAGACTGTTAATTAGTATTAATATTTTTAATAGTACATTCTTAATTACTATTTAATATTTTCGTTTAAATTCTCTTCGAATCATCTGAAATCATCATCTTTGTAAAGAGTGTTTTTTTAAGCCCGATAGAACTACAAATGGTAAAAAATAACACAAAAAATTTAATTTTAATAAAATTGTTTTATTCAGTCGAAAGATCAAGACATGGCATTAACATTTGAAAATGATTCACATTGAAATGATTTCGGGCATATCGCCACCGCGGCTGTTCTTGACGTAGTGCATTCTGGACGTCCAATTTTGAGTCACTTTTTCGAGTACTGCTGGCCGTATGTCACAAATAACACGGATAATTTTGGCCTCCGAGGCGTCAATTGTTGCTGGTTTATCAGCATAAACCAGTGACTTCACGTGACCCCACAGGAAAGAATCGAGAAGTGTCAAATCGCACGACCTTGGAGGCCAACTGACAGGTCCATTTCTCACAATCAACTTTTCGCCAAATTTTGATTTGACAATAAGTCGATGGTTGCCGTCGCCGTATGGCAGGTAGCGCCATCCTGTTGGAACCACATTTCGTCTGGATCAATGTCGTCTATATTTTCAGACAAAAAATCATTGATCGTGGTGCGGTAACGATCTCCATTGACTGTAACGCGAGCTCCGGCCTAATTTTTGAAGAAATAAAGTCCACTGATGCCACCAGCACCAAACGGTGCATTTTTCTGGATGCAATGGAGTCTGTAGAGTCTCTTGTGGATTCGTCTCACTCCATATGCGGCAATTTTGCTTATTAACAAACGTTCAGATGGACGATTATGTGCGCCATAAAATTCACGGAGTCGTCTATAAGTTGCTCGAATCGACGACTGATTTTCAAAGTAAATTTGGATAATTTGGTAGAGTTGTTCAAGCGTGAGTCTATTCATGAGGATTTGGCAGACTATACTGAACATAAATAACAACAAGAGCAGTCAGAACGACAGATTGTATTGACAGTTGTCGCTATCGAAAGTACTATCTAAGCTAAAAAAACACCCTTTAAACTAAAATCAAAATTTTTTGGTCTCTTGTTCTTGTAGCAAAAATAGTTACAACGCGCTCTAGTTATAAAACTCTCTCTTTTGCACTAGATCCAACTTTCAATAAGGTAATACTCACGTACACACACACACACACACACGCTATGGCTTTCATAGTTATGCCATACTTTTCGCTCTTTTAACAAATCGTCTTCTCACCATCGTGTCCTCGTTTGCGATGCAAGTAAACTCAGTTCGCCAAAAACTAAAAACTCAGCGTGAGCGAGCCAGCCGATTTTTTATAGCAATCAAAGAGTAAAGAAGCATACAACAACAATAAGAGCGATTGAGGGCAGAAAGCCATTTGAACAGAACTGAAACGAGCAAAAAAAAATTTCAAATAAATTCTCATTGAAGGTGCAAAATTTTACAGTGCTTCTGGGAGAGAAACTTTTTGAAATATTCCCTGAAAATTTTATAAATATTTATATAATAAATAATAAAAAATGAAAATAATTTCAGTGAAGCTTTTCTTGATATTGATTGAATTTTTCTCCATGCATGTGGAGAGATGCGGAAAATTGTTTGCTTCGTTGCGAAGACGATGCGCTGCGAAAGTCCTTGGAGAGATGATGTTAACGGCGTGAGGCGAAGTTTGTACATCGCTGTCAGTAGAAAAGCAACGTTCGTCGCTGTCAATGCCAACATTTCACATTAAACGGGTCCGACCCGCTTTGTAGACATGCCAGTCAGGCGAGGCATGCCGCCAGCAAAAGCTACACACAAGGTAACCGCAATTGATTGAATTGCTCCAGAGTGGGCGGGTCTACATAGATCACGGATGGTTGCTGAAGGGGAAAATGTGTATAAGGAAGAAAGTCGATTTAGATCACGCATGGTTGATGAAGAGGAAGAAAGACGCGAGATAGCACACCAACGAAATTTGAAATATATTCGTAAATATATCAGAGAAAACGTAAACATGAGAAAATTAAATTCTTGATATGTTTTTAACGAATTAAAGAACACTTCATCCATCTCAAAATAATTTAAATAAAATCAGCAATCATTAAAATAGGACTATTCTCCTAATTATTGCATGTATGTATGTACATGTGTATGTATAGTATGTGTGCCTGCACATCGTTGTTGCCTCCATTTTCCATGTTATGAAGCTTGTCGTCTCAGAAGCAGTTACGAAGGCTGTTTCATCTGTCAGAGACGTGTGGCCATACTCCATGTTGCCAAATACGTTCCGTGACACGACATGCTTCTAACATCACCGGCAGCAAAACATTTCAAGCAGCAGCAACAGCAGCAACAGCAGCAGCAGAAGCACCAGTAGCTGCACCAACAACAATACTCCTATGTATTTCGTAGTTAGAGTTCTGTATTAAATTATGGTACTTTAGTAATTTTTCAATACTATTCCATTATTTTTTACACAGGGTGCGCCATTTTTTATATCGGTATGTGACTGTTTGGTCGTATTTCGAGCGACTTGGACGGTCTGTCGGCAATATTCTTCGAGTCAATTGCACTTTATACGAAAAAAAATGCAAATCATCCTTCAAAATGTGCCGCACGGTGCCGCACTGACGCCAAAACGCTGAAAGCGCTGACGATACGACACATGTGAGTTCTCGGCGCAACTCTCTCTCTCCTACTGCCTCAACCAGTTCATTGGAACGTCTTGGGCGTTGATGAGCGGCATGTCGACGATCTCTCCCATTTTCCCGAGCTCAACAAAATTTGCCACCAAATGACGAATAGTGTTGTACTGAAATGATGTTTAAAAAACATGTTTGCTCAAGACAATCGGTTGAAAAATGTTAAAGTTATTTAATATTGACATACCGATATAAGAGATGGCGCACCCGTTGTAAAAAACAAACCAGAATTTGCTTCTTTTTCACCATCGAAAAATACATATGTTTTTTTTTGCCTATGAAAAAATATACATACATACGTGTAGGCAGTTCTTCTTGCAGCAATTTTCTTGCAGGAAAAATCAGTTTTCATTAATTTCTAATAATTGATTTATAATTTTTTCATTTCTTTCTGAAAAAACATCGTCACTGTTTACAACATTTTCTACTGGGTTAACGAACAGTAGCATTTTCAGCCATAACAAAGGAAACCATAACAAAGCTAAATTCTATTACTTGTGAGAAGTCGCAAACGAAAAATTGCAACGATCGCACTGCTTTTGACCGTCTCTGTTCGTCTCATTCATCGATACTCTTAACTTCGAATTGAAAATGAAACATTATCCTTCTGCCGACTCAACCTAAATCAAAAATCAATTTGCACTGAAGAAGCTTTTGGATGGTCGGTCCGGTCCTTCGTCTCTGTAGCCTTTCTTCCCACATGCTCTATCGCTTGGCCTTAACAAACTAGGTCTTTAGCACTGAAGTGTACTGGTGCTGTTGCTCTCTTTTGTGTCGATAAGTGTCGCCAAGTGTTATAAAGAGATTTAACAGAAACATATCAAAACGAAATCAACTCAGAATGATTGGAAACTCAATCCAATTTTTCCAAAAATAAAATCAAGTGACCAAAGCGATTAAACCACTTTGTGAACTTTTTATTTACGAATTCTCGTTTTGGCAGCAATGACGTGGCATCATCAACAGGCATTTCTTTTTTTGGGACATTAAAGGCAGCAACAAAGAAGAGCGAAGAACATAATAGCGTAGTTAAGAACAAGATTTTGTGGTCTGAAATTAGCAAGAAATTTCGATTTAAGTTACTTTTAAATTTTGTTGATACAAAGTTACGGTAAGACGTTACCATAATTTTGGGTAATTTTTACGGCTTAGCTCAGCATACGTACTCTCTTCAGTCGGCGTAAGGCCTTAGACGCAAAAGAGGGGCATATGTATATAAAACAAGTTGTTCTAGCCCAGTCAAAAATTTTCATATTTAGGCCAATGCTGTATTTAGCATTTAACTTTGAATGCAAATAGCAAAATCGCATCACAGTACACCGAGAAAAATGAGAAGCAAAACAACTGAATATTTTGTATTTGATTATAATGATTGGCATATTCAAAAGTACGTATTTAAATCTAAGATAAAACATATTCATTTTAGACTAGAAACATTTTCAAAAACTTCTTTATTTATCGAAAATATTTAAAACAAACGCGGTGTTTATTACTTTTAATACTACATTGATTAAGAACAAATAATTCTATATTCAATTTAATAATTATTATGTATATTAAAACCAAAAACTCACAAAATTTATTTTAATGACAAATTATTTAATTTAAATAACAGTTTGCTGATTTCATATTTTAGGTTTTTTTCATGTTTATTTTAAATATTTTCGCTTTTACTTGAAAATCATAGTGAAAAATATTTAATTCAAAGTAATATTATTTGATTTTACTACGCTTTTGCCCTCGGTGTACTATTTTGACATCATTATTTTTGACATGAACAAAGCCTGACGCTAACAAGTGTCCGGATATTGACAACTCTTGACTAACAGCTGTCTTGACTAACTCTGGTGACAGACTTAAGATACATACGATGGTTTAAGAGACCCAGTTTGGACCTTTTTTTTTGCCATTTAGACAGCACGTCAGTAACTAAACTTTCTTTATATTGTAATAAAAAATTTATTATTTAAAGAAATTCTCTGGGTTAACTCTTAAAGTTAAGCTTTTAATAACAATATCATGTTGTTCAACTTAATACATTTGCTATAAATATACTATATACATACGAATCGTACGACTTAGGAGGTACAAATTCGTGCGTACGTGTGCCCGGAGACCTATAATCAGCACATCGGCAACTAAATTGTCAAATGAAGGAGACCGAAACGATAAACAACCGTATTAAAGGACACGGAAATGCGTTGTATGATTGTGTGGGTTGTATTGGTATGGATATAAAAACATACCCGTAGCCGTATGTATGTATATACTTGTATGCATGTGTATGTACGAGTATCTTTGAAGAGAGTTTATCCAATTGACAAAACAACAAAGAGAAAAGAACACAAGCCAAACCCAAAAAAAAAAAAAACAAACTGTTAAGAAATTGAACCCTTTTATAAGCCCTTTTGAACACAACATGGTGGATTGAGAGCTTTGAAGAAGTGAGCTGGAAAAAGAAGAAGAAGACGAAGAAGAAGAAGAACAAGCAGGAGCGACTGTGCCACAAAATGTTCAAGTTTCGCAATTAAATTAATTTTGTTGGTGAGATACGTATGTATTTATAGCTGTGGTGTGGTGTGTGTTGTAGAGAGAGATGGCAGTGGTGATGATGTCGGTGGTGCTTGTGCTTGTGCTTGTGCTTGTGTTGTTGTTGATAGAAAGAGTTAATTTTGCCGCGTAAGATGGTATTGATGTCGTTACTATAATGCCGTGAGTGCAGTTTGCCTTCGTGCTGTGCGATGTATGTATGTCTGATGTATGTATGTGTTTACATGCGAAAGTGTGCGTTTGCTTAATTTTTCCATGTGCATATTTATATCGTATGCACAATGATCGTATGCCAAATGAAATTCAAAAACCCAAAAGCAAAAAAAAACAAAACAGCAATGTCATCAAACATATTTTGTCTAATCCATTGCAGAAAAAAAAAATGATCTCAAAATAATTAACAATTGACAATGCAGTAAGTATTTGACCCTGCAGCAAAAGCTCTGCAGTTCCGAACTAACGATTTTACTGTAGCTCTAGCTAGAGATCAATGACAACCCTTTTTAATTATTAAAAAATACTAACCTTAATTCTTATGGTACTCGCATCTATTTAACTCTATGGTACTCGCATCTTCTTGCTTTAATGTTTAAAAAAATTAAATTAATTTTATTTTTTTTTTTTTTTTTTTTTTTTGTATTTTATTATTTTATTTTTTTTTTTTTAATTTTATTTTTTTTTTTTTTTAATTTTATTTTATTTATTTTTTTTTTAATTTATAAATTATTTATAAAACATTATAAATTAAAACATTATTTATTTTATGTTAATAATGTTTGTGAATTTTTCTATAACATCCTCTTAACCAACATTAGGTACTTTTGCACTGATTCAGTGACAACTATATTTTCTCTAGTTCTACGAGCATAACTATTTCTTTTGCTCTCTATGTAGTTTCCAGACTAGTTTTGACTGCAGCTCTACAATGTATGTATGTGTGGAGTTTGTGGGCGCATGTGTCGGTGTGTATGTGCATATATATGTATAATATCTCTGGTGAAATGTGTGCAATTGTTGCCGAATAATGTTCGCATGCATGCAGCTCGTATGCAGCAGCTAGCCAGCCAGTCTCAACATGCATGCATGTTGGCATGAAATTAAATAATCATCACAAATAAAATGCGGTGAAATAATTAAATCAAAAGCGGGTCAGTGTCGGGTGCACAACGCGCAAAGTGCACTTAGTCTTGTTTGACAGCAACTCGATTGCGGTTTGTAAAAAGTTACTTAAGCAGAAATTTTCATGCTAAAATTATAAATTTTCAATATAAAAATTATTTTAAAAAATTGCATAATTAATAAAGTATTAAAAATTAAAAAAAAAACTATTATATTTAATAATGGATTTTTAAAAAAAAAATTATAAAAAATTTTTTTTATTTTAATAAAAAATCCTTACAGTATAAATACAAAGAAATTGCAAAGAAATTACAAATCAATTACAAAGAAATACACAATAGACGTTCAAAAAGCTCTTTAGTTTTAAAGCTTTTTATTCAGTGTTGCGTTGTTACTTTTCTCCCACTTCCACTTTTCTCCCTTCCTCCCTACTCCACACCCACCCATCCCACCCCCGCGACTCCTTCTTACCCTAAAAACAAGTGAAAATACTCTATAAAATCTCACTCATTCTCAGTTGTCAATTTTCCCTCAAATCTGTCCAAAATGGAAAATTTCGAAAAATCATTATTTTTTCTATAAACAAACCAACAACAACAACACTTCCGGATTTCTTTTTGTAATATTTCAGTGTGCATTCGTGTAAAAAAGATCAATCCTCCATCACTTCAGCCGGCGTTCAAGGGATACTCCAACAACGAAGTTGTCATGTCGGAACAACAACAACAACAACAACAACAACTAACACAACAGCAGCCGGAGCAGCACATCACCGGCAAGAAATGTCGCGAGCTGCTCTACGAGCGCAATCGACGCGTAAGTGAGAGAACGAGAGGAGAGAGAGCGGGCCTAAGAAATAATAATAAGCCGTTCTTTGGTTAGACGTTTTTTCCCTTCCTTTCCTTTCCTTTCGTTTCCTTTCTTTTTATTAAATTCGAAAAATAAAGTTAATAATGGGAACAATAATAAATAATATATATAACATTCGTAATATATAGCCCCCGAGATTGGTGCCGGCCTTTACGTATCAAGCTCTACAGCAGAATACTATTGTCATTCCGCCGCCGAGGTAAGACTTTAAATGATATTTTTATAAGCAGTTAAGATTTTTTAAAAAAAATATTTTTAGTATATGTACCTACTAATTGGCTTTCTTTTTAAATCTATTTTTAAATTTTCACATTTTTAAATTTTCGCAGAGTTTATATATACCGCAAACGTCCGGTGAAAGAGACAGCCTTTAAGAGATATTTCAAACGCGGCGATATTCCGGTTACCCACTCCAGGCGGGCCATAAACGCAAAGAGAAAGGACAAAGAGTATCCTTTGAAATGGTATTGCGATCCGAAGCAGCTCGACTATTGTTACTATCTGCCTATATTTATGGATGGGTATATACATATATCTTATCGAATCTTATACGTTTTGCTGCTCTGGATTCTGCTTGTTTCTCATTCTTTACAGTTTAGCGGATCATGACTTTGATATACGCCTGCTTGCTCAATACGGTGCCATGGATATGATAATGCGGGCACCGCACAAGATCCTACCGGTATTGCCGAAATTGATTTTGCCACTAAAGCGTGCCTTCAACACACGCGACAAGCAGATCATCATCAGCACTTTGTCAGTGATAAGATTGATGGTTATGATCGGTAAGTAAGAGATGAAAAAGGACTTTATCAGCGATGCCCTATTCCCGCGATACCACAATATCGCCACTCTTAACCACTTCTGTCTCCTTCGATTCGGTTTTTTGCAGGACCTTGCGTCGGAGTGGCCCTGGTGCCTTACTATCGTCAGCTGTTGGCCGTTTGCAATCTGTACAAAAACATTAACGTTAATATGGGTTGCGGTGTCGATCCCGATCGCAGTCGTCGCATCGGTGACGTCATCGAGGATACACTGAAAATACTCGAGAGCTGCGGTGGTCCGAACGCTTTCATCAACATCAAGTACATGGTGCCGACATACGAGAGCACGGTTTATCCCAGATGTGAGCCGGGCACGCAGAAAGCGACTTAAAAACGAGCACCATAAAGAAACAAAAAAAAAAACAAACCAACACCAAATTCAAAAAGATTAAAACAAAATCATAAACAATCCATAAAAAATAATAAAACCTATCACGTACATAAGCTCGGAAAAAAAGTACAAAAACTTCTAGAAAATTACTTCAAAATTCTTTCATATTATTAACCCTTCATTATTAACCCTCTCAAGCATGTTTTTGCCATCATCATGAACATTAAATTAATCATTTTCTAATCGTAAATATTTGTTTATGCGCGTTAAAAACAACTTTTAATCGGTGTTTAAAGAGTCACTGAAGAGCCTTCCATAGTTTTTATACTTTAGCCGCCGTTTATTTTTTCAATTTGCTGCTAAACGAGAGTTAATTATGTAATATTTTATTTTATATATTTATCACATATGGATATGTACGTATGTATATTTTATACGGAATTGCACACTTCTTTGTTTACACGGTTTGTGTCTGTCTGAATATGATGTTCCAAATTCTTCTATGCTAAATTGTAAAATTAATTCTAAATTTTTTAAATTATACTAAATAATAATTTGTTTTGTCAAACGTTAATTCAGTCTTTTAATTCTTAATACCGTCTCCGCCACCTCTTCCAGTCGTAAAGCTTCAGAAAGCGTCAATTGTATTTCAGAAATGGTCATTCGTAGTTCAGAGAATATAGCTTGTACAGGATGATTTTTTCGGCTGGGTCTTGGATAAGTTTCCTTTAAAAATTGTTCTGTAGAAATATTATACTATGTACTAATATTAGTTATTAGTCATATTATAATAATACAAAAACAGTAAATCTTATGGAATGGTCAATATTGTATGATTTTTTCGTCTACGTAACAATTTTGTTACTGTAGCTTCAGAGAGTTTAGTTACGGTTTTAGTTGTTGGCATTATCCCCATGCTGTCGTCACCACTGACACATTTAGTTTTATCTATTTTTTAAATTTTAATATTTTTAAAAAAAACGTTACTGTTTGATATACCTCTTTCGAGTTAAGAACTTTGAGGTTGGGTGTTATACGTATTTATTTAGCATTAATTAAATATTTTTCGCCTCAGTTAAAATTTATTTATTAGCATTGTTTCCCCAGAGTATTTTAAATTTTTAAGTAATAAATTAGCATAAATAATTGTAATCATAAAACATTTCTATTTCTTATTTTACTACTTATTTAATTGTTTTAATTCTATTTTATTATTTCTTATTTCATAGTGTTGAGATTTCAAATATTAAAAGCTATATTACTAACTTACAATATTTTAAAAAATGCACATAAAGAGATATATCTATTACATACTTATTTCTATTTTTATATTGAATTTTTATTATATGAATTGTAATTGAAAATTTTAATTAATCTCAAGAAGAAAAAATCTTTCCCAAGAATTCCTTAATTAAACCCTACAAAACTATCTATACCGTCTATAAACTACACATTTCCTACGCCTTAAACAGAAAAAATACTCTATACTCATATTTCTAACTCTTAAATGCTTAATTTGTTTGGGAATTAAAGATTCCATGCGTAAGTTATGCATAATGTAGTTAGTTACATACGCCCACAGTCACTCTCTTGTTACTAAGAACGAGGGTATCCTTCTTTCATAGCTGCAATTTCCATTTCCAACTTTTGTGTCTGCAGCAGAAGGTGACGCTTTTGCACTTCCACATATTCCGCGCTACGTTCCATGAATGCCGCTTTTTTTTTAAAGTAGTCTGTTTCTGCACGCATACGCTCCGCTTTTAATCGTTGGAAATTGTCATCAGTGTTTAAAATCGTTGCTGTAGAGTTATTTAAAGGGTTGGGATCAACAAATTCACCCGAGCGCAGAAAATCTATTTCATGCTCATCATTTAGCGAAAATGTATTGCTGGAGGACTCAAGTTGCATATGCGGTCTAGTGCTGTGTGCATTCATGGGTAACGCTTGACTGGGGGAACGCATATAATCCATCATAGTCTAAAAAAAAAGAAACAAAGACCCAATAACATGCAAAAGGAAATGGTCAGAATGGAAACAGTCAGAAAAAGATTTACCTCTTCTCCTTTTTCGTATATCGATTCTAGAGTTTTTTGAATATCTTCATCTTCAATAGTGCTGGCATTGGCTTCTCTTATTGATTTGGGTTCAATTTTTACTGCAGTTCCTTCCGGATCTCTGGATCGACTTCTTTTGTTAGTATTATTTCGCTGAAAGATGAGCAGTTCTAGTTACATTTTCTACATATCATTCTTTATTGACTTCACCTTATGCTTGCCTTTCCCGTTTGTCAATTGGCAAGAATGACCTTGTGACAGTTTAAGCTGCTCGAGAAACTTTACGGGTCCTTGTTTATATATCTCGCCATGTTTGACCTTAGCGTGATTGCTGAGGTTGGAAATGGACGATCCGAACTTGTAATTGCCATTGCAGATGCGGCATCTAGCTATTGTGGTATTTAGTCGCTGAAAGTACACCCAAAGGCTACTCTTGCAACGAGGGTGCATTATCTGGTCCATAATAACCGGGTGGATCTTCTTCAGAGCGTCTTTACCATGCTTCACCTTATGATTATCCCGCTTTGCAGAATTTTTCGGGGCATGCACGGATTCAACGTTGTCTAATTCATCGGGCGCCATCATTTCCACCGACATTTTATTGTTCTTATTTCTACTAACTCCGTTGCAAGTCCTTACTTCCCAGTTTACCAATATAATTTTATTGTATTATTTTCCTTTTTGTTTATTTCCTATCGACGAGAGTTTTTTATGGTCGAATGTGAGACGCGCTGCTTCTAACGTCAAACACAGCTGTTTTATACTCAAGGCGTCCGCTGTGTTTAATTCACGCTTGCTGCATAATCTGTTGGCAACGCATAAACATTTTTCGTAACAGGAAAATTTAGAACATTTTTTAAAACAAAAGATTTTAAATATTATAATAAGTCTGAGGAGTAATAGGTAAGTACCTGTTTTGGGTATTTCTAACGTTAAGGACCGATTTCACAATGTCCGGTTAAGTGCTAATCAGGGCTTTCATACGTCAAAAATCTATAATAAATTGACGTTTGAAAGTCACCTTTAGCACTTAACCGGACATTGTGAAATTGGCCCTAAGTCATTGGCAGCATTCTTACGGGCGTATAAACGTTAATCTTTGTTTTCGTAATGGAAAACCTTATATCAATTTACTTTTTTGAATATTGCTGTCTGCTCTTTGCTTCTAATTTAGAACAAAAGCAGAGTTCTTTCCTTATTTTGCAAAGATCTTGAAGTTATTTAAGTTACGAACGCTTTCAACGTTTCAAATTTTTACACAGTTATTGCACCCAAGCTTTATATCGTTTTCTTGCAGAAGCAACACTGCCACCACGTAACGGTTTTTCTTTTAATACAGCTGTTTTATTCACTCGCTCATATGTTCGGTGTGGCAAATTCCTGTAGTTGCTTAGTTTTGCTCTAAATTTTAAATTGTTTAACAAAATTAATAAAAATAATACAATTTTATTAAAATTATATTGTATTACATTTACTGTTATGCTCGAATTGGTATCTTTACCCAAAGCTTTTCAAGGTATCTTAAAGGCTTTTGGTTGCTGGGATTCATGATTTGATTTAGGTAAGTAGAATGCGTAAAATAATTTACTAAATTTAACAAGAAAATTGGAAATTTCTTAATAATTGTAACTAAGAAAATGTAATTTAGTTCATAGTCCATGTTTCACCGCCGCCTCTTTGTTGTTGCAGAACATTTTCCAGTGGCGGTTTTAAAAACTTCACGCGCAAAAAATTTCTTTGGCGGCTTATGTTTTTTTCGTCTTAAAATTCCGGGAAGTAATTATCATGAGAAAGCAGTTGGTATAAAGAGGCGTCGTGTGATTCACTACCGACATTTTCAATAGCAATTTTCCTTATTCCTAATTAATACAAATTATTGTAGAAAAGTTTCATTTATTACAAATTCAAAATCGGTCTATTTCTCTTTGCAGCTTCTGTCAGTTGCGATCTTCAAAAGTTTCCAAAAATAACGTAAGCAATAGAAAAATCGTCAACTGAAGATTCCACAACGGTATCAAAAGAAAAATAGGCAACAGAACCTCTTCCAAGAGTTCGATGTCTTGCCGTTTCTGTCCCCTCCAGCTTGGATGATTCGGCTTTGTGTATAATAATTTTTGACACTGTCGTCCTCGCAATCTTCTAATTTTAGTGTTTCAAAGTTAGCGTGTTATTTTATGTAACTTTCTGTCGTTTTAATCGTTATTTCGTTCATCGAAGGAAAAGAGAGGAGCGCGTACGCAACGATTCCCAAAATATTTTTTGATATTCTTTACAATCTGCTTTGGCAAATAGTAATTATTTTGTATAGACATTTTGTTGAAAAACTCAAGTTTGACTTCACGCGCCGCTCTTCACAATGGAGACCACTGTCGCTTCCACCAAAGCTTTCATCTCTAACAATTGGAGAACTCAGAAGCGCATTCCCGAGCGTGAATTCGATTTTGACCATGATGACGACATAGCATCAACGAAGGGTATTGAAAGCAATCACATAAAGCGGTTTCGCAGCACTGCACCATCGATGGATGAATACAAACGCACCAAGGCAAAATCGTGCTTGCAGTCAACAATAGAGGCGACCACGACAGCCTTATTGGCGCCGAAGAATAGTATTCGCCTCAACGAAAATTTTATGGTGGATGGACTTTCGCCTATCACCGAAATATCACAGAATATGTCAGAGACTTCTTTGGATTCAAAGTGCGAAGAAGAAGATGGAGCGGCAGGAGAGACGGTTCGGGAACATCTTAGTAACAACAACGATGAAGGCACTCCGTTGAGAAGGTGTTCCAATAGTACGAAGATCAGAACTCATAAATTAAAACATTTTACTCAGTTGTTTCAAGGACGGAAAGAGAGCGGTGGTGGTAAGTTATTCATATCATTACTATCATTAGTGGACACTATCATAATTAACTGTAATGGTGCGAGCTTTACTATATAATAAAGATAGAAAAATCGCTTATACAATTTCAATGGAATTGAAACTTAAAAGTATCCAACCAATTAAGCTCGGTGAACACAATCCGACTTATCTTTGCCTCGAAGCCACTGAAAACTATAATCTTTTAAAACTGTCTGATGAAATCAAAGACCTTCACGAAACGCAATCTCATACGAAATTTCTCAATTGAATTCACAGTCTTACACTGAGCTTTATATGCTAATACGAATTTCATGTTATTTTTTCGAATTTCATGTTATTTTTTGATAATGTACCAATTATTATTACCAGCCTAAGTTTTCGTATGAGGAATGTGAAATCGTCCATAACGCATTATTATTAATTTCCAGTCTTACATAGCACTCTTTATTTTTAAATATATGTACATATTAAATCTTTTATATAAATGTATATATCCGTTATTATGAAATTCAGTTCAATCATCATGAGAAATGTTCCTGTTTTTGTATGAAGTGAAGTTATTTGAAGCTACTGAGAGTAGCATAGTTTTAGGCCTCACTTCAATTAATATAGTAAAGGCACAAACCTTGTAATTGAATGCCGCACTAAATGTGAAATGCTACTAACGTTTGCGCCATTGCTCACAGGAGGGCGCCACTGTTTTGGCAGATTTTTTGCAAAAACTCCAAAAGAAACAATGAATTAAAAATAACAAGAGTTAATTAAAATCAATTATGACTTGGCCGAAGGCCATCATAGCCTACACCCGTCGAAATATAGAATTTTTAGAAAAGTGTAGGCAGTGCGTAGTACACGAAAATCAAAGATCCTTTCGGTTTCTTTTAACAGAGCAAACAAGAATAGAAAACTGGGCGTATTTATTTTTATTTTTCTTTTTATCTTATGTTGGTACATTAGTGTGTGTTTTTGTTGAAAGGTTTTCTCAAGCAGGTTTCTAGTATACTACACTCCATCCGCTGCAAAAGGGTTAATACTTCGGCTGCTTCATCACAAGAAAATGAAAACACTTTCGCGTACTTTGTACATATGTAAATCTTATAGCATTCGAGGTCGTGTCCTGCCTTCTCTCACTTTTATATTTAAAGTTCTTGTATCAGCAGAACAACAAAGATCGCCACAGTGATGCTTGCCCTACATGCAGTCCGACCCAGAAATTCGCACAGTTGGAGCCGTACCGTGTCGAGTATTGCGCCCATTGAAATGGCGCAAATGTCTATGACTGTCTGCAAGAAAGTCCAGACCATCAGGTTCAGTAAGGAGTTAAGAGGACACCCTCTCTTCCGGGGCTCCTGGAGTTTTTCTTGTCGTTGATTTATGCTCGAAATCGTTAATAACGTTGGATTTGATTGGTTTCTTTTCGTTCCTTCCTTCCTTCCTTCCTTCCTTCCTTCCTTCCTTCCATTCGTCTGCCTTTCATTGTAATTGTGCCTTCTTATTGATTGCGTCATTTTAGATTGACAAATGGATAAAAATAATAAGAATACATTATTGTAGAGAGAGAGAGTAATGTCCGTGCACTCTTCGAGCGCAGTATGAAATCGGTTTTACCGTTGGCGGTTAACTCGCGGACTCTGAGAAGGCGAGAAATTGGAGGGGATTAAAGTCTATTATTTCACCAGAAATAACCAGACAGCGAGTGATATTGAGGTACTGTTCGTCGATTAGGCGTGGCACTCATTACACAAAATGAATAAGAAAAAGTGGACAAGTCTTGTGCTTTCTCGAGCACAAGAAACGTAGCGTCTCGAAGGCGCAACGAAGGACGAATACGAAGCTGAAGTGTGAAATAATTATTATTATTTCATTGATTTTGATCAAATAATAAGAAATCCTTGTTAAGTTAAAATCGCCCGCTGTTAAATTTTCGTATCACGCACAAAGTTTCAGTCAAGCACGAAGCAAGAAGTACCTGAGTACTTTTTCCGGGATGATATTATTTTGCTTTCTGATTGTTTTTTTTTTTTTTTTTCTCTTATGACAACTTTTTCATTTTCTTTTATTTGAGTTTGCTGTTTCGGCAAGAATTTTATGATTTTTCCAACTTAAGTTGAGGATTTTTAGTATGTGGCGATTTCGCGACGGATTCTTAGGCGACATCTTTGAGTGGCGATACTTGACAAACAATGATCCTTTAAAAAAATCGAGCCAACGAAGTACGACAATACTTCGTTTTAGCGAAATTGAGCCTATTTTATGGTATGTTTTTCTAGCTTCGCTCGTTTTTTTTTGGTCGCGTAAATAAGCGTAATAGCGCATCTTTTTGTTTTAATTTGTCTCTATTCCGTTAACTCTGAACCTTCGCGTAAAAAAAACCTAAAGCAAGACCAGCGAGTTTCAAGTGTTAAAAAAACCTTTCTGGCGATCAAACGTGATCACGTGAAATCAATTCAGTTTTCAGTTTTTAAAGTACGTTCAACTTTTCTTACAATAATGAATGGAGGAATGGCATAATGGTAAAAGGAGGCTACTTGATGACGTGTCGAGAGTCCTCTTCTCTCTGTGCTCACTATACTTTATACGTCATTTCGCCATTTCCTCATTAATCAGCCTTAATCAGAATTTTTCGGCATTTCAGCATTTCAACATTTCGTCATAATGAATAAAACAGGCTTCTTCGGTCGTCTTGCGGTTTTCGTACTAATTTTGCATGCATTTTTTTTTCATACAAATTGCTTTGTTTTTATTACATTGCACTTCTCGCTCGCATGCAACGAACCTTGATTCCTTTCTTAATTTTGTTATTTCTTTTCTTTACGATTTCAATAACAAACAACAACAAAGTAAGCAAGTAATCATTATATTGTACTATGATGATTGACGGTACAACGGTTATCCGTTCCATAACCACCAAACAAGAATCAAAAGGTACACATACCGACATACCGAAAAGGAAAAGGGTCAAACGACAGCGCGACTGTGCTTAAAAATACTCTACGAAGAAAGAGCTTGGTGCAATCAGCAATCAAGACCGTGCCAAAGTGTTTTGTTATTGTTTACAGAGTTGAAAAATGGGGTTGATTGTATTTAGAAAGCGGGGGAGAGGTCACTTCTATCATATGACCTCCCTCCCTTCGTCCCTCCGTCCTTTTGATTTCTGCTCTTTTCCTCTAATTTTCATTCGAATATGAACTTATTTTCAAGTGACTCGAAGCAAGGAAAACCGGTCATCCATGCCGAGATCGGCATAAGACTACAACCGCCGATGGTGCTGGTCGGCGGCACAGCCGTAACAATTAAATCGTGGCGGTTAGAATGTCGCGCAAGAATAATTCGGGCGCAATTCGGGCGTAACAACAACTGCGTGTGCGCGCCTTTTTCTTTCGACTTTTTCTCCACACAAGCCAAGAAAAAGGACGGGAAAAAGTAGGCGAAAAAGGACGGGAAAAAGGAGTCAAAAAAGTACGCGAAAAAGGCCGCGAAAAAGGACACGAAAACGGACACGAAAAAGGCCGCGAAAAAGGACACGAAAAAGCCCGCGAAGAAGGACGCGAAAAAGTACGCAAAGAAGGACGCGAAAAAGGCCTCAAAAAAGGACGCGAAAAAGGCCGACAAAAAGGCCGCAAAACAGGCCTCGAAAAAGGGTGGTGCTGGTGGGCACTTCTTTTAGATGTTGTAGGACTTTTGTTCCGACTCCTTCTTTTTTCAATCTCATTAAATAATAATCTCATTAAATAGAGTTCAGTTTTCAGCTTCAGCCGCATGACGACCGCGCCTACTGCTTGTAAGAAAACTAGAAAAATATATTGATATTTTTTGGGAATTTAAGAAAAAGAAATGAATGCAAAAAATTAAAGCATTTTTTACTATAAAGTGCACAATTTATTAATAAACCCCGAACCCTGAACCCTTTTTCTGTCCCTTTGCATCACTTTTCCCGGCGGGCGGGGAAGGTGCAAAGTTTTTTAACAACTTTTCACACCTTTTTTTTAACGACTTAGCTGCTTTTATCCATACTTATCTGATTGTTTAATGTTTTTGTTAATGCTTTTTCTAAAGCTATTCAGTGGCGGCGATTAACTCTTTTTTTTTTCTTTGCTTTTTTCAGTTTTGGGGTCCATTTTTTTTGGTTTTTTGTTGCTATTGGTTACCTTTCCTTGTTTTTTGTTGTTGTTGTTTTGTGTTTTTTTTTTTTGCTATTGTATACTTTTCTTTTTGTTACTTCAAATTGACGCCTTGCTCCATTTGGCGCGTGTTCATCTATTCTTCAGCATAAGAAACGTCACACATCATGCATTGTTGTTTGGTTGCGAGGGTGCATTTTCTTCTTCTTCTTCTTCTTCTTCTTCGTCTACGCTGTTTGGTTGTCGCTTAAGGAGTTTGACTTTTTCACCCTCATCATCATCATCATCATCCCGTTACGAAGGGGTTTTTTTAGGGTCCTTTCGTTTTTGACGCTACAAGAAAGAAAGCAAGCAAGAAAAAACTAAATTAGAAAGAATGAAGTAAGAAAAGTAAGTGACTGCTTGCAGTCAATAAGTATGTCACGCACTCTCAGTGAGTCTAACCAACAATAGACCACGCACACACGCACACACGCACACACGTACATACACGTACGACCCACACTCATGCGCATTCAAGCATAGCCAACTTCAGTAGAGCAAAGTACTCGCCTTAAGAAGATACTATGAACACTTTAACGAGCGTAGCAGTAGAAATACTACAGTATTCTTGTGCATGTGTGTGTGTCCGTGTGTGTATGTGTGTGTTTGCGTGTGTATTTTGGAGGGAATTCCTTGTCAATGTTCGTCTTCGATGACGTCTGCAAAATGTCCAGGTGTCGTTGACACCAGGCACGAGATATGTACATTCCAACAAAATATAACGTAACGAATGCATTGAGAATGAGAAGTTTTGATTTTCTTGCTGTTGTTGTTGCCGTTGTTGTTGTTGTAATCACGTGCATTATATATTCAAAATTAGAGCGCAAAGATATTGGACAATTCTTCGGACATTGTGTGCAGACAATGATTGTGAAAAGTGAAAATTATTGCTTGCTGGTGGGGCATGTTGGTCACCAAAAGAATATTGATCCTGGCGGCATCAATTTTGCCGCATCAATGTAGCCTAATTGGCTACGGAAGGGCGGACCACGGACGGTGGACGAAAGAACGAACGGAGCAGGGCCGGAGAGTAGAGCGTTTGTAAACACATGGTCTACACAACTCAAATGCCAGCAGTCGGTCTGGCCACTATCTAAGTGTAGCAGTCGGTCTATACCGATTGAGAATGGTTTTTGTGGAGCTCTCTCTCTTCGCATTTCGACAATCGACAGGTCAGCGAGATTCAGCTGGCGATGAAAACCACATAAAATGGAATAAAAACAATTAGATTTTTCTATGCTTTTCATTCACAAAGAAAGCCTTAATAAAACCTTTGAGAAAATCTGATTAAATTTTAAAAAGACAGTCATATTAAAATACAAATTTAATAAGAAAATCTTATTGTTTCACATTGAGACGATCTTATTAAAATATATATTCTTTTATTGTTTTCCAGTATTCTTATTGAAATAAGAAGAATTATTCATTCAATAATTCACAATTTTCAATAATTAATTAGTAATTAAAAAAAAAATCATCATCAAGAAAAATATCATCAAGAATATTCAAGAAATACATCAGGTTTTTTTTATTTTATTTTATTTAAGCAAGATTTCAAGAATATAAATCACAATACTTACAAAATTTCATGGTTAAAGGTAAAGGCTCTGAAAAGTAATATGCTATTATTTGCTATTTGTTTGTTAAGTATATTTTAGGCGAGTATATTGTATAAAAACGCAAAGTACTCACAATTAAGCAGCAAAGATCGTCCATTATAAACATTGCAAATGTAAAAAAAAATCTAATAGGAATTATATCTCTGAAGTAAACCTGACAGCAAAAATATTACTATCAAAGTTCCGGTCAGACAGACCAACGATATTATATAAGATATTATATAATATCATTTTATTCATACATATTTTAATAAAATATATAATATCTTATACGATTATAATGATACAACGATATCTTGTACAATGATATTATATAAGAAGTTTTTCTTATTAAAAGAAGTAAATAATAAGAATTCTTCATACTTTCATATAGACTTATTGATATCACGATATTCTGGGGAAAAAAATATGAACTTCTTTTAAAAATTACGAATTAACAAGATTAACTTTTTCTTTCTAGACAATAAGAAAGATTTTCTTTACGAAATTATAAGATTTATGTATCTATGAAAAAAGCATATAATTTGTATATACATATTTGTAATTTGTCTAGCTCTGATTTGCACAACAATGCTTCTTCATTTGTGGCGCATTTGCATTTTAAAGCTGAAGCATTTTTCCACAATAACACACAAAGCAGTTTTCCATTGTTGCGTTTCTTCTTTGAGCATTTTCCAATAGACAAAATCAATAAAATTTTAAGAATTACGCCCTACCTTTCTTCCTTTCTTCCTTCCTTACTTCCTTCCGACAAACATTACAAAAATGCTGCTCATTACTCTTTTAAGACCTTTTTAAAAAGTCGTAATCTGTAGATAGTGCGTATCGTAAAGGATGCATATCGTTAGAAGGTAATAATTTCTACGCACGTATGCCGCCAAACCAATAAATTAAGAAACAACAACAAGAACAGCACAAAGGACGACAACACACGACGAAAATAAATCAAACGTACATACATACATATTCCTTTATACAACCAACAGCCGCAAAGGACTTCTTCGGCTTCTTTATCAACTCTTTAACAGCTAATAAAGCAGGCCACATTCTTTTCGAATTTTCGAAAAGCTGATGAATTGCAATAGTTACAATAGTAATAGCGCTTTTTGAATAAAGCATACTCCATTGGCATCATAAAAAGAAAGGTTTATTAGAAGGTTAGTTCGTGGAGCAATCAGGTCGAGGCGAGCGACCGACCGACCGCGCTTGCTGCTGAATTTCACCGCTAATCGTAACAACAATAAATAGTACGCGCACTTTGTAACCGTCATAAAAATTATATTACGCTATATTTACGAACAGTCGACACCAGGGATAAATTCTCAAGGGCTTTTTGTCTCTCGAAGTGAAGTAAGGAAGTACGGAAGTAGAGGATCTAGAGGACCTTGGCTCCGCTTGCTGCGGAAACTTCTAAACCACATGCGACTTTTCGACAACTTCACACTCTTCGTAAGTTTTTGACCCCTTTCTAATACGATAACTATTGTGCAGTATTTTTAATGTGCTCTTTTTGTTTTCTTTTCGAAGGTAATTATTCGCTTGGCCGCGGCGGCGTCGGATCTTCATATTCATTATTCGCGTATTCCGGCGTTTTCCGGTTTTCCGGTTTTCCAGCTCCAGCTCCAGCTTCTTCGGTCACTTGATGGTAGGCACAGACACACACATCTACATGCATTATCCTTATCCTTCACAGCGTGTGTTCTGTTCTGTTAAGCGTTAAATTATGATCGCGCTTCTTGCAATGGCGTCGTTTGGTGAAGAACGGCTCATTTTTTCGCCATGCGCGGCTCGCTTCGGGAAAAGCCTTTTCCGTCTGCTCAAAGGCAGGCACTCGGCAATAATAATTGTCCATTCTCACTGTTTTACATTGTAAATCATTTATCTTCATTACATGTCATAAGTAGAGCATAATTCTTCCAACAAAGGGTTCTTGCTAACCCCTCCCAGACGCGGCCATACCAAGTTCAAGTGCCAGATTTTCGTACAAATTTTTAGGGTTTTTTTTTCTTTCTTCTTTGAAACTTGCATTCATTCTTTTGCTTTATTAATTGTTCCTCGTTCGAAAGGCGTCTCTGAGGCGTCTTGAAGTTTTAGCTTTTCCTAACGTTGGTTTTTTTGTGCGTTCTGGTGCTTTGCTGTTTGCTCAGTTTGTCGCTGACCGTTGGTCATTTTATTGCCTTATTTATAACTCGCGCTGCTGCACTTCAAGTCTTAACAAACTCCGCGATGACCCATCGGCGACCGACAACGACCTTACACCGATCGTTATCACCTCAGAATCTCTGCAGCGCCGCAGAGCAATCGCAACGCGTCCTTAATCGCGCTAAAGCAGCGAATTTGGATTTTCCGAAAATCCTTTTGTTCTCCCTTCAAACCTCGCTTGACTTCATCATCACGGTCACGGTCAAGTTAACTTCTTCTAATACTTTAGGCCTCGGCAAAGTTTTGTTTGTTTTCGGTCCAGTTGATTCTTTTGGTCGATGGTAGCTCGAAATATACTATGTACCATTTTTATAACCTTTTCGCTTTTGTTATTGTAGTTTTTTATGAGGCTTTTGTTTACTTGTTCGTCGTTTATAAAATTTGCACTTGAATCCGAATCCTATTTGTTCTGCTTGACCAGCGCCGGTGGCCGTGTTACTTACCACCTCTAGGTACACTTTGTTGCTAACCGTCTGCAGAGGGTCAAGCAGCGGATCCTTCTGAGCATTTGCCGGCTTTTGTCTCATTTAGATTTAATGTTTATTTATGTTTTTATCCATTGATTAAATTCTTTGGAAAGTTTATTTTAGTCATAAATGCATTTGTTGGTGTTGGTTACAACCGGAAATTTGGCTTTTTGGCAGTTTGTGGTTTTTAGAAAGGGTATAACAATTTTGTAAAAGGATTTTCATTTTTTTTTTTTATAAACAATCTTGAGACTCTACTCGTTTATTTTCAAGACTCTGGACTGGATTTTCATGCTGGACTTTTTGTTTTGGAAACTATAAATTTGAATTTGTTCATACTGTACTTGTTCATATTGTATAGGTATCGGTATAGGTATAGGTATAGGTATATGCGCAGTCCTAATATTCTTTTCGTAATATTACAGAAAATGTAACGGGTGCGCCATGTTTTACGTCGGTATGTAAACATTAAATAACTTTAACATTTATCAACCGTTTAATAAATGAGTAAACATGTTTTTAAAACGTCAATTCATTACAATTTTAACCATGAATCGCTTTACATCGCGCCGAGTGTTGCGCCGAGAACCCACATGTGTCGTATCATCACCGCGCTTAGCATTTTGGCGTCAGTGAAACGACCTTGCGGCGCATTTTGAAAAATGATTTGCATTTGTTTCCGTATGCAAGTGCAATTGATTCTAATAATCTTGCCGACAGATCGTCCACGTCGCTTGTCAAACGGCCAAACAGTCACATACCGACATAAAAGATGGCGCATCCTGTATATTTCTTTCTAAATTTTTTCTTATAATCGATAGTAATGATTCGCACGAGATGAGAAAAATTTTTTGGTTTTTTTTCACTTTCTCGAAATCAGCTTTCTTCTCTAGAAGAGAAGGCAATTCTTTTCGCTACAGAGGTATCGTCGATCGACATCAAGGCAAGAGAGATGAGATTCTTTAACAGTCGAGCTGCGATCAGCTTGAACAGTCCCTCGCAAAAGAGCTGACTGACTCTTATGCGATTAATTTAATTTATTGGTTATTTCTTTTCGGTGCGCATAAAACTCTGATTTTCTCCCAACAATTTTCATGCTTCAACTTTTCCCAGATCCTGTCTCTAGACCACCGTACAGGAAGGCAGAAAGGAAGGAACCAAGTTTTATGTTGTAACCATCAGCTGCTGCTGCTGTCTATGTTATCTCACCGATAACCGCTATCGGTCTTTCGGTTCTCTAGTATGAAAATCAAATTTATTTTTACTTTATCATCATTATAAGTTGACTTGTTTGGTTTGGTTTTCTGTTTTTTTTTTCCTTACTCAGTTTTTCCGACTCAAAACTTTTCGCTGCATAAATAAATTGCAAATTTATTTCTTCTTGCTCTTCTCCTTCTTCTTCCGGGCATCATCTTTAATGAGCTGAGCTGCTTTTTCCACTATCCTGATCTTTGCCCTTTCCCTTCGGGGTAAGTCCGTTTTGAAAAATTATGATCCGTTTTCCGGCCGTCGTTGCTTAACATTAAGTAAACGACCGTTATTTCGTCCTCGTCGTCCTGCGTTCGATTGCGTGCGTCGTTCGGTTGCACAAATCTCATCATGCGCTGAATAATATCTACGTACTATCTACGACGATCATCATCATCATCCAAGGATTTTTGAAGGGTGCTTTTTCTTAATGTTGTTTGTAATGTCCTTGCGTTGTAGCATTTGTTGTTTGTTGTTGGTTAAGGATTTTTCCTTAGCCTTGGGCGGGGTTGGTTAGTTTCCTTCAATTGCTGTTGTTGTTGTTGTTATTATTATTGCAACCACACTGATCTTGCCGGAGTCATTTTTCTTAACTGTCAAACGGAATTTTGATGTGTTGTCATTAATTTTTGTTGTTGTTTGTTTTGTTTTGTTGTCATTTTCATTGAAAATTTCACCCTTACAAAAAATGTTACCAGTTTTTCCGGTAGAAAATTTGCAAATTTTTTTTTTTAACCTTTCTTTCAATCGATTGAAGAAATTCACTGAGAAATTTAAAATCTGAGACTAAAATCTCTTAAAGGATGATATGCTTAGTGATATTACTTTCTTTAAGGATCATATACAATATATACACAGAGCAAAATGGTACCACATCAAAATAATAAGATCTCTTTATTGAGCCATTATAGTATGAAAACTTATTAAAACATACAAATAATATGCTTTTTTTCCGAGAGAAATCTTATTAATTTTATAAAGAAAATCTTATTTTCTTGAAAAAAATCGAATTGAATTTTATTAATTCGTGAATTTAATAAGAAATTCATATGTTTTTTCTCATAAAATCAATAAGTCTATATGAAATTATGAAGAATTCTTATTATTTACTTCTTTTAATAAGAAAAACTTCTTATACTATATCGTATAATATCGTCGGTCTGGCCGGAACTTTGATAGTAACATTTTTGCTGTCAGGTTTACTTCAGAGATATAATTCCTATTAGATTTTTTTACATTGGCATTGTTTATAATGGACGATCTTTGCTGCTTAATTGTGGGTACTTTCGGTATTTATATATACAATATACTTTGCAAACAAATAGCAAATGATAGCATATTACTTTTTAGGCTTGGACCATTAAATTTTGTGAGAAATATGTGACAAATGTGACAAATATTTCCATCCATATCAAATATTTTTCATTTTTCTCAATGTCATCTCAATGTCATCAATTTCGATCATGCGTTATTTTGCATTTTAGGTGACGATATATAGAATAATTTTTTACCTCCAGTCGAAGATCAATCAAAATTTGTCGGCCTGTATTATTGACGTATTGATGTAAATCTGAAGAAGAACTTTACTATCAATGTCAAGGCCGAATATAGATCCAGACATATATTAACGTATATATAAAAATACATATATAATAAATAATGAAGCGTAAAATTAAAATTTATTAGAATGGAAATCTTTTGCGTTGTTCATTATAGAAAATAATAATTTTTTTTATTTCGTAAATGAAGAAAAGAAGAAAACTTTTGTCTAGAAATCGTAGTATAGTATAGTATATTGAACACATGTGGTGCCGCAGGTGTTCTATGTGCCCCCACGAGTATCACGTATGCCACCTTGGAAGCCAACAACGTGACCATAAAATGATAGTCGTGTATAATCATTTAGTTTCTTCTTTTGTAGTTGTTTAACTGAAATTATTCTTACTAAAACTTCACAGACTACGAATTAATATAAAATGAACCTATAATGGTGATGGTGCCTACAATACCTATAATTTTTTTAACACGGTTTTTATTTTATGCAGCGTTTAACAGCGAAATCGAGTAATCGAAAGCGTGACAGCATTTTCTTTAACAACAAATATTCAGAATAAGCGCGCTTATGTATTTCTTATGCAAGATTATACATATACGATATATAGAATTTTGGTGTGTGTGTGTGTTTTTTTTCTTTCTGTCGTGCTGCATTAAATTAATGCAGTCTTCTTCTTCGTCTTGTCGAGCTCGGTTGAAAGCGTCTTAAATTGAAAATTGCAAATTGCAAATTGAATTTCAATACAAGCAACAACAACAACCAAATCAAATCAAATCCAATCCAATCCGTTCCTTTATTCCTTTATTATTCATTCACAAGACAAACGGGCCTCTCGGTGGTGGCTCGCGCTCCTAAGAAGATCCTTGTTGAGAAACGCGGGGCTAAAGTGAACCTTTATTGACTGACTTCTGCGAATATTCTGCGATTTGAGCGAGCGTTTGACGAGTAAACACGTAAAATCGTGGCGCTGGCATGTTGTTGTTGTTGTTAGTTGTTGGCATGAATGGTTGAATGTTGTTGTTGTTGTTGATTGGTTGATTTGCTTTTGTTGCTTGTTTTGCTTTCTCGCTTAAAATTTAGATCCATCATTTCAAATGTTTCAGTGTATTTTTATCCACAGCCTTCCTCACTTTTTGTTTTTTCTTTGTTTTTTTTTTTTTTTTTTTTATAATTTGCCAAATGGCAAATTTTGGTGGCGCCTCTGTGGCATATCTACCCCTTACTTGCACGCCCGCCCGCCCTCCGTCGCCCTTAATAAAATTATTTATGCACCATCAACGAAAATTGCAAAATCTCGTACAACAGTCGTACTTTATCTTTGCATGTTGTTGTTGTTGGTTTGTTTTGTTTTGTTTTTAGCATCATGTTGGTTTTCCTGCTAAAAAGAAAGGGTGTCTGTCTGTCTGTTTGTCAGCTGTAAACACTTGGCCTGTCCTGACTGACATTCGTTTGATTCAACGTGGCAAAAATAAATTTGATTTTGCAATGCAAAGATTTTATTTGCATTTGAAAAATAGTAATAAAAAAGCTTTTCTTTTTTGAGTTGCAAAAAAAACGTACTTCTGTCTATTTTGTATAAACCTAAGAAAACTGTAGACGTCATAGACCAACATTAATTACGCAGCATCCTTTATATGCTACGAGTATAAGATATTATAATGCATTTGTTTGTCCTTTTAATTGAATCCTTTTTTATTTGTTATTATTTGTATTTGCTTTTAAAGGCTTCCTTCCTTCCTTCCTTCCTTCCTTTCTTCCTTTCTTCCGTCCATGTTTTTTGTGATGTATCGTATAGAACATGTCCTTTTTGACCCTGCTTTCGTTTGGGTCGAGGTGCAAATTTCTAGTTTTGAGCAGAAATGTATAAAAAAGCCGAGAATGCAGAAAATCTTCCACCAGAAGATTTTCGTGACAATTATGGTCGTGACCACTATGGGTGGTGGTTCCGTGTTTCAAAGGGTCAACCCACCTTTGGGTACGGTGGGAGAGGAGAAGAAACCACTTGAATGCTGTTCGGTTCGACCCATAAAAACGGTGCGGCACGTAGTTTGGGCGCGCGAGCGCGGCAAAGCTGCGCATGACAATCCTGGCAAACTGGACCTGGACCACAACAGATCGTGCTTGTTGTTGTAGTTAAAACAAGTTAGTAGTGAGTAAACGATCGGTCACTCAATCGGGTAGATGAACCCTGATGTACCCTGAAGTCGTTATTATGCTTCGGAAGAGACCAAAAAAAAAAAGGGCGCAAATTGCTTTATAGACCAAACCGTTCTATTCATAGAAATTAACAGGTTTTATTTATGCCAAGAAAAACGCTGGAGGAAAATGAAAATTCGGGCAGATTTTCTTTTTTTTTTTTTTTAAGGAGCGTAAAAGTTATGACAAAAGACCGATAATGAAGATGATGATGATGATGATGGTGTTGAGAAAATAGTATAAATTGTCTTCTGGCTTTGTTTACTTTTGTTTTTATATAAACCTTATAAAAAAACCTTGTCCTTTATGACTTGAGCGCTGACTTTGGACTGACTTTACAGCTGCTGACTTTACTCTGGGCGTAAAACAATCATGACGACGACGACGATGACGACGACGACGAAATTGGGCGTAGATGAGTTGAATTTAAGACGACACTTTGAGACCACAATCATGTGGTTGCTTCAATTCAGCTGCTGTACCCAAAAATTCTTAACTGACTGAGTGCAATTTTTTTTTAAATTAAACTAAATAAATTTGTTGCAAGAGGACACATTTTCGGCGGTTGGGCGTGGCATAATGCCCACGGTATTAGGCCGTGAGTGAGCACAAACGCAACGTGGCTCCAGCTTCAGCTGCTGTGCGCAGTACGAGCGGTCGGTAGGTACGTGCCAACGATCGAGAACTTCTTTCGGTTTGGGTTTTAGTTTTGACATCTCTTCATCTAAATAAACTGAAGGCGTTGAAACAATGGTTGCCAATTAGAAGAAATTCTTCTTTCACACTGAATGAAAGCAAGAAGAAGAACACGTGCCGCCACCGCCACACGAAAACAATACTTCAATATAACATGGCTTTGACACCGTTACTAAGGCCAATACAAACACATTGTGTGCGGCAGCAGCAGCAGCAGCAGCAGCAGCGGGATAGCAGCGGGCGGCTGAAGGAACACACTCAGAGTGGACACACTGCGTCGTTGTTCAATTGTTTGCGTTGGCGTTGAATGATAAATGTTTAAATTCAGTTGAATTGAATTGAATTTAGTGTGCCATTCCTTGCCATTTTCTCCCATTGATTGCCGCCCTTAAGGACGTCTTGATGGCCGTCGTCGTCGGGCCTCGTTGATGATGATGATGATGAGTTTGCGGTTTCATTCCGCTTGGCGGGGGATGGCTGGCGGCAGATGACCCGCAAAAGTGGGGCGCAGAAGCAAAATATGATGACGTTGAGACGAAGAAGAAATAGATTGCTTTAAAGTAAGACCATTCGATTCTGAAGTTGTTTTGATTAGCTTCTGAGGAAGGAGCGAGGACCCACCGAAGGGTTGGCAAACCCTTCTTCGTTTTCCGTTGCTAATTTTTAAGTTTCTTGTCATGTCATGCACGTCAAAGTTCGTTCTTCTTCTTGCTCTATACACATTTTGCGCCTTCCAAACGGTCTGCGCTCGCTAATGATGAGTAAGTCGCGCCGCTCTGGCTGGCTGGCTGGCTGGCTGGCTGACTGGCTCAGCTGGTTATGCCTCCTCTTCTTACTTCTTACTGGTTTGGTTTTTTTGTGCCTTCCTCCATTTCTTCCTCTTCAGTAGGTGAAAAATTCAGCAGGGCTGACTTGGTTCGTTTGAACCCTGCGGATTGGGGGAAAATCCCAGCGCGCAGCAGATGCGAAAAAGTGCGCCCGAATCCTTAGACTTAAGACTTTTTGTTTCACTTTGTAGCAAGGAAGGAAGAAAGGAAGAATGCAAGGAAGTCAGGAAGGTAAGGTGGAAGGAAGAACAGAAGGTACACGCACCCAGATTTGTCGAATCTCAAACAAAAAACTTACGACGCCTCGCCCCGCACATTTTTCTCCTTCGTCACAAAACAACAAGTACTCGTATACCGTTTTTATGGCCACCAAAAGAAGAGTCAGAGAATCAGGAGTGCCTAAAAATACTCACAGCAATAATGCTTAAAACTTTGTGCAACTTTTGCCTTTTTGTTTTGCTGCCTCTTCTTATTGGGCGCTGAATTTGCCCAAATTTTCACTCGCATTGAGCGCAATCCAAGTTACCTTTTTAAGTACTTTTTGTTATTTTTCTTGAACATAATTCTTTTAAATATTTCAAGCACCTTTTTTTTCGAACTGTGTTCGATGACGATGACGACGACCCACCCTGAACTTCTTGCTGATAGCAAGCACGATTGGGTGCCTTAAATCTGCACTTCCTGCAGTTCTTTGCTGAACATTTATTACTTTTTAGTAAATTCTATGTAGAATTTTATTAGTTTTTAATGCATAATGTGTGCCTTTTTTTTTGTTACACATTTTTTGTTACAAAATCAAAAGGCTTCACCGCGAGAAAAATGAGAAGCAAAACAATTGAATTGAATTGTATTTAATTATAATAATTGCTATATTCAAAAGTACGTTTTGAAATCTAGGGTTAAAACCTATTCATTTTAAGCGCAAAAATATTAGGTTCAGGAACTGGAGTAGAAATATTTTCAAAAACATCTTTATTTATCGAAAATATTTAAAACAAACAACGTGTTAATTGCTGCTTTTAATACTACATTGATTAAGAAAAAAATAATTCTATATTCAATTGAAATATTTATTATATTAAAACCAAAAACTCGCAAAATTCATTTTAAAGACAAATTATTTAATTTAAATATCCGTTTGCTGATTTCATATTTTAGTTTGTTTAATGTTTAGTTTTAATATTTTCGCTTTTACTTGAAAATCATTACGTAAAAAAATATTTAATTCAAAGTAATATTATTTGATTTTACTACGTTTTTTCCCCGCGCTGAATTGTTAAACATCTTCAATTTTAGCCAGAATTTTCCAGAAATTGTTGAAGAAATGATGCTCTTTTCCGTTCTTACTATATCAAAAGATATATACGCTTACTACATTTTTTCCTATTAAAAAACGCAGGAAAATACTTCAATACTTTTTGCGGCAACTTTGCAAATTTTACTTTGTCTCGTGCTAAGCTTTATGTCTTCGCTTAGCGCCTTCGCGCCGTACAAATACAATTACTTAATACCATTACTTAAGTACGTATGTGAGTCCTGGCGCATTTAATAATCATTAAAGCCATTCGCTACGGTCTTTAGCCTGCAGGTAGATCATAAAAAAGTACAAAAAATTTGCCAGCTGTTTGCCAGACTGGCAGCACCACCATTACTACCTTTTTTTCTCCTTTTTCCCTCCTTTTTAAACATTTCGTCTTCTTCTTTTTCGTTTCTTTTGTTACTCAGCATACTCGTATTCGCAAATTTTCGCGCATAATTATGGGTTTATGGGTCTCAGCCTTAGACCTCAGCCGGGAGAAGTCCTTTTAAATGTTCTCAGTGACGTCAGTACGGCTGGTACTTTTATTTTTGCTTTGTTGTTTGTTTGTTTTTGCCGTTTTGTACCAGGTTATGGTTATGGTTTGTCCTTTTTTAAAACATATTTCCTTTCGTTGATATTTTTTCGCGCGTCTTTCTTCCGATTTTCTAGCGTTTAGGGTGCTTCCACAGTGGCCAAGACACTGCAACTCATGCCAGTCAGTGCAGTGCTGCGTCTGTACAAAGAAATTTCTCTCTTAATGCGTTCTGTGCTGTTGCTCCCGCCTGCTGTCTGCACTGATGCGTTCGCTGTGACGCGTTCTTGCGGCAGTTAATCAATTTTCCAATAACGTGTCTAATGTTGTTGATGGAGCTGCTCAGCATGTTGGCGTTAAAAATTTTGAGCATCAATTTCCATTTACCGCCACCATAATTTTTGTGTATCAACCAGAGTGTCAACAGCCGGAGAGAGTGACCGTCACCATCAATCAAACACAACAACAACGCCAACTTTAACACGATTCAGTCCTTTCTACAGTTTTAATTGTGTTGTGTTGCATCCTTTTAATATTATTTTGAAAATTTGGAAGCTTGTTTCCTTCCTCTCAATGGATTTAGTAATAATTTGACGGCACGCCCTCTTTCGCTCAACACATTTCCGCCTCACAACGATATTTCTTCGTTCATTGCACTTCTTGAAATGCTGGCGGCTGTTTCTAAAGAAATATCTAAAAAAAGGAAGAAAGGAAAGGTGAAGAAAAGGAAAGGAGAAGGAGGAGGAGGAGGCAGTTCTTAAAATAGCTGCTGGTGGAGGCAACTTAACGTTAATGCAACTTTGACTAAAGTATAAAATTTCAAAGGGGGTGCCCTTTGAAAGAGGTCGAGCCTTTAAAACCATTTAAAATTAGAAATCGATTTTCCGTTATGATTGCTTTGATCTCGATCAGAAACTTTGTATGCTTGTATAGTAACGTCTTTCTTTTCGTTCTTTCTACACTACAGCCGAAGAAGGGGCAGTCAAAAGGGGCGTAGTAAATATAGAGACATAAATGTTCTTACTCAGCGTCACCGCTTCTAACTCACCGATTTAGCTTTCTTGTCTAGGTCTGGCGTCTCTCTATTATTTTGCGCGGAAATCATGATTACTTGAGAACATAATCGTCATGATTATTGGACGCCATAGGGTTGATGACACGCCCACTTTTTACAGTAAAAAACTGCATTTTCCAGCTTGTGGTTGAGCTTCAGAATTTTTAATCTTCCCGCAGAAAATGGTCGAAATGTCTCACAATTCCACAATTATAACGGGTGCGCCATCTTTTATGTCGCTTTATAAACATTGAATAACTTTAACATTTATTCACCGATTGACCGATTGCGTAAACTTGTTTTTTGTAAATTTTTGACCATGAATCGCTTCACACCAAAAAGCGCGCCAAAATAGTTCAACATACAGTCACATACCGACATAAAAGATGGTGCACATGTAAATAGATGTAGATTATATGAACTGCAGACAAGCTCAAAAAACTTAACACTTTTATTAGTTTATTCTCTCATTAATGAACGATTTCGAACGAATGATTTTTTTTCCTACTTGAAGAAGTTCAATTTATTCCTCTGAGCATTTTCGATTACAAACCATTTAGAATGATTTTATCAAAGGCAAAAAAAAAACACAACAATATAATAAATTACAATTAGCGAAAACGCCCCAAATTTTGTAAAATTCGCAGGACGGCCGTTGACAAATCACCCACAAAAACACAGAACGAAAAAAAAACACAAGCACAGCAAAAACAAAGCACACACCATCGGTAGACTCACCGGCCGGGCTGGCTGACTGACTGACTGACTGACTGACTATGACCGAATAAATGTGCCCCCAATTCTTCTCAATTAATGTAAATTAAGCTGTGCCAATATATTTTTTTGTCAACGACAAATTGTGCTTTGATTGTTCGATCAAGAGAGCAACATAACATGACGACGATCTGGAATGATACTTTTTTTTTTCAAAATAAAAAAAAATTGAAATGATAATGCGATGATGAACATCTGGAACAACATGCTCACAAAATATCAAAATTTTATAAATATGAGTTTATAAATATCTTATAAATATGATAAATTTTATAAATATTGCATAACCGTATAGCATATAGTATAGCATAGCATAGCATATAGTATAGCAAACCGAATGTTAATAGATATTGTCGTTTTTCATGACAAAAACAATGAAGACTTTTTGTCCAAAGAGTCATAAAAGCTGCAAAAGGAATACATATAGTATAAGTTATCACCGTTGCATAGACCACATCTAAAGTTAGTATGTTCTGTGTGTTTGTTAGCACAACAATATATCGCAATTATAGAATTCTATGGTTGCTGAAATTGTTCGCAGCTAACTAATGACTGGGTGCACCACGTTTCGGTTTCTCTAATCTTTTTGCAAATACGAGTATGTTTATTCTTGAACATAATAAGCATATGCTGCCCATGTGGAACCCCTCCGGGAGATGATGATGATGATGATGATGATGAGGCCACCAGGGTTGGTTGAGGGACGTCGTCGTTTGCTTTCCTTTTTCTTTCTTTCTTTCTTTCTTTGTACTTTTTCGGACAAAAAATTTGGCGCGCCTTTTCTCGGAGAGACTGTCCTTACCTACTGCAAAAAGAAAAAGGGCTCTAAAGGGAAAAAACTTGCTATTTGCTTTCTGCATACGATTTTAAGAGTTAGTCGTTGTATACGTAAAAAGGCATGTAAGATCTTGGTAAAGATTTAAGACGTTGGAGTCGATCTGTCACAATTTCTCGCATGTGCAAAATATTTTCATATACAATATACCTAATTTATACGCGATATTTTCATTATAAAATCGTATTAAAACATAAAAATAATATGCCAACAAATAATAATATGCTTTTTTAAATAAGATTTTCAGAGAAATTGAACTGATTAATTCGTGATTTTTATAAGAAATTCCTATTTTCTCCACCAGACTATCATGAAACCAATAAGTCTATAAAAACTATGATTAATTCTTATTATTTACTTCTTTTAATAAGAAAAACTTCTTACACATTTATCGTATAATATCGTCGGTCTGGCCAGAACTTTGATATTAGTAATATTTTTGCTGTCAGGTTTACTTCAGATATATAATTCCGATTCGATTTTTTTACATCACAATTGTGAGTACTTTCCATCTTTATATATAGAATATACTTTGCAAACAAATAGCAAATAATAGCAAATGATAGCAGGCTTGGACCATGAAATTTTATGAGTATTATGATTAATATTTTTGAAATCTTGCATGAATAAAATGAAATAAAAACCATTAATAATTCTTTTTATTTTAAAAAGACTATGAAAAACTAGAAGATTTTCTTATTAAATTTGTATTTCAATCAGATCGTCTCTATTAAGATCATAATGTATTGTAATAGCTTTAATAAAATTCGGTTTGAGATGCACAGCAACATTGAACCAAATTGCCAACATTGTAATTATATTAAAGTCTAAACCTAATTTTTGTGAAGATCCGTTTTCTTTTTTTTCTCTCTTTCTCTCTCTCTCTCTAATAATGATCGCTAATAATTTTATAAATCTGTAACTGATAAGCACAAATTAGTGTTTGTAATTCAATAATTTACCACGCCCCTTCAGCGATCTGTATAATCCGGGCGTTTCTTAATACTAATTATGCAGTTTTGTTTGTTATTCTGTCCCGCCCACCCCTTCGGATGGCGTATGGTCCCACACCACAGCCTTCTTTCGAAGCGAAGACCGTTTTTAAATCGAACTTCTTAACTTGCGATGCGTCCGATGTTTCTTTCTTCTCATCGTCCTCTTCTCTCTCTCTCTCTCTCTCTCTCTCTCTCGGCCAATCCTTCAAATAAAATTTCATTTTTCACTTCTTTGGAAAATCAGTTCCGCTTGATTATAGCGGAAAATCCGTTCGTCCTCTTGGTTCATTTAAGTTGGAAAAGAAGACCATCATCCATCGTCTTCTTTTTTTTCTTTTTGTTTTTTTTTTCCTTTGATTTATGTTCGCGCCTCAGAGAATGAGCGAGGACGAACGTTTGCTGTTGAATTTGAATTATTTGAAGCGATTTATTGAGAGGCGTTGCGAAATACAACAAAAAAAATTCTAATTCTAATGCTCTGGTATTGGCATGTAATGTCTCTAATTAACTGAATTATACCCTCAGCCAACAAGAAAAGCAACATTCCCAACGAAATTTCGGAAGGTCAGTGGTACCTATTCCACTATTCCTTATGATTTGAGGGATGCGGTACGGTATTCAAGGGTATTCAGGGGTGAGAAATATAACAAATATGAGTTTACACTAAAGGAGTTATTATACCAGCGAGTAAATTGTAAAATTTATTACAAAAGAAATTGAATAATTGCAATAAATACGCTAATTATAAAATCGAAAATGTACCTTGATGGATAAGAGAGAGAGAAAGAGAGATAAATCGATTCTTTTCAACATATAGTTTAGGATTTTCAGTCACACAGAATCAGTCAATATGATGAGTCCTCCAAAGAGGACCCTTGCAATATAAATAAATGTACCGGAAAAGATTTGGAAAATAGTAAAGGTTTGCCATAGTAACAAAGGCAACGTTTTTTGTTATATCCTGTTTTATTATTAATGCAAAAGGATAAATAAATTTATTATTTTAATGCAATTTCAAGAAATTGGTAATTTCATAAAATTGTTGCATTCTTACGAAAAGTAAATAATTAATTCTTACTAAAATTTTAAATTAATTTCTTTTGGTCGCTATAAGAAAACTTGAAGTAAATAAATTCATCTTAGAAATCTTAAAAAAAAATCTTAAAAATCTTAAAAAATCTTAAAAACCTTAAAAATCTTTGAGTAAAAAACCTCGTTCAACCTCGTTCGTTCTCAATCATTCAAGACAGTTTTCGTCAATCTCTTAAATTCTGAAATTAATAATTATTCAGAAATGAACAATCTTTGTTTGTATTTATTGAACCCGTCAAGCGAAGGTCAATTTGTGCCAATAACTGCATTTGGCTGGTTTGGCTGGCTTCAACCCTTTCTTTTTAATCCTGGCAGTGTCAAAATTTAAGAAATTAAAAATTAACGCCATTTAAAAATTGCATTCTTAACCACTTCATGACGTCTCGTACATTTCTCACAGCTCTCGCTTAGCCTCTCCTCTCCTCTCCTTTCCCCTCCACCTTATTTTATGCTTACTCTCATAAAGAGCAAATAATTTCAATTTTCAATGCATTTCACTCACTCTTTCTTGACTCTTTCCTGAGTCAAGTTAACTTTTATGAGCTGAAATGAAACGAATTCTTTACAAACGAATTTCTATCGTCACACTTTCTATCAAAACGAAAACACACACACGTACATCTCTCGTAGTGCAAATATTTTTTAAGCAGAATGAACGGATTTTAGAGCAAAATAAATCGCAGGACTATTATTATGCTTGCAGGCAGGGTCGTTGGTTCATTCACTTCACGCATTCTGGTGCAGCAGCGACTGTTTTCGGTGGTTTTTTAAACAGTCCAGCTGCCGTAAAAGCGCCAAAAAATATATGGCGAGATTTCTTTGGTACCTTTGCCCGTTCACCAGTCAATCAGTCAGGCAGTCAGTCAGTTAGTCAGTCAGTCAATCAATTAGTGTGCCGGAGTCAGTCAGCCTCAAGGGGTGTCGTCGCATATGAGCGCGCACTCCCTGCTCTCTCATATAATTCGCGCACTGTAGGGTGTGCTGGCGAATTTCGAAAACAGCAATAACAAAAGCGTCCTAAAAATCTACACATGAAGTCTTTATGCTAGACTGGTTATACTGAAAGTTTAATAAAAAAACCTAAATTCTAAACCTAGAACTAAAAATCTACTTTGAGTATATGTATTATATGTATAGAGAAAATAAATTTATATTTTGTAAATAAAACTAAATAGGTATCTACTAAGCATATGAGTTCGATATTTCAAGAAATTTACATAAAAATTAACAATTCGTTTCACATAAAAATCATCAGAAAACAAAAGTCCTTAAAAAAAATACTCGCAGTTTTTATCTCTTCAGGGGTTAGACCATACCGTTCTGTTGGACTGCATTCAAGTGCCTCCATGAACTCTGCAGGAGATCTATTATATTGTGATTTTTCGAAGACGTTTTGGTCCACAAGTACAATTTCACAGTTGGTGCTTTCGATTTTTGGGCATAGATACCAAACCAAGTATCAAGTATATCAGTCGAGCGGTCTCGTCATGATGTACGAGTATGTATATAGAAATATACAATATACTCGTAATGTAAAAAGTTTCTGTGATTATATATGATTTTAACAATGGACTGGATCGTATACGAATGCAGAGCGTGTGTTAAAGTTATTAAAATTTTTTTAAAAAATCAATGTTCAATAAAAAATAGCAATCGTAAATTATGTGATTTTTTTCAGCATCGTCCATAGGACGAAACAATTTTTCTTTATTTTTCTAAGAGTTCCTTTTAAGATTTAGAGGAGCTTGCTCTGATTTTCTTCTTCCGTTTCGTTTGTCTACACAGAGAAAAATAGTACCGCATAAAAAAATAATTAGATCTCCTAATTAAGCTATTTTACTATAAAATCTTACTAAAACATACAAATTATATGCTTTTTTCATAGATAAATCTTATAATTTCGTGAAGATTTTAAAATCTTATTGTCTTGAAAGAAAAAGTTAGTCTTATTAATTCGTGATTTTTAAAAGAAATTCATATTTTTTCCCCCAGAATATCATGATATCAATAAGTCTTTATGAAAGTATGAAGAATTCTTATTACATATTTACTTCTTTTTATAAGAAAAACTTTTTATATGGTATATAATATTTTAGGTCTGTTCGGAACTTTGATAATAATATTTTTGCTTCAGTCAGGTTTATTTCAGATCTATAATTCCTATTAGATTTTTTTACATTGGCATAGAGTTTATAATCGACGATTTTTGCTGCTCAATTGTGAGTACTTTCCGTCTTTATACCCGGCAAACAATATGAGTCTTTTTAGACTCAGAAAAGATTCATATTTCTGAACAAATACGCTCTTTATTAACACATAAAAGAGTCAGAAATTAACGTTTTTTCCTTCCTAGAGTGTCCTCAGAAAAGAATCCTAAATAAGAGTCAGAAAAGACTCATAAAATTGTGCGTTTTGGGAGTTTAAAATTTCAAAAAAAATAATAATTTCTGATCCTTTTATGATTCTTTTCGGAGTATTTTATGATTCTTTTCTGAGCATTTTATTATTTTTTTCTGAGCATTTTATGAATTTTTTCGGAGCCTTTTATGAATCGTTTTTAAGCATTTTTCTTTTTTTCTGAGCCTTTGATCTCATGGTTTATTTTTTTATTTTTTTTAGCCTTATGATTTATGATCTTTTATGATCTCATGGATTTCATGGATTATTTCCATGAAATTTTGTGAGTATTATGATTAATATTCTTAAAATCTTGGATAAAATAAAATAAAATTAATACAAAATAAATTAATACAAAAACATTAATACAGAATAAAATTAAATAAAAAAAAAAATTTTCTTATTGAATTTGTATTTGAATATCGTATGACTGACTGTCTTTTTAAATTTTAATTCGATTTTCTCTATGGTTTTATTAAGGGTTCCTTCTTGGATGAAAAGCAGAAAGAAATCTGATTGTTTTTTTTGTTTTTCTTTTATGTGGTGCTTTGCCTCTTTGAAGGTTTTTTCTTTCCTACTCTTTCTAGTCTTCACCTTTTTATAGCGTATATACTCGTATATGCATATTATTATATATAAATTTTTCCAAACAAACCTGCGTTACGTACTCTTGTTTGGGCACCATATGTCAACAACACACCCTCCCGCGAAGCACATGATGACAATTAAGAAAATTGTAGTGCTATATATTTATTGTATATACTTTTCTGATGCAAATATTTAAATATTATGCACCAAAAATAGGGTCATGTCCGGGACTTAACCTCTACAAACGCTTAACACACAAACGACACACATGCTGCGTGGTTCCCGGTTCATAAAATGCTTTGCTCTAATGCACAAGTCCCGGGGTGACCGAAAATGCAGCTACAACCTTCAACGCGCCCATGCCGTCCACGACATCTCCTTGCCGATATTCACTCATTACAAAGAAATTAATGAAATTCTTGCTGGTGCGCAAGCAGCGCGAAAAGAAAGAAAAACTGAAAACGGAAAATGCACCTGACACCGTCAACTCATTACAAACGCCGCGGCTGTGGCTTTGTCCACCACGGAATAGGAAAGGAAAGGAAAGGACCCCGCGCGGTCACTCAACCAGCCCAAAAAGAAAGAAAAAAAAAACACGCACTTGCTGTTTCCATGTCAGAAGTCAAAGGTGAGGGACGTCGTAAGGTCTGTCCGTCCGAATGAAGTTGGGGAGAGCGCGAGCACGTGCTGATTGCCAGGCTTCCTTCCTTCACGAAATCAACCAAGCGCAGAGTGCAACTCGAACTTCCGTAAGAAAAAGCCCCGTAATGAATAACTTGGTTACGGTACAATGAGCTCTTTCGCAGCACACACACACACCCACCAACAGTATGTAAGTACAATAGTCGTAGAAAACTATTTTCCTTCGGTGGAGAAAAATTGAAGAAATACAGAGTTAAAGAAAAACGCCCGAGACCAAGTGTTCACAACAAATTTTGAAAATTATAATGAAATAGAAACAAGAAGAAGGAAAATGCCAGCATGTCAACAACAACAACAACAACAAGGAGGAAAAACGTTAGAATGACAATTCCATTAGTCCAAATTAGGTTATACCGCGCTTTTTTATCCTCTAAAAAATTTCATGTCTAAATAGAACGAACGACGACATCTGGCCAGCAGGTTCTTTGGGAATTCGTTTCGCTTCGCTTCAAAGGATTGCTATGCTAGTAAGGACGCGCCGTTACAAGGATGGTTTTAGATTAAAATATATTTGGCGCGTGCCACGCAATCCTGAGCACAGACGCGCTGCTATGCCAGCGACACGACACGACTTTTCTTCGGTAGTTTCAGCATAATAAAGGACTATCGAATTGGGCGGGAATGCAGAAGGGGAAAAAATCTATCATCTCCTCTATATAGTATGACGGCAAAATACGTTTCGGCGAAAAGTAGGATTTTGTTAAGATTTTAATTCTTCAATGTTTTTTGTGAGAATGATTTTAAATTATCACAAAATGCTCAAAAAAATGTATAACCTTTAAATTTATAAAACACAAAATGAAAAAAATTAAATCCTTATACTTTTAGAGTCCTTTATCATTATATGAGCCGTTTTTTTTGAAAGTCAGGTAAGACCATTTCATGGAAAAAATGGTTTTAATGATGAGAAAACTTTTATTCTGGTATAATCTTAAAATTTTCATTCAATTTAGGCAACAATCTTTTCAAAATCTATAAAAAATCGACCCTTATGCTTTTAGAGTCTTTTATCATTATATGAGCCCTTTTCTTTGAAAGTGAGGTAAGTCCATTTCATGGAAAAAATAGAGTTAATGATGAAACAACTTTTACACCGGGTATGATCTTCATATTTTCATTCAATTTACAAAACAATCTTTTCAAAATCTATAAAAAATGTATCCTTATACTTTTATCCTTTATCATTATATGAGCCGTTTTTTTTGAAAGTGGGGTAAGTCTATTTCATGGAAAAATTTCATGGGGTTAACGTTGAGAAAATTTTTATAAAGGGTATAATCTTTAAATTTTCATTCAATTTAGGCAACAATTTTTTCAAAATCTATACAATTTATATATATACTGAGGACAATACAATCAATACAATCATAAAACAAAACATCCTTATCATTGAAAATGTGCAAACCTGCAAATATCTCGAAATAAAAAAGTATGCACTTGCCACACTTTCAAAGAAAACGGCTCATATTATTATCTCGTCTCGTATTTGCTTACGATTTTTGGTTTAAAGGGATAAAAGATTTCTGCAGCTTTTCAATTCAAAAAGCTATGACCTTAACAACCTCCATCCATGGCATGGCAACACACTCTCAAAATATGTATAGTCTAGGAAAAATATTGTCTATATAAACATTATATAATATAATTTAATACAAGAAACTTTTCAACCCATTTTTCCGTTATATTAATTTACGAAGAACATTATAAATCTATCTAATTATTTCCATATCATTTAAGAAAAAGCATTACCCAATTCCTTGAGGTTGGACGAAAGAGAGAAATAAACAAAAGATTATTATTCAGCCGATCATACATCTTGCTTTATAATGTTCGTTTGAAAGGAAAGAATGTGCCCTCATTTCTGTCTTCTGTATTTTTTCAATCTTTTGTCCTCTGTGTTTTTTAACCCAATTGATGATCGCTGTCTCGCCAAAGAATCTCGCCAAAGGAAGCGGCGCACTTGTTCGAACAATTCATTCATATTTCCTTCAAATCCAAAATCCATTCAAGACTTCAAAAGGCCAACATTCACGCAATCATGCATACCTATTTATGTGTACCAGTATGTATAGTACATGCATGTATGGTACATGTATGTATAGTACTCATAAGTAGAGCAAAGGAAGTGTTTTGCGGCTAATGCGGTACGGTTGATTTTTTGCCCAACTACGCTTAACGAGATCGATAATACTCGTAGGATAAACTGAAAGAAGAAGAAGAAATATTGTTTCAGAGAATATATGTAAAGGTACTGCTAGGTATTGAATTTCGTGCTTGAAGCGGATATTTGTTGTTTTTTTTTCTTATAACATTTTGCATACTCTTTTTTCGAGTTTTGATTACACCCGAACGGTATTAAGTAACGACTTGATGACGATGTTGTGAATTATATTGTGTTTTTTTCTGTAAGCTTTATGGTTTTTTTTTCTTCACAGAACTTTATGCAGAATATCTTTAATGCTTACAACTTTTTACAGGGTGATACTTTCACATTATCACACTAGAGCGTTCTTTCTACATGCTTTCATTTTGCAAAATTATCGAAAAACTAAAGTAAGGTAATTAATTTTATTGAACGGAGGCTTCTCCGCCTTCTTCGAGGGTCTTTTTTTCTTGTTGTTATCGTTATTCTATCGTACAATTATCGTATAATTCTGATTTAAATGTTGTGAAAAGCTTTAAAATTCTTTAAAATTGACAGATAATTAAAAATAATTACAGTAAATTCCATTCCATAGATAAGACTTTTTATTTTTAAATATCTTAATAACAAATAATAAACTAACAAAATTATTTGACAGCTTTTAAGGAACTTTAAGGAACTAAACCGTCTTTGCTCTTATATAAACAGCGTGGAGTCTATACTTTCAAATTAGTTCGAAATTGGTAAATCCAACAAAAGATGGCTAATCTAGCAAAATTTAGCTTCGCTCTATGCCTTTTGATAGCGACTTTTACGCTTAGCTTGTGAAGTTTTTCAAATATATATATTATAATGGCCTTTTTGGTCTATTATAACTCAAGGAATTTCTTCTAGAACCACAATTAATTTATTTGTTGGTAATTAAAGTTAATTAAAGTAAATTCCATTTTGATAACTACGAACAAAGTCGTTTGCTTTTAACGACTTTTAACGTAGTGTTTGCTTCGTAGATAGGTACTTATACTAAGCTACTAGCTACTAGCTACTTTTTTAAAATATCTTAATAACAAATAATAAACTAAAAAATGTATTCCTTAATTTTTTTAAACAATCCATGAGCGAGCGCGAGTCATTGCTGTTATTTAAACGGCTTAAAATCGAAATTTCGAAATTAGTTCGGAACGGTTTAATCCAACGGGTTAGATGGCGAATCCAGCAAAATTTCTCTTCGCTCTATGCCTTTTCATAACGCCCTTCAGTCTGGTGGCCTCTAGTGGTCGCTTAGCGCGTATCGTTGGCGGTCAATTGGCTTCTATTAGAGATCATCCGTATATGATTGCCATAAGATCATATAAAGGTTTATGCGGGGGAGCCCTAGTCACGTCCACTTGTGCCCTGACTGCTGCACATTGCGTAGAAAATGTGCCATACAACAAAATATTTATACAGGGTGGAATAACATCGCGTTGGGAGAAAAGCGCACCGCAACGAGTATCGCTCTACAGAATTCCAACAGATTTTAACCAGCCCTACCTCAATCTGGATGTGGCAGTTGTGAAATTGGCTGAACCGTTGCAAGGACAACATATAGAGACCATTTCACTTAATTTCGCTGAAGTAAATGACAATGAAATTGTGTCGGTATCCGGTTGGGGTTCCACACAATATGGCGGCGGGCTAGAAACCGCCAACCAATTACATACAGTGAATATGACCACTATACCATGGGTCGACTGCGCTTCAACATATAATAGAATTCTACGGCCATTAAGACGTACTTTGGGAAACGACAAGGTACCGTTTGTAACTGAGAGTATGTTCTGTGCACATGACGCAGGAAAGGATGCATGTGGAGGTGACTCTGGTGGACCGATTGTACACAATGGTCAGCAAGTAGGCGTAGTTTCTTGGGGCTTCGGTTGTGGTAGCAATCCGGGGGTGTACACAAAATTTAGCAGTGCTCCGGTATCCCATTTCATACAGACCACTATGGACGAGATTTGCGGTGAAGATTATTAGCGCAATTATTAGCGCATGATAATGTAAAAAAGAAAAAAAAAAATAAAAATTTCTAAAAATTCAATTTCAAGTTTAAAAATTCAAGTTTATTTCGTCAAAAAATTCATTTCGCTAAAAGTGAATAAGGCCAAAGTGTTCCACTTGAACCACTTTCTTTTGTAAATATCGTAGTTATTTCCTTTCGTATGGAACAATGCCGCAAACAGTCTTTTTAAATGTTCACTTTCAAATAGAAAATTTGCGCCTTTATTTTCATATTTCCTTGCTTTCACAATTGAACTCTCCGATTCAGTTTACCGTTTAGACTTATTGTATTCACACACGCGTGTTCAGAGAAACTATACACCTTTAAAAACAAGATTCCCTTTTTTCTGAAATGTCAAAGAAACGTCAAAGAAATGAAAAGTAGCTGCTGCTCCTTTATCAAAAGACTGCAGTGATTGAGAGCGAGACGTATTGGAAAAAAATGACGCAGTAGGTGTCTTCCGAGACGGAAGTGTGCTCTACATACTTTGCATATCATTGGATTAAATTATGTACGTCTGTCTCTCTTTATGACAGCCACGTGTCTTTTTTGTATTTTGCGTATTTTACCTGCATCGTATGAATTTAATGCTTCCGCTGTTTGATGTAATGAAAGTGAGGGGCGGGGCGGGGCCCGGCAGGGCTTGTTTCGAAAGCCATTGTCAGAAAAGAATGGCCCGCGCCATTCTCTTTGTAGACATTTGAGAATAATGATTATGCTCAGTACAATGTACTTTCTAAAACTCATGCTCAGGAGAAAGCTTTCAGGAAATGGAATAAAGTTTTTAATTTACAAAATTTCAAGTTTTTGTTTGGAAAACTTTTTGACCTTGCGATTTAGTTTTAAAAGAATGAGGTGATATTAAATGAATATCAAAACATTGTAATCTATGTATATCTCCTCCAATTGTTATTATTGCAGAAAAAAAAACGTTAATTGTAAATTATACAGTGAATTGTTGAAAAAATTTAAAAATTACTAAATAAATTTTTTCAAGTTATGCTTTTTCTGATTTTCCGTTGACGCTTTCTGATTTTAAGTTCCGATTTTGATGCTTTCTGAATTACTTTTGACGTTTTCTGATTTTCTTTTTCGATTTTGATGCTTTCTAAATTAAAATTGACGCTTTCTGATTATAATTTGATGCTTTCTGATTTTCATTTGATGCTTTCTGATTTTCATTTTCGATTTCGATACTTTCTAAATTAAAATTGACGCTTTCTGATTTTTACTTGATGCTTTCTGATTTTCATTTTCGATGCTTTCTGGATCGCAATTGACGCTTTCTGATTTTCCTTTTCGATTTTGATGCTTTCTGAATGAAAATTGACGCTCTTTGATTATCATTTGATGCTTTCTGATTTTCATTTGACGCTTTCTGATTTTCATTTTCGATTTTGATGCTTTCTGAATGAAAATTGGCGCTTTTGATTACTATTTGATGTTTTCTGAATTTCATTTGACGCTTTCTGATTTTCCTTTTCGATTTTAATGCTTTCTGAATCAAAATTGACGCTTTCTTATTTTTGATTTTGATGCTTTCTTATTTTCAATTTATGCTTTCTGATTTTCATTTTCGATGCTTTCTGGATCGCAATTGACGCTTTCTGATTTTCATTTGATGCTTTTTGATTTTCCTTTTCGATTTTAATGGTTTCTGAATGAAAATTGGCGCTTTTTGATTATTATTTGATGCTTTCTGATTTTCATTTGACGTTTTCTGATTTTCATTTTCGATTTTGATGCTTTCTGAATTAAAATTTACGCTTTTTGATTTTCGATTTTGATGCTTTCTGATTTTCAATTGATGCTTTCTGATTTTCTTTGACGCTTTCTGATTTTCATTTTCGATTTCGATGCTTTCTAAATTAAAATTGACGCTTTCTGATTGTCATTTGATGCTTTTTGATTTTCCTTTTCGATTTTAATGCTTTCTGAATTAAAATTGACACTTTCTGACTTTCGATTTTGATGCTTTCTGATTTTCCTTTTCGATTTTGATGCATTCTGAATGAAAATTGGCGCTTTCTAATTATTATTTGCTGCTTTCTGATTTTCAATTGATGCTTTCTGAATTTCAACTGATGCTTTCTGACTTTCATTTGATGCTTTTTGATTTTAATCGATTTTATTGCTTTCTGAATTAAAATTGACGCTTTCTGATTTTTGAGTCTTATGCTTTCTGATTTTTAGTTGATGCTTTCCGATTTTAAACTGACGCTTTTGTACATATTTTAAAAACTGAGAGTGGTATTTTTTTAATTTGTTTTTGTTTCAAATACACAATTATTAAAGAAAACCAATCTTCTGGCAAGAATTTGCTCTTTAAATTTTCGGATTTTTTCCAAAGAAAAACAATAGGTACTAATTCGAGTCCGTCTTTCTAATGATTTCACATTTTTCATTAGATAATGCAGAAACAGTTTCTTATTGTTTTCTTGTTTCAGATCAAGAAGAAACCTCAACAGCAACATCAGCAACGGCAATTAATGATGACGATTACAGTAACGAAGAAAAGCAACATCAGTCAGATAAATTGAACGATGAAGAAGAAGAAGACGAAGCAAGGTACGTACGTATGTATGCACTATATCAATATCTGTTCAGTTCAACTTGTTTGAAATACGACGGCGCCTTGATCCAACAGCGTTCTGTGCGGCACTTTGTAAAAGTCAGCAAAGTGCCTTTTTCGGCATTGATTTAAAACGTGGCAAAAATGATTCTTGGATTTTCCAAAGACCATTGAAGGACAGGATGAGCTGTCGAAAGGACCAAGAACCTTCTTATGGCTCTGACAAAATGTACGATATCTATGGTCTTTCTTCTTCATTCTAGGTTTATATCAGTACTTTTTCTATTGTACCGTAAAAACCTCAATCTCACATAAATTAGAAATCTGTCATGGCCTGGTGTTGGTCCAAATTGTAATGGTTTTCACCGCCCCGCATATTCAGTTCACCAAAGATTCTTTAAATTTGAAAATCTGTATTTTCCTTTTTCTAACTGTAATTTTTTATTGATAAAGAAAGCATTTGTATTGTTTGATATATGGACTAAACAACACACAACTTTGTCCAACTTATGTTCTCATGATATTTTTGTGATTCTTTTTATGAATTGTGGGTTGATTTTGTGGGCGGGGTTGTCTAATCTACTTAATAGGGCGCATGATCGTGGGTGATCGCTGATGAAAAAAGATTTTGTGGTGCGCATTCGGTTGGACCCACTTCCATGCGATTTTTTTTCTTTGTCTTAACCCAATCTAGACACCTTAAGCGGAACACCCTGTAACGTGTTAACCTGTTATCGTTTAATTATTAGATGAGGAACTGATGAAGAAAATAAACTTTCTTTATTGTTGAAATATGTTAATTTTCGTAAGAATCAGTAATGGGTTAATGAAACCGCCAAGCATACGTTATAAAGGGATTCATCATCAATGATGAAAAAAAAGTTAAAAATTTTTTTTTAAATTTTTTTTTTTATTAATTTTTTTTTTTATTTTTTTTATCTTAAAGAGATTCATCAACAATGATAAAAAAAAAATTAATTTCTATTTTTAACTTTTTTTTATTTTTTTTTTTTAATTTTTTTTTGTTTTATTTTTTTTAATTTTTTTTTAGTTTTATTTTTCTTTTAATTTTTTTTTAGTTTTATTTTTTTTAATTTTTTAAAATTTTTTTTTTTAATTTTTTTTTTTTAATTTTTTTTTTTTAATTTTTTTTTTTTAATTTTTTTTTTTTAATTTTTTTTTTTTAATTTTTTTTTTTTTAATTTTTTTATTCTTTTTTTTAATTTGTTTATTTTTTTTTATTTTTTTTTTAAGTTTTTAATTTTTTTAAAATTTTTTTTTTTATAGCATCAAATCAACGCTATCGGTTTTCCTTTGAGAATAAAATAAATGGGGTTTCTCTTTATTTTTCTAAGAATATGAGCAGAGAAAATGCGTTATCAAATAATAATGAATGTAATACTTTTATGCCGATATCTTTGGCATAAGCGGTAGGTACGAAACGAAGGAATGCAAATAATTATAATACTACCAAATACACGGCAGGTGAGGCGCCAGCAACCCAGGACCTTAACGACCGTTTCGTCTGCAAGCAAATTCGACGCACGGTCGAATTTTGCATTGTCAGCATGACCACCACTGAGACAAAAAGAAACAAAAGTAAGAAAAAAAGAAAGAAAGAAGCGTAAGGAAACAACCTGCCACGACGTTGTCGCACAATTTGTTTTGTTGTTCAAAATGTGAGCATCACATTGTGAGCACCACCGCACACACAAGTACCTCCGGCTACTTGGTGGCTTAAAAATTTGCTAATAAGATAGATAGACTCTATTGGAGTCGCCCCCGCGGTGTTTGAAGTGCTAAAGTGGCCCTTAAGACTATACCTACTAAATTCAAAGTGTCAAGTGAATTTTTCCCAATCAATTCCTTACTTCTCAGCCTCCTTCTCAAGGCTTGGTGAATTCTTTCCTTTTTTTTCTATGGCCTAAGATTTTTAAAACTTTTGTAAAATGAAATATTTTTGAACAAAGGATCAACATAACACCTCCTTTTATTGTAACTTTTGTTTTGACTGAAATCAGTGAAATTATTGCGTTAAAGGTTTAGAAGTTTGCAGAAGATTGTTAGGAAAATTTGAGTAAACTGATAAAAAATTGTGTCTAAAGTTACAAATAATTATCAGTTAATTTATTTATTTACTATTTGACACTATTTGGCGCTTTTGTTTTTGGCTTACGAGTACCTACATTTTTCAGAATTTCCTTCAAAATTATTCCCAGAAATGCTTTTTAATAAATCGTACTTTATCGTATTTTTATTTCGATCCTGCCAAACACTCAATAATTTGGATGAATATTGATTTTTCCTTCAAGTCAACTTCATCATTTATCAAATGTCCGTCACTTATTCGTCACACTACGACGTCTATTATCGATAGTGTATATCCTTGGGAGCTATCACCAACGACCGGCCTATTGTGTTCGACACTAAGTACCGCTCTCACGCTTTTCGATTTTCCCTCCAAGCTTAACAATGGCTAGCTATTCGAGCCAGATTAGAAAAAATATTATCAACAATTCACCAATCGACATTATTTTTCTTTGCTGCTTCTGCTTTGCTTTTCTTAGACTACAAAGCAAAAATGCCCGATCGCGTCGTCTTCTCTATTTGGTTTTTCTGCCTTCCTACGACCCAAAAAAAGAAAAAAAAACACATCCTCTTCTCGGAATTACTCAAAGAATCCGAAGTCATACTTGTTGCAACCTTTAGGCGAGTTACTTACAGCAACAAATTGCTGTAATTCTTGAACACTTTACTTTACTTACCGCTTTTAAGCGTTGACCACACGCGCTGGCGTGTCGATACGACGCCGTTGACGTCCTCAATTCTATCAGACCGAGAGCGTTGATCATCTTCAGAAGGATCGCTTTGTTGGCATCCCTGAAAAAGAAACGTTAGTGACTGTTTTTATAAAAATCTTTCGGAAAACATTGATCCGGCAGGAAAAGATCGGCACAGAAAGAAAAAAACTTATTAGCCGTTTCTTATTTTTATTTTTTTGTCTCAAGGAGCCTTTGTTAATGGGAGCCCCGTTAACGCTCTTCACAAATAAGAGTTGTTGTAAATGTGAATGAAAAAAGAATTATCGTTCCTTTTTCGGACAATAGAAGTCATGAGTCATTATTTACAAATTCTAAGCGTATATACCTTATAATCGAATGTGATGATACCAATCGAAAAAGTATTTCTTAGGCTGAATTTATATTGACTATAAAAAAGTAGGCGTGACACTGGTGCATTTTCATTCCCAAACAATCAAATAATAGTCCTTCCAAAAGTCATGACGATACCTATATTGGTTCCTTCTGTAATCGTGATTTCCACAAACCGATAAAACATGCTGGGCTCTGGATTTCCGGAGGAAAAATATATATACTTTGTTGTATATACCACCACGCCTCCATTAATGCGTTACAAACGACGAAAGAACAAAGATCCGAATATACACCTTACCCTTCAATTTAGGGTATAAAATCTATTAAAAGTCAAACTTTTCAGCCCGAGAACTCATAGTTTAAGCGTTATTCTTTAAGCTTATATCTTCAAAACCTACAGAAGTGTACAGACTTACTCTTACCCAAAGTTATTCTAAAACAATCGACATTTTTCAAAAAGTCATTGATATTTCTTGAAATGTTATGATCTTATTTAGTAATAAGATAATATTATTATCTTATAGAAAATAATTTTAAAGATATACGATACATATGTATATGTACATATATATGGAAGATGTCCAGTAGTCGGTTTTATAATTTAAACATGCTACGCACAAAAGAACGGATTTATATTCAACAACCTTTAAAAAAATATGCCTGCCTGCACGAAGATCCATCGTGTTTGTTGATATGTCACTTCTCAGAATTCATTTTGTGAGATAATTTCTGTAAACATCAAAGAAACACTAAAACTAAAACCAAAATAAATCCTCAGGATGCCTCTTGAGGAAGCCTTTCTATACTGAAGCATTTAATATATACAAGGGTTGGCTTCCTGTTTTGCAATAAGAGTATGTATATAATGCCTGTAATATTTTACTGTTAAGGCGATTGGTTGGTTCTCTCAATATCCTCCTGCTGTGTAAATTGAAATCGTGCAAATCGAGTTCACGTGCAATCGTAATGCAAAAATGCAATTTTTGCAATTTTATGATCGAACCATTTAAACTGAAATATTAAAAGCGAATACATAAAAAGAAGTTATTTTATTCTTCTACGACCGTCTTGAATCGAAATGGTGCAAATCGAATGTGTCATGACTCTCATTATGCAATTGATTGCATAGCAAAGTAATTTTGCAATTTTATGATTTAATCATTTAAATTAAAATATTAAAAGCGAATACATAAATAGAAGTTCTTCTATTCTCCTCCGACCGTCTTGTAACGAAATCGTGCAAATCGGATGTCGCTTAAATACAGGGTGGCATAAAACTCTGTGGTGGCAAAACTCATGAATCATTTTGCGATTGATTGCATTATGCCGAAAAAGTACGTATAAATTCTTACTGGCTTGTATTATTTTTATCTCTACAAATATAAACAACTCTTCAGTTTAGCTCAAGCAACATATGCTCGATTTTACGCGGCATTATAAACGGATAAACGGATCGATCCTTGCTGTCCCGCAGTATAAACAGAGTAAACAGAGCGATCATCGTCAACGCCGTCATCATCATCAATATTAATTAACTAGCTAACAACGCAAAACGTAAACAAATGAAATCAAAGAACAAGGAAGCAAGCAACCTTCGTCTTGTGCCACCAAACAACAAGTGGCAGCAGCAGCAGCAGCATGTTGTTACGTCTGGTAACTGATCGAGAAGGAAAGAGTGAAGATGAAGTAAGAAGTAAGAAAATTTATTCTTCATGTGATACTTGAGAATTTAGTTAAAGGATAAAACAAACCCCGAAACGACCCACAAACACAACACCAACACACTTGGTAGGTCGGTAGATCAGATCGACGCGACCATACGCACCAGAATCTTGGGCGATCTATACGCGCCGGTGTCTATACGTCTTCGAGCAAAGACCGACCAACCGAAGAGCATGAATGATGCTGTTGATTGAATAATAAATGCTTAAGTTTCTGAAATTTAATACATTTTTGTTTGTGGCAAGGACAAATTTCATAAACAACGCGCAAACAACACAGCTGACATCCTGCTCAAGGAGATATCTTTTTACGCAGAGTTATATTAATGCCTTAATGTGTTCATTTGGGTAAACAAATCCTTTATGAAGCCTCTAAAAATAAACAGTAAACGGTGAAAACGGTTAAAATATAATATACGGAGTATACTCGGCGGCCTTTAACGGTTTATTTTAATAAAAGCAGCATGTTATCGTTGGTTTAACGGCAAAGCCAGAGTACCAGAGGAAGCAACAGGAAGCAACAGTAGCTACATAGTGCAAACATTGAATGATATAGATTTTAGAAATATTGTATAAAATTAGATTAATTTTTTTACATCCAAAATCTTGCGTTTTATTAGGCCGTACATATAAGACAGTACATATACTGAGATATACCCGGCCTGCTCTCTTTCTTGTATATTTTGTAACAACAATAACGAGTGTTTTTCCAATAAGAGATTTCTCTGTTTTGATTTTTTTTTTTTGCTTGTTTTATCTCCAACAGGTTCTCCTTCACCGAACAGGTATTTTTCTCTTTTTTTAACCTTCTTTTTCTCCTTTGTTTAGTATATAATCCTGCCTGCTGGGGGTTAATTTTCTTTTGGGAAAATCTCAGGAGAACTCAGGGGCAATCTCCTGAGTGTGTCTTTCTTCTTGGCAGTTGGTTTATTTATCGTATCTCTTCTTTGCTCGTACTTTCGGCCGGTATTTTTCCCTTTTTTTTATCAAAATATTTCTTTTTATGTACCTACAAATTTATGTGAAGAGAATTTTCCCCAACAAATGTGCTTAAGACACAGATTGGATTCGCAGTTTGTTGTACGTGCAACAGATGGCGCTGCTAAGAACCTGCTTTGAACTAATAAAGTGCAAAAAAACACAAATTGGTGACAATTTAGTGAAAAATTTTAACACTTTCAAATATTATTTTTAGTGATTTCTAATGTGAATTTAAATACTTACAATACGATAACGATATTTTTTATCGTATCTTATCCTATTTAACTTGATATTCGGTGACACAAATTGGTGACAAAATAGTGACAATTTTTAACACTTTCAAATATTATTTTTAGTGATTTCTAATGTGAATTTAAATACTTACAATACGATAACGATATTTTTTATCGTATCTAATCCTATTTAACTGTTGATATTCGGTGACACAAATTGGTGACAATTTGGTGACAAAATAGTGACAATTTTTAACACTTTCAAATATTATTTTTAGTGATTTCTAATGTGAATTTAAATACTTACAATACGATAACGATATTTTTTATCGTATCTAATCCTATTTAACTGTTGATATTCGGTGACACAAATTGGTGACAATTTGGTGACAAAATAGTGACAATTTTTAACACTTTCAAATATTATTTTTAGTGATTTCTAATGTGAATTTAAATACTTACAATACGATAACGATATTTTTTATCGTATCTTATCCTATTTAACTTGATATTCGGTAACACAAATTGGTGACAATTTGGTAACAAAATAGTGACAAATTTTAACACTTTCAAATATTATTTTTTGGTAATTTCTAATGTGAATTTAAATACTTACAATACGATAACGATATTTTTTGTCGTATCTAATCCTATTTAACTGTTGATATTCGGTAACACAAATTGGTGACAATTTGGTAACAAAATAGTGACAAATTTTAACACCTTCAAATATTATTTTTTGGTAATTTCTAATGTGAATTTAAATACTTACAATACGATAACGATATTTTTTGTCGTATCTAATCCTATTTAACTGTTGATATTAACCATAAAATTTCAAATTGCTGTCTTGTCTTTTATTAGTAAAGTAATGAAAAAAGTAGTTAACGTAAAAATCCCTTTGGCGTATAAACAGTGTGTGCCAGGCAGGCACACACTGAAAGCCAAAATTCATACAAATCTTTCAGAAGAGCCGATCCTCAAAGCGGTTCCGACTCGATAATATTTTTACATACTCATGGTAACCATGCAAATTGTTGTTTTGTTTAAAGTCTAAAAGAATGGAAGAACCGGACCATACCATACCATACGATACCATGCCATGACGCCGCCATAAGTCCTCAACATCAATCAGCAGCAGCAGCAGCACCAGCACCATCATCATCATTTGAAACTCCAATCAAGCATGGATGTTGTTAGAGGCTCATAAAATTAAGCATGACCAAACTGTAGGTGGTAATAAAATAATGCAACACAACAACAATTGAGTGGTCGGTCGGTCAGTCGTCGGTAGCCGGGCTTTTTTATTCATCGTAGAGTACATCATTAATTATCATTAGCTGTTCTTCAATGAGAGTTATGCCATGCTAAGATTTGTCTTTACTGACGGCAACTTCAGTGCGTCAAATGCGCCTTTGACCTTTGACATATTCTTGCTTTTGATCGGTCAGACTAACTTGTCGACTTTGTTTGAATTCAAAATCAAATGCGGCGGCATTTTCTTTTAGTTATTTTTCATTGGCGGTGATTGTGCAAATTTTTTTATGATAAATCATCCTGTAGTTTTGTGGTAAACTTTACAAAAAACTATTTGAATATACATATTGTAAAATATTTTAGCCTATTTTGGAGAGGAAAGCGTTTAGATATTTCCTTTATGGATAGAAATTATAATAACTCTATAACGGCTGCGCCATGTTTTGCGTCGCTATATAAACCTTGAATAACTTTAATATTTATCAAACGATTGACTTGAGTAAACTTGTCACTTGAAACGTCAATTCAGTACAATTTTAAATTGCTTTACACCGAAACAACGCGCCGAAATAATGACGCTGTACATTGAAAATAGTCGTGCATATCGTCGAAAATCGATCGTGGCCAAGAAGCACCCCCCGACAACACTATACGTCGTTTGGTGTCGAATTTTGTTGAGCTCGGGGGGGGGGGGGGAGATGGCCAACATGCCGTCGTTATCAACGCCCAAGACCTGGCAATGAATTGGTTGAAAAGTTGTGTCGTATCGTCACTGCGCCCAGCATTTTGGCGTCAGTGGAACCACTTTGCGGCGTATTTTGAAGGATGTTTGGCTTTTGTTTCCGTATGCAAGTGCAATTGACTCAAAGAATAATGCCGACAGACCGTCTACGTCTTTCCGTTGGAATATGGCCAAACAGTCCGACATACCGACATAAAAGATGGCGCACCCTATTCCGAATCTTTGGTCATTGACGATCGATCGAGTTTGATATGATCAGTAATTATAACAAATTATATATTTAAGACACTAATTATATTGTGTCTGTATATATACAACATTCATTATTATAATTTCAGTGAAAATATTCTTTTTGTCCTAAGACCGACCTTTTGCGCAGAGTTCTCATTTAGTTCTGTGATGAAAATCTCTATGATCATTAACGAGAAAGAAACAGGCCTTCTTAATGTTCTTCCAAAGAAAACGAAAATGTCAAATGTTATCGGACATATCATAACGGGACTGATCGCTGCGACTCCTCAATGGACCGAACCGACCGCAAACCGAACGACAGCAAACAAAACGAAGAAGAAAGAGATGAAGTGCACAAATTGCAAATTATGTAGGTCGATCGATCGGTTAATTAGTTGTGCGCTCAGTGCGGTACAAATGCGAAAGAACCGAACGATAAGAACGTTGCTGATAAGAAAGGATTGACTGCGTTGGCACGCAGACCGAACCGAAGTGGTCAATATTATTTCGCATTTGATGAGAGATGCGTTCGAACATGCAAAGTTATACGAATTTGCAAAATACCATAGCATAATACTTTTTGTGCAAAAAAATATACGCATATCCGTTCGTTATGAAAGGAAAAAGGAAAGAAAAAAAGGAAAGAAAAAAGTTTCTCACTCAAAAGAAATGTAGAAATTATTGGTTTTGGTTCAAACTTCAATGAACAATCGTTGCTCTGATCACAGTCGTTGTCGTCGTCGTCGTCGTGGTCGTGTTCGTCTGACCGTAGATCGAACACAAAATCGAATTGAACAATTTTCTAGAAAGTGTCCGATTTCTTGAGTAAAGATCACCTACTTCGATTTTAGCCTTAGATTAAATCTGTGCGGCGAGAGTCCTTTACTTTTTTCCTTTGTCAAAAAGACTCTCCCGCTCTCCTGCCTCTTCCAAAATTAGCGCACATTTTTTTGTTGTTATTTTTGCCATTTCTGATTTCGGTAGATTTCGGCCGAAAAAAGGTAGGAAAAATAAAGGTTAAGCAAAAGTAAAGTTTTAATTTTTTGGCAAAAGGATTTTTTCATCCAAACATCCTTTCAAAGAAGTATTAGTTCTTGTTCTTTTCGCAGTGAGCGTTGGCCTGACCCAACAACATCAGAGGTCGTCACTGCGAGTCCTCGCTCATACAGTGAAGGAAGGAAGGAAGGAAGGAAGAGGAGAAGTATAGACAGGACAGGACAAGACAGGACGGGCTGACACAATCTCTCTCTCCACTGGAGACCTGCTAAGCGGGATTATGTTATCTGGCTTGCCTTCAGGGAGCTGGAGTAGCCGAAATTTGGAAAGTGGGCGGCTACCTAGCATGACAAACAACACGTTCGGAACTGCCGAACGAACGGACGTGACCGTTGGCTGCTGCTGTCCTGTCCGTCTTATCTCTGCAACATACTAAATCTTCAGCTTCATTAACTGTGAAAATAATAAAGTATTTAATTTTTTTTTTTTTTTGCTCTCTAACATTATACCCACAAACGTTTACAACGTCACTCACTCACTGACTAGGCTTCAACAGAATTGGAATATTTCTTCAATTTATCAGCATCTTCTTCTTAAGTAAAAGAAGGTTTATCCTTTGGCTAACAATGGCTGGAATCCTTTGCAATGAATGCAATATTTTGGTAGCAACTTTTATATTTTTAACTAGATTTAAGTTTACTTTCATGTGAAGTACGATATATTTTTTCTGACAGACAGACATTCGTACACCGTGAAAAATGAGAAGCGAAACAATTGAATATTTTGTATTTAATTATAATAATTGCCATATTCAAAGGGACGTATTTAAATCTAAGGTTAAAACCTATTCATTTTAAGCGCAGAAATATTAGGTTCAGGAACTAGACTAGAAATATTTTCAAAAACATCTTTAATTATCGAAAATATTTAAAACAACCATCTTTTTTATTTTCTTTAATACTACATTGATTAAGAACAAATAATTCTATATTCAATTTTAATACATATTTATTATATTAAAACCAAAAACTCACAAAATTCATTTTAATGACAAATTATTAAATTTATATATCCGTTTGCTGGTTTCATATTTTAGGTTGTTTTATGATTATTTTTAATATTTTCGCTTTTGCTTGAAAATCATAGTGAAAAATCGTTAATTCAAAGTAATATTATTTGATTTTACCACATTTTTCCCCTCAGTGTATGTACCAATACGTTCATATCGTATATAACAACCTTCGTGTCGTCATCTTTTCTCTGAATTTTATTGTTTTTACTTTGTTAGACATTGCATATTCTTGAAAGAATTTTCGATTTTCTGCAGCAAACGATTATACTCAACTATGTCGTGCATTCAGTTGAGTTTTTAAATGTGCGAAAATGCTTTTGTTGACACATGAGATGATCTGCATTTTGTCTCAACGTCCCAAAACGACCGTCTAAGTCTTACAAGTGCGGACAATATAGATATTAACAGACAATTGACTGTCTACAGTACAATTTGAAGTCTGACGATCGGTTCATTGAGTATTAAATGTTTGCGTAATACACACAACTTCCGAATTTTCAATAAACCTGCCGTCAAGAGTTAGTCTTAATAATGGTTTGTATTTTTTTTTTTTCTAGAGAGTAGACATTGATTATGATATATTTTTTAACGTTTTTTGTATGTCGTTAAGCAGTAACAAGTTAACAAATTCCGTTTCAATTAGTCCCAAATATACTTACATATGTGTCCTTCTCCGACTTGTTGTTGTGCATCTTAATTGTCAGCTTTGGAAAGTCGAAAGTTTGTTTTATGAAGACTTAAAGTTTGACTTAAAGTTTTAGACAAATACATAGGGTTGGTTATCCAAAAGTAGCTTTAGGATGTTGAATGACAATATCTGTCAAACACCATGTTTGTTGTCTTGTCACTTGCTTTTATTTCTAACCTACAATGATAGACAATTTTAATAAAATTCGATTAAAGGCTAAAATCATATCCTTTACAGAGCGTATACGATTACAGAGCGTGCTATTCAAGTGTGTACAAAGTATTTGCTGTTGAAGAGTACAAAGCTGTTTCTTTAGTAACTTTAGCATTTCACCACCGCTTGAGGAAAATGTCATCGTCACAATTTTTCAATTTTAAGTCGTGAGGCTAGAATTTTGCACAACTTTGTGAGCAATTTTATACGTAGTTAACAGAGAAGCATGAAACATGCCAGCTCAGAAATGTTTTTATGCTTCTTTCTACGGCGGAAAATGTACTTTCCTTCCAAAGAAAGTTTACTTCTGACATTCAAATGTAACCCAAAACGACCGTAGAAATCTGTGTGGTGTAGTATCCATTCTCTACGCGTAGACGTTAATTAAAAAAAAAATTTCAATGTTCATTAAAGACTTGAAAGTGTCGTAAAAGTTTCATGTAAAGAGCAATCTGTTCGAACGTGAAAAGACTCCACAGTCAAGGTCAGTCTAGTCAGTCTAAATTCAATGGCGCTGTTAAAAAGCTTGAAACGTTTAGCTACTCTGCCTGGCAAAAGCTACGCATTGTTAACACTTTAGACTTAATTGTTATGCTGTTAACGTATTTCTCACGAATTCCTTCACACACAAACGCAACATTTACCGCCACAAATTTTTTTTTTACCATTCTTTAACGATTTTCTACAACAGATTTTTCTACAACAGAAAGATTGAAAAAATTCAAAGAAAAAACCTACGCCTTCGAAAAGAGTTTGGCTGACCGAGCGACATAGGACAATACGTATGGTCCGCTCTCCTCAAGGATCTACAGAATCACAATCGAAAATGGTTTGCAAAAAAAAAAACAAAAATTGCAATCCTTTGTTTAGCAACCTTCTGTGCTGATTATTTCCTATTAAAAATTTACATTTTCTGTTAAAATAATCCTAAGAAAGAGAAACCGTTCTGGTGGTAAGGCATGAGGCACGCATGACTTGTGCTTCAGTATGCGTACCAGAGCAACAACGTGCGCAAATGGTGCACGTGTTGATCACATTGACGACCGACCATACCGATCATACTCGAGTTCTCGAGTCGGAAGCCTTCAATCTTCGTCATCATTGGTTTATATCTGCATTGGTTTATAATCTGCACATTGTTTGGCTTCTTTGTTGTCATTGTCAAGACATAGTCATAGGATTAGCTATGAATGAGCGACGAATAATGGGACGAAACAACTCTTTTTTTGTATTGTTGACAGGTGAGGCGGTCTGAGACTCAACCGCCCGCAGCTCGAGATTGTTTTTGTGTGTGTGGCCACATTTAAAAACTATCGGAAAATGTCTCAAGCGTTTGAGATTTTGAGTTCATTTTCTACTATTTTCTTAAGTAAAAATAAAGAAAAATTAAAATCAATCAATAAAATCGTGGTTGTTTTGGCGGGAAATGGTCTAAAAATGGTTAAATTTTTTTTTTTGCATTTTTGCAAAGAAATGCAAAAAAAAAGAACAACCCGAAACGAATTTTGCAATTTAATGAATAAAGCTTGTTTCATGTTGAGCGAAGCCACACAAATCTTCTCTTATGCATTTGTTATGAGCTAAGAATGGGATAAGACTAAGACTAACTGAAAGGACTAAGAGAACAAAAAGGAAGACATATAACCGGGTTGCCCGATGATCTCTTACGGTCTCGATCTTTACTCCGTCATTTCGTCCAACTCATGAGGATCGTTGTTAAAGTTTAAAATTATAATCTTAATTAACATTTTATTGTATTCGACGACTAAACAAAATATGCACAGTCTTTAATCATTATTATTATGCATTATCTTTAAAATGAGCAATGTTCGAGCGAGAATAGGCTGTTCATCTTCTATGAATCAAGGCAAGCATGGTCTAGGTGCACAATTTTGCATAACCTTTCGGAAAAAAAAGGAAGGAAGGAAGGTAAGGCAGAGCTGTCTGTCTAGATGTCTATCCACACAGTTCAAAAGAACTGTGTTAACATTAATGTAGGACCAACAAATTGACCAACCACACTCAGTATTTTATCGCTGGTCAGTCACTCTTTACAGCACTATAAAATCATACACCGAGAAAAATGAGAAGCAAAACAATTAAATATTTTGTATTTGATTATAATACTTGCCATATTCAAAGGGACGTATTAAAAACTAAGGTTAAAACCTATTCATTTTTAGCGCAAAAATATTAGGTTCAGAAACTAGATTAGAAACATTTTCAAAAACATTATTTACATTATTTTTATTATATTTTCAAAAACATTAAATTTGAAAACATTATTTCAAAAACATTTTATTTATCGAAAATATTTTAAACAAACACCGTTTGTTTATTGCTTTTAATACTACATTCATGAAGAACAAATAATTCTATATTCAATTTAAATACTTATTATATTAAAACCAAAAACTCACAAAATTCATTTTAATTGACAAGTTATTTAATTTCAATATCCGTTTGCTGGCTTCATATTTTAGGTTATTTCATGTCCCTTCTACTTGAAAATCATTACGTGAAAAATATTTAATTCAAAGTAATATTATTTGATTTTATTTGAAATCATTTTTATTTGACCTTATTTTGTAAATTTTTTATATAATTTAGAAATTTTTTCGGCTCCAGGTCACTTAAATAATAATAAAAACAACGTTTTTAATTTTTGTTTGTTATATTTTTTTTTTTTATATAACAAACAAAATTTAAAAAAGTTGTTTTATTTAAGTCACCTGGAGCCCAAAAAGTTTCTAAATTATTTAAGAAACTATTTGATTTTACTACATTTTTCCCTCAGTGTGCCGTCGTCATCATTCTCATTGTCTTAAAATCTTGACAAGACCCAAACAAATTGTAATGTCACTCATTACATTACATTACATTACTCATTACATTACATTACATTACATTACTCATTACATTACATTACATTACATTACTCTTTACATTACATTACTCATTACATTACATTACATTACATTACATTACATTACTCATTACATTACATTACTCATTACATTACATTACATTACATTACTCATTACATTAAATTACATTACATTACTCATTACATTACATTACTCATTACATCCTCTCGTCATCGGCATACGGTTACCGTCAATAACTGACCATTCATTCTCCATCCAATCTTGACAAGACCCAAACAAATTGTAATGTCACTCATTACATTACATTACATTACTCATTACATTACATTACATTACATTACATTACATTACATTACATTACATTACTTATTACATTACATTACATTACTCATTACATTACATTACTCATTACATCCTCTCGTCATCGGCATACGGTTACCGTCAACAACTGACCATTCATTCTCCATTGCTGCTACTGCAATTATTTATAAGATGAAGCTCACATTATTGTCTATTCTTCCTTACAGTGGTTTGGGAGAACTCATCCCGAGTTCTCTCCGCTGAAGCCTTGAGGTACCAGTTACTTCCGAGGTAACTTTTGAACGGAAGTTGTTTTCGAATTTCAAGTCGACTTTTTGATGTAACGATCTTTTGGTGCTATGAGGCTTACATATATCGCAAATAGAGAAGTGGCGTGTGTGTGGTAGGAGGTAGGCTGAGAGAGAGAGCTCTAGCTGTATAGCATAGAGGGTTGCTTAGAGGTTTTTACTATTAATTTTTCGCCATCACTTGAAACCACTAACGCACCCCAAACTCACGCCCCTCAAATAAATCACATCTCAACGCATTGCATTGCATTACAAGCTGCAACAACAGCTGCTACCAATATCTCTGCCATCGTCATTACAAAGTCTTCCATACTCTCTTCTCTAATTAAAATTATTACCGAATATAAAATTTTATTCCGCGCAACCACCAGCATCATCGTCGTCGTGATCACCACCAGCATAGCATCATCAGTGTGTGACACAGCCACACTTTTGTGTGATGTATGAGATTGAAATATGCAAATATTTATCAGTATTTGCCCTCACTACTGGTTTTTGGAATTCGGCTGGTAGTGAGTGGTCGTGGTCTTTTTTTCAGAAACCCGTTTTTTGTAATTTTACAGAACTCTTGGAACGCTTGGCATGAGTTTGAAATCTAAAAACTAGGATTTAGAAACCAAGCAGCACGCACAACATGATGAATGTTCCTGGTGGCAAATGACAAATTTATTCATTCATTGAGGCAGCCTCAAGCCGAAGGCCGCTTTCCATTTGTTAAGGCAGCCTTAAGCTAATGCTAAATCCCAAGAGTTCGAACGAACAAGTTCTTCTTTCTCTGTTAAATTCTAACATATTTTTCTATGAAACTAGAGCGAAGTTTGTGCTCTTTTTTTACTGCTCTCCAATAACAAGAGTGTGGCAGGAGTTGGTTCTTCTTCATGCTGCTTTTGTGTATTATTATAATAACTCTTAATATATGCCAATTTATGCAGTCGCATTATGATGGCACAAAACCAACATTAACTGCATTTGATAGAACTCAAATGTTTCTCAATTGTTTCTTATCATTCGGTTTAAAGAAATGATCAACATCATCATCGGCGTCATCGTCGTCATCGGCGTCGTCGCTTCCTTGAAGGTAAAAGTACCTTTTTAAATATTTTACATTACAATAAGATCTTAAAATAATATTTTCATTATTATGCAGTGTTGGGAAAAAGTGATCAAGTCGAGTCGAGTAGTTTCAAGTATTTTCAGTTTATATTGCACATTAAAAGAGAATGGAATTCGTTATGAAAAGAAAATAATAGGCAGTAGATATTATCATTATGTTGATGACGATAACGACGTTGATGTTGATGGCGGCGTCGATGGTTGCCTTCCAATAGTTATTTCTCATATGTACGATTATATCCAATAGTAGCTTCAGGATAATGAATAAGAATATCTGTCAAACGCCAAGGTGGGTTTTTGGCATTTTTCCTTTATTTCTAAACTACAATAATAGACAATTTATAATTTAATTATAGACAATAATATACAACTATTTTCAATGGAAGTATATACGATTGTAGTGCGCGTTTAAAGTTATTACGACTTCAAACTTAATACACTTTTTTATTATAAGTATGGAGGAAAAACTGATGGAGGAAAAAAAAATGTCCATTTATTATATGAAATTTATGTTGCCACAAAAGTTACCTGGGTTTTGTGGCGACTGTACACGGTCCAGTCAACAGGAAACGCGCTTTATTTACAAGTTAAGAAAATCGTGGGGGAAAAATCGTTGCGATGAGTGAGAACATTTCCAGGGAAAAATCCCATCAAGCCAAGAAATTCTATCGTCATTTCTAACATAGAAACTGTACCACAATCGTCTGCATAATCGTTTATTGAGCCCTGAACCCTTCTGGCCATAGCCGTGCAGTGATTGCGCGTCCAACAAAGAAAAAGATTCGATGACTTGTCAGGTTTATGTCGGCCACCAGCCGACTTCGAAAGGGCTCAAAGCCGCACGAATGTAATCTAATAATGACTGCATTATAGTTCTTCTTTGGCTTCTTCGGATTTACCTTCTTTTTTTTTTGGGGGGTAAATCACTGTGAAGGTTTTCATCTGAATAATCCTTTCCATCTCTTGGAGATGATTAACATTGTAGTTGTTGTTGGATTGCTAGGGATTGCTAGAGCCATGGGGGGGGGGGGGGGTATAGTGTGGAGCAGCAGTAGAAGCAGTAAAGAGCATTCTGAGTGAGAACAGAACTAACGACTACGTGGAGATGTTTTAAAAGATGACAGTTAAGACGGAGATGGAAGACGACACGGCTTTTTTTCTACGGCTTAACTATGAATTCTGATTTTTTTCTACTTTTTTTTTCTATATTTTTTCCTGCTGCGTATGCCATTAAGCAAGCCGTATTCGTTGCGCCGCATTATGTTGGTGTCAATCACCTGCAAACACAGCACAGGCGTCAACAATGCTAGAGTTATTTCATAGCTAGAAACTTGTTTGCTGGAATTCTTTTAGTCGTTTATTGCTACGAAAGAAGCAGAAGCAGCAGCAGCATTGCAATAACAACAACCAACAACAGCAACAAAGGAAGAAAAGGATTTAACAAAACAATGTCTACGCGTCTTGTAAATACCTTTTTTTAACCTTTGCTTTACGATAGATGGATAGATAGATCCATCTAGGAGGAAGGTTGGTTGGTTTGTGTATGCTTCTGACGCCAAAGGAATTACAAAATAAAACTTGAGCTGCCGCGAACGACTAACAGCGACTGCACAAAAGAATAGCGTGTACCGACCGTCGTCGATCGGTGTCTTCGTAATCGTCGATGAAGTCTTCCCGCTTGATTGATGTAACGCCATTAGAATTTCTAAATTTCCATCATAAAGCGTTGGTCTTCTGTTGGTTTTTGCTGCGAGGGATAAGCTGGAGAGGGAAAAGGAACTACATACGTGGCTGCTCCCTCGGTTCGGTGTAAGGTTACAACTAAGCAAATTTCAACACTATTCAATACACGGATTGAGTTCTAATTAAAATTTCGTTGACTGACGCGTAGCACGTAGAAGACGTTCTTACAGCAGCGGAGGATACTCGTACCTTCGTACAAGAAAGTGTAGAACATAGAACCTATGTACCTATGTAAATTCAAAGATGGTGTTGATTAACAAGAAGTGCTGACGGAGCACGTATATTGTCTTTACCGCACACCAAACTATTTTTGTGTAAGCGCAGTACACGACATATGTATGTAATTACAACATAACCTCTAAATAATACCTTTGATTACACAATAAGTATATTACACACATACATACATATGTGCATACATACATGATGCATAAACATTTTCTTTTATTTGTAGTAAGTACATTACTTTTTTTACGCGACCTTTTTTTACGCGAATTTTTTTTACACGACCTTTTTTATGCGAATTTGATTTGATGCGATTTCCACAAAAATATATCATTCCTTTTTTAACCTTTTTAATTTGATTTCATTTTTTATGCGAAATTGTCATTTTCTTTTTTGCGCAATTTAATTTGGTTTGACTTTTTTTACGCGAAATTGTTGGGAACGATAAATCTATCGCGTAAAACATACCCAGACACCCAGTTTTGTTTTTTCCTACGTTCCCAACAATTTCGCGTAAAAAACTTAGATCAAATTAAATTGCGCCAAAAAGAAAATTACAATTTCGCGTAAAAAATCAAATCAATTTAAATCGCGTAAAAAGGAATGATATATTTTTGTGAAAATGGCGTTAAATCAAATTCACGTAAAAAAAATTCGCGTAAAAAAAGTTCGCGTAAAAAAAAGTAATATACTTACTACAAATACAAGAAAATGTATTGCGTAATAAAAGGAATGACAATTTCCAGACAATTTCGCGTAAAAAAATGAAATCAAATTAAATCGCGTAAAAAAGGAATAAAATATTTTTGTGAAAATCACTGTAAATCAAATTCGCGTAAAAAAAGTTCGCGTAAAAAAAAATTATAATATATTTACATAATATATTTACAGGCATATATTTATAGGAAAAGGAAAGGAAATATTTATAGGAAAAGGTTAAAAAGAAAGGCCTTCCCATTAATTTGATCTACGAGCATTTTCCATTCCAGAAAAATAAAGAAACTTCTTGGTCTTTTTCCCTCTCTCTCGTCTCTCTCTCTCTCTCTCTCAAATAGTCGCCCACTTGTCGGGTTAGCTTGAGGCCAACGTATAGTAGGCACTCACTAGCCGTTACTTCTTCCTCTTCCTCTCTTGATGTTTGATTATAAAAAAGAAAACCCGAAAATCTATGCATAACCATTAGAGGCCATAACCACGACGCACTCGACTCGACTCGACTCGAATCGTGCCCACAATCGATTGAGGAAACTTATCGTTAACCACGTAACAAATTGATTTGACTCTTGAGCGAACCTATCGATCGATTCAGATCCAGTCGAGCCCAAGTGAGACTCGTTGGCTGTCGCTAGCGAAGGTGACCGACCGACTGGTGGTGGGCCGGTCGTCCAGAGTATATAGCGAGACGTTACCACCATCACCACCACAATGCGTGCGTGCCTACCTCACAATGGAAGACTTTTTGTTGATTTAATGGCTTGTGTTGTTATTTCTATTGTTAGTATAGATGTTGTTGTTGTTGTTGTTGTTTTTCTTAGTCTTGGTATTTGGTACCTTTGTAAAAAAAGCAAATAACTACAAAATATCTAACTTGGGCTAACTTTTCTATACTCGTAAATTCTTGCGCGCTGGCCGGGAGGCGCGCGAGATAAACTCACCCAACGCAACGCAGCAACAAACACAATAACAAAAGAGCGTCTAACAAAAGAGAGGGTCACTGAACCCGGCCCAACCGAAGTTCGATATTCGTAGGCCTTTGAAAAGTGTTTACCATCAACACTGCAGGAAGCGCACTCAAAGAAAAGAACAGTCGTCGATCTAACGGCCTGAACCTGAAAAACGGAATACATATAGTATAGTCTCTACAATCGTCTCATTTATCTCCACATTTTTCCAACATTTCAGAAGAAGAACTAACTAAACTATTTACTTAGTTTCTCTCCTTTACTCTTACTACGAGTATACTCTTTCATTCATTTCGTTTCGTCGTTGCATTCTATCGTATGAAGCGTAAGACTGCGGAGGACTGACTGTTGACTCCTTGGCATCGAGTACTTTTTCTATTGATATAGTGGCGTTAGTTAGTTGCATTGTTAGTGCTAGTGTTGTAGTTGTTGTTGTTGTTGCTATAGCTAGAATAACATTTTTTTGCTATTTGTTTTGTTGATTACGTCGCCCGCCCATTAGCAGGTCCGTTGCAGTTGATAGTAATTTGGTTTTTTTTCGACTTCAAACTTTATAAAAATAGATAATGTGCTTACAAAGTTCAAGGCAGTAAAAAGCACTACCGGTACTTACTTAAAACTTACTTCAAAACAGCCAGCCGCGCACGCCTTCTTTTTTTATATACATTTTTTATTTTCTTTTTTAACATTATTTTACATTTAGTTACATTTTTTCCCCTAAAGTTTCTTAAAGATGACATGGGTTTGGCCCCCTGTACCGGAGAAGGTTTACTAAAATTTCTTTAGGTCCTAAGCATGAAAATTTATGCTATCCCATTTTGTATGTTGTCCCAAATTATAATGATTCCGTTAATGGTAAATGATGAAAACTTAATGTGGTTCTTAATGAACTCAATGGACATGGTATTGGCCCCCTGTACCGGAATAGGGTTTAATAAAATTTCTTAAGGTTCTAAGCATCAAAATTTATGCTATCCCATTTTTTACGTTATCCCAAATTATAATGATTCCGTCAATGGTTAATGGTAAAAACTTAATATGGTTCTTAATGGGCATGGTATTGACCCCCTGTACCGGAAAAGGTTTACTAAAATTTCTTTAGGTCCTGAATATCAAAATTTATGCTATCCCGTTTTGTATGTCATCCCAAATTATAATGATTCCGTCAATGGTAAATGGTGCAAACCTAATGTGGTTCATATTAATTTAGTATGTATTTCTATTGTTAGTCTGTCCGTCCATATTTGCCCGTATCGTCACACCCACCGTCGTACATCGTGCATCATTAACTAAATGCTCCTTCGTCGCTCACAATCATTCACAAAAATACGTTATCCATTCTTCTTTGTACATAGAATTCGTTTCTCAGAGAGAAGAACGGGCTGCCCGATAAATTTGCCCACCAAGACGGTTAGTCGATGTGGTGTGGTCGTGGTCGTCGTCGTGGTCGTGGTGGTAATAGTGATGATGGTGAAGTTAATGGCCCAAAGAACCAGTTCGTGCTCTCACATTTGTAGCAACAATGGAAGAGAAATGGAGAAAAAAAAAAGTAGTAACCGAGAATACTTCCTTTAAAATATTGATTTTCATTGAGAATGAAAACAGCAGAATTCACACCAACACACGAACACGCATCTTTTATACCATCCCAATCGACCATTTGTACAAAGAATTGACGAGAAATATTTGGACTCTTTTTTCGTTTTTTAGCCTTCTTCGTCGTTGCACCAAACCAATTGTTTGTGGTCTTTTTTATTTATTCTTTTTAACGTGGTTTATAACAAAATTGGCCCAAAATTGTCTTTGGCATGAAAATTTCTTAATGAACCTCTAAAAAAAAGACTTTCAGTAATATGAAAGAAATGCTTTAAACGTTACAAAAAGGGCCCACGCCCAAAATACACCCACGCCCAAAATGCATTAAAATTATAGAGAACGTAATGATGACGTTACGATTGAGGTGAAAGGATTAACTCTCTGTACATAAGGATTGTGTGGGTACATGTTAACAGAAATGGAACATACACCAGAAGAAAGACCACTAAATTTGTTAGCTGGAAATGTTTAAGAATCAAATAGACTTAAGATGTTATACCAAATGAAATAACTTTTTTTAACATTCCTTCCATAATAGTTCCTTTGTACTATTAATAAGCATTCCTTAATTTTTGCGCTAATGAAGGTAAATCATGTTGTTGTTGTTGTTCATCATGCCTTCTAATGATCGTGAGAAGTTGTCCAGCAGAGATAGATCATGGAGACCAAGAAACTACGAAAAATATCAGGTTGTTAACCATCGTAACGCCTGACTACAAATCAGGTCTTTAGGGCAGACCGAGGTACCCTTCGAAATTGATATGATGATGGTGTTAATTTGTTCTTCTTGTTTGATATAATAAATTGAGTCTTCTGAATGAATTGTGAAATTTCTTTTTTGTATGGCCTCGTTTTTCATGATTTAAAAATTCGTGCAGGTTTTTAAAATTGTTTTTTTTTTTTACTTTTGTAAAAACTAATTTTTACTGTAGAGTCACAAAATATGAAAAATTGCTTGCTTCTTTCTTAATAAAAGAGAAGCTGTAAAGAAGAAACAGGAAAGACCATTTTTTTTTTTTCCTTTTTTTGTCTTTTGCGGGAGGCTTATGAGATTTTTGTAAGAGTTCCAAGTAAGATAAAATCGTAAGGTAGGGCTGAAACTTTTTTTAATTATGTACCTTTTATTACCCAAGAATGACAATCAAACTCTTAACTTAAAAGCTTTACATACTCGTAGCAGCGTAGCAAAAATACAGCGCGTGTGGTACACAGAGTAAAGATTTTATCGTTTCTACACTGAACCGAAAAAGTTTATACATAAATAGATTTTCTTTAGGACTTTACTTTCTGGTGATACGAAAAAAAAGCTGGTCATAAAAGTCAAAGTATAAAAGTCAAAGTCATCAACTCAAGTATCGCAATTGACTCCAAGAATATTGCCGATAGACTGACCGTCCACATCGTTTGGAATATGGCCAAATAGTCACATACCGACATAAAAGATGGCGCACCCCGTACATACACACATATGCACATGACTTTTTTCCTCTGTGTACAATAATACTATTTTATTATACATATAAAGTAGGACAAATTTGTTGTAAAAATTTTATCCAATAATTCGCTCATTCATTAATTCATTTGAATAGTTTTATGATTTCTTCTTCAAAGTTGTATCCTCCTGAACGCTTGCGGGGGGCGAGGTGGGACACTACTTTCATTGAACTATACCCAATTACTAGGCCAAACAATCCCCCTTTTTTCTCTGCTTTTATCTACTTTATTCGATCCTTGTCTCTATCCTTCGAACTGTCCATTGTTAGTCTATTCTTTACTTATCGATTGCAATCATTTATATCGGTCGATCGGTTGGTCGGTCGATCGGTTGGTCGGTCGGTCTACAGTACAACAGTCGTAAAATTTTTCATCTTCTTTGTGTGCGGTTTACAACCATGAGAATCATTCTCGCCTTTAAGAAATGTTCGTCCTGTTCTTTTAAAGGATTTCCACGTATTTGGGTTGGGTTCTCTATCGTTCCCGAAGTGCAGAACGAAATGTTCATACGTACTTGAAAATGAGCTCCAAGAAATTTTTCGGCAACTTTTGATTTGTTAGGATTTTCAATAATTTCATTTTTTATAGACATTAGTTGACATTTCCGGTTGACAGTTTCACCCTTAAACCTCAGCAGGTTCCCATTTGATATACTCAATATCAGTTTACTACAAGTATTACACAATATAATATTCGTATGTTGAAAATAGTAAAACGAAAAAGTAAAAAAAACTCAAAAAAAACCTTTTTACATCACGTACTTTGAATATTTTTCTTAATATTATATTTTTTGAAGAACGAAAAACATACCAGAGAAGTATACTCGTAATTAATGGATTAAGTACGCCATTTTTATGCTTCTATGCGCGTTTATTATTTCCGTTTTAAGTTTCGTCTATTTTTTATATTACTGAGAGGTCTATAAAGGTCGACAGCTCTAAGGCGACAAAAATTAATATTTCTGACATTATTTTCATTTGTGATCATTGCCTAAGTTTTCCTTCGTTTGAGAGAGACGAGGTCTGCGTTAATGGCTTTATAGTCTTAAGCTGCATCAAGGATTTTAGCTTAAGTAAGTAAGTATCAAAGATAAGACGCTTTGATCGATTAATTGAATTAGTTGAGCATTTGTTGACGAACGGATCTTCTCTAAACAGACAGAAAATCTCGCTTAAAGACCTTGCTAAAGATTTTAAATTCGATAATTCGCTGATTGGAATTTAATATTTTAAATGGAAAGAACCCTTCAAATATTATAAATAGCACTAAAATTTACCCTCAGAAAAGATTTTCCTGCTGTTTTTTATTACCTCAAAATTGCTTTATGCTTAAATCCTGTGCACATACACAACACTAATTGATTTTCACTTTTATTAACACGATTTTATGTGGAAAATCATGATGTTTCCACTCGCGCAGTCCGTAAAATAAGAAAACCTCCTTTTTTTATTACCAACTACAGACGATAATTTCTCCAGCATTCGACTTCCATTGAATTAACAAACAGGTTAAAAAAAAGGTTAAATCCATTTAAACGCATTTTCTTCATAATTTCGAAAACTCTTTTAAAGTTTTAACGACTTTGCCGGAGCAGCAAAAAGCAAGAGCTCAATAACAACAAAGTTCTATCCCATCCTGTAACTATGTTTTAACAACACAGATTGCTCAAACCATAGATAAATCTTGGAACTGGAAAAGAAGGAAGGATGGGATGGTTGGATGGATGGGATGGATGCTACGCTACGATGGACGATTACGAGTCACGATCACTGAGAATGTGCAGTTAATTTGTAGATTTTATGTACTTCCTGGGATGCTTCATAAAAATGCGAGGAGACAGACGACGACGAGAGTCATAAAATCGTAGACTGCTTTCTTTCACTTTACCCCAGACCAACAAACACAATCCAGTCCAGCGCAATTCAATTCACATTCATACGTACTTCAGACATCTGAAATCGCTAAGGAGTGTCTGTCAGTAGAAGTCAGTAGTTTTCACTTGGAATAGCCTCCTTTTTATTCGCCTTTAATGATGATAATATTATTGTTAGAATAATACGCGCTCGTAATAATACATATTGCATTGCATGAAGGTTGCGAGAATCTGGTGTTTATGTGAACTTTTTTTTTGGTTTTGACAGCAACGTAAGAGCGAGCTTCTTCCGTCCTTTCTTCCTTCCTTCATTTTTAACGTCCTTTCGACGTCATTAAGTGAGAAAAACGTGCCGTATTTTTGGGTTTATAATGAAGGGTGTTGCGCTTCAGCAGATTTCAATAGAAAGACAAAACGGTAAAATTGTAGAGTTTTCACAACCATAAAAAGGTTGCTTTGGTGTTGGGCCTTTCGACGAGCCTTCCTTCCGTAAATCCATAAAGTTTTAATGTAAACAAATGTTCTAAGATAGCAACGCAATCCCATACTGGAAATTGCGTCGCAGATTATTATACCAGTACCAACTATCGTAGAATATGCTAAAAGACTATTTGAAATATTGAGGAAAATGCTAAACTTTTTTGTATAAACTTCTCATGAAAATAGTTCTCATCTTTGTCGACTTTCTCATCAAGAATCCTTAAAAATTTATTTTCTAATTCTTTTGTTGTTTCAAAATTTTTAGCTAAATAATAAAAAATTTATTATTTATTTATTTATATATAATTTAATATTTAATAATAATTTTTTAAATTATATATATATAAAAAATTATATATTTTTATATATAATTTATGCCAAATTTCTTTGTTAAACAAAAAAAAAAAAAACTCCCACAAGGACCTCCCAAACTCGTTCGTACTCGTTTCCCATTGAGTGTTAAGAATACTTCCTGTATATTGATTGAATGACCATATAAATTCAAACAAAACCTTTCAAAACCGGATTACTTACGTTATTTGCGGAAAATCCCTTAAAAAAGGAATCCCTCCACAACAACAAATGGGAAGACGGGGCGCCACCACGACGACACGAATACACGAATACCGCCTTTCAGCCGCCGCATCATCTTATTGCTAACAAGTTCATTTAACAAAAATACCTACAAAATTCCTCAAGAAATTCCTTTAAATAAAAATGATGAATGAATACAATTTCGAAAACATGGACCGACCCAAACAAGTAGATCGGTCGTCCCGTTTTTTTGAATTTATTTCGTTGGATAATCTTCAGTTTAAAGAGATGGAAAAAAATTGAACATAAAAAGTAGTGGCCTTCATTGTGGCCCAAAGAATGAACCAACCATCGATACATACATACTCGTACATACCTTCTTCCTTCATGACCATTTTTAATCCGGGAAAATTTTTATATCCTTAATTTTGTATGTGCCGCGAACAATACATGTTTTGGTTTTTTGAATGGGCCTGCAAAGAATCATCTTCAACTTAGCACTTTCTTTAAGAACAACCATTTGAACAATTCCAAAAATTGACGAATTTCCCAAACCCAAAAATATGACGTTGTGTTGTTGTTGTCTTGTTGGTGTCGGCGATGCGAAAACTTTATTGCTATTGTGTTACTTGAATTTGGCATGAAAGTGAATTTGCCGCAAATTTTCATTGGAAAAAATTCCTGAGATTCGTATTACATTCTTTCGTTGGCAAAAAAAGAAGTATAAGGAAGGTCCTCGGTCGCTCGTTCACATCCCGAGTAAGTAAGTAAGTAGTCCTCATTCATAAAAATACGTTAGTGCAATCCTCTTGTAGAATATTTGGCGCAGGAAAAGCGTTAAAGAAATAGCTGAACAGTGGAAAAAATTACGAAATTTCAAGTATAGAAAAAATTAAGGATAGGAACATGAGAAGGCTGTGAAAGGAATCGGGATGGTCTTGTAGTGTACATACATATATTATCTAGACAGCTCAATTTAAACTGGCTTTCTCAAGCCAGTTGCCAGAACCATACGTTTGGATTTAAAAACAAACTTTCGTACACCGAGGGAAAAATCGTAGTAAAATCAAATAATATTACTTTGAATTAAATATTTTTTTATCAACCTAAAATATAAAATCAGAAAACGGATATTTAAATCAAATAATTTGCCATTAAAATAAATTTTGTGAGTTTTTAGTTTTAATATAATAAATATTTAAAATGAATAAAATGAAACAATGAATTATTTGTTCTTAATCAATGTAGTATTAAAAGTAATAAATACGGTGTTTTTTTTTTGAAATATTTTCAATAAATAAAGAGGTTTTTGAAAATATTTCTAGTCTAGTTCCTGAACTTAATATTTTTGCGCTTAAAATGAATAGGTTTTAACCTTAGATTTCAAAACGTACTTTTGAATATGACAATTATTATAAAAAAAATACAAAATATTCAATTGTTTGGCTTCTCATTTTTCTCGGTGTATTGTTCATTGTTTTATTTCACAATTTCGACGTTTAACAAAATATTATTTTCAAAATTCAAAATCAAATTTTTTTTAAAACAAAATGTTATTAGATTTTAAATATAAATTAAAATTAAAGTGTTTTATATAAAGTGCTTTCGCATAAACATAAAACAGCCACACAATCTCTGTTTTTTGGCCACTGTAAACTTCTTCTTGTGCGCGCTGCATGTATGTATTTTTAAAGACCTTATAACTCAATTTGAAGTAACAAATTACAACGATTTAGGGACATTTTTACACGGAAAACTCTCTTTTCATTTGATGGTGGTCCAGATAAATGGTGGTGGCGGTGTATTGTGCATGCGAACGTGACCTCAAGAGTGGCCCAAATAAGAATGGAAAGCTAAATGAAAGATCAATGGAAATTCATAAAATTTCCGCAAAAATAAACACTTTGTCGAGCGACTTCCTGTGTCGGCATGTATTGCGGCACCACCGCCGGCAGTGCAACAAGGCAACAAGGCGTACATGTGAAGAGATCACAGACATCTCATCCTCAGCCTTCATCCTTCTTATTCTTCTTATGCTTCTGCCGTGCACATGAGGATAATAATAAAACAATTGACAATTGACCCAAACGAGCACAGCCCAAAACACAACCGGGCAGCACTTGTGCGGAACATGCACGGACAATATGCACGCAGTAGAAGGATACTTTATGAATGAAATGCTATGGTGGACCCAAAAACAACAACGTTCTGGTCACTCTCTGGTCGTTTGCCAACACGTCCCTTTTTGGCGGCTTGACAATGAATGAATGAATGAATGTTAGTGATGTTTCCAGCTATTTTTTCAGATTCTGAAAAATGCTTTTTAGAAAGTATATACATACGTACATGTATTCAAGGTTGCCGAACACAAATTTATTGTAAAATGTTGTGAAAGAAAAAAGGGTAAAATTAAAGAAAATTTCAGAAAACGTCTCGTATAATATTCTATTGTGAAGAACTTGAAGTGCAAGATCTTTTAAAGAGTTTTGTGTAAAACTCTTTCTTCTTTTATGGTTACATTTTTAAAAACACCATCAGTCGTCTTTTTTTTTGTTTGACAAAAGCACGAACCTCGAACCTCGATTTCTACAGAAATCTCGTAATGTTATGCAACGGTCGGTGAAATATTTTTGATGAACAATGCTCAACAAAATCAAGGTCATGCCAGGGACCGAAATGAATGCCGTAATTGTTACTAAAAGTGTGAAATTTTCTCCGTTTAAAAGAAAGAGTTATATCGTACACAAATTACATGTAATGAAATTCACACTTTCCGACCGACTTTGATCGCTCAACTGTCAGTGATGTTTGCAAGAAAACATCGAAATCCTTGAACATAAAATGTCTAACATGTCTGGCTGTCTCTCTTTTCCATTTAATAGTAGTGGCTGTCATCTTAAGTGACATTTAAAATGTTTTATATTCATGAAATGTGCATCATATTCGTGAATGAATGACGAACAATTATTCATTCAAGCCTGTTGGCGACTGTTGGTGACACAGTCGCGCCGCTTGAGACATGTAAAATTCTGGGAAATCTTTTCATTTTTATTGTATTTATTGTATTTATCTGATATATTAGTTTCTATAGTAAAATTGTCGCGCAAATTCTGATCCGAAGTATAGTATTGCACTCTCTGCAAATAAATAAATTCAAAATAATAAAAAATTATTTAGAAAGGCGCTCCAACTAATGAGGAAATGACATTTCAAAAAAGGAAAATTAAATTAAATCTTAATGAACTTAAATGTTAACAAAATAAAATGTATTTAAAATTTTAATGAAATGAAATTTAAATTAAATAAAAATGAAATGAAAAGTAAACGTGATGTCTACAAGAAATTTATAATATAATTAAAAATATATAATTCGTGAAAAATTTAACTAGTTCAGAAGGGTCAATGTTATAACTAGTGCAACACCGTTAACGATACTTTACTAGTTACAAAAAGTTTTGAGATGCACTCGTTGTTTTTTTTTATATTTTTCGGAACTAGCTCGGTCCCGAAAAAGAAAAGTTATAATTCGGCAACTAGTGCAAAGATAATGCATTAAAAATTTTACAGTTCTCTTCACGTGAAGTGGTCCACCGGAACTAGTAAAATCGATAGTTCTCTACTAGTGGCCTTTTCTGCAGGATTGTTACAACTGCTTTATCAATTCAGTCCATCGTGCTCGAATTTTTTTACAGTATAGTATAGAGTACATCTCGTATACGACTATAGCAAAGATTCTAAGGCTTTTTATCACTTTTTTATTATGTATTTATTCCATTCATCCATTCCATTGATTACAACAATCGAATTAACAACCGCCTGCCATGCGCGCTTATCATGTTCCAAATACTTTCTTAAATACTCGTAGATTATCTAAGATTTATTACACTAACGCGTCTTTTGAACTATGTACTATGTACGTATGTATGTACATAGTTATATGTATGTTTGTGCCTTATGGTTTTGTTTGCTTTTTGATTAGTTTAATAACTAAATTTGTATAACCCATATATTTATATATATATATGTGTATACTCATTCTTAGGTTCATTAATAAAAATTTATAAAAGAGATTAAGAAGGTCTTCTTCATTCTAAACAAATTTACTCTGATTTTAGCATTTTTCTGCTATATAAACGCGTTTAAGAAGAAGAAAAATAATGTCATCTATCATAAATAATATTGTTTTTTATTGGTTTTTTTTGTTTGTTTGGTTGAAATAAACTGTTAAAATGCTATAAGACAGACCGATTTGAAAACGTTTTTTTTTTTTAACAATTACGAAGACGTCCTTTGCTAGTAGATCCTTTGAAAAGACATAGTAACGGCTTTTCCCGGTTGTTAATTTCACAACGATTTCTTAAAAAGTTCTTGTTAATGACGTAGTTAAGTTTAGTTTAGTTAATTTTGATATTCTCAAAATGCATTAACAACGTAACAACGAGTATAAATTCACCACCAAAGGTGAAAAATTTGAATGACATTTTCACTTTTTGAGTTTTTTGATTTCGTTTATCTTAAAAAATTATTAAACTAAGTCAATATTAAGACCTACTCGTTGTTTTGAAAAAAAATAGTTAAGAAATCAGCTGTCATTTTATTCGCCAGAATAATAAATCTTAACAGCTGTTAAGAAAACTATTCTTAACTATTTTCTAATGTTCTTGTTAATGTGGTGAGCTTAGTTAATCAGCCAGATTAACGGATGTAAAAAACATTATTGTGTTTTTTTTCCTTAAAGTTAAATTAAAATTTTTACCTAAGTTTGAAAAATTATGATAACATTTACGTCTAGATTTATTTTATTTATTTACAATGGAAATCGCACTATATATTTCTCGTTTCGGGAGATTTTACTGAGTTCCGTTTTGAGTGAACGCGAAGCTTTTAGAATATATAGAAGCAAGCTGCATCACTTGGTGACGTGATATTGTTACACTGTAAGAAAATAGTCTAAAATATTACTTTAAAGTTTAAACGTGTTTCTTTTTCTAAATGTTTCTTTTTCTATGAATTTGAATTTTCTTGTCTTGTTTTTTCAATGTGTTCGTTCGCGCCGATCAGCATTCAAGACATTTGTATATACTATGTATGTTATAATGTTTTTTAACATTCCAGTTCTGTGCTTATTAATGTCCCATTTAAAAGATACCGGTTTTTTTTTCCTTTCGCAGGACTGCGAAATTGTTTCATCAATTGTGAGCAGCTTAAGTTTATTTTCGTGACAAAAAGAAAAATTATACAAAGAAACTACTTTTTCATATAATGAATGTCCCACAAAAAGGACTTACTTCAAATACGTACGTACGTCTTCCAAAAAGGTTACCGCCAGGACTCCTTAACTGTCGCCTTCTTTTGGGAGACAAATTTTCGTTTTTAACCCTTTGCGCAGCCGGACAGAATTGAGCTTTTGTAATGGCTTACGAAGGGAGACGATTAAACGGACGGACGGACGGACGGTTCATCATCCAACACGACCACAAACAATTCGGGAATAATAGATTAACCGAACTGGACACTGGCGTTCGTGAAAACAAGTACTCGTACTACAAAAATTAAATAGTTTTTCTCTAAATTTGACATTTGTTGATGCACAAACACGATTCCCCGCCGCTACGCTTACACCACAACAACAACCGCACCAACAACACTTCGCATGACATGTTAATGTTGTGTTTAAAAGCATTGTAAAGCCGCAGTTTTTTAAGTTAAAAAATATGAAGAAAATTTACATGTCAACTGCTTACGTCTATTGCGTTCTTGTTAGAAAGCTTGTCATTGCCATTGTTAGCAGTGGCCCGCCGCAGTACGTGGTCGGTCCGCCGGAACGCAATGTCAAAGTTCAAAAATGTATGTTTGCATTTTGCTCCTTACTCTCACGGAAACGCGCTTTCATGTAAACTACTCGGGAAAAACTCATGTTTTCACATTATTTGTGCTTTTGTTTGACGTAACTTATGTCACATTTTTGACATCTCAAGCGGTTACAAGAAACTGCAATGAATAAAATTCATATAAATTTGTTGTTATAAGCACGAAAAAAAAAACATTGTGAATGATTGCGAAACAAGTTCTGTAATGTACTGCAAGACAAACGATAGGCGTATTCTAGAATTTCACTTTGTATAAGAAGTTAATTTGTTAACCGTACTCCTACGTTGATAAAAAATTTGTAATTCTACGTTGAGGTGTCGATTTCTACATCCAAGTGTTTTGTATGGACAATCGTGTTTTTACACATATAAATGTATATATTTTTTATTAAAATTTTATAGTTTTGGTTATAGTGGAAAATGTTGTTCTTTTTATTGTTTAGTAAACAATAGTATAAAAAATTTTGTTTAGTATGTGGGAGACAATGTTGTAGACAAATTTTGTAGGGTAGTTTTGATGTAGCTACAATGCACGTAGTAAACACATTTAGATTGTGATGTGCTTTACAAGTCGTTTTGTGACAGAAGCAGCAGGCCAACTCATTGTTATAATTGGCTTTGGCGGTTTTTTTTTAACACATAAGAAGCATTTTCCTTTCTTTTTAATGTTTTCAGGAATATTTTCCATTCTTCGCCTTTTTGAAGATCGTCCAGCTTCTAGGTGAGATCCTTCTGAATCAAGTGATAGCCGTGTCTGCGAAGCTAATGACTGGGGACCTCTTTCTCTTCGCAACTGGACTGTCTTGGAGAGACATAAAAATAATTGAGAGACATTACCATTATTTTCAACAAAGGTTAGGTTAGGTTAGGTTAGGAAGGCTTGGGATGCTTGATCCCGTCCACGGAGGCCAAAATTTGGCCCATTGTGATTGCCTTCATAAGTAGTGGAACCTGCCGTATTCACATTTAAATATCACACCCTACCATTAGATCAACTAGGATCATAGCGGGGTTCGTAAAACGCTGTTTTGACGCTCAAAATAAATTTTATAAGCCTCGGTACCGGAACCTTTGCAACGTCCGTAAGCTCTGAGCAAAACCATGTTCCCAATGATCGGAAACGTCGGCTTGCAAGCGCTGGACAGCGGCAGAGAAGATGGTGTACCGTTTCTTCCTCATCAACATCCTGGCATGATCTGCAATAATCCACGCTGGCACCCGTCTTCCATTTTGCCACCATGTGGCCTATGGGACAGTGCCCTGTGATTACTCCTACCGCAATTCTCAGCTGGTCCCTGCTAAGAGCGAGGAGGCACTTGGAATTGCTCCAGTTCAACAAAATTTTCAACAAAACTTATCTCTCAAATGGATGTAGAATAGACGTAGAAAAAACGTTCGAAATACTAACACGAGTAGCACGTAAAATGAAACGACACGAAAAACGGAAATTCTAATTTGAACAAGTAAAAGCGTTACCTTTGGCCTGGCCGAAGCTCATATACCCTACACCCGCATCCATCGATGGTGATGGTGATGGTGATGATAAAAAGTGGGCGGGTGACACCTACTTTCATTTTATTTACAGATAGTAAATTTTTATCGATTAACTCATTTACAACACCGCTTTTCCTACCAAAAACCTCATTATATGGTATGGTACACCAGTAGGCGGACCACGCCCATTTTTGGGAGAATATTTTATTCTAAGATGGTGGACCCAGAAAAAAAATTTTAGCTTAAAATTCAGTCTACAAGCTGAGAAATTTAGCTATAAGCAAGGATGATTCCATATTTGCTATAAAAAGTAGGCGTGGCACTAATCCGATTCTCCGATTTCTCCATTTTCAATACCAAACAGCGTAGGATACAGAGAATACTCGTACCAAATTTCATGACGATACCTCTATTCGTTCTCCTGTAATCGTGATTTCCACAGACGAACAGACAGACAGACGGACGGACATAGTTAAATCGAATCAGGAGGTGACTCTGAGCTAGAATATATGTATACGCTTTGCTATACCTGCCACGCCTCTGTAATGCGTTACAAAAGTGAATATACCCTCATCCCTTCGGTTGTAGGGTATAAAAACACACGGATGTAGAAATCTACACTCATGCCTGTGAAATTGATTTTTTTGAATATTTGGCATACTATTTTAACTGCGATGTCAAAACTACTTGATTTGAGTTGTATTCCACTATAAAATAAAAGTCACAAAATCTGGAAACTCTCACTTAGAACGTTTAGGATATATTTGAAAAAACAAAAACACAAATGTAGTTTTCTACACCAACGTAGGAGTACGGTTAAGCGAAGCGTCACGTTGTCGTGAGAAACGAGGTATGTCCTCGTAGATTTTTAAAACCGAAAATTTTGTGGGTTTTTTTTTGGAAGTTGACAATTTGAAAGAAGTTGAAGAATTTATAAGATCTGAAGATAATAATATAATATCTTCTAATATTTAGGCTATTCAAAAGAACCTTTAGAATGTTGATTGAGAATATCTGTCAACAGCTAGTGAAACCTAGCTAGCCTAGAAACTGCTCATGATAAACCAAAGTCGTCTGACAGACCAAAAAAAAAAAAAATAAAATAAGAAACAGATCGTTTGCATAAAACATTGCTTCTGTTTGTAAAAGGTTTGCTAATGGTTGCTAATGACAAAGTTTTCACATAATTGTCATAGATAATACCTGATAATTACATTAAAAAAAAAACAATCAATTTAAAAATAGCCTGTTTTTAATTGAAAAAATATCCTATAGTCTTTTTTGGATAGCCATCGAAAAAATAAAAATTATTAAAACATAAAAAATAGAAAATAATTTCCCAAATTACATTAAAAATACACAATTATATTTTTACGCGATAGATACGTTCCCACCAAAATTTGCATTTAAAAATCCCGTAAAAAAATCGCGTAAAAAAAATCTCAGAAAAAAGATCGCGTAAAAAAAGACACGGTACCCATACAAAAGTAGGAGATCAGTTCGACATTTCCACAAAATTTTTTGTACCTCTATTGCTCATTTGTGTTTATAAAAATGTGTTTTTCTTACTAAAAATTATTTTAAATTGACATTTCTTAAACGGCGATTAGATTTAAAAAAGGAATAAAATGCTAATTTCAAATTCGCGTAAAAAAAATACGCGTCAAAACAGAACTATTAAAACTATTGAAAAAAAATTATTGAAAAAAAATTAATAAAATAAAAATAAATAAATATTTGAGAAGTCAACAAACACGTTCTCCAAAATTATGCATAAAACTCAGATAGAACGTTCTTCAAAATATTGAATGATTATAATTATAAATAATTATATAAATTTTTTTTTAATATAATTTTTTTTATAATTATTTATAATCATTTAAAAGAATTAGAGATATAATTATAAATCAAAACAATGTTTTTTATAATCATTTAAAAGAATTAGAAATATAATTATAAATAATACAATAATAAATTCATAGCCATTAAAATAAAAATTCGAATAAATAAATTTAGGGAAAAATTAACTGAAAGCATTGAAGAGAAAACTACTAAGAGAAAACTAATTCTATAAATTTTTTTTAATATTCTTTTTTTTTTTAATATTTATATAATATTTTAATTATTATATATAAATGATTATAAATAACTATAAATATAATTATAAATAATACAATAATAAATTCATAGCCATTAAAATAAAAATTCGAATAAATAAATTTAGAGAAAAATTAACTGAAAGCATTGAAGAGCGCAGAGAATTCTTTTGAGAAATTCAGAATTTTGAAATTCTTCTCAGAACCTACAGAGTAGAGTGTAGTATAGTTTTATACGGTTTTCAAATATCTCTCGTCATATTTTAAACCGTGTTTTTACTCCATAAAAAAGTCTTTATGGCATGCATATATTGCTCTATTGCTCCTCTCCTTCCCTCTAGTTTTATGCTATTTCAAAACCATAATCTTGAAAAAGTATCATCTACAATCGTATATGTATGTATAATCTCGTACTCTAAAGGCAGTTAATGAACATTTACAAAAAAAGGAACTGATAAAAGGAGTGAGATTACAAAACGGTTAGAGCGAAAAAGTACAAACACAAATAAATAAATAACGAAAAAACATATGATCAGGTTTTTGAGAAATCAGTTGAAGAAAAATAAGCAGCACGCAAAACATATGTTTCGCCAGCAGAGACGTGGACGGTTCGATTCGGTCTGCTGCTGCTCGATTCGGTCTTCGAGCGAATACGAATGTAAGGAATAAGAGGCGAAAATAACAAATAACGTCAAAAATCATATGTTTCAAGAGGAGAAGAGAGGAGAGCAACATAAAAACCAATGCAGAATACAAAAAAAAATCACAACAAAATAAACCTAACAACATTACACTAACAACATACTGGTACTCTTTTGAAGGAATACAAAAAGATTGCATTGTTGTGATCCTGGAGACAAGAATAAGAGGCAGAAGAAGAGAAATAAAACAACATTTTAAGCTCAAGAAGAGGAAGAAGGGATTTCTTGGAATTCCAAAACAATCATAAGCAAAATCAAAATAAAGAGAGAGAGAGAGAGGAAGGAATTCTGCTGCGGCTTGCTGGAATTCTAGATAACTTAAGACCCTGACATCACAGCAGCCTGAGCCTGAGCCTCAACCCGACCAGACCAGACCAGAGCAAACCAGACGACTTCCTTCCTCCGCCTCAACAAGTCTGGCGGAGTCTTCAGGATGTGCTGAAAATAACTAGTATACCTCGCGTATATAAGCGCTGTGTTATATCTGGCCATATACTCGTACTCCATAAGTCCATGCCAGAATTTCGAAGGCAAAACATGAGCCGCAGACATAGAGAGACGGATCGGAGTGTTGAAGCAAGAGAGACGAACGAACGAGCGGGCAGTAATGCAGACGAAAAGTCGGCCGGGGCAGGGCGGGGCGAGGCAGACCTAGTGGACATACTGAGCGCGAGTCCAATGTGTGATAAATACGCGCGCATAATCAAGCGGCACAGGTTGTTTTTTGTCTTGCTTTTGTCGTGTTTTTTTTTTATTTTTTTATTTTTTTTTTTTTAATTTTTTTTTTTTTTTTTTTTTAATTTTTTTTTTTTTTTTTTGGTGACGTCCATGATCTTGAGCTGAGATTTACGTTTGTATAGGTCTCTTGAATTTCCCGCCAAAAATGTTGTCCAATATGTACAGAGATTTATATATCGTATGTACGAGAAGAATATAGGCTGGAAGAGGTACAGAAAGAAGAGCGAAATAACGATAAGAGACAACAGCAAAAGCACCGCCAATGGGTGGAGATGGGCGAGATAGAAAGGCAGGGAAGAAGAGAGGCGTAGGGTAGGGCGTACGAGTATACATATGTGTGCTACGACGAGTCTGTTGAGCCGGTTAGTTGGCGCAAACATATGTATGTACCGATGTCTCAAGGCGTTTGAAATGTACGTACATATATAATAGTTGAAAAATGTGTGCCTTAAAGCAATTCAATTTATGAAAAAAACATCTACTGCGGCAGACCAGTTAACACGTGGCTGGATTTCTGGTGGTAAAAGAGGGACGGATTTACTATATTAGCGACATATGTATTCCGTTGCAGGATAACCAGGAGACCTTTCGCAGGGACGCATTCCCGAACCAGGGAAGCTCTCAGCAGGGACGTGTTTCAGACATTCCCAAACTCTAATACTTAAGAGCTGAAGATATGTACGTTATTATTATAGTTGCCTTCGCTACTTCGCTTCTTCGAGCAGGTTATCAGCAGGTTATACACTCCCAAAATCATCCCTTCCGCACTCTTCACGTCCGGGATGTGCTCCAGGCATCATTCTCAGTTGAAATCTTCACTTCTTTTTCTCTGTGCTGCTCTGTGCCGTCGAACACGAGACACACACGCGTTCTGCTGACTTCTGAGCAACGATGGTTTTCATCTCATCATGATCGCCTCCACTCCAACGATTTTCAGGTACATCGATCGATTGGTCTGTCGGTCTCTCCGTCGGTCTTCAGAATTTTTATGATTTTCCCACAGTCTTGAGAGGCTGCCCATTGAGCATCGCTCTAGCATCGCTCAGCTGGAGCTGGGCTGGGCTGGTTTTTGGGTGAAGAAGTCGAGAACATACTTCTCTCTCCGCTCGTTATATGTATGTATGTATGTACATACATATAACATGCATACATGCATATATCTTACATGTTTTTAACTGTATTTACTTCAATTTGGCGGCATTTTATGATGAGTTCTTCTTCTTACGGCGTGTATATAGTTTTGTATTCCTTTATTTGTTGCTTTTACCCCCGGCGCGAACACACACACACACACACACGTACACGTACTGTATACCCAAAGAAGCACGTTAGTAGTAAGAGATACACTATGTATGTTTGTGCTTGTTGCTCTTTCTTTTTTAAAGCAAACCTAACTTTTGTTGTTATGCTTTTAGAAGAAAAGAAGCCTCGTTTTGAAGGATCCAATTTTTTTTTTTTTTTTTTATTTTCAATTTCAATTTCTGCTCAGCGCAGAAACGCCGTACTGAAATTTGTTTTAGCCAGTGGAGGTCGCCGGTCGGTCTTAAATAGATTGCTTGCTGTCTGTCACTTTATCACTTCAGCGAGATCGAGCTATTTTATGAGTTAACATAGTACGAGTATGTAAATCCCTTTCTCGATCGTCGTCATAATCCCCGGAGGATTTTACTAAAGAATTCGAAAAATCTAATTTTGTCACAAAGCAACTAAAATAACTAACACTTCACTCCCGGAGAGCTAATTTTGCTAGTTCGCCTTTTATTTATGCTATCAACTGAAAGACCAGGCTACTGCGCAAAGGCGTGTATAGCTTTTGTTGTTGTTTTTTTTGGGGGGGGGAGGGGGGTAAGTCCGAATTCGTTGGGCACAGAGGCATTTCAATTGAGAACATTTCTGATTCGGTTTCACAGAGAAAAATAGTACACATAAAAATAATAATAAGAAGATCTTCTTATGGAGCCATTTTTTACTATGAAATCTTATTAAAACATACAAATAATATGCTTTTGTCATAAAGAAATTTTATTAATTTAATGAAGAAAATCTTATTGTCATAAAATAAAAAACTAATCTTATTATAATGCGTCATTTTTATAAAAAAAAACATATTTTTTCCGTCAGAAACTTCTGAAATCAACAAGTTTGTATGAAAGTATGAGGAATTCTTATTATTTTTCCTCTTTTAATACGAAAAACTTCTTATACTATATCCTATAACATCGTCGGTCTGGCCAGAAATTTGATAGTCAGATTTTGCTGTCAGGTTTACTGCAGATCTATAATTCCTATTAGATTTTTTTACATTGTCATTGTTTGTAATGGACGATTTTTGCTGCTCAATTGTGTGTACTTTCCACCTTTATATATAGAATATACATACTTTGCAAACAAATAGCAAATTATAGCAAATTACTTTTCAGGCCCTTTACCCATGAAATTTTGTGAGTGTGCATGATTAATATTCTTGAAATCTTGAATCAATAAAATAAAATAAAAAAGACTGGAAAACAATAAGATTTTCTTATAGAATATTTACATATTTTAATAAGATCGTCTCTATGACAGCAAAATAAGGTCACGGTGCAGAAATCTACAGCCGTAACTTAGTTTTATTTAATTACTATTGGTTTTACATTTCAAAGGACGTGAAGTTCGATAATCGCTATTTATATTTAAATTAATGAAAGCTAATTTAGATCTGAAAAACCTGGATTCTTAAGCCCTAAGACTTGTTGTTGGCATGAAGGCGAAAGACTCAAGCTTATTTCTTCAAAGAAAATAACTATTCCAGCTTCTTTAGCCACAAAGCAATGCTAAAAATAACCATTTCTTATCGCAATCTTTCAATTTTTTACACTAAAAAACTACAAAAATTCACTTAAAGAAAACAAGTCGTGAAAAAAAAAAAAACAAACAAGAAAGAAAAGCAAACAATACAAACCAAATTTAAAATAATGAATGATTTTCTTTCTTTCTTACTGTCGTTCTTTCTTTTTTTCGTTCCTCGTTCTTCTAAAAGATTAGAGAGAGAGAGAGAGAGAGAGACTCACTCATCTTCGCTAGAAGGTTCTTTTATCAGGTTACTCAAATCAGAACAAGTTTTTTTAAGCCTGAAATCAATTTTCTTTCTTCATTCGTTTGATGGTTATTTGTACTGAATAATGTTAAAGACTTCCAGGAATTCATATGTCTTCAAATCTCTGGTAATCGACCTCATTAATATTGTAAAAGAACTGCTTTTTTTATGTTTGATCTTTTGGGGCCCGAAATAAAAAAGATCAAGCTAAGATTTATAAGAATATTCCGACTTCGAATAACTCAAAATAATACTATAAAGAAGTATATATTTATTATAACGATTACTTAATAAAAATCATTGTTTATTGATAGTAAAAGAACTGCTTTTTATGTTTGATCTTTTGGGGCCCGAAATAGCGAGATTTATAAGAATATTCCGACTTCGAAAAACTCAAAATAATACTATAAAAAGAGTTATATTTATTATACATATACGATTACTTAATTAAAATCATTGTTTAATCACAGTAATTTTTATATGAATAATATTGGAATAAGAACGGAAACGTCTGCTGATCTGATCAGGAAGTGACTGATAGATTGATTAGATTGATTTATCTACAAATAATTAAAAAAAAAAACAAATTTTTTAAAAAATTAATAAAAAAAATAAATTATCGAAAATATGAAAGAGTCAATGAGTCTGTCCATCCATCCATTCATTCAATCATTCTCCAACACCAAGAAAGAAAGCATGAATGAAATCAGCTGAGGCGCAGAACCGTCGTTCTTCGGTGGTTAAATTTATGAATGGATATTTTTCCGGAACTTGAGGAAATAAAAATAAGCCTTATCAGTTGACGATTGCGATTGCGGTTGAGGTTTTGATTGCGACCATGATGGCAACCATTATGAAGCTCTAAAATGGGACATGGGTAGGAGGGGGAGGGCCCAACCAGCAGCGGCCTCTTCAGACTGTAGGTACATATTTCAAGACCAAGGCATGACCTTGGTCTGGTTGTTCTTACATTAAATTTATCGCAAACGACGAAAAATGCGTTCTTTTTCTTTGCTCTTGTTGTTTGTGTTGTTGTTGTTTTATGTCGGAAATGTTGGCTGATTTTATTTTTTTGTTGTTTGTTCTTTTCAACTCGAGATTAACTCGACATTTTTTTTAAACCTATTTATTTTAGTAAATTTTGTGCGCGTGCTGTTTAACGGTAAACATTGATAAGAACTATATAAAAAGCTGTATGAAAGACTGAAAATTTAAAAAAACTAAAAAAAAAAAACTTTAAAAAACTGCAACTTTTTTTAGCAGTCGTAGTCAATCAACGAACCAAAATACGACTAAAAATAATTGAAAGATTGTACGTAGGTACCGGTAGGCCGTTTTGAATGCCTTTTTTCTGTCGTTTCTGCTGCTGCTGCTGCTGTTCTTGCAAGTGACCTTGATTGGGCCCACCAGACACAGACCAACGGGTCTGGTCTGGCTGGCCGATCTGTCACTCCCGGTTTACACTTGACCACGATGTTCAGTTTGTGGTCTTTTGCCTTTTCCTACGCGTATAACGTATATGCCCGGCCCGGTCCTGAAAACTTAGCTCTGTGAGAAACTTGTGAAAAAAGGCCCATAACAACAACAATACGTTGACTCGCCTTCCAACCAACACTTAATCACATCACGACGGCAACGGCAACGGCGACGACGACGACTGTCACTTTTTGGTGCTGCTCCTGCTGCTTCTACTGTCCTCGCTTGTGCTCCATTCAAGCACTGAATTCTTCATGCCTACGCACGTTTGTATGTACGAGTCTGTGTCTGGACGCCGCCTGATCGGCGTTCGGTATAGCTACGCGCATACATACATATGTACCTACAAAACTGCGTAGGTAGGTCGGTAGGTTTCTGGCAGCCTTTTTTTTATATAACATTGCTTTTTTAAGCCAACACATGGCTCTGATCCTGCCGCCAACGTCGCCACGGCTACGCCACGTTACCGATCAGATGATTTTTGTTTTGATTTTTTTCCTGGCCGTCGTTACTTCTTCTTCTCATTCTCATTCTTATTCTCATTCCATATGATTGCTATTATTATTTAACGTTCAACATTTATTTTTATCATGCGACGGCATGGTTATGGGTTAGGTTTTGTGGTTTTTGTTTGTTGGTTTATTCGGTTTGTTGGTTCATCTACATACATACATACATACTCCATGAAGTTGGTGGGCTATATTTAGAGTAAATTAAGAATCAACAAAATTGCGCTGCGTAGTTGATTTTTGTAAAGATTTCATTTCGTTTACAGTGTACAGTGTAAAGGTATGCCGTTTATTATGAACCGAATAGGTTGGATTTTACCGTCAAATAAAACCCACATCTCACCTACTGTAAGAAGGTAAAGGTACAATTTAAAAAGAACCGTTTTTGCAATAAATAGGATTATCCAAAATAGACTATAAGAAGTTTTTCAAATAAAAAGCATACTTTTTTATAGGTTTCATTGGTTTTTTTTTCGGGAACTATCAGGTGTTATCTATGACAATTAGCTATGTCTGAAGCACGATGTCTCTCGCCACGTGGTATAGTCTTCAAATCGAAAGTAAAAATTTTCAATTCTCAAGAACGTGTTGACGTTGATTACCAACAATTTCATAAACAAAGGCAGTGGTTTCTATTCGAACGAGACTTGTTTTTGGTCTGTCAGAGACTTTGGTTTAATCATGTGCCGCCGATCCAGTTTTCCTTAAAAATTTTTAAACAAATTTCGAATTTTTTTTGTCCGACGAATGAACAAATGACTAAAAATCACGTTGTATTTTTTATTGAAAATGTAATTTTTTAGAAAAAATTTTAATAATTTTAACACGCTTTACAATTTTGCAACAGTTGCCACAGAAATTGCAACAATTTCTGCACTTTTGATGCGCAAAGTGTTTTTTTGATGCAAAAAGTGTTTTTTTGATGCAAAAAGTGCACTTTTAATGCAAAAAGTGTGCTTTTGTTCCAAAGGTGTACTTTTGCTGCAAAAAGTGTACTTTTGCTGCAAAAAGTGTACTTTATGATGCAAAAATTGTACTTTTTAAGAAAAGTATATTTGGTAAAATTCAATTTTCTCAAAAACTATAAAACATCTATCCTTCCGGTTTCCACTATTTTATTGAGAATTAATGGGACAATTTTGCAAACTCAAAAAAAACTGGTGTTTATTTAGGTATTTTTCGAAAAAAATTGAAACCACACAATTTTTTCGCAATTTTTTTTTGTAAATTTAAACTTTGACATTAATTTTCTCGAAAACTGTTTAAGCCAGAAATCTAATTCCAAAAACATATTAAACAGTAGATATTTAGTTTACTAAATCTGGTAGCAGAAATGGTCATAAAGTTTATGTTATTTTTTGAGAATTTTTTTTCGATTTGATAATTTTCGATTTCAGTAATGTAAAAATTGTATAAGGAGACGGAGAGAGAGAGAGAGAGAAATAGAATTTTAATGTCAGACAAAGAGCTTCACTTGAATGGAATACAATATTCGTAATTACGAGTCCGACCGCCCTACAAATAATTGTGCAATTTATTTGTGCAACATTAACGCAGTTGACAAAAGGCTGGACCCGGACAAAAGAAGGTTGCAAAATAAGGACACATAAACTGTGCACTCCACTCTTATCATACTCAGGGCAACAAAAAGAAGATATAGGTATGTATGTATTTACCTGTACAATGTGGTGGCATAATGGTAACACCTCCGGGCTAACTCCTCGGCACTTTATTTGTCATTATACGAGTACTCGTTTGTATTACAAACATTCCAAACGACTGAAGAGACTGACAATACCTGTCACAATTGTCCAACAGCACGCTGTGAAGATGCAACGCTGATGAGTGTGCGACTTGAGAGTGTGCAGTCTTGAGACAAAGAAAGAAAGAAAGAAGAAAGAAACCTGATTTACTTATTATCATGTCTTTTCTAAAGAGGCAGGCAGGGAGCAGCAACCTTTATTCTTCTCTTTTTTTGGGAAAATAATTGTTCCAAACAATTACTCCGCTGCCTTCTAAAAAAAAGGAAAGAAGAAGTAGCAACAAATTTGCTACACATTGATACACTTTCAATAATGCGTGAGTACCGATAGATAGAACATGACAAATTCCAACCTCTTGAAAAAAAAGTCCATGTCCATTGACTTTAGGAAAAATTGTGTTATACAAAAAAAGTATAACTTTGATCAACCTGGTCGATCTAAGAATTGCTGAATTCTTCTTCAATTCTTTGATATGAAATATGATGATGATCATTCCCTTCCAAGACAACAAGTCGGCAATTTGTTTTTTGTTCTTTTTTTTTTTTGTGCGCCAAATAATTCTAAGGATTTTTAAAAATTTTCTCAGGCATTTTGAAGACATGTAGGATGGTAACGATGTGATAAAAAAAAGATCGTGCATTCCATTGACAAATGGAGTCTGGAGTAATTCAAAATTCGACGTGTCAAAAAAATGCCTGTGAAAATCAGCTGATTTCTAAAGCATCAGATGTCTTCTTCAACAGGATCACCAACGCCGATCACCAACAAACTCAACTCAACTCAACTCAACTAGACGGAAAAAAGAAGAAAAAAAAGAAAAGAAAATGAAAATGAAAATGAAAATCAGGAAACCTTAAAAGTGCATGGTTTTGTACCTGCTTCTTACATTCACTTTGTTGCTTTCTCTTTGTGTTTGTAGTCTTTTTACAACCACGAAACTGTGTGAGTGTGTGTGTGTGTGAGTGCATGTCACCTACACACACCTACACCATCAATTCAGTCAGAATTAAATGAAATTGTATAGAAATTATTTCCTGATTCTGTGGCAAGAAATCATTTTCTCCTTTTTTTCAATCCGTCGGAATTAATGCAGCAAATTACGGTGCAATCAACTTTTATCCTTTGAGTTATCAGCCTCATTCATCCATCCATCCATCCATCTATCCATCCTTTCTATCTGAACACTAAAGCGGTACTGTTTGTAGAAGAGGCGGCGGCAAACTTTTGTTGCACGTGCGTGTCTGTCTGATCATCATCATTACTGAACACTGAACCTTTTTTCTAAGTCTTTTTTTTTTAGTAATTTTTTGTTGTTTTCATGTAAAGGATGAAAAAGTCATAGCAGTTCATCGCTCAAATCAGCTGTTTTCGGTAGTACCTGTTGCTTGTGCGTTGTTGTTGTTGTTGTGTTTTTTTTTTTTTGTAAATAGAAAGAGAGAGAGAGAGAGTGTGTGTAATATTCTTGGGTTATTTTGATAAATCATTTGATTCTTGGTGTGATTTATACGAATTCATTTAACGCTTCCTTTTCCTAAAATTCCTTTTTTAAATTTTTTGTTTTTGTTTTTGTTTTTGTTAATATACGTAAAAGTGCTTATGAATTCATTTATTTTTCTCATGGTGTGATATTCTTTTTTTCCCCCAAAAATTAATATTATTGTAGGTTTACGCGTTAAGACCTAACCTGAGTCGCCTTCTCTGCCTTTGAAAATAACTTCTACGAATTAAATAGTTATAAGATTGAACGCTTGTGAATATTGCTATTGTGTTGCTATCATTAATCTCAGTAATCACCTAAAATTATCTCAAGCATCTCGAGACTTTTAAGGCGGAGCAGATTCCAGCAAAGATTTGGAAAGACAAAAAAGCGCAAAAACTTTTGCACTTATATGATATTATGGGAGACAGTCAAAATCCCGAAACGACAAAATTCCGCTGCGATAAAATCCCGAAACGAAAAAATCCCGATGTGACAAAATCCCGACAAATTTTTAATCCCGCAATGTGAAATCCCGAAAAATCACGAAATACAATTTGAAATTAATCAAGAAATGAAATTTGAGTCAGAATTTTTTCCAAAGCTAAGTACGCGTAGTACTTGCCTTTTTTTACAATGGCAGAAAAGAAAAGTTGTAATATCGAGAGAATTTTGCTATCTGAGGATTTTAATCCCTGCCACGGCTGAAGGCCGCCACGAATCAAGACTTTTCAGGCGAAAATACTTTGCATTATCGAGAGAATTTCGATACTTTGCATTGAAATTGAAAATACTTTGCATTCTGGAGAGAATTTTGTTGTCTGAGGGTTATAACGCCTGCCGCGGCCGAAAGCCGCCACTCATCAAGACTTTTCAGGCGAAAATACTTTGCATTATCGAGAGAATTTCCATACTTTGCATTGAAATTGAAAATACTTTGCATTCTGGAGAGAATTTTGTTGTCTGAGGGTTATAACGCCTGCCGCGGCCGAAAGCCGCCACGCATCAAGACTTTTCATGCGAAAATACTTTGCATTCTGGAGAGAATTTTTTTGTCCGAGGGTTATAAACCCTGCCAGTTTGTGTGTGTGTACAGTATACGTAAGCGTAGAGTATTTGTTACGTAATAGAGAGCATTGTTGTAGCCAGCATTCATTCATTGCGTTGCTTTGAAATCGGAAACATTGCTGTGTTGAAATTATTTTGAAAACAAGCCGACCGAACTAACCGAATTTGCTTTCCAGGAAGCACTTGTCAGCTTATGATTGGATTCCACTTATTACAGAAGTTAACTAATGAAAAATAGTTACAGTTTTGAAAGACTTTATGACTTAATAATTTGAGCATAATTTGGTTGGCTCAAATATCAAAGGCTGTTTAACGCCGCTGAAGGCGTTGCATCGGGGCGTGTTAACAACAAAGAATTTGACTCCTGGATCATACGTAGTTACAGAGATATTTTCCTAACTTTTTTGCTTTCTTGTTTGTTTTTGTTCTTCAATTTGTCTGCGTGTGTCTTAACAACAGTCCTTAAAAGGTCGTTTTTGGGTTTATGTTTTTTTCTATTTCTTCTTAGTAAATTTTAGTATCGCTAAAGGAATATCATTATCGTATAAATATAATCATCTTCACCGAAACTTTACTGAGCTTCTTCTTTTATTAACTCATTTGTTGTCGAAGCTATAGTATAAAAAATTTTTTTGTCCAAAGCTTTTTTAGGTAAGTAGTTTTTGCTTCTTTTTCGTCTTCATTCATTATGATATAAATGCAAAATGTTTGCTTAAATAATATCACTTTGTGTTGGACTCTCTCATTATTACAGCTGATTTTGCAGCTTCAGCTTCATCTTATCTCGCTTCAAGTGAATGAATACCACCGTGTTTGTTGTTGTTGTTGTTTTCTTTGCGTTTGCCCTTTCCCATATGTTTTTGGCGCCAAATGTTAGTGTGTTTGCTTTTTTTTTTCGTTGGTTTTTGGTTGGTCTTCATTATAGTATAGCAGCAGCAGCAGGCAGCAACGAGTTCTTGCCGATACGACGAGTACTCACTTGGCGCGAGTATCTTCGTGGCACGTCTTCTCGAGAGGAGAGGATTGATTTTTTTCTTAACATTCTTCTTCCGTTGCCATGCGCTGGCTCTGTTTGGTGGAGAAAAGAGGGGCGGACAAATAAAAACAAAATCAACAAATTACCATACTATAACATATCATATGGTAATATGGTAACCCATTGAAAAAGTACTGATTCGAAATGAGTCTGCGTCTCCGTCTCGTTTCTCTGCACGGCACAATATTTGCTGAGTTTGTCATAAACCAGCATAATTGTCGTCGCCGTTCGTCGCCGTTCGTCGCCGCCGCCTGCAAAGACTGAATATCAATGAAATATTTATTTTTTGTTAATTTTTAAGAGTTTAATTTTCTTTTTTTTTTTGTTTGAACTTTTAATTTTTTTCTAAATTTTTATTTTCTCGTATGTCACTCAACTTCCTCTGCTTCGAGTCGTGAATGGATCGCGCTTGGAGGAGGCTTCAGGGTCCCAGCGGAGATTTTTTTTTATATTTTACTTTTTGTTTTTTTGATAGAGCGTTTAATATTTTTTAATCATCCTTCAGAGCAGATAGTGATTTTTTTTTAATATTCAAAATAAGGCCATTTGGAAGAATTAGTAATTAATTAACAATATTGCCGAACATACATAATATAATGGACGAATTTGCAACCATTTTTGTGAGATTAGTTTTTCTACATTTCAGGAATTTCTGCTTTAGATTTAAAAGTTGACAAATTCAGCTCGTAAAACCGTACACAGAAAAAAATAGTATCACAGAAAAATAATAAGCAGCCATAATCTTATTGAGCCATTTTACCATGATCTTATGTTTTATAATCTTATTAAAACATACAAATAATATGCTTTTTTCATACATAAATCTTATTAATTTCATAAAGAAAATCATGAAAAAAGTACGAATCTTATTAATTCGTGAATTTAATAAGAAATTCATGTTTTTACTAATGAAATAAATTATGAAATCAATAAGTCTGTATAGAAAGTATGAAGAATTCCTATTATTTACTTCTTTTAATAAGAAAAACTTCTTATATATTGTACAATAATATCGTCGGTCTGGGCGGAACTTTGATAATAATATTTTTGCTGTCAGGTTTACTTCAGATTTATAATTCCTATTAGATTTTTTTTTACATTGTCATTGTTTATAATGGACGAGCTTTTCTTCTCAATTGTGAGTCTTTATATATATACAATATACTTTGCAAGCAAATAGCAAATAATAGCATACACCGAGAAAAATGAGAAGCAAGATAATTGAATATGTATTTTGTATTTGATTATAATAATTGCCATATTCAAAAGTACGTATTTAAATCTAAGGTTAAAACCTATTCATTTTAAACGCAGAAATATAAGGTTCAGGAACTAGACTAGAAATATTTTCAAAAACATTTTTATTTATCGAAAATATTTAAAACAAACACCGTGTTTATTTAATACTGCCTACATTGATTAAGAACAAATAATTCTATATTTAATTTAAATATTTATTATATTAAAATCACAAACTCACAAAATTCATTTTAATGACAAATTATTTGATTTAAATATCCGTTTGCTGGTTCCATATTTTAGGTTGTTTCATGTTTATTTTTAATATTTTCGCTTTTACTGAAAAATATTTAGTGAAAAATACATAGTGAAAAATATTTAATTCAAAGTAATATTATTTGATTTTACTACGTTTTTTCCCTCGGCGTAACTATAGTTATTTCTAAAAAACCGTTATTAAATCTAAATCCTTAATACATCACTCGAGTGTTAGGAATTAATCACGAGTTTAAATTATACTCATAATTTTTAAAACTATTTTCCCTCAAGACTTTCGGAGACTGTTTGTCGGATTGTATCGTCGTCTTTTGAGTCCTGCGACTTTTGAGAAGTTGTTGTCGCCGCAGCAGGCAAGTTTTTCTTATTGCCGTGAGAACGTCAAGAGAGATTATTGGCGGCAATAGAATGGCTCCGCTTCGTCCACTTAAGTATCTTAAAATCCATGTGATTTTTATAAAATATTTTTTTTTGTTTTTAACTACAGTTTTTTGTTTCTCTGACACTCTTGAATGCATGCCTCCAGCTGATTTTCTCGGTTGGTCGGTTGGTCATACCGTTCTTTGCCATTCTTTTGAATCTTGAGTTCTTCTTTATCCTTTTACGCTATATGGATATCGGTTAAAATAGAAAAGTAATTATTTTCTCTATTGTCTTCTCTTCGCTTCAGTATTCTTTTTACTTAAGAAAACTACTACAATCCAAAGGATTCCTGAAGTGTGTATAAGAAGAAGCAGTTGCTTTTTGTTAGTTCCTTTCTTCTTTCGTTTGACACTTCATTTAGTTTTTTTTTTTTTTTTGTAAAATCTAAAATCTTGAGTTTTGCGAGAAAAAATTTCTTAGTCTTTAGCAGGCTTTGCTGACATTGCATTTCTATAAAGTGCAATATAGACGGCATAGATTAATTCTCTTCGACCTTACGATTTAAGGCGTATGCAAAAACGTAATTTTAAAGCTTTTTTCGGTTTTAGCTTGCCGAAAGACAGACTTTCAACCAACACCGTGTTCATGGTGTTCATGGTCCCTTGAAAATGGACCCAAGTGTCCAATCATTGCTACTACGAGTATTTAAAAATTAAACTCATCTTCACAGAGGCATAATTGTTAGGAATTTGCAATAATTTGTCCATAAAAGGCAATCAAGTATTTCTCAGTTGGCCTGGCCTGGTCTACTTTTACACTTTCGCAAAACTGAGCCGAAGGTCGAAAGGAAAAACAATGAAGGACAATGAGAAAAATCAATTCAAAAGCAAAGAATTGCCTTGCACGAGTATCATCGAATGAATTGATGAGGATGGTCCTCTCCCGCACGAGTGTGGGAAGATCTCTGCTTTTTGTACCCAAAAAACTACTAAACGCTCCGGGTCATCGAGTGCTTCTCGCACATGCCGGCCACAGGTTGAGCAGCAGTTATTATCCACATCATCATCATCATCATCATCATCCTCTTTGTGTGCTGCCTCTGGGGCGCAACAAATGACCGACCAGCCAAGACCGACCGATCGACCGATCGACCGTGCAGCATTGTAATAGTATTGCAGAATAGAAAAGCAAAAAATTGAACAAACAACAACGACTTATCGTGAGAATTATTTGCACCGTGTATGGATTTCATGATGGAGTTGTTTGTTTATGTTTGGGCAAAATTACTGATTTTTAATTTACACCAAATTTGCTGTATTTTATGTAGTTTTAGATTTGCTTTTCTAATCTAACTGACTAGAGAGAAACAGAGAGATGCTTCCTAAAGATGGAAGCAACTTCCGAGCAGTTTAATCGAGCTTCAAATCGCCCGAAACAAACCGAACCGATTGATAATGCTTTTAAAGAAGCCTTAACTCTTAAACATCAACTTTTTCTACTCAGAGAAAAATAGCACGTACCACATAAAAATAATATAAGATCTTCTAATTAAGCCATTTTACTATGAAATCTTATTAAAAACGTACAAATATTATGCTTTTTCATAGAGAAATCTTATTAATTTTATAAAGAAAATCTTATTTTCTTAAAAAAAAAAAGTATGAAAATTATTAATTCGTGAATTTAATAAAAAATTCATATGTTTTTACTCATGAAATATATCATAAAATCAATAAATCTATATGAAATTATGAAGAATTCCTATTATTTACTTCTTTTAATAAGAAAAACTTCTTATACGAAATATCGTATAATATCGTCGGTCTGGCCGGAACTTTGATAGTAATATTTTTTTTCCTTCAGTCAGGTTTACTTAAGATCTATAATTCCTATTAGATTTTTTTTACATTGTCATTGTTTATAATGGACGATCTTTGCTGCTCAATTGTGAGCATATTCCCTCTTTATATACATATTAATTTTAATGAGACTACACCGAAAAAAATTAGAAGCAAAACAATTGAATATTTTGTATTTGATTATAACAATTGCCATATTCAAAAGTACGTTTTTAAATCTAAGTTAAAACATATTAGGTTCAAGAACTAGACTAGAAATATTTTCAAAAACATTTTTTTTTATCGAAAATATTTAAAACAAACACCGCTTTTATTACTTATAATACTACATTGATTAAGAATAAATAATTCTATATTCAATTTAAATATTTATTATATTAAAACCGAAAACTTACAAAATTCATTTTAATGACAAATTATTTGATTTAAATATCCATTTGCTGGTTTCATATTTTAGGTTGTTTCAGGTTTATTTTGAATATTTTCGCTTTTACTGGAAAATCATAGTGAAAAATATTTAACTCAAAGTAATATTATTTGATTTTACTACGTTTTTTTCTCTCAGTGTATTGAAAACAATAAGTCTTATCTGGGAATTCTTTGTCTTTGAAGTGTGTATTCTTATGAAATATGTATTTTAATAAGGTTTGTCTCTATGAAAAATACTCGTAATAAGATTTTCTTCTTAAATTTGTATTTTAATATGACTGTCTTTTGAAAATTTTCATAAGATTTTCTCCATGGCTTTAATAAAGGCTTCCTTCTTTAATGAAAAGCAGAGAAAAATCTGCTGGTTTTTCTTGTATTTTATGTGGTTGCTTTGGCTCTGTGTGCGTTTACTGTTTCCGGTGTAACTATTCTGGCTACTTTTAGTAAGATTAAGAGAAGCCTCTTTTTGGCTTATGAGGTCATATTTGGAATAAGTAAATAACAATTAAGCGGCTGAGGCGTTAATTAACCCGCACACAGTCGCACACACAGTCGCATCAGCAAAGTCCTAAGATTTCTCCATGCGTCGAGTCCGACAGACACACACGATAGTGCGTCCGTCCGCGATAGTGCGTCTATGTACATACATACATACATACATACATACGTGAAATGTTCGTTACAATTGTTTGTTGCGCGCCATTATGCGCCGCCGCAGCGCCGGCCGGGCGTTAAGTCATAGTGATTCGGCCCGATACTCGAGCTCAATGCAACTATCAACAATATATTGTACAATGCAATAAATACAACAACAATAACAACAACAACAACAACTGTTTTTATGAGGCGTTGTTGAAATAAATTTCCTCCCTCTTTCTGCCCACAAGTTGATGAAGTAAACAATACCGGCCGGCCGGCAGGCAGGCTTCCTCCGCCAGTCGTGCTTTTCACAACACAGGCACACACACTCTTAAAAAACGCATTCCTCGGCTCAACATTGCCCTGGTGTGGGTAAGACATTTGTAACGGACAAAACTTCTGGTATGCTCTGGCTTTACCGCTCACCGCTCGAGCGGGCAGCTTGTCCAAGTTACCACCATGGTTTCTCGTGGTATGTTGTGAAGTGAGGCGCAGAAGATGGTTGTTCGTAGTCGTTCGAGCGGGTGAGCACGTATGTAGCTCTTCGTATCTCTTCGCTTTGCGGCACTGACTGAGAGTCTATACTCGTACAAACGGCTCGTATATACTCGTGTCGATTTTGTATATAGTCGTCTCCGTGTGCGCCGCCAGTGTGTTGGAGTATCTGTGGAGGAAGACAAATATTTTTCAACCGTCGTTTTAATGAGCCCCCCCCCCCCCCCCTACCCCGTCGCTCTCTGTCTGTGTCTGGCGGCCCGCTCCAGCTTGCGAGACTAAGAGAGCTCGTCTATGGCGCAACACCAGACCAAGAACCAGTCCGGTAAGCTCAGCAAGGTTCTCTTGAGCTGAGCCGAGCCGAGCCGCCGCCGCCGCCGCCTCCTCCTCCTCCTCTTTCTACACGCTTTGAGCAGCTCGGGCCAGCCAGCCAGCCCAGCGCAGCCCTACGTTCTTCGAAAGTTTATTTTCCTTTCCTTTTTCTCTATTTTTAGTTCGTTAAATTTTTATCATAGCAATATAAGAATTCTGGAGTCGTTCTGGATGTTGCTGTTGTAGCTGTTGTCATTGTTGTCGTCGTCGTCGTCGCCGTCGTCGTCCCAAATTAAGATTGTACTGCTTCAAAATTATTGAAGCACCGAACGCAAAGGCATTTGATTATTTTCTGTATGAGATGCTGGCCTTTTTTTTTTCAGCGCTTTTTTGTCGCACGTTATGATGTGACGGAAGATATGGGTCAACGGAAAAAAAAGCTATTTGATTGTTGTAAATTTTCTGGTGCTTTAATTATTTGTCCTTTTTTTTGGTTTGTTTTTAGTTTTTTGGTTTTTTTTTTGTTTGGTTTTTTTTGGTGATTTTTTGTTTTGTTTTCAGAGTTTTTTTGAAAGAAAAAGTGGATCATTTTTAGTAAATGTGAAAGCTTATGAGCACACAATTTTAATCTTATCTGTAAGATCTTAAGAATTTTAGTACATACCTGTTAAAAAAATAGTGGAAAGTCCATCAGATTTTCATCAGATCATTTTCTTAAGCAAAATTTCATCCAAGGGCGTTACACATCGTCGTCTATACTTTTACGCAAGCCATTTTTTGATTTTTCTAAATGAAAAAAAATGTCACAAAAACTGGCCTTAAAATTTTGGAAAGACCATTTTCTAAACTCTCTTTTATTACACCGAGAAAAATGAGAAGCAAAACAATCGAATATTTTGTATTTGATTATAATAATTGCCATATTCAAAAGTACGTTTTGAAATCTAAGCTTAAAACTTATTCATTTTAAGCGCAAAAATATCAGGTTCAGGAAGTAGACTAGAAATATTTTCAAAAACATCTTTATTTATCGAAAATATTTAAAACAAACACTGTGTTTATTACTTTTAAGAACAAATAATTCTATATTTAATTTAAATATTTATTACATTAAAACCAAAAACTTACAAAATTCATTTTAATGACAAATTATTTTAATTAAATATCCGTTTGCTGGTTTCATATTTTAATTTGTTTCATGTTAATTTTTAATACTTTCGCTTTTACTTGAAAATCATTACGTGAAAAATATTTAATTCAAAGTATTATTATTTGATTTTACTACCTTTTTTGTTCCTCAGTGTACCACATATATTTTCAGAATAAAGAAATAAAAAATGGCCTTTAGCAATATTTGAATCATTTCATTGCACTTTCATCGCATGAAATTTCGTATGAAATGAAACAAATTTTTTGATAACGCTTTAGTGAGCGTGAGATCGGCACGCAGACCGGCCCATTGCCGGCATTTCAATGGACCCCAAATTACTCGTAATTGTGTCTCGAATTGAAAAACCGTTTCGTTTTTTAACCCAAATCAATTGTTTCTCAAAGTGAAAAACTGTTTGCACGAAGCAAGTTTCATTTGGCAGGATTTTCTTTCCTCCTTCCTTCCTTCCTTTCTTCCTTCCTTCCTTCCTTTCTTCCTTCCTTCCTTCCTTCCTACCTTCCCTTTAGAGAGCACTTTCCTGATGAGGATGAGTCTACTTTTTTCAACTTGTTGCTTGTGACTCAATAGACGCATAGACGACAATGGACGACAATAGCTAGACACCATTAATTCTCTTCATCCACTGACTCTTGAAAAAGGCGGCCTAGGTGCCATCACAACTAGACAAAAAACAAATATGCAGCAAGACAATCAATAGAAGGTTCCGTTCCCATCGCCTGCACCGGCTTCTGCATTGTCAGAATGCCAAAATGCGGCAGCAGCAACAGCTGATGGCTCAAGAATTTTCCCATAACCTGTCTGCGCAAGGCGCTATTGAACGGTGAGCCAGTGAGCCAATTCCAGTGTCCCGAGAATGGCCAAAGATGCTTTGATTAACAGGACACCAACAAAGTTTTCAACTCAGGAACTACTTGTTTAAATAACTGCCAAAAAAGGGACGAAACCGGGAAAAAGAAACTGAAATGTCAACCTGAAAGCGAAACGAAATGCCGGTAATAAACCGTTTAAGTGGCTTAAGCAAATATTGAATAACCTCAGCAGAGCTGTTGCCGCCGCCGCTTGTTTTTTTTTTTTTTTTGTTGCGTCCTGTCTCGGATGTCAAACGCCCGGAAAAGACAACACAGGATATTGCTGAAAGGACATTGATTGTGCTCTAGTGTTGTGTCGTCTCTTAATCTGAATGTTCGCAGGTTGCGGAGGATATTAATTGGCCACTGCCGAAGGTGTTTGTTCTGGCTTCGTGGACAAAGAAATCAAATTTCCTTCAAATAACAAGACCACTAAATCGAGAATCTCTAGAGTATTATATTGCGCCTTAATGCAATGGAACGCAATGAATGCTGTAATGAATGAACACTCACAGGCCGCAGTCGGTCGGTCTCATGGCAACATAAAATGCTGCACATTTCTCCGTCTCGTTGGACTCTTTCAAATGTCTATTAATATAACAATTTTGGGAATAAGACCATAACTTCTTAGAAATACTAGGGCGACCTCTTTAGAGTCATACCCACCCATTGGTAATTTTTTTATTCAATATAATGCATATATGCGCATATACACATACTATAAACTACACAGCGAAAAATAGTATCACATAAAATAAATGTTTCGAAATCTTATGTAATGAAATCTTATAAATTCATACAAATAATATGCTTTCTTAGAGAAATCTTATTAATTTTATAAAGAAAAACTTATTGTCTTGATTCGGAAAAAGTACAAATTTTATTAATTCGTAAATTTAATAAGAAATTCATATGTTTCTTCCTTATAAAATAAATCATGAAATCAATAAGTCTGCTTAGAAAGTATGAAGAATTCTTATTATTTACTTGTTTTAATAAGAAAAACTTCTTATATGTACAAATATCGTATAATATCGTCGGTCTGGCCGAAACTTTGATAGTAATATTTTTGCTGCAGTCAAGTTTACTTCAGATCTATAATTAGTATTAAATTTTTTTACATTGATTGGTATTGTTTGTGAGTACTTTCAGCCTTTGAGTCCTAAAGAAGCTTATATACACCGAGAAAAAATACGTTTTAAAATCAAATAATAGTACTTTGAATTCAATATTTTTCAGGCAGTAGTTCTTAATTTGTCGCACGCGAATGACGCGGAAGCGTTAAGATTTTAACAACATTTAATAAATTCAATTGGATTTAATGAAACGATTTGAAACTAATTTCGCTTTAATTACAAGGACAATCTAAGAATGTTTTTTTCGTTTTTCGTTCTTGTCGTCGTAGTTCCTGAGTCTCACCATGAACAGGTACCTACTCGTGTACCGTATCGTACCTACCTTTCTCAGCTATCAGCTCAGAGAAGAGTAAGATAATGATGCTCCGAAATGTTTGTATTTTTTCTTTAAATCATTTTTTTATTTTAAAGTGAAGAGGTTTTTTTTGTTGTTTTTTTTTTTTTGTTTTTTGTGAGTACAAGTATAAAGAAGACCACATTGCTCCTTGCTGTAGTTGTTGTTATTGTTTTAGTTGTAGTTGATGTCCTTTATGAAGCCTGAGAACAACATCTTGATCGGTTTGGTCTGGTCGTCGGTCTCTTCTCTACGCCGAATATTTAAGTTTCTGAAAAGAATTTCCAAGAATTTCAACAATAATTGAGAAAACTGAAGCTCCTTTTTTTCTGGAGTCCGCTCTTGTTCGAGCGGATATCAGACATTATTTGCTTGTGTCTGCGCAGAGCGCCAAAATCTGGAGCTGAGAGCCACTTGAATCATTCTTTTGGCGAACGTTAATGCCTAAATTGCCGAATATATTTGCCGCTATAGAGTGTTCTCCATCAGTAAATTGATATCCTGTTCCGGTTCTGGTACTGGTCCTGTCTATTGTCCATTTTTCTTCACTAAACATTTTTTTTTCCAGAAAATTTGTGGGAAACTTTGAAAGTTAACCAACTACGATATTATTCCTCGCATTCTGGCGGTGTTGCTTTGAGGTTTTGTAGCCTCTTCACCCTTTTCATCACCATTTGAGTGGGATTAGCTGTAAGTGCGTAGGAGGTATGTACTCTTGACAGCAATTTCTTGCCAACATTACATTTTGCCTTCCATACAATGTATCGGATTTTCAGCGGAGCGACGCGCCAATCGTTCGATCGATCGCTGGAACAAAGCAAGTGCCTTTAGGCAGAGTCGTTACCTCAATTTGACGTTGATTCCTTTATTATGTTGGTATCCATGATTCATTTTGTCATCCCTTAAAAGATTTCCAATGTTTTTGTGACCAACATTCGTGAGAATTTTACAAAATCATGTGAAAATCCGTAACTTTTCAGACGCCTTGAGGAAGTGTACCGCGGTAATGTCAACAAACGTTCTGGTAAAACGAGTCCTATGACTTTCAAAGGCCCTCATTTGACCCTTAATTTTAAAGAATTGATGAAAGCACTCTAAAAAAGTGTCTTCAAGTGTAGATTCTTTCTCTCTCTCTATTGCATCACTTTGGCTCTAGAAAGAGATTTGGCTCAATGTTATTTGTTTGAGGCAAATATTGTTACGTTTTGGCGGTCTTCTTCTAATTCCGGTTTCGTAATTTTTTTTGCTTTTGGGGCGCATATAGCAAAAGAAGCTGAAATGGAATGGAATTTTCTATTCTCATTTCTTTACATTAAAAATTCGTGTTGTTTTTTTTTAAGTTTTATTTTGCTTCTTCTCTAAATCTTCTAATCTTCTAAAAAATTTCAAAAATTTTTGACATTAAAATAAAATGTTTTAATTTTATTAATTCATCAAAAATTAAATTCATCATTGCTGACTTCATCAGCTTTGAGAAGAAGAAGACATAACACATCCACCCTTCTTCGCCATCTACTGTTATCAGCTGATCATTGTTTTTGTAAAGCAAAATAAATATTTCTCTCACCATCATTGAATGCTTCGGTTCAGGCTCAACGCTTCTGACTGGATACCGGAAGGGTATGGGTTTTATTTTCCTTTTTAACCTGTGAACATTGATTTACTTCAAAGTCATAAAAAAGTAAGCAGTTATCATCGCCCAACAGGTATTTCACCGACGCACAGTGGTCAAGAATGACTTGCATGTGGTCGCAAATCGGTCACTTTTAAAACCAACATAATCGTTATATTTATTTGGTTTTTATTTAGTTAATTTTGTTTGACTGTTTTTATGTTTTCTTATTAATTTGATATGTTTTTGAAAAGACTTTAGTTCATGCTTCATATTTGTTCGATTTTACAATAAAAAAAATAATTTCGAAACAGGGTTGAAAACTGCTAAAACCAGAAAAAGCGACAGTTGACTTTTAGAAATATTCCAAATTAAGGAAAAAAAACACGCCAAAAAAACCAGCACAAAAAAAAATTAAATTTTTGCTATAATTTTTAAGCGAATTTATTTAGAAAATACACACAAAAAAAAATTAAATTTTTGCTATAATTTTTAAGCGAATTTATTTAGAAAATACACAAAAATTCAACCTTGAACTCTTATATCTCATACTTCTTCGACCTACAATATCATCTTCCTATATCTTCTATGCCTACAGAGCTACTCGAACATCAAAATAAACCTTGTGAAAACAAAGCGAAACAGAACGAAAAAGAACCTACGAAAAAAAATTTATTGAACCAAAAGTTACACCAAATTTTTTCACCGACCCGAAAATCGTTTGGGTCGAGTACCACTGTGCAACGTTCGAATCAGCTGTTTATGCTTGCAGTCAAGAGCACAAGAAGTCCTGTGAATCTCTTCCCGCATCGCACCGTCTCTTCGCAATCAGCTGTTTTGTCCTTGCCTTTGCCTCGTTTCTCGTTGTTTTTCATTTTTTTTTTGTCCTAAAAGTGCCCAAACAAAAATTGCGTTCAAATTTATTTAGTACCTTCAAGATAAGAGCTGGCAACCAAGTAATGGTCACAGCGCCTCTCTTGATGTGATGTAACAGTATTTTTGTAACAACAACGTTGTTGTTGTTGTTGTTGTTGTTGTTGTTTTGTTAATGTCAGGTTGGCGGTTTTTAGGATCGTGGGATAATCATAGTTTCCTTTTTAGAAAACAAAAACAACAAAAATCGTTTTTCACTTGCGCCATTAATTGTATAGTCTCTCAAGAAGTCGAATCACACTTTGCTTTCTAATTTTTTCTTCTTCTTCTTCATGATACGACAAATTAGAACAACAAAACATTTTATCTTGCTATAAAATACTATTTTATCACTATATACTTATATACAAATTTGTTGTTTTCTTTGGTAGAAAATTTAAAATTTTAATTTGCGCTTTGTTTTCTGTAAATGTAGATATGACAACTTAAATTGTCATAGAAAGTACCTGATAATTAAATAAAAGAATTAATAAAATTGAGAATATTATGCTTTTAATTTTGAAAAAGATTTCCTATAGTCCATTTTGGATAACCCTCTAAATTTATAAAATCTCATTTCAAACTCAATGCAGTTACTCACATTCATTAAGGTCTGCCTGCCACTCTTTTACCACAACAAACCTCCAACAACGGAGAAAATTTTCACTCGTCATTCCGTCATTCCGGATTCACTGACTGACATCCTGACTGACTATTTTTAAAGTCATAAATATTATTCCTTTTCTATTGGTATTATGGGAAAAAGGAGACAACGTGAAATTATTATCCTTACATGTCTTGATACACAAAAAGCAGTATAAATATTTATTTCGAATTTTTAAAATCACACACACACATTTTTTGACTATAGCAACTACAACAACTCAAGACTATAAGTAAAAATTGAAGAAAATCTACCCTCACTTGATTAAATATTTTTTATCTCAAAAAGGACCAACCAATTCCAAGAATACTTTTCTAGATTTTCTTTTAAAAACAAGCGCGTAAATTGAGTGAACTTTGCCGCCTCGAGCGGTTACCACCGATACCAAAATCATCAAACTCTAACCCAAGCCAAAAAAAAAAAACGAAATGTATTGAGTTTTTATTTTTCGTCTGTCTTCCGATCACGTCCTAGCCATAAATTTGTGTATTACCACACTTTTTACTTGTCCATAATCACATTTCTAGAGATAATTTTCCAACGAAATTGGTATATACCCAAACCTTTTTCGACTCTACTCATGAACAACTACATGGTTACGTGGGAGAGGGAGGAAGGGAGGGAGGGAGTCTAAACATATACGAAGTATGGAAAATTCTAAAGAAAATTTAGAATAAAGATTGCAGAAAATGGATAAAAATATATATTATATGGAGAAAAATTAACTACTGGGGACAAAATTAGCTCAGTAAATGGATTTGGAAAAAACAATTTCACATAAAAGTGGAGAATAAAAGAGGCCTGGTAGGTAGCCCTCTGAATGTCCTCTCGTCGTTCGTATTGCAAAAAGAAATGGAAAAGATGGGTCACCTTTTTGGAATCGCTAAAAATTTCAAATTCGATATTTCAGCGGAAATATACATACATTTAGAGACCATTCCTGAATCCATTTTGACTAGTTCTTATAAAACGTCTTGAACAAGCCCACGAGACGTCTCATGCCGTCCTATAGTACGTATGTAAGTATTGTATTTCGCATAACTCGAACACGGCTAACCGTAGAAAGCTGAAATTTGGTATTTAGCATTGTTTTAACGTCTAGTGGTGCACCTCCCTTTTTGGTTACCATCGGTGGTGCCGAAGGGGCACTTTTCTTGTAGGATTTTGTTGAATTTTGTATATAACTCAAAAACGGTTAGCCGTAGAAAGTTGATATTTTGTATTTTAGACTGTTATAACCTCTAAGTGTGTGCCTCCGAATTTCGTTATAATCGGTTGTGCCAAAGGGGCACTTTTCTTGTATGATTTTGTTGAATTTTGTATATAACTCAAAAACGGTTAGCCGTAGAAAGCTGAAATTTGGTATTTAGCATTGTTTTAACATCTAGTGGTGCACCACCCTTTTTGGTTACCATCGGTGGTGCCGAAGGGGCACTTTTCTTGTATGATTTTGTTGAATTTTGTATATAACTCAAAAACGGTTAGCCGTAGAAAGCTGAAATTTGGTATTTAGCATTGTTTTAACATCTAGTGGTGCACCACCCTTTTTGGTTACCATCGGTGGTGCCGAAGGGGCACTTTTCTTGTATGATTTTGTTGAATTTTGTATATAACTCAAAAACGGTTAGCCGTAGAAAGTTGATATTTTGGATTTTAGACTGTTATAACCTCTAAGTGTGTGCCTCCGATTTTGGTTATAATCGGTTGTGACGTAGTCGCACTTTTCTTTTAGGATTTTGTAGAAATTTGTATATAACTCAAAAACGGCTAACCGTAGACAGTTGATATTTTGTATTTTGAACTGTTATAAGCTCTAAGTGTGTGCCTCCGATTTTCGTTATAATCGGTTGTGCCAAAGGGGTACTTTTCTTGTATGATTTTCTTGAATTTTGTATATAACTCAAAAACGGTTAGCCGTAGAAAGTTGATAATTTGTATTTTGAACTGTTATAAGCTCTAAGTGTATGCTTCCGATTTTGGTTATAATCGGTTGTGACGAAGGGGCACTTTTCTTAAAGGAAATTTTAAATATAACTCAATTAGCAAACAAGAAATCAATATATGTACATACATATATATATTTTTTTAGCAATACAATACATACATATATGGACGATACAATAATCTTACATTTTGCTTTGTTTCATTTTACTTATCATTATTTCTAGTACATTTAGTTATTCATGCCTATTTCTTTTTCTCTCTCCTCTTAGCCTATCTCTTTTTATTGCATAGTACATTTTTAATATTCCGCATAAATTAGAGTACATAAACATAATCGTATTACGAGCATTTTATTAAAATTATAGCACATACTTGTATATATGTACTAACACTCGTATTCTACTCAAAATCATATAGGTTTTCAGCTTTATAATCGGCTATTTTTTTTTTCTTACACTTTTTCGTGCACTTTTACACATTCGTCCTCCTCTTCTTCTACTTCTTCTACTTCCACTTTATCTTATTTTCATTGGAATTTCATTCATACTCAACAAAGACAAATTCTTAAAACCAGAACCAGTCGCCGCCGACGCCGCCGCCGCCTTAACTTGATGCGACACTCCAACGGTTGCTCCAACGTACATATGTACGTTGTTATATAAGTAGACATTATTCTTGGTTCTCTTCTCTTTTCTTGTCCACATGCTAAGTTAGATTATTTATCTTAACGTTGTTTGCATAGTAATCAGTTTCATAATACCGGACAACTTTGTCAGTTTATAGGATAGCTCGATATTGTTATTCATACAAGCCTGAATGATGGTAAAGACTAAAAGATTAAAATATACATATTTTAGGATTTAGGAAAAGTGTTTGTGAGAGAAGTTTGGTACATAATAAACATAGGCACAGGCATATGTTAAACTTAGATTAAATTTTAAATAGTAACTATTAAATAATAAGTAATGCTTTTCAGCAAATGTCTGTCATGGCCCGGAAGGATGTGAAAGATAACCATTTGTGTGTGTGTGTGTAGCAAACCGCCCAATCATGCCCTTGACTAGCTGATGAGAGCTCATTGAATACGAGTGTATAATGACTGTATTGATCCTTATCCTTTAAATGTTGCTGCGAATTTTCTGAGCTCTTATTTGTTTGCAAAAAAATCTTCCGTATAATCGGATTGAATTTCTCTTCAACCATAGCAGCAGCAGCAACCGCCGCCATCAATCATCGCTCAAATTTGCGCAGAAAAGCGAAGGCCCTTTGAATGCAGTTCATCATCGATGTTAATCCTGGCATTAATATATTAATTCTGGTTTTCCTTTTTATTTTTTTGCTTATTTTTCATAACAAAAAAGTAGTTTTACAATTGATTCGTCGGCGGCTAATTGTTTTATAATCTTTCTGGGTTTTGTAGATTGTCGGCAATTTTCCAGTCATATTCATGGTATATATTAATGGCAACATACAATTTCGATTTGTACATATATGTATGTTCTGACTTCTGAAGTCTCAATTATTTTCGTTTTTTCTTCAATTGTTCGTATTCTCGGCCGGAATGACCACGGATTTGAGAATGCGTTTGTATTTTTCTATAAAGTTATCAAGTCCTGAAATTGATAGGATTACATTCTATGGTTAAAAATCACACAATGGCAGTTATAAATTGTCCATAGTATGCATTTTTTATGGTTTTTTTTTTTAAACGGACGCCAGCAACCTGTTGTTAATAGCCAGAAAGTGTAATGGTGTGTAATGTGACACAGGAGGTCTCCGCCCAATTTGCTCGGCTCATTCCGGAAGCGTCTTTGTTTGCGCTTCATAATAGCATCCAATGTTACTCGAATGTCCGTCCAATGTCCCCGTATATTATTTTGCTTGTCTTCAATTCAATTAATTAGTTCTGGTTGTTGTTGCGAATTTTAATTGTTAAAAACTTTGTGATTGATTCTTCTTTCCGATTAGCTTCGGCCTTCTTCGAGCAAAAGATACGACAAAGTGCATTTTGATTTGTAAAGGCTGTGCTTCTTCGCCTTCAAGCGAAGCTACCCCTATTAACCGACCTACCCGACGACCCCACACACTGACTGACGCCTTAACTTCGTCGAGAATTTATTATTATTGTTGTTTTATTATCATGATTTTATTGACGTTTCCTGCCAAAAATGGATTTAACAAAATGTTAAAAAGTTAATTATTTTTTCTTTTCATTTCAGCAATAACTCGGATTCAGGGTGAGTATATAACAATATCTAGTATAGAATTTTCTTTTTTTTTTGTTTTTTTAAATAAAAAGCAATTTGCCGCAGCACCAGCCATAACATTTTTTAATCGATTTCTTCATATTCCATATAACTTCTTCATTTGTTGCCTGCCCAGTGGTAAATGTCATTATGATTTCTCCAATTGTGGCCTTTAATAGCGGCCTGAGTTTTAAACCAGACCTCTCAAAGTCAACCAAACTACTTCACTTTTCCTTACAGAGCAATGAAGAAGCACATAGAGCGTCACCTAAAATGCAAAATAACGTAACATCACTTTTCATAACTTTACAGGAGAAGCAAAAACGATATAAAATTGCAACTAATTGAGATATTGAAGCAAAATTTTCAAATCTGGTTTAACATGAAACTAGAAATATATTTTAAATTTTAAAAAAAATCTGTTTTTTAAAGTACACTTTATGCTATGTGTCTTAAGTTATTTTGAATTGCGGTTTTCTGAAACAAAATAACGTTATTTTGTTTAAGAAAATCTTGCACTCGATGAGACGTTATTGTGAATTTTGGTTATAACTTGGTTATTTGTGATGGCAGAATTTAAAATTTTGTACACATATTATGTAATATGATGTAGTGAGTCGATAATCAATAAAAAACTCAATTTCAATTTTTTTTATCATACCTATGTTTTGCATTTTAGGTGACCTTATATACATAAGGGCTAATGATAGCTACATTATCTTCATCTTCTGCCAATATGTATAGAAATAGGATTCATCGCTAAGAATCTTAACTAAGAAAATTTTTTAAGAAACTAAGAAATCATAGGAGATTTGTGTTTAGTAAACAAAATATTGCTATCGCTATAGAAACGCGTCTATTATTTTGAGTTTATTATTTTAGAGAAAAATCAGAATTTTCATAGAAGTCGACGGAGTCGGATCATATTAAAAACTTTTTCATGAAATAAATAATATACAGTTTTTATAAAAATAGTCTTTAATTTAAAATAACTTAAATCTCTTAAGAGAGTGAGATCTGTGATGCCACATGTATTTATTTTTTTTTCTTTCATCAACATAAAATCATGAACTCATCCATAATTTTCAAAATATGTACTTTGTTTCGTTTACCAGTGGGTCGTTGTAGTGTTTACACGCTCTTGTTTCTCAATCTCTCTTTCGTCCGCGCGCTCTCCCTCTCTCCACTCTCTCTGTGTGTGTCTATCAGGCTGGCTCTGAAACTCTTAAAATCACGTGCGTTGATCAATAAAAAAACAACAATTAAGTAATTTTGCAATCGTTCTTTGATTCTTTTTTCTTCTTTCTGGTTTAAGTCGGTCTTTATTTATTTGTTTTTTTTTTGGAATACATCAATTTGATTGACATGTTTTTTGCACGCATTGCAAAATATTTATACGTACATATGTATGTACATTTTTAAAAATATCTTTAGCGAAATATCAATTCTTCTTCTTCTGCAGTAGTTTCGTCTTCGTCCGATCTTCATATTTTTGCCATTTGCAAACATGCTCTTTTTTCTTGCAAGCTTTTGCAATGTTTTCAGAAATGATTTGCATTAATTTTATGGATTATGATTTATGCTTTTTTATTTTGAATGGAATTAAGTACTAAATCTAACTGATAAAACAGCGTAAGCGTTCAATAAATGGTTGTTCTTTTTAATCCGTTGTTAAAAATTAACTCTTGAGAAACGACATTAATTTAATTACTGAATATTTATTTTATTTTAAAACAAAAATTTATTTCTAGCTGTTAAATCCATTAATAACTCATTCAGCATCACTTCAAAGTCACTTTTAATTTTCAAATCTTTTCATTTTCTTTCTTCCTTTCTTCCTTTCATTTAATTTACTATCAACTAAGCTCAGCTTATCTGGCCACTTTAAGGTTGTTGTTGTTGTTGCTATTCGCTCTGACTAAAATCCAATAATTATTAATTCATTGCCACATCGTTGTCACCTTCTTCGACGCAATCACCATCACCGTCGCCGCTATTACCGCCTTTGCCATCGCCATCAAGAGCGCACGAAAAACCAAATCGTGCACAACAAAGATAACCATGTCTGCCAACCAGTCGATTTATACATACCTACATATGTATATTCGGTGTTTAATGCGAAATCCTTTTGCACTCCTCCTTCCTCATCATTCTCAGCTGTTACCTTCACTTCACAGCAGCGAAGACGATCTTGTAACATGCCGCAAATACAAATTAATTCAGCTCTTCTCTCGCCTCTCCCGCTGCCAAACCGTCTTCGCTGAACCTCTCCGGTCGAACCTCTCTTTATCGTAGCCCTTGCCCATTCTTGGCATTTTTTGTTCCAATTAAAAAAAAAATCTGTGCAAAAAATCAATGCAAAAAACCTCCACGGAGCGATGCATAACAAGAGAGGCGAGAACTTTAAAAACCTGTAGAAATTTTGGCGCCAAAATGCAGCACGGCTACTAAACCAGTTGCAACATCATAAAGTCAGCCGGCGTAGCCGTTTCCTACGTGGCACCGCACAAAGCTTCGTCCTTCGTGCATGAGAGCGCGCCTAAACTTTTAATTTTTATATTGCTTTATTTTTGCAAAATCTCTGCGTGTGTGTGTGTCTGCCGGTCTTCACTCCGGTCTTCCTCTCTGAGTGTTAAGTCTCGAATGTCTTCTCTTTATTGAGTTCACAATTATACAAGAGTTAGTTGGTGGTCACGACCATGATCGCAAAGGTGGCGGCGTGCTAATGCACAAAGGGACTACTATATACTGCAGGCCAGAATAATACAACCTTTTATTGCGGCAGTTTTTAGATTAAACTTCCTTGTGAGGAGATCGTGTGTTTTTCTGTAGACAATAACAACAACAACAAGAGGACTTTAACTACTTTAGAAAGTATAAAATCCTGGAGAAGACAAGACTTAAGGCTATAATATAAATTAGCTGGAATTTTTAGAACGAATTCTGTTTTTCTGGTTCGTGGTAATATTTCTCTCTCTCTCTCTCTGTCTCTCTTTTCTGGAGTGTGCATCTAAAAGAGTACACCGAGAAAAATGACAAGCAAAACAATTGAATATTTTGTATTTGATTATATTAATTGCCATATTCAAAAGTACGTTTTTAAATCTAAGATAAAACATATTAATTTTAAGCGCAAAATTATTAACTAGACTACAAATATTTTCAAAAACATCTTTATTTATCGATAATATTTAAAACAAACACCGTGTTTATTACTTTTAATACTACATTGATTAAGAATAAATAATTCTATATTCAATTTAAATATTTATTACATTAAAACCAAAAACTCACAAAATTTTAATGACAAATGACAAATTATTTGATTTAAATATCCGTTTGTTGGTTTTATATTTTAGTTTATTTCATGTTTATATTTAATATTTTCGCTTTTACTTGAAAATCATAGTGAAAAATATATTTAATTCAAAGTAATATTATTTGATTTTACTACGTTTTTTCCTCGGTGTATGGAGTTAATTATTTCAATAGAATTCTTAATAAAATGCAATTAACGTTCAAGTTCAAAGAATATACTTCAGTTGAATCTTTGGTAACTGTAAGTGTCCTAAACAAATAAAAAACAACTGAATCCTTTTGAAAAAATTCCGGATTCTTGTGCTCTGATATTTTAATATTACATTTTTTTAGCCTTTTTCTTGTAGTGTTGTTTTTTTTTTGTAATATCATCTTCATCATCTTGAAAATTAAGCATAAAAAATAAACTTAATCTCTCACTTTACCCCTTCCTTTTTGGTCAAGTGTCTTCTTTTCCATTCACAGAAGTCTTGTTATGCGGTATCCTGTCCCTCAAAGCGTCACCGTCACCAACACCGAAGCCTTACCCAAAAGAACAAACACATTTCCGCCACAAACGCTTCAAAGCTAATGTGCTCAGTTCTGTAACGAAGTACAAAGAAACCATGGGCGGTGGTTGATGGTTACCTGTCTGTATCTGCACTTAATATATGTACGAGTGAGTACCTCCCAGCGGCAGAAGCCTTAACGGCGCGCCAACGACGTAGACTGAGCCAACGCCAACGACAAAGCTGAGCACAACAGCGGCGGCCCACGAACGAAGACGTTGGCGCTGGATGTTGACACGCATCCTTTGCTGGAACCATGAAGATTTAATAATTTTTCTTGGGAATCGCCAGAGTGGTTTGGTCGCATTCCAAACGTGTTGATCCATGAAAAAAGAACCTGCCAGCCTAACACAAGGCGTCCCACCGCTGCCCACCGCTGCGGTCAGCGATCGATCGATCGACCAGGCCAGCCAGCCAGCCAGTTTACTACGAGTATGTTGAGTTTGTTTGTAAACGAACGGCCAGAAAGAATGTAGCCGCGCTCTGTAGACAATGAAAACAATAATAATAACAACAACAACCCTTTCAGAGAGCCTGCATATACGAGACTTCGCTTGTTATATCGCCTTGATATCGGCTTGGAATCGGTTCGTGATTAGAGAACCAGATTTTTCAATTGACTTTTGAAAGAAAACGAAAAGAAACAACAAAAGTGCGGCTGTTGTTGTTGAAAAAATATACGATATTTCGGCCATAAAATAATGTTGATGATGGCTTTTTTTCTTGATTTTGCCGGTAAAAAAAAACCTGAAGCTCTCTTTGTTTATTTCCAATGCTTTGCGGTTTTTGTGTATATTGTGTCTCGTCGCGTTTGTTATTGGTTTTGTTATGATTTTTTTGTATTTGTGTATTTTCTCGGTGTATTGCGGTTTATTGTAATAAGCCAAATAATTGTTCAAAATTAGCTGAGGCGGCAAAAAGATGCGGAGAAGAGAAGACGAGATGGGCAGCATGCAGAAAGGGCTTCATTGAGTGCCTTTAATTTTAATTTTAAACTGTTTTTTTTAAATTTTTTTTTTATTGATTTTTTTTAATTTTAATTTTGTAATAATTTTTTATTTTAATTTTTTTGTTTTTTTTTTAATTTTTTGTTTTTTTTTTTAATTTTTTTGTTTTTTTTTTAATTTTTTTTGTTTTTTTTTATTTTTTTTTTTTCTGCCTTCACAGCAATGAAGCTTTTTCTGCATGCTGCCCATCTTCTTCATCTCTTCTCCGCTTCAGACTCTTTTCTTACCTTCTAATTATTTAATCAGCGAATTACTTCTCTTAGTACGTCAGTTTCTCTCTCTCTCTCTCTTATGAGGGCGCTCTTTAGGCCCGTCCACAACAGACTTATTGAGACGCAATACACGTTACGTACCGTGGCACCGGCAGCGGGGCACCACTCCTTACACTTCTTTCGTAATAACCTTGTAACTCTCTGCTGCTTTATTCGTTCTACGAGTATATATTTTATTTATTTCGAGAGACAGCTTAAATTTTTCTTCCGTTGTTGTTGTTGTTTTGTGTTGTTTCTCGGTTAGGTACTTCTTTGAGAAGCGCCGCAAAATTATTACCTCAGGCGGTCAGATTTATTGATGAATTATAATTTGTTAATTTGTCAGTAACAATACAACACTTGTTACGTCTCAAAATTTGGGCCAATAAGCCATATTTTAGACATTTTTCAGGATAATGTCAAGTTTTTGTGAGTCAAGAATAATGATATGCATCATGTTTATGATTTTTGGTAACTGAACGGATTTGTAAAGATGCTTTTAGAGGCCTCAAAATCTGGAAAGGATTTTCATAGCATTTACGTTACGTAACCAAAACGTTACGATATGAATTTTCATAGCATTTTCTTTACGTAACCAATGAAATAATATTATGAAAATTAATGCAGTTTCTGGCGCTTTGGTAAAATTTAATTTTCTCATTTTATTTGATGTTTTATTAATTCTATTTTCCTTCCATTTTGATTTTTAATTTTTCGCTCCAAGCAAACTCTTAAGTTCATTTTATAAATTAATTATATAAGCATGTATAGGACAAAGTTATCGGCCATAAATTTTGAAAATATATATCGTACATTAATATGTATGTATATAATAATATGGACTTTTTTCTTCCGCTCTGTCTTTATTCAACAGTCTATAATACCCATTGAGTGACCCAAATTATGTCAATTTTCAGCGTATCCTCTATGGTGTTGGTATTTTTATATACATACATACATGTATAAGCATTTAAATTTTTTAATATATACTCGTATCTAAAAATTATAAGCCAAGATTTTATCCGACAGCTTACGAGCGCAAGCCTTCAAGAAGATAATTAAAAATTTGCCAGTTCTTTATTAAAACCATTCAGCTCAGCTCTTCCTCGTCTTATATGTATGTACATATATTTTTTCATTAGTTATTTTTTAACAAATCTTGGCCTTATACATATATTGCTAAACATTTTAACTCAACGTACATATGTATGTACCTTAGACAAACTGTCATTATTATTTCTAAGACAGCAAGATATTAATATTCCGAACGTATGCGAAGCAAAAAGAGAACAAAACAATTGAGAGCTTTATTTGCTCTTACTCTCTTTTTCGTCTACTCAAATAATTTTTTATGAGCTTACGCGGTTTGCCTGCAGAATGTTGCCAGAGAATGTTTGAATGGATGCTGTACAGTGTACACCGTAAAGATTTTTACACTAATTACACAAATTAGTAGTATCGTATTTATGGGACAACTACGGACGAAATCACACAAAATTACTTAGGAGAAAACTTTGAGGAAGTCGTAATGAATGCCAGTCGTTACGACCATACGCATGTTGTTGTTGTTGTTGTTGTTGGGTTTCTGTATGCTGTGACATCATGCTTTTGTTAGGCATAAATTGTGTATATTTAAGAAATTGACGATTTTTCTGAAACTTAAAAGTTATAAATTACATTTTCTTTATCTAAAAAAGACCACATTTTACGTATTTATTTTCTATTTAGAGGTTTTCATCTTCGCTTTAACAATATGTGGTTTGGGGAAAAAGCAGTTCCAAGTTTCCAAGATAAAACCTTATTAAAACAAACATTAATAAAATGTTTACCATTAATAAAATGTTTGTTACATACCAAAAAAAATGTTGTATCTTTTTACTAAAAAAACGCCGAATACTCTTTCCCCAACCCGATATAATGCCATATTTTGAGTTTATAAGTATCGTACAATCATACATTATTTATTAATAATTTAAGTAATTGTTTTTTTCTGTGTATACCTACACACACATACACGCACATACTTATTAGGCTATTAATAACTCCCTGAAGCTGAAGCTTAAACTTCTACAGGCGGTGGTAACTTTGATCTAGGATCGATCGTAGGAAAAAGTAACAAAAGGCATGATATATAGTATGTAGCATGGTATAGCAGCAATTTTCTTTTCATAGTTGATTTTTTGTTGACTTGAGCGGTTATACAAAATAAAATTAACAAATCGAAATTATTAAGAACATTTCTTATTTTGGGAAAAGTATATTTATTTATTTTTTTTTTGTTGAAAGAATAACTTGATCTCTTTACTTTTATGCTTTTCAATAACTCTAGTTATAGCCCTCAGAAATCATCCAATGGTTCTCATGAGGATCCTTTTGTGAGTGTGAGTCTTAACCGCAAACCATTGCGCGTGTTTCTACCGCCTTGAACTTCATCAACGAGAGCAAGAGAGGTTGCATGTTTTTCAAACCAAACCACACAAATTACGTTTTGTGTCATGCAATCTCAACGTTAACTAAGCAGATAGGCTGGACTGGTTGGTTGACTGGTCCATTGATACCACAAAGCCACATTAAGATCTCTTGCAGGTTTTGTAAACAAAAAGTTTTTCTTACTGTCTTTGCAAAATGCCTGCTTCTCGCTGCGCAGCGAACGAGACAATAGCGTACGGCCAACTCTGCTGGCCAACTTCAGCGGAAGTCGTCGGACTCTGAGGACTGTACGTGGTACACGGACTAGACTGCTTAAGTCAAGCTAAGTGGAAACCGGAAAATGAGGGGCAGGCAGCAGCAGCACTAGCAGCATGCATCTTCTAAGTCGCTCTACACGTAGCAATTGCTCTTTCTATGATGCCATGGATCCATGGATTGTTTACCATGAAAGGTCCTTGCACTTGCAACTATTTCTATCGTTGAGGGGCCGCCGCTTCTATTAGGCTGTTAGCATTTTGGCCGTTAAAACTGGTAGAACCAGTACCAAAGCGGTTAGAGAAGAAGACGACAAAAAATAACCACGCAAATATTGTCGTTCTTCTTGCTGTTTTTATATGGAAAATGTTATCACCAGTAAGTACATGAAGGCTTGTGGAGAAGACGCTTTTAACATTACCTACAAAAAATGCAACAACCAACAACAATATAAAGATTTCCTTTTTTAAAGTTGCTTTGAGGTTGGTTGGTAGAAGAACGTAGAAAAATCATTTAGTGGGATGAAAAGAAGGAAGGAAGCAAACAGGGAGAAGAGCCAGCTTGTTAATCTTCAGGCCAGGCTTACAAGTTATCGACTTTGATTGTGGAGGCTTTGTTTAGAGACTACAACGCGGCGGCGGCGGCAGTGCAGGCAGGTTTTAGTATTTGCAAGCTGTCAGTTGTTTTATGGGCTGTCATTCCGGCTGCTGCTGCTACAGCAGCTTCATTAAAACATCGTAGTATTGACAGGGAATGTTAAGATTTATTATCGTTTCCAATAAATGATGGCTTTTACCTAAAGTGCCATTGTTAAATGTTTTAGTTGTTATTACCAAACAAAATGCATCAACTTTCAATGGAGCAGGGCGGCGATTAACTATAGTTGGCAATTTAATTGGAACCTTTATATTCGTACTCGTACTATTGCAAAATGTAAACGCAGCTGCAAAAAGAGCTTTTATTAATTTTAAGTAAAGAAAACCTTTTCTTAAATGCTTATTAAAAAACGCAGCAATATTAGTAAGAAAATTTTCAGAGCAACTCTTAAGAGTAAGCTGCGAAAATCCACCAAAAATCTATAAATTTTTTTTTAAGTCGTTACAAATTGGTCTGGTATATTTTACTCATCTTAAATCTTATAACAATTTCAAAATTAATATTTACACAATAAGTTCTTTCTGTAAGATTGAATGAATGGTATCTACACCGTCATATTTTAAGTGTATGGAATGTATACAGGCGAGTTCGCTGAGAAAAGCTCTCAGATTTCAGAACTCTCTCTCTCTCTCTTGTGGACACACAGAGTCCACAACACAACCGCAAAGGCTACAAAACGTATTGCCAAACGTTTGACATTCATCATAACTCATTGAAAGAGAACAAATTGTGTGCGAGAGAACAAGAGAACAAATTACAAATTGTGTGCGAAGTCATTCCCAAATAATCTGGTTTTTGCTCTTTTACTTTGTGCAATGAGCACAAAATATTATAACAACCATTTGTTGTTAATTAATAAATACATTAAAAATATTTTTTTTTCGTGAAAAAGATCCAACTTTAGAGTTTCATTTTACAGCAATAAGTTTTAGTCGTTTTTGGCAAAAATTTCCACGGAAAACTTTATTATGTTTGAGGATTTGATGCCGGCGAATAACATGCATGCATGGTAAACAGTAGAGGATTTCTTTCTGCTGAACCCTTTGCCAACATCCGTTCCTTCCTCAAGATGACCACATTTGCACTGTGGCATCATACAGACGTATAATAAATATAAAATGTATATAAATACAAAATCCCTGGAATCCCTCTAAAAAAATACACCATACTCTCTTTTCAATTTTAGTGTAAATATACGCCTGTGATCGTGACTACCACCACACGATGTGCCGATGTGCCGATGCGGTCTGGTCTGTTTTGGTCTGATCTTTTTGTGCATTACGTGCGCTCTTCCTACGTTGCAATATTCTGTCGTATGCCGTCGTCTTACAGACGCGGCTCATAGAAGCGTTTAGTTTTGTTTATAACACAATACCGTGGAAGTTCATTATGATGTTGCTGAAGTTGGAATCGGTAACTGATGATGATTTGTGCTCTGCTCATAATGATGACGATGCTGATGAGCAGCACCCTTTCTCACTTTGCCATCTCCCAACCCAAAACCTCCTTCTTGCTCTTCTCTCTCTCTCTTCCACTCTTCCCTTATTTTCTCCCATGTTCCAGACTCCTCTGCCGTGGTGCCGCTCGTTTCTTCATCATCTTAGGAAGGTTGTATGGTATAAACAACAATGATCTCGAACTACGTTTACATCCCACCAGAAGAGTCGTTCGTTCGTTGGTGGTTCCTGTTAAGTTTTCTTGGACTCTCTTTGATCTGGAGTTTGTTTATCTTGTTTTTACTCCACATTTGTTGTTGTTGTTTTTTTTTTTTTGGTATTTTGTTCTACGATATTGCCTTTTTCCGCTCGCTCCATTCAATTTATTGTGTTCGTTTTTTCCGTTACAAATTTGCCATGCTGCAAGTTTAAGATAAACGGCTCCTTCTTCTCTCTTCCCTCATCCCTCTTCCCACTTCCATTTTCCTTCTCACAACAACTCTACACTCTTTGTACAAAGAGTTTCTTGAACTGAATTGAACCATCTCAGCATCATCTTCTATTTTTATTTTCTTTTTATTTGAAGTGAGTAAGGAGTTGTTAAAGTCGAGTTTCCTTGCATTCAATTGCGTGCGCGTGAATGAAGAGAGTTTTCCGAGTTCATCTGCTCCATCGCGCCCTCTCCTGCATTTCATGTGTATCCATTTCTAGGCTCTTCCCCTTCTTAAGATCGCTCGTCTTTTCGCTCGTCTCTATTTAACTTTGTAGTGAAAAACATTAGATTCTGAATCTGCGAGGAGGTCGCTTGCTCTTAGAATAGACATGAGAATGGTCATGGGTGTGTTGTTGTTGTTGTTTCATGAATTCATGTATTAGTTTATAAATGTTTTGTGCCGTTGACTCGATGATGGAGAGAATTTTGTACTTGAGAAAACTTTGTGGGAGAGCATGGTGAGAGAGAGCATCAAGTAATTTCTAATGATGACACATAAAGCTTAGATTTCTAAGTAAGAGATTTCAATACTCTTAAAAGGTAATAGATTAAGTATATCGTCACCTTAAAAGGCAAAACAACGTATGGTCAAAAAATACGAAATTGTGTTTTTTATTGATTACGATTTACTACATCATATTACAAAATATGCGTAAAAAATTTTCAATTCTGCCATCAGAAATAACCAAAATTCAAAATAACGTATTGTCAAGTGCAAGATTTTCTTTAACAAAATAACGTTATATTGTTTTAGAAAACCGCAATTCAAAATAACGTAAGACACATAAAATAAAGTGTACTTTAAAAAACCGATTTTTTTTTTAATGTTAAATATATTTCTAGGTTCATGTTAAACCAGATTTAAAAAATTTTGCTTCAATATCTCAAGTAGTTTCAATTTTATACCGTTTTGGCTTCTCCTGTAAACTTATGATATGTGTTATGTTATGTTATTTTGCATTTTAGGTGACGATATAGTGATATTTTAAAGAAATATCATGATCTCTAAAGATAAAGAAATGTTTATCTTAATTTTTACTTCAAATCGTTGTAAAAATCTACACCACCCAACATACACATTTCAAACGAAATACAAAATTCTTACTTTTGCAACTACGCAGTTTTTCCCAAATACGATGATATCAATTGCAGAGATAAGATCGTTTATTTGCATCTCATCAAAGATGAGAGAAAGAAACACATCTGCGCTGCGTCACCCTTTGTATAAGCTTTTAAATTTTACTGATACAGGACGAATATTCAGGATTCAGATTACCAAGAGCAAGAGACAAATGTTCATATACGCTCCTCAAGCATCAATAACCACAGTTGAGTAAAGGAATAATAGCGGTAGGAGGGAAGGACAGAAGAAAGGAAGGATAGAAGCTGTCGAAAAAGTAGGTTTATTTGTAGCAGAAATCGCATAATGTCAAAATAGAGCATCGTATTGCTGCTGGGCATGTCCCAAATCACAAAGTGTAACACAAGCTTTGGGACTCAAGTCAAGCGAGAACGGAACGGTGCAATAAAAATGAAAAGGGCCGGTCCAAAAATATTACAAAGTTACAAAAAGAAAAAGAGAAAAAAGGCGACATTCTTTTTTTAAACGATACAAAGCTTCTTCCACTCAAAATTACTCACAAATTCTTCATACCGAAACAAAAAAATTATTATAATTGAAAAATTCAAAAAAAAAATTCAAAAAATCATGCAAAAGATTCTCAAATCGGACCCTTCATCTCGACAACGATGCGAATGGTCCTTCATCTACGACTTTCTGGTAAATTTCTGGTACGGGACGGACGGACGAACGTCTTATTTGAAAGCTGATCGCTGATCGCCGAGCGCTAAACAATGATGACAAAACAATGAGATCGCTTTATTTTGATTGTCACTGCAGGCCATGAAAAAGGAGTTTTCCTCAAGAATTACCTTGCGCGTCAAACTTTAGCTTCGGTTTATATTCAGGTTGGTCATAAAGCCTCGACCCGAACCGAATAATAAGGTCAGCAGCAACAACAAAAAGAATGTATTCTACTATATGGACCCTTCCTTGTAGCAAATAAAAAGCCAGACCAACCGAAAGGCAACTGAAAAGGGGTCGCCTTGCTAGCTTTAAAATACCGCTAATTTTCCATGCCGTGAATTTTCAAACTCCGTGGATTTCCAATGCGAGGGGCAGAGAATTTTCTTTTTTCTTTGTGAAAAAAGGTTGGACAGCATCTAATGAGCCTGCTTTTCTCGGAGATGATCGAAATAGGACCGACCCAGCGAGCGGGTCAATGTCGAATCGTAGAATGATCTTGTTTTCTACTTGCGGTTTTTGTTGGACCGTGATTTCGTGATCGGTGCTGGACCAAGGGATTAAAGAGGAAACCTCTTAGGTATTTATGTACCTACATCATTGATAAGCTAACTGGACAAAGAAGCTGGCTGTCCCACCGAAAGACGGGTCATCCCTCCCATCCCGTTTGCAAAGAGCTTATAATGAATTTGCATTTAAAATCGCATTACTGTCATTTCTCGATCTTTATAGAAAAGATCTTCCAAAGAAGATCGTCAATTTTTTTTTTTGGCCGTCTTTAAATTTGATGCTTTGTTTGGACACTTGCGGGCATTCTTGTCTTCTTTTGAGTCATCATCTGCGCCCCAGCATTTTTAGTTGATGCTGTAACTGCCGCGCTGCGTAATTTTCTGTGTTGATCTAAGGCTGCTGATCTCTAATAATAAACAAATAGCGAAAGGGTTAGGTTTGCTTTAAGAATTTTTGTTGTTCTTTCATTTTCTTTTGTTTGTGGTTTTTTTCCATTTTTAGAGTCCTTGAAATGCGTCGATCGGTTTTTAGTGGTTCCATTAAAACGTCATCAATTGACGAGTATAGTGCGGCGACTAATTTATCGTCGGTTCGTCTCGTTCTGCCTCTTAAGAACGGACTATTTATGTATTTTTGGGGGGCAAAATGGAACTCTTCAAGTGTATTTTCGTACACAGTTTGTCGAATTAAGAAAATGTTATGTTTTCAAAGGACGGAAGGGCGGGAGGGAGGTATATTTGTCCCCTCTCGAAACGCGCTGGATGCAAGAAAACAATTTTATAAACAGCCATAATTTTCCGTTGGATAAAACACAACGATTTTTAAGTGGCATTCGATAGGTTTAGAGCAAAGGGTGGGGTCCCCCTTCTTGCATAATGGACGAATTGAAACCTAGGTTTTTGTGAAATTCCCGGAACGTCATCATAACTGCTGTCGCTTAATATTTATTTACACGCGCCTATCAAAAAAAAAAAAACGCCTCCTCCCTTTAAAAAATTCTAATGATCCTTAGAAATACATACCCTCCGCCTTCTTTGATTCAGTTGAACCTTCTCAAGGAAGAAATAAGGATTGTACTTGTACAATCTTAAGTTTGTATACGTTACAGTTACAAGGAGCAGGAGGAGGACCTCGTCTGATCGGTCTTCCATTTAATCGATAGCTTTTGAAGTAAGCCCATTTTAAAGCCAGTTTATTATAAAACGTAAATGTAAAGAAAGAGTGGAAAGTTTTATAAATACACCGAGAAAAATGAGAAGCAAAACAATTGAATTGAATTGTATTTGATTATAATAATTGTCATATTCAAAAGTACGTTTTTAAATCTAAGATAAAACATATTCATTTTAATCGCAAAATTATTAGGTTCAGAAACTAGACTACAAATATTTTCAGAAACATCTTTATTTGTGAGAAATATTTAAAACAAACAACACGTGTTTTTTACTTTTAATGCTACATTGATTAAGAACAAATAATTCTATATTCAATTTAAATATTTATTACATTAAAACCAAAAACTCACAAAATTTATTTTAAATGACAAATTATTTGATTTAAATAACCGTTTGCTGGTTTCATATTTTAGGTTGTTTCATGTTTATTTTTAATATTTTCGCTTTTACTTGAAAATCTTAGTGAAAAATATTGAATTCAAAGTAATATTATTTGACTTTACTACGTTTTTTCCCCTCGGTGTAGTTCTTATTTATCAATTCCTAAAAATATCTCTTAAACAGTCACAGTCTTCTTCATAAAAAATTTAGTTTTGTCTCGTATCCGTAAAGTTATCTAATCCCTATTTTTTTTTCCATAACCGTTACTAAGCCCTCCATTAATTAGCATAGCATATGCTTTTTCCATAGTTCGGCTCAACATATGTTCGCCCAAATTCGCCCTTTCTACTACGGTTGAGTCATCAATCGACGTGCGCCACCCTCGTCTTTAGGGTTGCTCTACCTAAACACAGCACCACCCTTCTGCCTTGAAGGAGAAGAAGAAGAGGGTGGTAAAGGAGCCGAGCTGTTGCAGTCAAGACTGTACGTATTTTCTAGCTAGGAACTAGTTCCTAGGAATCTAGGAACTCATATAAACTATAAACTTATTTATACGAAATTTTCCTCTAAATTTGGCGTATTTTTATGAAAATATTTTTTTGAAACAACGACTTTTTCTCGCAAAAGTGTCCCCCTTCAATCTAATGGTGATCTCGTATGTTTAGCTCATCATGCATAAAACTATCCCGATTCAGTCTCTTAGTGTTGCATTCGAAGTATTCGGTATTATTATTGTATTTGTAGCACGCGCACGCAATCCGTGGCACGCACTCATTCGACCGACCCACTTACATACGACGATACGCTACGATTAAAATGGTATTTTGGAAGCCGGCAGCGCCGATTGTGCGGTGGCGCTAGACGACTGCACTTCAATGAGGTCAAAAGTCCGTTATACGCCCTGCGCAAAAGACGGCTGAATTCATTCCTATTTTAAGGGTTGATTTCCGGTAATGCACCACCGCCATCGATACCACCGTTGCCACCATGTAGAGGGTGCGTTGCACTGCGCCTGCTCAGAATGAGCTCAACATTATTTCCATTCAGGATTTTTTTTGGGACATTGACCCGCATTCGCGTCACCGCCATGACAGTACAGCACGATCCTGAAATAAAATATAAGTATTTCTTCCGTTGAAAGGAGCTAGGTGGTGATGGGTGGGGGTGAGGGTGAGGGTGAGGGTGAGTTTCACCCCACCGCATGCACTGAAATAAATTGAACGGCATAGTTTATAGTTTTTCGCCTGAAAGAAAGCGTACGATTTTTGAGCTACTGAAAATTGTGAAAGTTGACGACGGAGCAACATTTGTTGAGCTTCCTTCCTTTCTTCCTTCCTTCCTTCCTTCCTTCCTTCCTTCTGTCTCTCGCTTGTTCACGCCCTATCGTTCAACGTCAAGGTGACTTTCAACAGATTGAATGAACCCTCTTTCATTCTTAGTCCGTGCCGTGCCGCGTCCATGAGGGTGGAGGGTGCGATCGGTTGCTGAGGTGTAGGCGTATGTTTGGTGCTCTCGTTGGTGCATGCGTCGTTTTATTTTTCGGTTACTAATTCCTTCGGCACCGCTTTTAATGCGCTTCTTCGCCGCATTTTAATGTTTGTCATAATTAGTTGTTGAAGCTCAACGTCGTCAGCACAGCTGTACATAAAATTTATCAAAATGACTTTTAAACATTTTGAAACGGGGTGACGCGCCGCGACGCATGCGCACCCAGTATATCAACATGCGCATGCGCGTACAGTATATTTCATGGAACCGGAGAGAGCAACTAAAAATAAACTCCGGTAGTAATTTCAGGCAGAGAATTATAAAATTAAGCAAACGGAAAATCAATTTATTCCGAATTCAAGCATTCATGCAAGGATTCTATGAAAATCCATGTATGAATGCTTGAGTTCTATTTTAAAAAATTTTTCAAGGAAAAAACAAACACATTCTCGCCAAAAAAACAGTAACATCATCATCGAATCGAACACTAAGAAAAATGAGAAGCAAAACAAATGAATTGAATTGTATTTGATTATAATAATTGTCATATTCAAAAGTACGTTTTGAAATCTAAGGTTAAAACCTATTCATTTTAAGCGCAAAAATATTAGGTTCAAGAACTAGACTAGAAATATTTTCTAAAACTTGTTTATTTATCGGAAATATTTAAAACAAACAACATGTGTTTATTACTTTTAATACTACATTGACTAAGAAACCAAAAACTCACAAAATTCATTTTAATGACAAATTATTTGATTTAAATAACCGTTTGCTGGTTTCATATTTTAGGTTGTTTCAGGTTTATTTTTAATATTTTCGCTTTTACTTGAAAATCATAGTGAAAAATATTTAATTCAAAGTAATATTATTTGATTTTACCACGTTTTTTTCCTTCAGTGAACATATCAAGAGAGCGACATTTTTGCCAACAATTCCGAAAATAATGTTCTCTTTTTTGTTAAAGAGTATTCTGTCACTCCCTTTCTCCGCAACTCCGCAAAAAATCTTTATGCGGGCACAAACACGTACGGATTAAATTACCAAAAATATAAAAAATATTAACCGTTACGTAGTCTACAGGGCGGGCATACAACAACAACAAAAACAACAACAAAACGAAATATGGGACAAGGTTAGGCAAGAATTAAAAATTGTAAACGCAGAACGAAATTAGCTACAGCCTCCTAACCCTTCCTCAACACTCCAAATGACATGCTATATGTTAAAAATAACCAAAAACCCAAAAAAACAAGATCTGGAAATTGGCCGGCGGCAATCGAAGCCATCGAAGAAATTTGTATCAACATCGACGTTTATTGCTTGTGATTCTCATAAAACGTGTCTTTTTTCGTCGCTCATAAAATCGGTATGAGATCGGTCGTCGATGGAAGCGAATAGCTGAATATGATCAGAGGCAGAGCCCCCGAAAAAGAGCTCCAAGATGAGTTCAGTTGAGTACTCAGTTTCAATTCTTGAGTTTATCAAGCCAAGATCATGTTTTGAAAACCATTTCTAGAACTTCATAAATTAATAATTTTCGAACTATTTGATGGAGAAGAAGGAAGGGCGTCCGCTGAGAAGGAGGCGGCGGCAAAACCGAGTAGAAGACAGTTTCACAGCCACCACAAAGAGTTGAAAGAACTCGTCTTCTATTAAGTACAATACTTGAGGACGAAAGGGGGAAATTGCAGGGCGGGCGGTGCTGCTGGAAACATCTCTCTAAGTGTGCGGGCTCCACTAAACACATGTTAATTTATTAATTTCATTTCGTATCGTATAAGAAGTGTACGAAAACTACACAACAACAACAACGCGAGCATTCCAAGCCGGGGGGGGGGGGGATGATCCGTACTCGCCAGACGGGCGAGTTATTCAAATGTAGAGTCAATGCGCGCTTAGCTCGAAAAATTCATAAACGACAAATTCTAAAAACGTGCGGGTTGCTTTATTTTAGAAGTAAAATTAACGAGAACTTGAAGAGATGGCTCCAGCGGAAGGTTGTGGACGGAGGATGGAGTATGGAGTATGGAGGAGGAGGAGGAGGAGGGTTAAAGATTCTCTGGCGCTGCTTTATTTTAATTGAAATGGAAACAAGTGTATTTTCTTCTCTTTTACTTTCTTCATTTTGTTGTTTTGCTCGAAGAATAAATGATGCTGTAGGAAAGATGATGGAAGGAGGAATATGAATAGGAGGAACGACAAGGAGAAGAAGAGAAGAGGGACTACATATGTTACTGAAATACGTATAAAATGTCAATCATTGCGATGACGTTGAAATATTTGATATTAAATGAAAATGTATTGATTGATTGATATATGAGCCGTTTTCTTTGAAAGTGATGTAAGTCCATTTTATTGGAAAAAATTGGAGTTAATGATAATGAGAAAACTTTTATACCGGAAATGATCTTTATACTTTTTTCGAAGTATATTCGAAATGCAAACTTGTGTAAATATTTAAAAATTAAAAAGACGAATGTACTTACACCACTTTCAAAGCGAACGGCTCATAAGTAAAAAATGAAGAATTCTCTTATTTTAAAACCTTTTTGAATTTCTTAGAATAAAAAGTGTGTATACTTTACACACTAAAGTATAAATTTTCTTATAAGTAAAGTATAAGGAAATTTATACTTTTCAGCCCTCACTCATTACGATACTTCAATAATACAAAATTATGAAAAATCTATATCAATTGGCAACAATGTTTTTTTTATACTACACCGAGGGAAAAAACGTAGTAAAGTCAATTAATATTGTTTTGAATTAAATATTTTTTACTATGATTTTCAAGTAAAAGCGAAAATATTAAAAATAAACATGAAACAACCGAAAATTTAAAAGCAGCAAAAGGATACTCAAATTAAATAATTTGGCATTAAAATGAATTTTGTAAGTTTTTGGTTTTAATGTAATAAATAATTACCTTGAATATAGAATTATTTGTTCTTAATCAATGTAGCATTAAAAGTAATAAACACGTTGTTTGTTTTAAATATTTTCGATAAATAAACAAGTTTTTGAAAATATTTCTAGTCTAGTTCTTGAACCTAATATTTTTGCGCTTAAAATGAATAGGTTTTAACCTTAGATTTAAATAAGTACTTTTGAATATGGCAATTATTATAATCAAATACAAAATATTCATTTGTTTTGCTTCTCATTTTTCTCGGTGTATATATGAGCTCACAAACTTGGAGCTTTCGCGTTATCGACTTAACTGTTGATAACTGAGCCTCAAAAGTTCTCCACTTAATATATTAACCCTAATATAATTACGAGTAAAGAAATGTAGATAAAATATAATTATAGATATGTCACATCTGCGAAGACAACAAATTGTAATCCACAGTATTACAATCGGCCACACTGTATCCACGTTTAACGTGAAATCCTGGAGTTACGTACTTTGGAACCCATGAACGGGCGCTCATGAGTGTTAAAAACCGGAACAAAACAAGCCACGCAAACTTATTCGACGATCCGGTCCGTCCTACTTTAATGGTTTTTTTCTCTTCCCATTATTACCCTTTCCCCAATTCTTTGTCTTTATTCTTGACTGTTGATGGAACAGATCGTAAGAAAGATGCTCGATTTTTGTAGTAATTTTTGTTTTTTGCTCTTGATGCAATTTGCAGCAAAATACAATATTATTGAAGTCACATAACCATCATCGCCATCGCCATCGATGGCGTTTATCATTGCGTGGCGCAATCATCAACATGACGCAGTCACTATCGCCAACGTCACCAGCCAGCCAGCAAGCACCATCCTCTCAACCATATCCATTCAACCACGTCCGTCCATTTGTCCATAACTACGAGTACACTTCTCGACTGCCGCCTGACTACACAACCCGCTCGCCGCTTACTGCCGCTCACTTGTCGGGGCCTCGTCGGTACCTCGTTGATTACTCTCGTTAATGGAACACAAACAGCTCAAGTGTTGGAGAATGCTGGGCCTCGCCAAACTAAATAATTGCCAATTGTTTTTGTTAATGATTATTTCCGCGATCGGCCGTTCCATTCCGCCCTATATAGTTGCTTGATGTCGCCACCGACCGGCCGAACCGTCTCCGCTATGAGATGAGATGGTTCAGCGAACTGCCGCTGCGAAGCTTCTACTCCTTAGAAGCGTCTTCTTCTCTCCTCCACTCGGTACTCTCTCTCTCTCTCTCTCTCTCTTTGAAGTAGTCCGTTAATTTTGCAGGATTGTTATTCTTAATGAAACTTAATTGAAGTAAATCGTCATCGGTGCGTCTTGTTGTCATTGGCGTGCCGTAGTGTTATTTTTATGCTTTTGCTAATGCAACTTTTGTAACTTCTCAAAATGATAGTTTGTTTTGTCGACACTGAAATAATGGTCTTAAATTGGTTAATTAGCATCAGTAATAATCTTGTGATGCCTCAGATTGCAGTCGACCGATGGATGCAGTGATCGATTCTTGTCAAAAAGTGATAAATTACTCAAAGCAACTAATTAAGAAAACTAACACCGAACTTTTCTCTGAAACTATACTAAATACCATTTTTCATATTATTCATATTTTTTCATATTATAAGAGTTCATTCCTATGTTATAGAGTTATTCAAAATAGACTAGAGCAAGTTGTTTTTATATAAAAGGCATACTATATTTGATCTTATTGGGTTTTTTTATTTAAATATCAAGTATTATCTATGACAATGACAATATGTGTTAAAGATGTTATTTGCGACGATTATATCTCGAGATAATAGATATAATACAAACGCGGTGTATCTAGAGTTGTTCTGTACTTGTTTGGGTACAACATAAAAACTAATAGTCTTTTCCCCTGGAATTTTATAAAGGTTATATAGTACGCTTTTAAGGGTAGGTTAGCGCGATGTGGAAATTTTCTAAACGATTTTACCTAAATCCTCTTAATTGAGCTCATTTTCATTTTGCAGATGAAAAGCACTGAAAAGCTGTTTCATCTCATAAAACCAATCTTCTTTTAGAGTTTTCTTTAGATTCTAAGACAACTTCTGGCGGCAACTCCTTGGTTATCATTTTACCATAAAATACACGGCGCAATAAAATATTTAAAAATCTCAATTCATCTGAAATGCAACAAAAACAAAAACAAAAGTAAAAACCAGCAAGAGCAAAAAAAAAACAAACACTACAAGTATGCTTTAGGCAAAATCCAATAAAAGCGGAACAACGAAGGGTAATAAATAAAAATCAGAGCCTTTTTATGATTTCTGAAAATTTTTTTTTTTTTTTTGTTGACCTTGTTCACCTAAAAAACGGCTCTTAAGCTAAACCATTATCATACTCGTATGTATATAAAACTAAGAATCCATTTCGGAGGTAGTCACCGTCACCGTCACCGTCTCTTAACACCTCCAGTGCTGCAGTAATCAAAATTCTAAGGTAATCATTAAAAATTTGAATCCGGTCGATAGCGTTCCGTTCAACGCTGTTCGGTTCGGTATGGTTCAGTGCGGTACGATTTGTACAGCGGCCTGAATTCATTACCTTTCTGGCTGGTTTTTCCAATCTTTTGAGATTTTTTTTTTTTAGCAATTTGTGCCTACGTGCGTGCGTGCGTGCGTGTGAGAGAGGTGTCATTTTTGCATATCACACATTTTCTTTGTGCCCCATGAAGCAAGCAGTGCAGAAGGTACGAGTACACACGAGTATTGTTTGGCGCGCCGGATCCTGTAGTGAAGATCGTGTAGCGTGATCTTTGCGCTGAGTCTGAGACGTAGTGTGACGTATGGTATGTACATGATGAGGGTAAAAAACGGGGCCCATCATGAAAGTGAGGCTTAGTAGTGGTATATGTAGACCATAATCGAAATGTTGATGTTGTGGAGTGTAAAAAAATCGATGAAAAAATGACTACTTTGGGCCCAGACAGACGAGACCAGAGACAAAAGAGTAAGATGAATTGAAGCAAGTACATCCTTGGTGTACCGAGTGTGAGCGGGTTCATTATAGTTCTCTGAAATTTCAACACTATGCTAATCATTTCGCGAAGCAGCCGCTGGGCTAAAGAGCCACCTTTTGATGTACCATTGTTCAAATATGAACACGTTTCTAGGAATAACTAAATCACATGTATAGGTTATTAATAAATACAGTCCACATTTATAGGATGAGAAGGAAACAGGTAAAGTTGATACAAATTTAATTTCTATTTTTAAGATAATGGTATATTTTCTGTCCGTTTTCCACGCTGCAAGAGGCCAGGTTTAAGTGTAGTCTCCCATAATTTAGATATTTATATTACGACTAGCTCAAGACTATATAAGAAGAAAAATCACTAAATAAAAATCAGTTTCGTAACGAAATTCAAAGTGAAAATATTAATTCCAACAACCATTTCGTGCAAGAAATGGAAATAAATAAATTTCTTGTTTTTTAATCAAGAGCGCGCTGTCGTCCTCCCTTGAGGGGTGAGCAGTGAGCACCGTGGCGTTAAAAGCGCTTAAAATCATCCGCAGGTTTTTGTCAAAAGCAATGACCGAAATTTTGGCAACAGAATATTGTATACTTCGGCGAAAATGTATATTAAACTAAATTAAATATAAATGTTAGAATACGAAATAAAATAAATAAAAAACGCCACCTACGGCCTTAACCCCAGCATTCACCATGCCCCTCTATACCTTCAAAAAGTCACTAAGCCACTAATTAAATTTCTTGTGTAACTATAAAAATAATCTTCGAAGCGACTAAAGACACCGAACTTGCGCAAAATTCGTATGTTCGAAATTTGCCCACAGTTCTTTCCGGTAATCAAGAACTAATCTTTCTGGTATATAACCAAAAAAAAGATCACTCGGATAAGTGCACACTGCTGCTGCTGCTGCGCTGGGTGACACTGCCATCCCAAAAAAAACACAAATCTCCTCTTTCCTCCCATTCACTCTCACTCCCTTTCAGCCATCGTTCATCCTTCCGATAACCCTGAAGCCATCAAACCGAAAAACTACTACGCAGGGTTCCTCTGCGGGAATTTTCTTGCTTACCGTTTTTTTTTTTTCTCACTGCCAGACCGTTTCTTGGGTTTTGTTGGGCTTAATCTGATGAATGCTCGTTCGTTCTCTGGAGCATTTTGTCGTTATGCGGTCTTCCTGCGACAAAATGACGAAAATTTGTTGGAAAAACTTAAGTGATTGAGGTGGTTTTTTATTCACACCGACCGACCGTCTTTCTTCCGTCTCGGCAGGACTTTTTTCTTAAGTCAACCCAACCCTTTAACGTGTTATTATCCTGGTTTCTTCTGGAATTCATCGGCTTTTAGCTGTTTTTCCAGCAAAAACCGGGGAAACGGGGGGCAAAAAACGAACGATTGTTTGGAAAATTACGTGATACTTGAAAGGGTTTAGTTTAACTTTCTTTATTCTTTTTTTTTGCCTGCTTTGTTTTTGATTTATAACATAATTTTATCGAAAATTATACCCTCATTTTTTGAGGAAAAAGACGACATGTAACCGATATGCGACAAAATGCTGCCCAAAAAAAATATACTCCTATTTTTTTTATAAATTTGTTAAGCCAGATAATTTTTGTGGTGTCTCCGATGTAATAGCCTTGGGTTGGGTATATTTTTTGTTATTTTTTATAAACGCTTTTATAGGATTTTATGTAATTTTTTATATTTTTTTTATCTACATCAATTTTTTTTTTATGTATACAAGAAAATTAACAAACATGCGCCTTTCTTTCTTTTTTTTAATGGTTCATCCCGATAATTTAACTAATTAAAAATAAGAACCTGAAGTTGACACACATACGAGTATGTATAAACCTTTTTTTGCGCGATATGAAGCGCGAACACATAAATATGAACTGACTATAATACCGGGTGCGCAATGTTTTACGTCGGTATGTAAACATTAAATAACTTTAACATTTATCAACCGTTTGATAAATGCGCAAACATGTTTTTGAAACATCAATTCAATACAATTTTAACCATGAATCACTTAACACTGAAATAAGGCGCCGAAACAGTGACACTGTACATTGCAAATAGTCGTGCATATTTGTTGAAAATCGTTCGTGACCAAAAAGCACCGTCTGACAACACTATACGTCGTTTGCTGTCGAATTTTGTTGAGCACAGGACAATGGGGGAGATCGTCGACATTGCGTTCATCAACGCCTGTACCATGGCGCACCCTGTATATGTATAGAAAAAAGGATTTATATAGAATACATAAAGTCTGAATTTTAGAAACTATGCCAGAATTATCACACAATTTATTTCTTCAGTGACGTATATAGTATAGCTTTTAATTTTGCTTGGGGTCCAAATTCTTTGGGGGGCGGGTCCCCCCAAGTCATTCTAACTGATAAAATTTTGAATGTTTTTTATAATTAAAAGAAATAATTAAAGAGAAAAAATATGGAACTATTGTTGCATAAAAGAACGTTACATTTTACAACGTTTCCAAAACGTTACCCTCTTCTTCTTTCTTTCAGCGATTTTATTGAACTTCGATCGATAGATCGATCGATTGTGATTAATAAGGGTACGCAGGGTATGTTTTGCAAATACTCGTATTTTCTTAAATTTTTCTCAACATTTTCTGTTTTGGCATTTGAAAAAAAGTGCCAATAAAAAGGAAAAATACTGACTGCTTTAAAAATTAATGCGTCATGTAATGGATTATTTTTCAATGACGACATTTTGCAGAATCCCGTCGTCGTTCCCCGATTTACCTACAAACGTCCCCTTTTTTATCTGTTATAGGTCTACCAATAACAACAACAACAACAGCTTCAAACGCAGCTCCGATTTTTTTTCTTTCTCATATCTTGTAATATTGATGAAATGATGTTACCTAGTTCGGAAACTTCTTGTGACGGTGACGATGACGGTGACTCATATGACTTCAAGCAAAGCCAGGGTTTTTTTTTTTTTTAAAGAAGTTGGTTTCTAAGATCTTTAAGCAACGATCTTTTCAGGTCCAATGTAATTGCATTTATCTCAAAATTATTGTGAGAGTGTTTATTGATTTTTGCTTTTTTGTTGCAAAGCACTGTGGGCTTAAATGGAAATCATGTGATCCAGATTTTATTTAACCCACTAAATGTTTAGGCCGATTTTACTCGTCACAAAGAAACAAATCAACTTTAATTTATTCTTCTGAAGAAGAGGAAATAACGAAGAATTATACACCGAGGAAAATGAGACGCAAAACAATTGAATATTTCGTATTTGATTATAATAATTGCCATATTCAAAAGTACGTATTTAAATCTAAGATAAAACATATTCATTTTAAGAGCAAAAATATTAGGTTCAGGAAGTGAATAGAAATATTTTTAAAAACTTGTTTATTTATCGGAAATATTGAAAACAAACGCGGTGTTTATTACTTTAAATACTACATTGATTAAGAACAAATAATTCTATATTCAATTTAAATATTTATTATATTAAAACCAAAAACTCACAAAATTTTTAATGACAAATCATTTTAATGACAAATTATTTGATTTAAATATCCGTTTGCTGCTTTTATATTTTAGTTTGTTTCATGTTTATTTTTAATATTTTCGCTTTTACTTGAAAATCATAGTGAAAAATATTTAATTCAAAGTAATATTATTTGATTTTACTACGTTTTTTGCCTCGTTGTATATTTTAGAGTATTTTTTACTCTTTTTTTCAGAATCGGAATATTCTCCGTTTATTTGGAAAATGTTTACAATTTTTTTTAACAACTCCACTGTTATTTTTTTTAAGCAACATTACAAATTAAATCGTAACCCTTGCCATTTTTTCAACAATCTCTCTCCGCTGGTGGTTATTTCGCATTTCTGTGAATAAAAACCGAAAGCAGTAGCATTCCCTAATTTTGCACAATTGCAATACAATCGACGACGACGACGGTGGCTTTCTCCGCAAATCAATTGCGGCAAAAACAAAAAACAGAAACAGAAACAACTTCTTCATCTTTCATTCTGCCCTTCTTCGTCGCATAAACGTCGTAGAAACGTGCATGAATGAAATGCATGCATGTGCTACCCATTGAGCAACAAAAAATTCAATATAATCGAAAGGTAAAAAAAAAATGTTGCAATAGCTTTGCTGCCTATAATTGAAATTTGTTTTCTATTTCCACAAATATTCCTCCGTCGCTATATCGATCAGACCATTCTTCTTCTCGACAACGTCTATTGATATGCTCTTGAACGATGTTCAAAGTTGATGGTTGGAAGATTTCTTACGTAGTTACAAAACTTAGTAACGCTCGAGTAACGTCGCACAAGCGCTGCGCGTTTCCGCGTTGCACCGAAGCCCGCGCGAACGCCCCGGACGCTTGTCATGTTAATTGCACTAAATATGGATTTTATTGGTTGCCAATGAATGAATAATCATAATGAGCGGTGGCTCTTCAGAGTTTCAGGCACATTCTGGGTTAAGTTATTGATTGGGCTTCGGTGCTTGCGAGAAGATGCTTGAAAAGAAAGCGGCATGCGTCCGCCGCTTTGCGTACTTACGTACGGCAAAAGTGCCAACAACAGTGCGATCGCAGCTACCTTTTTATGCTGCACAAACTTGCTTCATAAATCTTGTCGTCATCCATTCTTCTTGCTTTGAATATCGATAGATCGATTTACTGATTTGCATTTCCTCGCCTCGATTGGCTTTTTTAACAAATTTTCCACTCCGTTCACTTTGAATGACGCAACCGAGACGAGGATTTTCTCGGAAAGCCGCGCTTTCGATGCCATAAATCGACGCACAAACGCAAATGTTGCGATTCAGCGCGCGTGCTGAGCTCAAAGAAAGGAAGGAAGGAAGCGAGGATTTCAGTGACTTTCTTTCTAATACCTTGATTTTTCTAAGCTAAGCGAATGAAGGTTAAAGCTTAAAACAAGATTTCCACAAGATTCCCGAGGCAGCATTCCCGAAGGAGCATTCCCGTAGCGGATTCCGTAGAATAGTTGAAGAAAACTAGCCCGGCATTAGCATTTAAATTGATGTTGATTTTGTGCCCGGAGCGAAGTGTTCGCGAAGGCAAATTTATAATTGGCGTACCTAATCAGACTTCAAGGCATATTATAGCGTATAAAATTTAAATACTCCTAAAATTTGCCTTTGAATGAATGAACGCGAACACTCGCGGAAATGTTTTCATACTTGAAGTTTTCAAAGTGTAAAAAAGCTGCTGGAGCTTATTAAAGCCGTTTATTTTCCTTTAGAATGAGTTTGATATCGATGCGCGCCTGATTGGCTTCTAATGCATTGGAGCATTAAGTAAAACTGGGGCGCTCTTGTGTAAAGGTAGAAGGAAGAGTGCCCAAGACGTTAGAAATTTGCATTCTGCGTACTGGATTTTGCAACTCTGCACCCAGTACTGCAAAAAACGAACGGCTAGCCCACAGAGTGTGGGAAAATCTAATAATTTTTAGGTTTTAAGGAGAGGTTCAATCAGGTTTTAAGGAGAGACCGGACCACCTTCCTTGTCTTTTTGAAATATGAATAATTTTGAGTTTTTTTGAACGCAGTTGTTCGTAGAATAAAATCTATTTTAGGTATATTTTATTTTTTTAAATAACTTTTATGCACTCACTCACGTTGGGTGGCGAAGTCATGTTGGGAGTAAGGGGGGAAATTTTGGGTATGAAATTTACGGTTAGTAAAAGTGGTTGGATTTACATGGGATTATTTTATTTAGAATAAGTGAATAAATCTGTTTTCGATGGTGTAAAAAAATGTAACGATTGGGGTCGTTTGACGCGTGAGGGTAACTAGTCCCCCCCCCCTTCTTTGGTGTTGTCAAAATGGGCCGTGTGTGGTGTCAAATTAAAGCTCTTGCTGAGTCCTATCAAATGGCATATTTTTTAGGTAATTTTAGTGCATTTTATTTTAAAAAGTTATTAATTTTGAAAGTTTTTTTTAACATAGAACTTATTATTTTATACCAATTTCTGCGATTTGTATTCAATACGAAAATCCTCAATCATAATTTTTTTGCTACTGTCTGTCTATCTGTCTTTCTGTCTGTCTAAACACAATGCCACCGTTGCGACGTCTTGCAAGACACAAAAATCTCGCCTTGCAGTCGCGCTACGTGGCGCTTGGCGTAGTCGCAGCCAAAGCAAAACACAAACGCAGCTGGTTGACGACGTTTGAATGAGGCATTTTCTCCCTCTTCTTCTTCTTCTTCTTCTTCACCTTCTTCCTCTGCCCCGTTCTCTCTTACAATAAAATACGATTTGGTTTTCATGAGTTGATGCGGCGTTGAGCGGTGTGTGTCAGTCATGCCGTCATGCAGTCATTATTTCAAAGCGTGAGCAGTCCGTCACCCTCGAATACTGCATTCGGCAGGACTCGTATGGCGGCATATGCGCTGCTGCTTTGGCGCGAGCTACGGAACAGATGATGGTGTACAAGAAGGTACAAGAAGGAAGCACACAAAAAGGACACTGAACTTCTCGGAGGATGTGGCAAGAATGTGCGACAAGGTGAGTTGTGTTGTGCCAGAAAAAGGGCGTCGAATCCTGCGCAGAGTTAAGAGACCGACCGACCGGGTAGAAATGAAATAACCTTCCTTCAACAAAAAAAAAATTGCCCTTAGGTCGTCGGTTGCATGATGGAGAAAATTGCGCGCAAAAATCTAGTTGTTTTTTTTCCTCTCTATCAATGCTAATAAGTAAGTTCCGGATATCACGTCTGATGAGCTATCACGTCTGAAGCGGTACATACACGTACTTAGGAGACATAGCATTCATTCATTCATTAGAAAGGATTTATAAATCAAACATCGAGAGCTAATATAGAACTTATCTGCTCTAATTCGTAAAATAAGTCATTAAAAAACTCGATCTTATTCTAGAGAATTGAGAGCTTTCGCTCTCATTCGACTGCGACTCGAGATCGAGATCTAGCCTCCGAAAAGAAACAGGCGTGGGCAATCGAGACGAGATCTGAGCATGAAACAAGCCGCGAGAAATCGTTGCCCAAGATTTTGTTGAAATGTGATTTGTTGAAAAGTCGAGATTTAGAAACGAGTTTGCCCAAACCTCTTAATACCATTCAGATATAATAATACCATTACAACTGATAGTTCCAGAATTCTTCCTCTGTAATAATACTGAAGTAATGCATGCAAAACTTCAGAGATCATTTGAACAAATAGGTACGCTTCGCCTCATTCATTCCTCGTAGGCATTGCTGCCTCAAAACGGTCATAATGGTCATTCATAGAGCTCTCGCTCTTATGCCTTCTGTATACTTATGCCTTTCCTGCTGTCAAGAAGAAATGTCATTGGCCCGCGAGTATGTTAAGTACCGCTGGTAATTTAATATACTTGTCTATCCCTCCAGAAGAAGAAGAAGAAACAAATCTTTAACAATATTCCAACATTCGAGTGTTTACACGAAACAGCAGCTTCTCAGCTTTCTTCAAATGCAATAATAAAGTTAATCAAGAGCATTTAATTTCACATTAAAAAACAAAAGCTATTCGTAGTTGCTGTCAGCGAAAGGCATTTTCTTTTACTATATACTTGTCCGTACCTCTCGAAAGCCGTCTTCCCGACCGACCTGACGACCTTATGTTTTCGAAAAGGTCCGGTTGTTAACTACTCGAGCCTCTTTTCGTATGAATAAATTAATATGGAAGCGGTATAGAAAAAAACCCGAAAACGGTCCAAGAAAAATGTTTAGATAATGGAATATACCTTTTTGGAAAACAAAAATTAATCTGCTGTATTGTAAATTTCTTGCGACCAAAAGAAGATGCTAAGAGTATTATGTACTTTGTTGACTCAACATATTAGATAATTACTTGTAGTCTTCTTCTTCTTCTTCCATACTTGGCTGATTAATACCACAGTGATTGAGAGTGGCCATCAATACTGTTTTCAACCAAGTACATGTACCGAAAAAACGTATCAAGTTCAGAGATGTATTAAACGAAACATAACAGGGTGCGCCATCTTTTATGTGGGTATTTTAATATTGAATAACTTGGTTTGGCCGTATTCCCAGCGACGTGGACGGTCTGTCGGTCATCCAAATTGTAAAGCATTAAATTATTAAAAAAAATAACTTATATATGAAAATCGGTTGGTCGTTTTTTTTTTTAAGTTATTTCATATTCACATACCGACATTAAAGATGGCGCACCCTGTATAAAATAAATTTAAATAAATTCTCACTTTATTTAAATTCTCATTACTATGAAATAAAAACCGAAGCAACCAACGAACCATCAAAGCCCAATCAAGAAATTAGTGTTAACATTAGTGTAGCATAGCACTTCCGAGGTGACCGTAAAATCCGAATATTTATTAATAAAGGTTTCGATGGCTTCGTTGATCTGATCCTCAAGCAATCATCATAATTAACCGAAATCAGCTGCTACGACTACTTTAGAAAAAAAAATAAGCCAAGCGTCAGACGAAGTGTCAGAGACGACACTATGTTTCTGCAAGTACAGACAATAACGGTAGAAAGCAAACAGACAAGCCAAAGCCAAATGACAAAAACTAATTAACCTGCTTCCATAAATTAATTCATAATTAGCAGAGAATCGACGTATGCTAAGGAATAACCACACGGTCATCGTTGAAGCCATTAAGTAATGTGCCATAACGCTAAACCTTGAATTGCGTTATCTTACGCTAAATCGCTTTGAAGGCATTTGGTTTGGACTAAGAGGAAGGAAGGCTTTTCTGCAGCCCTGAAAACACTGCAACGGCACGAGTACCGTTGCCGCCGCCGCCGCCGCCGCCGCCACCGCAGTCATCAAATTGCGTGCGGTCAAGCAACCTCGATGCAGTCCGTCAATGCCCGTAACACTGCAGATGAGCCGTAGAAGCGCCAGCTCGCGGGACGGGACAGATGTACGAGTGCACCCAGCACCCAGTCTATTACAATCGATTGCGTACCGGATCGATTGCTACCGAATGAAACTAACATATAGTTCCACACAATGGCAACGCATAATAATGTCAACAAATGCAGACGGGGTAAAGTAACCATTTCTTGGGGCGGTCTTCTTAAGATGGCACGAGCTACAAAACCGAGGGCTGTGCAAGGGATGAAATCAACCAAGGGCAGCAGCGGCAGCAGCAGCCACACTCCACCGATCGACGACCAGGTGACAAAAAAGCAAAAGTGTTACCATCGAGTATTTATACGTCTGCGCGCATACATTTGAGGACTTCTTCTTCTCTTGCTCCTTGAGGAAAGCCTTAACTTCGATAGCAAAGACGTCTTCTACATCGATAAATACCACACCATCAACATCGTGATCATGATCATGATCATCATCGTCATCGTCATAACTCTCTGTGTTCGTTCATCCCTTAAAGGCTACGAAGAAATTGGTGCAAAATCTTTGTGCTATTTGTTTGTGTAAATTATTCGCGGTCGTAGGAAAGAACAGCGCCAGCACCAGCACCATCAGTCACTATTGACTCAATCGTCCGTCCGTCCTTCAGTCCTTCCGTCCGTCCGTCCATCCGTCCTTCAAGAAGGGAGCACGTACATACGTAGCAAAAAAAAAAAAATAAGACAAATAAAGTAAAAATAATGAGACCATTCAGAACATTTGAATGTAAGGAATCAATGAATGTGTGTCAGGATATATTGCAATTTATTTCTTTTTTTTTTTTTTTCGTCTCCACATTTTGCTTTCTGCTTCATTGCGTAATGATGATGATGACTTTTCTTCGGATTTGCAGTTAATGTGCGCGCTTACAGTATCTTTAATGCATTCTTCGGGCTGGCTGGCATTTATTTTATTTGCTTCTTAAACGTGTATGAAGAAAATCCTGTCTCCTCGCCTCGGAGACTGTGCAAAATTTGTTACTTTTTTTGCTTTTCTTTTGTATTTTTTGCTTTCTGCTAATGCATCGAGCGACAGATTTTCTTAACGTGTACTGATGGTGATAGCCGCCAGCCCAGCCCGGTGTCCTTTACTCTGTCCTGTCAGATGTTATGAGATATTCTGCGCTACCTTTGGTTAATGTTAGAATTTTGACTCCGTCTTCGTTGGATTCACGCAATAACAGCTGTTATTAAATAACAAAACGTTGGTACAAATAATTCGGCTCAAATTAATGCGATTGACCATGCAAATATTTATTATTTTAATAGGATAATGTGGCCTCCTAAGCTTGATAGCTGGATGTGGAAGAAGTATAGTAGAACATTTTTAATAAAAAATCAAACTTCAGATATCTAAAAGTCAATTGAATAAAGTCCGATATTCCTAAAAGATAGAGCAGCATCTTTATGAGCCGCTTGCTTTGAAAGTGGTGTAAGTCCATTTCATAAAAAAAATTTCGTTAGTGTTGAAAAAACTGCTTACTCCTGGTATGATCTTTATATTTTCATTCAATTTAGAGAACAATCTTCTCAAAATCTGTACAATATGAGCCGCTTTCTTTGAAAGTGGTTTAAGTCAATTTTATGAAAAAATTTCGTTAGTGTTGAAAAAACTCTGGTTTACTCTGGTATGATCTTTATATTTTCATTCAATTTAGTGAACAAAATCTTTTCAAAATCTATACAATTTTCATGAAACAAAACATTTTTCTCCATAACAATTGCATTGCATTGCCTTCAAAGTGCAAAACTGTAAATATCTCTTAATAAAAAAGAATTGACTTTTATCACTTTCAAAGAAAACGGCTAGTATAGTAAAAAATTTTAAATACAAAATCGAACTTCCGATTTCTGAAAGTTAATTAAATAAAGTCAGCATCTATATGAGCCGCTATCTTTGAAAGTGCTGTAAGTCCATTTCATAAAAAAATTTATGAAAAAATGTCGTTAATGTTGAAAAAACTGTTTACTCTGGTATAAACTTAATATTTTCATTCAATTTAGAGAACAATCTTTTCGAAGTCTATACAATTTTCAAGAAACAAAACATTTCTTTCCATAACAATTGCATTGCATTGTATTGAAAGTGAAAAACTGTAAATTATCGTAATAAAAAAGAATTGACTTTTAGCACTTTCAAAGAAAACGGCTAATATAGAAGTATAGTAAAAAATTTTAAATACAAAATCGAACTTCCGATTTCTGAAAGTTAAATAAAGTCAGTATCTATATGAGCCGCTATCTTTGAAAGTGCTGTAAGTCCATTTCATAAAAAAATTTATGAAAAAATGTCGTTAATGTTGAAAAAACTGTTTACTCTGGTATAAACTTAATATTTTCATTCAATTTAGAGAACAATCTTTTCGAAGTCTATACAATTTTCAAGAAACAAAACATTTCTTTCCATAACAATTGCATTGCATTGTATTGAAAGTGAAAAACTGTAAATTATCGTAATAAAAAAGAATTGACTTTTAGCACTTTCAAAGAAAACGGCTAATATAGAAGTATAGTAAAAAATTTTAAATACAAAATCGAACTTCCGATTTCTGAAAGTTAAATAAAGTCAGTATCTATATGAGCCGCTATCTTTGAAAGTGCTGTAAGTCCATTTCATAAAAAAATTTATGAAAAAATGTCGTTAATGTTGAAAAAACTGTTTACTCTGGTATAAACTTAATATTTTCATTCAATTTAGAGAACAATCTTTTCGAAGTCTATACAATTTTCAAGAAACAAAACATTTCTTTCCATAACAATTGCATTGCATTGTATTGAAAGTGAAAAACTGTAAATTATCGTAATAAAAAAGAATTGACTTTTACACTTTCAAAGAAAACGGCTTACATCTGTACGTTCATTTGTGAATGTACTCGTATGTTTCTTTGTTTCCTGGACGGATCACTGAGAGGTCTGAGTATGGTTTTTTCGGTACACCGCGATTACAAAATAAGAAAGAAAGACTACGAAGTGAATGACCCATATTTAAGACAACATTTTACTGAAAGTGAAGTGGTTTTACTGAACTCAGCCGTCTCTGCTCTGCATCTGTAGAATATCGCTTGTATCGGCTGCGATTAGGAGATCATCTCACCAATAACTTTATTAGATCATCATAAAAAAAATTAGCCACTCATGCGATTCGCTGAGCAATCAATAATTTGCAATGCCAGCAGAGCTGGAAAAATGTAAGCAAGGACTTACATTTACATCAGAGAAGGACAATTGCAAACAATCTCTGCTGCTCGGATATAATGAAATACTCGTACTAAATGACCCGCACAATGCGCGCTGTACCGTCGTGTCGTGGAAAAGGGAATAGGGTGCATGGAGCTGCACATTTGCTGTAAGGTTTGGAAGGGAAGTTTTCCTTTTTTTACAAGGGTTTTGCGTGGAAAAGCACGCGTTGTTGTCCACACCTGCCTTTTTTCCCAACCAAAATAAAAATGCTTTTCACGGCTGTTGTTTGCTGTTTTATTTGGGGAAAAAGCGTACAATCGACGTGTGATGATGGTGGTGGTGGTGATAAAACCTCCCTGCCATAGACCACCACGCATCACCAGCATCATCGTCATCCCTAACGCTATAATTCCACCCTTCACTTCATTTTTCGCGATCTAACTAACGCGTTACGCTATAAAGTGAGTGTTCTTTCGTTTTGTTAGCTGCTAACCGCTGGATTACGCTGATGCTGGTCCCGGTGCTGGCCTGTCGGCACTACAACAATACCGAAATATTCTTCTGGGTACTGTACCAAATCATATTCATAATCATTGAGAACATGAGAGTTGAGAACATCAAGCATTATTTTCTGATCTCTCTGCGCATTTTGATGATGATGATGATGATGGTGATGGTGTGCCCGGTGTAAGCAGTATAAATTTTCACTAGTACCCCACCAACCATCGCCATCGCCATTACAAGTCTGTAAAACCACCCTTACCGAATTCGTAGCATTTTTTGCTGCCTTTCCCAACACCGCACTTGTTACACGCATGAACCCTCAAACTCTGCTTGGTCCTTCTTCCGACCAACAAGAGTTGAAGGATCGCCTGAATAAAATGCAGAATTTTTCGCTCAATTGAGACTCTCTCCTCTTCTCTCCGCCTTTGCACCGAAGCAAATAACGAACTGATATCGTATCCTTTCGCAAAATCAGTTATCCTTTGTTGGTAGCTCACAAAGAACAGCGAAATTGTGTCTGTGTTACACGAAGGCCGTTACTCTCGCTGAACTTATTTGCACTGACTGATGATTACTGTGGGCAACGTCACGTGCTGTGCCTACCGCCACCCTTCAAGCGTACGCCTGCACGCACATGCACCGATTTCATCAATCTAACAACAAAACCTATTGTATACCATTCGTTTTTGTTGTAATTGTCCCGCTGCTGCGGGTGTTTGTTGCCGCAGAGATTTACAGATTTTGTTTGAAATTCGTTTTCAACTTTCCGAGTGGTTATACTTGGTTTAAAGAACATTCTTCTATCCAGCATCATCATCATCGCCATTATTATTAGCGAAATGTCCAAAAAAATCGTTGAAAACGCATCTGTTTCATTTTTTCCTGCAATATTTTATTTAAAAGGCTTTAAAAAATTTACTCATAAAATTTAATAATATTTGTATATTTTTTTCGATTTTAAATACCTCTATAAATCATAAAGATGATCATAAAGTTACCGTTTAATAAGAGTGACGTCAAAGACAATGCATTAGAGAAATGTCGTTGAGATGTTGATTCATCGTTAATCTACACGCCTATTCACAAGCTCACCGAGTCACTCGTCGTCGTCGTCTCTGAAAAGTCACTTTTTGGCAGAAGTCGTATTCACAAGCTCACTTGTTCTAAAAGTGACTTGGGTTAAATTACGCTCACATCAGTTGCAATGTGACCTGGTGGTTTGTGTACTAGATAAAATGTTGAGTGCTAGCATACACAAATTGCAGTGACACGATTAGGTGACTTTGAGGTGACTAACACGATTATTCACAAGCTCACTTGTTCTAAAAGTGACTTGTGTTAAATTACGCCCACATCAGTTGCAATGTGCCCGGGTGGTTTGTGCACTAGATAAAATTTTCAGTGCTATTTGTACGTAAATTGCAGTGACTCGACTAGATGACTTTAAGGTGACTAACACACTTATTCACAAGCTTACCGATTCACTCGTCGTCGTCGTCATCGTCGTCTCTGAAAAGTCACTTTTTAGTGAGTGACGTCAAAGACAATGCATAAGAGAAATGTCGTGAGATGTTGTGTTGGGAGGTTTGTGTACTAGATAAAAAGTGCTAGCATATCAGAGACCTCATCTATAATAAAATGTACGGTCCTCAAAGCTTAAATAGATGAAAAGTAAATTTTTATTTTGTCGTTTCGGCTTTAAATTTGAAAAACTATTAAAGAGTACCAGAGACAGTCTGCCTTAGCTTCGCTTTTCTTAGCATACACCGACTATGTTGAAAGGTGTTAGAAGTCATCTCTTGCCTTTCTTTGTCTTCGCGTCGCTGCCTCCGGCATTAATAATCCCACACGCACACACACACACCGCACAAGTCTCCATCATTCCCTCAACGCCTATCACTGTTCCTTTGTGTGTTGTTGGTGTTAGATGACTATGATCATCCGTCTTCTTGATTGGTATCGTATGTTTTTCACATTCAAGGATATCTAAGTGGTTTTTTTTTCGACTTGTAAAGCGATTCATAACCGATCATTGTTACCGTAGTGAAGGTTCTTTTATGCAAAATAACAGGTATTTAAGGGTATTCTTTGTTGTTGCTGCGGTATTTGAGGTGTTATGGTCAGCAGAAACCTTGATTTTTTTTTTTTATTATTGATATCTGCACGACAAGAACCTTTTGTTTGTTTTTTTTTTTTCCTTTTCTTCTTCTCTTTTTGCAAAATCATGGTACGTGCAGTTTTGACCTGAGGTTTTACAATTCTTGTTATTGTTCTTGTTCTTTTGCCATTATGTACCTTGAAATTATTAGTTCTAATCTTCATTATTTCAAAATTTTTAATATTTTATGAGTGTATTTTCTTCTCTAATTCTTTTATAACTCCTCTCTATTTGCTTTTTTCTTTGTATTTGTACCTTAAGTTTGGGTATAATCCGGAACACACATACCTACAGGGAATATATGTATGTATATGCAGCAATTATCAATGCATTAATTGAAAAAAAATTAGCTATATAGAGTTAAGTACTTTGCCAAATGACAATATTGCCCACACTTCTCTTAATAATCAACTTCGTACTCTTCTACGAAAATGAATTAGTACATATGTACATATATGAGGATATACGAGTACATACATATATAGCCTATACATATGTATGAAACCTTCTGGATTTACATGACATAAGGCATGTGTTTTTAGTGGCTGGCTTTAAAAATGACAATAATTCATCTACGCTTAATCTGGCCCTCGGTCGTTAATGAGTTTGGCATGCCTGGTCTAAAAAAAATTTTTTTAAATATTTTAAATGAAATCTTGCGCCTTTCTACAAATTATCACGAAGTCGTACCAATTTAAACTCATGTTGGGATTATAACGTCCATGTCCTACCTATCTTTTACACAGGATAAGAGCTATAAACATTATATGAGTTATTGATTTTTAAAGTTTTTAAAGTATTCTTCTCACTAACTCTAGTTTTTCATGTTATGGAGCACTTTCAAAAGAAACAACTGCTATTACTTAAAGTCTATGTAAGGTCTTAACCAATATGTATGTATATATTACTGTGTTTTCCGACTCAAACCTCTTCGACTAAGATGCTATCATTAAAACAATTATCCACTAAAGATTTTAGGAAATTTTTAGCTCGCTGATGCTCTAACTCCATTCATTATTCAAACATTCCATCAGGCCTTAGCTTGAGCGAGAGGAGCTGAGAGGAATAAGCCACGAATCATCGACAACACACCTATGTATGTCCATGATTTCTTCCTCCCCTTTTCCCCTCCTATACTGCAATATCCCACAAGTAACTTTCGCCTAAACGCCGGCCGGACCATGGACCAATTGTCTTTGTTCGGAGCTGAGCCTTGCGTTAGGGCAAAACCTTCTAATTTGTGTCCGAATGGCATGGGATGGATGAGTTGGGATGAGTTGGGATGACTTGGGAGGACATACGAGTACATAGCATTCATATTATACGATATAATTTGAAATTCAATCGCAGTTAAAAAAAGGGCACATTCAAACAGACGGACGGACCAAAATCAAAAACGAGATAGATAAGTTGAGCGAGCGTGCAAGTCCGCAATCTTCCTTCCGTCTTCTCGGTATACTTATGGGATTGAACATTAACCACGATGCTTGCTATCCCACGATGGAAATGTCCTTTCTGTCACTTTGAAGTGAGGAAAAGGGCTTCATTCTATATGGATTTTGCTAAAAGAGTCTGGGAACTTTCCTCTGTGAATTTCATGGACATGATATCGTATATTTATTATTCATAACTATTTAGTTATATATTGTATACTATATTTATTATATGTATATCGTATCTACTATAATATATACTACACCGAGAAAAATGAGAAGCAAAACAATTGAATAGTTTGTATTTGATTATAATAATTTTCATATTTAAAAGAACGTATTTAAATCTAAGATAAAACATATTCATATTAAGCGCAAAAATATTAGGTTCAGGAACTAGACTACAAATATTTTCAAAAACATCTTCATTTATCGAAAATATTTAAAACAAACTCCGTGTTTATTACTTTGATTAAGAGCAAATAATTCTATATTCAATTTAAATATTTATTACATTAAAACCAAAAACTCACAAAATTTATTTAAAATGACAAATTATTTGATTTAAATATCCGTTTGCTGGTTTCATATTTTAGGTTGTTTCAGGTTTATTTTTAATATCTTCGCTTTTACTTGAAAATCATAGTGAAAAATATTTAATTCAAAGTAATATTATTTGATTTTACTACGTTTTTTCCCCTCGGTGTATGCCTATTAATTAAAGGATTAAGAAATCTAAATTTCAAGCCGATATTATCGTGTGTGTTAATCTCATTTTTCTTTATTAAATTTAATTATATTATCGTGCTTTAAAACAACTATAATGCATTAAAAAGCGAAGCGCTTTTAAGAATTCAATGCAAACTATTCAATCTTTAAATCAAGAAAGAACGAAAAAGTATTTAATATTTTTTAAAGAGTTTTTTAAACAAAGATTATTTCTACAGCTACTGGTACATTTTTTCGAAGTATCCCGAATGGGCATAACCATTTGGAAAGGACATGCCTTCAGCCAAGGACAAATCTTCCTTGCTTCGTACCTTGCAATTAATTAAATTAATTGCTCGTGATGACTTGAATATGATTTGCCTTGTCCTTGTCCTTCCGCTGGGTCGCGGGTCGTCTATGGTTTTGTAGATACGAGTATAATGCTGCGTAGATTCTTTTCCTTCTTCTTTTTTTTTTGTTTAGATGCAACAACCAGTTTTCCATTTCTTGTGTGAGAATGAAAAGTTTTGATTAATCTTCTTCTGCTGTCATCCAAAAGGTTAGGACTTTTTCATCAAGAGACGTTTGCTAGTAGTAAAGAGTTTTACCACTTTTTACGAGTACCCTTTGAAGCAGCTTAGAAGAAGAACGATTCTTGCAATAATATTAACCTTATTGGTTTTACAGGGTGCGCACTGTGCACAATGCGGACAGTGGTCAGTGGTCCGACACGTGTGTATTACGTACAACAACTTGCTGTGTGGTGTGACCTCTATAAAAAGATGTTGCTGTCATGTCATGAGAACTGCTGTCGTGTCATTTTGATTAAATTATGTCAAAGATTAATGATGACGTTATTACGATGTAAATATGTTTTACAAAAAACACGTGCCTGTTATCGGCGGGCTGGTTTTGCCTTTTTGCCCTTTGAACTATAAACAGTAATTATATCGTATTTGTGAGAACATACACCGAGGAAAAAACGTAGTAAAATCAAATAATATTACTTTGAATTAAATATTATTCACAATGATTTTTAAGTAAAAGCGAAAGTATTAAAAATAAACATAAAACAACCTAAAATATGAAACCGGCAAACGGATATTTAAATCAAATAATTTGTCAATAAAATGAATTTTGTGAGTTTTTGGTTTTAATATAAAAAAATATTTAAATTGAATATAGAATTATTTGTTCCTAATCAATGTAGGTAGTATTAAAAGTAATAAACACGGTGTTTGTTTTAAATATTTTCGATAATAAAGATGTTTTTGAAAATATTTCTAGTCTAGTTTCTGAAACTAAGATTTTTGTGCTTAAAATGAATATGTTTTATCTTAGATTTAAAAACGTACTTTTGAATATGGCAATTATTATAATCAAATGCAAAATATTCAATTGTTTTGCTTCTCATTTTTCTCGGTGTATTTACAAAGAGAAGAACATTTTTAACAAGAAGATTTCCAACAGAGAATTCCAACAGAAAACATATGATTGCAATGTTTTTCACATCCAATTTTTTTTTTTTAAATTCTCATTCTAAAATATCGTATGGTATGTATATACAACAATATGTCAGCATCCGGCAACTGCACTTGATAACACTTGAAAAGTGTTTTTTTGTTTTTGCACATTTTCTGGCCATGTGATGGAGGTAAGGTACACTTGAGTAGCTAAAATCCTGCGAAATTTAATTTTTCGAAGGAAACGAATGCTTTCGAAAATCTGGAAAATGTAATATTTTACATATTGCAGAAATGGTCTACTTTTCTAACTTTCATTAGAAACTGAAACGGAAAATTTATTTATTTATTTTATGTATTTTTTTTTCATTTTTTTAGGGAAATTTCGTAAAATCCAAAAAAAAATTTTTTTTATTTATTTTTTTTTTTTTTTTTTTTTTTTTTTTAAGGAAACTTCGTAAAATCCAGTTCTTTAATTTTTTTCAAAAACGTTATTAGATATTTTTTTGCAACTATTAAAAAATTTGTCTGCAATGAAATTTACACAGATTTCCAGAAATTTCAGCAGTTTAAGAGTTATCACTCACATTGAACCATCCTTGCAATTGAATCCTATGAATTAAACATAAGCTGAAGCTCTCGCTCCCGCAATTTCTCACACATTTTAAAAATACAAATTTATACGAGAGAAAAGACAGCCGAGAAAAGGCCGGCCTGGGCAGGGGCGGGGCGGATGGACGACGAATGCTGATAACCCGGAAAGTGCAAGTTGAGCGTAACAAACACGAAATCATCCCAGAACTATTAAGAAAAAAAACAACACTTTAAATAGCACATTAAGAACACAAATAGTGCTTAGAGTTCAAATCAAACGGTCAACTTTACTTACTTAAATGTGCGTACGACACGACGACGATCGTCACAAAATAAAAAGAGTTTGTTGGCATTTGTTGAAGACTAAGCATTTCCTGGACAAATGTACGAGAAGCGGTGGTGGTGGTGGTGGTGAAGGGGGCTGGGAGAGGGCGACAAAGCAGAATGTGAAGCCCAAAAGAATTATCAACTGAAAACATTTTGTTTGGACTTTGATAAAGTCATTATGTTGTGTGTTTTTAGTGAAGGGAGCAGAGGAGGGGGTCCGGTCCCCTGGCTCGGCGTGTAAATGCGGGGGCACCATAAAAGAAACTGTAGAAAGCGACAATCGCCAGACAAACGAAAAACTTTTTCTTACCGAACAATTGAATGACTTCGACTTCGATGAGAAAAGTCAAATTCTGGCGGCCATGCGTAATAAAGGCGCATTTAATAGCATTATATTTCAATATGGAATATATAACAACAACAACGTCATGACGTAACATAATGATGATGTTGGATTGTGGGGTTCTGAGGCTCTGAGGTTCTGGCAAACAAGCAAACGAACCAATTATTTTATTTATAGTTTTACACTGAGAGAAGAAACAAGCAGACAAAAAGACGTATCAAAAAAAAGGAGGGGAGGCATTGCGTCTGTATGGAATGCATATGCGTTTATGCGGTCGGCGACTTCTTTCCGACTCACCGGAAATGAAACCGAAAGTGTAGTTTTGTGTGTGCGCGCGTACATTTGGCGGCAATCAATTAGCGATGGGGACAGCTAGTTGGGGGGGCTGGCTGTTCCCCATTTAACAAGAGTCTTAGTGACAAGAGATTAGCGAAGGCAATATATTTAGTACGATGCATTTTTCAGGCCTCCCAAGCATTAACTAAAAAACATACATACATATATTTTATCGTTACTAATTTTTTGTCATTAAAAAAGGCAAACGAGAATATTGCCGTCTTCACCTCCTTCACCACCTGCTTCGACGATAACCATGACAGTATTGATTATCTCTAAACCTCAAAAAAATGTCTGGACTTAAAAAGAGCAAATATAGATGAAGATTTCTTCTAAATATCTCGATTTCTCCTTTCCACACAAGCGTTGCTTCGTTTCTCAGCAGATTTACGCACATTCGTGGCGATTTTTGTTGTGATTTTTTGTGTGTGACTGTGCGATATGTACTCGTATTTATTCTCGTCTCTCCATCTCTTCTAACCATCCTTCTTCTCCGTTATCCTTTGTTTTGGCGCAAAATATTTTCTGCTCCTCTTTGATAAGCAGGATTCCCTTTTCCGCTTTGCGCTCTTTTACTGCTTTTCTTTGCTATGTACATAGTTGTTTTTTTATATTCTTAGAAAATTTTAATTAGGTATACCTACCTCGATTCTTAAAGAACTATGCATGTATGTGTTCAAAGAGAGCGGTGGTGTAGACGGAGAGGATATTCGAAATCTTTTCTCCTCTCCCTCATCATTTTCTAGTATTAAATGTATTTCTGCTCTCTTTTGGCATGTACTCCCAATCAAATCAGCTGATCAACAAGGTCATAGCCATCACATCAATAAAAAAAAAATCAAGCGTGGTAGTTTATACACATCTATTGTACGTATATAAAAGTATAAGAGAAAAGCATATAAACCAGGTTAAGTATAAATATCGTATATGTTTTAATATATATTTATCCTTCATAGTTTTCCAATCAGTTTCCTAAGATTTTGGTTCTGAGAGTTCTAAGCTCCTTTTTTTTTGGTTATATTGTATATTTAAAGATGTAAAAAATACTGTCCACTTTCTCGAATAAATAACATGCAATGTCATCAAACTAATCAGCCTAATTAAGAAAATTATCGTTTTTAATCTAATTTTCTTAGGCAAAATTCCCGAACGTTCGGTGAGCGTTAGAAGGGAAGCCTCTTTTTTGCTAACTCTTCCCCGAATAACTCTGCAAACCTTGTGATGATAACAGACAAAACCCATTTTTTTAAGGCATACAAACACACTTTTTAGGAATTCCAAAAATAGTAATTAGAGGAATTTTTCTCCATTACATTTTTATCATCAAATTTCCACAAGTTGGCAGATGTTAAGTTATGTTATGTTGTGTAAATCCGCTTATAACTCAAATTGCAAAAATTCCTAAAAACTCATCTACAAGCTTTTCTTTCTCTTTCTCGTCTACATCTACACAAAACTGTTTTAACTTTAAATTTTTGTTTTTGTCAGCTAATTATCTTGTTTCGACTGACTGTATCCGCTGGTGTACGAATATACCTAAATATGTATTTTGTTTCGCTGGAAAAAGTCTCATAATGAATCTCAGAAAGGCTTAACATCATACTGATATTGTCTTAATAAAGTTCTATACACAAAACAGTTCTCATCATCGCGAACCGTCAGTCCGTTTCGTTTGGTATAATTAAGCAAGTCCTACCAATTATAATACTTTTTGACACAATTGATTACTTAATCTAAGGATTAAGAGAATATATCGTATACGATATATGACTGCTGAAATTAATTCTGTTTTTAAAAACTATTTTACTAGAAAAACCAAATGCTCTCTTGGTTTGCTCTACATAAACACTTTTAAGCCACTTTCAAAAAGGTTTTTTGTTGGTACTTTTCACAAAACAAAGTAAATTGACTATATCAAAAAACAATAAAACAATTTTGATGAAATTATTTCGTAAATCTTTTTCTTTAAATAATTTGTACGTACGCATAAATTTCTAACCTCCATCAAAACTTCCTTTCAACTGTTTATTAAAATATAGCAAAAGGGTTAAATGTTAATTGTGAAAAACTTACTCTCTGTTTATAATTCAAATTAGTTTTTCTACTTTAGATTAATTTTTCTGTTAGATTAATTTTTGTGTTTATAATTCAGATTATTTTTTTTTACATTAGAATTAAATTTTTCTGTTAGATTGATTGTTCTGTTTATAATTAAGATTATTTTTTTTACTTTAAATACATTTTTCTGTAAGATTGATTTTTTGTGCTTATAATTCAGATTAATTTTTTTACTTTAAATTAATTTTTCTGTCAGATTGATTTTTGTGTTTATAATTCAGATTAATTTTTTTTTACTTTAGATAAATTTTTCTGTTAGATTGATTTTTGTGCTTATAATTCAGATTCATTTTTTAAATTTAGATTAATTTTTCTATTAGATTGATTTTTGTGTTTATAATTCAGATTAATTTTTTAAAAATAAATTTTTCTGCTAGATTGATTTTTCTGTTTATAATTCAGAGTAATTTCAGAGTAATACTTGTGGGTATTAAGTGTACGTATTGCCTAAATGTATTTACTTTTTTTTCTTAGTTTCAGATAAAATGGTTTTTAAAAACTAAAGAAAATTAACTAAATAAGTAAGTTTTGTTTTGTTTTCTTTGAAATCCTAGACCAAACAATTTGTCATCCATCTTCTTGTACCTTTCTCGAAACCTTTTTTTTTTTTGAACGAAGTTCCCAGAGGGTCTTTAGGAATTGGTCCAGTCCACTGCTTTGTGTCTGTCACTCTTTCATTCTTTCTTTTACTACTTTTCTGTTTTAATACGTGTATTCGAAATCTTTATAAATTGACTACGTATGCGCCTTACGCGCCCTTTTTAACCTACATACATATAGACAATACCACACCAATGTATATGCGTTCGCGTATGCGTACACCGTCTTTGTAGAAATCCAAATAGTAAATCGAAAAAATTTATATTTATGAGTATGTCTGTCTGTAAATTAAAATACATTTAATAATGGTTGGTATGCATGTATTTACATATATCTTACAATGACAGCAACAGTCGCTATAACAAAGTTGCCGATTCTTCGGGGGCTACCCCCCTCCCTCCCTCCAAACATCTTTTCTGTTCTGCGCTTGTGTCGAGACGAGAGCATATAGTATCCAAGGAGCAGCGAAATCGCTTCGTTTCGTAAATGTGTTGTTGTGAGAAGAAGCTCTTCGTCAATTCGCAGATTTTTTTATTTTCATTTGTTTTCGGTAGAGGCGCATAGAGAAGTTCGTGCCTTTTTTTTGTTTGCTTGTTTATCTGTTTGTCTTATACAATACATTCTTTTGCTTAGAGATGTTTTTTTGCACATCCCTTTTTTTTGCATTATTTTTTATTGTATACAAAAATGTTTTTGCATACGAAGCGCAGGAAAATACATTTTTCTTTGTTCCTTCGAAGGTTGTGCAAAAAGTTTTCTTGAGCATCATGCATCGTGCACTAAATGATGATAAGAAATATTTTGATTTGAGATTTGTGGCAGTTTTTTTTCTGGCACTAAATTCTATTTATTAATTTACTTTTTAAGGGCAATCTTTAGCCTGAAGACGCTTTAAATTATATAATTGTATAACAGCTTATACAATTCAACTCCAATTTCAACTTACTCTTAGAGAGCCGAGAAGGATTTGGAGACCTCAAAGACTTGCACTTTGCTTTAACTTTTTACTCAAGCTTTGCGTTCCATTCAATTTATTTACCAAATCTTGAGCGTACCTTTTACGCGCTCTCTCTCTCTCTCTTAACAATTTTTCTACTCTCACGTTTTTTCTTTGTTGTTCTTTAATGGCTTGCGTATAAAAGCTAGCGCGCCAAAAATGTTCCAATCAATCCGCTTCAAATCGTTGGAGAAGTTGGAGCTTTCGGAAAGAAGAAATGTGCTCAATCAAAGAAGTTATAAAATGATCACGTATAAGTTGAAATGACATTTGATGGAATGACAGGAAAGAATGAACTCTTCTCTTCATTTTTAGAATGAACTCTTCTTGCTTTCTTTGAAATTCTCATTTAATCATTATTACATAATCATGTATTTTTCCAATACAATATACTTGATATAGTCAAAATACGATCTATAAAAAAATTTTCCGCTTGTAAAAAGAGCAGATTTTAAATTTTAAAATTCTGTTATGGTCTCATCGGTTTTCGATTATTTTGGACTTTTTATACTTTACGAAAGTTACTTTATGGAAATTTGTATCGTAGTTATTTTACTTATGTGTATAATTTCCTCAATGTAAAGATCTAGAATTGTCCTTCATTTCACTTAGGTCCAAACAAGAAATTCCCCTCCCCCCCCTCCCCCTTTTAACTCATTTAGTTGGGAATTTTTCGGTTGCAATGACGGTAGGAGCCTTTTACGAGTAGGTATATGCTTCATTTAGATTTAGCATCTTAATAATGTAGGTACATATAAAAATCTCCACATTCTATGCTACCTGTTGTCTATGCGGCTACTATATAATAGCCGTGTATGTATATAATATGGTTCCATACCGATTGAACCCCACCCATTTTTTTGGTATGAGCAAGTTCCAATATAATGTATTTCTTATGTCTGTCGTCTTTTGTTCTTCTCTTTTTCCCGTTTCTCTTGGTTTCTTGGTTTCTCCAATCGCTCAGATTGGATCATTTTGTAACGTATTTCAACCTTCCAAGCATTTGGTTTAAGGAAGGATATCACACTCCCCTACGGATTGTTTGTGCTGTGAACATTAGGTAAAAGAGCTGATTATATACATATATGTACAATACATGCATACATATCAGAACGGAGAGACTTAAAACCCGCCTAAAAAGTGAGTACGTTCCATATGATTTCTGGCGCAATGATATTGTTCCATGAGAAGAGAATCTTGTGAAACAAGTTGAATCTCAGCTGATGGAAAGAGTGTGCAAGAAAGACACAGCAAATAATAGAATTGACCAACGGCCCGAAACAGTAAGAACGGCCAGGCCATAGTAAGAATTATTTTTTGGAAAAAAATTGGCTGCAGATCAGGACCTGAGGAAATTTCCCAGAAAACACAAAGGGAGGAAAAAGCACCAGTCACCCAGCAGCCAGCAGCCCTTGCTTTGGAGTATATCCTATCCTCTCCTATCCTACCGGTTTCATATCTGCATATAATATACATATATGGAGTATATACATATACTGCACTTGTTTTTGCGCTCTTTGACAAGAAGAAATTCTCAGTTATACCTCTCTAGAAAAAAAAGAGAGCGCAAAACTAGCAGAAAATCCCTGCTTGCGACGACAAAAACAAAAATCATATGTTTTCAATTGCGAAAAACAACAACCAACAACAAAGCGAAAGGATTCTTCTTCTTTTTTTGTCCTTGTTTCTCCCGGTTAAATTCTTCTTGCCATCGTTTTTTATTCCCTTTTTCGTACAAGCACAAGCATTATTCAATTAATTCCTGGTGAAATGCTTCTCTCTACTTGTGTCCTGCTCTAGTCCATCCTGCCTGCTGCCAAACCTCTCTCACTCAACGAAGCCGACTGCGAGCGCACTCTCATTTTTGGTGTTGCTTTTCTGCCCTACTATGCTCGGCGCTCTGCTCTGCTCTGCTGCTGCGCGCTTGGATTATCTATAAAAGGCGCCTGCACAGTAGGAAAAGCAGTCATTCGAGTTTGCCGTTCATTGTCGTGGCAGTCTTGCCTTGATTCTTCTGTTGGGGCTTTCCTGACTGATTCTGTAGAACTTTGGTACCTTTGAATAAAGCACAAATGGAACGCACAATTTGTTAATTAAATTAGAGCTACAGAAAGTTTTTGTGTATGTGTGTCTAACAAAACGAACATTATAAATATTTCCTTAATCGAAGTACTTAAGAAGAACACAAGAAAAATCAAAAATGAAAATTGTACAAACGACAATTTTGAAAAATTTTCGAAATAAAATTACTCTTCGGAAATAAAGTTTAAAACTGCTCAAAACCTTAAATTGGAGTAGATAACTGAAATGAACTACAATGAACTAAACTAAATTACTAGAAGATCGATCGATCGGCTCAGTGGATTACGACAATTAAAAAGCATTTTAATTTCTTCAAAATTCAAAAGGATTGATTTTTCAAAAATTCTTTTAAAAAAAATTTTCCTCAACGACAACTACTGAATTTGCGAAAAATCGACAAAATGTTATGGGAAACTATTGCTGAAGAAACCTGCGAACTCATGATGATGGAGTGCTCAAGGTAATTATGCTTCTTCGAGTTGGGGACATTTTTTTTCTTTAGCTTCCATTAAAAGTGTTATAATTGGAGGCAAAATATATTTCCCAAAAGGAGCAATTACAATATATTTGAGCAGAGTCACAGACGCGCCCCAAGACAAACGAATATAAGAACTTTCTTACTTTAAAAAACGAGAGGCTATAAAAAACCTAATAAGAAGCCTTATATTAAAGGCACTTGAGTTTTTAAAAATGAGGTGGTGCTAATTTTAAGCAACTAAATTAAAAGAGAATTAAGTATTAGCATTAATTATATATTTACTACTTCATTCTTTAAGAAAATGTGACAGAGCAAAATTCTGTGACATAAAATGTGTGTAACAAAAAACTACTTGCGTTCATAAAAATGCTTAAAGAATTTTTTTTTTTAAATCAGAAATTATAACTGGCCGACCACCGACCACCGCCACTGCTACTACAAAAACTTGAACTTGAATTTTATTGATTCGCCGCCTCGTCTTCGCTTTTCCTTTCTGGCTGTGCGCCGCTGCTGCTGCGGCGGCAATTTACTCTCTTTCTCTTCTGCGCAAAGAGCGCACAGCTTTGCAAACAGCGGAATGAAAGCGAGAGTTTGATTTTTGAATGCTCCACAGTCGCTCGCTCCATGCGGCCGGTGGAGAAGAAGAGGGAGCTCCGAATGCCGAAGCTTTGGTCGTTGCATGCTTTTTGCTTCATTCATTAAACTCTGTTGTGTTGTGTTGTGTTGCGCTGTTTTGTGTTGTGCTGTGCTGTGGCTCTGCTCTACTCTGCTCTCCTCTCCTTTGCTCTGCTCTGCTCTGCTCTGCTCGCTGTGTGATGGCAATGACCTGACCTAATAACGTAACAAACCGTAGTAGACGTAAGAGAAATACAGCCACACCGTACCGGCAGCTGTGTGTGTGTGGTACCATGTTGTTGTAACAAGAACAGGGGTGTCCAGCACCCTCCTCCCCTCTTTCGACCGTCCACCTTCCTCCTTCTTTAAGTATTCCTTGTTTTAAGTATGTTGAGTACGTTTTTGCTGCACTCACTGGACTGTGGTACCATTTGGACTGGCCTATTCTTAGGAAATCACTCAAGTTGAACGCCAGGGGTTTCCCTCTTCCTTTCTCTTTCTCTCTCTCTCTCTCTCTCGCCCAAGTCCTGTTGGTTACACACCCTCTAAGTGTAACCCGTGGGTAACTCGTCGTCTGCTGCCGCCGTGCTCAACTCAACATCTGTACGCTCTGCACTTCTAGTTGCCGGCAGACGGCCACCACGGCCGCCACGGCCTCGAAACCCACCCTCATTCCTAATTTCAAATTCCAATTACGGTTCCCTGAATTGTTCGCTGGGCCTCCCTGGCCCTTGTCTTTGGTGCATATGGTGCACATTTTTATTTTTGCTTTCTTTCTGTTGTTCTTAAAGTTATGTTGTTTGCTGGTTCTTACACCAAACACCGGCACAAAACAACAACAACAACAACAATTTGGTATTTAGCTATAATTCTGTAACCTATTACGGTACGTCGAGTCAGTCACTTCGTTGTCACCGCCGCCTCCGCCTCCGCCGCCTTCGTCTTCGCTTCTTCGTCTACTACCGCCGCCACCACGGCACCGCCGCCGTCATCCTAACATTCCAGCCAGCATTCACGTGCGTGCATTCGTGCATTCAACCCTCCCGGTCTCGTTCCGAACTATTTCCAGCTAGCAAGCCAGCAAGAGGGTTCATTCCCACCGGTTATCAGCACCAGCACCACGGGCACCGCGTCAGGAGTTTTGTTCTTGCTTTTTGCTTTCCTGCTACTATTTCTCAGTTGAATGAACCGAGCCGAGCGGCGGCTTGTCTCGCTGCTCGCCGGCGCTGCAGGACCTTTCCTCAATCCACTTCAGTCTGTTCTGTGTCCTTTGAGTCGGCGCACATTTCGAGCGCTGTCGCAAAAATGCCGCTGCCCTTTGAGGAGTACTATTTTTGTCAATATTTCTTGTGTTTCATGTAATTTGTTGACAGCTCCTTTTTTGAAAACTACGATATTTACTTGGTTTTTCTCTGGTTTGTTTCTTTTTAGCTTTCAAATGCCACGAAACTCCTCCGCACTGCGTACCGCTGGACTGCGTCGCCTCAACGTGACTTCATCGTTATCGGCGTCTCCTTCCATGCACGACAACATGGCTGTGGATGAGCTGTCCTTTTACGAGGACGAAGCGCCCCCACAACAGCGCTCCTACACAGTCAGCCCTCCGCTTATGGGCCTCCTGTCGCCGGAAGGTTCGCCCAAGCGTTTCCAAATTGTTGAGCGACTCGCTATCGGTGCCGGTGCCGGTGCCGGTTCCGTTGCCGTTGCCTCAGCCGCCGCCGCCGCCGCCGCCGCCCACCAAAAAAGACCTCACCGACAAAAGACTATCCTCAGGAGCACCTCAAGTTCAAATGGCACACCCGCCAAGAGTTTCTACAGCCTCTCTTCAGGCGGTTCCGGCGAGTCCACGTCCTTGGACGACGACGACTATATGGAACTCTTCGAAATGGAATCGCTCGAGTCGCATGCACCGACGCATATACATTTTCCCAGCGATCTGAACTCACTCATTAGTGGCCATATCAAGCACTCCAATTCGCCGCTATACAGCCATGGCAAGCACAGCAACAAAAAGAACAATAGCGCTTTCGTTCTGAAAACACCCGAAATGCGCCGCCCGTCGGTGCGTCGTTGCCTGAGCATGACTGAGAACCAGCAGCCAACACCAAAGACTCCCGAATTGTTGTCACTCAAGCAAGTGCAGGAGGCGACTGCCGCCGCCGCCACCACACCGCTTTCCTCCAGCATCAACTACTGCTTCAAGAGGCCGGAACCGCCCTGCTCGGCCAGCAATTCGCCCATTCTGAGCAAACGCTACCGCACCAGTGACGCTGAAAAGGAGAACCTCAATGGCTCCTACACCGCCAAAGTGGAAGAATCAGTTTCGCTCTCGCCAGCCACCACCACTGCCCCCGCCGCCGCCCCCGCCCGTCACATCCTGCGCAAATCAATGTCAATGAACGACGCCGAAATCCTTTCGGCGCTCGCTCGTTCCGACTCGCGCGATCAGCCCGATCTCATCGGCGACTTCAGCAAGCCGTTCGCTTTGCCGCTGATGGAAGGTCGCCACTGCGATTTGAAGTCGATCTCCAGCGACACCGTGGCACGCCTGATCAACGGCGAGTTCCGGGACCAAGTGGCTAGTTACAAAATCATTGATTGTCGCTATCCGTACGAGTTCGATGGTGGCCACATACGTGGCGCCAAGAACCTCTACACGCAGGAGCAAATCATCGAGGAGTTTCTCACCATGCAAAAGACTGAGCAGCCGGCCGCCGCCAAAGACTGCAGCGATGTCGCTGGACCCAAACGCAATATAATCATCTTCCACTGCGAATTCTCATCGGAGCGCGGCCCGAAGCTGTCGAGGTTTCTGCGCAACCATGACAGAGCACGCAACACCAACCTCTATCCGGCCCTCGACTACCCCGAAATCTACCTGCTGCACAACGGCTACAAAGAGTTCTACGAAACGCACGCCGAGCTGTGCGAGCCGGTGGCTTATCGACCCATGCTGGAGCCTGCATTCAGCGAAGCCTACCGCCACTTCCGCGCCAAGTCCAAGTCGTGGAATGGCGACGGCTTGGGCGGCGGCACATCGCGCATGAAGAAGTCGAGGTCGCGACTACTGCTGTAGGAAGGAGCCAATCACTATTGAGTACATCGAAAGGCCTCCTCAGAGAGTTATAGAATAGTTTTTGTCCCAGTTTCTTAACACACACATACACATACACACACACACACACACACACCACACCAAACCACACCCACTATCGTCATCCCGACGAGATCAGATCAGAAAACCTTACATATATTTTTCTTGAACATACGTTTAAGGCCTATTCTTTGTGCTGTTCTCTGTACTAATAATTTATTTCATTAACTTTTTTTTGGTAACAAGTTGTGAAAAGTTGTTCTGGGTTTCTTCTGTGTACAAAGAATATGTTACGCTATGCCAGATCGGCAGACCGACCCATCGATCGAGCCGTTTGAAGGCTCTGTAAGCCTTTCTTATATTAATAACTATAATTTATTTTTCTATGGTTTAGTTAATTTATATATTTTGTAATTTTAGTTGAATTTGTGTATAGTTTTATTTAACTTGTAAAAGAACGTACGGAAATGTGTGCATTATACAATATAATAATATTTAGAAATACAAAAACAACAAGGTGAATATATAATTTTATATTTAATTTAATATTATGCGTTACTAAAACTAAATTGTTCATTTGTTCCAAGTCATGTCTAAACAAAATCTGTACAAAAAACATCCTTTTTGAATTGAAACATAATGAAAACATACATACATACTAACAAGCGCACACATATACGCACACATGCAGTTGATGGCACGTCAATCAACCACAGAAAGTTTAAAACTTTTAACGCTCTATTACGCTTATTTTATTTTTTAACATTTTTTTTAACATTTATTTCAAAGCAAAGCAAAGCAAAGCTTTTGTCTCAAAAAAAAAAAAAATGCAATATTAGTAGAAAACAAAAACAAAATTAATAAAAGGCTAAAATTTATCAAAATTTAAACTTATCTTTTTCTCCTCGACAAAAAATCCATGCATACATAGATTCATGCGTTAAAAAAACAGCGCCTAAAAATACTTTTAAATAAAAAAACACATAAAATTAAATGCAACCCAAATTCGTACAATTCAGCAACGAGAGCTGCTGTTGCTGATATGTTACAATATAGACATTAGAGGGCTGCACGAGCCGTCTCGAAAGATTCGTAACTGACATAGCTTCCATTCTTGATTTCGAATCGAGCCGTGATTATTGGTAGCATATGCGGTAATGTTTTCAGCAGCGCTTCCGAAAGTCACCGCTTAATTTGAAAGCAAATGAAAGCACTTTAGACCGTTCCTGAAACTTTCAAGACGCCTTAAACAAGTCTTCGGGAGACGTCTTGTGCAGCCCTCTAATACTATATGTACATACATTTGCTACAAAAGAAGCAAATTAAAAAACTGGTAAATTGAAATTTCGGGACTTAATTCGGAAGTGTACCACCAGAAGTATGTGACAAAACAATGCTTTAGATACAATTTTGAGAGAAAACGTCTTGTTTCTGTCGACTTGAAATCAGATCTTTGTCATGAAGACTTTTAATGAAGCTCACTCTACAGATCTCGATGGAGTTATTGCATTATTTTATTAAAAAAATTAAATGCTACACTTGCCTGCTTGAAGTTGTTGCTTCTTCTCTCTGGCACGATGAAAAGCTAAGAGATCATTTATTTATTTATTACTACACTTTACTTTAATTACTTTATATATTAAAATAAGCGTAGTTGAGTTGTTAATTATTCATTGCCTGCCGAATCAATGAAGCATGAGCGACAAAAGAGATAAAATCTCAGTACTTTCTTTTATAACCGAAAATCGCTATTAATCTCCAAAAAAAAAGCTACCACCACAAAGATGGATTATTTTTATGCGTCATCTTAGAAGCGTTATTTTAATCTAATCTTAGGAAAGCTAGAAATAATTTAACATTCAAAGGATTGTTTCCAAACCTATTCTTTTTTGTTTTGTAAAAAATGAAAAAAGGCTTGTTTGCATTCGCTCGTATTCGCTTTTAGTGCTGCCGCCGCCACCACGTGCAAAAAATTAAATTAAAAACTGCCACATTTTTTTTTTTAAACTCAAAACATTAAAAGATCTGTGATTATTTTCAATAACTCTAACTATTTATAACTAAATTTATATATATTTGTCTATTCTTTTTTTTTTTTTTTGTTTTGAACTTTTGTTGTTTTTCACCAGTTTCATTTTATTTCGTAAATTTCTGCTATAAAATACAGTTTATTGAAACGAGAAGCTGAAAGTTTCATGAAAGAAAAAAACAAACTAAACCGAATCTTGAAAAGAAAAGCCGTTTAGTATAAATTTTATTTTGCTTCAAAAAACACTGAATGGAATAATAAACATGCAGAATAATAAACTGAATTTCTTAAAACTCATTGTAATTAATTGTCCTTACAAATGTACATATATATGTATATATTTTGCATTTCCGAAACTGTACAAATGTATGTATATGTTTTCTTATAAAAAACTTTGTGAATGTTCTACACAATAACTTATTATTAGTTGTAAAAAAAATTGTCGCACTCGGTGTGTGCGCGAGAGAGTACAGTATGTACATTTTTGAAATATGAAAGTTTTAAAAATTGTCAAATTAACATATAATAAATCGAACGAATTTTAAATAAACGAACAGATTTCATTATTTTTTCTACGGCTAACCGTTTTTGAGTTATATACAAATTTCTACAAATTCTACAATTCTACAAATACTGTGTAGCGTTACTTTTAAAGAAAACTATTGAAGCCATCATTGCTGGAATTTTCCAGAATCTTCCAAACATTCATAATGGGCAGTAACACAAATTTGCTCGTGACTTTTTCCCGCCAAAAAATGCAAAAGGCTTTTTTGTGTGAAAAAATATTCTTCATATTAAAATCCATACACAAAAACCCCCCTTTTTTGTGTAAAATCCCTTTCTTTAACACATTATTTCAGGATGACATTTGGTTTTCACATCATTTATTTGCATAATAAAAGCAACAACTTCTCGTACGGTGTAAAAAGTTGAAATCTGACGTAGTTTTCACACCTCATCATCTCTCGTGTAAACTGAGTTCAAGAAAATACTCGCCACTCGCTTGATTCATAACCGCAGTCTATAACTAGATGATGTGATAACTATATATATTTTAAAAATTTTTAAACTTTTAATTATTTATAAACTCTTAGTTCAGTTTTCCCGTTTTTTTGCTTCCTTAAATACTGACGAAAAGTATATTTGCGAGCTAGAGTCTCCATGCATTGGCTTATTAAATTTCTGCTTCTTAAATTTTACTAAAGCCATGCTAATGGCTTTTATATAGTTGGACCTTAAATTCTTTAATATGCAACCGTGCACTATTCGCTACATTTTTCAAAGCAGAAGTTTAGGCTGAAATGGAAATAATTGTTATAACGGAAATAATTCCCTGCAACCGTTATTCGAGTCTCATTCTCGATCCGCTGACAAAGCCATTCGTCGTTTGCTTTCGCTCGATGTGCTTCGTTTTGTTGCGGATTAAATTTTTATTGTGATAAATTTCTTTTTAGTCTCCGAAATAAAAATATATACATTTACACCAGGACGGGAACAATGTCCACGATGCTAGATGCAGTTTGTAGTAGATGTTGTAATCAGGCGTCCATGATGTGCCAGCGCTGTCATGAACCGTACTGCAGCGCCGACTGCCAAATACTCGATTGGAAGGATCATAAAAGCAAGTGCCACCAAATGCCGTAAGTGTTCCCGTATTTCTATATCTTGTTCTAGCTGCTAGATTATATACAAACACCGTACTACTTGGTTAGAAATTTGGTGCCCATCCGGAAACTTCAGTTACGCTCCGGTCGCACTTCAAATTCTACTCTCAGTGACTCAGTGCAATTTGAAGTGCAATCAACCATGCGCCATGTGCATAATCGCAGTTCTGATCCACCACGTCATAATCGTGGAGAGATTGGCGCCAGTGACGCTGGCAGTCATCGCTCAATGGCTCGCAATCCACTACCGCTTGCAAAAAACGATGCGCAGTCCAAGGCTCTGTTGGAAAATATAGATTTTATCTTGAAGCCGAAGGTCGCGGAAACATCTGCACTTCCCAATTCAAAGGGTGCCATTCCGAAGAAGTCTTTGTCAATTTCATCAATAGATGACGCGTTTCTTGACGCACCCTGGAAGATACCATTTGCCCCACCTCAGGGCAAATTCTTCGAAGCTATTATACAATGGTTCGACCGGGAGGCAGATCCCAGATCGATGTGGGTAACCGAACTTAAAAACGACAAACCATTACGTAAACTCATGGTGGACATCAATCGAAGCCTGAAAAACGAAATACCTTGCGCTCTAACAGAACTTGAAATTAAAGTTGGAGCTTTGGTGGCCGCGCCATTGGAGGACATATTTTATCGCGCCGAAGTGTTAGAAAGCAATAATGTCAAACGCTTGGCCAGGGTGCGCCTAATTGATTACGGCAATGAATTGCTGTTAAACTATAAGGAACTGCGCTCTCCTATAATAATAATGCGAAATTTGAATGCGTACGCCTTGCGCGTGCGCCTTCCTAAGGACGGCCTATCAGCTGACTGGAAATTGGAATCGGTGGTGAGCATACGCGTGCTAAGCGTCGAATCGATAACATCTTCAGGAGACGATGTGTATTATGTGGAGCTAAAAACGCAGTCGATTCCTCTGCACCTGCCGTTGAATTTAATGGGCGGAAATTCAGAAATGTCGCTTAAGAAAGTTTTCATTGGTGGACAGAAGGCTTTGCTTCAATTTGAAACCTCTGATTCCTTCGACGAGAAGATGAGTGCGCAACTCAGTTCGGAAGAGGGAAAGGCTTTCAATTTTAGTGAAGATCAAGAGTTCGCCGAAGGTAGTTTTCTTGCGGCATGCACATCAAAAGGATGGCGTCGTGGAAGTTTTCTGGGTTACTGCCCTCAAAAAAATATTTATCTTGTCTATCTGCTGGACGAAGGACACATTGAAATGTGCAAAGAAGTGAAAAAAATACCGGACAATTTCCTAAATTATCCCATGCGTATAATAGCCATAATAGTTAGCTCAACGCCAATACTACTCGACGAGGCGCAGCTAATGACTGCAGGTAAATTGTCGCTGCGAGCATTGGCCACATCACCGCCTTCACCACGCAAGAGCGTACAGGTATTGCCATGTGCATTGTACGCGAACGCAGTGAAGATAGGTGACGTCGTGGCTAGCACTTTTTCGGGCATCTTGAGCAGCATGAATGTCAAATGCTGGACCGATCGTCTCAACGACGGAGAACTCGTGTACATTACCCACGTTGTCACTCAAGCGGAGGTCTTTATTACTAAAATTTCTTGTATGGCGTACTCTGATATATTCACCTCCATGGCGGGCAAATGCATGCCTTACGGTGCAGGTGAAGACATAAAAGATGAGATTGTTTTGGCGGCTGTGTCCAATAAACATAAATATTTCAGGGCTAAGGTTAGTTTATGGGGGGGAGAGGCTGATTTTTAATTAAAGTAAGACCAAGTTTTTTGCCTTTTAGGTACTAGAAGGTTTTGCATCTGGATCAGATTCTAGTTCTTTGCTTAAAGTCTTAGATATAGACACCGGTTGCTGTTGCGAAGTGCCTCAGAAACTCATTCGCAAACCAAATCTGTTCGTGCGTTCCTGCCCTGTCTATGTACAAAAGATGAAGCTTCTCTACATTGATAAAATCGCAACACCGATAAAGAACAACAAAGCTATAACCACCCTGCAACGTTGCCAGGAAAACTGTGTAGAATTTGTTCTTAAACTCGTAACCGGTGAATCGGAAACCGCAGACCTCGTGCTGAAAACAGATCAGCAGCAATCATTGAGTAAACAATTGTTGCCGTTACTTTTTGAAGAGAATTCTTCTAACAGTGTGCAGCCGAAGAATGAAAGCAATAAGCTTTTTGATAAAACAACGTCGACTATTGGCAACGGTTCAGCAGCGGCTGACGAAACTCCTTTGCCGCCTTCACCGCCCGATACACCAACCGCTAGAAGGCCATCGCTATCATTTGATGCTCCAGCTTCCTCAATTGCTTTACCAAATTTAAACGTGGAAGAGGATACTGCCAAAAGCTACACCCTGGGCGATGTGGACATCGTGCCAATACCTAATGGTGAGAAGGTACCCTTGTCAGTCCTCGATGCTTCCACCGTGGGCAAGGGCTATATAACGGCGGCAGACTGCAGTAATGAAGCAGCACTAAAACAAATCGAACAGAATTTGGATAAAGTTAAGAAGTATGGCAAATGTTCACACTTGCAGAGAAATTACGAACCTAAGTGAGATCTTTCTATCCCGTCGCTTTTGTGCGATATTGCTTTAATTTTATGCAATTTTCTTTCTGCTTTCAGAATCAATGAAATCTGTTTAACTCTTTTCGAGGATGACGGCGAATGGTATCGGGCATTGTGCGTTAATGTAGCTGAGGACGGAAAGTTCCATATAATGTTTTTGGATTTTGGTAACATGTGCTTTGTCACTAAAGAGAGTATTCTCCCCATAACCAAGGACCTTATGTTTGCCTCTAACGCCAATTTGTGTTTTATTGAAAGTAAGCTAACAGGCGGTTGCTATGTATAGCTGTTGAATACTAATGGTTTGTTTCATCTTCTCTCCAACAGATTTTCCTTCTAATATAACAAAGGCGCATTTAATGGGATTTATAAAGAGCACTTTATCGAATCCTATTATTCATTGTCAAGTAAAGCGTCAGGAGGACGATACTTACAAAATAAAAATACATGGCATAGACAAGTATTTCGCTCAATAGCCCTGGCGGCTCTTAACTATAATTATTCATTATATTTCCCTAAAGTTTCACAAACCTGACTACATAATGTCATCATTATCTTTATTAAAAAGATTCTTTTAAATTAATATTCTTTCGTAGTATAACGATACTTTTTTTTAATGTTCATTAACTTGACGTCAGAATGTAATTTTATTTAATTTTTTGTTATGCTTACATTTATTGAAATGCATCTTTTTTTTCCTATTTCCTAATAAAGTGTGAATAAGTTTTTAATTAAATATTTATTTTGCGAATATGTCTACACCATTTCCAACTGTAAATGAGAATAGGTCAATTGAAAATGAGATTTTCCATATGGAAATGAGAATAGAACAAATGTAAATGAGATTTTCCATATGGAAATGAGAACAGAACAAATGTAAATGAGATTTTCCGTATGAAAATGAGAATAGAACAAATGTAAATGAGATTTTCCGTATGAAAATGAGAATAGAACAAATGTAAATGAGATTTTCCATATGGAAATGAGAATAGAACAAATGTAAATGAGATTTTCCATATGGAAATGAGAACAGAACAAATGTAAATGAGATTTTCCGTATGAAAATGAGAATAGAACAAATGTAAATGAGATTTTCCATATGGAAATGAGAATAGAACAAATGTAAATGAGAAAAGATCAAATGGAAATGAGAATAAAACAAATGTAAATGAGAAAAGATCAAGTGGAAATGAGAATAGAACAAATGTAAATGAGATTTTCCATATGGAAATGAGAATAGGTCAATTGAAAATGAGATTTTCCATATGGAAATGAGAATAGAACAAATGTAAACGAGATTTTCCATATGAAAATGAGAATAGAACAAATGTAAATGAGAAAAGATCAAATGGAAATGAGAATATTTTATTTTAAATTACGAGAATATCTTACGCTGTTAACCTCAAGTTTTTCTTTAGTTTAAGTTTAATTTAGTTAAAACGAGTTTTATTTTGATTTTTATGTATTACTTTAATAAGAGATTTTAAAGCACACGAGAGTATGAATTAAAATTAGGTTCATTAGTATAAGTTATAAGCTATAATAACATAAGTGAAGTAAGTTTTAATAGGTAAATAGATTAATGTATACAATACATAGTCTAATAAGTACTTTAACTGATGCGCTAACTAATAAGTTTTAAGTATAATAAGTATTAATAATTTATTACTACTACCATATTTTAATATTTATTTGTAGACAAGTATACATATTTCCTTAGTTTTACATCCCAACTGGCACATCATTTTCATCCAAGACTAATTGGTGGAATGTGGTTGTATGTTGTATTGCCCGTGTGCAGTCGCTGGTGGAGACGGTTCGCTTAGCTGCGTCTATCAATTGTTCTACGTACTGCAAACGTTGCTCACCGACTCCACCGGGTGTTGTTTGAGGTAGCTGCATATGTCTTTTAACATGTGCCTTTATTTTTCCCCAAACGGACTCTATGGGGTTCAACATCGGCGACTATCGGTCCTAGTCGTAGGAGAATAGCTTCCGATGTAGCCAAGAGTGAGTCCAGAAGACTATGGCAAGGTGCATTGTCGCAAACAATGACTAAATCGTTAAGTTGGCTCCCTATTTCAACCCACCTCGACATCAGCCCTTGGACCCACTCTCTAGCAGTGGCCGTTTTAAACGAACCCCTCTGACGGTCCATTTTCAAAATGTCTTGGGTTCCGATAGCTCCGATTAAATGGACATTTGGTCCACGCGATGTGGGTGTTTTTTGCCTGCATCGACTACCAATCCTTGACCATCCATTGTCCTTCGGCAGAATAGATTAAAATTGGTCTCATCTATCCATACAATTTGCTTCCAGCTCTTATTAAATCATTTAATTTAGCTATGTACACCAACCGTTTCTCTTTATTTACAACTGAGTTCATTGCCACTGGCTCACAATGAACTTTTTTAATCGAATATAGTTGACCTTGTAAGGCATTGCCTACAGTTGATAAAGCCATCGAAATGCTGAACTTTGCACTTCGTCTTTTAGTTGCTTTAAGGTCAGAGATGGATTTTTTCCAAGCAGTCCAAAATATATCCAATGTGTTCTTTGGACATGGATCTTTCCTTTCGTCCACCTCTTCTCATTGCTTGGACATTGGCGCTGTTTACCCAACGGAATGCAGTCTTATATTTTACCCCTAATGAGGTAGCGAGGACCTTCCAATCGTTTCCGCGATTTGCTGCTTCGACAACTCTTTCCCTGTCGTGACTATTATACGATTTGTACTTTTTACGTTCAATGTTTTCAATTGCTAATAATTAATAAATTTTATTAACAAATTTTTTTAAACTTTAAATTTCATTTTAATTACCTTCAATGTCTGCTCTGCATAACGGATATGTTGATTCTTCTTTTATACAATCTTTGTGGAATAAATGTTTGCAGGGCAGAGCACGACTTACTTCTTTACCACGACTCATTGTTAATAAGCAAATTGAGCAATCTTCGCCGAGCTCCATTTTTAACAGCACTTTTGAAACAACATTTTAATATACTTTACACTTTAATATATATTCAATAACAGCACTTTTTTAACAACACTTTAATATACATAGAACAATATATTCAGAAAATTGCGAAAATTTTCATTTCTGACAAAAATTTGCAAAGCCTGTTATATGATCGCTACGCAAAGTAGAGAAGGATGAGTTTAGACTTTGCAAATTTTTGTCAGAAATGAAAATTTTCGCAATTTTCTGAATATATTGTTCTATGTATATTAAAGTGTTGTTAAAAAAGTGCTGTTATTGAATATATATTAAAGTGTAAAGTATATTAAAATGTTGTTTCAAAAGTGCTGTTAAAAATGGAGCTCGGCGAAGATTGCTCAATTTGCTTATTAACAATGAGTCGTGGTAAAGAAGTAAGTCGTGCTCTGCCCTGCAAACATTTATTCCACAAAGATTGTATAAAAGAAGAATCAACATATCCGTTATGCAGAGCAGACATTGAAGGTAATTAAAATGAAATTTAAAGTTTAAAAAAATTTGTTAATAAAATTTATTAATTATTAGCAATTGAAAACATTGAACGTAAAAAGTACAAATCGTATAATAGTCACGACAGGGAAAGAGTTGTCGAAGCAGCAAATCGCGGAAACGATTGGAAGGTCCTCGCTACCTCATTAGGGGTAAAATATAAGACTGCATTCCGTTGGGTAAACAGCGCCAATGTCCAAGCAATGAGAAGAGGTGGACGAAAGGAAAGATCCATGTCCAAAGAACACATTGGATATATTTTGGACTGCTTGGAAAAAATCCATCTCTGACCTTAAAGCAACTAAAAGACGAAGTGCAAAGTTCAGCATTTCGATGGCTTTATCAACTGTAGGCAATGCCTTACAAGGTCAACTATATTCGATTAAAAAAGTTCATTGTGAGCCAGTGGCAATGAACTCAGTTGTAAATAAAGAGAAACGGTTGGTGTACATAGCTAAATTAAATGATTTAATAAGAGCTGGAAGCAAATTGTATGGATAGATGAGACCAATTTTAATCTATTCTGCCGAAGGACAATGGATGGTCAAGGATTGGTAGTCGATGCAGGCAAAAAACACCCACATCGCGTGGACCAAATGTCCATTTAATCGGAGCTATCGGAACCCAAGACATTTTGAAAATGGACCGTCAGAGGGGTTCGTTTAAAACGGCCACTGCTAGAGAGTGGGTCCAAGGGCTGATGTCGAGGTGGGTTGAAATAGGGAGCCAACTTAACGATTTAGTCATTGTTTGCGACAATGCACCTTGCCATAGTCTTCTGGACTCACTCTTGGCTACATCGGAAGCTATTCTCCTACGACTAGGACCGATAGTCGCCGATGTTGAACCCCATAGAGTCCGTTTGGGGAAAAATAAAGGCACATGTTAAAAGACATATGCAGCTACCTCAAACAACACCCGGTGGAGTCGGTGAGCAACGTTTGCAGTACGTAGAACAATTGATAGACGCAGCTAAGCGAACCGTCTCCACCAGCGACTGCACACGGGCAATACAACATACAACCACATTCCACCAATTAGTCTTGGATGAAAATGATGTGCCAGTTGGGATGTAAAACTAAGGAAATATGTATACTTGTCTACAAATAAATATTAAAATATGGTAGTAGTAATAAATTATTAATACTTATTATACTTAAAACTTATTAGTTAGCGCATCAGTTAAAGTACTTATTAGACTATGTATTGTATACATTAATCTATTTACCTATTTAAACTTACTTCACTTATGTTATTATAGCTTATAACTTATACTAATGAACCTAATTTTAATTCATACTCTCGTGTGCTTTAAAATCTCTTATTAAAGTAATACATAAAAATCAAAATAAAACTAGTTTTAACTAAATTAAACTTAAACTAAAGAAAAACTTGAGGTTAACAGCGTATGATATACTCGTAATTTAAAATAAAATATTCTCATTTCCATTTGATCTTTTCTCATTTACATTTGTTCTATTCTCATTTTTATATGGAAAATCTCGTTTACATTTGTTCTATTCTTATTTCCATAAGGAAAATCTCATTTACATTTCATTTCCATTTGATATTTTCTCATTTACATTTGTTCTATTCTCATTTTCATATGGAAAATCTCGTTTACATTTGTTCTATTCTCATTTCCATATGGAAAATCTCATTTTCAATTGACCTATTCTCATTTCCATATGGAATATCTCATTTACATTTGTTCTATTCTCATTTCCATATGGAAAATCTCATTTTCAATTGACCTTTTCGCATTTCCAAATGGAAAATCTCATTTACACTTGACCTATTCTCATTTACACTTGGAATTGGTGTAGTTACAGACATGTATTTCTTCCACTCCGGAAACAATATCTAACCTCAATTAAATCTTTAAGTGTACTTTCTTGCAATAAAAACAATTTTAAAGTTTACTTTTTGTTAAAAACAATTTGACAATTTTATAGAAGCATAATTTGAGTAATATTTTAGGATCGGTTTTTAAAACCTTTCATCGACAAAATATAGAATGTTTCGAGGGGAAAATTGTCAAAGGAATATATTATGTATATACTCTGAAATATATGTACGTGTTCCATAAATTATGTGGCTTAAAGGGGTGAATAATAAGTTGTCTGAGAGTAAAGAATGCTATCCCGATTGCGTGATTATTTTGTGAAAAATTCTTTTTCTGGGTCTTCATCTCTTTACCGTGCCAACAGACATACAAATAGTGTACAGGCTAGTATTTAAAATTAACACGATCATGGTAATAAGTGTTTTTAAACACAATAGTGATTATTTACATTTGCAAATAAGTTTTTCGCATTATTACAATAGTATGCTTTCAATTAAATAAAGATGTTAAAATTATTTGTGAAATTCGTATAGAAAAAGGGCTGTCTTTTAAAGCCAAAAAGGCTCGTAACGGGACGAACGGAGTAAGTTAAGTGACTTTCGAACAGCGCAAGTATTATTGGTTGGAAATAAGCGCTGTATGATGTAAGGGAACGACGCCGATGCATCCGCAGTTAAAAGTATATGTTTGTAGAAAGTTTTAAGGAGTTTTGTTTTTGCGGAAATTTAAGTTTAGTTTAAGCAGTAATCGGTCGATAAATCTGAATCAAACACTAAATTTATGTCATCCGTTCTAAAATTGTTATAATCTGCTTCGACGAACACGTAAATAAAAATATTTTTCAAAATTTCAGCAATCTATACAATGCAAAATTATTATTGAGAGGAATCTTCGTCACTGTTTCATTGAGCTTAACTTTTAAAAAAAAATTTTATTTTAAATTATGAAAAGTAATTTGTTAAGGAATTTATAGAATATTTTCGTCACGCATTTTTTTAATTAACCACTCAAGTTCCACAATAATAACTTGCTCATCGACACTCTTCACTTTATCTATTTTAGCAGTACTATTCATTCGAATTTGCGCCTGCAGAAATTTATGCACCGGTTCACTGATCTCGTTTGGTAAACCTGAAATATATAAAATTGCTGTTATCAAGTTGAATTGAAATTGAACTGAATGTGTGCCTACCGTCGATGAGACACAGGTTTGTGGTGCATGCGAACCGAAGATCATCCGGATATGGTCGAATGTCTGTGGAGCTTATAGTGCTCTCGTTGGTGTAGTCGATGTAGAGAACGGTGTACCTGTTTTCGTTTTGAATTCCGGTCACTTTAGCGCGATACCAATCACCTTCAAACTTGGCAATGCAAAATTCATTCAAGCTTGAGTTTAAGAGATAAAGATGAGTATGGGATCAGTTAGTGCCTAGTGTGATTGCATTACCTTGGTTTGTATTCCGTCTTGGTGTCCTTAAAACTTGCTAAGTAATCTTGAATAGAAGCAAAATTATTGATGTCTGCGCGACTGATACACGCGAAGAAGCCCAAGTTGAGACATGAATTGTCTACCACCACAACGTCGACATTCTCCGCACCCTCGATAATGGTACGTGTCTCGAAAGGCTACGAAATTTAAGAACGAAATCATAAACAAAGATAGCGCAAGACACATTTCGTTTTTATTGCACTTACCGCGATCAAAACTGGAGCCTTCGGAGATGCTGACGAACTCTTCTGCAGTGTTCCGTTTGCGACAGTTTGTGATTTCGCACTGTTCACATAGTTAGCCTTCTCCTTCTCTTGTTGTTTTTGCGAATTGTCAATTTGATTCTTCTCAGGTTTACTGTCTATGGTGCTAAAAATTTTATTTTCCTTATTTTGTTTGACGCTTCCTTCCGATGAGGCATCATTACGTTTGGGACAGTCGTGAGTGGAAACACACATTTTCGAGGCATAGTTTACTATCTGGTCATTAAGGCAAGAAGTAGTTTGCCAATCGAACAGTGAAACAGTTCCTTCCTTCCAAGTTTGCAGTTTATATTCTTTGTCTTCAAATTGTGACAGAAAATTGAGAAAGCTAGCATTCATTTCATAATTCTCAACATTTTTCAGTTGAACTTGAATCGTATGCTGATGTAATCTTAAAACACTTTCAGATATTTCTCTTAGGTCCGACATAAATCGTACAGCTGTAGCCCCTGTATCCAAGAAGAGGACTCGAATTTTTTCCCCTTGTACGGCCAACACTTGAACACGGTACATAAGACCAGTCCGATCCAAATAGGTAATTGCGTATGAATTTGGCTGCGGCAGCTTTGAAAGCGGAGATGCCGTTTTTCCGTATGAGTCAATGGCTTTAGCAACAGACATGAAACCATCAATGTCTGCTGAAGAGCGTATATGGCAGCGATTTGGAGAACGAAAACCAGCAAGCAATACTCGGCTGTTGTTCTTAGGTATAGGAGAAGTAGGCGGATTGAAGCATGGATTGAAATTCCTGTTGGGTGCTGCTGCCCTATTCTGGGTGAGTGGAAACTTCTTGCCGCTTGGTTGTTGTTGAAGAGGAACATTAGTTCCACTCTTTGACATGTCCGGCGGCTTTTCGACATTTTCTGAACAATGTGGTGCTGTGAGCTTTGGCACGTTGGAATTTACATGATTTGACTCCACAGAGTTCGTATTAGTAGTATTAGAATTATATATAGATACGCGCACCAGATTGCTAAAAAAAATTTACATATAATATGGCTTTTAAAGTGTTGAATAAATGACTTACGGCATTGGAAAGCAAATATAGCGGTGCCTTGGCCAATCATTTCTTTGGCAATCGGGAGAGCAATAGAAGTCCCCACAACGTTGACATACACAGACCGCATTCCGTTTGCAGAGAACACATTCGCCATTTTGTTTGGCAGCGTTTGGTATATTATAATACTGGAAAATGTGGTCATTAATGCCATGCTGGTCATTATAAAATTATCTGCAAATACCTGCGAATCTACATTAGGGCCCACATTGTTGGAGTTCTGAGAGTTCGCCTCATTATGGTTTTGATATCTTGGCCTTTGAAAACTGAAAACAAGAACTAAATATAATTTCCTCCAGAAATAAAGGGTAAATGTTAATACGTTTTTGGCATTTTAACAAATTCTCAAATCACTTTTTCCGAAATTGTTAAAATATAAAAATTCGCAGAAACGAAAATTAGTCAAACGCGCAACCAATATAAAACCACTGACGAAAACAACGCACACAGTGTTGCATTTACTATTTGAATTGTTCTCTGTAATGAATTCTCGTGCAATCTGCTATGATATGAGCAGTGTTTCATGATATTTGGTGTAGGTGAAAATCAGTGCTATAATTTTTGTGAGCAGTGCTTCTGGTTTGTAAGCTTTCCTCATGGAAAATCGGCATGTTCGTATAATTCTTACTATATTAGAACAAAGACAAGTGTACTAAATTTCCTGCAACTCCTATTCATTGGTACTCTCATATGATTGGTGATACAGAGGTAAAACATTCATATGTTTACATTGTACTAGCAAATAAGCAGTAACTGTTATATTTGTGATACGAGAGTATTAAAATGGAAAGTTTAGAAGACATGCAAATTGCATTAATTTCTATGGCGATACTGTTTTTGGGCAAATTGTTCATAATTCGAGAAAGTTGTGTTTTAATTTATGTAAATTTCTTTACACTTTCTTCTAAATATGATAAAAAATGCAAACAAGATTTTAGCCAAAATATATTTTTTCGCTAGTACGAAAGAAAATTTCGTGCAACAAATGCAAGAGCAACAAATGCTTTTTTTTCAAAGTCCACAGTTTATCTTGTCATTTGGCTGGAAAACAACAACAATTCGCACTCGAGATACATGTCCACCGTCTAAACACGGCACTACGAATTGTAGAACCACGCTGTCTTTAAATAGCATAAAAGGTCCTGCTGTAAATGCAACTAAAATATCAAATATGAAATGGCAGCAATTTCTACATTTTATATCATGAAATAGATATTATGGCATACAAATCCGACGTGGTGATATAAACATAACAAAACCAATATTTTTCTTGCACAAGCTCGAATTTCGTACTTTATTTATACCCTGATTTTCAATAAGGAATCCAAGCAAACGATCGGCCTTGTTTGTATAATTTCACAATTCCAAAGCTATCGATCGCTACTGATCACTTCTCAGTCTTCTAATTGGCATGATTAACTCACCTCGTACAAAATTTGTCTTAAACTGAAATAATTATACTTTCTGAAAAAATGATAAATTATTTATGGAAGATTGTGGAATCGGTATATGAGCCGCTCAGATTAACACTACTTAAACACTAAATTTGCTTAGCGGTTGCATATTGGTTAACATTGTACATAGTGACATTCTTTGGCGATTTTCTTCGCTTTTTGTTCTCTTCGCTTTTTGAGCGGCTCAAACGTGCTATATTTAAGGCCCAACCAGGCAATGCACATGCATAATGATCGTGTAGTACATTCTTGTAGACAACTACTGTCGCGTATTTTAGAAAAATGGAAAAACAGCAATTTTGGTCGGTGATCAGAAATTTTTGACGGTCGCCATCGAAGGAAAAGGGTCACCGTACACAGCATTCAAGTGCACTTTGACTTCGCTGTACTTATTGGACTGCCCTCGTACATACATACATATACATATGTCCCGCATATGAATATTGTTGACGCTCTATTCAACAATAGAGTGCATAGAGTGCAGACACAGCACCAGCGGCTTGCACTCTTTTTCTGTAAAATCTTATGGGATCATTTCTCCGCTCTTCGCCGCTATCAGCCAGCGGCGTGATAGATTTTATTCAATCACGCCGCTCGCCGCTGTGTTTAACTATGTATATTATGTATTAGTTGCTTTTTTATGCATCAGTGAAGACGTTCAGGTGATCGGCTCAATCAGGAAATCTGGTAAAAATGATAAGAGATAAAAGAAGGAAAATATTTTTCTATTTCTATAGAAGAAATGTCATTTATTCCGTGTTTATCAAAAATAGATCTCAAAACTCTTAACAAAAACATTTGACATTGCGAGCACTTGTGCATTTCTTGAAAAAGACAGTTATAATACTTTTACAATATTAACCGACATATAACTTTATATAACTTTTACATAATTAACCGACATTAAAGGTGGAGCAGGGTAGAGTCATGATATACATATTTTTACTTTATATACATATTAAAAAAAGGTACATATTAAAAAAATGCAAATGAAGTACGTGATTTACAAACATTCAATAACATGAATACATAGTCAGCCTATTTAATACTGGCTATTTTAGGTCGAACTGAAAGTCAAGAATCAATTCATCAATTAAATCATCCATTTGGACGTGCCTTATTCCATTTTTAATGCGCGTCACGTTATTAACACGATGTTGACTATTCACCGTAAAACGTCGTTTTATAAAATTCTCAACCAATTTGTTAGAACTTGTGGGTCGTAGACCTTATTGAAAAGAAATGGAAAAATACAATATGATAACTAATTATAAGTCTTTATATGTGGTATAGTGGATATTTTGCATAATATAGTTAATATTTAAGCGTCCCTAACTTAATATAACATAAGGCCTTATGCTCTTTTTTTTAATTCTAAGTTGTGTCCAATCTTTTAGGACAGGACTGCTTGTCCAATCAGTTTATAGGCAGTGGGAAATGACATTAAAAGGGGAAAGTGACAAAACTCCAAAAAAAATTCAAGAACTATGTTAGGTGTTAATGTTAACTAGTTTCATAAGTTTGGTAAGTGATTCAAAGATTTTGAGATCATTTGGGGTTAAAAGTTCTTTTAAATTATGTATTGTAAAACATTACAGAAGAGCGTTAACTTCGGCCTGGCCGAAGCTTATATACCCTACACCCGCATCACTCGAAGTGATTATAAAAAGTGGGCAAGTTTGGTATACCAATGGGCGTATCACGTCCATAACATTTACTTAAAAAGTTGACATTTTGCACATTTTAGAGAGAAAAATAGGTAATAATTGGAGGGAAAAAGTACTAAAAATGTAAAATTTAAGTTTTCTCCAAAACTATACGATTTTTGATAAAATGTGATTTAACATAAATGAAGCATATGTTTAATATCTTTGCATCGGGATCCCTATTATATAAATATCTCTTATATATACATATAACGTTAGGATATACATAGTTTAGGACAGTTGTCAACGCCTTTACTGACTCAATTATAAACAACAGACGCCGACACAACATCATGGCCGACACAACATCATGGCCGCCACAGACTCTTAACAGCGATCCGTCCCATTTGGAAAAACCTTTACATATATTCAGTAGTCGTTAAAAACAAAAATATTTTCGTACAAACTCTTTAAAAAGAGTATGTTATGTGTATGCATTAAAAACCTACTAGGTACATATGTATATCATCAAATTATTTGATTGAATTAGGAGCGCTCGTAAAAATTAATATGTCTTAAAGTTTGTCGGTGGTATCTGCGGTTAAAATCCAATAAAAATATATTGGGTTATAATTACAAAATGGGTGTTATTATAACTAGAAAATAATTACCGTCAACTTTACAGGAGACCGTAGCGCAGGGAACTTTGAAATCATCTGGATAACGTCTAATTTGATCCCTCTTTATTTTACTCTCGACCGTTGTGTCCACGTTAATAACGGTGTATATATTTTTATAACTGCTCAAAATCTGCACACGGCACCATTTTTCATCAATATTTGCCAAGCAATACTCATACAGTCTAAATTTATAATTATCGCAGAGAAAAGGCGCAAATGAACAGCAATACAATATCGCCAAGACAAAATATCAACAATAGACAATCTCAATGGCATTATCTATGTAGTCAAATCCAAAATATAGAAAAAAACAAATTCTCCGAACTCAAGAAAATAATTTAAAATCATAGGTAACGATTTACCAAACATGTACTCGAAAAAATCGTGTGAATTTTTAAATGGCGCAATGTAGAGAGCTGCATGAGACGATGCAGTGCTTCCATTTGATTTCGAATCAAGCCGTAACTATCGGAAGCGCTTCCAAAAGTCACCGCTTGATTTGAAAGAAAATGAAAGCATTTCAGACAACCCCTGAAACTTGTAAGACGTCTTGAACAAGCCTTCGAGACGTCTCATACAGTCCTCTAGCGCAATGTTCATAGAGATTTTGTTATTTGTATATTTTGGATTTCGAAATGGTTTGATCCAAATGATAAAAATCTCCGATCAAAGAGTATACATACATATATATAAGTTTTATATATATGTACTATATTCTGTTTTGACGAGAATTTCGCATGTAATTCGTAAGATTCTACAGCTCACTTACTCTGGTTCGTATGCTATACGATCGTCCACATAAGTTTTGAAATAAGATGCTATTATATCTATGAATTTTTTATTGCTTCGTGCAATGCAACCAAACAATCCGTCTGCAATATCCGAATCGTTTAACACCACGATAACGAAATCGTGATCGCTTTCATTAAATTGAATTAACTCGAATGGCTGCAATAAAAGAACAACATTATTCAGTGCTGCGTAGGAAACTGTTATATCTTATTCGTACCGGACTGAGGATGGGGGCGATTTTGCCAATCCCACCTTTCGAAAGTTTTTCTTTTTTTTCATTTTTGTTTTCAAATTTTTCCTGTTTTGCCGGCTTTTTTTCATAATTTTTAATTATATTAATATCTTCATAGATGCCCAGATTGGTTTGCGTATCTGCAAATGATACTATAAGGTCATTGAGACTGCGATAGCAATTTTCGCGTAAAATAAATTCCTTGACCTCCTCGTCTTCTTTATATTCCAAAATGAAGTCCCTCCCGGAGAACTGGTTAAGGAATTCTTCAATTTCCAGATTCATTATATAGTTTTCTACGCCTTTGAGCTTAATGGCTACAGCATGCTGCAATATCTTAACGATACTCTCATAAATTTTCCGTAATTCCTTTAGCTTAAGGGTTCTAACAATTCCTATATCAATAAATAGAACGCGTATGGAATCCGAACTGCTGGCAGATAAAACTTGAACACGATGATAAAATTCTTTGTAGAAGGCTATGGCATACGTATTCGATGATGGTAGCTCTGTCATTAGTTGCGCCGAAGCGCCATAGTTATTTATCATGGTATTTCCTTTAGAGAATTGTTCATCACTCCTTGGTTCCATGGAGCGTACATAGCAAAGATTGGACCTACGAAATCCAGTAAGTCGTACGCGAGATTGATTCTTTGGTAGCGGTGAGATGGGAGGCACCGTTCTGGTTGTTCCCTTTATTGGCACTAACGGACTGGCGATATTAAGTTAGTAAAATATTAGATTTTTCCTTTTAATCTTAACACATGGCTTCATAAATTAAGTACATACATACACTTAATTGTGCATTTACGTAATTTGGATTTTATACTCTATTTAATTTACCAATGTTAAAAAAGCTTTTAAAAAAAATTTTGAATATTGTTTCTGTTAACCTTAATTTTTATAGGCATATGTATATGTATTAGGGTAATACACTTTTCCCCACCATTTAAAGCCTGAACACATCAAATGCTGCTTTGCTGCCGCAGCAAGATGCAGTGTCAAAATTACAATGAGCCCTTATGAGAAAAAAAAAATTGCCGCTTGCATCCCAGCGGTAATGCCGCTACCGATTTATCTATTTCCTATTTTGGATCTTGCCGCTGCGGCAAGCTATGTGTTCACACAGCTACATATTTATTCATGCTATTACACGGTAAATAAGTTTCTTGAAAAAAATTAAAAATTCGTTTTAATTCGTTTTGTTTCATTCATTTTTTGAATGTGTTCCCCGCCCCTTTCTTCAATTACATGAACGAAAATCATTACGACGCATAATGGTAAAAAATCAAGCGTGATTAGTTTATGTCTTTTTAAAGACATGGACTATAATGTAAACAATATTCTGCCTTGTGTAAGGAGATCCGCAGTAATTTTATTGCTTGTCAGCGAATTAGCTCCGTTACTTACGGCATGGAAAAACATGTAAAACGATGATTTTGCCAATCATTTTTTTGGCATTCCTGAGAGCAATAATAACCTCCACAGCGATGACATGAAAATGATGGCTCTTTTTTACAGAACAAGCAAACCTAGAATAAAAAGTTCACATGTTAAGGCTAGTGTTGGGTTTGTTTTTCTTGATCCATTTACCTTTTGCATTGGATACTGCGCATTTGGATCTGTGCTTGGTACTTTCAAAGGATGAGGAAAATCCAAACCACACCCGTCATGTCTACTGAAGGGATTTGGTAAATTAATTTGAGGATGAGCGAGGATTGGTTGGACGAAGAACGGGTAATTCGTCGGAGGCACGTTGAGATTATTGCAATTATAATTTGAAGGTGGAATCTTCGGTTTTTCGATGTCATTATTTTTTTTGTTCTTACCGGTCCTTTTATTCTGCGACATTTTGATCCACTCGAAATTTATAAGCACTGACGAATGTATTTATTCACTAAACTGTAGATCTATATGGGGAAGAACCGTGGCACGAATTATAGCCTCAGTGCTGCCAAACTGCTAAAATCCAATAGATAAATTCAAAAGTTACTCCCTTTTATTCTCTCCACAGGTTTCGGAGTTATAGATTGTTAAATTATAAATTGCATCCACTAATTAGTGATATCTGCACGATAATCACATTTATAACTTCGATAATTGAAACACAAAATTGAGTTTTAATTGTTAAAAATTGTAAAACATGCAATAGCGTTTTTCCAGTAATTTAACTTATAAACAAAAAAATTTAAAAACATTAACTATGGCCTGGCCGGTACTCATATACCCTACACCCGCGGTTTCGTTATTACTCTTTATTTTTATTTCTTTATCATTTTGTTAAACGGGCGGATCAATCCCATTTTTTTAGCCGATTTACACGCTAAAATTGCATTTAATTGCACTCCAACTAATTTTCACATGCAATTGGCGATAATATATTGAAAGCAATGTTGGTGTTCAAACATTCAGTTCTTGTCTTCTTTAGACAGTGTCTGACAATTTTGTCTCTAAAACAAATTTTGTCTTCCACCATTTTTCAACAAAAAAAAAAATGGACCCCGATGTTGGTAAATTGGCGAAACCGATGTGGTAACAAATTTATTTGAGGGAGACAGAAATTTGTTGCAAGAGATTAATCTTACAATAACTCACGGGGTACAAACACCAGCATTAAAAAATTAAATATGGCTAAAACAATAAGCCAAATTATGATATAAATAACGAAAAATAAAACTAGTATAATTTTTTCATTAATTATGTAATTATTTATTTATTTAATTGAATTTAATTTAATTTAGAGCGTTGTTCCAATGTTGATTGCCAACCCATTTTCGCCCAATTCTCTTGTTTGCTGGGGTTAGTGTATGGAAGAGACAGCGTTGCCTTTTTCTGAAAATAGGTTTTGATTGGTTACTTTTCAAATCTGCCACTTTTTCTTTAAAAAGTCTTTCAAAAAAGTTTATTTACTTTAATAATTTAATTTATAAATTTGTTTGGCTACGGATTTTATGTGAACGATTTCGTTTTGTTTTAGTAAAGCATTTAATGTTGTTAAAATCAAGCTCTTTATTTACATATATAAATTTTTGGTAAAAGGAGATAAATTAGTTATTGTTAAAAATTGGTAGCAAAGAAATTTTAAGAGCACAATTAGCAACACTGTCAACAGGTTGGGATGTCCGATAAAAAATGAAAATTAGGGGGTTATTCCTGAACGCCCGGGCCTTTAACTCCCATGAATTCTTCTCGATTTTGCTTTGTTATTTTCCATTGTTGTTGTTGTTTACCAGCAAACACCCGAAAATGAACAAAGCATAATTGAGAAGAATTCATGGGAGTTAAAGGCCCGGGCGTTCAGGAATAACCCCCTTAATTTAGCAACTCATGACAAAAATTTTGAAAATTTTTTAGTGCGTTCGATTTTAAAGAAAAAAATTTATTACGATTAACAAACCAATACAAATTTTAAAAGAAAATGTCTTGCCCTCTGAATATCAAATCCAATCTTGTGTTTTAAGAACTTTACAGTCGCATTCTCAAAACAAAAGAACACTATTATAATTACTTGGTAATTGATAAGCGAACTCGTGGCGAACATACATCACTAGAATATGCGCCGAATTTGCTGTTTAACCTTTTTTGTGCTTGTTGAAAACGGAGGTCAATAACAAGAATGCCGAATTTTAACGAAGGACAAGAATTCGTCGAGAAGATGAGGACTTGGAATCCGATGAAGGATGCATATAATAACTCACAATTTAATAAATATAGTAGTGGTCCAGGTGCCGACCTAGATCCAGAATTACAGCCATCCGAGTTGACTAAACAGGAGCATCAACGGCCTCTGCAACAAAATGGTGTTAACTCGGGCTCCCGTGTCGCAGTTCCGTACTTGCTTTTCAAAAACATACCGAAGGAAATGACGACAAATGCTTTGCACAACATCTGCAAGAATTATGGGAATGTAACTAGAGTGCGAAACAGTAATAAAAACCCTTATTATTTTGTCGATTTCGCCAGCCTTGCGTAAGTCCATGACAAATACAACAATTTTGCGGTGACATAAAAAATAATTTTTGCAGTGACATGGAAGCAACTTATCGTGGCTTGGAACATAATTCGTATGGCCTAACAGTTTTAATTGGCAAGGAGGTCAAGGATAAACCTAAAGATTTGGATACAAATGGATTCACGAAAACTACACAAGCAACTCTCCCAATAAAAAGGGATATAATAGATTTGGAAAATAGGTTGGCAAAGTTTTTTAAATAAAGCCTCGGTTACGATATAATCGTGCTCGCTATTTAAATCGAGCTATTAGCTCAGCATATACTGTACTTTTATTTAAAATCATGTACTGTATATTCAACTATTTTTTAGGAAATACCTTGCGTCTTCCAAACAACATCCTAGACCACATGTCGAACATAAACCAATTGTAAGTTCCAACGATTATAATTCCAGTAAAAACTTACTGCAACAAAATGATCCACAACGTCATTTTTTAATTGAGGATGATGCGCACAGGCTAGAACATTCTGGGCTGCTGAATCCAAATCGGGATATTAATCTGGATTCTAAATACAAATACCGTACCGGAAGAGCCTATATTGAGTAAGTCGAGAGATCTTTTTTTGAGTTTTATTAAACATTGTTCAGCAAAGCACAGAATTTTTAGGATGTCGGAGAATACAAAAAAAATGATTTCTGAGAAGAGCAAGCAATCGGCGGGGCATTTCGACAGTTTGAACGAAAAATATACGAATAGGAAAGAGTCGGAAACAATCCAAGGCAATTGTCGCCCCTGCTCACAGTGTAATCGTCTGTGTGACAGTGTTTGCGCTCGTTGCTCGCAATATTTTTGTGGCATTGAATGTCAGCGCCAGGCATGGCCACAACATCGTTACGTCTGTGGAAAGCCAGAGTAAGTTCTTGTGAACCATTTGTATTTCCATTGTCGTGTACATAATAATTAAAAATGATTTTCAGCCATTTGAGGAAGATTTTTCCAGCGAACAAATCTGAAACACAAAAACCCGTTACCACAGTAACTAAAACCTCATCATCCGTTGTCGTCAAAACTCAGAATCTTCCTCCTTCTGACAAACCAGACGGACCCGTCGTCAAAACTCAGGATTTGCCACCGTTTAGCGAAGCCGACGGATCCAAAAATGCCAATCAAACTGGATCATTATCAACTACTAATAACAACTTAACCGTACCCACTAACACTAATTCTTCATTGACTCAAAAAATTCCCATTAGTGGAAATTTGGTATCATTGACTGCTATTAGCAAAACAAATGTGGTTTTCTTACGCTCGAAAACTTATGAAGATAATTTGCTCTTCTTCAAAACAAACTCTGCCATACAGTCTGACGCTAAAAATTTGAAGCCCTTACGCGTCTTGCCAAAATGCGGTCAGATTGTTGTGACAAGGTTTAATGATTTGTACAGTCGAGCTATGATCCTGAACACTAAAGATTTGAACAAAATTAAATTGATCTACATCGACTATGGAAATGTGGACGTAAAACTGTTTGATGAATTGTACGCAGTTCCTCCCTACTACACTGATTTACCTCGCTTGGCTTTTCCGGTTATTCTGAAAAATGTTCCCGATGTTTATATGACAGATCAGATACGCAAGTTTATGTATTCGTATTTGGATGGCGTTGATTTAAAATTAAAATATGACGAAACTAAAGACTTTAACAAGGAACGAGGCGTGCATGAGGTTGAGCTCGTAGATGAATCAACAAATCAAAACTTTAACGATGTCTTAATTACTCTCATTAAACCGGTGGAGCCCGTTTCCTGCAACGACATTGTCCTGCGTAGTGTAAGTTATAGCAGAATATAATTTTATTAAACACAAAGTTAATGAGTTTGAAATTCCTTTCTTTAAAGTACTTGAAGCACCAGTTGTTACCGCAGGGTGAGAATGTTGAGCTGGTGGTTATGGACAATTCGCTACTTTGCACCGGATGCATTTCCTGTACGACACCAGAATATGCCCTTGAAATACAGAAATTTCAAATTGAATTACAAACGTATGCGAATTCATTGCCGGAGCAGAATTACGCACCACGGTAAAATGGAATCAGCAGTGCCTTATTTTGAAAAAAAATATATTGTTTTCACTGTCTTCTCTGCAGCATTGATGAACTTTGTATTGCTAAATATGAGGTAGATAAGAAGTGGTATCGCGGTCGTTGTCTGGACCTTGTCGGCGATGGACATCCGACAATAGTTTTCTTCGACTATGGCAACATTTCAATCGTGAACATTAAAGATATTCGTCGTTATCCGCCACAATTTACATTTCCAATTTTCACGTCAGATTGTGAAATAGAAGGTTGGTTTTTGACCGATTTAATAACACATTTATCCGCCATAACTTCGCCATAACCTACCAATTTTTAATAGGTCTGCCTGAACACTGCAGTGAAGATATAGTGGCTAAACTTGAGCAGCTTATACCTAATGGCGGCATATTCAAATGCGATTCTATCAGCGTTTATGAAGAAGAGCTCTTTCACGTCATTAAAGTAAATAAGGTTTTAGAAACGCTTAAACGAGAAGGACTTTTGGGTTCAAAAGGTGAGACAGCTTAAATTCAACTGGGTTGCGACTGTCAGCACTGAAATTTTTTTTAATAATTTAAAACTGTAGAAATAGGCACATTCAATGTTTCGATTTCAAAATTTGTTTTAGGTTGATACATTAAGTACATTACTAAATCAATGCAAACATTTTCAACAGGAACTTTAATGGTATCTGTGTTTTAATGTAAATATATGCAAATTGCTATAAGTAGAAAACTTCATTTCATATTCGAGAACGCCATTTTTCTAACATACATATTACCTTCATTAAAATAAACATTTATTAAATGTTTTAAAAATGCTCTTTAAATCAAACAATTAAACCGTTAAACTTGTAATTAAATTTAAGCTTGTAGGACAAGCATTTTTTTTAAGATTTCCAATGTCCTTTCATCTAACAATTCTTCGTTAACAAATTGTAACTCTTTCGTCCCAGCAATAAAATTAATGGACTACTGTAATAGCTATGCTCCTAAAAACTTAAAAAAAAAATTTTTAGTTAATTTATTAGTATTCCACAGCTAGTGAAGGACATATACGAGTATAAACCCTTTTTTGAGAATCATCATTTCCCTAATAATTTCATTGTAGCCTTTTTAGAATTGAAAATGGGAAAAAACCAGAGTGCCACATTTTATTTTAAAAGGGCATGATCCGCCCACTTGTACATTATATAATATATATGAAGGTTTTCATAATTCATTCAGAAGAAAAATGTTCAGCATGAGTTAGGAGATCGAAATACACCATCTCAAAGTGAAAATGGGCGTCATTCGCCCACTTTTTCATCATTATTTCAAAATCTGCGGGTATATGAGTTTCGGCCAGACTGAAGTCAACACTCTTGTTATCATTTGATACTACTTTTTTCTGTTATCCTCAATGTATAATGATGCATTAATATTTAATACTCTTAAATTGGGTATAATAGGACTATATATCAGCATAATGCTTTGCCCATTGAATGTGCCTATTTCTTCTCCTAATACATGGCATATTCTTTATGGCATTTTCAATTTGTCATTTTTCAATTACATGCGACGAATTCTCATTTACATTTAAATAATATTAAATTTAATTTGCAAATAACATTTGGAATTATGTTATTTAAAATAAGACAGATACTAATATTATTGAATGGGTTCAGGCGGCAGTAAGAACGTTATTGTTTTACAAAAAATTAAAAAGAGCGGATTTATTTTTTCTTATTATCAGACACGCTTTTGTTTACCAATAAAAATTATATTTGATATTTTTACTACAAAAGTATTTAATATAAGTTTTAAAAGTTGCTTATATTATGTACGAGTATATTCTGCCTTCGCATGAAAATGTATTCTGTGTGGAAGTTGAGAAAAATCTAGTTACATTCTTTAAATCATGTACTCATATTATTAATTCATATCATTAATGAAGAAACTGCTGAAAATTATATTTGGATATTAAAACGCAAACTTAACAGACGAGCAAATCTTGGCACTTTTATCTTTTAATAAATTAAAGTCGCCAACTCATAAATTTTAAGCAGAAAATATCAATTATTGAAATAAATGGCCCAGTTTTCTAGAAATGTTTATGTGTTTTAAAGTTAAACGTCTTTATATAAGAACTATACATTCAAGTTAGATAATAAGAACCATACATTTTATCAATGCTCTGACGCACAGAACACAAGTTGTTCTTAAGTTTTGCTGTCGACTTGAATCGACTTTTGTTTGAACAGCTTGTATGGACGACAATTCTAACCAAATGCAGCTCTGGAAAAGAAAGTAATTTCAGAAAAAAAATTTTTAGTCGAGTTAAGGTAAGAAACGTATAACCTCAGTCGTTATGGCGGTTTTTGTTAGAGGTTTTTGTTGTTTAATAACTCACTACGTGTACGCGTATATCCTTTTGGAGATGGTAAGCCTCCTAAGTGGCACGCCCATTTCGGGTGGAGAATTTGTACAAACTGTTGATGGTAATTATCTAAGACAATTAGAAGTACATATTAGTATTTTTAATGTCTCACATAAAAGCGTAAGAAGTCAGACATCTTACTCCTCTAACTGTAGACATTACTCCCAAGTATCCGTATGTGGTCTCGCTACAACAACGAGAAGATAATGGTACAGAATCTGTTCGATACAAACATTTCTGTGGTGGTAGTTTAATCAGTAAATATTGGATATTAACAGCAGCTCATTGTATGTGGAAGACGTAAGTTCCGAGGATGTCGCACATTATCGTTACAAAAACTAGCATTTTTTTAACATTTTCAGAAAAATTGAACGAACTGTTGCTGTAATTGGCCAAGAGGATATATCAAGCTCTTTAAATCTGAAACGTGTCGTTATCGAAGCTGTCGAATATTGCCGCTACCAGCCGTGAGCTTTTTATTCAAATGCATTAATTTCTCTAACTTTATTGCTATTATTATCACTATATCCTTTTACCGTCATACATTTTATTTGTTGACAGCTATATTTTGCGAAATGATATCGCTTTGTTGCGGCTACAACAGCCCTATGAAAAAGCACCCCCCCGTACCCGAGATTGGGGCATTCCTAGTAATAACAAAAACGATCTGTTTGCAAAACTTCCTAAATGTGGCATCAAAATAAACAGCAAGCGTAATTTTCATTTTTATTGCCATACATTTTTCTTTGATCCTCTTTCAAAATGTATTACACTTTTAGAGCCCTGCAAAATAATCGGTTTCGGTGCTACCCACTATGGTGGCGATATGCAGAGCCGCCTTCGTGAAGCTGAGGTGAACATTATAACGAACAAGAAGTGCGAAGAAATTGTGGGGCGCGTGTGGGCACCTCAGAAAGGAGAGAATACCGTTTGTGCTTTGGGCGACAAACAAGATACTTGTCAGGCGAGTATAAACTGTATGGGTGTGTATGTGTATGTGTATAAAAACAATAAATAGTATGCGTGGATTTCTCTACACTTTCTAAAGTATCCGATTTTGAAAGAGTTTTTGACGATTTCGAGCTCTTCATGCACTTTTTCTATACCTTTATATGTTCAAATTATGTATATCTAAAATAACTCGCATTAAAAATCATCAGACCTTGAAATAGGCCTTTTTCTCACAGGGAGATTCAGGCGGTCCTTTGGTTTGCTCTCACAACGGTCAGGAGTACGTGTATGGCATAGTTTCGCACGGAACGAAATGCGGTCTTGGGAGCGGCATCTATACGCTTACTATGCCTTATTTGAATTGGATACACTCAATTATTGACACAAACATATAAGAAAAGGGGCCTTTAATTATTTAGTTTATTTAAATAATTCCTTATACAATGAAAAAACTTTTATTTCTTCCAAATAAATAAACATTATTTACTAATTAGTTACTAATTGTGTTACTCATAAATATGATAGTTCCCAGTAAACCACAAAACGAAGTCGGAACCGCTTTCTCAAAAATAAAGCGGGACTTTCTCACGAAACCGGTTTCGAAAGTGATACAAAAACGTATCCGTTTTTGCATAGGTAGACCGAGAATTCGGCTTTGCTTCGAATTCGAAACGTTTCTGTTTGGCTTACTGGATTATGACTCGCAAAAAAAAAAACAATAACGGCAAATTCAAAGCCACCTATCGCTAAGCTTTCAGTTTATCACATTCAGTAGACTTTTCATTGCATTGCTCAGCTTCGCTATCGGATGTGGCTTCTGAGGGCACCTCCATGACGCGGTCGGATAATTTTCCAGCACTTGTCTCAGGCAAACTGAGCGTAAGTAGACCTGCTACTAGAAGACAGCAGCCGCAAATCGTTGTTGGAATGTACCAGCCCAGCAGACCCTAAAAATGTTAAATTTAGTATTTTGTTCAAATTTCGTTACATAATACAATACAAAAACTTTTTTCTTAAATTACAAACAGCACTTGCCAAAATATCCACAACGTATGGGGCCGATATGGAGCCGACGTGCGCCCAGGTGGAACAGGTGCCCAAGGCAGAGTTGCGTATTTCCGTGGGGTATAGTTCGGCCGTGTAAAGGGTGACAATGGAATAGGTGGCGGTGATACCGAAACGTCCCAGCATAGCAAACGAAACAATCCAAGCTGGTTTTCCTGGAAATTAAGTGCATGCCTTATATACTGGTACATATACATATATGTATGTATATATTTTGCATATGCATTATCTTCTCATCTATCGTACCGGTCGGTAATGCCAGAACTATCAATAATACTATGCCGGTAAGCGTAAAAAGAGACGTCGTGGTATTGCGCCGTCCAGTGTATCTTAGCATCATCATAGGTACCAAATACGAGGGTACGTCAACAATGCCAGTGATGGCCACATAAAGAAAGCGGCTGACAGAAAAATTCGGTGCATTGAGGGCTGGAATTAGCTAACAATGAATGAATGAATCCGCAAATTCCGAAACTCGGAAATCTTCCAACTGGGCGACAATAAGATCTTACTTACCTGTTACGTAATAACTAAGTGATGCCACACAGAACATGAAATAAGAAGTGAATATTAATCTACGCATTTTCTTTGTGGAAAACAATTCTACAATTTGTTGCAAAGGGCCTTCTCTAATTTTATTCCAAACTGAAACTTCCAACTTTGTCTTTGCAGGCTGAAAGTATATAAAAAAAAATTAATTTAAAATTTTGAAATGTATAAAAAAAATTAATTATTTCGAAAATCTATTTAGGGGCCGTCATTTGACCCTTCCCTCAAAACAGTTAGTTAAATTGAAAATGTGCTATATAAATGCGCTAATATAAATTAAATTGATATTTAGATTGAATTATGTAATAACTCACCAGTTTCTCATCATTCGTAGTTCTCAGTGCGGAAGACTTCATTTGGTAAACGCACTTCTTCCTGAAGATGATTCTATAAGCTTCAGCATATCTGTTCTTCGCTATTAGCCATCGTGGTGATTCCTTCATAAGACTGTCGAAACATGAAGTGATAAAGTGTTTTAGAAAGCATTCGATTGTGGTTTTGAGTGGTGACAAAAATAATCGTACAAACAATTCAGTATAAGGAGTAGAGCTGGAAGCGTTAGTGCGAGCTGAAGATGACGCCAGGGCTTCACAAGATAAGCAGTCGAAGCCAAGATTATTAGGCCGACAGGATACGAAGCCGAAAAAGCGATGGACATCCATGAGCGGTGTTTGACGCAAATATTTTCAACAACTGTATTAGAGTAAAAACAAAACAAAAGAAATGGTCAACAAATAAGGGTTTCCTTCCGGTTAACTAAGACAAACGCATAGTGAAGGCGGGATAGAACAATCCCGAGGAGGCTGCCCCCAGTCCGAAGCGACCCAGAAGAAACAATCCATACCACGGTGAGAAAGTACAGAGGAAACTCGAAAGGATAAAAGTGGCAGCGCCCAGAGTAAAGGCATATTTTCGGCCGAATCTACGACAAACAAACGTGATAAACAAAGAGAGAGAGAGAGAGAAAAGAAACAGTCATCGGTCATCAGTCATTCTTCAGGTGATATGTATGTACGTACTTATCAGCGAATATACCGAAAGAGAATGAACCGAAAAATTTCCCCAGCGACAGAAACACCTGAGCCGAAGTACGTTGCATTGCCCGTTCACAAACCAGTTCCCATTCGGCGACAAAGGTACTGTCCGGCGCCTCGAATTCGTAGACGCCCTTTGCCTTGCACGATATCTCAGCCGGCGAGATTATCGACGACATGCGAGCAGTATAATTGGCTGCTTCGTCATAAGACATTTCGCTTAGTTGCCGGTAGTCCCAGTCCCATATGGTACAGCCTTTTGTACTCAGATCTCGCTGAGCAATGCTGCGCTGTTGAGCGATCGTCCAATTGGATTTCCTCAGATCATGAACACTGCACCATTGATCGTCCGGCAAATGGCCCAACAGGGTATAGGATGAAACGTGGAAGCCATTGAGGATGTTCGGTGTAACGCACAGGAAGAACAGGACCCTACATTTTATTATTGAAAGAGTTTTTTAAACGTTTCATATTAATTTTAACATTTAACTTTTTGTAAGAGTTTAGAGATTTATAGCAGATCTCTTAGAGAGACCAAGATTTTGAGATCAAGCGGAACTGTATGCTTTAAGTTGAAGAACTACCACCGTAAAAATATTCAACTATTTTTAAAAATCTTCAACCGTGATAAAAACAGTAGGAATTTTTATGGATATTCATAAAATGCTTCTGATGTCCGTTTCGAGCCGGTTCGTTTGGCTCCGTTACCGAATACAACAATTTTAACACACGAGACTGACTTGTCTGGTGCTTTGAAAGCCGTGCATTCATACTTGACGGGCTCAAGTTCAATGTTACACAATGTCATAATCAGCAAAGCTAATTAAATAATCTATTTCGAATTTTTTGCCATAACTTCCACAAATCGAGTAAGTAATATATGTATATGTACGTATATAGTTTATAGACAAAATGGTTTTCTTAACTTACACTGAAATAATAGCATTTTTTTGAAAAAAAATGTTAATTTTTGCATTAAGATTATATGGTATCAAGTATCAATACAATGACTTTTATAAATTCATTTAAAATTCTGCGCACAGTTTCGGAAGTAAACAATTCGAACATGTAGAGATGAATTATATTACGAATGACTGAAACGGAAAATTCAAAAACTTATTCATTTCTCAATACTCGTATGTAGTAACTATTCCGCATAAATATTTTACATCACTTTAAATCTTTTTAGAGCCCCTGAAAAAGTTGTCCTTTGTTTATTTCTGCGATTATGGCTTTGCTTTTTGCAAACTAATTTATATAGTCTTTTTCGTAATTAAAAACTGTAATAATATAAAAATAATGTACATAATAAATATGTGCAAAAGTAAGGCACACATCGGTGTACTCGGTCAGGTACAATGGCACAATTGCACCCAGAAATCAAAACAATGGTTCGATTGTCCCCGCCTACGAATCTCTCAAAAATCGAATGAAGCTTTGAGGTTGAGTTTAAGAAGTGTTTGTTTCATTATTTAATAAAATAATGCAACAATAATACGAGTATTAATAAAATAAATAATAAATAACAAACTTAATAAAATTTATTTATAATATAAACTCATCCGTCTTTGTGTCAATTTTAGAATAGTAAAAGAATGTAATTGTAGCGAAAAATTTTAAAATAAAATAAACTATCATGACATACAATTTGCATTACGCGCTCCACGGTTAAACGTATGGTATCTTTAGAAATTTAATAAATGCATTGTATAATTTTAGCAAATTGTATGCGGTTTTAATCTTCGTCTTTAGCCTTAGTCTCATCACTAGCGTCAATATTTAAATCTCTACAACTTTACGAATTACAAACTTTTGATTGGTGGTCGCAAGTACTTAAACGTTATATAGTATATGTATGTAAGTACCTTTTAAATGTACTATACGATATAATAAAAAACTAGAATGTTAGAGAAAATTCAAATTAAAGACTTTCGTCAGATTAAGACACATGAGAAGATAATTTTAAAGCAGTTTAGCATTTTTATTTATTTTATATATCTAATCTAAAAGTGTACCGCGATACAACGAAACTATAAAAAAACCTATAAACCTTGTGGGCACTAAAAATACAAGTATTTACGTCATATAAAAGTGTAGTAAAATTAAAAATCTTAATTACTCTTGAATCTTATCATCTCATCATATTATGTATATTTACTGTAAAGATTCAAGTTTACTACCAAAATAAAGAATTCTATACCTATGTACGTATAATACTCGTATATTTATTTTGTTCAATAAACATTTTTTTTTAATTACCAAACAAAAGTTCCTCCGTTTCCGATGCGGTCTAGTTCTGCAGTCACAATTTCCTTAAACTGGTCTTCGCGAATTATTTCTTTGGGATCCTCATTATATTCTTTGCTCATTTTGGTTCTCCTTTGTTGAAAATTTTAATTTACAAGCTCTTCCTTTTTCAGTTATTCTTTAGTTTATACTCATTTGTTTGTTTCTCGAAAACTGAATTACAATAATTGAGACAATCTTGAAGAAATAATTGAGAAAATCTTCTTAATCTTGACCTTGAATATTATTAACACTAATAGATTTTCGACTTGGACTTTTTTTTTGGCGTAATTTCGTTATTTGAAAGCCTTCTTTTTCTTCTTCAATGCTTTTTAATTAAGTCCTACACTAAACGTCATTAAATTGTGCTGTTTTAACCACAAAAATACACGCACGCTTGTCCAATAATTAGTGCATTTAATCTTAATAGAACTTCCTAATTATTATTTTTCATAAAATTTGTATAGCTTTCTGCATGAACGTTCAGCTACTTTTTGCTGGAAGTTGTCACCGCGACTGTGTTTAACCAACTAAACTTCTGCTGATCAATCTGTGGTATGTATATTATGCGAAGAATAACTCGAAACTTATACTAAATGAAGAGATAATTTTATTATGTTACACTAGTTATTAGGTTCTTTCTCAATATCATGATGGGCCGCCTCTGCCACCGCCTCTGCCTCTGCCTCAATCACCAGAAATCCATCATGATGATCTGATACTTCAGTGGTGACATCCCACAGGACAAGCGTCTCGTCTCGGTTAGTGTTTATTAACACTGATATTTATTTTAAAAAATATTGTGCTGCTTTATTTAACAACTACAAAAACGTAACAAATGGAAAAAATTCGTAGTCAAGTATGAGCGCTCAGTACCAGTACCATCTGTGCCCGGTATAAGGAGAGCAAAATTAGATTAGCAAGTTCTAAATTCTCTGCGTCTATAATATTTAAAGGCAGAGAGTGAAATGTGGACTCTTCATAATCGGTTACTACAAAGAAAAAATGCACTCACTCAACAATAACACAATAGAAAACTATTTTTGATTATAACGTATTATTAAAAAGGTTGTGAATTTCTAGAATTATGCTAAAGTTTATTATATAAAATTTATGTTTCAAATAATTAACCATGATTTTTGATCATAATTGCTGATAATTTCTAACATCTTTAAAAATTCCATAATATAACGCTAACATTAATGAATAAAAATAAATAAAAAGCAGCTATTCTTTAAAATTTGAGTAAAACGAGGATACTTTTCAATGTCGAAGAATTTTTCTCATATGTAAGCTATTTGCCATGAACTTATTTTAATATTCAAAACCTATTATTACTCTTACAAATGTAAATTTCACTTCAGATACAGATTAAAAGAATTCTATCGTAAGTGAAAAATTACTATATGATGATGGCACGTTAAATATTTGAATGTCTGCCGCCTTTAAGAATTCATTATAATTTAATACGAGTACATACAAATTATAATTTAGTACATTTAATATTATGCGCAAATGTAAATGTCAATTTACTTGAATATTACAATCCGAGTATGCTATGAATGCTATGCTGTTCTTTTTAATCATTTAACTTCGCCGTATTAATAAAAAATATGGGCGAGTCATAGCAGCTAGATATCAAATCCAATTAAGGTATTGTATTTACATTAGCACTTAACAAGCGCTCTCGAGAGGTTATGATCAGAGCTTAAAAATGATTTTAGGAAGATTAATATATGTATAGTGTACACACTCGTATTTGGGAACACAAAAAGGACACGGAAAGTATTTGAACATTTATAGCAAAATTGAGGCACTCTGGGAAAGAATTGCTAATACTATATTGATTTTTTTTGTTAATTTATTTGAATGTATGTATATACCTAATTCTTAAATATTGCCTTAACACCATCCTTATAAACACAACACAATTAATTCTGATCCACTTCAGTGTTGATTAATAGCTGGAATATTTTCGAGCCACGAAACGTAGCACCGTTATTAGGCCGTATGTGAAGAGACTATAGTAGGTAACATTGTACAGGTTCCAGGTGCTAGTCCATAATTTCAACGCTGAGGCACTGGGTTTCGATTTCTCAAAGCTTTGTAGTTCTGCAATGTCTTGCCAAGTAACCGTCTGCGGTCGAACCAGCAGCAAAGCATTTAGAGCACCACGTAAGCCGCTCTGCACAGCACCGCTCAGGCAGCCGCGATAGCAGGTTGCCGCCGTGGCCGATGAGGACCAGATTATTCGGTTCCATGGCGTGGTAAAAGGCACGTTAGTCAGTGGACTCTGCCCGTAGGTATGCTGTGTATACGATAATGGCTGCAACATATCTTCGCCGAAATACTCAGCCAATGCTTGTAGAACAATTGAACGCACTATCGGCTCAATGCCCTCCTCGTGTATGATCATGCCTAGAAAAAACGTGCACTCATATGACTACTCCACGAGTTAATAACTCCACGAGACACAGTGACACAAATTCAGAAGAAGTTACCTGAGTAACTGTTCGACCGATACTCATTTCCGATAATCAGCATAGGACTGCTTACTAAGAAGCTGCCCGAATAGCCTGCTCTTCTCCAATGACCCTCATTGTACTCGGCGATAAAGCTAGTGATCATTTTGGCAGTGCCGTTTTGTGGCATTGGAGACTTTTGCAATTCCTCCGGAATAGGCGGAATGATATCGATTTCCTGTATTTTATTCCAAGGAATGGCCAAAATCACTGCATCGGCAATGTGTGTTTCGAATTCGGAGTCGCGCACTTCGATGCGATCGACGTACTGATGCACTTCGTACACCTTGCGCCAGAAGAGAATCTCCGCTGCTTGGAGTCTGGTTTCGAAGACTTTCAACAGTTTCTTGCTCGAGATTTCTTTCAATGTGTTCGGCAATTGGAAATAGCTGAGTTATACGACGAAAGGGATCAATTTATTTTGGATAACGCAAGACAACCAACCGTATATAGTTTGCAACTAACTCACATGTCCATTAACGATTTCAGACCTCCACAGCTACAGCAGATACTCATGAATTGAGGATAGCTTACGTTGTGAGCATCCAAGCCGCTTATCAGTAGCACTAGATTGGTCATAAATGTACGCGATTTACCGAAGAACAGCCGATTACAGATATGCTTATACATCGATGTGGAAGGTTTGCTGAGGCTAAATTTGTACGTTCAAATTGTTACACAGATCGAAGCAGAAGATATAGACAAAGAAAAAGCTCCAAGAAAATACATACTCCCAACGACCGGGCTTATAGAACTCTTGCATTAATTCTAATTCTGACAAATAGCGATTCAACTCGTATTTAGCCAGTCCTGCAAATAGGCCACGATCTATATCCCAACAGCGTTTTCGATGTGGCGCCAGTACAGTCCTACGGCGTGTTGGTACATCAAATTCCTCCAGCAGCTTATGGATGTGTTGTTGATCTTCAGAAATCCACTTGCCACCGATCTCGCCCAGGCGTGTTGAACCAATTTGTCCTCCAATCGAGTCGCCAGCCTCCAATATCTTGATTCTCAGTGAACGTTCCTTGCGCAATATCTTCAAGCCTGACATAAGTCCGGACAAGCCCGCGCCCACAATAATAATATCCACACCTTCGGTGTGCGGTGGTTGGAGAGTTAATGGTTTTAAGATTTTAAATTCCATTTCTTTAAAGAAATTTCAACAATTAAACATTCAACTTCTATTTGACAGTTTTCATTTTATTTTATTTCATTTTATTTACAAATTTAGCCCTTATTTTATTGAGATTTTTTTCAATTCTTTGTTTTGTTTGTGATTTTCTATAATAGTTTTTTTGCTTTTATATTTTTGAAGTTTTTGATAAAAATTTTTTATAACGAGTATATGTACATACAAAATAATGCCCATAAAAATATGCAACAATTTTTATAAAATTAGTGTTGATTTTACAGTTTTAATGAAGAATACATATAGGATGAATCAGGCAAAGAATCAAGCTGGCTTAAAACACTTTAGGGGTATTCATGCAAAGACGTAATTCAGCGGTAAATGAAGTACGAGTATATCACGCAAATGGTAATTGGCGTAAATCGCGTTTTACTTTTTGTATGAACAATTATTTACGTCATTTTGCCCACGATTTTTGTGGTGTAAATGCGGCGTAATATGCGTAAATGACGTTGTTTATACTAAAGTCTGTATGAGATGTCTCGAATAATTCGAAACTGACATAGCAACATTTTTACGTTGATGCAGTGCTTCCATTCGATTTTGAATCAAGCCGGGACTATCGGAAGCATATGTGGCAATGTTTTCAGCAGTTAGTTTCTGATTTACACTGTATACACATTAATTATTTCTGATGTGCCTTTACGCTATTTACGGTGTTAATAAATAGTTCTGTTTACGGCAGCGTATTCTTACGCCATTGCACGCTTTCTATTTTTTTTGCCAACAATTTATCTACGATTGAAGAGATTACCCTGTAATTATAATGTCTTTAAGAAGTTATTTTCTTAATGATCTAAATGTTAATGTTAATGATCCAAATAAGTTCAGATTTTTCAAATTAAATTAACATTAAAAAATAATTGAAATGTGATAGCTTAATCGAAAGACTTTAAGAGGTTAAATATGTATATTTGATATATATGTACATACTCACATACGTATGGATTGGTTTAATAACTATGTATGTACATTGTGATACATACCATTCACAATTTTAATAACGCAATCATTGTATTAAATCTTTTGATTACTCGTAATGGTAATGGTCTAAACCGATATTATTATTCAAACGATTATTAGTTTTTTTATATTGCAAAAGTAGGTTAATTTGCATGACGAACGATAAGAACATTTTGTAGATAGTATTGTACCTTATCATGTTTTCACAATTCGAGATTTCAATAGTAAAACACCGAACACACTTTCACTGAAGATTAATAAAAATCGCAATAATTTTCCAATAATATTGTATAACAAAATTTATAAATTTTTTTTTTCTAAATTAAAAAATTTAGAATGTTGACACGTGTTAAGAAAGTGTAAAGAACATTGAAATAACAACATCAACAACTTTAGTGGATTCAAAGATTAAATCAGAAGTTTAATAAATAAATAAATAAAATAATTAAAAATTTATGGAAATGACATTTTTAAGTACAACATTCAACCCCAAAAAATCGTTTTAATAAACACGCTTTTAAAATTCATGTCAAGCAAATAATCTTAAGATAACTTGAAAAATATATGAATACACTTGTACTCATATTATACGAGCCGTAGATCAGTAAAAAAAGACAAAACTGTGACATGATACTCATATAACCATAAAGAGAGTGTAAAGAGAGGTTTTTGCATGTACTAAAAATGTATACGTTGTTTTACAATGTGAGTGAGAGTGAGAGAGAGGTTGCAATATTTTCTGCCGATTAGAGCGCTCTTGAGAAGCCACTTTTTTCTTTGGTTTAAAAATGCTCCCGGAATTTTAAGTTGCTTCACCATTTCTACGTTGGCTATTTATCATAGAGCACAACTCTTCACCCCTTTCAGCAACTTCCACAACTTCCTCTTTTCTGCCAAATCGCTCGCCATCCGCTATGGTCTCGAGCATTGGCTTATTATGCGTCTCGGGCAACATTAAAGACAGCAAGCCGCCAATAAAAGCCAATGCGCCGCATATGATCAACGGCAATGGCCTCCATATTTCGCCCAGCAAATTGAGGTACGGCGCTAGGATGCCACCAATACGCGCGATCATTGAAGACGCGCCCAGGCCCACATTGCGCACCACCGTCGGAAACTGTTCGGCTGTGAAGATGTAAACGGTGCCGTAGGATGACGTTATGGCCAGCTTACCCAACATTGCCAACGTAATGATTAACCAATTCATTTCTTCGGGTACGATAATCGTCAGTAGTAGAGCGCTACCGGCGACTAGCATGCAGCCACAGAGAATGGTCCGGCGGCCCCATTTGTTAAGCGTGAGCAACAGAAACGAGTAGGCCGGTATTTCCACCGCGCCGGAAATTAAAAAATTCAGCAGAACATTTCCACCCAAGTTGTTAGTGTTCCACGAGAGTCCATAGTAGGTGCCGCTGTTGACGAACCAATCGAAGAAGATCAACAAAGTCTTGCGTCGCAGGTTCGGATACTTTAGCAGATCGAAGAAAGATGCCGCCTTGTGGGTGGATTTCTTTGAAGCCGTTTCTGCCTCTTGCTTATCGTGATCTTCTGATTTCTCCTTTCTTTTCTTCTTGTTCCTCTCACAGTCTTGTTTATCGGGCAAGTCATCCAACAAATGGTCATAGACCGTTTGTGGTATTTTTACTCCGTTGACGCGAGCCGCTCGCTCAATAACCACTACCGCTTCCGCTTTGCGTTGCTTCAAGAGTAACCAGCGAGCCGATTCCGGAATGATCCAGTGGTAGCAGAGGAAAACCAGGCCGGGCAGCGAAAGCGAAATTTGCAACCAACGCCAATCGTGTATGAAGTAAGCGAACGCCGCCGTCAGCATGAAGCCCACCGAGAAAAACATCTGGCACACCACTCCGGCAAACAGACGATACGAAGCACCCACCATCTCCATGGCGATCACATACGCCACCAGAAACACGCCCGAAGTGGTGGCGCCCACTGTCATGCGTGCCAGTGTGTAGGTTAAGTATTCGGGCGCCACGCCGGCCAGCACGCCGAACACCACTTGGATGACCAACGAGGCGAAGAAGATCGGCTTGCGTCCGTATTTATCGGAGAGCTGGCCGAAGATGATGCTGCCCAGCAGCACACCCAGCATAAATAACGAGTCGCTAGTGGCTGCCAGCAGTCCGCGGCCGCAGACCATATTCCACTCGGTGACAGCGCTGTTCAAATATTTAGAGCGGTCGTAAATGTAGCTGTCACATGGTAGAGTGCCGTGCGGAACTACGGATACTGATCCCTGCAGATACTCCGCCGAATAGTCGACATTGAAATATTCACATGTTTGCCATCGGCCTGTGAGTCTGTCACGAGGATAGCTGAGATTCCAAAACTCTGGCCGCAAGGCATCATATGCCGGATGTGTTCCATTCTCGAAGGGTAGTTCACAGCGGAAATCAGGTCGGGCCAGAAGAAAGACGCCGGCCAATTTGTGAAAGGCACACACAACGGCCGGCAAACAGAGCAGGAAATATATCTGCTTCTGATAGCGTCCAAAGTCGCCCAAATACTGGATAACCTCGTCGTAACCCATGCTGTTAAGCGTGTGCGTTAAACTTTACGTAACGTAAAGCAGTCGTAGTATATCGCTTGCTATTTTGTTTTTTAGTGTCAGTTAAAGAAATATGTGCATGCATCAGCATTCAATAAAATAATTCGAATTTTCCTCGATTTATTGCTTTCACGTGTTGTATTCAATGACGTGTTCTAGTTATATACTCTAAATTAAGCACTAAACTCGGTCGTCAACGGTGGTCGACAGTAGATGGGTGGTGTGGTGCGATCCTCGTATGTTCCGGGTCGCTGATCGCGAATTTTGGGAGAGGAAACTTATTTGGAATATACTAATGATATTGTTATTACTTATTTTACCAATAGCATTTGTTTTCATAAATGCCTTGCTTATATTGTTTTTATATTTTTCGCAATTTCTGTTAACTGATTCGAATTTAATTAATTTCAAAAAATCGCACGATATCCAAACGACCGCTCAACGAACTCCGACCGCACGCGATCTTCGCTGAAGAGGAACTAATTTTATTTACTATGCGAAGAGTACTGCGAAACGCAACTTTGGCGTTCTCACAGATTTTGGTTTTTGTCAGCGCGTCTCAATTTAATATTTGAAAAATACATAGTACATGCATAAGCTACTGAGAGAAATTGAGAGAAATTTACGAACTCCATATGAAATGCAGAAGGCTGAACTACAATGTGAACTACAATGCGTAAGCATATAAACAACTGTTTGCGTACTGAAAGTGCGATTGGTTTTAGCCCCTTGCTTAAGCAAAAAAAAGAGAGAACAATTTAACGATATTTAACAAAACGTCTTTATGCACAATATAGTTGCGAGATACAATTTCTGTTATATCGCGCGCTTGCTGAAGTTGGCAGAAGGCTCGATATTCATATTATAGCTCCGGTTATAACATAATATGCCACACAAATCATAATAAACTTTTTGCGCTCTTTATCTTTCTCTTCATAATAAACGCTATTTCTGTATTTTTACCCTCTCTTTCTCCCCAACTCTCTTTCAGAATCATATGCGCTATTCCTCTTCCGTGTTTTCTCTCCCGATCAACTAATTTTCTCTTTTTTGCCCCTAAAAAAATTACCCAGTGGTGGACATGACAAACCATATTTTTAAATGTTCCTTTTTTTAATTCAATCGAATTATTGGTCGCCATCGTTTCCATCGTTGAAGTGACAAATCTTTTGCACATATTCCAAGAAGCAATAGCCGACACCCATTGTTGAAATGATGCTAAATACAGATTGGTATTTACAAACACTACGAGGGCATAATTAAAATCTAATAAAAATAAGTTCAATGTTAAAAGAAAGGAATAGTAATATACTCGCAACCAACTCTCTCAACCAACGACCCAATACTACAGTTTTAAAATTATTTTATTATACGTATGTATGTATGTCTACATATATCAAATTTTATTTTATCTTTAATGATTGTGAGGGAACATTATTCACTTCAATTTAATAGACGAAATATGTTCCAGCGCAAGAAACGTAAAGACGAACAAATGAAAACGCTTTAATTAATAACCATTAAATTTTCTGAAACGCAAAATTGTTTATCGGAACTCTTTATGGTACGTACATACATATATAGAATACATATTAATTTTATTGTTATATTTATTGTGTTGCTTGGTTTCTTGTAGAAGAATTGGTTTCTGCTCTGACCAATTAAAACAATTGGACTTGAAGCTTTAGCTGGGTACATAATCGTACAAATCTATTGGCAATTTTTGTTTTTGGAAGGTTAATTAACAGTTATTACTCTGGTCGTTTTAAAGGGACACGTGGACACACTGTAATTTTAGTTGTGCATCGTACATACAAATAACTGTTATAATAACTTTCTGCGCAGACAGAAATAACTCCTTCTAGAATACTCTGCATTATTCTCCATAGATATTTAATCTCACGCTTATCGCAACCAATCAATAGCCCTTCATATTCTGCAATTCAGTATTGCCGCCGCCGCCTCTCCGGTTGCTGCCTCGTTTCCGTCTCAAGTTTTCACCGTCTGCCAAAGTCTCCAACGTCGGTCTGTTTAAAGTTTCCGGCAGGAGAAATGTTAGCAAACCGGCCAGAAACGTCAAGGTGCCGCATATGATTAGCGGCAGAGGATGCCATATCTGTGAGAGCAAATATAGATACGGTGCCAGTATGCCGCCAATGCGTGCCGCCATCGAGGCCGCACCCATGCCGATGTTGCGCACCACAGTCGGAAACTGTTCAGCCGAGAAAATGTAGATGGTGCCAAACGATGCTGTGATGCCGAATTTGCCCAGCATCGAGCAACTAACTGTCAGCCAATGCATGTCGCGAGGTACGCTACTGGCGAGCAACAAGCTTATACCGGAGAGCAGCAAATTGCCACAGAGCACAATACGGCGACCCAGACGATTGAGCACTAGTAGTAGACAACAATGCGCCGGAATCTCAACGAGAGCGCCGAGAGCGAAACTAAGCAAAATATTATCATGCAACAACTGCACGTTCAACGAGAGGCCGTAGTAAGTCGCTGTTATCACAAACCAATTGAAGAAAATCTGTATGGACTTGCGACGCATGTTCGGCAGTCTCAGTAAATCGAGGATTGTCAGTTGTAGAGGCTCTTGTACTCGTGCTGGGCTGTGCTGCTTGCCGCCGCTGTCTACAATTCTTGCATTCGGCCCGGGGAACTCGCTCAGAAGAGTCTCCAGCAGATCAGGCGGTAACGTAACCGAATTCCTACGCGCCAACTGCCGAATATTAGCTACTGCCAGTTCATTTCGCTGATGCAGCAGTAACCAGCGCGTAGATTCCGGTATTATACGTCCATAAGACAGAAAAACTAATCCCGGCAACGCCAATGCGATCTGCAAGCGACGCCAACTGTTTATAAAATAAGCACACAAAGGCAACAAAAGGATGCCCAGAGAGTAGGAAGACATCAGGCCTACGCTGGCGAACAGACGGTACCGTGGTCCAACCATCTCCATCGCCAGCACGTACGTCGTTAGAAAGACACCCGTTACCGTGGACCCAATAAATATGCGCGCCACACTATAGCTAATGTATTCGGGCGCAAAGCTAGCCAGAATACCGGAAGCGACCTGCACGAAGAGAACAACCATGAGAGTCTTCTTCCGTCCGTACTTGTCGGACAGCTGCCCGAAAACGATACTGCCCAGTAAAAAGCCCACCATGAGCAGTGCCTGATTAGTGGCCGCCATCCAACTGCGCTCACACACCAGATTCCATTCTGTCACGGCGCTGTTGGCTAAGACGCTGTCGTCGTAGACGTAACTCGTGCAATCTGCGCCGGTTGTATTTGCCGTAGTAGTAAAATATTCGCACGACCGAAACTTTCCACTCGCGACATCTTTCGGGAACGAAACTGCCCAAACCTCAGCGGGCAACGAGAAGGTTACATTCGCAGCATTGAGCTCCGTCGGCAGACGACAACGAAAGCGCGGCACTGCCAGCAGAAAAACGCCCGATAACGCATGCGCTCCGCACAAAGCCGCAGTCGAACATAGCAGAAGGAAAATGCAACGTTGCTGCTTGCCAAAGTCGCCCAAATAGCTCAGCATTTCATCGTAGCCCATCGTGTGGTTATGCTTAGAGTAGAGTATCGATCGCGCTGCGCCCGAGTAAAAGCTGAGCTGAGCGTGGACTGGTCTGCCAATCGAGAATCGAAGCCGGAATTGGTGGTTTTAGGGCAATGCAAAATATTATCGTACATTAGCATAAGAATGTTGTTTGTACATGCATACAACCAAGCAGTCAATTATATACACCGAGAACAATTTAAATTTCTAGGAGAAGGATAACTTTCTGTTTCTCGAACTTCTTTCGTTTTTTTTCAACAATTTTCTACCGTTTGTAACGTATTAAGGATGTGCCGCAAATATTGAAAAATACTCTTGGGCTTGGATACCATTAAAGTTGAAGTAAATGGTAGTAAAGATACCATTAAGGTAACTTCAAATTGTTAGTAAAGTTTGTTTTTTTAAATATAAATAAATAAATAAATAATTTTAAAAAAACCAAATTTGAATTTATAAAACTTATGTCTATGTATGTTAGTATATTGTCTATATATTGTGTCTATATAGAGATTAAACAAACATTTTATATAGAATTTTGCTTGCATGGAGAAGGGACAACCCCTTTGAGTTTGGTCTAATCCGTTATAAAAAAAAAAATATAAAAAAAATAAAAAAAAAATATAAAAAAAAAAATTGGCAAACACTTCAGTTTTCTTTCAAATTTTTACTTTTCAGTGTAATTAATTTGACGCGTCCGTTAAAATATCGAAAAGGGACTTAAGTGCTTGCAGCGGACTTATAATAATTTACAAACAGGTTTATACTCGTATCTATTCATTTCTTTATTTATTGTTCATTTGCTATTATTTTAATTGTAATCATTATCAATTATAATTGATAATTAATATGTACTCGTAGTTATAATAACTCCGTAACGCCGTACAACATGGCAGTTACGTTCCGAACAAAGGCCGTGCTGTGCTAATCCGTGTTAAATGAAATTAAAAAAAATTACTGCAAAAAAGTGAGTTCCAAAAATAAAAAGAAAAAACATTAGGTTTAGGTACATATTATTATACGAATATTATGATGTTTTTATAAAGAGGACAAAAATAGACCAAGAGGAGGGCAATAGAAGCAAAATGGTATCAGACTATGTAATCTTCATTAATTATTATCAAAGGTAATTAACAGAGATAGTATATATAAAAATAGATTTTTTGATTAAAATTTGTTAAAAACTAAAAAAATCGATAATTTTGATCTGCGGTCTACATGATTATATATTATACAAATTATACAAATGGTAATTTGGTTTATTACGCTCTTCACTGGCCGTGAAAAAATACATATGTACACTGGAAAAAAGTTTCTTCGATATCTCGAACATTTGTTGACCTAATTTTTTACTGATACCGAACTCAAAATACAAAAATTTGTAATTAGACAATTGAAATCCGAACAATTCATGTCACAAAAGTCTAATTGTGGAATATGTGGAATTTTTATAAGGCGACGATTTTATTCAAATCAATTTTTACACAAAATTTTACAAACTATTTTACAGAAAACAAACTTCTCTGGGGAAGAAAAGAAAATAAACAGTTTTGTAATAATTTAATTTTATCAAAATAGTCCTTATTGTGAAAATTTAACACTAATATTTAGTAAAATGCGTTTAAAAAAATTCGCAAACATTCAACTTCAAATAATACAACAACGCCTATAAGAAAAACATCATCCATACATGCATTTTCATCATATTTCTTCGATGTATGGTGGATTAAAAAATAGAAAAGTTTTTGTCTTGGCTGCAATGTTATTAACATTTCTATTACAGTCATTTTTATTACAGCGTGTTCGTTAAATTGTGCTTCTGCAGCATTTAGTGCTTTGCGGGTTAACAAGCTAGTATGTATATTTGTATGATTATGTAAAATCTTTCTATGTAGCAAAATATAATAACAACCTTCTCTCTCTTTGTGTTTAAAGAGTGAGAGTGGTGAGAGAGTATTTAGTGCTGTCGTGCTTTGTTGTGGTTTTCTCAAGTCTAAAGCTGCCCATTCTCTGTATTTGTGTTGAGCAACATTGAATCCGTTTTGTCCAGATGTCTCAGCTCCTTGGCGTCCTCCAATGAGCCGTGCCGGACTTTACGCTTCTTGCCGAATTCTTCGCAATCGGCAATCGTCTCTAGTGTAGGTTGATTGAGTGTCTCTGGCAAGAGTAAAGAGAACAAACCTCCAACGAAAGCCATCCCACCGAAAATAATCAACGGCATCGGGCGCCAGATCTCACCCAGCATATTTAGGAAAGGTGCTATGATGCCGCCAATTCTGGCCACCATGGAGGAAGCGCCGAGACCAACGTTGCGCACTACCGTGGGGAATTGCTCCGCTGAGAAAATATATACCGTTCCATATGAGGCAGTTATAGCCAACTTGCCAATCATCGCCAATACTATAACCAACCAGTTCATGTCGCTGGGCACCGCTATAGTGAGCAACAAGGCAGTGCCGGACAGCAGCATGCAGCCACACAAAATCGTGCGCCGTCCCCAACGGTTCAGCGTGAAGAGCAAAAAGGTAAGGGCCGGAATTTCCACCGCTCCCGATATCACAAAGTTCAGTAAAACATTCTCTCCCAGGTTGTTGGTGTTCCATGACAGTCCATAGTAGGTGCCGCTAGTCACGAACCAGTCGAAGAAAATCAAAAGCGTCTTGCGCCGCAAGTTGGGATACTTTAACAAATCGAAGACCGATGCGGACGTGATCAGCTTTTCTTGCCTCTTGTGCTCACAATTGTCATCCATAAGCAAATTACTCAACACGTCCGACGGAAGATCCAACTTGTTGAAACGTGCTGCTTTCTGTATATTTTTGATGGCTTCCTCTCTACGCTTCTTCGACAGCAACCAACGTGCCGACTCCGGTACAATCCAATAGTATCCCATAAAAACCAAGCCTGGAAGAGTTAAAGCTATCTGCAACCAACGCCAGTCGCGCACGTAATAGGCGAAGCCGGCAGTCAGCATGAATCCGACCGAAAAGAACATCATCACAAAAATACCGGCAAACAAACGCTTCGCAGGACCCACCATTTCCATGGCGATGACGTAGGCGACCAGGAAAACACCCGACGTCGTAGCGCCCACCACCAGCCGCGCTGCGGTGTAGGTTATGTACTCGGGTGCACAGCCAACCAGAATGCCGAAAATGACCTGTATAACAAGCGAGGCGAAGAAAATCGGTTTGCGTCCGTACTTGTCCGAAAGTTGGCCGAAGATAATGCTCCCTAGCAGGACGCCCAGCATAAACATGGCGTCGCTGGTGGCTCGCAAGAAGTTGCGCGAACACACCATGTCCCACTCGGTGACGGCGCTGTTCTGGTATATCGAAGTGTCGTAAACGTAGCGATTGCACAGAACGGTACCATTGGACGTAATCGGTGTACTGCGATTGAGGTAGTCTGCTGTGTACTCAACATTGTAGTAAGCGCAAATCTGCCAATTGCCAGTTAAAGAATCTTTGGGAAAGGCGAGCGGCCAGAGCTGGTGCGGCAGTTGGTACGTAGCTGTGGTGATATTTTCGAACGGAAGTAAGCAGCGAAAGTTCGGTTTAGCCAGCAGGAAAACACCGGCAAGCTTATGGAATGCACAAGGTATGGATGTCAAACAAATAAGGAAGTAAATAATCTTCTGGTAGGGTCCGAAATCACCCAAATGCTGAAGAACATCGTCGTAACCCATCTCTTGCCGGCTGCAGGGAGAGAGCAATTGTTGGAGTGTTGACTAAACAGTAGTCCTCTTTTCCCAGCAGAAGGAAGTATGAGGTGAGGTGAAATATTTTAAATATGTATGTTAATGCAACCAACAAGAGCGAGAGCAAGAGCGACAGTGAGAGAGAGCGGAATCCTTAATTATAAGGAATTTAGTTGCAAGATTCAAGTGAGAGAGCTTCGCTCACAACCAAGCAATGTGTGTCATCAAAGCTCACAAAAAACTTCTCTCTCCCTTTCACTCTTTCACTCTTTCACTTTTCTTAAAATGTTTAGATACTTTTTTAATTTTAGCACCGTATATCTATCTGCTCCGTACTTCTTTAACTCTCTCACGCACTCTTTTCGTGCTTCCTTTCGGGGTTTCTTTTTTCTTTTGCGCCTTTTGACAATTCAGTGCGGCTGGGTGTTGGATAACTTGGATCTTTTACTAAGTGTTGGTTGCTCTACCATGGCGAGAGCACATGGAGCAAATACAGCATTTTCGAATCCTGTGTTGTTGCTGCTGCTGTCGTTCGGTTCGTATAAACGTGCTTACGATTTTGTGTATTCACTGAAAATTATTTGAATGCAGTGCTTGCCATTGGCTTCTTTTCTTATTTCAGCCTCTCGCCGACGCGAAACGGGTGTGAAATGATTGGTGAAGTGTGCCCACTGCTGCTCGGTTATCGACTTTACAAATTTTGTACGCGCAGATTCGTAATTTTTTTAATAAAATTATTTTACTAAAATCAAATTCCACAAAACGATTTCGTATACACGTTTCTACCAAAACGCATGCAGAATATGCTTTCTTATTTTTCTCTCGCCTTATTCCGCACTTCAGAATCTAACAATTGGCTTCACAGTATCCGAGTACAAGCGCTCACGGTGTCGTTTGGAAGTAAACTGCCCGTGCTTGGCTTGCCACATAGTAAACGCGGTGCCAGCGAGCAGCAACAATCATCGAATGCCGGCTGGCAATTGTATATATGTATATACATACGAGTATGTACCAAGATGTGTGCTGGTTCCGTCACATTTTCGTATAGCTTTTTTATCGTGAGCTGCATTCACTTGGGAATGTTTATTTTCTTCTTTTTCTTTGTTGTCTTAATTTTTTGCTGAGATCAATGTTTGGCGTGGTGGTTGCCGGGAGTCTCTAAGAATGCTTCCTTTCCACAACCGTAGGATGTGAGGGCTTTTAAACGCAAATTCTCGATGCTACCCGGAAGTCGTCGTTAATAAAGTCGTCGTTGAGTTATGAAAGAGTTGTTCTCTTTTTCAATGCTAGAGTTTTGCTTGTACAATAGCTTCTACGTAGTTCGAGCACTGCTCCTACCGCATTACCATTTGCCATAAAGCAAAGTACCTCAACCTTATAAAGACATGTACTGCACTTTGTGAGTACCGATAAAATGAGCCTCGTACTTTGAAAGATCACCTTCAGGAAGGAGTTATTTAACGATGAGAAACCTTTCATTCTGGCCTCTATGTTTTTTGCCCAAACAAAATCAGTGCTAATCAATAGAACTGTATTGGATTTGAAGTGTAAATAGCTAAAAATCGAAAAATGTGGACTTGTGCACTTTCTAAATAATCAACCTTAATAATGCTTATAACGATTCATATGAAAATAATCGCAGAAAACAAATACTCCGTCAAAACACAGTGCTAAAGAGCTCCAAAGACTACACAGATCACATCGGAACATTTTCCTCAATTTCTTGAACCAGCAAATTTAGTCCACTCTGCCCCTATCGCTTCCAATCCTTTCATACCTGTCGCCATTAAAGTCCTAGCACCTCGATCGCTGGAGCATAGCGAAATCTAATTGCACCAAAATGAGATAAGATAAGATGATTTAATACTGGTATATACAAGCAGGCTATAGCTCTATATGTATGTATTGTATGTAGGTATACTCGCATATTATAAAAACCAGTGGCGTATTTGGAGGAAACACCCGGACCGCCATCTGTAGGAAGAAAAAAAGGAAAAATTTAGTGTAATTTTTAGGGCATTTAGGACTGTGTTTTATTACTACGCCAACATGCTAACGTCTTTCAACTGAGAATTTGTTTCACCCTTTTCGAATTTTCTCGCCTCTAAACAAAAAGTTAAAGTTAGTAAAGTTACAAACAAACAAACACTCCTTCGAGCCCAATATACGAGCCCCTAAAAGTGCTCTACAAACAGCACAACGAATTTTGATCTATTCACTAAATTGCAACACCACACCGCCTTTCTCAATATACACCACCATATATGGATTAGTATAACAGTAAGCAGGCCACGCCCATTTTTTTGAGATGACTTTCACATATGCGGTAAAATTGGCAATGAAATTTAAGCTCACATCCGGACTACAAACTGAGAAATTCAGCTCTTCGAACGAATGCATTCATATTTGCTATAGAAAGTAGGCGTCTCTAATCTGATTTTACCCATTTGCGGCATGACGGTATAAAAAGGAGGCGTATCTGGTATCCGATTTTTCTTATTTTCAATTACAAACAGCTTATGATGACAAAGAATCTTCGTGCCAAAGAATCTTAATGGCTATACACAATGCCATTATAATGCCATTATAATGCCATTATAATGGCTATAGACAGGCAGGCGGACGGACGTGGCTAAATCGATTGAGGAGGCACTCTTTTGAAGTATAATTCAAAAATATTTAGAACGCACTAACGACTTTTTTATAATAAAAGGTCCACTTATACTTCTGAGACCTCCGAAACAATAAGCTTGAAAATTTTTACAGTATAGTGAAAGATACTTTATAACGAAAGGAAAACTCTTTCCTTTAATAACGAAAGGAAAACTCATTTCGTTATCTTACCGAATTAATTTGTAACAGTTTTTTGGTCTGGCACTACCTTATCTTTCTGTCATTTCTTTTTGTTGTCTAGTCAGCTGTCATTTTAGCCACAACAAAAGTAAGGGGGTTATTCCTGAACGCCCGGGCCTTTAACTCCCATGAATTCTTCTCAATTATGCTTTGTTCATTTTCGGGTGTTTGCTGGTAAACAACAACAACAATGGAAAATAACAAAGCAAAATCGAGAAGAATTCATGGGAGTTAAAGGCCCGGGCGTTCAGGAATAACCCCCTAAAGCTAATGACAAAGCAAATTGATAACGAAAAAATTAATAATTTATTATAAATTACAGAGGAAAAGAAATTTCAACAATGTTCTTCCAACACAATATTCGGTTAATATGTAAAGTACAAATTTTCAAATCTGCGGTGAATTTATTCTAATCGTTTCTTGCTGCAGCAAACATCAAATCAATTACCGGCTCTCTTCATTTATCAACATCATCTTCGCGTTGTGCTCCACCGAAAACTGCAATACTAATGCTGAATATGGGTGGACCACAGACCACGGATCAAGTGCCAGACTACTTGCTTCGTATTATGACCGATCGCGATATGATTCAGCTGCCGGTACAAAATAGGTTGGGGCCCTGGATAGCGCAGCGTCGCACACCTGAAGTGCAAAAAAAATATGAACAAATCGGTGGCGGCTCCCCGATACTGAAATGGACGCAGTTACAAGGCGAACTTATGTGTAAAGAGTTGGATCTGATGTCACCAGAAACTGGGCCGCACAAGCACTATGTTGGATTTCGCTATGTTCAACCGCTGGCGGAGAACGCTCTGGAACAGATTGAAAAGTTAGAAGGCAGTAGTAATGAAACCTACATGTGTATTTTCTTATTGTTTTTCCTCATAGAGATGAACCGGAACGGGTTGTTCTCTTTTCGCAGTATCCCCAGTATAGCTGTGCCACATCCGGCTCGAGTTTTAACTCAATTTTCTATCATTATCGAGAAAAGTAGGCGTTTTACAAGTATAAAGAAGAATAAATACATCGTTTTGTTTTTTTTTTTGTAATTTCAGCGCTTTGCCAAAAAATTTCAAATTGAGCATTATAGATCGTTGGGGTACCCATCCGTTATTGATTAGAACTTTTGCCGATCGCATACGTGAAGAACTGAAGAAATTTGACGAAAGTAAGCGCAAAGACGTGGTTATACTCTTCACCGCACATTCCCTGCCATTGAAAGCTGTGAATCGTGGAGACCCATATCCAACGGAAATTGGGGCTACCGTGCAATTGGTTATGCAAGAAATAGGCAATACGAATCCCTACAGTTTGGCTTGGCAGTCAAAGGTGGGCCCTCTTCCATGGTTGCAACCAGCTACAGATGATGCTATTAGAGTGAGTGAGATTTTCGTGGGGACTGTTCTTTTAAAACTATTTATATCAATCTTAATTCAGGGCTATGTTAAACAAGGACGAAAGAATTTCATTCTTGTTCCGATAGCGTTTGTAAATGAGCACATCGAAACACTGCATGAATTGGATATAGAATATTGTGATGAGTTAGCGAAAGAAGTGAGTTTCAAATTTACTTGTACTTTACTTTCAAATCACTCCCATTTTAACAGGTTGGAGCGGAAGAAATGCGTCGTGCGGCTGCTCCCAATGACCACCCCCTTTTTATAAAAGCATTAAGTACAATTGTAGCAGATCATCTACGGGATGATATAGCTGTGAACCCAAAATTTTTAATGCGTTGTCCGATGTGTGTCAATCCTCGTTGCAGAGATAGTAAAAGCTGGTATAAGAAAGTTTGTGAATAATAAAGTCAAACTATGTAAATATTCTTAAACATTTTGTTAGCCTCTTTGATTTGTACAATATTTGGAATATCTGCTAAATTTTTATAGCAGAGCTTTATATAGCTTTTATAAAAAAAAGGGGGTGTCTTTAAATTACTAAAAATATTAAGCATTACTTTAATGACTATCACTATTTGTTTCGGTTAGTAGTTGTTTTAAATACCGGGTACTTTTATTTCGGTTGAAAGATTACTTATGGGTGGCAAATGCAGTTCCATGCATGAACGTATTTCTTGTCAATTATCAGCTGTTTCAAACTCAATAGCTAAATATTTCTCTTCACTTGCTCTCTGTTTATATCAACTATTTATTATTTATTTGTATTTCCTTATAATTTATAAGTTTGATGTGCGCCGCTGTTGCAGTAGACAAAGTATGGTTAAAGGCAGATGATTACAGACAAGTAATTTTTTTCCATTTCCATGAAAACTACTAAATTTGAAAGTAAGTAAAAAAGTGGAAAAGTTTGGTTTTATATAAAATTTCAATGATTTTAACTTTTTTTTTGCTTATGTAATTTAACCAAATTATTCATCTCAGAATGCATTTTATCTAAAAGTAATACATTGCACAATCTCATAAAGTGAAGTGTAAAATGAATACTTATGAAGAGTCAAAGGCTGAAGAAACTAAGAGACTTTAGTAAATTGCTGTTAAAAGAGTCTGTTGCGACAATGTTAAAAGTTTAACGTTCTTTTAGTGGCGTTCATAGAATACGAAAATTGCTGACAAATTTAAATTTGGAGTTGTGTAAATAAAGTAGTTTTCAACAAATATTTGCCTGCACGTTAAAGTATTGAGTAAGCAATTAGGCAAAATGTTTTTTATTATAAAAAGTGGTTACAAAGAAAATAAAAGGGGTACGTAGAGTTAAGCTTGGAGAAAAATTTAAACCCGCAAAAATATGGATGCGCGAGTATTACAGTATAATTATACAATAGTACAAATAGTAGTACAAATAATTATACAAATTGTAGTACAGTATAATTATACAAAAGAATTTACAAATAAAAATTCCAACCTGTTCATCTTTTCTTCTTGAGTAGTAAGAATTTAGGTTTGAAGATGTATTCAGCGTATTTTAAAATAAGATTAATTGTTGTGTGTTAACAGTCCTTCTTAACAGTTTTTTCGTAATTTTTCTATCATAAAACGTTAACTAAAACGACAGGTAACTTAAAAGCAGGTACCTTTTTGTCATCGATACGCAAGGTCCTCTTTAATTTAGATTCAAAATCTTATCAGAAGGAATTCAATTCAGAAGCTTATATGTACAAACTAAGTATCGATGTGAATAATCCGAAATATCTCTATTATAACTACTATATACTTTACTCTACGTATTTGGTAAATTTTAAAACAGACGTATCCCAAGGCGCGAGAAAAAATATGTTCTTACTGTCTAGACATTTCGTGTATTGACGTAATCAATTTCGAAAGCACGTCACAAAGCCACACGTCCAATCCACAATAAATTAATTTAATGAATGCTTTCTTGAGCTTGATCGAAGCAGGGAAACTCCTACACTCTCTGAACTATGTACTAAAAGCCAGTATGTCAGTCGTACTATACAGTAGACAAATGAATGGTGACAACTCGGTAGGAAGAAGGCAATTTTTTAACATTGCGTTTCTGAAGAGATAAACTCATGAACGTCTTCTATATTACTCCTGGGAAAACTTGGTAAGTTATTCCATTCTGTTTGCTGTTGAGTCTTCAGCAATCAAACTAATGGTAACAAGGTGATTGGCTACAAAAGTAGCAGAAAATACTTTTACAAACTTTTAGTCCCATTTTGAAATATCGGTTTCAGAAGATCCTACTGTAATGGAGAGTAATCTCGACCTGCGAAAAAATGATCCTAACTTAAAAGTGCTATTTAAGAAAAGCACAAATTTTCCATAAGAATTGAAAAAATAAGCCCTAGTAACATTTCGTTTCTGAACGAAAAGAAACTTTTTTCATATGTATGAAAAATTCACATTATCGTTTCTTCTTCTTTCTTGTATTCGAAAATTTTAAAAAAATTCATATTGGCCTTTCGTTATGAATCTTTCTTAATTGTCATGATTGATTCAATAAAAGAATATTTTTCTGGCGAATAAAGGAGTCTTATTGATACTTTTTTAACCTAACTTAATATATGTACATATGTATATGTACGTTTATATACATATAGAATGATATAGTATGTACAATATAACGACAACTGAAGATGCGTTTTTTGTTCAAGTCTACTTTGACTGAAGCGTTGACGTCATCAAATACCGGCATAGAGAGCCGACAAAATTTAAATGAGCCGTTTTCTTTGAAAGTGTTGTAAGGCCATTGAAAAACGGAGTTATTGACTAGAAAACTCATATTCGGGTATGATGTTTATATTTTTTTTCAATTTGAAGAACAATCTTATTAAAATCTATACAATTTTCAGAAAGCAAAAAATTCTTATCCATAAGAATTGTATTGCAATCAAAATGCAAGCCTAAAAATATATCGAAATGAAAAATAATGGACTTACAGACTTTAAAAGAAAACGAATCAATTGTTTAATCAGTCAAATAGGTTTTAAGTAAACTAACAGTCGCTCACTTTATATTCAATTTAACAATCTCTATATATAAAAATGAAAGTCCTGACTGACTCATCAACGCCCAGGCTAAACGCTTGGACCTAGAAAGCTGAAATTTTGCAAAGACGTTTCCTTTATGATGTATACTAGCACTAAGAACGGATATTTCGAAATTCTACCCCTAAGGTGGTGAAAAGGGGTTGCAAAGTTTGTATGAGGAATATTTTATTTGTGTCAGATTTGCTTGAAACTTGGTCTTAATACTCTTTGGTATAATTAATCAAACACATATTTCGGCATTTTTCAAAATCCAACCTCTGAAGGGGTGAAAACGGGTTGCAACTTTGTATGAGGAATATTTCATTTGTGGTCGAAAATCCAACACACGCTTTCTAACCATTTAACCAGAATGAGCCACAGCAACGCGGGGACGGGTACATCTAGTTATCAATATAGGCGCATTTACGATCGATTGCAGGAACTGAAGGAACTGAATCAAATGTCGTGTAAATAACAACATCTAAATATCATGGTTTTACTATATGATACCATATGTTTTACTATGATCTGATCTGCCCGCGTTCTCCACCACGCCTTGTAGAAATTCGCGTTGTTCAACCCATTTTATAGCGTTTTTAATTGTATATGTATTTATTAAATTATTCTTATCACAATCATAATTAATTATCCGACACCAATTCAATCACTTTCAGAGTAAAAGTAATCGCCTGCGCTCAGGTACAATCTCTCACTGAACTCTGATTTTAGTTGCAGTACGCCCGGGTCTATATTAACCTTATCACCGCCATTCTTATCACAGTCATAATTAATTATTCAACACCAATTCAACCACCTCCAGAGTATACTCAGGTACTCAATTTCTCTCATTAAACTCTTAAGTTAGTTTGGCTGATATCAATCTTATCACCGCTAAAGTGATTCATGTATGCCGGAGAAGGCAACCGCAGCCGTTGTAATACGACTATGGCTGATTATGATTGTGATCGCAAAAGAAGCAATGAGTCTCCAACGTCAGAGGTTGTTGCAGGCAAAGAGAATCGAGCAGTTTACTCTGTGCCGTTGGATCGTACAATAGCAAAATTTTCGGAAGAAGTTGATGCGACGGCGGCGTTCTCTGGCGAATACAATCACAGGTAAGATTATTAATTTTATCGCTCATTATACGATAAACAAATTAACGCTATTATTGCTATAAGCATGTGATAGATAATTAAGTGAAATTGTTCGATTATTTGAATCATAATAAATGATTAAATGATCCTTCTTTTAACAACAACCTAACGAAAAACTAATCTTATACACACCAAAATTTTTTTAGCAATATATTCCTAAGTTTTATAACTCTGACATATTCATATCTATATACGCTGTATGATTTACTTTTTATTTTGTTTGGATTTTTCCTTCTCGTATTCCTTTTTAGTTGTAAATTTTTGTCATTTGACGCCTTCAGATACTTCATTAAAATTAAAATGTTGTTCAGAAAATTACCAAGGTAATGTCATTGTTTGTGTTACTAGAAGGGTTTTGGGAACACTCTAATTTATTTTCATGACATTGAAAATTTTCTTTAGGCTGCTTTTAATTGATGATATAATGGTAATACAAATGGCATTTATACATTTTATATTATAATGGCATTATAACATTATATGTAATAATAATATGTACTAATATTTATGTATAAAAAAACATTTTCTCTTTAGGTCCTGCACCGAGCTCAGTGAAGTCAGCGCCCTTCTTCTCCACACCGTATCCGCTGCTCCTCAACATAACATGAGTCAGAAACTTCGAGCAAAATACGGCCATGTATGGAAAAACCGCAGTCTTATTGTGGATGTACTTACGATATTTTTCGGTATCGGTACTTGGGTGGGTATAAATGGAACCTTCATACAACTGCCACTACTTGTGGCAGAGGCGCCCGAGGGCTGGAGCTTGCCATCGTATCTCAGTGTGATGGTACAGATCGGTAACCTCGGCCCTATAGCATATACCCTCGTACAACGGTTCTCAAAGCACAAGAAGAAGGATGCAAACATAATTTATGCGCTCTTGGCCGTCGGTATTGTATCTTCGTTGCTCACCGCTTTTTTCTACAATCAAACGGCAAGTGTGTTCGGCCAGGAACACAGTATAGCGCTCTTCGCACTGACAACGTTTACAGCGATAAATGCCTGTACCAGCTCGGTACTATTTATGCCTTATATGGGGCGTTTTAAAGAGATATATCTGGTGACATATTTCATTGGCGAAGGATTCAGCGGGCTGCTGCCCAGTGTGGTGGCACTCGTTCAGGGAATCGGTGGCACCTCCGAATGTATTCTGATAAATATTACTGAGACGGGGGAGAAGATCCATCAGAAATTCACGCGCTCGCCACGTTTCGGCACCATGGAGTTTTTTATTTTCGTTTTCGCAATGATGCTTTGCAGTTGCATTGGTTTCACGCTGCTGGATCGTCTGAACCTGTCGAAACAGCAGTACGCAGCCGTTCAAGTGACTAACGGAAATAGCTATGTTTATAAAAGCAATGCAACAGCAACAACAAACAGAAAAACAACAACAACAGAGGCTACATCGGCGGTTAAGTTGAAAGCCTATGGAAAGCAAATTTCTACGAATGGCCAGGAATTACAGGAGATGCAAGTCAATTTCGAACCATCGCCGGTCACAACATGCCAGTATCGCATGCTACTTCTGCTCATCGGCATAGTCTCAGTCTTCAGTAACGGCATGCTGAATAGCATTCAGTCCTACTCCTGCATGCCGTACGGAAGCCGAGCGTACCACCTGTCCGCCACTCTGAGCGTTATAGCGAATCCTTTCGCCTGCTTCTTGGCCGTGTTCTTGCCACACACCTCAATTTGCTCGATCGTAACGCTGACCGGCTTAGCGAGCATTCTGACAGCGTATGTTTTTGTAACGGCCGCCATGAGTCCATTTCCACCACTCCATGGGACAGTGGCAGGATCATTCATAGTGGTAAATATCGTAACTAATTCTTTTCGAAATCCCTACGATATAGAACTGTGCCACTATCCCAACAGTTTATACTGTATATTCTTTGATAGGAGCCCTTTTCCAGAAGAAAGCCTTTATTAAATATGTGTCTACATAATGGTTTCTCAATTTTTCCAGATAGCCGCCTGGACTCTGCTGGTTGGATTAGTTAGTTATGTCAAACTGTGCATAACAACCGTAATGCGCGCCCAAGGTGGAAAATCACTTGTCTGGACTGGAGGCCTTACTCAAATGGGCTCCACACTCGGCTCGCTACTTATTTTTGCCCTGATTAATTTTACTAACAGCTTCCAAGCAGCCAACGATGAAGTGTGTTAGCCACTTGTACTTATTCAGTTATTTAAGCGCATTCGTTAATATAATTTTTTAACTAAAGGAACAAAAATAATAACGGTAATTAATTTAGTCGAAAAATATTTGTAGAAATTGATTGATAAGATCTAACACATCATGGAATGATAATTTTTTGATAACATCATGGAATGATGATGATTTTATTATTCGAAATATTTGAAGTATTAGGAATTTTTTTTTAATAAAACAGATGGTTTTTAAAACTACGAATTATTGTTGCATTGTTTTAGAATTTAGATTTTGTTACGTATTTTGCGACGGACTTTTGGTTTTCTTCTTTTTAGCAGCAAACAAGTCGTATTCGCTGTCGTCATTGTCACCTTCGTAACCCCGCTCGGAAACATGATGGCTGGTGTTTATTTTCTTGGAAGGCTCGTGCTTCTCCTCCTTTTCAACCTCTTCAGTGGAGAAATTGTTCTCCATGCTCGTCAGACTATTACAACAGGACGCATAATAGGACGGATCATCAGTTGACCCATTGTGATTACCGCTGAATAAATTGATTTTTAGTCTCAAACTTGGCGAAACGCTGCTGCCCGCCATATTTACATTGCCATTGGCCTTCTCGCTGCCGCTCCCTTCCTCAGAATTGGCCATCTTATCCAAGAACGTATCGATTTTCTCGAAAGATTCCTTGGCACGCTTAAACAGCACAAGACTCTCTTTCAATACGTGGCTTTCGTTGAGTTTCTCAAAGTTGTCTAAAATCTTACGTATGTCTACAGCGCCTTCCAGACCCGCTGGTGGCGTGGTGCAGGACTTCGGAGAAGCTGTATTTTTGGCAGTTTCAAATTCTTGGATCAGCTTTTTAATTTTAGTAATCTGTTCATTCTGTTCTTCAACATTTGGTGGCGTCAATAGAGAAGACGATACGCCATCGATTTCCTTAATAATGTCCACAGAATGTTGAATGACTTCGTCATGTTGATGGCGCAGTTGCTTCAGGCGGGCCTTCAGATCATTCAAGTAGACTTCCACACGCTGTGTGCGTAAGGTTTCTTGGGGCACTGCATTGGAATGTAATATCAAAATCTTAAAAAAATACACCTATTCTTTATGAGAGCTTACAAAATGGCATTTTAATGCTCTCCATTGCAAAAATATGTAACAAGAATTTCGTAATTTTTTTTGAAAATCTTAAATTTTAATAGCTTAGAAGCAAAAACATTTGAAAATATTTTCAATGAAATTTGATTAAATGTAAATTTCATTGCCTCTTATTTTATTTTAATATCTATATGTGTTCCGATGATAGTTTGGTGAGTTAATTGCATAAACATTAGCATTGTTTTTTAACATTAAAGATATATTAGACACACGAATAAAGTGGGAAATGGAATGGCCAACGATCTATAGCAAAAACTAGATATTAGAGAAAAAACCAAACATACAATGGAGCCTCCTAGAGCTCTCCGGATTCTCATATACAATTGTAGATCCGAAATAAGATGGAAGTGACGCTTCAAAAAATCATGTGGAATCGCTACGACGACGAACAGGCGAGATAACTTATTCGGTTATGATGGTTAATCATCATTGTTATACAATAAAAATACACTAACATTTGAAATCATAACGACAAACTAAACACTAATTTAAAAATTATAGTACATATAGTTAAAGTTTACTAGTATTTAAAGTTGTATGTTGCTTAAAAAAGAATATTTTTCCTAGAATATTATTTCTCGTGTATTATAATGAAAATTTTTTATTAATTTAATTTTACCTGCGTTCTGGACAATCATACTTTTGAATACCTTTTTGTTTTAAATTTAAAGAGCCCTCTACGGTCTTCCGTTTTTACTACTATACTTTTGTAGTCTCTCACAACCCACTTCACATCGATGTTGGCATCTGTTGTTCGACCCTTTGAAGAAAAAATCGTAAACAAATATCAGCTGTTGGAATTATCTGTATTCGTTTCATTTCATTACACAAATTTCTACATATTGCTCTCTCACATTTGAGAATTCTGGACTGGTGCTGAAACAAAATGTTCGTACTTCAAATAATAAGAGGAAATATAAAGGAGTAATAGAAAATACGCAGCTGACATGGCCGACAAAGCGAAAATCTTATAAACGTGTGTGACGAAAATTATAAATGGAGTTGTGAGTTATCTATTGAATATGGGATGCGAAAACTAAAGGTACATGTATACATGTATGAAATAATTTTAAACTAATTGATGACGATTTATTAAATATCAAAAATGATAATATGCTGTAGTAGCAATAACACATAACAATGTAATAAATAAATATACATATTGTACACTGAACATATAATGAGATCTATATTAAAACTATAAAAAAATCCACACAGAGGCGTATATATATATATATATATATATAGGCGTATCTACTGGCGTATTGCTTTTGGTGGGGCTGACAATCATTTGGTCGTACGGTGGTCGAAAGTCATTTCAATTGAGAAAATGTTGGATGTTTAAATAATTAAAATAAATAAATGCAAATATTAATGACCATATAAGAAAAATAGCAACAAATGGACAATTTTTTTAAGAAAACCTGAACCCCTTTTATTTCGTGTTGGAAGCGGGGTTCGAACCGATAGGCCAACCCTTTAAATATGCCATTATAAGCCAAAATAAAAAATTGTATTAGTTATTAAATTAAAAAATAAAATACGTAATTACATATTTGGTATATCACTGCATTATAGTAATCAATTTATCTATACTTCATTATCGAGTCTATACATATTTCTATCTCTTACTCAGAAGCATACTTGAGGGTTTTGTTAATTATTTTAATCCGGTTCTTTGGTATCATTCCCCAATAACTGCATTGTATATAATTTATATATTTTATACTTCATTATTTAATTGTAATAATTTAACTATTTATGTTTTATTTGCTATATATAATATGAATATAATGTGTAAAATATTTGAGGTAAGGCAGGGTGAAATCTACAAAAATATTACAAAAATCGACAATTGTAGATATTGTAAATATATTTACCAATGTAACACATTCACACATATTGCCAACTTCGCATTCTGAAATTAAAAAATATAACAACAAAATTATGTTATATTTTGCTCCAATCGGAGTAGAATTGTACTTTTTTTAATCATTTGTTAAATGATTTCAGACAAAGTTCATTCAATCTTAATACAAAAGTCGATGTAAGAAATTTTTGACAAGAAAGTTAAGATTTTGCGTTTCGTTCCACTGTCGATTACCCATTCATTCTTTTAAGGAGGCGCTACCGTGGTTGAATTATTCTGTCGATAGACGTTGGACCTGTAACAGAGTGGAAACAGTGACAAAAGAACCCGAGAAAAACTTTATCTACCCTATAATTAATAGAACCACAATAACCAAAATTTTAAAGTAAAAATAAAATAAAAAGGAATAAATTAACTACAAAAGCTCTATTGATTTAGTCCACATAACCAGAGAAGCTAATGTTGAAATATGAACTAACATTTCAGAATCGTTGAAGGATTAACACTTTTAATTCCCAAACTAAAGTGCATAAGTGAACATTAATAGCAGGAATCTCCGCAGTACAAATTGGAATCTCGAGCATTAGTCTGTCGTATGGAGCGGCCAGGGTGCGGACTATTGTGAACATCAACGCTCGTAGGTGCATTTGCAGCATAATAAAGATAAGAAGGATCAAGAAGTTATGGTAAAAATTGCTTCAATTTAGGTGAGCATACTTTTTTCCTTTGTCATCTGTATCTGTATTTACAAAATTAAATTTATATTGCAATTAAAAAAGGCAGTTTCGGCCTTGTTCCCAAATAAGCTCAGATAAATTCTTTCTAAAAAATTCTAGTAATTAGTTTTAGAAAATAATTGCTATAATGGAAAGTTATGTAGAAAATTTATTCTTCAGACGTATTTCCATATGAATTCAATATATTCACGTCCTTCCCTACAATTTTACACACTGTTTGATTTGTAATTCAGCTTTTGCCATGCATTTCATATGATAACAGTCATGGCTACGAATGTTAGTTATTTTTATAATTGGTATATTAATATCACATTTAATGTTATAGTGGAAAATTTTCAATATTCGACAGACAATATAAATATACATATATACCAAAATGAGGGACCCAGGTACTTGATCCTATGACCCTGAGCAATTACTCGGACCCTGTTTTGTTTCTAACGTTACAAAGTTTTATGAATTATACATTATTGACAACGTTTTCTTTTAAAAATTTAATATTGACAAACTTATTGATAAATTTCTTTGATTACGTTTTAATATTTTTTGACATTGTTTTGTTTTGAAATATTTGAAAAACAATTTGTAAGTGTACTTATATTATAAGTATATAATAAATAATATATACACCAAACTATAATTTGGTCAATTACTTTAACCGAGCAAAGTTTGTTAAATTTTTGTAAGCTTTTAGCTCAAAAACGGCTTAAAGTATTTTTTTGAAATTTACGTAATAAGAGGACCTTGAGATGGCACATCGAATTGTCGTGGTTTTATTTTCGAGAAAATTAATTTTGATAGGTTTTTTTATTAATTAATAAGATCAGGTATACATAAAAAAATTAAGACGATAAGAAAAATAGAAAATTAAAATTCGGCTACACCAAGTTGAATACACTCAAAATTAAATGCACAAAAATTAGCCTATAAATTATTTTCACACATATACTCACACATTTTATACTCGCATAATATGCATAATATATATCAATGTTTGATGTCGATATTATTTATAATATAATATAACATAATAACAATTTTATTTTCAATCATTCAGTCATTTGTCATATAGAAGGCTAGTATGCAGTTTTGTATCTTATTTAACAATATATTTCAGGAAACATTTTGACTAAAATTAACGGGTTAAATTAAAACGTTTTTAATCTCTTAAAAATGTTTAATCTCTCCTTGAAATGCAAGGAAAACCCTCAGCTTTTTTATGCACTCATTTGAAAACACAAAAAAAATTTGTTATTTATTATGTATTTCTTTTAATTATACAAATAGCTTCTCTAGCTTCCAAAATAAGTTCCTGAAATAGTATACCACTTCCCAACTCAATGACTATATGTACACACTTGAGTGTATTTTATTAGCCAGTACTGTATATCCCCAAATCGACTACTGTGCCATTATCAATATATAACGTTGTTGTTTCTATCGTAGGCACAATGTACTTGCTATATAGTAGAACATATTTAGCTGCGTACAACACCAATATTGAATGAAAAGTAAATGGATATTTACTGCATAAAATTGAACATACTGCTTGTAGAACTGGTCGGCAGCACAAGCCCTTGAAACATGACCAGAAACTGGAAAAGTGGTAATATCGCACGAAGTTAAAATAAAAAATAATGAAGCAAAAACCTTTCAAATTGTTATGAAAAGCCACGAAAAACGTCAACAACTAACTTTTATGCGACGACTACAATATTCAGAAAGTCGCAGAAGTCGTCGGTTGCGTCAGTTCTGATCTGGAAAGTAATGCTTCAGAAAAGAAATAAATAAAACAAAAACCAGAAGGGAATAAAACATACAAATAAAAAGACCAGAGCATAAAAGTCAGATTATTTATACGCAGAAGGGAAGAAAATAGTAAGAGAGAAAACGGAGTTCTGTGGCAATTTCTTACTAAGTGGTTGATTTTAACCAAGCTGGGAAATTAGGGAGTTCCAAGAAATACAACAGCAACACAGCGCATAGATCTCACCCATCACAAGATGTTGGACTCGATCGAAATTAATGCAAATCTTTACAATCAGCTAAAGAAAAGGGAAGTAGATGGCCAAGTGCAGCGTACTCCGCACGCCTTCGCAGCGCACCTCTATCGAGAACGGTTTCGTGTCGCCAAGAATCTCTACAAGTACGATTTGCGTGCTCATTATGGGTGTGTGAATGCCATCGAATTTTCGAATGGTGGCAAATACTTGGCATCCGGTAAGCTTTCGAATGAATACCCGAATACATTATACCAAGTGACAGCATAAAAAGTAAAATAACATCAAAGCATCAGATCGAATTGAAATTACTTAAAGATTTGTGTAAATATTAAACAGGGCCGGTCCCAGGGAAAATAAGTATGTACATATATGAAGGTTTTATGTTCGTCTTATTGAAAAAAATATTGATTCGCCGGCCCTGATATTTAAGAGTTGACGATCCTATTCCAGGAAACTAAAAAAATGTAATAAAATGTAATGAAATTGAATTGTAATGTAATTGAATTGGATAGATATGCATACACATGTATGTATGTGTACCACCATGAAACTATTATTTCATTAAAATGTGTTTATCGGAGGATAAACTTCCATTTCATTTAGTTATCCATCGATTATACTAAACATCCTTATCTCATTCCGCAGGAGGCGATGACAAGCGTGTACTTATTTGGGATATTGAAATGTCTATCGCCGGTTTGAGCCGGCCGCGTGTGTTGGAGACCGAACACACCAGCAACATTTTTTGTCTAGGCTTCGATCGCCCGAATCGAAAGGTTTTCTCCGGTGGCAATGATGATCTTGTAATTGTGCATGATTTTGAAACGTAATTGTTGTCACAATATTGCCGTATATTTAGACATACGTATGTACATATTAAAAATATCTCATTTTCTCTTTTCGCAGTGGCAAATTGGATAATGTCTACAAACATGACAATCCTGTTTATGGATTATCCATCGATCCTCAGTGCGATAGTGTTTTCGCCACCGCCTGTGAGGATGGACAAATATTGGTTTTCGATCAACGCTCAGATCCAGCGGATCCTTTGGTTGTAGCTCAGTTGCGTACATCATTTCATGCAGTTGAATTTCATCCATCAGGTGGCAACTTTTTGGTCACCGCAAATTCGAAACGAGGTGCTGCTTTCTGGGATATTCGAAAACCACACCAGTGAGTTGTTTACAAGAATCGCGACCTCGCGAGCTTTCTCACAGGCCTTTCTTCCGATTCGCTGCATTTACATTTATACATGTTTGAAACTCTTCTAGTCCGGTCATACAGTACGGTTATCTGGAAGATCCACCAAGCTGCATGAGTGTACGTTTTAACTCTACAGGTGGGCTGATTTTGGCTCTACGCCGCCGTTTGCCTCCTATTTTGTATAATACTCAGTCGGCGGAGCCAGTGTGCACATTTTATCATGGCAACTATTACAACTCGTGTACCATGAAGAGTTGTACGTTTGCGGGCGAGGACGATGAGTTCGTTTTGTCAGGTTCGGATGACTTCAACTTGTATGTCTGGAGGGTGTCCGACGTGGATTGTAAGTAAAAAAAATTTGTTTTACGGTAAAAAATAGAACAGATGTAATGTGCCAACTTTCCAACTATAATAATACCATAGATATAAAAGTGGTCTATGTCGAAAATCCAAAAAGTAGCCTATAAATTATTTATTTGTCTTCGAAAATTGTTGCAACATTGAGATTTAACAACATTGTTAAAAATGAAAGAAATTACGAAATATTGTATTAAATAAGAGGAATTTTTTTTCCTTTTAGTGGAGCGCACTGATCAATGGGTTGAAAGCACTCAAATGGTGCTTTACGGACATCGTTCAATAGTCAATCAAGTTCGTTATAATCGTCAAAAATGTTTACTCGCTTCATCTGGCGTGGAGAAAATCATCAAAGTATGCTGCCCAAGAAATCTCTTCCGATTTTTCCATGTTTTGTAATAACATGAATTTAATTTTCATTTCAGTTGTGGAGTCCCTTCGCACAGAAAGGTTGGACTGGCTCCTTACTCGAAGAGGCTACCGCACCGGAAAACCCACGGGAGCTCTACTCACCCTACAATTTTCCATCAATGTCCACACCGCCGCACAGTTGGTCGCATATGTCGCATGACTATAGTAGTCGTAATACCAACGAAGATCCTCGCATGATGGCTTTTTTCGATTCGCTAATCCAACAAGAGATTGAAGGCTGGGACACAAACAGCTCCACCGATTCACCAGTCGACAGTGAAGGCAGTTGTTCGAGCTCGAGTTCGAATGGCAGTTCCTCGGAGAGTAACCTGGATGATGACGATGACGACGATGATGACGACGACGACGCTGGTGACGAAACGCGAACACATGCAGAACGCCTATCGCAGAGAGGTTTTGTGCGAAGAAAAGGTGCTTCTGCTCTACCGTTAATACATAAACTGGAGTACACGTTAATTTCTCTTTCAGAACGTAAACACCTTAAGTCAACAATGGGAAAAGTTAAGGTTCAGCGCAACAAGTACGCCAACCGTATTGCATATCTCATTGCAACGAAACGCAATACTTTGCGTCGCTTAGCAATTAAAGGCGCATCGCTTTCTAATCGAGGTCTTCATAAAATTGTGAAAGTTGGCACTTCTAATATGAGGTCTTCTGGTGGTAGCAGTAAGACTGCACGGAATTTCGCCCATAAGCGAAGAGCAGCATATCGACAAAATGTAGCGCGTAGTTGTGCAGTGGCCAGTACATCAACTGGAATGGTAGCTTCTTCTAGCAGCCAGTACCGTTCTCAGCGAAGAAAACATAAAAAGCAGCGTTCTTATGGTACATACTTTTGCGGAGGCAAAATACCAAATACGAAACGGAAGTAATGTTTTGCAAAAATTTCTATTTCTTTAGAAACTTCCTCAGACGATGACACAGAGCTGGGAAATCCAGTTGCAAGCGGATCTAGTCGTTACAATAATACGGCATACCCTAATAATATGCCCGTGCCAAGCACAAGCACTGGCATTACTTCAAGTCTGAAAGGTAAAAAAATACTTATGGTTATAAGGTAGACAGGCGAAAACCTGTTCGGACTACTTAAAGGTTTTCAAACCTGAAACCAAATCGAAATTAGCAAGTGAGAGAAGAAGGCGCGGGAGACACAGTTTTTTTTTTAAGCTTAATAACCACAATTTACGATATAATGCAAAAGTGCGTTTAGAAAATCATCATAGAATGAACTAAATACATAAAAACACTTAACTTATATAATTTTTCATATTAAAGCTCGTTTGTTATCGAATTTTATTTCTCTATTCCCTATTTTTCGTTTAATAGATGATATTATTAGATTGCGACAACAACAGCAACAACAAATTATTGATGATTCCGACGAGGACGACGATGACTACCAGCCAAGAAGTGGTGCAACACTAAATGGTTCAACGCAACCGGCTGAGATTGTGGTCGATCCCACAGTGCAGCCCACAAAAAAATTGAACGGCGTTCGCCGTGCCAACGATGCAGCCGTCATGGGTCGTAGCAGCAGTGGTGCACCTTCTGTGAACACAACATCAGCGTCGTCAGCCAGAAGTGCAAACAGTTCTTCTCTGGTACATTGCAATCTCTCATCCCAGCAGCAACAAGCGCATTCACACTCACAACAGGATTCAAGGACACGCTATAACCCGCACGCTATATGCTCAATATCGATTGGAACACCCGGCGTAGACAACGATCGGCGTACAGACATGGAGCGAACACCGACCCCAATGCAGGCGACAACGACCTCACCAACATCTTTCTCCGCCAGCGAAACATCTGAATCGGCGGCATCAACCACTCTGAAAACAACATTGCTACCTCAATCAAGCAAAGACTACGCTAATGCGACGGCAACAGCTATAACAACAACAACATCAAATCGGCGACGTCCACATATCGATTTGCTCGACCAATATTCAAGCCATTCAAATTCAAGACTTTCAAACAGTAGTTACCAGGATGAAATTTTAGATGATTCGTCGTCATCGTCCTCATCATCTCCATCCTCTTTCACAGCATCTGCGATAATAGAAGTAGCACAACCAACGGCAGCAGCACTGCACGCAACACCTTTTAAACGTCGGAAAATTCAGTCGTCGGCCGAATACATTAATCGAAGCTCTAATGAAGTTATGCGAAGCCATGAGGAGCAAAACAACAGTGACAGTAACCCGGCTGCCAACAGCGCTAACAGCAACACTAGTTATCAGCGACAACAACAACAAAACCAACAAAATCCACACAACGTCAACAGTAAAAACATCAACGGTAACAGTAAACATTTAGGCCACGAAGAAACAACTGATGGAAATAATGGAATTAATAATAATAATAATAATGATGATGATGATGATGATGATTGTGGTGAAATGATTAAGAGTGGTGATGCGAACGAATTTGGCAACAAGAATAACAATAACAGAACACCAACAAACGAACGCAACAGACATCAGCAAACAGCAAATAACAACAACAACAACTATTACAGCAGTCGTTCGCAGCATGGCGTCAACAGCAACAACGAATTTGCTACCACTTCATCCTCCTCCGCTTTACTGCAAACACCTGATAGCGGCATCAGCGTAGCCACCGCTACACCAAGCTTCGATCAGGACACCGATGACTCTTCCTCCATGCTAGAAAATTACTGCAACGGCAGCGGCAGCGCCAACGCCGTAATGAGCGTTCCATCGACAGTAGCAGCCAGCCAACAGCAGCTGTACTCGCCATGCAACGAAAATGCTGCTAATAAGAAGGTCAGCATTAACCTCTTCCACCAGAGGGTGGCACGAGTGCGACGGAATTATAGAAGAAAATTCGCTGATGAATCTGAGAGCGATTAGATCCAAGACAAAGACAACAACAAACACAACAACAACAATAATCACATTAACAATAAGATAACAGACACATTTCCGCTCACATCGTCTCTTAATTTTAATCACTAAATGCACATATGTATTACTATTTAATTACGTATTATTATCATTATTATTTAATTACATACTATTTTTCTTGGAATTTTTCTTTTTCGTAGTACTTTTTGGAGCTTTTGTTAAGCTTTTTTTTTAAATAGGTATTTTTATATTTTTAGGCATTTGCGAAAAATTTCACCAACTGAATAAATATACATATATAATATCGTTAAAATTAAAATATGAATAAGTTAAACTTTTTATTTATATATATATCGTACATTTCTAAGTGTTCCAAAACAGCAACAACAATAAATACACTAATTTATATAAGTATTAATAAAAAAACAAATTAACTAAATTCGGCACTGGTTTTTTGTTGTAGCTTCATCTACATACGGCCTTTATGTACTATATTCATCATACCCTACACCCGAAGGGATGAGGGTATATTCACTTTGTTTTTCCGTGTGTAACGCAATAAAGGAGGCGTGGCAGGTATAAAAAAGTATATCTATTCTGGCTCAGAATCACCTCCTGAGTCGATTTAGCCCTGTCCGTCTGTCTGTCTGTCTGTCTGTCTGTGGAAATCACGATTACGAGAGAACGCACAGAGCTATTCCCATGAAATTTGGCACGAATATTCTTTGTCATCATAGGCTGTTTGGTATTGAAATCGCCCACTGGTTCCACGCCCACTTTTTATCGAAAATATGCACTCATCTGTGCTTTTAGCTGAATTTCTTGGCTTGTAAACCGAATTTTCAGCTAAAATTTTATTTCCGAGTCCACCATCTTGGACTAAAATATATTCTCAAAAATGGGGGTGACGCCCACTTATATACTATACCATATAATGAGGTGTTTGGTAGGGAAAGCGGTGTTGTAGATGAGTTAATAGATCAGAATTTGCTCCCAGTAAATTTAAAAAAAGTAGGTGTCACCCGCCTACTTTTTATCACTTCGACAGATGCGGGTGTAGGGTATATGAGCTTCGGCCAGGCCGGAGATAACGCTCCTACTTGTTATTAAATAACCACATTTTCCACATATTTTTTCGAGGTTATTTTGGTAGCATGTATTTCTGTTAGTCAGTGTTTTATACCTTTAATATTTTATATTGTTATTTTGATAATTAGGAGAAAGTTTCAGTTCATCAAACAGAGTTTGTTAAATCATAAGTTTCTTAAATTTGTATCTGGCCAATTGTTAAAAGGGTTGCTCATGCCTGGTCCCAACTTAGTCAGTCTAAAGGTTCAATTAGTACAAATCTCAAACAAGTTTCAATTAATTTTTATTTATTAAAACATTTAAACTAGGAAGGGCTTAGTTTAACGCTTAATCGCTTCTTATATTAAGTAATAAAGTAAATGGAAGGAAGAGCGTCCGGCCTGGCCGAAGCTCATATACCCTACACATTGCAAGCGTAGTTGTACATTTGGGCATTGCTTACGAAGTACGCTACATAGTAACATAACATAGCAATAGCATTTAAATATCACAATGTCCCGAAAAAATTTGAAATGAATTCTGATTAAAGGATAATTTTTAATAGGTTGTTTTGGCCGCCGTTTGCGCTTTGACAGATTTCCTACGTAAAAGTAATTCTGCAAAGCAAGTCAAAATTGCCAATATAGAACCGAAAATCAGTATATAGAATGACAACTGAAGATCAGTTAACGTTAATACTTTCCCAATGTGGCTTTGATCTAACAGAATATTCAAAGAGTTGTAGACCGAGAGCTTAACCTTATGTTGTGTCATTTTGATCCAATGGTTAATTAAGTCTGCCTGTAGGTAACGCAACAATAAACCGTTAATCCGTTTCTCATATGGCGACACCTTCGGCAAAAGGAAAGCAATATGATATTTTTTGGGACATTCTTTAATTTTGTGAACTTTCTTTTTGGCGAAGAATGGAAAATCATCTAAATGGGTCGCTGATGATCGCGTCACTGCAGCGAAGCCACCACGTTTCATCATTATGTTGATAATACGTTCTTCAGTTTCGCCTATTAAGAATAATTTCCGATTCAGACTCTCGTACACACTAGAGTTTTGACCGCGAAATAGATCATCCTTTATAGCAGCATGTCTGATGTAGATCTTATAATTGGTACTATCCAACTCGGCCATAGTGTTAATATCTCTATAATAGAGTGGATGTATGTAAAGAGTGGCCAAACTCGATTCGAAAATGGATCCAAAGATGACGCTGACCAAGCATAGCGAGACCACAAAGATGCGCTCAGAGTAAAAGGGTGGAAAATGCGTTAGATTTGCCCTCAGCCATAACACCCAAGTATCGGAGAAGACTCGAGCATATCGAGGCTTTCTTACCTCCGCGTAATTCGGGCCCACTTTCGGGCGAATACTTAGGTTGAGCCAACGTAAGGTCATCCACACAAACGAGCACGTCAGACCAGCCAAGAGGAACCCAAACCACATGTCGATTTTTACAGCATAAAGTGGCGCAACCGATGGCGGGATACGTTTGGCCTTCGTCACGTAACAGCAAAGCTCGTCCATATACACCGGAAATGTAAACGCAATGTCTCTCGTGAGATAATCCTTGACAAAAAAACCAGTCATGGTTATGTCAGTTTCATAACGCATCGTGCGCCCAATGGCACCATTATAGGTTCCGTTATCTAAATGTGTGCTTAAAAAGAGAAATCATAGAGCAACGGAATTTAAACTTTCTTCCTTAGATTAATTTTATATTATAAATTTTGTGCCTTATTCTTGATCTTCTTGGAAGGACTAAATTACGGAATAAAGGAATATTACTTTACTGCCAATTTTAAAATAGAACTCACCCAAAAAAATTATCATCCGGCCATTGCAATAACAAAGTGAAATTCATATTTTGACTCAATAATTTGGCAATATTGCTGTCGGGACCTTCGGCACGAGTAATTTGTTTCGTATCAGGATCGCCAAAAACTCTTGAGTAGACCGAATCGAAAATATAAACGCGCACTGGATAAGCATTTAAGTTATCAACAATTTCATCCAATGCCGTTTGGCTTGCATTCACCAAAGCACCATATTGATGGGCATTTCTTAAGGTGAAGGGATTATAGAAGACCGCACCATGCGACGTAATGTAATACACCTTGTAGACGCCGCGCTGTTGCCAGATCAACTCGGCCCTAACTAGTAGACGGCTTTCGTCTATTTCTCTCATTAGAATACAGAAAAGGTGACCAGCTCGATGACTATATCGACTAAGCACCGAGTCCAGGTCCGCCTCAGAAGTTACGGTAACTGCTCGATGACGCTGCATTTCGGTGAAATAACTCATTGCTCCCACCGTAAGTAAGATTGGGCAATATGGTTGTCGAAGAAGGTATTTCACAAATGGATGGTGGTAACTTGTGTCAGTGTGCTGCAAATGCAAGCTGAGAAAATCCAACTTCTTCAACGCGGCCTCAAATGTGTCGTTAAATTGAAATGTTGCAGCTTCAGCAACTTCTCCAAAGCTCTTAATTAATGCACAATTTACACTCGAAATGTCAAGAATTATAATCGCAGCCGCGATTAGTCCTTTGCAAGGTCTTGACTGCATACTTACAGCCTCGTCCGCCAATCCTTAATGTATTCATATTTAGTTCCTTCCAACTTTTATGCCAGTTTCAGACAATCACCGCCGGTCAGTGGCGTGGAAGAAAGGTGAGGGGTGTTGATTTATTTAGTCAATGTCGTGATAGATTGTTGACAATTCCTTTTGTACTGGTGTGTTATTCCTTTGATTAGGCTGACTCCAGCTGCTGTTGCTTGCAGCTTTTGTTGTTGGGTCCGTGACTTAGATTCTTATCTTGCTCTTGTTTAATTATCGTCTATTGATTAAAATTACATACGTCCCAATAAATGACAAGTTTGATGGTGTTTCGGGCTTCGAGATAAGATCGCTTGAATAAATTATTGTACAATATTTACATACGTACAGGCATACACGCAATTTACGAGTATGTGTTTGTGGTATTCATTGGGACTTGGGTAGATGAGTATTTGAGTAGGTTGATATATTCAGTCAAATTTCTATTAAGTCAACTATGAACACACTTCTCAAAAATCGCTTTGTGTCACATAAAGAAAAATAAGAAAAACAAGATTACTAATTTACCAACGCAAGACCTTTGTACATCTTTCTGACCTTTGTTGACGAGAAAAATTTGAATAAAAGCAAAATTAAAAGTTAATAAGTTCTGCTCTCTTAAATTATCCAGAAGCACCAAGTCTTTTTCTATCGAAGACTATATGTTCGTATGCGTAAAGAATATGTATGTACAAAGAAAAAAATTAAAGTAGACAACAATGGTCTCTGTTGAGAAGCATGATAAGCTCTGCTAGATCCTGCATGTAACATATAAAGACGGTTTCCGTTTATGAGCCTTTAGCTACATCTATTGACTAATTAAAAAACACAGTGAATGAAGCAAATTCTCGAGTATTTAACATTTTTATTTATTACAATTAATACAGTGAAAGTTTATGCTATGTTTATTTTTTTTATTACAATGTTTATTAAATTTTTTCTTTTTATTTCAGAATTTTTACATCTTGCCGTGGTATCTATGAGATCTTGAATTCCCTGCTTTTTGTTTTTGTTCAAAATAAATCCTATAAATTTTATGAACGTACGTGAAAGATGCAAGAAATTGCTGGACACAATAGAAATTGACGTATGTACATATACTCGTATCAGAGAAAGTACCTCAAAATCGCCTCAAGAAAAAATAAAAAATCGGAATTTTATCTGCTGTTAATGCGCGACATGTTTTTGCGCGAAAAACTGCTACCATAAAAAATTAAAAATTTACTTTTGAATCTCTCGAGATGGTGTCTAAGAGCATTTTAATTATGCAATTTAATTTGCATTAGAGCAAATTTTAAAAAATTCTTGACAATGAAAATGACGCCCTAAAACAATTACGCTCGTGGTGGTCTTAAAATTTCTAGAATTAGGAGGAATCCACCTAAGCAGCTTCCAAAAAGGACTACATAGAATGGAAGCTGCAAATCGTTAATATATAAGGCCTTATGGACTTCGGTTGCTTGTGCCGAATTATGCTTTGTCATTGTACTAATTTGGACTTCTCTGTGCATGTCATTGATCCATTTTTTAACCAAGCCGGCACCTAGTGCTCGCAGCAACCAATAATTTACGGGTCCTTCTAGAGGCGAATCACTTGGCATTACATAAGATAGAGTATAGTGTTTGGGACATTCGGGAACCATCCAAATTTTTTTCGATAGAATGAGATGTAGTGATTCCAAAAGAATCGCAGACTTTCTCGTCACACCAGCATTGTTTCGCTGTTCGGCAACGTCGACTATTATGTCTGCAGTAAAATCGGCAGAAAATGTTAGCTTCTTGTTTAGGCTGGCGAACAGTGAAGACTTTTCACTAAAAAATAAATCGTCTGCCATGGATTTATATTTATATCGGATTTTCAGGCCGCTCTCATCCAGTTGCTTTAGCGTATTTATATCTTCGAAAAACATAGGCTTTATATAGACCGATTCCAAACTAGACTCGAAAATGGCACCAAAGATGACGCTTACCAAACACAACGATACAACGAAAACGCGCTCTGAATAAAAGGGTGGATAGCGATTAATATTGACGCGCACCCAAAGAACCCAAGTATCATTGAAAATGCGCAAGAACTGTGAGCTCAACAACGTGTCGCCTAGCTGCGATTTGGGAAAGGCTTTACCGGTCAAGCGAATGTTAATCCAACGTATTAAACACCAGACCATACTAGAAGCAAATGCGGTCAGAAAAAATCCCATCCACAAATCCAAGCGGACCGAAAAGAGTGGCGAAAGTGCGGGCGATATACGTTCTGCTTTCGGCACGTAAATGCACAGATCATCATCGTAGACAGCCATCGTAAAGGTCATTTCCGGCACCATATAATCCTTAACGAAGAAGGCTGTCAGGCACATATCTATCTGATTGTTTATTATGTCACCAATGACACCGTTGTAAGTGCCGTCCTCGTTGCGCCTTCTGTAAATATAAACGAAAAGGAAAAATATTCGTTTTGATTACAATGCAGAAAGTCTTGAATACAATGCAGAGAGAGGTTTTACAGATCCATACTCGTATTCTGTTTAATGTGCGAGCAACACAACACGGTTTTTCTAGCTTGGTGCTTTTGTTAGATCTCTGTTAAAAGTCTGTTTTAATAGGCTTGAATAGGTTTAGATGATGAAGCTATTGTCGCCCTGTGTAATATGAACGGTATGAACGAGTATTTTGAAATAGAATCCTTTAAAATATACGAGATTTTCATGCTATTAACTTTCATTTCCGTTGCAATATTAATTTCAGAAGGTGTTCTAACAATCGGGGCCGCATTTGATAACTTTGAATTACTTTGAACTTACCCAAATTTCTGTGGATTTGGAGGTTGTAACTTCATTGTGAAATTCAGTCGTTTCTGCAACAAGGATGCAATATTGCCATCCACTCCGTTGACTTTGATAACTTCACCAGTGAGCTTGTCTAACTTGGGGCGTGCGTGGACCGATTTGAACATTTGTATTCTCAAAGGATAGCCGCGCATATCCCTGAGAATTGCGCTCAACTTGCGCTCCCCGGAGTAAGTTGTTATTTGACCATATTTGCCTCTCTTCACGTTGTACTCGAAAGGATCATAGATTAACACGCCCTTCGAGCTGAGAACATAATTTTTATAAGTGTGCTTAGTCCACATGAAATGTAATATTTTATGCAATTCTTCCCAATCTCGAATATTATTATCATCATCATCATCCTCATCATCCACAAGAATGAAAAAGAATGTTGTCGCCTTTTGCATTGCCCGCTGATGAGATACAAAATTCAAGAGATTTACATCAACCACGATAGCGTAATGCTCTCGCTTAAATTGCAGATCAGATTGATTATAATGCAGATCGTATAGTTCAATCCTTAATGGACAAAAACTTTCCTGAAGAAACCAACGTGTATAGATATTTTCTGCATCTTGTTGCTGATATTTCGCACGCAGTAATAAATTAATATAAGGAATATTGCGGATGGGCAAGGAGAGAGTGTTTCCAATCTCTTTAAAGCCGGGTGCAGTAGTGGTATGGTTATGTGGCAGGTGGATGGAATCAGCGATTGCCATTTTCGAGAAGGACTTGAACAGCAAAAGGACTGCAAAAGCCCGAAACCACAACATTTTGACGCCACTAACTAATTTTTTAAAACTAAATGACAGCACACAATATTTTTGTAACGTTCATTCAACTAACAGCACAGAACTAAAGAATTTTTCACGAGCTCAAGCATTCGTCTTTGAATCCGGAAGGTATTCCTGGGTATTTGCTTACTGGTTATAAGAAAGAGAAGTGGCTCCCATTCTAACTAAACAAAAATAACCGACTATAATCCGCATAAGTACTTGGCTTGCTCTATAGGCTGAATAAAGCAAAATCATAATTATAGCATTCATTGTTTCTTCCGTTGAAAATAATTACAGTTTAGGAGACAAGTTACAATTTGACATTTATGATAAACATTTAACACGTTCTATTATACGAGTACAATTGAATGCCCTCGATATGTTTAATTTATATTTACCTTATGACACCACACCCTCTAAAGTGTTGCATGCAACATTAAGTATATGAAATTTAAGCAGAAAAAAGAAAAAGTATTGTTAGCATAAGTTTAGGAATATCAAAAAGCATTTAAAAAGACACGTTCTTTATATACATATGTACATATGTACATACATACATAAGTACAATATATTAAATTAGATGATCATTATTACCGCATCTCCTCATCAGATGATGAAAGCAACACAATTTAGGGGAAAAGGTGTTTCAGCTAAATGAACTAAATAAACTAAACACTTAAAGAAACTAACTCATTAACCACCGATTTAATAGATTAAGCCATTCCAGGATGAAATTTGAAAACAAGTCGTCGTCGTCACCGTCATCATGTCAATTCACTTTCACATCATCTGCAGTAACAGAAGCATCACAATCGAAAATAACACTCAGACGTAACATCTTTTAAACGTCGGAAGCCTTCAAGCGATTGTATTAATCGAAGGCCAAACCGCGACGGTAGCTGCAATGCCGTAATAAGCATAAATGGTAACAGCCAGCCAACAACAGCTATACTCGCCATGCTCGTTTTCTTTTTGACCTATAAAATAACATTTGAAAAAAAAATAACGTTCGTTTTGTTAAATATTTTTTAATACATATTCCTTTTCTCCAAAGTTCGGCGGTGAAATTATTTTGACCGGAACTTTGTTCAGAACAAGCATTTTCACTCGGCAATTTATTAATATTCATTTTTAATTTATTAACCCGGCAGGTAATATGTTGTAATGATCACAAATATTAACACAAATATAGAGGTGCCAAAACCTATAGAGTTAAGCGCGCAAATATCCATCCGTGTCACCAACAAAACAGTTTTCAACTTCTTAAAGATACCTTTAAAGTTAAGAGTACTATGTATTTAAGTTATTTATTAACCAAAACTCACTATGGATGTATGTATGTATGTACGATCTTGCAAGTATAACCATGCGCCTATATTTTAACTTTCATCTGAAGTGGCCTGTATATGGCTAAGGCCATCTCTAAGCGCCAAGCAAGACAATGAATGCACTGCAATAAATAAAACAAAGTAAACACCTTTTTAGAAATTCTATTCTTTATTCGCTTAATGGTATTTTTAACTTAAATTTACTATATCGGTCTTAAATTATTTTTGTCTTATAAATTTCTTAGGTTCTTAAAAAAGTTAGAAATAATAACTCTTCTGCCTTTTCAAATGGTAGATCGATCGATAGCTTTCGATTACATATATATATATATAGTTATCAAAATAAAGATCGTGTATTATCCACCAGGTAAAGATTGTATGTATTAGAAAACAGAGATATAGGATTACAACACAATATTTATAATTTTTTGTGGGTATGAAACTAAAATTGTCCAATTGAAATTTTCCCTCAAAAACTGAATTTATGCTTGAAGTGTAAAATCATTTGCAACCAAGCAGCTTTTATCGATGTACGTAATTATAGCCGTCTTTTAGATCTGATTTTCGGGTATTTCATGTTATTTCTCGCCTAACAAAACTGTTCATTTCATGTTATCTCTTGCGATTAATTAGCTTATAAATGTACATAATTATAAATTGAAATTTGCCTAAAAATTAACAAAAATTTAACAAAATTTATAATGTGATTGTTAATTGTTCAAGCATTATTCATGTCACTTGACTTAAATGGTAAATTTAATTCCTTGCAACGTTCCATAACAAATTTTTCCAGTGACGAACCCATACTAAAAGAGAAGAACAAACAATATGGAATTATATAAAAATTAATTTTGAAAACCAAATAAGTGCATGCCATGGCTTCTACGCACTCGTAAATCTCGTTGCCTTCCACGTTATACGTATCGCAGTTTTGAAATATTAACTGAATATCCCTCAGCAGTTCCTCGTTGAGCTGGTATTCGCCCATATTGAGCTTCGATTTAATTCTAGCAAAGTCCATGGGTTTTTTGATTATTTTATAATAGTCGGGCACTTCCGACTGTAAGACGGGCCGCAGGAAAGGCCACGCATATTCGTGTTTCATAATGTCCTCCAAGAGATCATATAAAACGGGACTGTTCAGCGGCAGATTGTCCGCCGTTCGACGATGTGATCTGCGGCCACTTGATGACTTCGGGCTGTCCTCTGTCTGATTGCCGTTGGGCACTGAATTACGTAGTGATGTACGCATCTGTCGAGTACGCTTTCTTGAATGTTCTTCACTATCAGTATTGTCATCGGTGGAGTATTCTGCATCAAAGACGGGGTAAGAAAAAAATTATGGATTTGCATTATGTTCTAAGCAGAGACTGATTCCATTATTAAACTAAGGATTTCATTAACAACAAACCGGCTGCTCTCTTTCTACGTTTTTTGTCGTCTTTCGCTTTGCATTTGTTACAAATGAAATTATAACGAGGCGCTCGCTTCAAGTCGATGCATTCTAAATGGAAAGAATCCCGGCAACGGGTACATGTTACGTCGCTGCCATCATAGCAGCACACTGTACAGACCAGTTCAGCATCGCTAGCATTTAAAAAATTAAATTCTGATTTATATACATTTGAATAAGGTTCAGTAAACATACTCGTCCTCGTCGTCGTCGTCATCATCATCCATCGGTTCCGACTGCGCTTCAACAAAATGAAAACCATTTCCGTTAGTTTCTGCAGACCCATCTTCATCTTGTTCCTCCTCATCTAATAAATCACCCTCATTGGATAAAGTTTCCTCATCTTCATCATCATCATCCTCCTCATGGTCTTCATTTCCTTCTTCCTCTTCCTCTTCCCCTTCCTCACCCTCCACCAACTCTTCAATTTCTTTCGTTTTCAAACTTTTTGCAAAACGCTTCTGTCTGGTTGTTCTGATCTCGGACTCTGACGAAACTGAGGATGTTTCGCTCACGTGATCTTCCTCACTAACCAAGAATGCTCGTCTCCGGCTACTTTGAGTTTTGTTCTCACTTTCATCGTTCGCCTCATTCCTCAGTCCCAAGCGAGTTACGCAGCGTCGACAGTACCAATTGCCTTCCGGGACAGTCTTCATTTTCGGTTTCATACAGAACGTATGTGTGCCGCCATTGCATTCATCACAGAGCAGCATCTTGTCAGGATCACTACCTCGTCGACACACTTGACAGGACGACTTATTGGTGGACCGTGCCCAAATGATTGAGTCGTGAAGGATGTTATAGTGAAGAAACACCTAAAAATTTACTTCAGTTCGGTCAATCTTAACTTAATATTAAAACGAGTCAACTTAAATTTCGTGGGGAAAAAACGGATAGTGTACCATTGCAGGGTGATGTACATTGTATTAACTCCTCACTAACAGATATCTAGATCTTAAACATAAATCTCACTTTGCGAGTTCTTAAGAAAGTATTCATTAACTAATGAGTGCCACAATGGGTTCCATTCTCCGAAAATTTTTCATAACAACTAAAAAGATATACCGCCAAACATACCTGCGAATAGCTATAACTCTCCATTAGAGACACCTCCCACTCCTTCAAACGTTCAGTCGATATTCTCAGTTTACGCTCCAGTAATTCTTTATCCTTTATATCCTTATTAGAGACTCCGAATGGCTCTTTTAAGAACCTTCGTTCAATCGCTTGCTCTACTTGTAGCAATGCAGAAGATAGGTTCTTGACACATTGTCGTAGTGTGTCCGACTCATGCAGAAACGCCCCTTGATCATCGCTGTCTTGTAAAAAGGGCTCAAAAGCATCACCTAAATGTTCACCAGGATCTACATATGCAGTATATTTTCCGCTTTCTTTAACTTCCGCGTCATCTTCATCGTCGGCTTCCTCCACACCGTTGTTCTCAGCCACGTCTCCCTCCTCTTCCCGCTCAGTTGTGCTCACAAGCAACTTCTGATTAGCTAGGCCCCATTGTAAATTGACCTGAGGATCATACGTGTTTTGCTGCACATCGCGGCGCCACTTCTCCATATCCTTAACCTTGAGGCGGCCCAAATCCCCGGTATATATATCGCTCTCAAACTGCAGAATACGTGCCACCAGGGTACCGTACATCACCTCGTTTAGGTTGGAGTTTTTGGGAAAGCCAAAATTCGCTTGGCCGTACTTGCGGTACGTTTCATTAAACATAACACTCCTAAACTTTTTCACCTTTTCGTCGTCTACGAGCGACAGTTTATCCGCCGGACACTTTTTGGCGTGATGGATGATCGGCTCACGCAAGCTCTGCAGCTGCTCCAGCAAATGAGATTCGCGCTCGCCGAGTGGATTGAGCGCTGCTATGAGGGCGTCAATATCTTCCTTCTCGTATATGTAAGCCCACAGTTGACGGTCCGCGTTGTGCACATCATGAACGATACAGTTATTGGGATCACCGGTGCACATGTAGAGCTCATATTGTGAAGGCTGTTCCGGAGCCGCAGCCGGAGGTGGAATCGCATTCTCGTCCACATCAATGACATCCGTTTTGTCCACAATGTTACCGTTTCCGTTCGTTAAAGGCACCGCTGAAATGGCACCTGCTTCTTCTGTGCCATTAACCATTACATTCTCTAGGTTTTCTTTGTTCTCTTGTGTGTTGTTTTTATTTTTAATAGATTTATTCTTTGCTGTCAACTCCTTCTCTTCCTTCGTGTACATACGCAATAGATAAGCGCGCAAATCTTTCCTATTCTTTGGTAATGTCGATAACTTTTCCATAAATTTCGGATCCAAAGAATTTAGAGGCGGCTTCTCCAAACATTTATCCATACATTCTGCGCTGTGTTCCACAAAAACACCTGGCAGCGACTCGAAGGCATAATATTTACGGTAAGCGCGATCTGTGCCCAAATAGATCAGAAAATCGAACAAAGCATTGTTCAACTTTTGCACTTGCGATTCGTACTCTCTCTGCTTGCGCTTGGATTGTGCTAATAACTCATTTACTTTCTTATTTAGCTTCTCCTCAAGCTGCTGCTTCTTCTCCTCCGCGTCTTTCATGTCCGTGTCCATGCACTGTTGGTGATACTCGCAAGTTAGAGCCTTCCGCTCCATTTCCACCTTGGCCAAACGCTTACTCTCCAACAACGCAAGCGTACGCAGCTCGCTGCGTGCTTTGGCCGTCTGCTCCATGCGTTCCTCGACTAAAGTTAGCGGCGTCGAATATGTTAATATTTGCGAAATCAGACAGTTTACCACCGTCATGATATCTACGAAAGGCAATTGATAGATAGTATACAATCGCAGAGCGCGCAGGATGTTGGGGTTTTCTAAGCGCAGCATCAATCCGGGATCTTCGCATGCAGTATAACCATTACGATTCATTATTCGCCACTTCTCAGTGCGCTCCTTTACACAAGCGCCCGACGAAAGCAAATGAAGCCGCAAAACTTCGCTGAGAGTTTGTGCATCGAGAGGCAACTGATTGATGTTGAGAGAGAAATGCCTACGCGCATAGAAGTGAGTCCTCGAGGCCATTGACATAGTTGCTTGTGGCTCTTGACGGCGCTGCTCTACTCGAAGCTTTAAATATTCCACCAAACACTTGTCTTCCTCTTCCTTTTGCAGATCAAAAATAGTCCCCAGAAGTATTAGGAATATATCAGAGAGTGGGCCAGCCACTTCACGTATAGTAAATGCACGTGACAATTCGTAGAAGCTTAACTTGTTGCGAAACGCTTCAGTACGCGATAAAACACCGGTAAAAGAGTGCATGAATTCGCTCACCATCAGAGCATCGCCCAAGTATTTGTTTGGAATGTGTGTGCGCATGCTTTCGTAGCGCGGCAGTAAACGTTGATCCCTACGATCCAAATCGTCGGTTTTCGTTAGGAGTTCACTGCATTCCTTTTCAACTCTCTCGAGCAGTTTTTCGCGTCTTTCCACTTTTTGGCGCTCCAGATCCATAAGTTTCTCCTGCTTCTCGCGACGCACACGCTCCATTTCTTCTTTGAGGGATTTTGCTTTAGCCTCTGCGCGCTCCACTTTTTCCGCTTTCTCCTTTGCCTTCTTGGCCTCCTCCTGGGCACTTAATGGTCTCTGCTTACCATCAACCTCTTTACCATCGTTCTTAACGAGATATTTGTTAATCGATGATTGCTTTTTGCCATTTGCCCCGTTGACTTTAGAATGAGGCTTTATTTTGGAAGGCGTGTAGTGCGGCATTTTTCCAATAAACAACTTTTCAAAAGTGATTTTGCGATCTGTGACGTATTTCTTAAAGGACTCCGGTTTCGGCCTCAGTATACCATCGATACGTGTTACATTGTCTTTGATAAACATGGCTAAATTCTCACTGGTGAAGTCTTGTCGGAGGCGCCGTATTTTCTCAAACGGCACCACAATTTCAGCATCTTGATTTCCATTTATTCGCTTAAGTCTATAGAGTAATTGATCGGTGACATCGTAAACGGTATTTTTGCAAAATGACACTTTATCGGGCGGAATAATCTCTAACACTTTATAGGGATTATAACTGCTCGAATTGTGGCATGCAGTAACCTCCTCATTTAAAAAGAAACGCCGGCGTATAAATTTCGAGGCGATTGCGTTGAGATTATTTAAAGAAGATTGCTTCGCATGCTCGATTACAAGCATTACTGGCGGTCGTAAAGCATCCTTGAAGAGTTCTATTTTCATTCTAGCTTTTCGTTCGCTTTTCAGCGCTTCAGCATAGGTTAGATTTTCACGCCCCGTTACCTCACACTGCCAAACGGTCGAGTTAATAGCCATGACATGTTTGAAGTAGTCTCTGTAAAGGAACAAACAGACGAAAATAATTTCTTTGCAACTTACGCACTACGATCATTATATTCTATTGTGACTATTACTATGTAAAATGCTTTGTGGCTATAAAATTATGGCAATTTTTAAACTTAGCCTCGCCTATTTGGCCGAAACTACGCACATAGGAGTATTCATGTATATGAAAAAAAAAACAACTTTGACTGCGATCTTCGCCATATTTGCTGCTACATTCATCATCTGCAATTTCATCGCTCTCACTGTCGTCGATGATTAAGCTAACGGTTGTAGCAAAATTGCGGCCATTATTTTATCAGATGAGGGTATATTCACTTTGTGCTTCCGTTTGTAATGCATTAAAAGAGGCGTGGCAGGTATAGAAAAGTATATACATATATTCTGGCTCAGAATCACCTCCTGAGTCGATTTTATGTTCTAATAACAATTTTATTTTCTAATAACCATCTCCTTTCAGCGCGCCAAAAAAACAAAATGGCACCCGTTCGCGTAAAAGTTTTTTTTAAAAAGCCCAAACACAGAGCTGTATCAAGCTGCAGGAGTAGTCAAACTCGAAGAGCTGAACACAATAAAATTTCAATAGATACAGCTAAGAGCGGTGAAGCTACGAGATAAAACCTCGAACCTCAACCTTGAAATTAATTAATAACTATACTAAAATAAACTATATGCCTTGAACTTCCATTTTAGAATGAACTTTTCAGACAAACCAACTAACGACAACCCAATTTAAAAAAATAGTGCAGTATCTACATACATATCTAGAAGTACTGAGAATTAAAAAATTTATTTAAACAATGACTGTTTTGTAACTTTTCATACAGAACAGGGCTCTCCCATAAGCATTTTATATTACTGCGGTTTGAAAGATCGGTAAACTTAAAATTTAAAATAAATTTAAAAAAAAAAACTGGTTCTCAACTCACTTGATATACTATATGCGGCTTATGATTATTTTTTTTTAATGCTATACCATATAGTTAACAAAAAGTGCCATCTATACGGTAAGCAATTTTTTGGTGTTTCCTACTGTGCTGACAAGGCTCAACTATAATGAGCGTAACCGGAATTAACAATAAAATAACAACGAAGCAAATACACACAAATCATATGATATAAACTATAATACATAAAGAGAAGTTTCGTTAAAATGTCGTTAACATTAAGGAAGTGATACTGGTCGCATAAAATTAACGTACACAAAAGACAGTATGTTTTCTGAAGTCTATTATAGGCGACGCTAAAAGTAAACAGAAATTTAGCTTTATTATCGTTGAGTTTTGACACTAGATTAAGTTTGCTTAATGCCATTATAGTTGAGCCTTTATGCTTCAGAGATATGTAGATAATAGTAGTAAACGAAATCCGAAATTCAAAAATGATCCTCTGTAAAAGTCGCCTATAGTTTCAGGTTTACCCACCGCACCGCGTCCTTTAACAGAACTAATTTTTTCAAATTTCGACTTGGCAACTATTTTGAGTTATTTTCACCATTCCATCGAACTCCCCTTCAGTATTGACAGTAATCGCAAACAACAGCAGCCATGCACCCATTCCCGCGTATTCTGTATAAAATTTATTTGACATTTTCTCTGCATCACTAAATGCAATTATTTTTCAGGCTTCAATTTTTTTTTGTCAGACAAGCCAAATACATATAATGATTCGATTTAGATAGAATTTAGTTTTCTTGACTTACTCGTAATCACGGAACATTTGTTTGGTAGATTCGCAAAAGAAAACATAATCGTTGTCCTTCAAATTCTCGACCTTCTTCTTCCCGACATAATCGAATCCTTCCCGTGTACAGATAGGCATTTTCGTATCTTCGTTACAGACTGCAGGCCGCGATGGGAATGCACTTCAATGATAATACGCCCTTCGAAAACCAACACCGCGCAGATGAATTTTTGGAAACTAAATATTGTTTATTCTGGGGAATAGGTAATGTACTCTTTGATGAAGGTAATGTTAGATGTTGCAAATACCTGGGCTTCTTCTGACCCGATCTAAATACGGTTTTTGGATTTATATATTCGAGCTGACGTTTTTATTACAACTTTTTATTACAAGCTTTTATTGTTTTATTCTCCTAAAATATTTGGTATTTTTCAATTAACACAGCACTTTAAAAATATGAGGAGCACAATATACTCTGCTCACAAAGTTTATACCTACACGCGCGTTCCCTTTTATTTATCTCAGCTTGACTGCCGCTGCTTGGCGCTGTTGAAGAATGACAAGAAACGCGAAGAATTGAATATCGTAGGAATTTTTTCTATTTTCGAAATTCCTTCGATATCCCATAAGGTGAAAGAGAAAAGAATTATTTATGGAACTACTATTATAGCATTTCGCAAGTACAGCTTAAATACAATTATCTTAATATAAAAAATTAAAAAAGGCTCTTTTACTTAACATGTAAAGTTAATATTAAATATGCAATATAATTAACGTAAAAATAAAAAATTAAAAAAGGTTTTTAACTCTTCTTTCGAAATATCTAGGGTTACATGTAAAGTTAAAATTAAATATGCAATCTAATTAACGTAAAAGTTAAAAAAAGTTTTTAACGGTTCTCTCGAAATCTCTAGCGTTAAATGTAAAGGTAAAATTAAATATCAGATCTAATTAACGATTTCCTCATCATAAATCTATGTCTAACTTAAAATTTTAATTTGAATTTACCATGCAAATTTTCTTCCTTCTCCTTTAGGCAGCAGAATTGCCCAAACTCGAAATTTAATATTTTATACGAAGGAATTTACAGCTTTAATCGATGTAATAATTACAAAGTTGATGTATGGATCAACTGCTCGAGAAATTTATGTCAAATATATAAGTACAAATTTACACAATATGTACAAAATTTACAAAAGTCCTGTGTAGTATATTTTGGGGCAAGGCAATTCGAATTTTGAATAGTATTTTCCTATTATTAATATTAAAACTACAGCCAACTTCATGAAACTTAAATGACATTTCTTGATTTCTGCCGAAATTGACCAGGTGAGTTGGTATGGCGAAATTATATAATTTCAGTGAAAACTTTAGTGAACTTCTTAAAATTGTTATAATTCCATCTTAATTATTAAAGAATTTTTCCAGTAAAAAAGAAAAATGGCAGACAAAGTCGCTGAGAAGCCTGCAGGGCGTCCTATGAAGTTCCCTTACACTTTTTCAGCCAAAATTGCCCAGTTTCCGCTGAAATACTACATTAAAAATAATTGGATATGGAGATATTATTTTATTGCATGCGTAGCGTGCATTCCAGTATTTTACAAAATCAATAAACTGGGTGAGTGCATGTAATTTTGTGTTATCGACAAGATGAAAAGAATTCCAGTTTTGCAGCAAACTCTCCGGAAAATAAAGCCTCATGGGCAGCAACTAAGGCAAAGGAAGCTGCTGCAGAGCACCATTAAATATTTGGACACTACCAACAAAAATTTATATAGGCATATATTTAATGAATTAAATTTAAATAAAGAAGTGCAAATGGAGACATTAGTTTATTCAATTAATATAGTATATTTAAAAACTTTCGCATTTAGAAAAAGAAAAGCCAGGACTAAGGTCGTAAATTTAATTTTGACACCTTCTAGTGGAGGTTTAAGTAACTTGTTAATACGGTGTCGTATATGTGTTTCGCTTATAGATTTATATAGATTATAATCTATACCATCGACTTTTAGCTTAGCTCTTAAAAATATCCAGTTATTCTGTGCTCAAGAAATGATCATTATTTATACTCGAGTATATGTGACCCTCAGCTTGCATAAAAAACAAAATTTTGCTAAAATTAAAATTGGATTATATGTTGGAATATTCACGAACATTTAAAAACTTACGTTAATTCCTCCTCACTAATCTGAGTAAACTTCGCCTTCAGCTGCTGTCTGCTGATGCCTTCTTCGGAAAGATGATTTTTTATAGCCTGATAAACGGCTAAATTTTTGCCTTCCAAGCCCAAATTATTTACATTCTGCTGCAAGCCAAATCCGCCCACAGCTGTTGTACTAGACGCTTCGGATACATTGTTTCCTCCTGCGCCTTTCTGCATTTTTAAAAACATAAAATCCAGTAAAATTTAAAAAAAAATCGCTTACCTTGGTGTACTCTTCTGACTTATAGCGCGCATTTAACACCTCCAGTATATGTGTGCATATTTCATTTGGATCAGTAATGGGTAAAATCTTAAAGATCATCAGAGTTTTTTGTTCCTGTTGTGAGCGGACACTTGCGTATACTTTTGCATAATTGTTTAGCATAATATCTTGAGTTTTGAGGACATCACCTTCATCTAACCAATAATGTGCGTCAATACGACCGGTGTGATCTTCCAACGAATAGGTAATCTTTGTGGAAGAAGTATCAATAGAGCGAACTATTACAGCACATGCCACCATGCCGAACGTCATGCCCCACATCTGGTAGTTTCCTTCCGGAGAGTCCAGAACTTGCTTTATGAGCACCGGTACGATACCCTACGTTTATAAATTTAGAATGGTAAAATTAAAAACGGGAGCTATTTAAATACCTCCGCTCTTTGCTCCGACGCAGCGCCACCGACGCCACTTCCACCAGCACCGCCCACTTGGGTTGCATTGAAATCGCCGACTAAGTGCGAATAACAACATTAATCTTTACAAATTTATTACAAATTTAAGCAACAATAAAAAACTTACAAGTATCATTCATTTTCTGCGCCAAATTAATTCGAACACCGCAATAATTTCTGAAGTTTCTTGAAAAAGTAATAGAGATGTCTACTCGATAAATTAAAAGATATATTTACGTTTCTTAATTTGACTCTACTAGAACATTAGTCTTGTAGTTTTTATATATGTATAAATAATTAAATTTCATTCTGTTACTCGTAAACAGAAAGTAAAAAAATATTTAACAAGCTAATCAAATAAAAAATTTTATGTATAAAACGTTTTAAAACGGTACGAATTTATGAAAGTTCGTATACGTTGTTATTAAAAGCCTTTTCGCGCTGAAAAGTGTCAAACAACAATATTCAAAATTTTAGAAAAACTTTTACGCACTTTTTTTGAACATTTCTTAACATTTTTTTTTAAATATTTTTTTAATCAAATAAATAAATTTTCTTGAATTTCTTGCCTCAGAGTGGGCCTGGGTGGTTAGTTTATGTTTAATGTTGCATTGTCATCCAGTTCTGAGCTATGCTTAAAATTTCAAAATCAATCAATTAACTACGCCTAATCAATTTCAAAATTTGTTCCGAACATGAAAAAAGCAACATAATAAAAAACGTTTTAAAAATAGCAAAGCTCTTTTATGTTCAGTATACAGACAGGCTAAAATCTGAAAAATACGATATATAAGGTCAATATAATCAAAATTTAAATAATTATTAAATTACTTTTCGTACATTTTTTAATTTATTTAGAAAGCAATACATTTCACTTTACATACATATATGTATATTTATTTTGATGTATTTTTTTAGATTTCAACATATAGTTGATATTTTTAGTACTCGTAATGGAAGACTTCACAGTGTGCTTCTGAATCTCGCTTCAGATAATTTAACTTAATGAAACTTAATACCTTAAGTTTCCTAAACATATGTATTTAATATTAACATAGTCGTCAATACCATGGTGAGATCCTTCGCGGCCAACACCCGATTCCTTAACTCCGCCAAACGGTGCTTCTGCCGTAGATATTAAACCTTCATTTACTCCCACCATGCCGACCTCGAGGTTCTTGGCTACACGGAATATCTGCTGTATGTTTTCGCTGTAAAAGTAGCCTGCTAAGCCATTTCTAGTGTTGTTAGCTTTTTCGAGGACTTCCTCTTCGGTTTTGAACTTAATTATGGATATTACGGGACCGAAAACTTCTTCACTGTATAAACAGGTTTTAGGCCCCACGTCTGTAACAATAGTCGGTTCATAGAAAAGTTCGCCAATTTCCGGTCGCGACTTGCCACCAGTAACAATAGTAGCATTCTTCTTGCGTGCGTCTTCCACGAACGCGCTGACTTTTTCAAATTGCATTTGATTGATGAGTGGCCCAATTTCCACCTCGGCTGAACTGCCGATACCAATTTTCAATTTATTTACGCGTTTTTTCAACAGGTTGAGAAATGTATCGTAGATGCCTTCCTGCACAAAAAAACGATTAGCGGATACGCACGTTTGACCACAGTTACGAAATTTGGAGACCATGGCGCCCTCTACTGCACGTTCCAGATTGGCAGAATCGAAAACTATAAAAGGAGCATTTCCGCCTAATTCAAGGCAAACTCGCTTAACAGTATCGGCACAGTTTCGATAAAGCAGTTTTCCCACCTTTGTAGAGCCCGTAAACGATATACCGCTGACATCAAAACTTTTACAGAAGAGATCTCCAACTGGGGCTGCTTTATTTGTTGTAATAACATTAATGATGCCTTTTGGAATTCCTGCTTGATCAGCTAGTTTAGCTAACGCAAGTGCTGTTAGAGGCGTATCTTCTGCGGGCTTGATGACAACGGTACAACCTAGAAATATTAATATAATTGTAGAGTATCCTACACTCAATCAACACAACACTTGTTATATAAATATTTTATGTACAAAATTTATATAAGTAATAAGCTGTTGTGAACAATAAGAACTCTATCTTGTATCTACCTGCAGCTAATGCGGCTCCAGCTTTTCGGGTAATCATAGCCATTGGAAAGTTCCAAGGAGTAACAAGTGCAGCTACACCAATTGGAGCTTTCATTACGAGTATCTCCCTATTAGCTACGGGGCTGGGTACTATTTCACCATAAATACGACGAGCTTCCTCAGCGAACCATTCGACAAAAGAGTTTCCATAAGCAACCTCACCTTTAGACTCATTTATAGGCTTCCCTGACTCAGCTGTCATGATATTAGCTATTTCGAGAGAGTTCTGTGCTATAAGATTGTGCCAGTTCTGAGAAGAAAGTTTTTACCAGGAATAGTTTAATATGTCATGTCATCAGGTATATGCGAGTATATATGTACATATGTTCTTACTTTTAGCAAATTCGATCTCTGCTTGGCCGTCATAGTTGACCATTCAGAACATTTAAATGCACTGGATGCTGCATCAATTCCAAGTTGCGCATCCGCGGCTGTCATGTTTGGTACACTGCCGATAACCTCGCCAGTAGCCGGATTTCTGACATCAAATGTTTCCCCGTTCAAGGCATCGACCCAGTTGCCGTCGATGTAAGCCTTGGATTGCAATAATGATGATGAAAAATGCCGTGTTAAACTGCTGCAGGCGAAAGTTTTACACTGATGTTGGAATGCAAATATATGACGCATCATGTTGGCAATGTTGAAAAGAGCTGGAAATCTCTAATAGCTTCAACTTTCTTTAGCCCACAAAAATTGTATGTGTTATTGATTTTTATTTTTTCCTGCATTAGAAAATATTGTTATTTTAGTAACTTTTGAGGATTGATGACGGACTTTTACTATCAGGTGTCGTTAGTGATACGGTATTTCCAGAAACGCAACTTGTAGTAGTAACATTTCTCAATAAATTTATTTTAAATAAATGCCTAATACATAACAGCCAATTTAATTCAATCAAGTTAATTCCACCCCAATTTATACATTTCTAAAGACTAAACAAAAACAAAATATATCAGCTGTTTCCAGGAAACCTTTAGAGAAAAAAATAAAAACTCTAGTATTATCTTTTATGCATACTTTTAGGAGCTTTTATATCAAAAACACTTCTACCTCCTTTGGGGTATTTTGAAAACTGATCAAAAATTATCATCCTTTAGATTATTGATCATCAATACCTTTTTTGTAGTACAATATAATTTATCTGATATTAACGCGGTAAGCGAAATTTTGTCGATTTTATCTGGTCTTTTCATATTTAAGAGGTCATATCTTAATCGTACTTACTAAACTATCCATCGAAACTATCCATCCCGCTCCAATAGCATAATCTAAAAACAAGCAATAGCGTTATTTTCGGCCTGGCCGAAGCTTATTTACTCTACACCCGCATTTGTTGAAGTGATAAAAAGTGGGCGGGTAGGTGTCACCAGCCATTTATTTACAGGGAGTTTTTTATAAATTTTTTTTTTTTTTTATTTTTTTTTATTTATTTATTTTTAATAACTTCAGAGTTATTCGGCTATGGGCGCTGCTCTATCTTAATCTCTGCGTCAAATTAGAAACAGAGCCCTCTAATTTTTAATAAAAATTCCTTAAAAATTTTTATTTCCTTTTTTAGCTTTTAAAATCGCGCAAATAATGTAATAAAAAACTATTAATTGTACATATATGCCTATTTGCTAAGTGAAATCTTTGTTTTTATTCTCTGTCTATAATCATAATTAAATTCAATTATAATTAGAAGAAGAATAAATAATATATAAAAAAAATAAATAATACAAAAAAATAAATAAATAAAATATAAAAGTATTTTGATAAGAGTACATACTACACTAAATGGTTTTTTTAATCTCATAAACAATTAAAATAACTTTTTTTTTAAATTTTATTTTTCTTGATTAAATGTGACCACCAGTTACCGTACATAAAACAAAATAAAAATTGTGAAGGTGTTCGTAGGTGTTTAATAATTTCTTATATTCCAATCTATAGAAATCAATTCAATAATAATTAAAATATCGTAATAGAGCTATGGTCCTTTCAATTTGCTCATGTTTTCGAGGCGGGGCTGTTCCTTACTGAATACTGCGGCATAACTTAAGGCAAAAAGCGAAAGTTTCAACTTTTAGTCCAACTTTTAGAGGCCTTTTTTAAAAAATTTTAATACGATAGTTGCTATTGGCTTTCAATTATTAAATGATATGCATATAAAATACCTCTTGTATAGAAATTGTTTCCTTAAACTGTAACACTGTGTAATTAAAACCGGTATTGTACGAGACTTTTGTTGTTTCATGAAAAAATGTCCTCTGCAGACGATGATGAAACTTTCAATTTTAAAAAGGCTCTCCTAAAAGGTGTTTCTTTTTCCCTACTTGAGTCTGCAGATATTTTCTTGTATTTACGTATGAGTGTAGTGATATAAGGCAAATTTATACAATACTATATGTACTCACATATGCATATACATATACATATATTTACATATATATAAACTTGTTCTCCTGGAAGTAAACTAACGAACTTTTAATGTACATATTCCTTTTCCTGCTAGTTTATTATACATATATTCAAACATGAGAGACGAATATCCATTTAAAATACTTGGCTGGAGTCATATATGTATATACATATGTACATATGTACAAATGTGTGTGAAACGTTCCTACGTCTAAAGAAAACCACATTTCAATGTAGTTACTGTACAAGAAAAAACAATTTTTTCCCTGGTGCGATTCAGATAAACTTGTTAGTCCGTCCATTGGTTTCTTTAATGTTTATATCTTTATTTTCGTATCTCTGCTCTATCACTTGCAAGCATCAAAACTCCGTCTCAACATCCAGTATAGCTTCAGTTTGCATTGTAAGAGAGAGTGCAGCGGGCCTATTAAACGTAAAGTCTTAAAAGTGAGTAATAAAAATAACTTAGAATATTATAAAAAAAAATTAATAATTGTACGTGAAAAAATTTCATATATATGCACAATAGAATATGTGGGTGTGTGTATCGTGTAAACATAAAATATATACTTAATATAGTACTTATAAAACTTACTGGCATTGACCGAAAACAGAGGCTATAAATTTGATTTTACTTTACAGAATATTTGAATATCTGCAAAATCGGTTTTCTGTGCTTTTAAATAAATATAATGTGCAAAATTTATGGCTTTGTTAACAAAAGCTATTCGTAAATGCGGACGGTTATATATTTACTTAAATGAGTAAGTAAATATAAAATTAGTAAATTTATATTTACTTAATTTTAAAGTAAATACGTCATGTGAAAATTTAAATATTTATTAAAAGCTGTTAACATATTTATACACATATATTAGAAAAAACAGCAATTTCTATTTGTCTTAAAAATTTTGTTCTTCTTAATTAAAAATATGATAATATAAATTCTGATTCTTGTAGTTCTACAAGAAAAATCCTTCGTGGATAAACTGAGGCAAGTCAAAAAAAGGTTTATTTTTTTTAAAAACCATGAGATTTAGCTGATAAGATACTTTACACATACATACACGACATATATGCATATAAAATATCATCATTTTATCACTTTTGATAAGATTTTTAAATTAAATTTGATTTGATCTTGTGTAGAGGATAGACAGAATAAGGTACATATGTACATAGTATATAAAAATCTACTTTTAAATATTATCCCAACCTTAATCATATCCACGTTTATCATATTTGCGACTGGTGTTAATTTATATAGTCAATAAAATAAATTACTCTCTTCCTGCTTAATAAGAATTGTTCAAAATAAGGCAGCACATAGATCTGTAATGTGTGCGATTACTTAAATCGTAAGGATCACGACTTCATATTAATATCTGTACCGTATGAACATTAAAATCTTACTTGCAATATGCACTCTCTAAATTTGGCAACAATAAACACCGTTACCGTTACATACATACAACAAATCTATATAATTATATATATCACATCCGTAGTGTATGCTGATATATGTAAGTAAAAAAGGGACGGAACCCTGTTATCTAAATAGAGATCTTGTTCTCCAAATACTTTATAATTGTTAAAAAACTCGATTTTAAAGTAAAATTTCTTATCTTGTAAAAGTTTTTTGACTTTAAACTAGAATATTATCAACAAAACTTAAGTCTACTAAAATTTCTACCAACCAATTTAATATCTTTTGCCGTACTTTTTAAATTAATATAAAGTGAATAACGCCATCTAGTAAAGCATAATTTTATTAAGCATTTGTCTTTCTAGCTCTTCAGTACTAACCGAAACAAATCGAACATTTAACGAAATTATTCCGGATAAAAGTTGAAGTATGGATGACAAACAAACCTCGGGAAACAGTCTGCAAGTAACTGTCAAAAGGAATAGTTGTGGAGATTGCACAACTAATTCTGCAGAAGAGCAAATTCCGCAAGAATTATACAAGCCAATCGCAGAAGATATATTATTGCCTCCAGTGAAAACTGCTGACAGCAATTATCGGGAGATTAATACCAAAAGTGAGTATATATTTAAAAGCAATCCCTAAAAAGCTCACAGCTTCTCAAATGAAGGTGAACTATTCAATATCAAACCGAACGAATATTTTCGAATCAAAGATGAAGGGAAATTATATAAATTTTGCCAATATTGCAAACAATGTGTATCTGACATAATTGTCTGATGAAATATTTGCAGTGGTTTTTAATTTACTTCTTTTCAGTAATTTCCAAATACGTACATACGCCTTTTCATTAATTTGACACGCCTTTTTCTTTTATGTGTATCTGAGAATCTGAGAATGATGTTGGCACAAGAACAATTTCTCGATTACATCCGCAAATTCATGATATACAGAAAATTTCGCTTAATAAAAATCAAGTGATTCTCCTCGCACTCGCATTCTGTGTATTCTCCTCATTATATATAATTTATGTACATATTTAGATAGAAAAAATTGGTTCTCCAAATTTTTAATTTATATACCTTCTTGTATAAAGCCTGATTTGGACCTTTTTTATTTTGTGAACTTCAACCTTATTTACTAAAGAATGAAATTTGGACTTTAATTCAACTCATTAAATTTTCGCATTTTCCCCAATAAAAATAAATAAAGCCCATAAAATTGAAATAAGGCCCAGTTGTGCATAACTGCCTCAGATGCACAAATATGTACACTTGGACACGAAGCGGTATTAAGTATTTTTAATTTTTTAAGTATTTTTTTATTTTTTAAGTATTTTTTTAAAATTTTTTTTTTTAATTTTCTTTTTTAATTTCTCCCCTCACGCCTAACGGTGGGTGATCGCCAGCACCGATTTTTTTTTGTCTCAGCCCAACCTATTCATACAGAGCTTTTATATTTTTATATAGATAATAATATATAACATAATATACAATTTTAATCTCTACACATAAAAATTAAAGTCCTGACTGACTCTTCAACGCCCATGCTAAGCCCTTGGATCTCGAAGTTTCACTTGCACAGAAGTTTCCTTTGTTATGTTTACAACTTCATATTGAAAAAAATATTTAAAAAATTGTTCTGTTCGTATATTTATTACAATGTAAAAAAGTTGTTCTTCATATTCGAGAAAATAATTTTTTATTTTAGCGTGTCTTTTTAAAAATACATGCGAAAAATATGCGAATTCTAAAGAAGCAATATTTACGTGGGGAAAATACTGAGCTTGTTTTATTATAAAATTTAGCTTATTTTGTTATTTATTTATCAATTAATGATTAGAATGTCGTTTACTAAATTCCATTTTAGCTCTCAACGACGATTTAAAACTACCAATAAATCAAGTACAGAACGGTAACTCTAAAATGGTACAGGAAGGGAGTGCAGTTAACGATGGCGCTGATGAACAAATGCTCGGAACTGACGATAATGAGAAGTTGGAACGAAAACCGGATGAAATAAAATTTATTAAAGGAGACCATCAGAATGGTGATGCGAAAATTGATATCGGCATGGTTAACGGAAAGGTAGGATATATTATTTAATTTTTCAAAATTGTATAACATAACGTATGTATACATATATGTATAACGTGTGTATATTTCTTTGCCTTCACTGTTTTGATGGTATAGGAAGATAATATGGTGAGTCAATAAGCAAAATATCTCATCAAATTTTAATTTTTTTTTGATATACCTATAATAATTCATCATAAAAAAAATGCCTTTAGAAAGCATATTACTGCATTGAAATCTTAAACCTTTCTTTTCAGGCTTTTACTGGCATGACCAAAGAAGAACTTATGAAGTATGCTAATGATCCTTTCTGGGTTCGTATACGTTGGATTTTCTTTATTGGTTTTTGGGCTATTTGGCTTGCCATGCTCATTGGTGCCGTTCTGATTATAATGGAAGCGCCGAAATGCGCCGCTCCTAAGCCCTTGCCGTGGTTTAAACAAGGTCCGCTGGCTAAGCTAAAATCGATTGATGCTGGTGGAACTGCTGATTTGGATTTTGTTCAAAACATTCATGCTACCAGTGTTATTTATGAGTTACCTGCTGAGTTGACCTATTCCGTTAAGGAACCAGCTGTGGAGCAAAAGATTACCGAATTAGTTGCCAAATACAAAGATACTGATGTCAATGTAATTCTAGACATAACACCGAACTATGTTAACAAACAGTCCCGTTTGATGCAACAAGCCTTAGACAATAAAGAAAAACGTTCGGCTTTCATTTGGATGGAGCAGCCAGAAGTACCGAACAATTGGCTTTCTGTTGTGAATGGGACAGCGTGGTCTGAAGTGCTACCTGGGAATTATGTCCTTTCTCAATTCGGCGACGGGCTGTACGATTTAGACATGAATGATACAGTCGTTAAGGCAGAGCTTACACAAGTTTTCTCGCATTTGTTAAGTTTGGGCGTGAAAGGATTTCGACTGAAAAATACAAAATTCTATTTGTTGACGAAACGCATTGAGAACGAAGTGCCTTCGAATGATCCTCGTTTTATTCATACACAATATGGCTTCTGGACTCATGCGCAGACCACTTTTCAGAGCGGTCTTGGGGATGTGCTGCATGAATACGGGGCGGCGGTTAAAAATATTTCTGCAGACGCATTATTTTCTGTCGCCGATGACGTCATTCGCCCCGAAGTATATCGAACTAAAGACGGTGCAAACGCTATTGAACTTCCTCTCTACGGTCGCTTCACGCAGTCTGTGAATATGCCACAAGGCAAAAATTTACATGCGGAATTGCGGAATACTTTGAGTGCTGTGGGTAACAGCACCTGGTTGCAATGGAATTTCGGGGATTTGACCGCTGACAGTCCTGTCAACCCGTCAGCATTCGAGTTGTTCATGTCACTACTACCGGGAGTACCTCTGATACCAGTTGATTCAGCAGCCTTTAGTGAGAAATCTGGTGAAACCTTTAAACATATAAACGAATTGCGCTTGACACCTTCTTTCAAGTATGGAGACTTTGAAATGTATCCCGCAGCCAACGGTTTAGTAGCTTATTCAAGGTGAGTTTATTATAAATACGGCTAATAAAGCCTTGCAATTTGCATACATATTTTTCCTAATTGTAATTTTAAATTTGAAAATTGCTTACGTGGAATTAATTAAACCGAAGACAATCGTAAGCATATGCATTAAAATTAAAAGAAATTGCGCATATTTGTTACTAAATATTTGTATGTTTCATTTTCTTTCTTATTACAGAATAAAATCTGGAAATCCGGGCTATTTTGTAGCCTTTAATCCTACCAATGGAACAATTAAAGGTGAATACATCAACCTCAACCTTCCGGATAAAATGACTGTTGATGTGCTCAGTGATAACTACAATGTCACCGATGTGATCGTGAAGTAAGTTCTTACTGGAATTTTTGTAATTTTTGTAAATTCAACAATCTGATCTTTTACAGGAGCAAAGTTATGACAGACTCCATTGAAGTTTCTGCTTACTCAACCATCATTCTTACTTATGTACCAGTTAAATCAGACTAAATCAGCCAAAATCGGTGCAAAATTGTGTTGTATTGGTAGAATTATAAAAGTTTAATGTTTCCTAAATGTGCGCAATATAGAAATATTAAATTCAAATAAAAAGTATTAACCTGATCAAAGATTTGACCCGGATTTGTATGGTATGTTCCAACTTTAAGTTTTAGCAAATTTTCCAATAAATTGGCAGACATTTTGCTGTACTTTACCAAACAGACGAATAAACGGGAACTGCTTTAATAAGGATTGTTTTTCTTACAAGTGCTACCTGAAACCAAAAGTTGATGGTACCAACGACTCTGGTCTTCTGATTAAAGCAAGACAAACGTGATGATATCGATTCATTTCGCCACTGCTAAAGCAAAGAACTGCTAAAGAAAAAGTAGTAGATGAAAAGTCTTCAATTACAATAAAGTAATTTTACCTGTTTCTTTATATTTATTAAGTTTATGGACAGGATTGCATGATGATGGGTTTCGGAACGAATTCCCATCATCTTTTGGCAAGGGTCAGGTCAACAGAAGAATGAAGGGGTTAAAATTGGGGGTTGAATTGTGTTATTAACAATTATACTTTTTATTTTTGGAACTACCAATCTCTACGAGGATAGTACAATTCAGTATAGTATAGACCTGATGATATCTTGTTGTTTTTTAATGTCTTTCCTAATTTGATTTGCTTGGATCTCTGTTTCTTTGGTCCTTGATTCCAATTTTGATTTTATATCAACAATCTCTGTATTGATCACTTGTAAATCCTCTAAATCACCGAGAAATCTTTCAAATACTGTCCACCAAGCATCCAGAGAATTTGATTGCAACTGAGTTGTCGTCAACTTGGTTGGTCTTGTTTCCAAATGAAAGGTTTCAATATCTGATATAATTTCTTCCAATGTAGGCGTTTCCGGTGGGTCAATGGGTTTCCTGTTTTTGGATTTTTTAAACATTCTCTTAATTCCTTTCACTAATGACGTTGAACTTTTGGACAGAGATAATCTCGGCTTTTGGAAACAAATCCTGCAATGACCCCAGCAAACGATTTTATGGTATTCGCTCTAGTTATAAAAAACTTTTCTTATTTTAACAGCTGATTAAAATATATTTGATGTTTATTTTTTTTAGTGTTGGGAAGTATCGAATTATTCGATAGTTAAAAATTATTCATTTATTCGATAGCTTTACTAAAATTACTAATTAATAAAAACTATCGAAAAATTCGACATTATTCACTCGATAGTTTTTAGTAATTCAGAAATTATTCAACGAATATGGCAGTTTGTAAAACATGAGCATGAGCAGGCATGAGTAAAACAGTTTGCAGCTCATACGTTTTATTAATGTAAAAGTAAAAGTTTCCTATATCGAGTAAAAAGCTATTAATTGGCCACGTTCTAATTCGAAAAACATTTAACGAGTTAATCGCCAATTTATAGAAATTTTTAGACCGAATGAATAAATGAATAAGTAAAATAATCATTCGATAGTTAAAATCATTCAGTAACTATCGATAGTTGAAATCACCCGATAGCTCCCAACACTATTTTTCTTTTATGCTCAATACCCACCTAATACATGCTGTTTGTGGTTACAATGGAGGTAGAAATCCCCAAGTCTGTATAAAAAATATTACACATGTTATAAATTTACAAGCACAAAAAATTAATCAAAACTTCTTAGTAAGGGCTCACTTTATATTTATTCTTTAGACTGAGTTTGAAGATACCTTCAAACGTTGTTATTCATGGCCGGCATAAGCTCAAAATAAAGCAGTCCGCTTTTGTACCACTGGGGTTAAGAAACTTTTAGTTCTGTTCATTTTTTGAATGCTGCTGCAAGCAACAGATTTGAAAAATTACAAAAATTAACGAAAGAAGGCATACTCTGTTTCGATTTTACGGAATACGGCAGATAACAAATTTGGAAGCTTGATTACATTGCCAACTCGACTTTATCGATTTTGGTTATAGAAGGGTAGCCAATGATTATAAATGACAATCAAATAGCAGAGACTAACATTTGAATATTTATTATTTCCTTTACAATTCTAATTATTTTTAAACTTATAATACATATTTTGTAAATACGAGGGTAGAGTAACAGTTCCAATGAATCCTAAATTTGTATATAACTAGCTCCTATACTATAATATACTGTACTATACTATATAAACTGCCTGACGAAGAATGTAATATATTACTGCAAAGTAACAAGAAACCTTATGCCACAAAGTTAAATATTCCTATGGAATACTTCCAAGGCAGGTCAAATGGTGTTTTTCTCATCGTGCTCGAATATATTTTGAAAAACATTATGAATTTCGTTTATCATGTCACTGGCTAACATACTGCGACCGTGCTTTCTAAATGCCGCTGCATTACATTGTTTGACCAGAAAGCTGGCAGAGAAGGCAGCTAGGAATGCCGGATTTGATTGATTCGATTCCAACGACCAGTGAAAAAATGTTGCTAGAGTGCCGCAAAGTACATCTCCCTGCCCACCACAGCGTCGTCCAGAACCGCCGGATGGTAATGTGTACACCTCCCTTGTACTAGTTATGTGTATTTTATCATTGGCACCTTTTTCCAATACAATAACGCCATTGCCTAACTGGGACATGCGCTCCTGAATTAACTTACTTTCTTCGCTAAAAATCCTCCGAAATTCAACAGCATTCGGTGTTAGGATCACGTTGCGATAACCACTGATGATATCAACATTTCCATTAAGTATGGCTAAGCCATCTGCATCAATAATCATAGGCTTTTTGAGTTTTTGGCATATTTCCATAAGGCTTACTGCAGTTTTCTGAATTTTTGGATCGCGTCCAAGTCCTGGACCTATGACCTAAGAATATTATATCTAAAAACTGCGTAGCGTTCGGCCCCCAAATATCGTGTTCTTACCATGACATGTAATCGCTCCAGCCAAGGTTCTATTTGTTCTAGTGCGTCATCCACATCTAGCAAAGGATGAACGATAAGTTCCGGGCTATATGATTTAATAACCACTGCTGCATCACGTTGGCAGAATACGTGCGCAAGGTCCGCTCCAGCTTTAAGTGCACTTATTGCAGCAAAATATGGTGCCCCAGTATATTCAAGCGAGCCACCAATGACTCCAATTCGACCGTATTGACCTTTGTGTTTATTTTGGCTTAACTTAGGAATAATCGTTGATTTTGCAAGTTTAATTAGTTTGTGCGGCTGCACTGGAATCTCGATGAAATCACACATTATAGCTGTGTGTCTCTCTAACCTGAGAAAACACAAAACTTCGGGCGATTTTTTATTTAAACAATTGATCGAATGTTTATAGAGAAGTGCCAAATGCATTTCTAGGTTTTCCTTCTTTAGTTTAAATTGGATGTGTTTAATATAAAATGTTTCACACTGAAAAAGGGAAATTTTTTAGAATTTGTTCATTGTGCATGTTTTGGATTAGAATAATTAGAACTATTTTTTGTAAAGAAATATATATATATATTATATACAGTATATATATATTATAGAATTCTATATAGGTTTTCTAAAATATACATTTAATTAACTTTGGCTTCACAAACAATTCCTTCGAGGATAAAAATCTACAGAGAAGACGCAAAAAGAAATAATGATATATAAAACGCAGAGTATATAACATAAGGAGGTTTCGTGAGGCCAGGCTACAGAATACTATATATAATGGTGAGATTCTTTGTAAACACGTTAGCAATTTTTTTTTTTCTATCTTTTTTGATTCCGTACAATTCATATAGATTGTATATTCCAACCAATTTTGACAATCTCAAACAGAGACAAAACAAAATTTTGCGCCTATCATATATTGATCTAAACCACATAATGTTAACAACATAAGCTTTTAACGGCGTTGATAGATTTCGTTACCGGATGAGCTCTTTTCTCCTTGTCGAAAATTTAACTGGTTCTGACATATGCTTTCTGCTGAACAACACCAAAAAACAAAAAAATCAGCACTTCAACTTCCACGGTTGCCAAACGATAAAATACGAAATTATGGCCGCCATTAAAAAATTATCTAAAACCAACGAGTACTTTTGTTTGTGTTCGGCTTCCGTGTAGAACGAGTGAGCAGCAAGACTAGAGCGGTTTTGTTCTTCTATTGCGTTGTGAACAAGATATAATTTTCTAGTTTCCGAAATTTACATGTTTGTGAGCAATTTTAGGCATTGAATTTGTGACAATTATTACTTTATTCTGCGGAGAAACACAAGTCAAATAAGACTACATCGATTGCAAGGTCCGATCATTCCGGTGGAAAATTTTGTATAGTTACGCGCGTGTTGTGATTCATTCGTAAAAAGGCAACGTATCAAAAACCCAAAATCCAGAAGAAAATTCGAAATAAAATTTTAACAAAATGTCCCAAGTAGTAACAAAGAACAGTGAGAACCAAGAAAATTCCGGGAAAGAAGAACATAATGTTGAAGAAACCGAGAAGCTAGTTGCAGCTACTAATAAGAGCACAAACGAAGCGTCGGCAGCGGCTGCCCCAATATCGTCGGTCGACGTTGGCGAAGCTGCGTCGAAAATTTCGACGGCCGTCGATTCCGAAACTTCACCGAAAGTTGAAAACAAAAAAACACCCGTAAGTAACTAATAGAAAATAAAAATAAAAAATAGCACAAACCTATTAGTGCTTCGATATTCTGAAAAAGATGTGATGTGAAGCGTGGCAAACGATCTGGAAAATAAATTTCCGATTTGTATAGAATTTTTTGTCCATGGCCGGCTTTTATGTCTCGCGCAATTTGCGAAAGGGGAGGACGGTGGCCATCTGCCTACAATTCTGTTGACTACAACGCTGCGTTTAGACCGCTGCGGCTGTTCTGCATTTCGCGTGTTGCAATCGTTTTTTACATTTACCATGCTTGTGTATTTTCTCTGATAACTTGCGCGCGTACTTTTCCATTCTTTTTGCTTTACTTTGTTTTTCACTCTTGTACAAAGATGTGTTCGGTCGCCTGTTGTTATTCTTTACAGCTTTTGTGTTTTTGTAGTTTGCTGTACCTTTTATGACCTCGTTGATATGTACTTTACACATTTCATTTCAAAACAGTGTGGCCAACTGTTTTTCATTTATTTCACTAAATAGGCATAACCTAATGGTACTCAAGGATTTACAGTTTTCCAAGGAATCTTCATTTGCGGAAGGATCCATGTGGTATCCCCAAAGTGCCTTCGTACCTATTTTAAGCCATGGAAAAGCAGCCCTAACTGTTACAGCCAAAGCACATTGCGGCAGCGGCAGCAACAGCAAATTATATAGAGGCTTATGTGTGCTGCTGCTGCCCTGAAAAATAGATTCTATTACGGCAGCAAGCAAAACTCTCTTTTTTCCACTCTCTTTTTCACTCAGTGTTGCCAATTTTCACTGAAAATCCGACAAATTGTATTGAAAAATATACGGAGAGTAAGCTCTCTTTCAAGACGAGAGAATGGGATACAGAATACAAAAACAAATAGCCGACTTGCTGTCGCTGCTCTAATGTACTTTGCTGAGCAGTGAGAGAGAGTTGCTGCCGCTGTCGCTGCCGCAATGTGCTTTGGCTGTTATATTGTACTTTACCATGCTTTAATGCTTTAACCCCGTATGGTGGACTTAGTTGATACTGAGGTGAACTTCCGTGGTGAATTTAATATCAATCGTATGTTTTAGGTGCCATAACCATTATTATTGGTAATTCTGAGTAAAATCTTCTTTCTTGAATTATATACTCGATCTTTATAAACGGAATCTGTCAAAATAGTAATACGATATTGGATATACGAGTTCATAAATAATGCTTAGTGTGAAAGGTTTAAGGATCTGTCGTAGATCTGGATCTGTATACTTTTCGACATCTCTTCCGGCGAATTAAGATAACACCGAAACTAAAACTTATCAATTTTATATTTTTAATCGAAATTGATGACTTCTATTAAAACTAGAGGCGTATGATTCTTTTTAGGTAAAGCGAACGCCCTCCAAACGCATGTCATTTATAGAACGGGCTCAAAAAGAAAGTGAGGAACTTGTAAAAAATTTGGGAGGTAGCTTAGAACTCGAAGGAGGTCGACGTACACGCTCTAGTACACGTGGTACGCCAACGCGTTCGGCTGTTGTTGCGACGCCGCCACCAGTCAAGAAGGCGCGTACGTCTCCAGCGGCAAGCGCTACACCAACGACACCGCGCCGTGGTCGTGGGCGTAAAATAGATGTTTCCAAGGAGCCAACCGATAGCGAATTGCTACCTGACGAAAACAAGATAATCACAGATGATGCCACCGCAGAAGAGACAACAAATAAAAAAATAATTGACCAAGTTTGTTTTATAGCTTTAAAAAATGGCTATTTTATTTTAAAAAGAATTTTTTTACTTAGAATAATTCAAAAAATTCGACCATAGAAAAATCTGCTGGTGGTGGTGATGAAACTGTCAAAGAGGTTCCTAATGAAACAGTCTCATCGAAATTATCGCAGAAAGTGGAAGAAAGTACATCAGCCAGTGATGAGGGGGATAAAACGGACACAGCATTGGAGTCAATACCTGAAGAAAAGCAGAATAATGTAGACCATTGTTCCAAAACCGGTTCCCAAAAACCGGAAGGAAGTCGGAGCAATACATCAGTAGAAACGGGTGACGTCTCAAAATCTAGCAAAATATCTGAAGCAGTTGCTGTAACTCTTGCTGACAAAGAAGAAAAGTTGGGAAGGGAGAAATCAGACCTAGTAAAGCAGAAAGAACCAACCCCAGAACCAATGGAAACTGATTCCAACAGATGCAGTGATATAAACGAGACACTTCCAAAAACTGCCGACAATGTCGAAAGGGTCGCCGAAACTGATAGCAATTTAGTTAATGAAACATCGGTTGTGGATGCTGCAACAGTACAAAAATCATCAGACGCACAAACATTAAAAGAAACGCCCAATCCTGAAGTAGTGAAAGATGCCAACCAGGCGACGGCGATGTCAGGAACCGTTGAAGGCGGCAAAATGGCTGAGTCCGTCACTTCGAATGATGACACACAAGGGCTGAAAGGAGCTAATGATTTAGACATGGCAGCGGCCGGTGAGCCGCAGGCTACAGCAAACGCAGCCACAACAACGATCACAGAGAACAACGCGAAATCAGAAAACGATTTATGTATGTGAGAAATATTTTTTAAAAATTCTCTTAAAAATATGTCCAATAACGCGTATGTTTTGCTTTTTGTAGGTGAGCCTAAAATTGCGTCGCCGCCAACAACCGACGGAGCCGTAGCAGCGACGCCGCAATATTGCAATTAGAAGTCAAATACATATCCAACACCCAATAACACCCCGCCTGGAAAGATCTACGTACTTTTTTAACTTTATTTGGAGAAAAATGTAAGAGTTTTTACACGAAAAGGCATTATACAAGTTGTATAATAATAATAATAATACCACAATAATTATAAACTAGTTATTAGCTGCCAATGCAAATAATAAAAAACAACAACAGTGCATTGTTTCTTTTTTAAATTGAAAAACTTATACAAAAGAAGCGGAATGGATACGATTAAAAGAAAATATCAAATTAAATGTAAGAGCAATATAAATACGTTTAGTAGATTACTTGCGAGGTGTACTGAGAAGAGTCAATTGCAAATTGAGGGTAAAATGTATCTAGTTTAACCAATTGCCATTTAATTTCAAAAATCAATAATATTTCTGTTCAATATTCTGATATCTTCAGAAAGCAATTATAATTAATTTAATCTAATTTTGAACAAAAACACCATAAATAAATAAAGCCCATGGATGAGAGGAAAAGAAATGTTTCTTTTGGAAAGTGATCCAATTAATAATGAATGTGTTCTTTTAGTAAAGTAAAATTCAAAATTATATTCAAATAATATTTACTTGTACTGAGAGAGAGCCCAATTGTAAAAATACATATACCAAAACGAAAACACAATCAGGATTTCCAATTGAATATACGAGTACTCGTACATAAGTACATCAAAGCTGACACTTTCATAGGGTAACACTTGTGGGCGGATAGATTTAACTTAAAACGTACATATTTGTGAGCCCGTTGGCAGAGAGTAAGGCCAGAAATTTCCATACGATTTCATGCCGTTTGTGGAAAAAACCAACATATTTAGATTGTAATTTTTTACGACTTTACATTGCGTGCTGTAATTAAACTTTATTAGTTTGCCATAAGAAACTTAGTTACAAATTGTTTTATATAATTTGAATTTTCTTTTGTAAATAAAATGTATCTTGAAACAAAAGGAAGAAAATCATTGTTGTTGTTGTTGTTGTTGTTGGGTGATGTATGAATGACTGTATGACTGAAGCGGTGTTGTTGAGTATATTGTAAAAAAGGGGTGCGAGGAGTTCAAAATTAGTGGCCTTCATTCATGCATGTAATGAAACCAGTAAGTTTTTTAAATTTAAAAAACTCAAAAACACCGGACTGTTACAAATACGCCCGTTCTGTGCTGGTCAAATCATAGTCACCGCCGCCACTATCCGATGATTGCAACGAGTGTCCGTTCGAGTGCTTTGATCTTCTCTTGCCCATACCCATATGTGCATGTGTTTGTATGCTGTCATCACAATTGGCCTTTGCTTGTCCTTGACCACCGCCGCCGCTGGCACCTTGACCTTGTTTCAGTTGCCGGCAAGAGTGCTTCAATCCCGCTTGCTTGCAGCTATGTGTTGACCTTCCCACACCGGTTCCCCAATAAGTGCATCCCTCTAATAACAAGGGCGCTGCTTTAACGCGCTGTCGCATTATATCCATATTCTGCTCAAAGTTGCGCTGTTGAAGTGCCTGTTCCAGTTTTCGGGTGGCCAAACGTTGTGAAATCATTTCTTCGTGCGACTCACTTTAGCAAAAAAATATAATAAAAAAAGAAGGAAAAAATGTGTTTTTTACATGCAAAATATAGCATAGTATATATATTATTGAAGGTAGAGAAATTTATTGAATTTTTAAAAAATACATACTTGAAGGCTAAGCACTGCCAGGCGGGTGTCTTGCGGACTTCCCAGTCACTCTGCGGCGTCACTTCATCACGGTACATACATGTATTTTGTAATTCCAGTAACTTTCTTCTCGAAACCTCTGCCCTTAGAGTGGCGGCAAGATTTGGTCGTGCTGCCGGATGCCGAGGTAAGGGTATGCTCTGAGGAAGAAGCTATTGTGAAATTAAATCACTATAATTTCTAATCAACATCACACATTATTAGATTTGTCATTGCTGCTATTGATTTATAACTTTATCTTTTTTATTTTAGGAAAATACAAATAAATGAAAATTAATTTCAAAATTAAAAATAAAATTAACGATAGATTCAATAAACTCTGTCCTTATTTAAACTTCAACTATAGATGCTGCGTTCAGAAAAGCAAAAACTTTTACTAACAAAACTTTACTAAACTTTTACTTTTAAGAAACTATTTACTTGAATTAAAAGCAATTAAGTACCAAGCATTTGTTTTTATAATAATTTAATAATAATAACTAACTATGATTTGTAACAATTGGAACAATTTTCCATCAATTGGCTGTTTATATAGGATAGAATACGTATTCCAAACTAAGCGCACAACCTGTTTGAGAGTCACGCCAAAAAAAAATAGAACAATTTCTAGAACACCAGCAATCAATTCGTTCGATTTACTTTTGCGATTTCGATTTTAAATCCAAGGAAAGCTGATGGTTGTATATTATAACCTAATCTTCGGCTATGATTTTTTAATCCTCAGTATAATTCAGTATAATTTTAAAAAAAATATAAAACCTAGATACGAGTTCTCCAATATTTTTATTGTAGACTAGATGTACCCGTCCCCGCGTTGCTGTGGCTCATTCTGGTTAAATGGTTAGAAAGCGCGTGTTGCTTCCGACCACAAATGAAATATTCCTCATACAAACGTTGCAACCCGTTTTCACCCATTCAGGGGTTGAATTTAAAAAAATGCCGAAATTTGTATTTGATTAATTATACAAAAGAGTATTAAGACCAAGTTTCAAGCAAATCTGACCACAAATAAAATATTCCTCATACAAACTTTGCAACCCCTTTTCACCACTTTAAGGTTCGAATTTCGAAATATCCGTTCTTAGTGCTTGTATACATCATAAAGAAAACGTCTTTGCAAAATTTCAGCTTTCTAGGTGAAAGCATTTAGCCTGGGCGTTGATGAGTCAGTCAGGACTTTCATTTTTATATATAGAGAAGAAGATAAAGTTTAAATTAATATGAAATTAGAAAGGTATGGCAACAATGCTGGGTATACGTTTATGTACAACGAGAATTCGTCAGAATTTTATTGTTATTCTTTGCGGATATAGCAACTAGCTTGGTATTATCGAGGATAAGTTTGTATTTTAAAAATATTTACTAACATATTTCTTATATATATTTTTTTTTAGGTTAATAATGCGGAAACCTGATAACTTATCAAAAGCTTTAAGAAATTTGGTTGCTAGCGGTGTTATTACCAGGCCAAATTCCTCAAAATATAATTTTGATAATTTTCAGGAAATTATAACTCAGCTGAAGGAGTCTCGTGGTATTTCTATTAGAAATACCAAAACAATGTGGTTTAGGATTTATACCCGTATTTTATATGTAAGAAAAATGCATGTGTTCATAGAGTATATTTATATTAATAATGTCTGTTATAGATTTATAAAACGCCCAATCCTGAAGTGGTGAAAGAAACGCCCAATCCTGAAGTGGTGAAAGAAACGCCCAATCCTGAAGTGGTGAAAGAAACGCCCAATCCTGAAGTGGTGAAAGATGCAAACCAGGCGACGACGATTTTAGGAACCGTTGAAGGCGGCAAAATAGCCGAATCTGTCACTTCAAATGATGACACACAAGGGCTGAAAGGAGCTAATGATCTAGGCATGGCAGCGGCCGGTGAGCCGCAGGCTACAGCAAACGCAGCCACAACAACGATCACAGAGAACAACGCAAAATCAGAAAACGATTTATGTATGGGAGAAATATTTTTAATAATTCTCTTCAAAATATATCCAATAACGCGTATGTTTTGCTTTTTGTAGGTCAGCCTAAGATTGCGTCGCCGCCAACAACCGACGGAGCCGTAGCAGCGACGCCGTAATATTGCAATTAGAAGTCAAATACATATCCAACACCCAATAACACCCCGCCTGAAAAGATCTACGTACATTTTTAACTTTATTTGGAGAAAAATGCAAGAGTTTTTACACGAAAAGGCAAACAATTATAAATGCACAGAGTGGAAGGGATACGATTAAAAGAAAATATCTAATTAAATGTAAGAGCAATATAAATACGTTTAGTGGATTACTTGCGAGGTGTACTGAGAAGAGTCTGAATTGGAAATTGAGGGCGAAATGTATCTAGTTTAACCAATTGCCATTTAATGTCAAAAATGAATAATATTTCTGTTGAATATTTCTTCAGAAAGCAATTATAATTCACTTAATCTAATTTTGAACAAAAACACCATAAATAAATAAAGCCCAAGAATGAGAGGAAAAGAAATGTTTCTTTTGGAAAGTGATCCAAATTGTTTTATATAATTTGAATTTTCTTTTGTAAATAAAATGTATCTTGAAACAAAAGGAAGAAAATAATTGTTGTTGTTGTTGGGTGATGTATGAATGACTTTGTATGACTGAAGCGGTGTTGTTGAGTATATTGTAAAAAAGGGTGCGAGGAGTTCAAAATTAGTGGCTTTCATTCATGCATGTAATGAAACCAGTAAGAGTTTTTTAAATTTAAAAAACTCAAAAACACCGGACTGTTACAAATACGCCCGGTCTGTGCTGGTCAAATCATAGTCAACGCCGCCACTATCCGATGATTGCAACGAGTGTCCATTCGAGTGCTTTGATCTTCTCTTGCCCATACCCATATGTGCATGTGTTTGTATGCTGTCATCACAATTGGCCTTTGCTTGTCCTTGACCACCGCCGCCGCTGGCACCTTGACCTTGTTTCAGTTGCCGGCAAGAGTGCTTCAATCCCGCTTGCTTGCAGCTATGTGTTGACCTTCCCACACCGGTTCCCCAATAAGTGCATCCCTCTAATAACAAAGGCGCTGCCTTAACGCGCTGTCGCATTATATCCATATTCTGCTCAAAGTTGCGCTGTTGAAGTGCCTGTTCCAGTTTTCGGGTGGCCAAACGTTGTGAAATCATTTCTTCGTGCGACTCACTTTAGCAAAAAAATATAATAAAAAAAGAAGGAAAAATTGTGTTTTTTACATGCAAAATATAGTATATAGTATATATATTATTGAAGGTAGAGAAATTGATTAAATTTTAAAAAAAATACATACTTGAAGGCTAAGCACTTCCAGGCGGGTGTCTTGCGGACTTCCCAGTCACTCTGCGGCGTCACTTCATCACGGTACATACATGTATTTTGTAATTCCAGTAACTTTCTTCTCGAAACCTCTGCCCTTAGAGTGGCGGCAAGATTTGGTCGTGCTGCCGGATGCCGAGGTGAGGGTATGCTCTGAGGAAGAAGCTATTGTGAAATTAAATCACTATAATTTCTAATCAACATCACACATTATTAGATTTGTCATTGCTGCTATTGATTTATAACTTTATCTTTTTTATTTTAGGAAACTACAAATAAATGAAAATTAATTTCAAAATTAAAAATAAAATTAAATTAATAAAATTCAAAATTAATTAAATAAACTCTATCCTTATTTAAACTTCAACTATAGATGCTGCGTTCAGAAAAGCAAAAACTTTTACTAACAAAACTTTACTAAACTTTTACTTTTACAAAACTATTTACTTAAAATAAAAGCATATAAGTACCGAACATTTGTTTTTATAATAATTTAATAATAATAACTAACTATGATTTGTAACAATTGGAACAATTTTCCTTCAATTGGCTGTTTATATAGAATAGAATACGTATTCCAAACTTACTTTGTCATATTTTTGCCTTCTGCATGTCTTATTCAGATCTGATGAAGTAAATAGTAATGGCTTTTCTATAAATTTGTTCGTTTTTCGCTTCTTCTTGTGGTATCTTTTGCCAAATTTACATTCAAAGAACAAATTATTACCAACGATGTGTTCAGAACACGGAAGCTTTGGACTTAAAGCCGTAGCAGAACGGCATCTAATTAATTGTTTTTAATATATATATATACATATATTTAGTAATCTGTATTTCTATCCTCCTACTAAAACAGCAAACAGCTTACTTTGATTTTCTGATGTCTTGGCTAGTTGCAATGGTGGTGAAATAGTTGCTCAATTTATCAACAGATCCGGTTTTCTGAATTTGGGGCTCCTCCGCTTTTGAAAATTTGTGTTTGACTGTAGATTTTCTGTACGTTTTTTCGCCCACACCATTTTGATCATCTTTTAATTCTTCAATATTATTTAATGAATACGATTTTCTTAAAACACAGTGGTGACTTTGATGACTTGATAATCCGGTCGTTGAACTGGAAGCTCAATCAATAAATAAAACTCATTTACGTTGTAGTAACAAAATTCATTTACATACGTTTCTTCTACTGCATACTTCGGAGCGTTGTTCTCTTCGCACTTCCTCTCTATTGCGACTAGTTCGATTTTCGAATTTCTATTTTGATTAAGTAACGGCACTGAATTCTTCTGTAATTCTTCCGGTTGTAAATATTTTAGAGTTTTTCCAAAATTTTCAATTTCGCTTTTGAGCTGCTCACTGTATCTGAAACCCAAAAAAAATTATCCAAAACTCTCATAATTTGTATAGTAAATGATCTTTATATTTTGAAATTATCTTCTTCACTCTACCTTTTCAGTTTCATGTGATCTATAAAGTCAAATTTTTGTTGACCGTTGATCATTTGATCTCTAAAATCATCATCTCCATATATTAAAGGACAGGGTGTCGTGTGCGCTTTAGAATTTTTAGAGGTATTTTTCTGGGTTTTTGTTTTCTTGGATACTCTTCTCCTTATTGATGATACCTCATTATAACAAGACATCCTCGACGATGGCTTATTGGTGTCCAGCTTTTCAACAGAAAACGAGTACATCGATTTCCTTTTTATATCTTGACAAGTAGCTCTTAACGATGTCAAAGTAGAGTAAAATTCTTTTGCTGGTAAATGGCTGATGTCACCGTAGTCTATATTGTCATGTAAAAAAAGTTGGTTTAAATAATTTTGCATTTATGTAAAAACTACGTGTACCATTACCGGGAATACTGCCATAGAAATCTGCTAGGGAACGTATAACATTATGGTAATTCTTTGAGTCTACTAATATGGTGGAATTTTCTGCTACTTTTTGTTTAATTATCTCGTCGTTGGAAAATTTCTTTGTTGAAAGACATCCGAAAGAAGAGCTTGGTCTGTTATACATTGGAGCTAGATAATTGTTGCAATGTATCTCTTGGAACAATTGTTAAGAAAAAGGTGTGCTGCAAGTCATGTTTCGCATCGTAATTTATTATAAATATTTAATAGTTTAGCGCGTCCGTTAACCCATTAGTGTCACAGTAAACAATTTTACTAAATTAATCAATATCTATTAATAATGTTGTTATTTTAACTTATTACTAACGTTACCAAAGTGGTTCAAATATGTATTATATACATATACAATAGTACATATGTGACCTGTAGAAGCAAAACAAATATTTTCCACTTGAAGAGATTTCGAGAAAGAGCTAAAAACTGTATTGGCTTTTTCAATTTTCAATACAAAATCAATATGAAAGCTTTTTTAAATCAAATTTTAAGTTGGAAATTAATTAGCTAGCAAAAAATGTTTACGGTTATAGATCCGTGAAAGTGAAAAAGGCAATATGAATCTATGCCTATTCCATCAAAAGTGGAGAAGATTTGTTTTGCTTATACGGGTCACAGGTTTGCTTATAAAAATTTTAAAACAATCCTTTGAAAACAATTATACTGCATTACTTTTATTCCAAACTTTGGTGGTGAGTTCTTTTTCACCATTTCGAATTAACTGTTGATTAGAACTTTAAGGAACATTGCCATATTTAAAAAGGGAAAATATTTTATGATATGAAAACAAAGGCATAACAATTTTCCAAAATGTATTTTGTGTAATACATATAGACATATTTTGTGTATACATTTAGACTTTCACTTTCGTACGAAATTGATATTGAAATCGTACGGCCCTATTCCAAACTTCGCGTTGTCGTTTTTAATTTCCCTTTTTTTGGTATGAAATCAGGGACTCTCAAACAGTTGTGCGCTTAATATTGTTGTAATGGATTTACAACTGTTTCTTATTGTTACTCTGGCAAAAGTTATTGACGAAACAACAAGAAACAGTTAGAAATCTATTGCAACACTATTAAGCGCACAACCTGTTTGAGAGTCACGCCAAAAAAAATCGAACGATTTCTAGAACACCAGCAATCAATTCGTTCGATTTACTTTTGCGATTTCGATTTCAAATCGAAGGAAAGCTGATGGTTGTATATTATAACCTAACCTTCGGTTATGATTTTTTAATCCTCAGTATAATTCAGTATAATTAAAAAAAATTATAAAAACTAGATACGAGTTCTCAAATATTTTTATTGTAGATAAAGTTTAAATTAATATGAAATTAGAAAGGTGTGGCAGCACTGCTGTGTATACGTTTATGTACAACGAGAATTCGTTAGAATTTTATTGGTATTTTTTGCGGATATAGCAACTAGTTTGGTATTATCGAGGATAAGTTTGTATTTTAAAAACATTCACTAACATTTTTCTTATATTTATTTTCTTTTAGGTTGATAATGCGGAAACCTGATAATATAACAAAAGCTTAGCAAACAACTAAGGGATTTGGTTGCTAGCGGTGTTATTACCAGGCCAAATTCCTCAAAATAAAATTTTCATAATTTCCAGGAAATTATAACTAAGCTGAAGGAGTCTCGTGGTATTTCTATTAGAAATACCAAAACAATGTGGTTTAGGATTTATACCCGTATTTTATATGTAAGAAAAATGCATGTGTTTATGGAGTATATTTATATTAATAATGTCTGTTTTAGATTTATAAAAGCATTACTGATGCGGGTGTAACTCTTCGTTAGCACATTTTTGTAGTCGTGTTTTGAACAATTATCATTTTCACCACACATAAACAAAAGAGGTAACATTTTTGTAGTCAATATAAGCGAAACAAGTGAAATGGAGTAGGATGTCCCCCAAATTTTGTTTTTTTTTAAAGTGTATAGAAAAAATATCTAATTTTTATACAATATGGGGTCATTGAATTTGTTGCAGTGAAACACTTTTATTCACCAATTTTTTCTTATACAACAGAAGAGTCATATAAGAGATACATATATTTGTTATGATTATTATTAGTCAAATAAACTGCGACTGCATAGGTTTCAAGTTTTTATTTATTATTTACTTAATTTTTATTTGCAAGGAAACTAAACTAGGGAGAAAAATCAAAACAATTATTTATAACATCCAGAAAATTGACCACAGTTTTTGACGTTTTGAATTAAAAGCACTTGTATTAGTAGTAACGAGTGTCTCATCTCATAATCTCTGGTTTGTATGTAGTTGCCATGTTTTTGGAAGTGTACGTTGCCAACGATTCTGCGTTTTTCGTCAGTTCTTTCGTGTCTTCCCAGTTGGTTAGTTGCTCCATCTAAACTGGAAGACAGAGATAAGGAGATAGGAAACTGCTGAAATATGCTAAAATATGCAACTCTGACGTAAAGTAGTGTTTGTGAAAAACCTGAAAAATGCTTCTCAGAAACTCAACTATCAGACCCCGGATGAAGAGTGTCAAGGAAAGGGAACGGGGTTTTTCGTATAGGAAAGTCATTGTTCGTTCTGTTGTGTTAGGTGCCGCGTTCGCGGGGGAGGGGTTAATTGAAAATAGAAACTCAACTATCAGACCCCGGATGAAGAGTGATCGGGACGAAGAGGGTTCAGATTTCAGACCCCAATGACAATTCAGATTTTTAAGTCAAATCGTTTGTATTGAGATAGCAACTTCAATAATTATTCATATAAGTAATGAATTCGAAGACATCAATTTTTATTTATTTATTTATGCCAATATTTAGTTTATTTAATATCCATTTTACTTTTAAATAGTTTTTTACTTAATTAGAACCTATTTGGAAATAGTATTTTTAAGTTAAATATCATTGCAAGTGCAGATTAACATAAAAAAATCTAATGTAAATTGTTTTTTTACGCTCAAATCCGCCACTATTATATACCAGAAACTGTATGACCTATTTTTTTAACAATTCACGCAAAATAAAACATTATAAAATCCAATTGATTATCCAATTAAAATAAAAGAGCAGACATAAAATGACGTTGGTATACCCTCATATTTTCGTTCACCTCGCCATTGAATTTGCCGATACTAGTGTTGCCCGTTTGTATAGAACGCACCTCTTTTTGCTCCTCTTATGAATTCTGGTACCAAAGCAGTGTTGCCGGTATGCTACAATATGAAATAAATTGAATGTTTTTCTTTATTACCAAATATATAAATGCATAAATGTGCTTGAACTGTTAACAAAACGTTCATTCTTGCTTCACGGAGTACAAATTACTTCCTAGAATAGAAAATTATAGTGTTCTTTACACCGAGTGCTACAAAAAGTACTTTTACCTTTTTCGTACTTTCTGAATTTCGTTTTGTTAACGTAAAATGTAACGCTGCTTTATAATATGATTGATTTTTTCACCACAATTGAAGAAATGAATAAATTTTAGATGAAATCTTCTATTTTATTTATGGATATTGTATTTAACGATACAAATAATGTTAATTACATGTACAGAATTCCGCCATTTGTTTGTTTAGAAGTATTCTTTATTTTCAGTAGTTATGAGTAACTTTATTTCCTTTTATCTTTGCTGAAATAGCTAAACATCCTCGCAAAATTTCAAAAATTCGATAACGAACATGGTTGCGAAGTTATAAATCTCCAGGACGCAAGATTGCATATGTGTTCCAAACAACCATGTTGGTATTGTATTTAATACCCAACAGCCTATTATGACAAAGTATATTCGTCCCAAATTTCATAGCTCTATTCGCTCTCCCTTAATCGTGATTTCTACAGACGGACGGACGGACATGGCCAAATCGACTTAGGAGGTGATTCTGAGCCAGAATATATATACTTTTCTATACCACGCCTCCTTTAATTCGTTGCAAACGAAAGCACAAATTGAATATAACCTTATCCCCTCGGGTATAAGAAGCATTCCTTTTAAATAATAAGAATTTAAGTCCTTCGACGTATTTATTTATTTATGCATGCAACCATTTAAGTTTTTATACGATACATAACATTTAATATATTAGATGAATAATTTTGATTATAATAATCTGCAATTATATTCCGGTTCGTATTCGGCTGTGCCATAAGGGCCGCGTGCACCTATGCCAGATACGCTAATACTACTGTTCTGCGGTCCGTGCAGAGGAGCCGCATTTGTTGGAGCATGTCCGTAGCTATAGCTATCATAAGCTTGTTGCTTGTAAGCAACGTGTTCGTCGTAACCTCGTCTGCAATGAAAGGAAGGAAAATTTACTTTCACAATAAAAATTCACATCTTTCGGTCTCTAAATTCAGTCGACTTGACATTTTTTATTAGCCAAAGAAGACAGAATATACATATATTTTGATCATAAAACATACCCGTACGTTTCGTCCATAGCACTTCTGGCCTTCTCTAGTATGGACATAACTTTCTGTTTTGGCGAAAATAAGTTTTTGGAGTTTTTGGCAAAAGGGCTAAGCCAAAGTCCTAAAAATCCACAAAAAATTATGAAATTCAAAATTCCGCAAGCATGCCATTCACCCTACCTGTAGCCATGATGTGGTGGTAAGCTTTTACCAATTTGTGATGCGCCGTCGCCGCCACCATCACCACTTCCAGTAGTTGCAACTCCACATAATCACGCAACTTAGCCATCATGATCGGTTATGCTGGTATTGTCCATTAGCTCGCGCAGTTGCTCTTGACGAATGACATCATTGCTCTTCGGAATTAATAATTCCTAATACTTGCCGTGCCACTTGCACAGTCCAGTGCATGATTTAACTTCATTAAAAACCCTAATTTCTTTGCGAAATAGCAAAACAATTTTCGCAATCTAATAAATTTTTGTTCTCATAAAATGATAAACAAAGGAAATGTCAAATAAACGTGACGACATGCGGTGAACTTCACATACAGCACACATATACTGTACGTGTGTCCCCACGTAAAAATAAACGAAGAAATTCAGTCTTTGTTCGACATATTTTTTGGCGGGAACGAAGTTTCCTATCTCCTTATCTCTGCTGGAAGAGTTCTTGTATATCGAAATTTGATTTTGTTAGTCATAGTTTTATTGAAAAAGAAATAAACAAATTAATTTATATAAGAATTGCTGTCAAAGTGCATAACGAAAATAAAATGAAATTGTCCACCAACAACTGGATTGTTTGGCGTGCAACAGCTGTTGTTTTTATTTGGATTGCTGTCGCCATATTTGTGCCACCAGTGTTTGCAGAAGATGAGGCATCTGTAAATAATGTAAGCTTCAGAGTTTTATTTTAATTAGCTTTTGCAAATAAATTGGGGACCACTAATTGAACATATTTTTGTGTCGGTCCAGGGATGCATGCATATAAACCTGATGACATCACATAGACTAAGCAAACAGTCATCCAGTTTTCACTAATCATCATTAAATCGGAAATCAGTTTTTTAAATCGGGATTTAACCCCTGGCCTAAGTCGCTTTATTAAATGCTAATCAAAAATATAAACAAAAACAAAGTAAATGCATATTTACATTCTATCGCTAAATTGTTGCTTTTCTTTAGTGTCTGATTTCACTTTCTTTGCTTTATTTAATTACATATTCTGTTGTATGTTATTCTGCTGATTTCGCGAATGACTAGAAAATTGCGTTGCTCGTAATTATCAATTTTATTTATAATAATCTTTTTCTTAGCGCTTGTGAGGTTTGAACATTTTTTATTTATACATACATATATGGCTTTTATAATATGTGTAAATGCATTCAAAATTTCCAAAGACCGAAGCCAAAGAGACAGAGGCGAGTAACCTTCTAGTGCATAAATATGTATGATATATGTATATAATATGTGTATAATCACCAATCTTGATTTCGTCCAGTGGTTCCCAGCATTTTCTTATCTATTGAATATGGATGCGAGAAATATTTTTTGCGAAATATTCTATCTTAGTCATAAATTTCTTTATTAGAATTATGCAATTAAAATTTGAAATCATTTACATTTCAATATAATACATAGGCTTTAAAAAAAAATTCAGGCATTTTTTAAAGATTGCCGACTTCTCTTCGGACAGAAAGTCTCGTTTAGTAAAAGCAGCTTAAAAGTGTTTACTGCTTAACTTAGCCTTAAGCTGCAAAAAAGTTTTACATTCGAATGTATAAAAAATACTTTCGTACAAATAAAAAAGGCTTACAGTATTTACATAAACTTTATTTAAGTGCTAATTGAAAGAACTCAATGCAAAAAGTCTTGTATTAATTATATAAGGAAATATAGTAAAAGAAGCAAGAAAGTGTTGTCACTTTCATTTTGTTGTCATTTTTTAGGAAATCCTGGATTTTTTGGAAGAAAGGGCCCCAAAAATGAATTTTAAAACATTAAATTTGTTGATCTCTGATCAATTTACTTCTGAAAAAAGATTTAAAATAATATTGAAAATAGTGTACTGAAGAGATCTCATCATAAAATGGCAAACTAATTGGCATAAAGATTAAAGCTGGAGTTTCATAGAGTCCGTTTGCGTGCGTATCCGTCAGAAATTCACGCAAAATATGTTTAAAAATATGTAAACATACGCGATGAGTGTCATAGAGCCCGTGCGTCTACAACAACAGTTCTTATACTTGTAATAGATTTATGACGGATACGCACGCAAACGGGGTCTATAAAACTTTGTCGTGGGGTTCATGACTTAGTACCTAGCCGGTCCAGGCATGAAGACGGCACTGTTCTGAATGCACTATTTGTGAAAACGAGAAATCAAATCGTCATGTCTCGACTGATTTCGACCCGCCGCCAAAAAAGATTGTCAATGCCTAAGATATTTAATTCCAGGAAACAGTAAATGTATTCCGTATGTGTTGGGCTTTTGTTATACACCTTTTTAGGTTGACAGCGTTTATAATTTATGGGATTTTCAAAACTTCTAACAACAGAAGCTAATGGATATTTTTGGTGAATTGCAAATTTGATGATTTGAAGCGTTATATGAAGATCCTATGAAAATTAGGGATGCTGGGAAGTGGTTAAAGTATAGTTTCTGCTTAGAAAAAATACAGAATTGAATTTTTATTTGTTTTTTAGGTCAATAAAATGCGTTAAATTTTATAACAGATTGTTGTACGAGTATCCATGTTAGGCTATAAAACTTCATTATATCATGTATTATGATTGACTGTGGACTGATTTTTAATTTTCATCTGTTTTTGTTTGCAATCAATACTTATGACCTAAGGACCACTCTATTAATTACAAATGATTCACTACACTTTCCTACACTAAGAAAAACTGATGACGAAAACAATATCTACTTGCAAGAAGTTGACCTCATATTGCAATTGAATCATCTAGTATAAAAATCTCTTCAATCCATTTTAGTGAATTCTTCAGAAATCACTAAAAACTGTTTAACTAACTTCTAACGGTAACTACTTAATGAGTCTTGTTTGTCAATGCGACGACCTAGAAGGTGACGCAAATTCGTTGCAAAATAATGGGTTTTCCCAACTTAATGAAAACATTAAACTATATAAGGCTTGTCAAAATTGAAAACACTAAACCTATAATTAAGTACATACATATTTGTAGTTACAGAATCGAAAACCTTTTAAGTAAGCGCTAAAACTAACAGAAATTGTTAAAAAATCTGTAATGGTGATTCGAAGATTAACAAAATCATCACAACTTTTTGTTTGTCAATAAAACATTAACATACACAGAGAATTAATAAAAACATTGCAAAGGGGGGCAAAATATGTCATTTCTTTGTTTCTTAGTATGTACTCGTATATATTATTATTTCCTGCTGTTCTCATCAATACCACGTCAATTTCTCTGTCTTCATGCGCCTCATGTCGTCCACCACCTGCAGGATCCAACGGAATCTCTACAATCCGTTTCCGAACCATCAAATAAACTGGTGCACATTCTCAATCCCGGAGAACGTGAGTATCTCTCACCGAATTTAATTGGTATACAAAACCTGGCGACGACCTATCTGCCACTTTCAATGAACCTGATTAATGTCATCGATGCATTCCGGGAGGTTGTGAATGGTGTACGCTACGAAATTCTATTGAATGCTATCGACACAAAGGCCAACGACTCTGAGATCGTCTGTCGACTTGTCATACTTGAAAAGCCCTGGCTGCGTACCGTTTGGGGCGACAAGGTACGTGAGTTGCTGTACTCGAATTGCACCAGCGATGAAGATAACACCGACAACAACAACAATAGTCAGGCCTTCGATGATGGTAAATACGAGAGTAATATGTTATTTAATGGAGGAGGTACACGCAATGAACTGACAACCGATGAAATGAACAAACTGGTATCGCAAATTATACCAAAGAAATACGAGACAACCACAACTACAGCAACAGCCACAATAACGAGCACAACAACAGCACCGACACCGACAACGATGGCACCTGAAAACACTGCAGATTTTGCAACAACGACATCGTCGCGACGTGATGAAGAAATTAGTACTGAGCCTAGGGAACTCACTGATAATGAAAAAAGATGGATCGATGATATCTTCTCTGTAGGCGCATTTAATTTTGAACAATCGCTACAACAAAATAACAAGAATGAAGCTGATGTTTCCACTAGTGCTTCAGCTGTCGAAGATGAAAGCTATTATTCACAGCACGCTTTAGAGCAGCAACAATATGACACATATAATAATCAACAAGAACAACAACAACAGCCGCAGATAGCATCCGAATTGATTAAAAAAGAAGTGGAAGAGGATACGGAAAAGGTAACAGACACAGAAAGAAAGGAATTTGGCAAGCGATGGGTGCATTGCATAAAGTAAAAGCAATAAATTATTAGGCAATTATGTATTAATCTTATTATAATGGAGCGTAGCGTAGGTATTAATTATTTCTGTTGATTATAATGAATTTTCCGTAAAATATTTTTCCTCTTCCTCTTATTTTTTCTCTTCCAGGGCTTTATTTTTAATGAGCTTATACGCTTTTATTACTTTTCGCTATTAAAAAGAGAAAATACTTTAAATGTGAATTTAATTAAATGATGATGCCAAAAACATGCCCATAAATTACCTTCCGCTTCCACTTTCGCCTTCAAATGTCGTACCGTTTGGCTGTGGTTGGTTGCTCTTACCGGCGCACTTCGCGTAATTTTGCGTTGAAATATTCGTTAAAGTATTATTGTAAGAAATTTAATTTTGCTCGGTGCGCGTGCATGTTCGTAAATTGCGTGTCAAGGGTTTTTCGATAGGGTTTGTCGAAGGAATTCTTCTTCTGAATCCTTCTTTCGAGAGCTTTGTGTACAATTTGTGGGAGTTCCATGTCGTGGGGGTTTTCCCCTTCAATATGGCTTTAATTTCATGTTCAGTTGGTGATCTCCTATTGGTACATAGTATACATTCTTCCTTCTTTTACATATTTTGATATTCGTTAAGTTTCTCGACAGGGTTGTATGGTTTTGAAACCAATTACCGTCATCACTTGTCAAGTTTGGCTTGGAGATAAACCGGTTTGCCACCGCTGTGTCATCTTCAAACTATTTTTTTGTTCTCGCATAAAGAGAATGGAAAAAAAAGATAGAACGCAAAAAGTGGACGAAGGAAAAAATTTATTGAAGATGTATGGATCGATAACTACCTCTAAAATCCAACTTGTCTCCAAACCGCACTTGACAAGGGACGACGGCAATTCGTTCCCTAACCCTATTTCTTTTACGCATTATTTATAATTACACATATTTTTCATTAATATGTAATGTACTCGTGTCATAAGAATATGTACATATATAGCCCAGTTTTTATATTTATCTAACTTTTTTATAGAATTTTTCTTTTTTTAAACTTTTACAATACGCAGAGTTTATTTTGGTAAAAACTTTGTAAAGTTTTTAATGTTTTTTGGATTTAAAAATGATTGGCATTGACCTCAAATGAAGTGGTTTTGTCCCCGATTAACCCTCTTATTCTCTAAGAACTAGCATAACGTTAGCATTCGTGCCGCTTTGATCGTTTCTGGTTTTCTGATTTTTGTAATTTTCGAAAATCATAAACAGAATCGACGATCACTTCGTTTGTTCTTCGAGAATTAGGGGGGTAAATTTTATGGTACAAGTATCATATGAAGCAAAACTTAATGCTCAATAAAGTAGCTATTGTTCGCCCATGCAGAGAGAATTTATATAATTAGTATTGAACCATTAATATAATAGAATTTACTTTCAGCTTGAATCAATTCAGTCTCGTGCGAAACGTGACAACAATCCAATTGTTGGGGGTGCTTCAGAATTAAAGAAAAGTGAAGCAAAATCACGACTGCAAAAGACGTTAGAAAAGCTAGCCACCGGTGATGGACCCAATTACAAGTAAGCTCATAAGCTCATAAAACTCCAAACTTTCTGAATAGTATATTTTCAATTAGGGTTGATAAGATTTATTCAGCGACCACACAAGTCGTATCAGGATCATTGACAAAAATCGATGCTGATCTTCTTGACGCCGATGAGAAGAAAATTCGTTGCAATATTGAGATTTGGTCACAGCCGTGGTTACCCAAAGGCAATGAAGTCACAATCGAGTGTCCCGGCAAGGACACACTGAAGACACGTCACGAACGCTCAGTTGAGTATGTCGAGAAGAAGACGCATAAGAAACACGCACCGCATGGCTACGACAAAAGTGAACATTTATTTGATAAATTTCAAGTTAAATACAATAAACAATATCACAGTACTACGGAGCATCAGATGCGTCTGCGCATTTTTCGGCAAAATCTAAAGACAATCGAAGAATTGAATCGCAATGAAATGGGTGAGTTTATAAAATCGTTTCTGTCGTCATCATCCATCATCTACGCCTACTACTAGGATCTACTCGTAGTTCTGCAGACGTGAATTGATATGCAGAAAGTATAATATAAATTGAATTCAGAACATTTGTTTTAAACTCTCGCTTCACGAGGCCAAACACATTTAGCAGAAATCTAACGGTCCTGTCATAAGCCTTTTCCTGTGTCATAAAAGAATCAAATATGTACATACATTTGCTCAGAACTTTTATAATTTTTATACCCTACACCCGAAGGGATGAGGGTATATTCACTTTGTTCTTCCGTTTGTAACGCATTAAAGGAGGCGTGGCAGGTATAGAAAAGTATATATATTCTGGCTCAGAATCACCTCCTGATTCGATTTAGCCATGTCCGTCCGTCTGTCTGTCTGTCTGTCTGTCTGTCTGTCTGTCTGTCTGTAGAAATCACGATTACAGGAGAACGAATAGAGCTAACGCCATAAAATTTGGTACGAATATTCTTTGTCACCATAGGCTGTTTGGTATTGAAAATGGAGAAAATCGGTCCAGTGCCACGCCTACTTTTTATAGAAAGTATGAATTTTCCCGTGCTTTTAGCACAATTTCTCAGCTTGTAGAGCGAGTTTAAAGCTAAAATGTCATTCCTGAATCCATGGTCTCAAACTTAAAGACATTCCCAAAAATGGGCGTGGTCCGCCCACTGGCGACGAAAATCACGATTAGAGAAGAACGAATGGAGATATAGTCTTGAGATTTGGCACAAATATTCTCTTAAAAATATTCTAAAAAATAATAATAAAAGCAAAAGTTATCTCACAGAAAATGGGCGTGACACGCCCACTAGTATACCATACCATATAATGAGGTGTTTGTTGAGAAAAGCGGTGCTGTAAATGAGTTAATATATCAAAATTTACTATCCGTAAATTAAATGAAAGTGGGCGTCACCCGCCTACTTTTTATCGTAACTTCGACAGATACGGGTGTAGGGTATATAACCTTCGGCCAGGCCGAAGTTAACGCCTTTACTTGTTACTTTATACTTTTATACTTCAGATACATACATGCCTACTTTATGTTGTCTTTATTATGATCTTATTATGATTATATTGTATGATTTCAATTTTACGCCCCAGGTAGTGCCAAGTACGGCATCACTGAGTTTGCCGATTTGACTACCGCGGAGTATAAGCAACGCACTGGATTGTGGCAGCGTGCAGTCGATCAGCCCAGTAAAAATAGCTTGGCAGAAATACCAGACGTAGTATTACCAGACGAGTTCGACTGGAGGGAGAAAGGCGTGGTCACAAAGGTATTGTATTTTAATACAAAGATATACGTTATAAGGGTAAAAAAAGAAACGATGAGGAAGAGAGTAAAATTTTCTTATGCCTTTAGGTGTTTACAGTCAGCTCGTTAAGTTTCGGATCATACAAAAAAGGGCCTAAATCTAAGAGAGAAGTGACATTCTTCACTTTAAACCTTCTTTACTTCAAACCTTCTTAATAATTATAAGGGCTAATGATATAAACCTACTATTAATATTTACTGACCTTTAAAGGTCCACAAACTAAGAGCCGACTTTTGTTAACACTACTAATAGTTGCGACGACGCCCTTTGTCATGGTATTTTATTATTCTAACCCCCCCCACCAATGGCTTTTTAACAGGTTAAAAATCAAGGTAGTTGCGGATCTTGTTGGGCATTCAGTGTCACTGGAAACATTGAAGGCTTGCATGCAGTTCAGACCGGAAATTTGGAGGAATACTCGGAACAAGAGTTACTTGATTGCGATACGATTGATTCAGCCTGCCAAGGTGGCTTACCAGACAACGCTTACAAGTAAGTGTGGCTTAGTAGTTGTGAAGTAGTTATTTCAAAAACCTAAACCGGGCCCAAAAACTAAATAGTTTGCGTTATTTTCACCTTTAGAGCAATTGAAGACATAGGAGGTCTGGAACTAGAATCGAAATATCCTTACGAGGGACGAAAGGAACAATGCAGTTTTGACAAGACCTTCTCACATGTACGGATTAAAGGTGCCGTCGATTTACCCAAGAATGAGACTGCTATGGCGCAATGGTTGATTACCAACGGACCAATTTCCATTGGTAAGTTTTTTATCAAGTCAAGGCAAAAAAAAGTCCACAAAAAAAGCGATGCAAATGAAAACTCTCATTTGCACTAACATTTACAGGTATCAATGCCAATGCCATGCAGTTCTATCGCGGTGGTGTATCACATCCGTGGCGGGTACTGTGCTCACCCGGAAATCTCGACCACGGTGTGCTTGTCGTTGGCTATGGCGTCTCCAGATATCCGATGTTTAAGAAAACGCTGCCGTATTGGATCGTTAAGAATTCATGGGGCCCGAAGTGGGGTGAACAGGGCTATTATCGTGTTTATCGTGGTACTAACACTTGCGGCGTTAGCGAAATGGCCACATCGGCCATTTTGGCGTAAACGATTTTTTCATATTTGCTCGAGAGTGTCGGGATTTTATAGATTTTTTGCTTCACTTTCCTCTCAAACAAATATTGTAAATTAACCTTTTTGTAATTCATATTTTATTATAAATATTTAAGTATAAATAAATATATATATAATTTTTTTTAGCAACGTGCTACTACTGCTCGTATTCACTTAATTTTATTAACAACAAACGCAATTTTCTAGCCTCAAGACCAATTGTCAAAGGTTGTGCCGGCACCTCATCGGTGGCCGTATATATATTTGCTGGAGTAAGTAGACCATAAACTGCAAAAAGAACTCCAATAAAGCCTTTAATGAAATTGTAGAAATTTTACGATTGTAGTTCAGAAAATATTCAATTTGTCTAATCTCTGAATTGAATTTCTAAATTGTATTTCTGAACTAAAATTGAATAAATTTACACGTGGTTTTAGTTTTTCTAGAACTTACCTTCACACGAACGCAAGAAATTGAGTACCTCCTGAACTGCCGGGTACGGAAGTATGATGTTCTGTTTAGCCATGCCGGTCAACAGGCCCAGAACGCAACGTTTTACATGCAGCCAAGTGTCCGCGTAAAGGCGTGCTCCTGAACCACTTTCCAGCGCGTGTGCTATACGCGATAAGCCGAATTCGTAGTTAGATTTGGCACAGTATAGTGTGCCCACAACGAGATTAACGATGCACAAATGGTGGTATTGTTTGCCCAGATTCCCCTTCAGCTCTTCGGCCTTCTCCACCTTGCGCATCAGTTCTTCGGCCTCCTCATTCTGAAAAGTCATTATGTAGGAGGCACAGAGATTTGCCAAAACGGCAGCAGAGACGCTCATTATCTGCAGATGTTTCAAATTTGTTTAGTAAATATTTATTTGATAGTAAAACTGGTAAGTATGACACGGCTTTATGTCAAGTACCCCAGATGAGACCTCCCTCCACTTACGTCATCAGAATGTTGTCGCACAATAGGTTCGTAAAATGCTGCCGCTTCCGTGTACTTGTCGCCCTGCATGAAAAGCACGTGTCCAGCATTTAGGCGCCAAATTGCATTTTCAGAGCAAAATTCAGCACTTGAACGGAATTCACGTTCGGCACCCATGAAATCATCATCACGCCAGCAAAGCCAGGCGCGCGACATGACAACTGGCAGGTAGCTGCAGACATAAAAATATATATGTATGTAAAATAAAATCATCCAAGAAATTAAAACTAGAAGACACAAACAAATCCAATGTGTTTTCATAATCCTTAAGCGCATTTCGCAACGCAAGCTGATCCGTTGAGGTGCGCACCTCTTGCACCTTGGCGGCCAAACTGCGCAATTTCCCCGCAAGACTGGATGATAAAGTTCCGAGTTTCTTTTCAGCCAGTTCCGGAGATGTTTGTGCAGTTATTAGAGCATCCAGCAATTCATAGAGATACTAATGGGAAGAGAAGAAGAAGATAAAGGAAAAGAAGAAGGAGCGTTTAGAAGGGAATAGAGTGGAGCAAATTTACCTGCGATAAATATTTGTAGGTCAGGTCGGTGTTCTCTGCCAATATGTCCGCGGCTGTTTCGTACATTTCATGCTTGCAGCAAAGTAATAAAATATTCGCGAACGTCTCTCGCGGGCAAGCAGGTGGACCCAGTTGCAGCAGAAAGGCCAATTTACGAAGGCCGCCAATAGGTCCCTGGGGATCCGTCAAAGCCATGTTATGTAAGGTTACTGGATCTAACTCACTTTCCACACGAGGTGGTAGATCCAATAAAGCCTCACGAGCCCCTTCAACTTCAACATTGTATGTAAATTAATTAAAGACGCAAAATATTGTAGAAAGGATACTTGAAATCTGATTGAAGATCAAAGAGGACTTTACCGTTGCCATCTTGGTATTCAATAGCAGCTTTTAAATTAAGCGCTTGAGTTATGCCCGACAGAGCCATCGTAATGGGATTGCCGACGCTACGTGCACTCCCTTCGGTATCTATTTGGGCGCCTATACCCAGTTCCGGATGATTACGAATGCCACGCTCCACAATTTCAGCTGCGTTGTAGCAATGAAAGAAGTGTATTATTTGGAGAAACAGAGCGCAGACAACCAATCCAGACCAAATCAATCCCTCTTCATTACCTACCGGTATAATCAAGTGCCTTTGTCTTTTTATGTTCACGGAAGTGAGTTAGTGCCAAATTGTATGCCACCAACGGATTGAAGCCGCCAACTTGTAGAGCCATATCAAAACGTTGTGCCGCATTCTCGTACTGGTCGGCCTGGTAGAGCAGGCAACCCTCATCGTTCATGGTGTTTGCATTGCCACCCGAACGCTGATTGAGTACACCCTGAGCACCGGCAAAGTCTTCACTAGCATATAAAATGGCGCTCTGCAGTTGGAGGCACCTTTCGCGGAGTTCTTCCACATGAGCGATCTGTTTGAGAATGCGTAATGAATCCGCAAAAATACCAGCTTGGAAAAGCGATTGAGCATAATAGAATCTAATGTGGTCAAAATAAAAGAGAGCAACCGTTTTTGGTATGAAAAAAAGTGGTAAGTGGAAATTTGGAAATAACTTACTTGTATTTGGGTTCCTTTGGGGTCAGGTTGCAGAGTTGCTCATAGCAAGTGGCAGCTTCCTCGTACTTTTGAGCATGATAATAACAATAGCCAAGTGTGGCAAGCCCCGCCCGCGTGTTGGACGCTTCACCAAAGTTGACAATACATTCGATTACGTCCTCATAACGTTTATCTTTAATCTACATATATCAAAGATAATTTAAAGGTGTTTGAGCTTCATTATATTACCATATTATATGTTACCAGATTGTAGATAGTACGAGTAACGTGACCTTCTCGCAGTATAATGCCCTGATGTAACATTTTTACGTTAATAAACTACTATTGGTAAGTTTTAATTTAACCTAAACAATCTCAAATAATTCGAATACAATTTGTTGTGGTATGCTTTGAGATTTGGTTTCCAGGGCAACACGTCTCTATTATAAATTTTTTATTGCATATATCCTTTTATCTGCTGTGACATTGTATCCAATGGACACATATTACGTGTACATTTTTTCCTTAAAAAACTGTTTTATAAACATCAAGATGTTTCAATAGCAGCTTCCTGTCTAAAGGGCGTTACATATATCCCCTTTACGCTCACGATTTTTTTTTTCTCCTTAATCTATACATTCCTGCTTTTTGTTGCATCTCTCACGACACAGCTTCATGAGAAATCAGTTTTGTAATGCGACTCGAACATACACAAAAGAAAGGGTGAAAAAAAAGAGTGAACGAGCAGATTTTGGTAAATAGTAACGTATTGTTCCAGATCTAATGTTTTTGTATTATTCGATTTACGCTAGTGGCAACTTCGATTTTCTCAAAATTCTTACGTAATATGGAAAACGAGTTCCAAATGTGAGATCATCGATACCAAATCGATTAAGATAGTACGTATAACTATCCCGCTCCATCTTCTAAGTTTTATACGCAAAGTTTTTAACTAGTGAGCGAAACGGGCTCGGTCAACATTACGACCGTCAAGCATCTTTCACCGAGCGGTCAGCGATAAAATTTAGTGTCATATTCTAGTTTCCTAGAGGGCAGTGTTTACTAAATGCTTAAAAGAGGTTTTGAAATGACTATGAGTTCTATTAATTCCTTTCCGAAATTAATAAAGAAAACTAAATCAATGGTTAATTAATGTACGATAGAACGAAGATATTTATTTCGTCAACTTATTATTATAAATCGTCTTACAAATTGTTCTAACAAAGTTGTATAGATAATCTTCTAAATATATACTTACATACGTATATGTAGACATTTTATATTTTGAATATAAATAGATATAGGTATCCATATATTTTATGTTGCATAAACTTAACAAAATAATGCACAATGTACTTTTGTAAGGTTTTCAAATTGAAAAATCGAATATTTTGCGTTAAACTAACAAATTATTGAAGCTACCACAAAAATGTCCATTAATAAATTAAATTTAATTTTTCGATTTAATAAGTATGTATTGCACAAAAAATTAATTTAATTTACGAGTACATATATTCTTTTTAAATAAGAAGGCGTCATTTGATTCAAGTTATCATGCTGTTAATACTACATACACACACACACACAATATGACATGTGGTCATGTTGCATAATGTATTTTAAAGGAAAATTTGGTATAGCTTTGTATTACGAGTATTTAGTCTTATACGATATTACAATGTTTATGTATGTACTTTTAGCTTAAGCTTAACAATTATAAACTTTTTGAAATTAAATCCAATTTGTTGTGCGTTGCAGTATGCGCTGCGCTTCTTTACCAGAAACCCGAAGACTTACCACCGGGTGGATTTCTAACCTTGATGCAGGAACGGTTTCCCGATTTGTCCAACTCTTCTGCAGCGAATTTAAGACAAGAATTATTATTAAAATAAAATATCGTATTTTGCAAGTTGTTGCAAAACCATCCATCAATCAACTATACTCACCACTTATGGAAAATGTTGACTCTTGTAAGTTGCGTGTACCTTCGACTCGACCACGCCCGGATGGAGTACTGGCCAGAGAGCCCTCTCCCGGCATGGGTATATTGCCTGCTATGAGGTTACGCGATAAAGGCTCCTGGTAGGGTATTTCGATTTCCAGTGCGGCCAAATTCATTTTCTTCATGTGACCATTCAGTTGCTGCTGCCGTTCATGATGCTTCTCGTCTTCGTCCTCTTCAGCGAGCTCCTCATTAGCCTTCACCTTTCCTTCCAACACATCATACACATAAGGCGGCCGTGTTGGCGAACTCAAGAAACGCCCCGTGCCCTGGCCCACACGCACAAAATCATTTTCCACACAAATGCGACCACGAACCACCACAACCTCGGGCACACCGTGACAGACCATACCCTCGAATATATTGAAATCGCACGCGTGATTATGCGTCTCTTTGGAAATTGTGCGAGTCGCATTCGGATCCCAAACGACAACATCAGCATCTGAACCAGCCACAATGCGTCCCTTTTGCGGATACAGATTGAAGATTTTGGCGGCATTGGTGCTCGTCACGGCAACAAAACGACATGGGTCCAGGAGGCCGGCGTGAACACCCTTCTCCCAGACAACTGACATACGATCTTCGACACCATTGACGCCATTCGGAATCTTGGTGAAATCTCGTCGACCCAGTTCTTTTTGTTCCTTGTTGAATGTGCAATTATCGCTGCCGGTTGTTTGAAGATCATCACTGTATACACAAAACAAAAAAAAAAGAATTAAATGGAATGTATTAAACGTTCTGAACAAAGAAAGGTTCAAAAAGTGTTAACAAGAAACCAAGCCTGGATGTAGTATCTTTTAGTTTATATAATATTTTAGTCTAGTGAGGAAAAATAAGTGACAGAGAGGAACAGAAATGTGAAACGTAAAGAGGAGACAGATATAGTTTTGAGGAGATAAAAATTATGGATTGGGATGAGAAAATAAAATCAAAAACACTAAACGAAAATCTATGAAAATCGTAAACGTAAAAAGTAATTTACCAAATTTTTTAGTATTTACTAAATTCTTGGCCAAATTAAAAACGATATATTGCAGCGGTTCGTAAAGTGTCATATCACACTGCCCGTTTTCATATTTTTAGTAAGTAAGTAAGATATCGCTTTTGAGCTAGACGGCTTCGGCGGCACACTTTAAGAACCGCTGATGTAATGTCAAAGTGAACATACATATGTATGTGAAAGCCTTCCGGTGGGCGGAATACTTACTACGCCAGCGACTTCATCAGTTGTCTTGGCGTTTCAGCGGATTCGCGTATTGGTGGACTTGTTATATAGTACAGCTGTTCCGACATGGGCACGCCATTCATGGAACGACCTAGAGAACGAGCTAGAGTTTCACCAAAGACGCAATAACCGCTGCGCCGAGCGCGTCCAATTATCTCAGCTGATGATTTGCAAGTGATGCGTGTTACATAAAGTGGAGCTTTGGCCTAAAGGGAGGTGGTTATTTAATGAAGCAAAATTTTTTATGCAATAGTAGTAAAATGGTGCATGTAAGAAATAAGCATTACAGCGGTTAATACCGTCCAAGATTAGTGTCTGTGCGTGGGTGTGTGTAAGTGTCGAAAAAAGAGTAAGAAAGAGTAAGAATAAATTATAACAGAAAACATACATACAAATTAAGGTTGTAAGAGATTAGTATATTTCCAAATACAACAACAAAAAAATAGCATTTGTTAATAATAATTTAACGGCCATCGTAACAACAGCCAGGTAAAAAGACAGCCAGGTTTTTATACCTGTTTTTTTTTTTTCTCTTTATGTGGAGCTCATCATCTCCAAATAAGAACGCTCATACTCACTTGGCTAATAATTTCATTAAAAATTGAGGCGTAGTTGGATCTGATCGCAGTGGCGGACTCAAAATATGTGCCGCTGCATGATGGAAGCACTGATGCCGACAATGTGTACCGTCGGTGCCGAGAGCAGCGGCTAAGGTTTCGCCAAAAATGCCAGAGTTATGATAACGCTTGCGTGCACGTGCCAGCTCAATGCCGGCGGATTTACTCATCACGTGCACCACGTACAAGGGACAATTAGTCTGAGTATTTGGGCGGCAGGGTAAGCAACCAACCAGTTGGCCAATAAGTTGAGAAATTTTATTCGGTTGATCGAACATTTTTTGATGGACCGTTAATATATGTACGTATGTACGTAATCAATCATACAGTGGAGGACGTATTTACAATGATATGTAACAAAAGATAGTTAATAGTTAATTTAAAAAAAATTAATATATAAATCAAATAAAATTAATAAAATGAATATTTCATAAAAAGTGTTCAAAAATAAAAATCAAATAAAATTTTTAATACATACTTAATAGAATTTTAATATATGTATAAACAGTAAAAAGTAAATAATATTTGCGTATGTACTATATGTATATACATACAAATAGTCGTTTTCCATTGTGTTAAATTTTGTTCTTTTTAAATATTTTTTTTTTAAATCTTAATCATTTTCATAACATTAGAAATTAGAAATTTAAGAAATTCTTTTGTGTACTATGTAAAATATAGTGCAATAAGTTGTAGCGTGTAAATTATCGTGTGTTTTCAAAATCACTATCAGATTATCATATAACTCTTACCTGATGAGCCAAAATGCAAGCTCTGTTAACTGCCTCGGCTTCTACTTCCTCTTGGCGCGACAATTCGTGGCCTTCGGGGCCAGTTACGCCGGCTGCCAACAATTTGCTAACATTCCTTGCTATAATGTCACCATTTTCAGCATGAACCTGAACAGTTTTTTTAAAAATGTATTAAAATTGCTCTTTATGTCTTCCATTCGCTTGCATTAGTCGTACCTGAGCTACGCCACCCAAAGCTCTAATACGTTCCAGGGCTTCTAACATTTCTGAATCGTTGAGCTGATACAATCCTTTATAGGCCATGAACATCTTAAACGAATTGATGCCCAATTCATCGCACATGATTTTCATTTCATCCGCCACTGATTTTGACCACCAGGTTATACCCATATGCAATGCATAATCGCAACAGACTTTCGGATCGGCTAAGGCGCGCCATTTATCATACGCCTCCACTAGTGATTCACCCTTCTCGGGAAGTACAAAATCAACTATAGAAATAACAAGGACCGATTTATTTCAAAGAACTTAAGTTAGGTTATCGATTTACTCACTTATGGTGGTGGTACCACCGGCGACAGCAGCTTTGGTGCCATTATAAAAATCATCTACGGATACGGCGCCGCCAAATTTCAATTGAAAATGTGTATGCGGATCGACACCGCCAGGCATAACCAATTTTCCGGCGGCATCGATGACTCGCACACCGCCCGGCACATTAATGTCTGCTGCCGGTCCGACAAACTTAATGATGCCATCCTCAATATAGACATCTGCTTTGAAGGACTTGTCATGGTTAACAATTTGGCCACCCTTGATATAGATACGATTTTGTGCACTCTGTGAGAACAGAAAATGCCATACAATAAAAATGCTTATTTTATAGACTTGTACCGGTATCACTCACCTGCAAATGAATGGGTACTTTCTTTACGGGCTTTGGACTAGTTTCCGCCATTCTTATAGAAATTTATCTAAAAATATAGTTATTTATTCGGATTAGATTGTTATTTGTACTATAAGTATACTATAAAGTATGGAATTAAAATGCTACTAAATTACTAAATGTCAAAATGATAATATCTCGAATAGGTTGAGATGCAGATTAGAAAAAAATTTATTTAACATAAAATGTAAAGTTTAGGAGGTGGAATCCTTAACTGTTACAATTTTTACGGACAATTTCCCCCCACTATTAAGTTCAGAAGGGCGGACTTAATAGTGGCGGACTTAACTACATCTTGAAAATTTTCCTTTCTTTTTTTTATCCTAAAAAAAGAGTAAACCACATTACACTTTTTATTGTCACTTTATTATTTTATTAATCACTTTACAAAGAATTTGCCCAAAAACTCTATTGTAAAATATCGTACTAAATTTTTTATTAGTATAAATATCTTCAGAGCTAATTCATGATCCATTTTACATTTAATTTGTTGTTAAATTTTTCTAAAATGGTCCACATTTTTCTGGATGTACGCAATTTTAAACATACATATTTATTAATAAAGGTATGTATATTTTTGACCAAAACCAAATGTGGAACGAGTATAATATGCATTTTATACATATATGTATGTATGTTTGCACATATTAGTGTCATTTATATGACGTTTCTAAAAATACTCGTATGCGCTCAAAATGCGTTGAATGCATTACAAATTAAATTAATTTGAGGCTGTTGTTTCTCTGGCTGTTTTCTTGTTGTTGTTGCTTTTATTGTTGATGATGTTCTCTTTATTACAATATAAGACGCGTCGTACATACGTAACACACGATACAATAGGTCAGAAAAAAAAACTCGTATTTGTTCATAAAATCGTTTTGTGGTTGTTTTATTTTTAATTTTTACGATATATGTAGTATCATGTTATTCACATAATCTGATTTTCTTTCAACTTGAATTTTTTTTACTCATTTTTGTTGGGTATATATTATTATATACTAATATTATGCATTAGTAAGAATTACATCATTTGTATTAATTAATCCCATTGTATGCATTATTAATAGAAAGAGATATAAGGCGAAACACACACACACACCCACATATACATTTATAGACGGTAGATCGACAGTTTGTTAATAAAAAAATTAAAAAAAACGGCTTAAATTTCTGCTAACAACTTTAGAATTAACTAAAACAGTGGAAGCATTGGATTCAAAATCATTCATAAAATATAGTCAAAATTAAAAATTTTAAAAACGTTTTTAAAATTTTAAAAACAAGACTACAAGAGAATTTGAATTGAAAGTTGTCTCTCACTTGCCCACGCCTGCCTTCTAAGAATAGAAGAGGTAAACGCATGCCACAAAGTATCACACGATTAGTCGCATGCGAACGAGCCTCTTGTCTAATTAAGATTTATACCTTCTGCCTGCCTGTCATACTGCCTCTTTCAGTCATAGTGTCACTTAAAATGCTTCTTCACCTTTGGATTGGGATTCACTTATTTGTAGCATTTTTATTCATGGTAACCAGCACGTCCTAAAGTAAAAAGACGAGACGACGACGTTTCGCTTCAAATATGGTACACAAAAGCCAGGAAATGTTCAACTCACTTTCCTGCCTTTTGCCGGGAAACTGGCCCCAACCCCTCCGACACTCTCTCTCTCTTCACTGAGCCAGCTAACATTTCAAATAAAGGGAAAACATTTAAGCTACACTAGATATGGTTTGTGTAAATTAAATTTGATTTATTTACTTTTTTCTTCTTTTTTACATTTCTTTTAATTTTATGTATATATTTCGCTTTTTTTGTATTATTCCTTTTGAATGATGTGGAAATGTTAGTTCGTTACGAGAATTACTTGTTATTTTAATAAGAAAAACCGACACCTGTCTTCGTTTATTGCGTAAGACGTAAAAAAACCACAAATATATGTATATACATATGTTTAGACAGATAAATATGCATGTACATAAGTATATGTTTACATGCGGTAATGTTTGATGATATGATATCCATTCGACATTTAAGGGTGATTCTTATTTCAGTTAAGAACTAATAAACTTAAACTTGTGGACTGTTTTCTACTAATAGATTGTCATCTTTGGTTAACGTGACGTGACAAATTATTAAAAAAGTAGATCGTAGAAAAGTCACGTAAAGGAAGGTGTCGTAGCATTTATTTCATTGAATATTTTATTGTACTACAATATCTTCTGCTCTCGTTAAAAACATCATGGATATGTACATACATAGATTTTCCCACCTTTCTATATTTTGTCTCACAAACGTTTCTTTTGTCGTTTGTAAATTTCAAGTTTAAGGTTCGGTAAATAACTAAATGTGTATGGAATTTATGTCGGTATACTTTAATATATAATTAATTACAGCTTGCGATAATTACAGCTTGCTTTAATTATCGTAAGATATGTTCAGGTTCAGCAACCCTCTGTTGCTTTTACTATTTCTCTAAAAAGAAATAGGCGTATAACTTGTAATTTATACAACAAATTTTTTAAATCGTAAGATTTTGTTTAGTCATTACAATCTTATACCAAGATTTTAGAGAAGAAAGTGATTATTCAGTTTCATATTTGAAGCCATTCATAAGATTAATTAACCGATTCTTTCTTAATCTTTAGAGAGTAGAAAGCGTATCGTCTGGAGTCTTAATGTAAAACATACATATGTATGTATAAAAAGTATTCTTTGTAAATGTTAGATATTGTAGCGTTACTTGGCCTCGATCATCCCCAGCCAAACCAGCCCATCCGCATCATCCCCAGCCAGCTTTCTCTATTGTCATTAATCAACTGTTTTATTTTTACCTATGTACAGTTTAAGGGATTTTTATAAAAATCAGTGTTGCCAATGGAAAACGTAGGTACGTGTGTGCAAACTGAGTCGCGTGTCAAAGCTTGAGGTTTTGTAACATTTCATAATAAGTTCATACAAAGTATCCGATATTTCTAGCCGGAAAATTAACCGCATGAGAGAAAAGGGTGGTGATAAAGGGTGATAAAATTGTATTCCGTGTTAAGAAAATTTCTTGCGGCATTTTTGAGGGTTGTTTTGTCTGATATCGCAGACAATGAGTCACGCAAAATTGCGTCATAACCTTAAATTAATGAGAAGGATGGGCCAACAAATTTGCATATTATTGTAATCGCAGAGAGAGAGAAAGAGAGATAGAGAGAGAGAGAGAGAGGGAACGCGAGAGGAGCTGAAAAATGTAAGTGTTTTCAAGAGGTGCAAAAAAGGAGCAGATGAACGAGAGGGCCCAACATTTACTTGGACTGAAAATACGAATTCAACAGCTAAGTACATAAATAAAAGTATTACTACCTATTATTAATATTTTCTACTTATTTAGTGCAACAACAAAAATAAAGAATTTAGAAATAGAAATGGGCGTCATACATGCGATATTAAAAAAGTTTCTAAACAAGGTTGCACATTTTTTTGATATTTTAAGGCATTATAATAAATTGGGAATATCTGATAACCAGAGAAGATAAGCATTTGCTAGCATATTTTCGGTTTTCTGGCATATTTCATAGATTTTGTATTGGTAAAATGTAAGGTGCACTGAGGTGGAGTGAACTTTTTTCTAGATGTGGACCATTTGACGCAGACATTTTTTAATTGAAAACGTTTAAAAGCACAAGATTGTTAATTGTTTTGTTTAATTGCAATAAGAAGTAGACTAAATATGATACAAACATTAAAACCTTTTTCCATTTTTTTTCTTGCATATGCGAGCATGCTTATTTTGCATTAATTTTTTTCTATGTATATTGCATAATTTACTATTGTAAAAGCTTGAAATTATATTTTCCGTGCTTAGAATCATCTTCTCTGATGATAACCTTTTAAAATATACTCGTATAAGAATTTGATAATTTCGTTCTTTCTAAATTTGAAGTATTTTACTATATTGATCTTGTAAAACTTTTTCACATCCATTCCTTGCCTTAAAATTTTTTCCTTATAATTTTCGATTTTAAAAATCATCGATGACAAAAGCTTTGGAAGTAAGATATAAAGGATGTAAGCAAAAAATGGACAATTGCAGCATCATACGAGTATAAACATTATTTCACATCGCATACAATAAAGAAAATTTTTACAAATCAGCAAATTTTCTGCTTACGTCTATAAAAAAAGAGAAGATTTTCTCGTGGGTGAGAATATTCAGACCACCCATCATTATTCCGTTTGTTATTGCTCTCTTTCGGTGGTTGTTTCTGGGTGATGATGTGTATGTTGAAAAATGGAACATTGAAACAAAAAAGAGAAAACAATTTGTTTCAACTGCCTACGAAAAGAGACCAACAACAATTCCGTCGTTAACAACTTTATCAGACGGCAACAATTATCGCGAGAACTTTTTAAATGCCAGAGCATTGAACCCGTTCTCGTTCCTCTTGGCCCTCTTCGGATCTCTTTGCGAAAAGTACTTACTCTTTTGGCTCGATGTACTCGAGTAACTTCAAATGAGACTTCTGAAGACTCATAAGATCTTAAGTAACGTTTTTTCGAAACAATGCGTTTGGTGTTGTTGAAAAACTTCAAACTTCAAATACTGTGCAAGTATGTACAAATGTATACAAATGTGTGTACAAAAAGAAAAAGCATCTTAAAGTTAGTCTAATGTAAATGGTAATAAGAGCTTAAACGTTGAAAAATAAGAATAACCCAAGCTAACTAAATATCTTTCTATCCTAACTTTTTATGTGCACAATTATTGTTAATATATAATCCGTCCTTCCTGTTATTCCTTCTGTCTGTGCGTCTATCTGTCTGCACACGAATATTTTTTCTCATCATGGACTGTATGGAATTGTGGAAAATCGAAAAATGTGGAAGATCGGATTAGTGAGAGTTTGGGAATTACAACTGAAATCATGAAGTTTTATTTTTATTTTTAAAATGATAGTAGAATCTAACCAATGGACCTCCGACATATGTATATAATAAACAAGAGAACATAGTATATGTTATGTATATGTACATATGATAAATGGACCATATACTATGTATACATATACATACATATATACTTAGGTGCATACAAATGGCTATAAACCTGCAAACATACAATTTGGCACGACTTCAACGCACTTAAAGTAGAGATTTATATAAATAAGTGTGTATGAGTACGTCTACAGCCAATACATACATGATTTCTTCTCTTATAGACTTCATGCCATGCCATACTATACGAAAAGTTTTGCCAAAAATATGGCAAGAAAGAAAGGCAAAAGGAAGGAAAGAAAAATTTCTAAAAAATTTAAAAAAAAAACACATACTAGAAAGGAATAGCTTCTTGTACAAGAAACCAAATTCAAGAATTTGCGATTCCATTTTCTACGGCCTATTGCTTAACTCTAGTGGCTTTCCTTAATATCTACCGAAGGCTAGATTTTTGCATATGGAAGCAATAAACGAGACAATGTATTTAGCACGAAGCCATATCGTTTGATTTAAGGCTTTCTTGATTACGAAACTGTGGATGGCATGTGAAATGCTTCTGGCGAAAAGAATCAGCCTCTCCACAAAAAAAAGGCTAAGCTAACTATAGCGTATAGCGGAAGAGTATACAATAAATAATTAAATTATTTTTACATTAATGGTTAGAACTTTTTCTCAATAATATTCAATTATTTAAAAACATTTCGAATTCAAGTATGCCAATTACATAAATTAACTTTAAACATACGTATGTATGTACTCGTATATCGAGCAAGATCCATCCATCCATCAACTGAATAACATTAACGTGTTATAAATTAAAATTAAATGCGAATCGTTAAACGGATTAAACAGTAGGGCAAACGGGCAATGGCAACATTAACAACAACAACAACAGCAGCAACAACTATTCTAAATTTTTTTTATTGTACTCGTACATGCTGACATACAATACAAATTTGTTAAATGAAGATGAGAAACGTGCTATCACCGTTTTTGTTGTTGTTGTTGTCGTTGCCAGTGTTGGTGTGATCATGGTGTGACTCTGAGAGGCATCCACAAGAACCATGCTAATCAACGTATGTACATATGTAGACACTGCTGCCCCATAATTCCACATTTATCAATAAATAAAACTGAACTTCCAACAACAAGAACAATAAGAAGACGGAAAGGACTGAAAAATTATAACAAAAAAAAAATCGGATCGGTTTTATACTCGTGGAGAATAATTAATATACATATGTATTCATTATTGATAAAATAAATAAAATTTATTAAATAAATAAAATAAATAATAAATAAATAAAATAAATAAAATAAATAAAATAAAATTTTGAATTTAATATTTAATAAAAATCATCAATACGGATGCCACTGTATGTCAGAAATGACACATAGCTGCATCTTGCCGCGGCGGCAAGCAGCAGGAGTTGTCAAACTCGGAGAACTAAACAGAATAAAATTTCAGTAGATACTGCTACGAGCATCGAAGCTACGAAGTAAAACGTAAACGATCAACAAAAAAAGAAGCAGAGCAGCGGCCAGCTGCAAAATACCAAATACATTGATCAATCGGTAACGGCTTTGCAATTTGTTTTTGTTTCTTGTTTTCCATAAGAGCCACTGTAATTTTGACATTGCATCTTGCTGCGGCAGCAGAGCAGCATTTGATGTGTTCATGCAGATGTGTTCATGTACTTCATGCAGCGAACGGAAGGACCAAGGAAGGCGAGTTTCTAGTGGCACATCTTCACTATGGACCTTTTCGAACGCACTGGAGATAAACCGGGTCCAATTTGGTAAAGAAAAAGGTGCTAATTCAGCGCTGCAACGTAACGCAACAGCGCACTCAGACACAATAACAATGCCAACAAATTAGGTTATAAATTAATGGCGCATGCTATGCATTCTCTAGATTTAGACTCAGCGATTTCTTCTTTTCTTTTTTCAAACATGAAACTAGCTTGGCGGAAAGAGATTCTTCTCACAGAACGAAAATATCGTTCTAAAGTCTTTAGAAAGTTGATGTATTTTGATTCGACCAGATGTGTCAAACTAAAAGGGGGGACTATGTTTACTCCAAAAAAATTCTTTTTCCTTCCCTATCAATCATCTCAACGAAACATACCGATATATTGATATGTATAGATCTTGGTATTATCGCCCTCACTTTGAAGTACGAGTATGTTAATTTGTTAGTCATAATCGATCACTGCAGATAGAACGAATCGCTACTTTTTATACTTATACCACATTTTTTTACTGAGTGTATTATTAGGACCGAACGAGCCGGTTCGACTGTGTCGACAGACACACAAGCGGACGTTCATACGTCCGATAGACCGACAAGCAGCCAGCCAGCCGTTTCAGCATGCGAACTATGTATAATGTTGGCTCGCGAATTGTTCCAAGTTATTGAGGGCTCTCGGTTCTTCGGTGCTCACATGCTCCAATTTATTTTCTGCTTTTTCGTTCACGTTTTTTTGTTTTGTCTTTTGCAAATTTTCCCCTACTTCTTTTTTTAGTTTATTATAATCCAATTTTTTTTTTCTTTTTTTTTTTGCATTAGCGCAGACTCGAGCTTACTAGATTTTGTATCTGTTTGTTGTGTCGATTTTTTTAAAAACTGCAAATTTCAATTCATTTCTGAATGAGATTTCAGATATTTATAGACTCGTATTAACCTTTAAAGTTGTAAAGATGCAACGTATTTAATGTGCATGTAATTCAATATAGTAATAGTATACTTTTTAAGCTCCGTTTTTTGCTGTCACAAAAATTCTTTAGAACTTTTTATTCTTTTTATCATAAAGAAGAACATTCTTTTAGTTAAGAAGTGTACCCATTATCCTGTCAAATTTTTGTTCGCTATATACTTTAATATGTTTTATCATTGGAAAAGATCTAAAAAACATAATTTCAAAGTTTTTAGACTCTGCTCACTTTAGACCTTTTATAAATTGCTTCTCATTAAATCGATTCATTGAATTTTAGAGATTTTTAGAGAACTTCATTGCATAACATTGCGAAAATAAAGAACAAGTTTCTATTTTTTAAAGTATCGCATACTATAAAAAAATATCTCTATATCTCCTTCCTCGTTCTAATTAACTAATTTTCGATTATGATTTTTTAAATTACCCTAATTACTTATTCAAAGATTAAAGAATTTATAAATATTTATACATATTATTATAAACACAAAATAATATACAAAATAAAAACTTTATGCATACGAATTTATCTTTTAAATACAAGTTTATGAGTTTACATATTAATATATATCAATAATATTTAATATATATAAAAATATTCGTTATACATATTTTAAATATGCGTTAAATATGGGTTATATTTAGAAATTTTTAATACATAGTAATAAATACGAAATACGGGTCGAGATCAACCAACATGTGTGACCAAATTGTTGTAATACTACGAGTATATTCCATTTTGCATGCATTTTTTAAAGAAAACTAAACATTTGTTAGAATGAAATTTCAAGAATGAGAAATGTTCTTTCGGGGATTATTTTTTATTTTTATTTTTTAAAGTAATTTCCTTATGAATAATTTTAAATTCGATTGAATTTGATAGATGTTGATTTTATTTTTTTTAATTAAAATAGACGTTTCTGTAATCGTAGGAGCTGCAAGATTTATTAATCTCATTATTAAATGTATAAGCACATATTTTCCTTCAATAATTCACTCCATTAAAATTTTGTAATGTACTTGGACACATACGTACATATGGATGTACATATTTATGTATTATTAAAAATAAAATAAGCGTTTAAAAAACACGAGTAATTTCTGACGATGGGCTAAAAAGTAAGAAAATGTAAAAAAATTTTCTCGTATTTCGTCGTATTAAACTTAGGTACTTATGCACTTGATACAATGTCAAAAAGGGATTAATTAGAAGAACGACGACAACAACAACAACAAAAGTGGCAACAAAACCAATTGCCGCATGTTAATGAAATTGTAATTAAAAAATTAATGAGCAGTACAACCTGTTTTTTCTGAAAGCTAAAAAAAAAATAATACATAATTTCGAATTCATTCGGAATAAACGGTTCGTATTACGAGTACTAAAAATGTAAAAAATCAACATCTTCAGGTTATTGCTATTACTGAAAAAAAAACTTCAATTCAATGAAAAGGCAAATATGGTTTCTATTATTGCAAAAAAAAAAAAATAAAAAACTATGTATGTACATATGTGGACTATATACATACATATTTCCAAAACTGATTGACTGATTTTGAAGTAGTTTTAACAAAATAAAATTTCTCTTTTTTAGCCTAATTCGTACATGCATATACATATACATACGTACTTACTAACCGAGCGAGGGCACCGTACTGTGAGTAGCTACCAAACTCAGCTCTGGCAAGCTGCTGCGCCGACAAATGCGTGCTGCGCCGCAACGCAAACACACACAGCCGCACAAACACACTTGGTGCGTGTGTTTTTATGTGAAAAATCAATTTTTATTTGTCGCCGAGTATCGACAAGTATCGGTTTCTTGTTTTCGGGCGATAAAAACCGCAAGTTACATTTAGTCGACACTACTTTTTTCAGTGGTCAGCCGCTTCAGATAAGTACCACCTTGCAGTTACCCTTTTTGGTGCATGCAGCTGCACCAAATTGAGACGACGAACAAAAAGTTTCAGAAACCGAAAGCAACAACAACAAATTAACAAACAAATATAATTTTGTTAATTATAAATTAACAAAAAGCAACGAACTAAAACACAGTCAGAAGATACAGTTAGTTTTAACGGTAGTACATATTTACTTACATACATACTTTTTTCTAAATATGCAAGTAAATATGTATCTACCGAAGAGATTAGAGTTAGATTTTAGTCGATGCGCCGCGCATCGCATTTAAAAAGAGTTTAATTCAATAAAACCAAGAATTGTTATTTTTACCTTTAACCACTTACTCAATAAAATCTTTTTGTTAATTTAGTTAGCTTCTGTTTACGGTTCGTACCAGATTGATTGATCCTTGCGCTGGGCGTCCGTACACTTTATTCCGTCCACTCGCGATTCCTTTTCTGTTCTACGTAAATTTTCCGGAAAGCTCCAAAAATAGTTAACTACCTCTTCTCACAGTGCTTTTCAGACACACAGATACTTTTTTTCCAATCCAATACACACCCCAACAATCCAAAAACGCTCCACACTCGCTCGCTAACACCGCCAGACTGAAGCCCGTCTCGCGCAAAATTCTATGCTGGAAAACTTGCCTGCGCGACACCGCAACATTTTTCTTTTGTCTTTTTTTTTTTTTTTTTCACCACCAACATCAAACATATCAATGCGCTAGAAGTTTTCCTTGCTCTCGAACGAAAACATTTTCTTTTAAGCGCATGGTTTTCTCTACGCTTCGGCGTTTTTTACACGAATTCGCTCAACTCTTTTGCAGAGAGAATTTTCTTCAATGGGAAGTAGAGATGGGGCCTCTCTCTACTGCAGGCGCATTTTCTCGAAATAATTGCAAAATCGTCTAAAATTAGTTGGAATTTGGTACACTTTTCTTAGAAATATGTACCAGCGTCGTTTGCATGGACCCACCAAGTATTTATTCCTAGCGGGTACATTATAAAAAATGTCACACAATTTGTTGTTGATTGACATTTCACAGCAAATGTCGGTGCCGACTTTCTGTGTTTATAGCATAAGTTTGAATTAGAATTTTGCAATGCAAATGAACATGAAATTGTACAATTTTATCATTATTATACACATATAATACTTGTAGATACATAATATTTATAAATAACACTATTATGCATTAATATTATTTATTATTAAGCCGAAATAATTCCGTCTTTTAATTTCGATTTGGTGGAAGCTAATCTCGCTGTGGTGAATCATCTCCGAAACTACCGGAAACTGATAATGATACGTTATAACATATTCTTTTCTTCTGTCGCGTTTTTTAATAAATTTTTATTGATTTTAAATAATTTTTAGTGCTTCCCGTGTAGGCAAAAAAGTTGACGAATAATTTATTTTTAAATTTATTTATAAATTTAATTAATTTATAATTTCGACAAGATTCTCACACTTCTATTAATTTTAACATTAATTTTATTAAGCTCGATCGGGTGGATATTTATAGGATAAGTACTAAAAATTCATTTCGAAGTATAATATTTCAAAAATAATATTCGAATATAAATAATTCGAGCCTGGTAAGACTCTGCTTTAACTTTGACAAATCAACTAATCCGCATTCCTCTGTTATGAGATATTCTTACATGAGAAAGCTTTGCTAAACGTCGCTACAGAAAGTAGACGAATAAAATTAAAATGAAAAGAAAATTAATTTTTGAAGAAGGTTTTAACAAATGAACCAACAATATTGCACAAAATTAAAAAAAAATTAAATCAAATAATCAATGATAAATATTCTGCAGAAAAATTTACTCTTGAGAAAGTGAAAAAATTTTTACTAATGTCAATAACCGTGAGTAAAATACGTATAAAAAGCGAAATTGAAATCCTGACACGGCCATAATAGTCAGTCGTCATCGTCGGTGGCAAAGTGGAAAAGTCTTGCTTTTACGCCCACGTTTTCGATGTTGCAACAACTTCTCCACTAATAACTTTTTTAAAACATTGGCCGGGGAGGACTACAAGGAAAATAAAAAAAAATTTCAAGGCTGATGAAAAATTATGTATTAAATTGTAATTTATGTATTAGTAATTTAATCAAACCCAAGCAAGGTCAAACACCTGTTTGGGAATCATTATTAAATTCATATTAAAAAATTGTCAAGAAGTCAATTTTATTTTATGCAAATTTCTATATCAACAAAAAGTTCAAATTTTTACATAATATTCGCACTAACGCAATAAAATTTTCTGAATATTCTGAATGCATAAATGCTCATGGGAATTTTGATAATGGCCACGCCACTTGTCTTAACTTTCCATTTCCATGCGAACGTAACGATCACACTTTTATTTCTTGCTCTATTCAAACGCTCTTCTTTACCCATTGTTACTTCTCACTTCTCTCTGGCTGCATCCGCCCCACCACATAAACTCCCAAAGCTATTAAGAGGTGGCAAGCAAAAGACGAAATCTTGTGTAGGAATGACCGTGATGGCGAAGACTTCAATAGCGGAAATATGCGAGAATGCCAAGTTAGCGAGGGACATGGCCCTTACGGGCAATTATGATTCCGCATCGATATACTATGAGGGACTGCAGGGCATGCTGGCGCGGATGATCAATTCCTCCAACGATCCATTGCGCAAGGGCAAATGGAACATGGTAAAGCTCAATACATATTTGTTCTTATTCCGATTGTGTTTTGCACTGTGCAACATTGTGTCACTTTATTGAGTCAATATTTTTTGGCTTTCTCGCTGCACAGATCAAACAACAGATCAACAAGGAGTATACTCAGATCAAGGCTATTCAGCGTACTCTTTCCGAGATGACACTTGATCTGCAGAATACACAATTTTCGCATAAGCTAAAAACACAAGTCAGCGAAGATGAAACTAAAGATCCTGCTTCCTGGTTTCGTCCAGATCCGGATATTTGGACTCCACCCCCAAAAGATCCCGACGTATGGGGTCCACCACGTCCAGACAAGTGAGCAGCATTTTTATTTATTATTATAAAACTAAGTATTCGACAGCGTAGTCTATGTACCTTTTGATTACTACGTATTGCTAATGTCATTTAAGCTCTAGAATAACATTTGATTTTCTATTTGAAGACCTGCGGTGCCGAATCGTAATCGCGGCAGTATTTTGAATGCAAAAAAATCAGGCAATAACAAAAGCACAATTCCTCAGCGTACCGCAGCGAATAAGAAAAACGCAGGCTCATCCACTGCACGTAACTCTACAATTGCGGCACAAAGCAATGGCCGTGTATCATCCAACGCAGTGAATAATCGCAAATCGGCAGCTTCCGGCAATGACTGTAGTACTGCTCGCGATGAGGAGGCGCGTGATGATGAAGTGGCCGAAAACGAGGAAAAGGAAGATAAGAAATTTCAACCGAATAATCATGTCGAAGCTGAGCTAGTTGATATTTTAGGTAGAGCGTAGAGTTTTCTATTCGATTAAAGATAATTCTTGTAATCTCTTAAAGAGCGTGACATTTTGCAAAGAAATCCGAAGGTTCGCTGGAGTGACATCGCCGATTTGCAGGATGCTAAACGGCTGCTAGAGGAAGCGGTTGTGTTACCCATGTTGATGCCAGACTATTTTAAAGTGAGTTGTTCTGAACTCAGTGAAATTTCTCTGCGCCTAAAAACACTTTGAAACTTCACTTTTTCGTATATAGAAGTATTTTCTGCTTGAAAGAAGCAGAAGACTTCGGACTTTTATTAATAAATGTAATATTTCTGTAGGGCATTCGGCGTCCCTGGAAAGGTGTTCTTATGGTCGGCCCACCGGGAACGGGCAAAACGATGCTCGCCAAGGCGGTGGCCACCGAATGCGGTACTACTTTCTTTAACGTCTCCTCCTCAACCTTAACCTCGAAATATCGTGGCGAATCGGAGAAAATGGTACGCTTGCTCTTCGAAATGGCACGTTTCTATGCGCCAAGTACCATTTTTATCGATGAAATTGATTCGCTGTGTTCGCGACGTGGCTCCGAATCGGAGCATGAAGCATCGCGCCGTGTAAAATCCGAGCTGTTGGTGCAAATGGACGGTGTAGGCGGCAGTGAAGAGGCCTCGAAGGTAGTTATGGTCTTGGCAGCGACGAATTTCCCTTGGGACATTGATGAGGCGCTTCGGCGTCGCTTAGAGAAACGCATTTATATACCGTTGCCCACGGATGAGGGTCGCGAAGCGTTGTTGAAAATCAATTTGCGCGAAGTGAAGGTGGATGAAAGCGTAAATCTGACAGGCATCGCCAAAAAGCTGGAAGGTTATTCCGGTGCAGACATAACGAATGTCTGTAGGTAAGAGAAACGTTATGCGTGAAAACTTTTTGTTATTTCTTCTAAAAACAAGCAAAACTTGTTGCTTTGCAGAGATGCAAGCATGATGTCGATGCGTCGTAAGATTGCCGGCCTTACGCCTGAGCAAATTCGCCAATTGGCCACCGAAGAAGTTGATCTTCCAGTGTCCACACAAGACTTTGCCGAAGCCATAAGTCGTTGCAACAAGAGCGTGTCCCAGGCCGATCTCGAGAAGTACGAGAAATGGATGAATGAATTCGGCTCGTCATGATGACGCTGGGCGGGCGATGGCTGAGACTGGCACACACTAGCTGCCTCCTTTGCACGCAACACTTAACAAAATAAATTGCAAAAAACTTCAACGAAAATTGCTAACTTAATATCGAATAAATTTTCATAAGAATGAATGGAAGAATGCGCGTAGTAGGAGGATGACGAGAGACGTGAAAGAAATGGCAAAGATGTATTAACAAAATCTAGCAAAGCTAAAACGGAAGAAGCGCCCTGCTTGGCCCTTCCTTAACCGAGTATTTTTGTAACATTAAAATTTACTATTAATCTCTACAATTTGTATGTATTTATTATTATTTTATGTTTTTTTTTATTTTGTATCGTCTGTAATCAGTACTTTTTTTATATTTAAATTCTATGGGTTTGTTGCGTCATATAAAAAAGCCAATTTACTGCATCAAAATTTAATATCTTTCCATTAATTTTTCAAATTTTAAATGTTTGAATTTTTTAAATTATTGCCTTCCAATCTATGTAAATTTTGTTGTGTAAAGCTGCTTTCAGACAGTTCTGAACTCAGTGAAATTTCTCTGCGCCTAAAAACACTTTGAAACTTCACTTTTTCGTATATAGAAGTATTTTCTGCTTGAAAGAAGCAGAAGACTTCGGACTTTTATTAATAAATGTAATATTTCTGTAGGGCATTCGGCGTCCCTGGAAAGGTGTTCTTATGGTCGGCCCACCGGGAACGGGCAAAACGATGCTCGCCAAGGCGGTGGCCACCGAATGCGGTACTACTTTCTTTAACGTCTCCTCCTCAACCTTAACCTCGAAATATCGTGGCGAATCGGAGAAAATGGTACGCTTGCTCTTCGAAATGGCACGTTTCTATGCGCCAAGTACCATTTTTATCGATGAAATTGATTCGCTGTGTTCGCGACGTGGCTCCGAATCGGAGCATGAAGCATCGCGCCGTGTAAAATCCGAGCTGTTGGTGCAAATGGACGGTGTAGGCGGCAGTGAAGAGGCCTCGAAGGTAGTTATGGTCTTGGCAGCGACGAATTTCCCTTGGGACATTGATGAGGCGCTTCGGCGTCGCTTAGAGAAACGCATTTATATACCGTTGCCCACGGATGAGGGTCGCGAAGCGTTGTTGAAAATCAATTTGCGCGAAGTGAAGGTGGATGAAAGCGTAAATCTGACAGGCATCGCCAAAAAGCTGGAAGGTTATTCCGGTGCAGACATAACGAATGTCTGTAGGTAAGAGAAACGTTATGCGTGAAAACTTTTTGTTATTTCTTCTAAAAACAAGCAAAACTTGTTGCTTTGCAGAGATGCAAGCATGATGTCGATGCGTCGTAAGATTGCCGGCCTTACGCCTGAGCAAATTCGCCAATTGGCCACCGAAGAAGTTGATCTTCCAGTGTCCACACAAGACTTTGCCGAAGCCATAAGTCGTTGCAACAAGAGCGTGTCCCAGGCCGATCTCGAGAAGTACGAGAAATGGATGAATGAATTCGGCTCGTCATGATGACGCTGGGCGGGCGATGGCTGAGACTGGCACACACTAGCTGCCTCCTTTGCACGCAACACTTAACAAAATAAATTGCAAAAAACTTCAACGAAAATTGCTAACTTAATATCGAATAAATTTTCATAAGAATGAATGGAAGAATGCGCGTAGTAGGAGGATGACGAGAGACGTGAAAGAAATGGCAAAGATGTATTAACAAAATCTAGCAAAGCTAAAACGGAAGAAGCGCCCTGCTTGGCCCTTCCTTAACCGAGTATTTTTGTAACATTAAAATTTACTATTAATCTCTACAATTTGTATGTATTTATTATTATTTTATGTTTTTTTTTATTTTGTATCGTCTGTAATCAGTACTTTTTTTATATTTAAATTCTATGGGTTTGTTGCGTCATATAAAAAAGCCAATTTACTGCATCAAAATTTAATATCTTTCCATTAATTTTTCAAATTTTAAATGTTTGAATTTTTTAAATTATTGCCTTCCAATCTATGTAAATTTTGTTGTGTAAAGCTGCTTTCAGACAACGCGTTTTTCGCTACGCGCTGCGGGGCGATTTTTTCGGCCCATTCTAAAACACTGAACTCCCATAACCTGTTTAGAGAGAAAGCGTTGTATACTTTTGCGGCGTATAGATTTTCGCGTCGCGGTGGGTGGTGAAAATTTACAAAATGTCCTGCTGGGGTTAGTGTTTTGGGAGTGTGGGAGTTCAGTTTTACAATTGTTGGAGTTGCCAGAGATTATCAGTTATCGTTAGACAGTTGAAAGTTTAAAGGAAAAATTTTTCAAAAAATTACCATTTTCTGCACATATGGCATCTTCCTATCTATATACACACCCAGTTGATTTCGTTACTTTCGTATTGATTCGCTTTCTGAGTAAACACCAAGACGAAATCGCCCCGCAGAGCGTAGCGAAAAACGCGTTCTGTCTGAATGCAGCTTAAATAATTTTGCTGCTGTCCGTTTAAATAATACAATAACGCTCGCGTTTAAAAAATTTGTTTAGTCTTTCGAAAATTGAATTTAGTCACATTTTGTTTATTTCGCTACTTTTTAAAGATTTTAATTTATTTTATTTAATACATTTTATTAAAATGCAACAATACAATAAGTTCAGAAGTTTTGTTAAAATAAAAATGCTAATAAAAGATTTTAACAGAAAATTTATAAGAAAATCTCTTTTTTTTAATAAAATTTAGCAAAGTAGTGCACATTTTGCTTGCAAAAAATATGCTTTTATTACAAAATTCTTTTGTAAAATACGTTGATTAACGGGTTCCTGCTGTGGGCGACTTACTTGACGAGCAAAAAAGCATCTCCTTAAAGACTAAAGTTAAAGTATCACTATTATTAATAAGCTTTTATTTTCGTACATAAGGCAAAATTATTCTTTGCGTTTAGTAGAGCATTGTATTGTATTTAAATTTTTTTTATTCTATAAAAAATAGTGTGCAGATCGAGGCTGCAAAACCCGCCGACGCACTCTGAGCTGAGTTTTTGTAGTACCAGAGGGTTTTCATTGATCATTTTATATGTAAAACATCAAGCTTGATCCCAAGAAGAACGAATTATAGTCCTTTAAGTCCGTTCAGTTAAGATTTCAGCGGCCTTTTGCAATGCAGTAGACAAAAACGGTAGACTTAAGTTACTGCTGGATAATATTTTATGTTTTAAAAACTCTGCTTATATTGTACTAGTATGATAATACAATCATAAATAAATAAAATCGTTTATGATGAATACTTACTTTATTCAAATCGATATAACTTAAGCCTATTACTAAACTTCATTCGACAATAATCTAGAAAATAATCGTTGTTAACATGGAGAAAATCCAGACTAATCGATTATGCATTTTCATCAATCTCTACGTAAATAAGGATCAACTTAATCGCTTTTATCGGCCTAGCGCGGATTTTTTTTTCTTTTAATTTACATCAAGAGATCTACGAAAAATGTCAACATTAGATTATTAGAATCGATCGAATCGGAGAGTATATAAATTGTAAAGCAACTTGGCCTTCAAATAGATTACATATACTGTACTCTATGGGCTCTTTGTTTTTAGCAAAATTATCGATTCAATTAAAAAAAAAAACATTTAAAAGTAAAGCAATACATATACACATTTGTTTGCCTAAGTGATGTGTGCACGTTTGCGCATAGACTTGTTAATAAGGACGTGGTGGCGGTGGCGGCATCGGCATGGTCGGTCCCAACGGATATGGCGTACGGCCGGCGCCGTACGAGGCTGGATACGGCGGATAGAAACTGTCTGGCAAATTGTTGTAAATACTTCCTCCACCCCGTTGATTGCCGTGCGAGGACGACAACTGTTGACGCATTAGTTCTGTCATTTTTTCGGCCTTCAGCTTGCGTAGATGCATCGTTTTACGCTCTACCAGGAAACTCTCCAGAAATCCATCGACGGGTATTTCATTATCCGTAAACTTCCGTATTAAACCCTCAGACTCCTCCTCACTCTGCGCAGCGGCCGTTTGCAGTAGTGCCAACGCAGTTTCTTGACTAACTGACCCCGATTTATCCTTGATTTCCGCCAATTTTTCTTGCACTGATTCACACAACGTCTTGCCCTCTTCCAGCAACTCAGTGACTTTTCCGCGCAGTCCGATAATTTGTGGTTCCTTTTCAATATTGTATTCTGCCTTTTCGCGATTCTGACTAAGAATGCTGTCCTTGTGGGTTTTCAGTACTTCCAGCACTTCGTCCACCTTTTCGTCGAGCTTCTCGTCGTTATTAAGCAAATCTTTCAGCTCATCGGAAGAGAGTGGCGCTATTGACACTTGAAGTTGATTGAAAAATTCTTGATACATTTCTGCTAAATTCTATTCTATTCTCCGCGTTAATAAATTATTTTTTTTAGTTTTTTTTTCTCTACAGCCCAAAAAATCTCATATTCTTGATAATAAATAGTGATAAAACAAGAACGTAACGTTAGAATTCTGAAGAATATAAATTAGTGATGACATTTTCAGAGTTGGTGCAATTGATATTAACCAGAAATTCCAAAACGTTTTTCTACACACCAGCATTTTTCAGAACACAAGATTTTGTGTAAACAAAACACAATCTAAACACGGTCCAAATTTGTTTATTGACGCATTTTGAAGTGATTTTTATCAATTCGTAATAAATTCTATGAAACAAAATTCCTAGCATCTTTAAAATAGCTTAAAAATTAAAAAAAAATCATTCTTCATTGTGTTGATGGGCTAAAATCTCTTTAAAAAATTAAAAAATTACACGCAGATGTGCAATGATTTAAAATATATTCGATATGAATTCAGTGATACTAAATTTTGCATATTAAGGTAAGCAGTTATGTTTTACCGTTAAGTAAAATATCCCAAAAAATATTTGGGATTCGAATTTTGCATTTTCTGCTGATTTTTAAAAATTTATACGTATTCCGCTGTAAACTTGGGCATTTGTTCCATTCTTACCCAAGTATAATTGCGCGCATATAAATCTATTACAATTGCTGTCGAATGAAGAACAAAATTTAAGTCATTTTCCGACCGCCATATTGTTCGCGTCTTCAGCTACGATAAAAATGGAGTCGTCTCTGGGTGTAAAAATTATTAAAAATTTTATAAAAGTGGATGAAATTTATAAGAATTAAAATGTGGAAAGATATCTTGTGTGCATTGCGCTAATTAGAAACCACAATAATTACTTTAAAGTTCTTAGTTTGTAGAAAATTACATTTCATTGAAGTGTAAAGGTGAAGTGAAAATTGTACTTCATGCGAAGACGACGACGACGAGCAACTTTCGTGTCTTGAATACGAGCAGCAGCAAAAACTGAATATCCCAGCAGTATTCGTAGCCAGTTCGGTATGTGTTAATTGCAAATTCGTGTATTCCAAATATCGCAGAAAATTCAGTGGGATTATTATATATTGCCACTCGTGGACCTCTGTATATTTACAAAACTGGATCATATAACGCATTAGAAAATTGTGTGTAAAAAAGTTCCTTAAATATCTAAAGAAAGAGCAATAAAATTAATGATTTGTCTGATGACTCAGTGGGAATAAGTAGACTAATAATTCGTTTAAAACTGGATTGGTGAATCAATTCACTGACATTTGAACTAAATGGAAAAGTTTGTGAACATATAAAATGTCTCTATAATGGATTTAACTCGGCTGGAACTCATTCCAACAAACATTCATCAAGAACCCAACCACATTATCACTGTAGCAGAGTAATGTACATATGCTCCATACCCAGACCCTGATCACATTCTACTTCAGTAACAGTGACGAGTTTAGCTCTCTTCAGGTTATGAATGCGATAGCATTCAGTCCTAACCATCCCAACGAAGCACAAAATCCATTTGAGATTGTGGGGATAAGTTCATTTTCTAAAATTCGCGCAAAGTAGAAAAGTGACTGCCGTAAAGGCAACGCAACATTAAAAAGTGGAGAGTTAAACACGGTTTTTTAACTAAAATGTAAAAAATATTTAAATCATATACTACAGTAAATTTTTTCGTAACTCGTAGCGAAATGCAAAAACGGATACAAATCTAGTTGTCGCTGGTGTTTAGTACACTTTTGCTACGATGTGTTGTTGGGAGAGATTGTAATAGATTGTGTTTGACTTGTGCACCGGAGCTGTCAATCAAATCGTTGCTCTATTATGCAGTAACACTCGCTATCTAACTCTTTCTAACTCATTGTTTTTAAGCGCTACAAAAAAGCCGCTAAGTTATAAACGAGCTAAACTGAGAAGCTGAACTGTCAAGAAATAACAAAACAAAAAGCCGCAGAAAGAAAATCCTCAGATGTTTGAGACTTTGTTGGTGGATTCGTTTCCTCCATTTGCAGCTCAAATCGCAACTGAATTGCGTATAGATATTGTTGGTGTTTCGCCGAAATCTTGTATTCCGTGCGGCTCCTACATTTGAGTGTTGATTTGGATTTGTTTCTTCTCACTGATCATGATGTATGCGTGCACACCCGCAGTGTTGCGGTATGATTGAATGTGAGTATAAAAATTTTAGTACATATAAATTTTGGTACATTTGAATTATTTTCTAAAGTTTTTTCAAATACATGTTTTGGATTCCAATAGAATTTTAATTTTTTTCTTAAATATATTATATAATTAAAGATTACTTATGTATAAATTCTGGCTTTATAGAAATATATATAGCATTAAAGTTGAAAAAATATTCTGCTCGAGAGTCCGACCTATTTGATTTTATATATCAGAATATATTATATATGCATTGTATAATAATTTTGTGTCCAATATTTTTGCTCAGTAGTAAATTAAAAAGAATCAATTTGCGATTAAAATTTGTGGTAGAAATTTCAAAATTAGTATTTTTCCCATTTATTTTAGTACAAGTATAATGCAACCGTGTATGTCGATTCAGTGAAACGAAACAGCACTGAAAGACGAAGCAAGATGAAAAATGAACTGAAAAATCGAAATGGAACCGAGTAATCCGAAGTAAAAAGTCCGGGAACCATACTTTTCACTCGTTGCCCAAGAAGTCGCGCTGTGCAAGTGAATACGTTTTGATTGAATTCATATTTAGTGGTATTTTAAACTAAATTATTTTCATATTTCACATTAAAGACAACAGTGAAATATTCTGAAAATTTTAGAGTTTTTGAATTGCAATACAGGAAAAAGAGTAGTTATATTATTCTCGGTGGAAAAATTAAAAAGTCTGAAAAATCATTAAAATTTTTACTTTTCCCCTTGCACACAATTTCATTTACTGTCGAACACAAGTGTGCTGCGCATGCATGGGCAAAAAGAGGATGACAGCATTGTGCATCCAAATTAAAAGAACGAAGCGAAAAGAGACAAAAGCAACTAACTAGAAGCACGGACGGCTATTAATGGTGTGCTCTGTAGAGATGTGTTGGTTGGAAACCGAACGTCGACATCATAGCAGAAGAGCTGCTTTGACGACTGGCCGCTCCGCTCTGTTCTTTTGTTCGTGGATTTCGTTAAAAATTATGGAGTAGAAAAAGCAGTGTCGTGCTGGTAGAATATATATATATATATATATTTTGCTACTATTTCGAGTGGTTTCGTAGATTGCTCGTTGTTGCTGTCGTTATCGTTGGCGTTTATGCAGAGAAATTGATGTTTTCTCGGGTCGTGTAGTGTTTCTTTTTGTTCCGTTCTCGTCGTCTATATACAAAAATACCCAATTCGTAAAAGTTTCAAAAGGAAACTCATTCGGGGTGTTGGCATTGGGCAACGTTTTCATGTGTATTTTTGATATAATATAGTTCCAAAAGGCATAATATGTGTGTCTAATTTAAAAGGAGGAAAAAAGGCAAACAATTATGCAAATATAGTTTAGGGAAAGGTTAATGCATCATAACCGGAACAAAAAATGTGTCTACAAAAAGAAATCTAAAGCACTTCATTGATTGATTATTCAAAACCATTAAATGCTGGGCGTTATTAAAACATTTAACAGAAAGAAAAAAGACAACTAATAAAAATAAAAGTAAGTGTTGTTGCGTTATATTTTTGTAGTCTTTTAAAACACACACACACACACACGCACACATGCATGCCTGCAAATGCATGTAGATAGCTTGCAAAATGTTGCATCGTGAAAACAACGAGGTGTCAATACGACGAGGGCTGCCCGGTTTGTGGGCCGTGCGGCAATAGGAATGAGTGAAATTGAATACATACCAGTGCGAAACGGTGCAAAGTAAAACCACAAATAATATCTTCTTCCCCGTAAATAATTTGAATTGCATTTAAAAGTCATTACGCCTTCGTTAGAAAACTTACTTTATTGATAGATCGAATGAAGAGAAATTTTAATAAAGTCTGTTTTAGTCCTGAATACGTATATTCAAAATGTTAAGTTTTATTGCAATTTTGGTAGTAGTTAGTTAGTTGTACTGGATGGACTTCACCATAATTACAAAATTCCAAAAGGCTATGTTTTGTTATACGCCAATTTACAACCTCTCCGAGTCACCGAATCACCGAGTCGTCGTCGTCTCTGAAAAGTCACTTTTTGGCAGATGCCGTAATCACAAGCTAGCTTGTTCTAAAAGTGATTAGGGTTATTTTAAGCTTACCTGGGTTGCAATGTACCCAGAAGGTTTGTGTACCAGATAAAATTTTCTGTGCTAGTAGTAAGTAAATTGCAATGGCATGACTAGGTGACATTGAGGTGACTAAAAGCTATGCACAAGTGCGACAGCATGCCTTAAAAAAAGGCAGCGTCGTGCTTGTGAATAGCAAAGGACGACAAACGGCTGTTTTCGAAGACGACGACGGTTAAAAGTGAGCTTGTAAATAAGCGTGCAAAAGTTAAATCACTTTTTACGCCCATTTTTTGGCTAAAAATCTACTAAAAATTCAATAAAACTTATCGGATCTTTCGTCTAATTCCAGATAATTTAAGTCGTCAGTTGCTTCGCCAGTCTGGTTGATTCTATCATCGTCAGCAGTATCGCAACTGAATACTCAAAAAAGCACAGAGAAACAACAACAAAATGAATGAGAAAATAAAGTCCCCTTCTGGACAGGGTGGGGCCGGCGGTGCCGGCGGAAGTGGCAATGGCCCTCCAGGCGGAGGCGGCAGTGGTGTAACAGGTGGGCCTAACCCAGCCGGTCAAATTGGTGTCGGTCCACCGAATATTGGGCCGCCCATTAGCGGCGGCAATGATAGTCAAGCGGCGCCAAATCCGTATGCTCCCCTTGGCGGGGTTCCGGATCCGACAATGTCGCATTACCATCACCACCAACAGCAGCAACAGCAACAACAACTTCATTCACATCACCAACAACAACAACAGTCTGGACCTGGTGGCGGCGGCGGCGGCGGCGGCGGTAGTGGACCACCACCGCCACCACAAAATCCCGCCGATCATCAACACGGCAAGGATGATTATGGTCAAAGTGTTTTGGGTGGACCTCTGCCACCGCCACCACCCGGTGGTCATCACCCGGCCTACGCTCGCTATCACCAACTGGCCGATCCCTACAGTTACGTTCATTCGCCCATGCAACAACAACCACAACCCGGCGGAAAGCCGCAACATCAACCGCCGCAACCAACAGTACCCAGCGGACCCGGTGGCGTCGGCATTTCGTCACCGAATCGACCTCCGCCCCAACGTTACATCCCAGGCCAGCCGCCGCAAGGACCTACACCAACTCTAAACTCACTGCTGCAGTCCTCGCATCCGCCGCCGCCGCCACAGCATCGTTATGCGAATAGTTACGATCCGCAACAGCAGCAGCAGCAACAACAACAGCAGCAACAGCAGCAGCAGCAACAAGCATCGTCGCAGCAACAGCAGCAGCAACCTGGCGGACCGCCGCAGGGCCCTCATGGACCGCCACCGCCGCCACCACCGCATCAACCATACGGTGGCCAACAAGGTGGCTGGGCACCACCACCCAGACCCTACAGTCCCCAATTGGGACCGTCGCAAGCGTATAGAACACCGCCACCGGTAAGTATATTTTATCTTTAGATCAATCATAGGTATACAGGTACTGGTAGAAAGAAAGAGAGAGAGAGAGAGAGAGAGAGAGAAAGAGAGGGAGAGAAGCAGGAAGAAATAGATGTAGACGTCACCCAAGAGCAAGATAGAATACATATAAAGAACTCTCATATAAAGGATATTTTTGCAAGGAGTTCTTCCTATATTAGACTCTGGCCATGACGGCGCTCTCTATCGTCGTATTTATTTGGCTTGAAGAAGTCGGCATATTTTGTAGGGTACGCCTCCGGTGCACAGTATGTGATTTCGAGAATGTAGCTGGGCAAAAGTAAAAAAAATCGACCATCAAAATATTTACTTTAACCCATTGATAAACTAAGCTTATAAACTCCACAGTACGGCCATGAATTATAAAAAAACATACACCTTCTCATTAATTTGTCACACAAGGTTAGTAAATGAGCCATTTGTTTGCTGTATTTAAAAAGTAAGTATCAGTATTTTGTTGGGTAGGCCTTATATGGTTTTGCCATAAAGCGGTTTAGCGCAAAACTGGTTTTCGCAGCGAAAACCATTATAAAACCAATAAATCTCCATTGAAGTTGTTGTAAGTTCAGCGCAAAACCATAAAGGTCTTTGGTTTTAGCAAGTTTTCAACCCTGTTTCGAAATTCGAACACTAAACGCCATAGTCTTGTCTCTTTCTATAGTTAATATGATAGAAAGAGATAAATATTGTACACAAAAATATTCTATCAAAATTAATAAACAAAACAAAACATTGTAGTTGCAAACAACAACAACAGCAGGTTGGGGGCGAAACCCAGCAAAACCAAAAATAAAACCAGTTTTGTATGAAAACACTTGATCGATGTGTTCGAAAGCCTAAACTAAAACCAAAACCATTTTATGGAAACATCATATAATATGATTATATTATGTTAAAAATATTTATTCAAAATGAGTTCTGAATCATGGATCACTTCACCTGAAGGTATGTAGTTTACGTTTCTATATATACAAAAGTGACCCAGCCACTGCCTCCTATTATTTAATAAACTGTCATTAAAGTCTGTTAATTAAAAATTCAGTTTTTTTTTTTAAAAACTATTATATTCTTTAAGAGCGAAAAAAATTATTTCTGCCTCATGAATAAATTTTTTTATGTAATCCCAGAATCCTTTATATTTAGTTCCATCTAATTTTAAGTGCATCTTCCAACGACTCTTCTGCGTTTTATATAACAGAGGTATTCTGAGAGTCTAACTAACGATTGAAGTCGTCTCTTTGTTGTTGTTTGCAATACAAAAATACGGTTTTCGAGACGATTTCAATAGTTAGTTACTCTCAGAATACCTATGTTATTTTTTCAGACCACATATTTTCAAGTGTTTCAAGAAGAGAAAATAATCCGATGTATTGCAGAAAGGATATAATATTCAACAACTATCGTTTTGCAAAGTAGAAAATATAGTACATACTTTTAGAATATATATGTAAATGCTAAATTTTTTTTTCTTTTACTCAGTCTCATTTTAGTCGAAAGTTCGTTTGTTTATTTACAAATGAATATACAAATTTTAAAGAACATGTTTAATACAATTTAAAACACAGAAAATGCAGTCATTAAGATTTGTTTTGGGTCTAATTTCTTATTTATGTAGTTTATAATTTTAAAGAATTTCAAACTGCCGAAAACGATTCTTCTGAAAATGATTTTGTCCAGAAAGATTTGCAAAATCACACACTGTGCGTGTGATGGTCCCCGAGATTTAATATAAAGCATGGATCATGGATATTTTAAGCGCATTTATATTTTAGGTTACGCCTAACGAAGTATTCATTCATTTATTATCATTGTCTTTGTATCATTGTCTTGATATTACGATATTTTAATAGTAAGTACATATTTGTAAATTAATCAATTCAATGCTTGCGCAAGAGAATGTAGTGTTGGTTGGATAGCACCAGCTTGTTGATGTTGTTGTTGTTGGCATCTTTGCAGGTCAATGAACGACCGACCGACCGGCAGCAACAGTAGCAATAGCTAAAACTACAACACACAACAATACAATAAAAAAATCACAAAGATATCAAACCTAATCAAGAACCTGCGAGAATGTCAACATTTAATAAAATAAAATAAACAATGAATATAATGAATAATGATGATAAGTACGATATTACAAACAAACAAAGAAATATATGCACACACACACTTTATGGTACAAACATATGTCGCCGGCACATGTGTGTGTATGTGTGTGAATATTTCGATGTACATATACCAAAGTAAATTGTACTTGATTGTTTATATAGAGCGCGACACATCTTGTGAAAATGCTTTGCTTTCTTGATGAGAATTTTGTTGTTGGCTGGTTGGTTGGGGTTGTTGTTGTTATTGCTGCTGCTGCTATTAGTTATTGTGATATAAAAATATTAAAAAAAACAACTAACAACAAAAACGAATGTTCACAAAGCACGGCACGGCACGCGCCTGGCTGATTGATTGTCGTGCAAAAAAAAGAAACAAAAAAAATGAACTCAAAAAACAAAAAAAAAAAATTACCTAAAAAACCACAAAAACAGGAACTAAAACAAAAACATAAGAGCAAATTACTTAATGCAATGATGATTTTAATAAAGCTTTGCTGCTCTCAACTTTTCTCATTCTTAACCGTGGCATTTTTTGTATGTACGAGTATGTATTGTATGTATATATGTACATACTTGTAGCACCAACATCTTTCTCTTCGACTATGTGTCCAACTAATTTACAATATGTAAGGTTGTTTTCTTTCCTTTTTTCCTTCTTTCTGCTTTTGTTTTTTTTCACTCCTTTTTTTTGCCCCAGGTTTATTAACCTTCTGAGATAATAGTCATTAATTACGTCAGAGCAGCAGGCAGCAGTCATTCGAGTTTGTTTGTCTCTGTTCTGTTCTTGTGATTGCACTACATTGTAATTGTTTTGTTGTCTTTTTTCATTTAATTACACAATAATTATTACTCTATGCAAATTGCATATAGTATAATATATTCTGTGTGCAAAATGTTATCAGCACAAACGTAAAGAGACATTGAAAGAATTCAGATTTAATAATAAAATAGAAAACACTGCGCCAAAATGTGTACGTATGTACGTACATACATACGTACATCTTGGAGAATTCGGTTTCGGTTTTCTTCAATCTATATTAAACCTCAACTGAGGACACACACACACACACACACACACACACACAGAGCGAGAGTTTTCGTTTCACTTTTCTTTTTGTCATTATGTATGCATGTATGAATGTACTGTTGTCATGCCATTACTTTGCTGACGACGGTCTTATAAATGATGCGTATAGAGAGACAGACAGACGGACATTGTGTTACCATTATTGCTAAAACCACTTTCCGACGACTCTGAGGACCAGCAGCCACAAACAACAACAACAACCAGCAGCAGCACCTTGAAGATTTTATTTCTATATATTTTTATTTGCTTTTTTCATTGCAATTTTTTCTATTTATTTAAAAAAATTTTTTTAATTTTTTTATTTTTTTTTGGTGCGTTTTTGCTTTTCTGAGTTTTTTTTTTAAACGTAATTTTCATTCATAAATTGACAAGGAATTGACAATGAATGAATGCTATTTAAAAAAAAGTAGGAAAGGAAGGATCAAGCTAGAAATCATAGTCATGTGTCGAGTATACTGATTGATACTGTATAAAATATGATGCCTTTAGATACCACCAGTGTTGTTTGTTTTACTTGTCAACCGTATAAAAAAGATGCATATAAAATAAGCCTTAATACCATCATAATTATATCGTTATTAAAGCAATCGATAAATAAAAGCGTAAATTGATTAAATTCAATAAAATGAAGTCGAGTCAAGATTATAAAAAGATAGTCAGGGAGGAAGGGGGGGGGGGGGAGACGCCCATTTTCATTTCAGTTTTCAAGAATAAATGTCGATCTCGTTGGTTAATTTACAAAATCGCCCTTTTTAACAAAAACCTTTGAACAAAAAAGGATTATCTAAAGGAGCTCTCATATTCTCGAAGATTTTAAGTGTTTGCCAAAAAAGCAGAAGAAGAAGATGATGAAGAAGAGGAGGAGGAGGTAGAAGAGGAAGAAGAAGAAGATAAGGAAGTAGTAGTAGTAGTAATAGCAGCATTAAATTGTTAGTAGTTCGAAGAGTAAAAACATCGCCCCGCTCTTTTCAAATGTTTGTTTTGATTATTTTTGAAAAAAGTATGTAGGAAAAAAGTACGTACGGGCGGGAATGCAAGCAAAGTAGCTGCAGCAGCAGAAGCAGCAGAAAAAAAAGAAATTGAGAAACAGCTGAGCGGAAAAATTGATCTATGTAGGTTTGGGTTATGAGAGAGAGAGAGAGTATGTTGTAAGCAGCTGTTTAAAAGGAGTTGGTAGCCGGTCGGTCGGTGGGTCGTTTGGGCGCTGGGAGTGAACTCTACAAATAAGAGACAGCAGTCACGCAGAATGTTGTGCAGCAAGTAAACTTTAAAACTTTAGGCAGAAAAACAACAAATAAAGAAATAAAACCAAAGAGAAGATGAAGAAAACGAAAAAGAACAAATCAAATGAGAAACCCAGAGAAGTAAACCAAAGTAACCCAAAGAAATCGTGGCGTGGCGCGGTGATTTTGGTTGGTGACGGCTTTGATTCCGTGAAAGTAAAAGCAGCTAAAGGGAGGCAGCAGGTGCGTGTTCTCTTTTATTTAATGTGGCTTGTTTTTAGCTTTTAGCAAAATGTTTTTTTTTTTAAAATACCGTGAAGTCATCGTGATCCCTTAAACTTTTTTTTATAAATAATACGGCAATTTTTTGTTTGGTGATTTTTTCCCGCATTTTTTTTTCTGCAACGTCGCCGCGGCGCGATTATGTAAAAAAAAATTTCGCGTTTCTGCGTATTTCTTTTATTCTTCTTCGATTCACACCAACCAAATCTTACGCTGCTGTGCTTTCAATGTTTTTTTTTTTTAATTTTTTTTTTTTTTTAATTTTTTTTTTTATTTTTTTTAACTTTTTTTTTAATTTTTTTTTTTCATTTTTTTTAATTTTTTTTTTTCTTGTCAAAAATTTTCCTTAAGAATCAGGAAGAATGATGCATTATTTTGCCCTCTTTTTATATACTATACTGCATTTTCTGGGTCAACGCGTTTTATTTCATGCTCGTACTTTATTATATTTTATCCTGCTAGTTTTTATGCCGCGCTGCCTGTTATTATACTGCGTGTAGACAGACTATAGTCAGTCAGTGAGTCAGTCAAATTTTTGGTTTTTCTTTTCTCTTTGTCTTTTCTTAACAGAGTAAGTATGTACGAGTATGTATGAACTTGTATCTGGCTGAAGTTGAAAATATATATATGGCTTGACTGTCTTTAGCTTTAGGAGTATATATATATATATATATGTGTGTGTGTAGTACGTATTCTTTTGGTTTGGATCTGTCTCAGCATATTTCTCGTTGGTTTAGTTTCATTTTTATTACCAAAAAGAAAAGAACAGAAAGAAAACCGCAAAAATAAACAAATTTCTTTTAGACATGCAATTGTTGCGTGCGAACAACAGCAGCAACAGCAGCAACAACAACAACAACAGGAGCAATCACCATCGTGCATATTGTCGTCGTTGAATTCGTTACATTTCGTTGCGCTCAATGCATTGCAAGTTGTTGGTTGCTTGGTTTGGTTGTCTTTCGCTTTGGTTGTCTTTTGGTTTGGTTGTCTTTCGTTTTGGTTGTGTTTATACAATTCATTTGGCATTTTTCTTGCCAACTTTCGTAGCCATTGACGACTTACACAATGCTTAAAAATATAAACCGAAAGTTCTTGAAGGTGAAAGAATTTAAATTTAAAAGCGATTGAGTGAAGGCATCGAAATTGCCCCGAAATGTTTTCATTGTGTAATGTGATAATCTCTCTGGTGGGCGGTGAGTGGGTGGTGCTGGCGCTGCTGGTTGCTTTATCCAACGTGGAGGCGTTTAATATATGCCCGCCTGTTGATATTACTGTTGTTGTTGTTGTTGCTCTGGCTCTGGCTCTATATATAACCCAGAAAACAAATTATATTTTCATTAATTAAATTGCAATGCTTTTCAGTCACGTCGTCTTAAAGTCAGTCACAGTCACGCATGGCTCTTTATATAAGATTTTTGTTGTTATTTTGTTTACTATCACCCTTCTCTTTCCTTCCCCTTAACTCACTCTCTCTCGTTGTTGCATTATTCTCTCTTTATTATGCTCTCTTTATTAATTATTGTAACTCTGAAAGCAAAAATGTCGTCGTCTTCAGATGCGATGTCGTCGTTCGTTCATTGTTAAAATTTTCTAATAATTTTTATAAACAAGTTCAAATTTTTGTGTGTGCAAAAAAGAACAAATTGCAAATTACAAATTTTGTCTGCTTTCTTTGAAAGCAAAGTGAGCACAAAGCACAAATGTTGCTAAGTTTTTTTTTTAAATTTCTTCTCGTTTTGTTCTCGTCTAAAAAAGTTTAAAACCTTACGCTTATTCACAAGTTCACCGCGTCACCGAATCACCTCACCGAGTCGTCGTCGCCTCTGAAAAGTCACTTTTTGGAAGATGTCGTTTAGAACAAGCTTACTTGTTCTTAAAGTGATATGTGTCATTTTTTCACGCTTACCACAGTGGCAAAGGTTTGTGTACTGGATAAAATTTGCGGTGCTAGTAGTACGTAAATTGCAGTGGCATGACTAGATGACTTTGAGGTGACTAAAAGCTTGCTTCACAAGTACGACAGCAGACGTCAAAAAAGACAAGCACGACGTCTGTGTATAGCAAAACATGACAAACGTAAAATTTATAGAGTAAATTAGTATAATTTATAAAATAAGACAGAGCATCTCTTGTAAGACTGGTCGTAACATGGCCAAAGTTTGCAAGGACAATCAATAAAGCTGGCTGGCTGGCTGGCCGGCCTTTACTCAAGAGTGGAGAAGAATAGAACTAAGAATGCAAAAAAACTGTAACCTGATTGGTACACAAGAACAAGAATATATGTATATCAAGGAATCGACGAATCAAGGAGTCGGTTTTCTCCTATTGATTATTTCTAAAGGCTTTAGCTTTCTTTTAGAGAAACTACGAGTATTTGAAGGATTGTGCTGCTTCGCGGCAACGATCGAAATGTGCACAAAGCAAAACGTAGATTCGTAAATTCTTGGCAAATCTTTAACAATTTTTTTTTGAAAATATTGATTTTCAGAATGTTTAGTCTTCTTCAAGGAAGAAGACGAGGAGTATTAGTCTTCTTTAAGGAAGAAGACGAGGATAAGTTTTGTGGTTCTGGGTTGTTTCCTCTCTATCTCTTTCTCCTTCTTCTTCTACTCGTCTTTCGGTTTCACTTTCATTCAGCTCAATTTGAGGCTCGTCGTTTATCCATTCATTCAGTCATTCATTCTTTGGCAACAATACTAAATCTACCAACAATTTTGAAGGTCACATAAACCACAACAACTGAAGTAACGGCAGCTGCAGCAGCAGCAGCAGCCGCCCTCTGCTTATTTTGGTTTTCTTTTTTTTTACTTCTTGTCCTTTTGGTGCCACTTTTTCCTGCCTACAAACCAACCAACCAACCAAGTCCAACGCCATCGCCGGCTCCGTTCTTTTGTGTACCAAATTTCGAAATTGGAGCAATAATTTAAAGCCTTGCGATGACGACGGCGGCGACGGCATAGTCCTCGTCGTCGACAACTTGAGTACCCCGAGTGTGTGTTAAATCACCTTTTGTGGCACGTTTGAGTGTGCCTTTTGCCGGCCTGTGAATGCGCCCGGCCTATCACTTCACTACCGCCCGGCCGCCCGCCCACCAACCTCTTCAATGCTCCTTTGCGAGCATTCATTCATTCATTGAGCTTCAGCTCGTGAAGCTGTTGCTGATGTATGTAGAGCTAAGGTTCGGTTTTCTCGGATGTGGTGATGATGCCTGCCCCTTTTTTATTATTTATATTGTTGATTTTGCTGTTCATTTTGTTGCTGATGTTGTTGTTGCTGTTGGGCTGACTTTCTTGCTACAGTCAGTCAGTCAGCTGTTGCTCTTGTTTTATGTCAACGGCCGCTTTCGAGCCGAATTCATATAGTAAATTGTTCTCGTGCTTAATGAAAAAAAGATACGCCACGATACGATGCGATACACCTTTAGTCAGATCTTAAATGAAAATAAAACAATCAGTGGTAGGTTGTTGTAGGTTTTTGTTGTTGTTGTAGAGTGAGCAGCTGCTCTGCGTCATCAATGAAGACGGTCTTCCTGCCGTCTTTCGTCTTCTGTAGCTAAGGCTTCACCACTTACTTGCATTCTACAAAATGTATATTTTTTAAAAATTTTATTGTAGTTTAAAAAGGTTTTTTTTTTTTAAATGGGGGAAAAAATTAGAAGCGTCAAAAAACAACAAACAACACCGGAACGCACTTCACTTCATTTCATCGACTTTTATAAATCCGTCTGAGAGTCTGTCTGGCTCTCTGGTTGTCTTGTGTCGGTATTCATACACAGAGCCAAAAAACCACATAAAATAGAAGAATAACAATCAGTTTTCTCTATGCTTTTTATCCAAGTAGAAGGAAGCCTTATTAAAACCATAGAAACCATTAAAATACAAATTCAATAAGAAAATCTTATAGTTTTTCATAGTCTTATTAAATTAAAAAGAATTATTCACGGTTTTTTAATTTCACTTCATCCAAGATTTCAAGAATATTAATCATACACGCTCACAAAATTTTAATGGATGAAGCCTGAAAAAAGTAATATGCTATTATTTGCTATTTGTTTGAAAAGTACAATTTATATTGTATTTATAAAGACGAAAAGTACTCACAAAGTGACAAGCAAAGAACGATCGTGCCATTATAAGCGTTGCCAATGTTAAAAAAAAACTAATATGAATTATAGAACTGAAGTAAAACTGACAGCAAAAATATTACTATTAAAGTTGCGGCCAGACCGACGATATTATATGTAAGAAGTTTTTCTTATTAAAACAAGTAAATAATAAGAATTCTTCATACTTTCATATAGACTTTGGCTGGACTGATTTCATCCAGCATTATTGATCCATCCATTATTGATTTCATGAGGACAAACATATGAATTTCTTATAAAACTCACAAATTATTAAGATTAACTTTTTGTTTGAAGACAATATGATAAATTTCTTTATAAAATTAATAAGATTTCTCTATGAAAAAACATATTATTATACAAGTTTTAATAAGATTTCATAGTAAAATTCCACAATAAGAAGATCTTAATATTATTTTTGTAATATGTGGTACTATTGTACTGCTGTACTATTGTCTCGGTGTATTCTCTAATTTCCTTCCTTTACCTTCCCTGCGTCTGGACGCTTCTCTAGAGTGTTTCTAGCATTTAACTTTACAAACGATATTTAAAATTTTTTGCATGCCTCGAATGAGAATATATTTATATACATACTATTGTATAAACGTGAGTGGGAGAGCGGGTGTGTGTGTGTGTTTGTTTGTTTGTATGTCACTTTAGTGTCATTTTGATGGCGTGCGAATTTCCAGCCAAATTTTGAATTTAGAGAGACACGCACACACTTTTTTCTGGTTTTACTTCTCTCCCTTCTTAGAGCATTTCTTCCTGCCTTTCCTCCGTCCTTACTTCTGCTACATCTTCATGTTGTAGCAAGCACATTTTGGTAGTAGATTTTTGGGTAAAACATATCGACCGCAACGTGTATGGTCGAATCTCTGTGCCGGATATACTCACTCTGTTTATATGAGACGTCACGTAACCTTCAAGTTCATTCACAAACAATAATACGGCGGCAATGGTCATAGTGACGATGATGATGACAATGATGATGGCGGTGTTGGTGTTGGTGTTGGTCAAAGGAAGAGCCACCAAACGACTAGCGGTAAAAGCAGCATCAATTAAAAGAAGACGCGTCTACAAAAACGCGTTCTAACTTCCTGAATGATGACGTACATATGTACATATATTTATTTTAAACAACAACAATACCTTTAAATATAGCATAGCGTAGAAGAAATGAAGGAAGGAAGGAAGGAAGGAGTGAAGGAAGTACCAGAAATAGCCAGAAAAATGAATGAGTTCTGCTGCCTGCTTTTCGAATAGATTACAAGATTTTTGTTGTATTTTTTGTCCGTACTCTAGTATGCTTTAGAACTACTATATGTATGTACTTTTATTAGTGCTCAGTGCTCATGGTGATGATGATGATGATAGCATTAAATCTATGTACAATAGTAAAACGCAACACCACGTTTTTTATCGAATCTAAATGTATGTATGTCTGGTTGCATAGAGATGGTGTTGTATGTATACGAGACACGTGTGTTGTATCCACTCCATTCTACGCATTCTACGCAGTTCTAAAAGTGCTTTTTGGTTGAGGTTTTTGCCACGCTTTTGGCCTTCATCAGCAGCGACAAAAGAAAAGATAGGCCTCCTCTTGGCAAGAGTTTTTTCAGAGTCTCTTCCGGTTGAATTATCTCAACGAACGTGATCATCGTCAGCGTCAGCGGCGGTGGCGGCATCGGCATCAGCATCAGAATGGAACGATTAGGATATTTGTCGAATGCGCTTTTTATGAAGGATAGAAATGTGAGCGCGAAAAGAGCATAGACCATAGACGATACACCATGGCCATACATACTTATGTGCAAATATATGTATATATACGATATTTCCGTATAGCACAAGTTTGCAATACAGACAGATAGACCTACCATGTGAAAGTATCCCACATTTGATGTTGTTACGATGCCGCGTCGGCAACAAATTTCATTGTCTTGTAACAGTTTACAATGTATGTATGTATGTATATTGCTGTTGCAGCGAAAGGTTTTACACTATTGCTCTATTTTCGGAATGGCATATTTGGCATATTTTCAGTTGACCCCATTACGGTTCAATGCCTCGGACGAGCCTCGGAGGAGTCTCAAACGAATCCCGGTCGAGCCTCGGCAACAGCTAATACCATTAGAATGAAACCAACTATAGTGAAAAAGGCGAATGAAGGAATGTATGAATGAATGGAATCGATCGATTATAGTATGATTTTTATACTAGTTTGTTGATCGTTTCGGTTGATAAATTTCAGTTTTTTTGTAATTTATAATTTTCTTCAACCTTAAACTTTCAGAGAGAGATATTCCGATTTTCAAAATTTCACAGAGAATCGATAGGTGCATTCAGTATTAAAGGAAGAATATACATATATTACCTTGTGTTCTCCAAATTTCCAATTAAGCAACAATTTTCCGGTTCCAAAACTGCTTGACTTATCGCCTCATGTGGGCGTACTAAAAGGGGGATGATGATGATGATAGGTAGAGCAGCCTTCCAAAAAGACGGGCTGAAATGAGTTAAAATGAATAGCATGTCCCTTTCAAACTCTCATGATAATTGTATATTTGGTATTGGTCTATTAAATTATGCTATGTCTATTAAATTATGTTATGTCTATTAAATTATGCTACATATATTAAATAAAGCATTTGCTGGGAATACCTTGAAAATATCATGAGTATAAATGTATGATGAAAGAAGTATAAAATTCTAAAGAAGCTTAAATAATAAATAACCGTGAGAAGAACCAACAACAATTAAAATAATGATGATGGGAACGAAGGCAGGAAGGAAGCTATCATCAATGGCTTTGCAAAATGGCTAAAGGCTAAAAAATTATCGTATGTATTATAACTAACGGTCTTCTCTCAATTCGACACGAAATTCATAGGAAAACGTGTTCACAAAAACTGATAATAATAATAATAAATAATAATAAATAATAATAATAAATAATAATAATAATAATGAGAATAATTTCAAAAGGATATTAAGAGAAATTACAATAATTAAAAAAGTGCAATTAAATGAAGCCATAAATTGTGGATAATGCTTTGATTTAACATATTTAAAAGAAATTTAAGAATAAAATAAGCCACCGACCGACGGCCGAGTGAAGGAGAATATAAATGAAATCGGTGAAATATAACAACGGAAGAACAATAAAAATTGGCAACACTGTGGTAAAACTTGCAGAGAAGAGAAGAGAAGAGAAGTAAACAGTTGATTTGTTGTATAAGCGTCAGTTATAATGTTCATTAATACAATATAAGGATGGTCGGAGAGGTGTAAGGGTGAAGGACGGACTGACTGACTGATTGCGTAGATGGATGAATGAATGAATGAATATATTGTAAAGGAAATAATACTATGCCAATTAATTTAATAACAACTTACTTTTACTGACACGCAACACGAAAATTAAAATGAATAAATCAAATGGAAAAGTAAGTTTTTAATTTCTTTTTTTGTATATAGCAACAAATAAAATTGCTAATTGTTTATTTAGTTTTTAATTTTTTTTCATCAATTTTTTTTAATTTTTTTTTCATTTATTTTTCATTTATTTTTTTTTTATTTAATTTTCAATTTAAAAATAATTTTTTTTTAATTTTAAATTTTTTAAATTTTAAAATTTTTTTTATTTTTCAATGTTTTTCGTAATTTTTAATTGTTTTTTAATTTAAAAAAAATATTTTTATTTTTACATTTTTTTAAATTTTTAATTTTTTTTTATTTTTCAATGTTTTTCTTCATTTTTTATTTTTTTTTTTATTATTTTTAAATTTTTGTTTTTAAAAATTTTTTTATTTAGAAAATTTTTTTTTATGCACTCCAAAAGCAACTAATTAATAAGTGCAGAAAGTGAATATAATTGAATATAATATATGGATGGCTTGCACACAAAAGAACAAGAAGAAGAAGAAGAAGAAACCGATGAACAGTTTGATAAAACCATAAACAGTAGTTTACTGTTGTGATACTTCATTCCAAAACCTGATAAAAAAAAGTGACTATGTTTGATGCTGTTGGAACATATTATGCCAGGGATTATCAGGCAGGATATATTGTATCCTTTCAATCAGTTTTTCTAAACATTCAAGACCAACAATGCAGCAGAATTTTCGCCCAAATTTGAATGCAAAATGGCCTAGCGGCGGCTTAGAGTATTCCAAAAAACTCAAAAAAAAAAAAAAATTAAATGTGCGACGTCTATATCTTTTATATAGACGTCGTGACTTGACTGAATTTTCATTTGGAGTATTTTTTTTTTCTATTATGCTTTGTTTTAATACTGGAACAAAGAAAATAGGTTTTAGGAACGTAATCGCCGCGCGTGGTCCGCCGGTACGTATTAAACTATCTACAATAAAAAGAAAGGTTAGACGGATACTATTAAGAAAATGCATGATGACGACGACGACGACGATGATGATGATTATGATGATGACGGCGGTTGATACGGTTAATGACACGCATCAGACCAGTTTTGTATTTGTTTGTTTGTACGTATGTTTGTGAGTAAGTCAATGGACTTCGCGGAACGGCAGAAGGCCGTGAAAAAAATGATAAACAAAACTACTAAAATGTATACCAAAATAAACTGTATAAATACATAACAAGATAATAAATAAATAATAAAATTAAGAAATAAACAAACACACAAGAAAACAAAAAAAAAAAAACGGCACTCAAAGAAGAAGCAAATAATTTCAAATAAAAAGGTACAAACGGTAGTTATTGGGCACACGCTGCTGGCGCGTCTGTCTATTGTTCTAATTCTTTTTGTTGTGATTATTGTTGTTGACGATGACGGGCGATGACGGGCGATGACGGCGCCGACGACGGCGATGCCGGCATTTTACCAGACAAACCATTAAATACAAACATACATACATATATATTGTACTACAATAAAAATATAGAGCGCACCAACATTTTATAGTCAGCAAAGGAATTCCTTTAGCAATGTACGTGCATATACAGGTACATGTTGTATATAGTATATACTGTATTTACGTATAAATATTCGAGTTCATGAAGCTTAGAAAAAGGTTGTTGAGCTATCATGTTGTTGTTATTGTTTTTTGGGCAAACAAACCAGCTAACACAGGCAAATAAAATTTGCCGATAGAGGTAGAGAAAAAACCTATAAAAAATACCTAAACCAGGTTAAGACGACAACCGGTATAAAAAACCGGTATAAACAACCGGTATATGCATATGGTGCAGTGGAAAGAAAGAAAGCAAGAAGATATAGAATTGCAAAGCAAAACTATCAAATGATAAAAATAATGTAAAGAGATGGATGATGACCTTTGGCAGGCTCAAGTTAATTAGAGAATCAATTTAGCAGTTTTCTAATCTTAAATTTTTAGCAGTTTTCTTCAACCCTATTTCGAAATTCGAAATACCAGACGACATAGTCTTCTTAGTCTTTCTAGAGTTAATATGGTAGAAAGAGATAAATATTGTACGTACAAAAATAGTCTATCAAATTAAACAAATAAGACAAAACCTTGGTTTTGTCTACTACAACAACAACAACAACAGCAGTTTGGGGGCGAAAAAGCCAGCAAAACCAAAAATAAAACCAGTTTTGTATGGTAAAACTTGACACTTATTGTCGATATTCGAAAGCCTAAACCAGAGCTATTTTATGGAAACACTATATAAGAAGACACTAATAATAATCAAGATAATAATTCTTGATTTTGGATAATTTTATCAAGAATGCGAATGAAAAAAAAAACAACTTTCAATTAAATTTCATTTACCGTAAAAATTCTCTCTTCTTTATATGGAAGTGTCTTTTTGTCTGTCCGCTTCTTGTGATCAATTTATTTATTGGTTACTTTACTCTCTTTATGTCTCTCTCTCTCTCTAATGTTTTTAAATTAAAAATTCTTACTCGTACTTGACTATTTTTGAATCATTCAAGAGTGGCCCACCCTGCTCTAGCCATGTTCTCTATAAATCATTGTAAACCATACTATGGTTCTTTTCGGTATAAAATTCCAGTCCAACGGTTCATCGTATTGTGAACGAAAAAAAAGGTTCGATGAGCGAAAAACCTAGCATTTTCACCATGTGGCAACAGATGGCAAGTGTATGATTTCACCCATTACCTTGAAGACTAGCAGCGAGCTCTAGCTACAGGATAAAAACATTGCTGCAGCGGCAGCATCTCTCTCTCACTCTCTCTCCACTTTGCTGCTCAGCAAAGTATAATAGAGCAGCGGCAGCAAGTCGGTATTCCATTCATTCTCTTGTCTTCGAAGAGAGCTAGCTTGCTTACTCTGCGTATATTTTTCAATACAATTTTTGGGATTTTCGACAATAAAAAGTGGCAAAATTTTTCGTAATAGAATCTATTTTTTACGGCAACGGCAGGCAGCACTCATCGAGCTTCTGTACAATTTCTGTGTGCTGCCGCTGCTGCTGCCACAATTTGTTTACTCAGCCATTCTGTGCGCTGTTTCTTCTCTCCTTCTAAATTTCTGTTGTATTTTTGGCCTCGTGTTTTTCGGCTACACTCAGCTTCGTCGACTCGTATAACATGATGCAAACTTACTGCGGTCGTTTGTTCGTTCGTTGTCTCGCTTGGCACTGAATTTTATTCTCGATTTTCGCCCCGAGCTTAAGTAAGGAAGGACCTTTCTGGCAACTCTGTAAAGCCTTTTATCTATATGTACTTCGGTACGTATGTATGTATGTCGGTGCTCTTGCTTTTTTATCGTATTTAATCCTGTGAACTGGTTTTAATTTTCATCCTCGCTACGCGACGCGACATCCTTTGCTGTGTAATTTTGCTGTTCTCTTCTCTTCTCTTTTCGCCCCCTGTATTCTCATTCTCTGTTCGGCTAAATTTATTTTTACAGCTACGTATGAACTTTTTGTTGTTGTTGTAACTGTTGGGTAACGTTGTGTTGGTGGGCGGTGGTGGCAATAGAAGACGTCACCTCCTTCATGGAGTTGAATATATCTACGTATGTCTGTAGAAGTAATGAAAATCCTTTTTCATTAATGACACAAAGTTTATTCCTCTTCCTTCCGTTTCGTTTCGTCTCCTCTTTCTCTCTGTTTCATTGAAAAAGAAAGAAGAGAGGTCAGACAGCCACCTTTCCTCCGCCCTCTCCCGGTCGCTAGTGGCGACCATCCGACCAACAATTTCCGTGAATTATTATATTCTGAACTTATTCGCTTCGTTCCTTCGCTAGGTTTTCCTTTTTTGGGTTCGTTACGCTCGGTTTTTTCTTATTCTCTTCTTTGTTTCTCTATGTTTTCCTTCTTCTTCTTCTTCTTCTCAATAGCATCACGGCGGTTTACTTGGTTCGTTCAAGCTGGTTATTATTAAGCAGAGCTGGCTGCTATGATATCTAAGCCATACCACCAGAAGCATTGCGGTGCTCCGCATTTCTTTCACATTTTGTCTCTAGTTGCAGCAGGATTATTTGGAACTCGTTACGTCTTCATCTTCTGTTCTCTACGAGTTTATCTCGACTGGACAGAGATCTCGTTTCGTTTCGATTCGTTGCAGTATGGCACGGTTATGCCTCTGGCAAAGCAGCTTGCAGCAAATTACTTCTGGCACGCTTTGAAATGGTGCGATGTGTGTGGGAGGGTGTAACGGTGCTGCTGGTGTGGCTGATTTAGGAGAGAGAAGGGTAGGGGGAGAGGAGTGTCGTTATACGTTACCCTACGTACGGTTTAGTGACGTAATTTGTTATTGCTTTATCGCTTTTTATATGAATTAAAAAAATGAACTTCCAATTCCTTCCGCCCACACTTAATTTTGTGCATAGAAGAAGAAGATGGTGTGGTTGGGGGTAGTGTTCTCAGTGGGGGCGTTTGTGTGTGCATTTAAGCATTAGCAAGTACTGACATCAAGAGTGCAGTTTATAACCTTCTGAAGGTTATTGATTTTGAGATTTGTTGCTTACTCCGTTTCGCTTGTTAGCGCTCTCTTCTCTCTCACTCTCTCTATTTAATTAAAATCTGTGCACCAACTAGTACCACAGAGAGAGACAGAAAGAGAGAGAGAGAGGGGAAATTGTTTTCGTTAAACCCATCGAAGGAGCCTTTAGTTATACAAATTCATTTAGTCTATGATTGCACATTCCTAAAACGGTTTTTCATTGTTGTTTGTGCTTTCCTTCAAAAAAAAACAAAAAAAACCAACAAAAAAAGGGTTCGGAGAGAAACTAAATGGTTTTTGAAAAGTTGAAAACACAGCATTTTAAGTTCAACTAAATTAAAATTAGATTTTCCGTAAAACTTTTATGTAACTGTCCTTTTTATCATCATCATCATCATCATGGCCACACAGTAGGTAATGACCGACTTACTCTTCCCCCAAAACTCTGTCGCCAACTAACCTGCTTCGTAGTTAGTGAGCAATCATGCACCTTCCCTTTTGTCAACCAACCGTCAACCAAGCCAACGACCAAACTCCAACTTTCAAATGTAATAACAGCATAGTTCTAATTCTTGCCCCTTGTTTTTTTTGTGCTGCGCTAAAAAATGTACTTTTCTTAATGACATGAAGGAAGAAGGGTGAATAAACACTTTGACGCAAGTCAGCTGTTCTGTTCTTCATTCGGCACGAAGTATGTACGTATAAAAAGCAATCGATTTAATAGTGTTGTCCCCGTAGACGAACAACGGGGGAGCTATACATACAGAGTTAACAATGTTCTCTAATTGTTTTTTTTGCTTTGTTTTTCGTGGTGCTGCCTCGTTTGTTCAAGAAAGAGAGAGAGAGCTGAGAGCTGTAGAGTTGAGAAACAAGTTTCTGTCGCCTCGCCGTATATTCTTCTTTTTGATATCTAGACCTGCAGCCTCATCATCTGCATCCAGTATGATTTTAGATGTATCTGTGTAGAAGAGAGGTTCGTGTGCGCTCGCTCGCTCGGTCCTTCGTGGCTTCGTGCTCGTTAAGTTTCGTCCTTTTTTTTCGCTTTTCATGGGGACAAAATGTGTACATTTTCCGAAATGTGTATGTACGTTGGAAAATCGATTGAAATTGTGTACGTATGTTTGTACGTACTCAAGCAAGCAGCGGAGGTGCAAGAGAGAGCGATAGATGCTGAGAAAACGAATGGTACTTGTGAGAGAGAGAGAGAGAGAGAGAGAGAGAGACGACTCGCCTCGTAAGCTGAGTTCACTCTGTCTCTCCACTTTTGATTTTAGGAGAATTTATATAATGTCAAGTAACTCGTTGGTGGTCTATCTTTCTCTCGCTTGCACTATCTGTATCCTTGTGTATGGATTAATTTGTTGTTGTTGGTTTGTTAGGTACGTTCTTGCTTTGCTCTCTTCTCTTCTCTTCTCTGCTCTCATGTTTATGTTGTTGCTACGTTTTCCATTGATTGGTTACGTTCGGTATTGTTAGGTGAAGGTGAATGAGGTGAGATGGATGGGTCGGCCGAGCCTGGACTGGACTAGGTGTCAATGGCGCCGAAAGTCGCTCGCTCGTGTTGGAAGCTTTCGAAAGGGGTATGTGGGTGTGTGTGTGTGTGTGTGTTTGGGTGTGCTAGCTAACGTCGATCGATGTACATGGAATTGACATTGTTGTATAAGGTTCCTTGCCATCAAATCCATATTTTTATGCTCTTCTCTCTCCTCTCCCTCTACTCCTCTTTCTATGTTCAAGTTTCTTGAAGTGCCGGCAGAGAGGCAGGCGGCGTGGGTGGGTTGGTGCACTAACAAAAACTTATCGCTTCATGTGAAAAGCACTAACGACCGAAAATCACCACCACCCCCACAACATCAACAACAACAACAACAAGAGAAAGACGTAGCGAAGACTCGTAGAGAAAACAACAACAAAAAAACGCCTAACACAACACGTTCTGTCATTCTTTTGACGCCAGAGTTCAGATAGCTTTTGTTTTTTTATTCCTTTAATCAATATTTCTTTGGGCTGTTTTTGCTTTTGTTTTTGCTTTTTGGATTAAACTTTATTTTGCACACGTGGATGTTGTATGTGTGTGTGTGTTGTCCTATCAAAAAAGTTGCAAACAAAAATGTCGGTGGTAAATAATTTGTTGCTGTTGTTATTATTTCCAGTCCTTCACATTTTCGTGTATTCTTTCTTTTGTACTCTTCTGCCGCAAAGTTGTTGCAAATTTTTTATTTCCTACCTCGCTTTTTTTCTACTTTTCCTGCGTACTTCTTCACTTGTGGTGAGCTTTCGTCTTTATCATCCGTCCATCTTACTTTAATGGTCCTTCTTTACTTTTTTCCCATCTATCCATTCATGCCAGATTGTTTGTTTTTCGGTTCGTTCGGTCTTCTTTGGTTTATTTACCGTTACCGTTACCGGTACCGGCATCGGAACCGGCATTGCTGCAACGAAATCATGCCCATCCTTCAGATTTCCTTTTTTTCTTAATGCTCATTTGTCTTATGCTTGTGCTGCCGCTGACGCGCCTTCTTTGATTAATCTGATTTTAATTGTTTTTTTTTTTCTGGAGAACCAGAAAAATTGGCTTTCGGAATGGTTCAATCCGTTTATTTATGTGGTTACTCGGTTGGTTTCCAATCGATTTCAAAGGTACAATATTGAGGACTAACGGAATTATTTATTAATAATAATAATAATTCTATTATCACCAAGCTTAATAACTTACCGTAAAATACGTCATACTTTTCGTCAAATCTTTTCGAAAGAATTATAATTAAATCACAAATTTTTTATCGTTTCTCCACAGACGAGCACTTCCAGAGGTCAGTCACCGTATCCGCCAACGCATGGTCAAAATTCAGGTTCCTATCCAAGTTCGCCACAACAACAACAGCAGCAGCCCGGCGGCCCACCACCGCCGCCGCCTCAGTCATCCAACCAAGGCACGGCCGCATCTCAATATTCACCGTATCCACAGCGATATCCGACGCCGCCGGGACCGGCGACAGGACCAAATCATAGAACTGCCTACTCCACACATCAGGTGAATTGATTATATATTTATATACGTATATATCGATGATATATTTGCATACATACATATGTATGTACTGAATAAATGCAAAATTGGATGCAGGAGAGTGCGTGTGTCCAACACACACAATTCGTGTTATGCAGAGGCCCAGATCTGTGGCCATATATGTATATATAGGATTATTGCATGTATTGGCGTACTTACATACTTAATTTGTGTATTATGGAATATACAGGGTGTATACTCAAAAGGGAAGACAAAAGCTGAAAAGCTGAGACAAGTAAATTGGGTTTGAGGTCACCACCCGCCCCGTTCCGTTTATGCGGGAGAGGCCATTTAAAAAAAAAACTCCACTTTTCAATTTTCCATAAAATTTTTATTGATTTTTTGGAAAATCGGGCAAGTTTTATTTGCTAAAGTTTTCGTTTTGGGTGAATTGAAATATGCTAAATATCAGCCGTTCATTTTGAAAGTGCAACAAGTCAATTTCTTCATGAAAAACTGGTTTTAAGGGATGAGAAAACTTTTATTCCGGGTATGATTTTCATATTTTCATGCAATTTAGAAAACAATCTTTTCAAAATCTATACAATTTTCATAAAACAAAACATCCTTTGTCCTGTTCGTAAGAATTGCATTGCATTGTGCAAAGTGCGCATTGCAAACTTGTAAATATCTTGAAATAAAAATGGATGGACTTGTTTTGCCTTTTCGAAACGGCTTATATCGTATATTCATTCATTCGTTGACATAAAAGTGCAGCTGTTACGTCCGTTTGTAAATTGTTCTTTGGGTCAATTATAGACGATCCATTGTTTCGTCTGTTATACTTTATTCGTAACACCCTGTATACTTATCGAACTAATATATATTCTGTTGTATTGTATATAGTTGTAAACATATATGATACTTACAATACATAATAAAATTATATACTTTTTAATTTCCACTGAATTTTCCACTGAATGTCACGAAAAGGATAATAATTTCGCCTCAAATATACATTGTATGTATGTATGTATGTATGCATTTGCGTAAATATATATGTATTTCACATATAAACTGTTATGTGATATACATAATTATTATACAATATAATATATAAATGCATATTATATAGAGAGAATATCGACTTGGACACATAAAACATACATTTATACGAGTACATACACACATTCATTGTTATATCCTTTTCATATTCTGTAGTACAACAATATATATATACATATGTACTTTGGTGTATATACTCTTATGTGTGCCTGTATCTCTGTATGGATTTTAATTTTGATCCTTTTTTGTTGTTTGTTTGCTATAAATCATTATTATTGGTGTTTTGTTGTCGCATCAAATCTATCACACGCAACCCACCCACCCAACCACACATATGTACATCCACACATCCATACATACTTGAGATGCCAATTGTGCTCAATATTGATTGAATTGATTGTATTGTGTTACATGCCGGTAGCAACAAAATCATTTGTGCATTTGTGCATTGTTTTTGTTTTGTTCGTAAATGTTGTTGTTGTTGTATTGCTGTATTTTATGGCAAAGACACGACCATCGAGGGGGAAGAGGAGTGTCGATCGGTCTAGCAGCATCATCACCATAATTTTCACGGGATATGATCGACTTTAATATGGTGCTTCCATAAAATGTTTTGGTTTTGCTTTTGGTTTTGGTTTATGCTTTCGAATATCGACAATAAGTGTCAGGTGTTTTTTCCATACAAACTGGTTTTATTTTTGGTGTTGCTGTTTGGTCTGCTGTTGTTGTTGTTGTTGTAGGCAAAACCAAAGTTTTCTTTATTAATTTTATTAAAATATTTTTGTGTACAATATTTATCACTTGCCTACCATATTAACTACAGAAAGAGACAAGACTATGTCGTCTGGTATTTCGAACTTCGAAACAGGGTTGAAAACTGCTCCTGTGGTTTTGAGCTAAACTTAAAACAACAATTTCAATGGTTTTATTGGTTTTATAATGGTTTTCGCTGCGAAAAACCAGTTTTGAACTATACCGAGGCATAACCGCTTTATGGAAACACCATATAACTTGTTTCAAGTCACGAGGAAGAAGGGTAGGGGGACGGGGGGGATTTCTCTTAGGGTCGATCGGTCGGTCAAAAGAAATTTTTTTACTTTTAATTCGCTTTTTTTTTGGTATCTTTAAACGTACTCAGCACTATTTATTATTGTCAATTATAATATTGTACAGTTTGAAGTAAGCAAATGGTGGTTCAAATGCTTCAATATGGTCATATTTAAAAACTTTTTGCATCAATGTACCATAACATAAATTGACAGAAAGAAATTTAATGTAATATTTTTATGGTAGGTAAATATTTAAAAGTTTTTCAAAATGTCAAATATAAAAAAAGTTTTCGTTTTTTATTTGCATGACTTCAGTTGAGTTATTCAGATATAAAAATCAACACAACAACAAAAACAACAATAATAACAACAACAAAATTTGCATATTTAATGTACTGCATAACAATAAAAATTAAAATAAGAAATTCTACAAAAAAAAGGAGCAATTATTTACAATTCGCAGTTTTATTTTTATTTTATTTTAAGGATTCTTTTGAAAAAAACCTTGCTTTTTCACAATGAATATTATTCCACAATACAATATTTTTTAAGTTGGGTTTTTTTATTATCTCATTTTATTTAAAAAAAAAATAAAAAAAAAAAAACAACAAACGAATTCTTTTTTATAACATTTTCAATTTAAATTTATCTGCCACCACCCTTTCCACCGCCACCAACGGACTTTTTTTTATTCTTCTCTCTTTCTTTTTCATTCACCCTGCAGTATCCTGAACCAAATCGACCTTGGCCCGGTGGTTCATCACCAGCTGCCAGTCCTGGGCCTGGTGGACATCCGCATCCGCCAGCATCACCGCATCAGGCTCAACATGGTGGACCGAGCAGCAGCCCCGGACACGCCCCGAGTCCATCGCCGCAACCCTCGCAAGCTTCGCCATCGCCGCATCAGGTAATTAATTTTTAACGAATTTTAATTATTTAACAAAGTTTGAAACAAAAAAACACAAAAAAGGCCATGCATACAAATGTGTCTATATACGATGTGTATGCACGCGTATGTACATATGTATGTGCACTTTAAAATATCCAATCAATTAAATTTATTTATTAACAACTGAACTGAACTGAACTGAGCTCAACTGCTGAGCCGCAGCCCACTTAAATTGGTTTTTGTTTTTAACTTCATTTAAGTTGAAAATGAGAAAAATTAGATGTTTTCAGTTTGGATTTAGTGTTTGCAAAATAATAATATATTGATAATGCGGTAATCGATGGTGAACAGTTTCGATGAAATAGTATCCTGCCCATATAACGCGTGCGCCATCTTTTATGTCGGTATGTAAACATTGAATAACTTTAACATTTATCAATCGATTGACCGATTTGACATGTTTTTTAACCGATCAATTCGACCGACCAAATTAATCGCTTTACACCGAAACAACGCGCCGAAATAGTGACGCTGTTGTTTCATTGAAAATAGTCGTACATATCATCGAAAATCGATCGTGGCCCAGAAGCACCGTCTGACAACACCGTCTATTCGTCGTTTGGTGTGTCGAATTTTGCTGAGCACGGCACAGTGGGAGATAGCGTCGCGACATGCCGTTCATAAACGCCTAAGACCAGTTCCAATGAATTGGTTAAAGCTGTAAGAGAGAGATAGTGTTGCGCCGAGAACACACATGTATCGTATCGTTACCACCCTCAGCATTTTGGCACAGTGGAACCACCTTGCGGTGCATTTTAAAGGATGATTTGCATTTGTTTCCGTATAAATTGAAATTGACTCAAAGAATATTGCCGACACGACAGACCGTCCATGTCGCTTCGAATACGGCCAAACAGTCACATACCGACATAAAAGATGGCGCACCATGTATTATATTGTGCGAGTATATAATGTGTCTACTACTGATATAAACAAAATAGAGGCGTTTGTTACTACGAGTATTTAGTGATGATGGGAAAAAAAGACGACAAATTCATCGCCTCGATTACGAATAAGAAGCTTGGAAATTTCTATTAAACTTTGATCCATGTTTGTGTATTTATTGAAATCTTTAGGAATTTCGAAATCTTCACTATATGAGCCGTTTATTTTTCTGTAAATTCTGTGGCGGCCGCCTTTTTGGCTTTCGAGGCCAAAAAGTCTGTCTACAAAAACTGATTTGAAATTTTACTGAAATGTTACTCGAATTTTTTATAAGTCAACAGCTTTTTACTAATTTATAAAATTATATTTTACTAGTTATACCCGGCCACGCATTGCTGTGACGCTCAGTCAAATTCAAAGTCAAATATCAAATATCAAATTAAATTTTGAGACGATTTTGAAAAAAAATTTGTTTTTAAAAGAACCTAAACGATTGACTCTCAAATCCAGAATCTCAGTTTAGTTAGACCATTTATCAATCCAGACTTCAATATGATCGATCCCAGTTTTTTCTGTATTTAATTTTCTCTATATATAAATTATTACTAACTTCAATCAGTTTCATTAAGCGCGCTTTTTAATTAAAGAGCAAAGTTTATAACTTGTTCGTCATTTCTCATTAGTTTAGAAATGATTTCTCTCTCTCTCTCTCTGTCTCTGTCTCTCTTCTCACTTCTCAATCCTCAAGCCTTTAATAAAGAAGCTGCTTTTTCTATATCGTCGTCGTCGTCATCGTCATCGTCAGTTCATTTGAAATGATGTCACCCTGTTTCGCGCAAATTTAGAACGTTCGCAGTCGCTGTCGTTGTCGGTCTTGCCGGGACAGAACGGGCCGGAACCATCCGCCGGGCGACTCAGGTTCTAATAGATCGCTTAGTTCTCGCTTAACTGGTGAAGAAACCGACAGACAGTCCAGCCCCAGTCCGTTTGTGGTTTGAGGTTTGTGTTGAGGTTACTGAGGATTCTTCACAGCACATTTTGGTATAGGACATTAGTTGGGAAAACAATCAACCAGCCAACCCACCAACCAGACCAACAAACTCACCAATTCACATGAGCCCAGCCCGCTCGCTATCAGCCCAACAATCCACCCACAAATCAACCGATTCTACAACTTATCCAACAAGACAGACAAATGCTTTCCACGGTCGATCGGTCGATTGATCGATCGATCAGTTGATCCAACCGGTCGCTCCAGTCCGGTCCAGTCCAGTCTGGTCCAATCGGCTGGTAGTTCGTTCATTCGTACAGAGTCCATCCATTTATCGTCCCGTTTATGTGCGTGGTTGTATTTATATATGGTCAGTTCGTGTTGTTGTTGTTAGCTTGTGTTTGTGGTCCTGAAAAGAGGGCTGGCGCTCGGGCCCTCTTCCGGTGTCAGTCAATCGGCAGCGCTGCTCGCTGTTATCTAATGCAAATTCAGCCAAACCGAATGAATGCAATTTGGCCATATTTAATTGCCATTTTACGACGGTGTCCTGTGTGTACGTACGTATGTGTCTGCAGTATAACTTTTTTCGTTCTCCCTTTTCTGTCATTTTAACCCGTTGCTGCTTTGAGAGCGCGTTTTTATCGTCCTTGTTTTGAGTTTGTTTTTTGGTTGCAGTCTGCATGGAATTAATGCAGTTTGGTTGGTTGATAGGTGGATAGGTATGTATTTATTTATTTATTTTTTTTTTTTTTTTGTGTTGGCGCATTTTCAGGCCAACAGAGTTCACTACAGCCAATCTGTACGTACGTACCGTCCGTCATTCGGTGCGGCGCGCTGCAATGCGTTGCGTTGCATTCATGCATGCCTGCATTGATAATTAGCATGCAGCACATGAACGGACAATGGTTGGTGAAGGGTAGAGGAGGGGGACGGGAGGTAGCCGCCTGTGTATTTATTTTGAGATGTTTTTTATTTTAAATTCTCTTTTTGTTTTCGCGTTAAACTGACAGGCGGGATTTTACGCGGTTTTAACTGATGCAGCAGCTCAACACTTAATTAAGGTTAACGCCACAAAAAGCATACAAAAAAAGAGATCAAAGTTTTTAATTAACATTTTATTTAATTTGTTTGAAAGATATTATATCCATTCTATAACTTTAAAGAACTATTAAAAGGGTTAAACCGAAAATTAACTCCATATTTTTTTTGTTATTGCCAAGGTCTCTTATAAATTCTAAATAAAATATGTACTTCAAACCGAAAGAATTTATGTCCTATAGTTTTTGAGAAACTTTAAACTTACCAAACATACTTTTTCTCCTACGCATTTCATACGATTTTTTTCTTGTCTCGAGAGGGCGTAACGCCCTAACCTTTTGATGCATCTTATGCGGAACACCCCCGGTATAAGTTGCCTTTTCAATTTAACGGCCTTCTGCGATATTGCGATGTGATAACTCCATATGATCGATCCGATCTCAACAATTGAATCGTAAAATTGTTCGAACAGAAAAGGCAGAATAAATTTAAATACTAGTTGTGGTACTGCACTATAAATATGTACTACGATAATTGTATAATTGTAGTCATAAGTAAATTGTAAAGTCGTTGAAAGTTCAAAGTTGTAAACGGTTATAAAATACGTAATAAAAAAGTTGTAGGTGACCTTAGACAGCATTTACAACGGTGTGAAGGCGGTGTGAAGGTAATAGCAAGATAGTTATCGTCGACCCTTCACTGCTTGATAGTAATCGAAATAATAATAATTGATTATATATACATATATGTATGATGTGATAAATATATGCGAGTATGTATGTATGTGACGATAAAATATGTTCATTGAGTATAATTTTAAATTTTTATTTAATTTTTTAAATTTTTTAACTTCGATCATCGTTAACTTCGATCAATAATATCATCAAAATTATTGTCAGTAATTAATCATTCTTTCGTCAGATTTCTTTACCGTTACCACCTTCATCATTATCAACCCTCCTTCTGCGTCTTTATTATCATAAACTTTACTTCTAACATACACCATAGTCATCATCAGCATCACCATCATCATCATCATCATCATCATCATCATCATCATCATCATCATCATCATCACCATCATCATCATCATCATCAGCATCACCATCATCAATGGCCGCGCTATTCGAATATTCTTGACGCTTGACGCTATTCTTAAAAACCTTTACCGATTTTTGCGCAGGCCGGCTATTTTTTTTAAACTTCTTTTTGTAATTTTTTTTTTAATTTAAAAAAAAATAATTTTTTTAATTTTTTTTTTTTTTAAATTTTTTCTTTTTTAATTTTTTTTTGTTTTTAGTATAATCTTTTTTCAGTGAAAAGTTTTGTTACCTTAACTTTTTTCTTCATCTTCTCTTTCTGTTTCTTTCGGTTTAGTTGCAAAAATTTTTCTGGCCAAAATGAAAGGGAATTTAATGCGCTATTTTAACCGGGTTTGCCAGATTGCCGGGTGCAGTACTAAAGCGCACCACCGCGCCGCTCCGCACCGCGCACTCTCTCATGTGTTCGAATCCGGTCATGTTTCGTTTGAATTTTGTTGTTCCTCCTTTTTTTTTATTCCTTCTTTGTAATTTTATACTCGACTCACATAATCGCAATCTCTCGAGTTTTATTACTTTGTTGGCGGCACTGACGGCGGCGGCCGACTTCACTCGACACGACACGACTCGACTACGCTTCATTTTGCCAACGACATTTCCAAGTTTTTCACGTTGACTTTTGAAAGTTTTTTTGTTAGTTAACAGCAAACTCAGCCTTAGCCGCTTTTCTCGTTGTTGTTGCTTTGTTGTTCTGTTTTCTACAGTTTGTGTGCTTTTTGTTGGTATATCTTGGAGAATTTCTGTATGTATGTTTGTACGTATGACGTCTTAGTGACGTGTCGTGTTAGGATGAGAGAAGATTTTGAAAGCTGACAGACAGAATGGAACAATTTTTGGCGCGCACAATTTTGCAAAGTTCCCCCCCCCCCTTTTTTTTATTATTATTTTGAGAGTTTGCGATCCGTTTGTTGTTGTTGTTGTTGTTGTTAGTGTCGGCGTAGTTGTAGATTATTTTACCGCATTGCAATTAATGGCTTAGCTTCGAAATTTTATACCGAAGCTGAGCTAAACCGACTGAAGTAAATGAAGAGAGAGGGCACACGCACAAAAAGTTTTTCAATGAATAATGGAGAAACGAAAAGAAAGGAAAAGAAATCGCTGTAATAATTTACACACGACCGCGTTTATACAGCCATGGTCAATTCGAAAATCCAAATTTTCGATTATATTTTGGCATATCTTTTTGTCATTGTTGTTTATGTCAATTCATCAATTTTATTTCCAAGGTTAAGAAGGTTGGCTAACTTCTGAGAGTTCAAAAGAGAGTACATATACAGGGTGCGCCATCTTTTATGTCGGTAGGTGACTGGTTGGCCGTATTTCAAGCGACGTGGAAATTTTCGATTATATTTTGGCATATCTTTTTGTCATTGTTTGTCAATTTGTCGTTTATGTCAATTCATCAATTTTATTTCTAAGGTTAAGAAGGTTGGTCTCTAACTTCTAAGAGTTCAAAAGAGAGTACATATACAGGGTGCGCCATCTTTTATGTCGGTAGGTGACTGGTTGGCCGTATTTCAAGCGACGTGGAAATTTTCGATTATATTTTGGCATATCTTTTTGTCATTGTTTGTCAATTTGTCGTTTATGTCAATTCATCAATTTTATTTCTAAGGTTAAGAAGGTTGGTCTCTAACTTCTGAGAGTTCAAAAGAGAGTACATATACAGGGTGCGCTATCTTTTATGTCGGTAGGTGACTGGTTGGCCGTATTTCAAGCGACGTGGACAGTCGGTCGTTCTGTCGGTAATATTATTTGCACTTTATACGGAAACAAATGCAAATCATCCTTCAAAATGTGCCGCAAGGTGGTTCCACTGACGCCCAAATGCTAAGTGCGGTGACGATACGACACATGTAGGCTCGCGGCGCAACACTATCTCTCTGACCGCTTCAACTAGTTTATTGGATCGTCTTAGGCGTTGATGAACGTCATGTCGACGATCTTCCACTGTCCCGTGCTCAGCAAAATTCGACACACCAAATGACGAATAGTGTTGCCAGACGTTGTTTGTGGGCCACGATCGATTTTCGACAATATGCACGTCTATTTTCAAACGTACAGCGTCACTATTTCGACGCGTTGTTTCTGTTTCGGTGTGAAGCGATTCATGGTTAAAAATCTGTACTGAATTTCAAATCGTTTCAAAAACATATTTACTAAAGTCAATCGGTTGATAAATGTTAAAGTTATTTAATGTTTACATACCTACGATCTAAAAGATGGCGCACGCGTTATATAAAAAACCGAATACGTCATACGTCAATTGACCAAAAAAGGCCAATATCAATCAAGGAACACGGCGTTTTTGTTTACACCGTAAAATCGTTAAACTGTTTACACCACTTTCATTCGCATAATGTTTGGCCAAACAACTACAATATATGTACATATGTTGACGAAACGATCAGCTGTTATATCGAGTGGAATAACATTTTTGACACCTCGTGACATTTTTTTTGAAAGGTGAATTGTGAAAAAGCTGTGTTTAATTAGAAAAATCAGTGCTTAATAAGAAAAGCAGTGTGTATAAGTCGCTTTTGCCAGAAATGCGAATGATTTCTAAATTTGTGATTTGTCAGTTTGTATGGGATTGTTGTTGTTTTTATTAGCATTTGTGACTTGAAGCCGAAATATGTACGTGATTTGAGGTCGGTGTAAACGTACTATTAGAGCAATCTCGTGAAAATTAAACGTAACGAAAATCCGACACCGTTTGTAAAGAGTATGAATAGACGACGACAATGACGAAGACGTTGAAGAAGAAGAAGATGTTAAAGAAGGAGAAGAAGATGCTGAAGACGAAGAAGATGCTGAAGACGAAGACGTTGATGAAGAAGAAGAAGAAGAAGAAGATGTTGAAGAAGAAGAAGATGTGCCTTGTCGTCTTTCTTTTGAGTGTTTGGTGAGAAAAGGAAGGAAACCTTTCGTTCATCGTGTACCAAATTCTCGTAAATCGAAATGTTATTAGCAGCAACTCCCTGCAACAACAACAACGAAAGCAATAACAACAGCAGTAATAACGAAACAACAACAAGATCGATGTCCCGTTAACTATGGTTATTTGGTTAATAGTTGTTTCTGCAATTTATAAACGGTGATGATGATGGTGATGGTCGGTCTGCGTTACTCTAGCAGCAGCGTCATTGACTTAGATCTACTTTCGCAATATTTACTATAACGGTGTTAGCTGGCAGCTGGCAGCTCGAGGTGCTTGCTAACTGTCTGCTGCCAACCTGTGTCTGTCTCTCTCTCTCAACCTGCTTTTTCGTCAGTCCTCCTTGCAGTCCTCCATGGTCGTCGCTCCTAGAGGTGCGTTCTCCTTCCTCCATGTCTCTTTTCATTTAATAATGTTGTTGGTTTGTGACGGTGTTGATGTTGTTGTTGTTGTTGTAGTTGGATATGGTCGACTGCCTGCCTGCCTGCTGGTCTTGGCCTCTAATACGCCACTTTCGCTCTCAATTCTCTTAAACAACGAACCAACGAAAGGCATTGAACCAAACATTTTGATTTTCCTTTCATTCGGAATTTCAGATATGAATACTATGCAGAGACAGACGCGGACGGACGGACGGACGATGCGAGACGAAACACTACGGAATTCCGCCTCGAGGACGACCTGCCTGCATCATTTACAGCACAACAGCAAATCCTCGTTGGTATCGTTGTCGTCGTCGTCGTCGTCGTCGTCGTTATTGTCGTCGTCATCACCATCCCTTCCCTTCGTCTGTCCGACTGGCTCTTTACGTTTACTCTGTGTACGTTTACTCTGTGCGTCGTCCGAGCTCTGCAGAGAACCGCTAGCAACATCTCTTCGTTTCCTGTTGCAAGTAGTGCCAGCAACAAGCTATTTTAGCCACGAAAGGCAAACTAACAAATGGAGGACGGACGGTCTGCATACATCCATCCATCCATATATGTTGGTACATATATTGTGCGTGCCAATTGGCGGCGGCGGCTTTCAACAGCCGCAATTTCAACGCAACAATGGCAAAATTCAGCCAGTAGGGCAGGCTCGATTGAATCGGCCCGGCCCGACCGGTGTTGAAGCCTGCGTCCGTCGGCTGCTGTTGTTTTTTTTGTGTCTTTATTTATATGTATGTCGCATGTACAAGTAGGTATGTGCCTCTAAACTCGTTCAGCTTTCGCTTGAACTTAAGTACGATATATTGTACATTGTACTTAGTCGCATTCCAGCAGCAGCAGCAGCAGCATCAACAATCGTTCACTGCTGCATTTTAAGAGGAGTCAGTCAGCACAACCACCACCAGTCGCTTCATTGAAGTATGTACCACCTATGTACAAACGCCTGAGCGTGTCATTACCTATGTTGTTTTTTTTCAATAACATGGGCGAGCATTTTGCTATTTATTCTTTATATAAATGGCAAAAGAAAAATTAGGTGTAGAGTGTTTGCGGCTTTGTCTGTTGTAGCGGAGACAATTGCTCCGCTGATATCTAAAATGGGCCATGGGCCAGCAAGCAACATGGTTAAAACCATGTCCATCAGAAAAGCTACAAAGTTATCAGATGAGCCGTTTATTTTGAAAGTGAAGCAAGTCTATTTTATGATAAAAAACTGATGTTCATTGATGACAAGAATGTTTCATTCAAAGTTTCATTAAATTTAGAGAACAATTCTTTTAAAATCTATTAGAAATTTCATAAAAGAAAACATCCTTTGTCCCTAAGAATTGCATTTGCATTCGAAGAGCGCAACGCAAACTTATAACTATCTCGAAATGGCAAAGATTTGATTTTCCATTTTATACTTTCAAAATAAAGGGCTCACATTTTGTTTTCGAATCTATTCCTTCTCAATCTGAATGACTAAAGAGAATGGAAAAGGATGGACTTGCATTTGCTCACTTTTAAAATAAACGGCTCATATATTGTTTTTGAATCTATTCCTTCTCAATCTGGATGACTAAATGGAAATGGAATGGAAAAGGATGGACTTGCGCTTGCACCACTTTCATAATAAACGGCTTATTTATTGTTTTTGAATCTATTCTTCTCAATCTGGATGACTAAAGAGAATTGGAAAAGGATGGACACTTGCGCTTGCAGCACTTTCAAAATAAACGGCTCATTTATTTTTTTCAAATCTATTATTTCTCTAATCTGGATGACTAAAGAGATTCACTAGAAGAGATTTAGCTGGAGCTTGCAAGCTACGATACATGAGCATTCAAATAAAGAAGGTGCATATTATATGGTAAGGCTCGTGATGACGACCGGGTGACCGTCAGTCAGTTTGGAAATGACTCAAAATGCAGAGCTCTTTCTCGTTTCTCTTGAGATTGAATATAATTGTTTGTTGTTCGTTCATCGATTGCGTCCGTCTGATTGCGATGATTCTCACTGTGTATTTTTATTTAAAAGAAAATTACTAATTTCGATTGTCAGTTGATGATTATTTTGTTCTTTTCTATTTTGAAATTAATTTGAGCGTCGCGATCAATTCGTTTGCTGCGAAATTGGCGCGGCGGCGGCCGCGGATGCTGTGATGATGATAATGATGATGTGTTTAATTAATTATGAAAAAAAAAATAGAAAACAACACAACAACATACTCGTATATGTACATACTTACAATAACGAAGAAAGAAAACAACAACAACCAGGAGAAGAAAAGTTTGTGCGTTTTGTGTCGTTTCGTGTCGTTGCGTTTTTAATAAGCATGCAATGAATGCTGTTAAAGCGATTGGTAACATTTGCTGCTGCTGTTGCTGCTGGTGGTGGTTGTTGTTGTTGTTGCTGCTGCTGCTGTTGTTTTTTATTGAATTGCGCTCATGTATTATGTACGTACGTCTTCGTTTGTTTGTTCGTTTTTTCTTTAGATTTTGCCGGAATTTCTTTTTTTCATAATTTCATTCACGATGATACAATGTCGTAGCTCCGGCCACCTCACCTCACCACACCACACCTCTTCCTTGCCAACTTCAACAATGTTCAGCGTGTTCGTTGATGTTTTTGCTGTTGTTGTTGTTGTTGTTGTTGTTGTTTGTTAATATATTGTATTGTATTGTGTCGGTAGCGGCAGATAAAGCGGAAAAACATGAATGAAAACATGCGAGAGTGTTTGTTTGTGTGTTTGTATGTACATATGTGTGTATGTTTGTGTGTATGTATTAACTAAACTTTGGTGTACTAGTTTAGTAACATCTACAACAACAACAACAACAACACAACAGTGCTGAAAATGCGCTGCGCTGCTGAAGAAGATGATGATGGTGATGATGACGGCGATAAAAGGCGACACAATATTATTATAGCGCTGTGTAGTAGTTTTACCCAGAGAAAAAACAACAACAACAACCCCAAAAAAAGACAGCAAAAGTAAGGCAGACAGCAGGATGTCACGAGAAAGCAACAACAACAACAACAACAACAACAAAGCAATATCATAACGTCAGCGAACAACCAAAACTTTGAATGTTTGAATGAATGTCTAACAAATACCTACAACAACAACAACCACACACACACACACATAGCAACAACAACACTAAACAACACAAAGAATTGAAAAATAAGTATGTTTTCGCGGATTGCTCCCGAAGTTGTTGCTTTTATTTATTTTTAGTTGTTTGTTGCCGCCGGCTCGACTGCTTTTCTTTTCTTCTTTTTTTTGTTCAAAGCTACCCCTTCTTCTTCTTCTTTTTTTTCTGCGCTTTGATTAAGTCTGTCTCAGCTGAACTGAACTGAACATATTCACAAATGTTAGTTAGTTTGTCCGTTGGTAGCTGTCTGTCTGTCTGTCTGTCGGTCTAGCGGTCTCTCGGTTTGTGTAGCAATGCTTGAAATATATCAGTTCACTTGTTGTAGTTGTTGTTTTTGTTGTCGCTGTGTTCTCCTTGTTATACGATGATGATGTGGTTATTGTTGTTCGTGTTGTTTTTTTGGTCGTTATTGTTGATTTTCGTCCTCTTCCTAAACATGGAAAAATTGGAATAAACGTACAACGTACAAACACACGGAGAGAGAAAGAGAGAGAGAGAGAGAGAGAGAATAATATCCAGCGACGCAATACAAGTGCGGTCACCGCTTTGCTGCCGCATGCAGCTGGCGATGGATGACAAGGCCGCCGCGACGCCGCCGACAACGGCGTTGATACTGAAACCTATTCATCAAAATGGGTCAATGTCAAGGCCGTTTTATATTATTGTTGTAGTTGTAGTTGTAGCTGCTTAGTTGCGTCTTTTGTTATTGTTACTTTTTCTGCCTTGTTGTTGTTGTTGTTGTTGCTGTTGTTTTAGTTTTATATTTCATTGGCTGTTGTTATTGGTATTGGCATTGCCAGCCGGTGCAGTTGCTTTATTCCTTCTTTACACTTCCTTTCGTTCCTCTTTCTGTCTGTCTGTCTGTCTCTGTCTATTATTTTTCTAAATGTACTTAAAATTTAATACTTTGATTGAATAAAAAAGTAAAATTAAATTTGAAAAGTTTCAGTCTTGTTGACATTTGATCCTCTCCGATTTCTTCCCATCAATAGATGACTTTTAGACTTTTCCAAAAAATTTTGTCTCCGTATTCATCCGGATTTAACAACGCGTAATTGTTAATTTTTTTTTTCTAAAATGTTTAGGGCAGACATAATTGCCGCCTATATCGATTCGACATCTAAAAAAGGTGTTTTCGTATGCTCAAATGTTTGAGCTTCAAGAGCTACTGCTGCAGCACCAAGAGGTCCTCTGCAACGTCTTTTGCCGATACACTTTGCCGATTTCTTTTTATTTTAAGGAGACTATGAAAAACAATAAGATTTTCTTATTGAATTTGTATTTTAATATGACTGTCTTTTTAAATTTTAATCAGATTTTCTCTATGGTTTTAATAAGGCATCTTTTTGGATGAAAAGCATAGAGATATCGGACTGTTTTTCTACTATTTTTTGTGGTGTTTTTGGCTCTGTGTATGAGCCATGAGCCGTTTACTTTGAAAGTGGTGCAAGCGCAAGTCTATTCTTTTCCATTCTGTTTAGTCATCTAGATTGAGAAGGAATAGATTCGAAAGCAAAAGATGAGCCGTTTATTTTGAAAGTGATGCAAGCGCAAGAATATTTTTTTAAATTTCGAGATATTTACAAGTTTGCGTTGCGCATTTTGAATGCAATGCAATTCTTATGGACAAAGGATGTTTTGTTTCATGAAAATTGTCTAGATTTTTAATAGATTGTTCTCTAAATTGAATAAAAATATAAAGATCATACTCGGAAAAAAAGTTTTCTCTTCAATAACACCAGTTTTTCATCATGAAATGGAGTTGTGCACTTTCAAAATAAACGGCTTGTATGTTAAAGTATGATAATTGAAGACTTCTTCAAATGCTCATTTTGCGAAACCAGAAAATCTTCGAATACTCGATATTTGACATCTTTATGTAATTTCTCACAGAATTTCTTTATTATATCGGCACTCTCTGACGTCCTCTTTCTTGTTCGAGGAAGGAGAAGAAGAAGAAGAGGATCACGAAATGGCCATGTCGCATGAGTTTATATTTTGAGCGAATACGGCGGATATTTTTTAAAATTCATAAAGATAAAGATTTTCAAAATTAAATCCAAAAACTCTATTTTAAAAAAAGCAAGGTTTTCTTTTTATATTATACCATATTTTCTTTCATTTGCTCTGTTTAACTTTTAAAATCTATGAAAATGAATGAGAAGAAATTCATTTCAAAAGTATTTCAAAACAGAAAAACAAATGAAGAACATTTAAAAAAAGGCATCTTCGTGCGTGCATCAAATTCTTCACTCTTAAAGGAAAAAGGAATTTTTTTTCGATCTTTTTTGGTGTTAGAAGTTTTCTTAAAAGCGGCAGAAAGCAAACAAAAAAAGCATTATAACAAAAACGATTCTATTTTAATTGAAGTACGACGAACGACGTAATAATGAAAACAGAAGAGCAACAACGTTTTTTTAAACATTGAATACGATAAATTTCCATCATTAAAAAAAAAACGAACGTAGCAGCCGCTCGTTGGTCGGTCGGTCTCTCGGTCGGTGGATGATGCCAAAGCAGGAACAATCTCTGAATCTGCAGCACACTTTGACAACAATAGAATCTCAAAAAAGCAAAAAAAAAATAAAATAATAAATGTATTAAAAGGAAGGAAGTGAAAAAAAAATAAATACATGCAGCAACGATTGAAGGTCGCGGCCACACAAAGAACACAGAACGAAGAATTTGTGAGGATGGTTGGTGGAGGAGAAGGAGGTGCTGGGTGCAGGGGAAGGGATGGGTTAATAACCTACAAACTGAAATCAAATCAAAACAAAAAATGAAAAAAATATAATAAAAAGAAGAAAAGATAAAAAGTAATGAAAAGAAAAATACGGGGCACACACATATACCGTTTAACAATAACAACAATAAGAACAACAACAACAACAGCGACTACAAAATGATTGTGAAAAATGTGGAACAACCTTGGCAACCTGACATCAATGAGTAAATTGGAGAGAGAGAGAGAGAGAGATATAGCAAGCAAGCAAGCAACGTCAGCAGCAGCAGCTTTATGTCAGTGTGTGGCGTATGTTTAGTCAAGGCGGTTGGCGATTGGTGCAAGGCGGAGGGAACGGAGTGTTGGTGGATGCGAAAGCCGCAAGTTCAAATCAAAACATACCAACAAACGGACAGACGGATGGACGGACGGACAACGGAATGCTAATAAAATAATCATAAATAAAAAGATAAAACCGAGCACCGTAAAGAAACAAAAACACAAAGAACACAAATTACATAATATTGAATTTCTTCTTCTTGCCGGCTCGAGTCGACTCGGGCCGTAACGTGCCGGGCTGATGAAGGGCAAAGTAAAGTAAGGCAATAGACCGGCGGACGGACAAATCACGACGAAAATAGACCTCCAGCAAGTTAAATATAAATACAAATTCAACAAATACTTCAAACAAAGGGCAGACGTTTTTAGGCGTTTTTTTTTTGAGGGGCTCAAAAGTGACGCTTTCAAGGTGCAAAAATACACAAGCAACGTTTGAACAAGGTACATACATACATACATACGTACCCAATGGACGTGTGCTAATTGAGTTTCTTTCAAACACTTTCGGCGGCACACAGTTTGATAAGAGCGCGGTCTCGACATTTTCTCGACAGAGCGCGAAATTTTTTCCTAAAAACTATAAGAGAATCGATTCGAACGCGAACAGATAGCGAGACTTTTTTCTCAAGATGCTTTAAAAAAAACAACTGACTTGTATAATAGTTTATAATAACGACGTTACCCGGACCTCGTTGATAAAATGAATTAACGATTTGCTGTTGAAATCACCCTTGAAACCAAATCCTATAAGAAATGAGCCAAATTTATGAAGAGGAGATCTGCCGGCTCTTCCTAGCGCCTCAATTATTCGCAACTCTTCCACAGCCGCAACGCAACGCAACGCAACGCAGCGCAGTGATGACAGTTGGCGACAAAAAATGTCAAACGAAGTTGTCCCAAATTCAATTCAATACATAATACAAAGAATTCCTCTGGACCTTTTCTTATCGTCGTTGTCGTCGTCGTTCCGTTCCGTTCCATTCCCTTGCCTTCTCTTCCATATCATTTATTCCTTTGAAACAGCGGCGCCAACTTGAGAATGTCAACGGGCGAGCGAACCTTCATCATCATCAGCTGATCAGTTCGACATTCGACAGTTGCGGTGACGACAACAGCAAAAAACCGTTTCTGCAACAACGAACGGAAACAAATAATATGCCCCCTCAACAACAACAACAACAGCGTTATGTGAAATAAAAAGTGAGAGTTTTTCTTTATACTTTCGAGAATAAAAGGAAATAAATTGCAAAAGAAAAAAAATTGTTCTTGAACAACGGAAAAAAAATTGAATTGAATTGAATTGAATTTCTTTCCTTCCTTCAGCAGCCGAGATTAAGGAAGGAACAGTGTCAACATACGAGTATTGTGCACGTGGTGCGAGACAGTATGGCGTGACAAGGTGGCAGTCTGAATAGTGGAAGAAATGAAGGACAGACAGACAGACAGACTGGCTCTGAATAAATGAATGAATGAATGAATGAATAATTGAATTGTTATTAAATGAACATAAAAAAGAGCGGAGAGAGAAAAGAGAAAAATGAACATCAACTTGAGTTGGATTCATTCGCGATAGGGTTGTTGGAGAAAGGGGTAGACGAGGCGGACAGGCGAAAATGAAGGTGGGCGAACAACCGTAGGCCTGTAATATTTGCATATTATTTCCATTCCGTGAATTTTGAAGAATAAATCTTGCGCGTCATCGTTTCCTACGTCAAGTTCCATTTGGAGACAAACCAGTTGCGGCGATGCGCGTCAGCATCCTTAGTCTTTTTTTCGTTTTTTAATAATTGAATAATTGAATTGAAAAAAAATTGATCTTATTTTCTCTAGAAATATTTACATACTAACCAAAAATGTATAGCTTTCAAAGTGAAAACTGCTAAAATAATGTTGTTGTATTCGTTTCTTGTCTTAAAATTTAATGAAATTCTAAAAAGTCGCGGTATTTTTTTTTTTGGATTCTATGAAAGACCATCGGCCATTGGCAATTCCTTTGAAAATAAGAAATTATGAGCTGTCAAAGAAAGGCCATTAATAAAAAATATCTAACCTACCTCAAAGTAATTAAAAATAACGCATGTGTAACCTGTAAAAATCAGAAGGTTGGTCGGTCGGTTGAGACCTTTTTGCCTCTTCGCCTCTTTATACGCTACATCCGAAGGGTTGGTTAATTCACTTTGTTCTTCCGTTTGTATTGTAGTGGAGGAGATAAGAAGATAAATGTAAAAAATGAGCCACCGAAAAGTACGTTTACCTTACGACCTTACCATTCGCGTTATGTTTGACCAAACAACAACAATATATATTGCGTGTTGACGAAACGATCAGCTGTTATATGGAGCGGAATAACATTTTTGACACCTCGTGGCAATTTTTTTTTGGAGGTGAATTGTGAAAAAGCTGTGTTCAATAAGAAAATCTGTGTGTACGAGTATTATTCGCATTTGCTTCGCTTTTGCTTCTGCCAGAAATGCGTTTGTTTGTTTCCAAATGCATGATTTGTCAGTATGTATGGGATTGTTGTTGTTGTTTTTATTCGCATTTGTGACTTGAAGCCGAAATGCGTTTGAGATCTTGCTTTCGTCCATCCGATGGTCAATTGAAATAACGCTAACAAGCGAGCAAATGCAGATATCGTTATTATTTGCCCTTTCATAGCTAAATTAAACCATATAAGATGACATTTTTCCAGATAATCTTCGTACCTCATGGCCTGTTTGTTCTCTCATGTCTTTTATTTGAGTTTCTTGTATCTTTGATGCAAAAACCTTGCCCCTGTTTTTAAAATATATATTTTTCTATATCTCTTTTCATTGGTTTTTTCTTTTACAATACTTTATTTTTACCTTTCTTTGCCTGCTGGTGGCTTCGTTTCGTTTGTTGACTTATTTCCATCCCCCTTCAGCCCCCAAACTTCTCGGCCGCGCTCTCTCATGAAACAATAAAGTGTTTCATGAGAATTTCATTATCATCAGCGCATTATCACTCACTGTAGGGCAAAACGATGAACAAATAAAAATACATCACTGCAGAACTTGAAGTGAATTTAGTTTTTGGGCCACGATTTTTCTCTTTCTCTTAACTCTTCAGCTTTTTTCCTTGTCTTATTCTTCGTCTTTTGTTAGTTGTTAGCATTGCCGAAGAAAGGAAGGATGGTTGGATGGATGGTCGAGTAGTACGTTTCATAAGGTTTCAGAATTAAAAGTAAACTTCGTGGAAATTTAAGTTATAACAAGTTTATAATATGCATTTTGTTTTGTTTTATTAACGTTGACAAGAATTCGAATTTCGAATTCAGTAGAAATGAACTGAGGTTACTAAAGCTTATTTATTTATTAAATCTTTTATTTATTAAATGTTTTTAATTAATAAATATTCCTGTGATGAACATATTTAAACTTATCATTTGACTATTATTATGTTTAGAAGATTTGAAGATTATCTCTGCTGCGTTGACTATTTAGCCTGTTCGACTATGTCGACTTGGCCTCGGTCAATTATCATTACTGTTATAACCATAACCATAACCATGCTATTTGCACTCTAATAGCTTTACTCATTTGTACATTTGCTGTCGTGCATTTATAAATATCTCATGCACATTTAATCTAAAACTCTCATTATAACCTCATAAAATTCTCCTTTCCCTTCTCCAACCTCCAACCAACCTTCCCTCGAACTCGAACTTCTTTATTCACAAACTACAATATAACAAAAACAAGCCCCTCTATTTCGTGTCCTTTTTCTCTTTTGAGCCTCCTTTGTTGTCTCGCATTTGTTTCTTCTTTGCGAATGAATGCATCCATCTTCACCACTTCAGGTGCAGACAGTAAGTATAGCGTTTCTCTGGCAGGACTTTTGTGAAATAGCACCATAATTTATTTGCACAATGTCGTTGATAAAATGTTGCAATTTGTCTGTGAGCTCTTGCCGCCTTCTCTGATGCATACGTCTACATACATATGTATGTATGCATGTGTGTACGTACATGCAACATGTCAGCAATTTGTAGTCTCTCTGGAGAGAAGAATATTTTTCACCCATAACTGTCTTATTGTCTCTCTCTCTCTCTTTCTCTCACCACCTGTGCCTCAAAAGAGGCGCAGAGGTGTAAATTCGTAGCAGTTTTTTTCGAGCATTGAATAGAATATTTTAAGTCGAGAATAAATAGAAAAAGCTTTCGATTTTCTGTGCGACTTCATAAGACGAAGGAAGTGTCTTCTCTTTTTTTATGCAGTAGTCTTTGTCTTTCTTTCTCTTTAGAAGTTTAATAGAGTTAATAAAAATGTGTCAATATATGCATGTTTTGGAGTTTTGAAATCTGTAATACTTCTACATCTTTTTCGCCAGAGAATTTCCTTGTCTTGCATTCTATATTAACACTATAAGAACTAAATAAGAAGATAAGAACTATGTATAAGAACTATGTATAAGAACTTTCTGCCCTCCTGTACTTATGGATTACTATTTCACAAAAGGATTAAATTTTAGTTGTAAATCTTGCCATTCTTCCTCATTTATATTTCATACTTTTGAGCTCAATTGTGATGCATAGTAGAAATTATTAAAATAATAATTAAAATAAACAATACACAATTCTTCAATGCTGCCAGCTGTCAGTCAATCCATCCTCCATACTCCATCTTCTTGCAATCAGAATTAATACCTCTTAATGACGGTGATGATGATGATGATGATGAAGATGATGATGATGATGATGATGATAATGAGCGGTGATGAGCATGAAATTGTATAACTGGACACGAAACAGTCATTATTTCTGTCAGTTTTTATTCAATGAAAGTTGTGAAATCTTCCTTTGCTTTCAAATAATACTAATAATTAATAAGACTTAAGTCATCGTTGTACACAGAGCCAAAATACCACATAAAATAGAAGAAAAACAATCAGATTTCATATACAAACTCAATAAGAAAATCTTATTGTTTTTCATAGTCTCATTAAAATAAAAGTAATTATTCATGTTTTTTATTTCATTTTATTCAACCAAGATTTTAAGAATATTAATCATACGCACTCTCAAAATTTCATGGGTTAAGCCTGAAAAAAGTTATTAAGCCTGCTATTATTTGCTATTTGTTTGCAAAGTATATTGTACATATATATAAAGACGGAAAGTACTCACAAAGTGAGAAGCAAAGATCGATCGTCCCATTATAAACAATGTCAATGTAAAAAAATTACTATGAATTATAGATCCGAAGTAAACGTGACAGCAAAAATATTACTATTAAAGTTTCGACCAGACCGACAATATTATTATACAATATATTATTATATAAAAGAAGTTTTTCTTATTAAAACAAGTAAGTAATAAGAATTCTTCAGACTTTCATGCAGACTTGTTGATTTCATGATTTACTGACGGAAAAAAACATGAATTTCTTATTAAAATCATGAATTAATAAGATTATTCTTTCTTACAATAAGACAAATTTCTTTATAAAATTAATAAGATTTCTCTATGAAAAAAGCATATTATTTGTATATTTTAATAAGATTTCATAGTAAAATTACTCAATAAGGAGTTGTTATTATTTTTATGTGGTACTTCACTTTTTCTCTGTGTACTGTTTTGATTGATTGAAACTTTTATGCCACTTTTAAAGGATCAGAATAAAATTGTTACTGTTGGAGAGACATTGGAGATATTGTGGCATTATACATAATATGTCACTTATATTTTACTTTTGTCATGATTAATTTTACTGGAAAAGCGTACCTTTCCACCTTACCTCATATCTTAACCCATGTACTCCTAAAAGATTTTTGAAAAAAACAGATTTGATTTGATTTTCTTTAGTTTTCATTAAATCGACCGGTCGACCGGTTGACCTACCAACCTAACCAACTCACTGGCACTATCCGCTCAGAAGACAAACGGAGTGTAGCTCTATTTCTCTCTCTCTCATTCTTCCAGTTCAAAATTTTACACGTTACTGATCGTTAACAACGAGCCCCAAAATAACGAATAAAGTAAGGCCGCATTCACTAAACAACAACAGTCAACAGAAAGAGCTCAGTTCCCGTTCTCGGTTTTGTGGCTCCGTCGAGCGAGCTCTATCGTTTTCTTCTGGTTGGAGTTTTGAGAACTAGTCACTTTTTTCTTTCCTCTTTTCCCTTCTTCATTCTTGCGGCTTATGCTTCAGTTTCAGTTTGTAATCTTCTCGAAATTCGTAGTATTAAATAAATGCGAACAGACCGATTTTCAAAGAACACAAACGAAGCGCAGCCAACAACGAGAATGCATTTATTCTCTGCATCGCCACGCTGCCGCATAGCCGCACTGCTGCAATGCCGCAATGCTGCCCGGCGAAATGTCGTAAAAAGCACGTTCTTCTGACATAAAGATCTCGACCCAATCTGATCCCGAATTCAACTTAAATCGTAAGAAATGCAACGAAAACGAATGAAAGCGTGAAGAAGGACAAGACAAGACTGGTAAAGAAAAGAATAACACATGGAGACTCTTTACACAATGCAGTGCAATAGCAGCTGCTGCTATCCATCCGTTCTTTCGGTCGCCCTTCGGTCCTCCTTTCGTTATCAGTGAAGAAGGGGCCAGCCTGCGTCCGTCGTTTTTGCTCTTTTTGTTGCAGACTTGGTTGGTGTTGGTGCTTGGTTGTGCTTGCCAAGCATAACCGCTTTGAGCCATTCACATTTCTCAACTCTCGTTGTTGGCGGTTGGAAGGAGAATGGCGTGCATTCATTTATTTATTCCAACTCATACGCATCAGGGCCATCAGTCAGTCAGTCAGTCAGTTCGTGGTAGTTATTGTCCTCGTTGTTGTTGTTGTTTGTGTGCTGGGTTCTCCGGTAAGTAAGTACTAAGGGTGCGCTGCGCTTCTCTTTTAGTATTTCGCTTTGAACTACTTTGGCTCGCTTTTGCATTAATGCATGCGGCGGCGAATGATATTGACATCGCTCGGGACGAACGGATGGAGGGCTTTAGGCATGGGGCAGGACAAAGGCGTCGCGCCGCGTGGCGTGGTGTGGTGGGGCTGGCGACAGCACGGCGTTGCGTTATGGCTTTAGCGCGCGCAAACTCTCGGAAAAGCGCTGGTGTCTAATTCCTCGGGATGCCGGTCGTCTGTCATTTGTTTATGTAGTTGTTGGTTGTTGTTGTTGCTGTTGCTGTTTGGTCAGTTTCACTACCATAGACGACAGACTGTCTGCCTGCCTGACTGACGTATGTACTGTCAAGTTTCATTCCGTTTTGTGTTTTTCTCTGAATGTGTCTGTCAGTTCATTTCAGGCTGCACTCATTTTGCGTGAAGTGTTATCCGCAGTGACGTGACGGCGGCGGCGGCACGGCATCATTGCAATGGAAATGCATTTCTCTAGCGTTGCCACCCAGAAAAACGGGGCGGGGGGGGCATGCAGTAAAGCCGCGACACTCTGACGCGATGACAATTGCTGCCTGCGCGCACACACACAACGCACGTCTTTGTTTTACGACGAGTATTCCTGAACTCATGCCCACAATGCCGCCTCGCCATGCCTGATCGGCTGATCGCCTGACGCGCGGCGCGATATAAACTAAGCAGTTGCAGGCAGAACTGGTAGAAATCTTATTTGCGCAATGGATTTCGGAGTGAAAATAGTAAATCGAGTGTTTTTATTTGCTTTATTCACGCACTCTCTCTCGCTCACTCGTTCCACCATCATAGTTTAGCTTTTGAAGTTTCGTTGCGTTTAATGATTCATGACACGTGGTTGCGACGAATTCCTTCCCCTGCGGGGACATAAAACCACATTTAGCATCGTCTTAGTCCTCAAGAGCAAATTGCTTTTGTTCATTCATTTCAGTGTACTTTATTTGTTTTGAAATTATTCAGTGACCTGCTTCTCGTGTAGTTAAATATTTTTGGAAAACGTCTGATTGTAAAATTAAAGATTATTCATAAATATGATGTTTTCATAAAGCGGTTGCGCTTCGATTTAGCACAAAACTGGTTTTCGCTGCGCAAAACCGGTTTTCACAGCGAAAACCATTATTAAACCACAAAATTTTTATCGAAATTGTTGTTCCGAGTTTAGCGCAAAACCAAAAAGATTTCTGGGTCTTGCAGTTTTCTTCAACCCTGTTTCGAAGTTCCAAAAACTAGTAGTCGCCATAGGCTTGTCTCTTTCTCTATAGTTAATAAGGTGGAAAGAGATAAATATTGTACGTACACAAAAATATTTTATCAAAATAAACAAATAAAATTGCTTGGCTTTGCAAACAACAACAACAATAGCAGGTTGGGGGCGAAACCCAGCAAAACCAAAAATAAAACTAGTTTTGTTTGAACACATTTGACACTTGATCGCTGTGTTCGAAAGCCTAAACCAAAACCATTTTATAGAAACATCATATAAGGGTTTAAGATATCACAGTAAAAAATGACGAAAATGACGACCGAAGGAAGAACAGTATCGTCGTCGTCGTAATGCTATTATTTTCTGTATTTCAGAAGCTGTCTCAATACTATTCTTGTGACATATTTCCTCGAAACATCAAACATCAAAGATGGTCGTTACTATCGTATGAGCATTATTCCTTCATGTTGTTATTGGTTACATTGAAAGAAGTAGAAGCAGTACCTAGTAGTTGTTCTTGTTGTTGCTGCTGCTTTGACCTTCAAATAATCGCCTTCGGAAAAGGAATTGAAAAACGGCTGGCTGAAATCCGTGCTTCTTTTTGCTTTTATTTTTTATTTCTCTCAGAAACTTAAACAAAACGGTGCATGAGATGAACTTGAAATTTTATTGGGTCAAACTCATCTGCATACAAAGTGTACATAGTAAGTACACTTTGGTTCCTTGGCCCAGCCGTTGTCTGTCTTTTCTAACAATTAAGCAGAAGTTATACTAAAATATTCGTACATTTATTCTGGCCCCTTTTGGCCCCTGGCCCCTTTACAATATTTGATGTCATGCTGCTGAATCTACTCGTACAATAGTTTTTCTGTTCCTCTCTCTCTCTCTCTGCTCCACCGCTTTGTATTTAATGCTAGCAATTCTTTGAAATTGGCTTCAGCTTTTTGCAATGCAAAAACAAAGACATCAACACTTCAAGATTTCAAATTTGATAATTGCTATGATTGTCACAATTCCAAGTCAAGGAAAGGAGTGTAGAGTAAGTAATTCAGTCAGTAGAGTCGTCGTCGTCGTCGTTATCGTCGTCTTCATTATATTAGTCGTCTTCGTCGCCACCATCGAAGTGAAGTTAGCGTTAATAATTGTTTTTGTTGTTAGAAAAGGAGACAGATATACATACATACCTACAAAGTCATTTCTTCTTCGAGAAGAACGCTCCCAGAGAACGTTGGCAAACTAGAGCTGACTGACTGACTGACGGACTGATCCGTGCTCGGTAAACTTCACCCGCAACCATTAACCAGCTTTGAATTGAACTTATCCGAATCGCTGCAGAGAATCAGTGCCACCGGCAGAGCACCACCACCATCACCGTCACCACCTCCCTCTGGTGGTGCATGTAATTTAACAAATCGAGCAAAAACCTTGCATGATGTGCATTTATCTAGCTCGATATCTCGCATATTGAAAGAGCAATAACAGAGAGAGCGGAAAAGAAACAACTTGGAATTGCTGCTTATATGGCATAAGCCTTCCAACAACCGCCCTCTTTCTATTCCACCACCTACCCCCACCTCTTTTACTCTGCAGCCCTCTTCTGCGCTTTCTCTTTTGCTGAAATCATTTCCAAATTAAACTTAAACATTCGAGGTATGTACTGACTGAACTCAACTGATCTGATCTGATCCATCGGTCATCAGCCGTCCACCAACAGAGCAGAGGGTTGGTTGAAGCACTCTCCCCCTCCCATCTGCCTCATTTCAATGCCTCCCTGGATCCGTTAGTCAGGCTCAGTCTCTTTAATTCCTATTCACCATTCCTTCCCTTTCGTTCCATTCCCCTTCGCCGGTTTCTGAACTTTGTTCATTTATAATCCTCATCAGCTTTTGATTCTTATGAACGTGTACGCTCGCCCTCTCTCTTTCTCTCTCACCCGCTCTCTTACGTCTACAATACAATGCAAAGTCATTGTGTGTGTTGTGTTGTTGTATGGTGGAGTTCGTTCTGCCGTTGCCTCGGTTCCACTTTTGCGAAATTCTGACAGAAATTATATTTTATTATATTTATGCGACTTGAGTTGAGGGCATGGGTATTATTTTTCATTGTTGTTGGTCGGTTGCTATTGCTTGCTTGCTTGCTCAATCGTTCGTTCGTTCGTTGGGCTAGCTTGTGTTGTGTGGTGTGCTCAGTCATCGTTGTTGAGAGCGCTGTTGCCGCCGCCATTCACAGCAGCAACTGTGTGAAAAGACTCTGAACCGCATTAAGAGGACTGACATTTGAACAGAAGGTAAAAACGACAGTCAAAGCAGAAATACAAGCGCCCAAGAGCTCAGCGCACCAACAACAAAGAACACACGACTAACGAATGAACGAAATAACTAACGAATAAACAAACCAACGAATGAACGTATGAACGTATAAACGAACGAACGAACGAAGAAGGAGCAGCAGTGATGATAATGGCTCGACGCGGCACAACCAGTATGACTATGACTACATTGACGACGACGACGACGACGGCGACGGCGACGGCAACGACGACGATGACGATGACGACGATGATAACAACAATTGCACTAGCTGCCTGGCTGGCACCAAAAAGCTTTAGCTGACAACAACAGTAGCGGCGGTGACTGCCTGCCTGCAGACCATATAAAATGAAATACCAGCACAAACAACAAAAGACTGACTGTGTCGTGAGAGCCTGATAGACAGTGTGACTGATCAACGAACAAACGTATGTTGTTGGGCACGGCGTCCGTCATGCGTTTAACGGAGTACGTCGAAAAGTTTGCCAATATAATATCAGCGGACAGGCGTTGTACTCGTTGCTGCTGTTTTAACAACACTGCGTCGAAGAATTAACGAACTGGCTGACTCGCTCACTCTCTCACTGACTACACCAGAGCGACAAGTATGGCATGGCAAAGGTAATGGAATGACTTGGTCGATGCGATGCCGTACCATAAAGAAGGCAAGTCAGCCAGCCAGCATGCTCTGGCCCAGCTTGGTTTGGCACGGTACGGCACAGCACGGCACAGCTACGCGCGGTATCGTGGCTCGACACAGAATGAAATAACGTTTTAGTCTCCAACACAAACAAACAAACACACAGCCAGATAGACAGACAGACATGAATGCGCAATGAAAGACTGTTTGTTGTTGTTGAATTGAATGCTGAATTTTATATTCGTATGGATGTGTGTGGGTGCGTTTGTGTGTGTATCATTTGTATCTGCCAGCAAGCGCTTTTATAAAATATCAGCATGATCCATACTTCATTGTTGGTTGCCCGGAATGAGGCAAGCAATCCGGCAAACGAGCCATCGCCAACGAACGAACGGACGAAAGAACGAATGAGACTTTCGTCGACAGAGGCCAAATTTCGATTACGGTACACGCCTAAAAATAATTGTGCATTAAGGATTTTGTTACAATATACAAAAACCTTTTCTTTATTTTCAATTAATTTATTAAATAAAGAAATACAAATTTAAACTGTTTTTGTGTGTTTCCATAAAGCGGTTTTGCTTCGGTTTAGTGCAACACTGGTTTTCGCAGTGAAAACCATGATAAAACCAATAAATCTACATTGAAATTGTTTGTTATAAGTTTAGAGCAAAACCAAAAAGATTTCTGTGTTTAGCAGTTTTCTTCAACCCTGTTGCGAAATTCGAAAACTAGACGCCATAGCCTTGTCTCTTTCTATAGCTAATATGGTAGCGAGATATGAATATTGTACGTACACAAAAATATTCTATCAAAATAAACAACTAAGACAAAACCTTGGTTTTGCAAACAACAACAACAACAGCAATTTTGAGGCGAAACCCAGCAAAACCAAAAATTAAAATAGTTTTGTATGGAAACACTTGACACTTAATCGATATTCGAAAGCCTAAACTAAAACCATTTTATGGACAACTTGTCAGTCTTTTGGTTTGTCATAATAAATACAAATTGAATTGCGATTTATGAACAAAAATTCTATTTCCTTTTAAGTTTTTCTCTAAGTGTAGTGTGTAGAGAGTTTAATTCCTTTGTTGGTTGGTTGTCGTTGCCGTCGTCGTTGTTCATGGCTCTTGGCAAATTTTATACCATACCTTGTGCCTTGTGTTTGTGATTCCATGATGCAATGGGACGTAGCAATTTAGCAGTGCTGTTCTCTGACCCCCCGGCGGCCCCTCCCGTGCTTAAGTTTGTGCTGGTGGATGATGCTGCTGCTGTGGCTGTGGCTGGTTTCGAGACGACTACTACTGCTGCAACTTTTGTTGGATGGTTGACTTTGCTTGCTTGCTAGCAGGCAGGCTGGCTCTGGCTCTGGCTGCGGCTGCTTGACGTACTGGATGGATTGGATGGTCGCTCTCTGTAGGACGGACGGACGGACAGCATTCATTCGTTCATTAGTTCGGTCGCTGAAATCGCTTGCCTCTCGTACACCAATGTTATTTGCGCTGTTGGCTTTCGTTCTCGCCGTTCTCGCCATCGCCATCGTCTCTTGTCGTTATTTCTATCGTTGTCGCACTGTTCCCTTGTGCTATTTGTTGCCACACTACTCATCGTCATCATCATCATCATCATCATCATCAACCCAAACTAAGTGAACCGAATTCAGCCCACCATTCATCGTCGTCGTCGTCGTCGTCGTTGGTTGTTTCAAGCAAGCGTCGGTTGAGCTGTTGAACGGACTGTCTTCTGCGTCATAGTGATAGTCATTCTGATTGCCGTAGTCGTCAGCGTCGCCTTCTCCATCGTTCTCACCGTTGCCTTCTATATCGTCGTCGTCGTCTTTAACATCAACAAGAGGGCCAGACCAATGTTGTTATCGTCGACATCGTTACCATTCTCAATCGTTGGGGTCTTCTGTTGCCGTTGTTGTTGCCTTAGCCGTTCCCAGCAATAGCACTTTTGGGGTTCACTTCTGTTTGCGTTTCTTTCTTGGCTTCTTGTTCTTTGTCGTCTTCGGTATTGCTGATTTTACTGACTACGTTTCGTTTCGTCTTTTCCCGCATGCCCTCACCGTTGCCTTTGCCATTGCCCTCTTGCTTCTTGGTTTCGCCTGGTTTTGCCAGTTCGGTTCAGTTGAGTATTGGACCAAGCTCTCAAGCTTGCCTGACTTGAAAGTGCTGTGAAACATCGGCCGAATGGCTCTGACTCTGGCTGGCCTGGCCTGGCTTAGTTGATTAGTCGGTTGGTTGGTCTGTTGGTCTGTTGGTTGAACAATCGATTGCTTTGCCTGCTCTCTCAGTCTGTTCGCCAGACGACGAACGGGACGTTTCATTTGTTAGTTGGATTACAAGTTTTTCTGCTTCTTTGTAGACGACGTCGTCGTCGTCGTCGTCGTCGTTACGTGCTCTTTTCTTTTCTTTTCTTTTCTTTCATTTCGTTTGGTTTGGAATTTTTTATTATTTGAGCTTTTGCAAGCTGGCGTACCGAACAGAAACCGCTCCGCTGCTGTTGGTTGCTATTGCTGCTATCGCTGCTGCGGATGGCTATACTTAACTTTTTTCTTGTTTTCTTTTCATTTCTTTCGCGCTGGGATTTTATACACCAACAACAAAATTACTTCCACTTGGCGTTGTTGCCGTTGTCGACGTTGTCGACGTTGTCGGCATTGTCGGCGTTGCCGGCATCGTTAAGTACGTTTCATTCCATCCATGCTGCTTGCTTACTTGCCTCGATTGCTTCTGAGAGTTGACTTGACTGGATAGTGGATGGCTTTGGCTATGGCTGTGGCTGTGGCTGTGGCTGTGCCTCCCCGCCTGTCGTTTTCTGCTTGCTCACTGGGTTTTTGTTGCTTTTCCTTCCTGCGATTTGGCTCTAAGTAAGCAACGCAAGCAAGTTGCCTGCAGTGGTTGCTTGCTCAAAGTTTTTCTTTCATCTAAATACGGTTACGGCAACAACGGATGCCAGCCAGTGTCGCTGTCGCTGCCACTGCCGCTGCTGCTGAGCTCCTCAGTTTTTACTCACAACGGACAACGCACAACGTACGATACACGATGTACGTACGTACATACTCTGATGACGTTAGTAATTTTATAAAGTATCTCTTTTCCGTTTGTGTTGGCGCTGCTGTTTTGTTGTTCGTTGCTTTCTTCGTGTTGGTGGGTACACTTCAAGAAATCGCATCGGACACAGTCAGTGTCCGAAAAGTGAGTATTATTGATTGATGGCTACTGCTTCTTCTTCTGCTGTAGGAATACGGCCTTAATGTGTGGCGTGTTTTTTTGGATTTTCTGTCTAATGGCCAAATGGTTGTTTGGGTCAAAAAGTACAGCACTTAGTCATGACTTAATCGCAATTTGGTACTACATATTTCTAGATTTTGAGTAGGTAGAGGTGGTACATACATAGGTTCATGGTTCTCGGTTCTCAGTTCTTCGAACGTATTTCGTTGAAGCTGTTTTTCTTTTTTTTCGGTTTTGTATCCTTCCTTTTTGCGCTTGTCATCGTCGCTAAAAATCTTAGTTGCCGCCGTCGCCCACAAATCTTCATCATCATCAGTCTCGTCATCGTTATAGCCATCGTCATTTCAGCACACTTTGGTCGACACGATACACTAGATACGATACACAAAGAAACAGTTGAAAACAGCACTGGCTTTGATTATTCAAACGATTAAAATCTTTTGGATTAACTTTCAATAACACCAATTCGATGTATGAGCCGTTTATTTTGAAAGTGCTGCAAGCAAGTCCATTCTTTTTCATTTCGAGAATAAGAAATGCAATGTAATTCGTATGGATTGGATAAGAATGTTTTGTTTTATGAAAATTTCAGAGATTTTGAAAAGATTTTGTTTACTAGATTGCATGAAAATATAAAAATCTTACTCGGCAGAAAAGTTTTTCCATCATTAAATGCTTTTTTTTTCGAACTGGACTTGCCTCACTTTCAAAATAAACGGCTATTATAATAATTTCTTTTGTAATGTTCATATCAGGCTACGTTTTTGCTCTGACTAAATAGATTTATAAAGTGTTTTCAGCAAAAAGCGGCGCCTTTAGAGGAAAACAGCATCAATTTGACTGATTTAGTGTGCGCCTGTAATGAGTCAGTGTCTAATAAAAAAGAAAGCAGGGAAGAGTCTTTCTTTCTATGTTTCTTTCTATGTAACTCGATAAGTTTTTGATATAAACAATATAAACTTTCAGTGTATGAAGGAATGGAAATGGGAATGGGATACGCTGCTAAACTAATGAAACGACTAACTTTCCAGTAACGTTGACAACAGCAAAAAATTGAAATTAAATTGAAGATAAAAGCTGGCTGCTGCTGCTGCCGCCGCCGAGGTTGATGCTAGTGGGTCTCGGAAGACAGGGTTTGAAATGATACGACACGGCATTGTGTGATGTAGTAAATCACAAAACAACAAAAAAACTGGCTAAAATAGAAAAAATTACAAGAAGAAATTACTGTAGAAAACACGATGAGCTGAGCTGAGCTGAGGAAGTGCAACTATATTAGGTTGCATTCGAGTTGGCCAGAGCTTTATTCCACAACCTCCTTTTTCCTTCTTTACCTTGACAAGGAATGTATTCGAATAACAGGCGCGCAGTGACCGACCACTAATAATGCAGCTAATCAAATTAAAAGGTGCTCTGTTTAGAAGTAGCAAGAAAAAGATTTAGATTTAGTTAGTTCAGTCAGTTCTTTAGTTGGTTATTGTATTTTTCTTCCTTCCTCTTCTTCTTCGCGCTTGGCGCTCCGTGGTGTAGTGTAGTCACTTTGTGTGTTTTTCTTGGTTTTTTTGAACACATTTCTTAACTAACGCACATTTTGTTGGTCAAAAATTTTAGTTATCGCTTGCGGCGAAGAAAAGAGCGATGAACAAAAAAGGCCGATGAACAAAAGAGCTATTGCGATGTAGTATTGTTGTTGTTGCTGTTAGTTTTGCCTTTTGTTACGGCACGACAATTTAGTTGTTTTAAACTGTCAACGCAACGCCTCTGTTAAATCTCTTTTCATTTACTACAGAGTTTGTACATTTGTACATTTTGAAGGTTGTAGATTTTTCTCTTTTCTGTTATTTTATTTGATAGTGTTGTGTGTGGAAGGCGCAAACATTTCATCATTTGTCAATGTCAAGGTTTGGTATTTAGTTCAGAAACTTTAATTTGTCACTTAACAGACCAAAACCGAACAACTTTTCTTAAAATCTATTTTCAAAGTGTGCAAAAAATGCGCTAAATGGGTTTGATAAAAGTACCTACATACATACATCTAAATATAGACATCTTCTAATGATGTCTCCACATAAACCTAGTTTGAAATCTTTATTGTGCTTATTTACCGTGCACATATTTTCATAATTTTTTCAAATCAGAGAATAAAAATTTTGTGTGGCATAAAATTTAAAAAAATTCTGTGATCAGGGTTGGAATTCGACAAGAATTTTTGGACCTTTTATGTTTGCACCTTTTATCTACGTCGAAAACTGCAGAGTACTTTTCTACATGATTCAAATTATTTGTTCAAATTTGGTTTTTTTACTCGCGTGAAGTATAGAATCTATCGACATACACGTTCACCAGCTTCTACCAAAAATGCGCAAGCCAAAGTGTAAATAATAAAAGAAACAAGAGACAGTGACAAGCGATGCACGAATATACGAGTATACTCCTCTTTCTCTGGTTTCTTCTAATACGAGTACATTTTCACTCGCGCCTTATGAATGTATGCGAGAGCCCAAGTAGATATATAATAATAAAAGAATAATAGAGGAAGAGTCTGCTCATGACATCAAAATAAGTGACGATCAAGATTCAACACTTTGAATGAATAAGGTAAATTTTTAATTTTTAATGAAGGTAAACTTTTAAGAGTTTTCGACTACAATATTGTGTAATGTACTCCAATTTGGTTTGGTAGTCTACCGTAGGTATTCGACATGTCGAAAATGTCGAAAACTCGATAAAGTTTCGACATATAGAAAACTCGAAAAAGTATTCGACTTGTCGAAAATGTCGAAAACTCGACAAAGTATTCGACATGTCGAAAATGTCGAAAACTCGACAAAGTATTCGACATGGCAACCCAGTCTGTGGTCGAGTTTTTTCCATCTTAAAACCGTGGAGCATAAATTTGATATTTTCCATTTTTGCAAAAAAAAACCGGATACTTATTTTTTTGCAACAATGGTTATTTTTTTTTTAAAGTAATTTGGAAAAAATATCGCAAAATATGTTAAAGGTTTTTCAACTCTGCACTTTTATAAGCAGATCATCATCATCATCATACCCTTTTAGCTTAAACAATTTAAGCTTCGGCACACACGCGCCGAAGACGCCAAATACCAAGACACCGATTAATAATAAGACCGACCGACCGACCACCTTCCTTTGAGTAAATCATATTGTTGTTGGCATCGAGTTCGTGCCATCGATAAAATTCAGTAACACTCTGAATCTGAATGAGTTGTTTATTCTAATACAAAGATCGCTTGCCGACGTCTGTCTAATCGACGACTTCAGCTGCAATTAAGTAAAAAAAATAAATTTTCCAGACAAAGTTCAAGCTATCTGTGAACCGCGTTTTTTCCAATTACGACTTTGCCCACTCGCATTAATTTACCGCGAACGGCAGCAACAGCAGCAGCAGAAGCGTCGCAACTAACACGGAATGCCAGTCAGCAGCAGCAGTCGAGTCGGCACGGCAGTAACTCGACTTGATTCCGAAAACGTTAATGAAATGCGAACGCTAGCAATGTGTACTCGCAGCAGTTGGTCGGTGGTTGGTGGTTGGTAGCCGGTGGCGACTTCCAACTCAACTTACTCAACTCAATAATAGAACTTGGTCTTGGTGCCCCCAGAAATCCCAGAAAAAAAGCTTCATCGCTTGCGCAGGCGAGCAGTCCGTCAGTCATTTGTAAAAAAAAAAAAAAAAAATTCAAAAATAAAAAATATAATAAAAAGTAGTTAGTAAAAGCATAAGCAAAATAGCACCAATAAAATGCACCGCATTGGCAATGAATGCATTTTTGTGGTTGTTGTTGTTGCTGCCGTTGCCGTTGTCGCCATCGTCTGCAGCCGCTGACGATGTGTATAAAGTATGTGTTGTAATCAGTGCCTTATTTAAAGGGCCCGGACCTACGAAATGAAAAGAAGAAATTCAAAGTGGCCCCAAACAGCCCCCAATAAAAAGCCGCCCCACTGAAAAAAAGTCCCTCTAAAAACAGAAATGGCATACGCTACTGGTCGTAATCGTTAGAACAATCTTATGTTGTGTGCCAGGACGATGCGAAACGTTACATTACGTTGCGTTACGTTACGTTACATTTGTCGTTTGAGAGAGAGACAAAAATGGCGGGAAGAGTGATTTAACTTACGCTGGTCTGGTGCCACGATTACCAGCAAGGCCCGCGCATTCTTAAATGAAGGAAAGACGGAAAAGGAATAAAAGAAGAAAAAAGGCACTTAAAAGGAACAACCACAACCTATATAAAACGATTAAGTTTATTGTGGGGAGAATTGTCCTCTTTCTGTGTATGCGATTAGGAGTCGTTAAGCGGTCGGTCGGTCGTTCGGTCGATATTGGACTTGATCGATAGCTTTTAACACCATATGTTTTGTTTTTGCCATAATTATGAAAGTGGTGGATGGATGGATGGTTTGCGTACTATAAACATACTCGTATGATGAAGATGAATTGCCAAATTATGTGCTACTGAAGACGATACCTTCTATTCTCTTCATGGAAAGATCTTTCTGACTATTAGAATGCATTCATTTTGGTGAACAATTCGGTTCACCATTGGTAACACAATAATAAGCATATTTATTCTCCAGAATCGTAGAAAAGAAAAAAAAATTTCTTTACAACAAAATAGTTTATGTTTACGTATGTTGTTGATATCAAGTTTACATATCGTAGTATGTACAGGGTGCGCCATCTTTTATGTCGGTATGTGATTGTTCGGCCGTATTCAGACGGTGCTTGTGGGCTACGATCGGTTTTCGACAATATGCACGACTATTTTCAAACGTACAGCGTCACTATTTCGGCGCATTGTTTCGGTGTGAAGCGCCGATTCATGGTTCAAGTTATTTAATGTTTTCATACCGACATAAAAGATGGCGCACCCGCTACATACTTGTACTTAATTTTTTGAAGTTTCTGAATGTGTGCGCACCGCACACATGTGTAATGTGTGGCTTCGTATTGTCTATTTGCAATTACTATTTAGTGTTTTTGGAAGATCTATCTTCTGTTGTGCCAATGGTTTTAACATACGATATATATACGATACATAGTATGTATATATATATATTTTTTTGCCTTTTATGCTCTGTCTGTGGAGCTTCTTTTTTGATTTATAATTTTCATTGGTTTTTTTATTTTTTCCGTGGTTGCTGTCCGTCGAGCGCCTCACTATCTTTTTTTCCCCTCCTCTTGTGGAATTCCATTTTGTTTTCTTATCTCAATTCGCATATTTAGCAGCTACATATTTCGTATTTGTATCTGCGTTGCTGTCATTTCATTCTGGTCTTAATTTAGCTTAATTTAATTTCATATTTTGCTTCGGTTTTCGTCTACGTTTTCATTTTGGAATTTCTTAACTAACTACAGTCGGTTGCACAGTTCTTGCTCTTGCTCTGGCTTTTTTCAGTTGTTCTGTTTGTTCAGCATTGCTCTGCTTTGCTCTGCTCTGGTTTACAGAGTTTTGTTCTGTTCGACTTTTTTCTGCTCGACTTTTCTCTCTGCTACGCTCCGCTCTACTCTGCCTGCCGCCACTTCCATTGCATCCATCCAGTCATTTGTTAATTATTCGCTCGTTCGTTTGAGTTTTTCCGTGGCTCGAGAAACGTATTTAGAACTAATTATTTGGCTCAACTGTGTTAGTTTTTGACGTACATTTGAATTTGCCGTTTTACAATGTACATTTACAACAAATAAAATTAATTTTTGTTCGATTCTGGCGGCCGGTTCGTGTTTTTGCGATTTGACAAACTGACGGCGTCTACCTTTCTCACTTCGCTGCTGACAACTGTGTTTTATTTTTTAATCAGTCTCTTCCTTTTCCTTCTTATCTATCCTCTACCTATTTTCGGGCTTCATTATCGACCGCCCGTCAACTCATAGACCAGCCCGCACTACGACATTCGCCGCATTGCCTTTTGTGTTTTTTCTACAAATTGGTTTTTCAACGATTCAATTTAGTTTTCCTCTTTGATTGGCATTTTTATCTTAGTTTTTATTTGAGGGTGCAATTTTTTTTCACACATTTTCTTTCGGGGTCTGTTTGTGATGGCATTTGCTTCCTGCAGCCCATCGCTCGCTCCAGTACACTTCTGACTTTTTTTTCATGTTCACAAGAACAAGTTACTCGCTCTCTCTGTAGTTTTCATTTTTTCCCTTTTCATTATGAATATTACTCACTAACGAGTATGATGGTAATCGAACCGAACCGACTTTTCATGACATCAATTTCATTTAGCCACAACGTAACCCTTTACGTACATACCTCAATAAATTGATATAAAAAATGTAATAAAAGCGCTGCTTGTTTGTTGAATGCATGATGGTCGATGACCCTGCTCTCAAAAGGATTTATTCTGTGAGAAAATGGTAGAAAGAAAGAGAGAGAGAGAGTGACCAAAAAGAAGGATCTGTTTATTCTTTCTTCTGTTTTTACCTGTCGTTAAATAGGTCAAGTTTATTTATGGAAGCTGTTTTTTTTTGTTGTCGTTGCCGTTAGCGTTGCCGAATTGGATACAATATTTTATGATACCTCGTCATAACTCCTCAACCAATATTGCGCTTCCATCTGAACTAAAGGAACGAGAAAGGAAGCTTAAAATAAAACAAAGTGTGCATAAATGAATGGTAATGAATGTGAAAAGAGGCGGTTTGGTTTCTGTCTGTCTGTCAGCTTCTGGATTTTTCTTTTTCTCTCTTTCTGCTGATCTGCAGATAGTTCTTTTTTTGAACTTCTTCTTGAGTTTTTCTTCAATTCTTCCCTTTCGATTCCGATTCCGATTCGAAGAAACGACCACCACTTTTTCTTTTTCTAAATCTTGCTAAACACTTTGTTGGTTTCCAACGGTGTCGTCTGGTCAGGTCTTCTCAAATTGATTTTGAAGAGACCAAAACACCAGGTCAGTGACCTTGATCGAGGGTCACCGCCCCTCCACCCCCACAGTGTGTGTGTTCCCCACTATTTGGATTTAGATTAGTCTCGAGGGGAAATTGCAATGCATTAAATTGGCCCAAGTGGCCGGGAGATTCACGCCCCCCCCCCCCATGCCATCCCTCATACATAACCCAACCTAACCTTGGCGCTACGACTCACAATCAATTCGTATAAATTCCAGCCATTGCTTGCAGAGTGCGCATCAGAGTCCATGCGTATCCTCTCTCTACTCCCACCTTCTCCCCCACCCCTTTCTCTTCAACCTTTCAGCAAAGACTACAACACAATGGCTCTCAAAGTCAAAGTCAGTTCTTCTCTTCTGTTCTCTTCCTCTTCCATAGCGGTTTTCTTACGTATGCATTTTTTTTTTTATTGTATTTTTCGCTGTTTTGTATCTAAATAATTTTTGTTTTTGTTATCACGCTTTATTATAATCTTCTAAACAATGCCATGATGCAGAAGCCTTTTTTTATACGTACGTATTAATGTACAAACATTCGTATTTGATGTGTGTGCGTCATACATGTATGTACATTCGTGCACGCACGTTTCAAAAGTACTCAGTACTTACATTTAAAAATTTATTAGCGTCTAGATTCTAAAAGAAAATATGTATTGTAATAATCTATTTTTATGCCGGCCGGCATTTTCATCATAATCCTTCCAACGTTTTACTCGTCAGTCGGTCAGTGAAGTCTCAGCATCAGCCCATCATGCTGTCTGCCATTCTGAAGGTTTTTTAAAATTAATTTTTCTGTGTGAAAAAAAAGGTGCGAAATCAGACATTTTGTTGTGGAGGAGACAAACAGACAGACATACTTGGAAGTAATACCGGAGCGTCGTAGTATCAGCGGCGTCTTATATATGATGTTTCCATAAAGCGACTTCCTTCGGTTTAGCGCAAAACTGGTTTTCACAGCGAAAACTATTCTGAAACCAGAAAATCTTCATTGAAATTGTTGTTGTGAGCTTAGCGCAAAACCAAAAAGATTTCTGGTTTTAGCAGTTTTCTTCAACCCTGTTTCGAAGTTCGAAATACTAGACGCCACAGCTTTGTGTCTTTTTCTATAGTTAATATGATAGAAAGAGATAAATATTGTACGTACACAAAAATGTTCTACCAAAATAAACAATAAACAATGAGACAAAACCTTGGTTTTGCCAACAACAGCAGTTTGGGGGCGAAACCCAGCAAAACCAAAAATAAAACCAGTTTTGTACGGAAGCACTTGATGATACTTGACCTATATTCGAAAGCCTAAACTAAAACCGAAACCATTTTATGGAAACATGGCCATTATGTGCCTTTGATTGATTTTTCGTTTGTAATATGAACTTTTTGTTCTTAACGATGGACTTAATGAATTCTCTTATGATGATATCTTTTTGTGTATATTTTCTGCATATACGATACCTTTTCTGAAGTGTCTGCAGTTTTGGTCTCAATTTTTCTTACATTTAAAGTGAAATCGTAAATCTTGAAGCCAGTTTACTTCCGAGCAAAAATCAATTTACCCTAAGAAAACTTTTTTGACAGTTGAAAAAAATAATTTTTCCTCTCAACGCCTGAAACGAAAACTTGAACAAAGAAACTGAAACTGATTTCGAATCGTTTTGAATCTTTCTCGATTGAACAAAAAAATATTTTATTGAATTGGAAAGCTTATCAGAGCAAAGCTATTAAAACGAAAACGAACAAAATACATAAATAAAGAAAATGAATAAAATATTACCTTGGGAGCATTTCGAAAATCTATATAAAGTACGAGTATATTTTTTGTAATGAATAATGATTGGCCAAAAAGTTTTTACTCATACGGCGCTTTTTCTTCGTTTCTTGCAGGAATTAATTGGCCAGAATAGCAACGACAGTTCGAGCGGCGGCGGACACAGCGGCATGGGTTCAGGTCCGCCGGGCACCCCGAATCCGCAGCAAGTGATGCGGCCAACGCCCTCGCCCACGGGCTCGTCTGGTTCGCGTTCAATGTCGCCGGCAGTGGGTGAGTGTTTAACTTAAGTAATTGGTCGCCAATGTCCGACAACTTGCTCCTATCGACTAACTGACTGACTGACTGCATTGCATGGACTTAAAAATGTGCTCCTAGCATTTACAAATGTCTACCTTGCAGCACAAAGTCACCCCATTTCACGGCCATCGAGTAATCAATCTAGCAGCGGTCCCATGCAGCAAGCTGGCATACCGTCACATATGCCTCCTGGCATTGGCAGCAGTGGCGGCCAGCCCTCAGCGCAGCAGCAGCAGCAAGCTCATCAACAGCAACAGCAACAGTCTCAATTAGGCAGTGGCGGGGTGGTTCCGCAGAACTCCACGTCGTCCTCTTCGAGCAATTCATCGCAGCAAGCGCCGCCTGGTATTCCTGGCGGCGGCGGCGGCAGTAGCGGAAATGCCAACGCAGTGCCACAAACGCAGCAGCCGCCTCTCAATCAGTCTGTGAATAGCATGCCAAGTCAGCAGCCGCCGCCCGGCAGCGCTGCAGGCGTTTATGCGCCACTGCCACACATGCACGGCGGCTACAAAATGGGCCCCGGGAGTGCCGGCCAAAGCCCTGGCGGTCCGCAAGGTATGGCCTCAGGCTATCCGCCACCGCCGCCACAACAAGCGCAACAATATTCACAAGGTACTTTAAAAACTCACCCATGTTTGCCCATTATCGACTTTCTTTGCAAACTATTCAATGCCTATTTTGTTCTCTGTCGTGTCTCGTGTTGAATACAGGAAGCTACCCGCCTCGCCAGCAATATCCGCCCAGCGGTTATCCCTCAGCGCCACCGCCCTCAAATCAGTCGGCATCTGCCAATAACATGCCACCTGGCGGCGGCGGTCAGCAGTACACCGGCCGGCCGATGCCAAATCATAGCGGCGGCAGCGGCGGTCCTAGTCCACATTCGCAATTTCCACCATATCAGAACTGGGTGCCGCCGTCTCCGCAGGGGCACGCTGGCGCTGGCAGCGGTGCTACTGGCCCGCCCGGCAGTATGGTGGGCAATCATATAACAAGCAAAGGCACGCCACCGCTGCCTGGTGGGCCGCCACCACCACACGGCCATGGCGGCGGCAGCGGCTCACCGCGGCCTTTAAACTATTTGAAGCAGCATTTGCAACACAAAGGGGGCGGCGGTGGTGGCGGCGTCGGCGTCGGCGTCTACGGCACTAGTCCTACACAAGGCTATGGCAATGGGCCGGGCATGCATCCCGGTATGCCGATGGGGCCACCACATCATATGGGACCGCCACATGGTCCGACCAGTATGGGTCCACCGACAAGCACACCGCCGCAGCAAGGCGGAATGCTAAGCGGCAACATACCCCCCGGTGGGGGAATGGGGGGAGACGGCGTTGGTGGTGTGATCAGTCAACCGGAGCATATATCGCAGGACAACGGCATAAGCTCATCAGGTTCGTCGGGTTCGGGGGTGGTTGGTCTGGGTGGATCGCATCCGGTAACGTCTGTGGTGACGACCGGGCCCGACGGCACACCCATCGACGATGTCAGCCAACAAAGTACGCTCTCCAATGCTTCTGCAGGTAGATTAGATCGTCAGTCGCTATGAATGCATGAGGGTTATTTTGTATATAATTTTCTTTCCTACTCCGCAGCCTCCGCAGAGGATCCACAATGTACAACGCCGAAATCGCGTAAAAACGATCCGTACAGCCAAAGCCATTTAGCGCCTCCCAGCACATCGCCAGTCGGCGGCGGGGGCGGTCCACATGCGCCACATCCGGTGGTTGGTGAAGAATACGAAATGAACTCGCCACCAAACTGGACCAGAACACCAGCTAGCCCGGTAATTAAGCGATTTTGATGCAGTGGTTATTTTTGATTAAGTTGAAATAATTAATGAAAATATTGTATATTAATTTTATTTGATTCATGTCATCTCTGTCATTTGTTCTCTGTGTAGGTTTTCAACAGCCATGTCGTTGCGCCACCGGAAACTTTCCGAACAACAACAAAAAAGTCGGACAGCCTGTGCAAACTGTACGAAATGGACGACAATCCGGAAAGGCGTGGCTGGCTGGATAAGTTGCGCGCCTTCATGGAGGACCGGCGCACGCCCATCACGGCATGCCCCACCATCTCCAAACAACCGCTCGACTTATATAGGTTATATATTTATGTTAAAGAACGTGGAGGATTCGTCGAGGTATGCAAGGTGCCGTAGTACTTCCTTTTACTAACTTCTTTTTAGATTTACTAGCAATAATAATCAAAAAACTACCAAAACCAAAGTCACTACCACTTCTACTCATCTCGTAGTGCTAAATACTCCAACCAAGCACCGTAATTTTTAAAGAAATTCTTAACCATTTCGAAAGAAAGAAAGAAAGCATGTAAACATATTTAAATTAAAGACATTTCATAAGAGGAAGTAATTTGAAGTCAATTTAGGTTTAAATGAATGTAATGTAATGTAATTTAATATGATAAATTCCATTAATATTTTAATGCATGAACATTTCGGCGGCAGCACACGACATATGTACATAAAATATCGTACTTTTTAATATAACAACAATATATAAAATTTTTTTTTGTTCAATTTTGAATTTTTTCCCTTTTTTTGAGCTCTGTTGTGACGACGCGCTTTTTTACAAAAACAAACAAATTGTTTTGGCTCTATTTTTTTTTCTTTTTCGAACCTTTTGTCAAACATCGTCATATTCTCATGCAAGCAAGCATGTGCGCCTTGTGCTCTTTTTTTTCGACACTCAATTTTCAATTTAATCTATCTCAATTTAATAATAATCATCCTGGAGTTGTTGCAGTTTTATGCTCTTATTAAATCTGGTAATGGCTGGAGTATGTTTAGAACCCTAATTTCGAAGTAGATGATCCTCTCCTCAAATGTTCCTAAAGTAGTAAGAAAGTATTTTTGTGTATCGTAAGTAGTTTTTGTGTTTTAACCGTATCTCCAAAAGCATTTCGAATTCAAGTTTTCCCAAGGAATATAGTAATTGTTAATAAGTAAGCAAATATTATAAACATTAAAAATGTGCACTATTACATTTTACGCTATCATTTCCATTTTAATGGCAATATTTCCTGCAGCAATTCATAATTTTCCGTACTTTTATGCTGCAGAATGAAAGAAAATTATTCAAATTCATCTTATTAATAATTACAATTTCTTTTGAAATACAATTTTTCCAACGCACAATAATTTTTCATGGATTTTTTCTGATTGTCCCAAAAAAAAAAAATTTTTCATTGTTTATCGATGTTCATAAAAGAAAAAGATTTAAGAGATTTTCACTAATTTCTTGAATACTTGTTGTCTTCTTCTAAATTTTAACAATCAACAAATCTACCAAACCAATCAACATCAAACCATAACTGAAATTGACCTGATTAATCGGTCCGCCGTTCAATTCATCCAATCAATCCAATCCAATTCGCCAAAAAGGTTACAAAAAGTAAAACATGGAAGGATATCGCTGGCTTGCTGGGCATCGGCGCCAGCAGCAGCGCCGCTTATACTCTACGAAAGCATTATACAAAAAACCTATTAGCATTCGAATGTCACTTCGATCGCGGCGACATCGATCCCTTACCGATAATACAACAAGTTGAGGCCGGCACCAAGAAGAAATCAACAAAAGCAGCATCTGTACCATCGCCAGGTAAAAGTGAGCACAAAAATCAAATATACTTCTAATATTAACAAGAAATTTATTCAAAACGCAACCCTTTTTTCATATCTTTCTTCTGCGCCTTTTTTGCGTACATCTACACACACACTTTATGGCATATATTTTACATTATGCCATTCTACCACATACGAAAAAACAAAAAATCGATCTGAAGGTTCCTCAAATTCTCAAGATTCATTTCCTGCACCCGGTACTGCACCCAATGCCACAATCGACGGCTATTCGGGATATCCGGGAGGTTATCCGGGCGCTGCTGCACAACCAGATTATAATGCGGCGGGACAAATACAGCGGCCACCTTCGCAGACTAACGCACAAGCGCCACATGCCGGTAAGCTATACACAAATGCAGTAAGACATACATACATATCTACTGGGTACCACCCACCGTATATAATATCTTACTATATTAATTAATACTTATGTTTGTGGTAAAATTTTTTTCTCAAAAATATACGTATTTGGCCTTTTCTTTTATAATAATAATAGCCACGTTCTGCTTTACTAGCTTCGATTTAATTGTGATTTTCCTCTCCTCGCTTTTAACACTTCAATTTGTAAATAATAAATTATAATAATCATGTACGTTTTTAAGTAATATTTCATAATAATATCGTATATACAAACTTTTGTCTTCCAGCCATATGCAGCTGGTGAGATAGATAAATCAAAAGTCTTATATACACAATAATAGATACAAAAGTCTACTATTTCAGATTAGTTTGTTTGAAATAATTGTTGCCGCTTTTTTAGAATTAGAGTTGCTTAACTAACAGTATGTTACTGCTGTCTAAAATCTACCAACCATCAGAGCAATCAGTAGTAAGAGGGTGTAAACGGCACGATTTCGCACGATCCTTTTGCAATTACTCAAAATAGATTTTAGCAATTACATAATATCTTGCAAAAGTATTTAGGCATTAGGCATCCATTAATTGTACCCTGTTCTGCAGAAATCTACAACATTTCCAGTTGTAAATGAGAATAAGTCAAATGTAAATGAAATTTTCCATGTGGAAATGAGAATAGGTCAATTGAAAATGAGATTTTCCACAAGAAAATGAGATTAGAACAAATGTAAATGAGCAAAGATCAAGTGGAAATGAGAATAGAACAAATGTAAATGAGATTTTTCATATGAAAATGAGAATAGGTCAATTGAAAATGAGAAAAGATCAAGTGGAAATGAGAATACATTTGTTTCATTTACGTTTACATTTGTTCTTTCTAATTTCCAATGGATCTTTTCTCATTTTTATTTGTTTTATTCTCATTTCCACTGGATTTTTTCTCATTTAGATTTGTTCTATTGAGTTAAATATAGAAGGTAATTAGGAATGGAAGAAACACTCTAGTGTCCGAATATTAATAAGAGCCACTGTACATAACAGATTGCAGTTTTCATTATTTTCTATTATTTTCTATGCCATACCTACGTTCTGCTACAAATCTGAAATTCACCTTCAACGATTTTTCGAAACATTTTTGTTATGCTGGCATTATGAGTTTGTGTCTTTAACTTTTTATAAAATTTGCTTTTATAGTTTTTGTTTTAAGTCGCAAATGAACTAGTTGGCCTGAAGTCTAGATCAGCCTCACCGTAACGCACCCACCCACTACACCATCAACCAAAGCAAACACGGTTGTTTTTTTTAAAATCTTTCTACCTTCCTCCCCGCGTTCTTCACCGCCTACCTCCCTCCCATCCATCACCTCTTTGGGTTTGAATAACTTGTCATCCATCCATCCATCCACATCAAGCACTTTAGTTATGTTGTTTCTTCCATTCATTTTTATTAATCACAGAAATATTTCTTTTCTCCTTCAATCTTGCATTCATTCAAACATTCATCACATCACTAAATCACAAACCAAACAATCAATCTATCAATGTTCGTTCGTTCGCTCGCTCGATCGCTCGTTCGTCGTTCGTTCATTCTATGTATAATCGATGATAGGCAACAATACTCAAGCAGCAACCGCCGCCGCCGCTGGTGATAATATTAGTGTCGGCAACCCTTTTGATGATCCTGTCGGCGCACCGCCACGTGCGCCCCCTTATCCACAGGGCGGCACATATGCGCCGGTGTCTAGAGCACAAGGTATTCATTATGTTTTAGTTTTTTTTAAAATTGAATTTTCATTTTTTCACTCCTAATTCCTACAAAAAAACCTCTCCGCCCGCTGCTTACAAGTCAAGACCACTTAATTTATATTTCCTAGTCTGAAAATGGCAATGCGCATTAAAAATTCTTCTTGCTCCAAGAGGGATGAGGTATGTGGGGGCATGGTGACAGTGGTTCTGGGGGGCACTATATAGTTTAATATATACAAAATATTGAATGGTCGTTCTCGACGTCATAATTTTCATATGAAATTACGACGCTATGGTTCTCTCTGTTGTCAACAGTTTTAGAATTTCGTTTTACGAACGAAATTTGCTTTTATCTTGTACTATATAAATTTACGTTCATACATACGTAATTTTGTTGCATGAAAAACGTAAGCTTTAAAATTAATCATTTTTAATGTAAAGTAGAGAAGAAATAATTGATTAGAAATTATTCTACGTCATTATAAAACATACGCTGCCATCCATAAGTTTCTGGAGAAATCATTTTCGACGATCGCAAGGGTATACTCGTAATAATAATAATAGTAAACATTTTATACTGAATTAAAACAGAATTAAATTGAGTCAAGGATCAGTAAAAATAGACATATACCGCATGGATGAAAGTCTTGTAAGCAGTTGTGTTGACTGAACTTCAAACTGATCAAAGAAAAGGGGTTCTCGGGGTCTATGATTTGAATATTTTAGCACGACGGCGCACAGTGTAACGAGCATGGACAAAAATACAAAAATCCTAATTTAAAAATCTGAGTATTAGGTTTTATTAACAATATTCTAATGAAAAGATGTTTTGGATATTGCGAAAAAATTTAATGAAATGTAACTTTTTTACTTCCACGCTTAAAAGCGTGGAATATAATTAAAATAATCCATTTAATAAACATTAAAAGGATTGTCAAAACATTTCAAAAGTTAAAGCTGCGTTCAGACAGAACGCGTTTTTCGCAACGCGCTGCGGGTCGATTTCGTCTTGGTGTTCACATTGCGAGTCAATATGAAAGTAAACAAATCAACTGGGTGTATATATACATAGAGAGAAAGATGCCATATGTGCAGAAAATGCTAATTTTTTTTGCTAATTTTCCATTTAATCTTTCAACTGTCTAACGATAACTGATGATCTCAACTCTGACAACTCCAAAAAGTAGGAAAAGCATCGCGATGCGAAAATCTATACGCCGCGAAAATAAACAACACAGTTTCTCTATGTCTTAACAGCTTTTGGGATTTCTGAGACCAAAAACAAAGGAATTGAGGCTAATAATTCTTCAAATAAGTTCTAATTAGCCTACATCACTCAGGAATGGAGCTTTATTTAAAAAGAAAAACTGTGCATGGCTCGATATTTAATTTTATATGTGAAGAAAATGATTTATTCCTGGTATTTATTACCGTTTTTATACCCAACACTCGAAGGGAATGTGCCCATTCCTGTTACCGTACACAAACGTTTTCAATATATGTACGTGGATATCACATTAAATGCGGGTATCTCACGGATAATTATGTAGTCAGTCTGAACCATATAATAATTTTTTAAATAAAATTTAGTTTGACCTTGATTATTTACTTAGGTAATTAATTATTTACCAAGTCTTGCCCGGAAATTTATGGTCGGCAATGCACACACAAGCACACACATTTATATCAATACTATTTAACATACTTTGCTTCGTGATTTGTTCTTGAAAAATTTCATTTATTTCCCCGAAAATCGTGGTCGCTGTATAATCGAAAAAATCTTCGCATTGTCTTAGTTATATTTCCATTTGTTAAATAATCCTTAGATTTAACATTACCATTAAATTTAATCGTGACTGCTAAGGGCAACGCTGTACACGACTCCATGAATACTCATGGCTGCGCTACATACATACATATTACATCATCTACCCATCGGATTCTGCTTTTCCTTGTGTATTGTTTTGTATTGTTGCATACTACTAAAAGTGCATTAAGTGCACAAAATTTGTCCCCCTTTTAAAAAATCACTTCATTTGCACTGTTTTTTATCATTTTGGCTTCTGTTTCTTCAGTAATTAAAACATTCCATTTACTCAGTTTGTTCTTTCCTAATGACACTATCTATAAATGCCGCCACCACCATCATTATCATCATCATCATCGGCAATTATTAAACATGAAAACGTACGTACATTTACATTTTTAGGGTCTCCTTATCCGGGACAGCCAGGTGCTTACGGGCAATACGGTGCCGGCGATCAATACAATTCTACTGGACCTCCGGGCGGTCAGTTCGGTCAGAATCAAGGACAGTTTCCGCCCCAAAATCGCATGTATCCTCCCTACGGACCGGAGGGAGAAGCGTGAGTGAATTTTTCTACTTCTTTACACTACTTCATCCTTTACACTCTGCGTTCATTGTGATTGTACCGTTTCTCGTTTCGTTCGGAGAGAACTTTCTTTCCAACTCTTTCTTAAATCTTCCGAATTACTTGACGCTAAAATGTTGCTAAAATGCTTCTTGATTTTGCGCGTATTTTCACAGGCCTCAGCCCGGTTCCAATACGTATGCGCCCTACGGCAGTCGGCCCTACAGTCAACCACCACCAGGCAGTGCGCAGTCACCGACACCGCCGGGGGCTAATGTTTCCAGCCCATCGGGCGGGCCACCGACAGTAGGTCCTGGCGCGGCACCCACTAGTGCATACCCACCGGGTGCACCAGGCCAACAAGACTACTATAGACCTCCAGATCAAGTGAGTGTTACAGAACACAACGAAATATATTTTTCTAGTCAATTAATTTCCCAGTCCCCGCAGCCCCGTCGACATCCCGACTTCGTCAAAGACACCCAACCCTACCCCGGCTACAACACCAGACCACAAATGTATGGTAAGTGTTCGCTTAAAATGCAATACGTTAAGACTCCAATCAAGGGCCTAATACATATACAACATTATTGTGAAGGTGGTTGGCAGGGCACCTCAAATCAGTATCGCGGCCAGTATCCCTCTTCGCCCTCACCCCAAACCTGGGGCAGTGCACCCCCACGAACCGCTGCGCCTGGGCCTGGTGGTCCACTGGGTCCACCCAATCAACAGGCTGCTGCAGCGGCAGCCCAATGGGAGCAGCATCGATATGCGCCTCAGCAGGCTCCACCACCACCGCAACAGCAACAACCACCACCACAACCGCCCTACCAGCAACAACAACAACCGCAGGCACCAAGCCAACAACAGCAGCAGCAAACGGCGCCGCCACCGCAATGGCCCCCACAGATGGGCGGCAGCGGTGTTACTGGTACTCCCCAAACGGCCACAGCAGGTGTAGGACCCGGATCTCCATTGCGTCCACCCCCAAACAGTCAGCAACAGCAGCAGCAGCAGCAGCAACAACAACAACGCATGCCCAGCGGGTTGGTTGGGCCGGGATTGCCGCCAACTGCCCAACAACAGGGCCTTCCACAAACGGCTACTAGTGGTGGACAAGGTAACCTGCCTACCAACATGACGAAGCCTCCTCCCTTCGTCATGCCACCTCCGCAGAATAGTGCTATTATAGGCCCAACTTGTGGTCCTGGCGCTGTAGCTGGTGGTGCCAGTAGTGTGCCAGGTGCTGCGTCTAGTGTTATGCATGGCAGCAACAGCAGCAGCAGCGGCAATGTGGCCGGACTTACTCCCACTGGCATTGGGCTCCCACAGAAAGCTCCAAATGCGCATGTGGTGCCACCACAAGCACCAGCCGCGAGTAGTCATCATCAACCCTCATCCTTTCCTGCACCGTCAGCGACGCAGTTACAGAAGAAAGAAATCAACTTTCCGCCGGACAGCGTTGAGGCGACAACACCTGTGTTGTATCGACGCAAGCGACTGGCTAAGAGTGATGTCTGCCCCATAGATCCTTGGCGTTTATTCATGGCGATGCGCTCCGGCCTGCTTACTGAATGCACGTGGGCGCTAGACGTCTTGAATGTATTGCTCTTCGACGACACCACAGTACAATACTTCGGTCTCCAGCATTTGCCCGGTTTGCTTACGCTGCTGCTCGAACACTTTCAAAAACAACTCGCCGAAATGTTTAGTGACAGTGAAGATTTAGAGGAGACGGCGGCGGCGGACCAGGAGGCGGTCGTCAGAGGTGCGCCGCGTTGCATGAAAAGCATTTGCAGCTACAATCGCAAGCGGCCCGCTGAGAATAGCGAAGCGGGAATGCGCGCGACGAAACAATTAAGCTGCCATGTCAGTGCGGACTCCAACTATTCGAGCGATGATGAAGACATCGATTTGGGTCAAGTACGGATAGCACCCAATCCCGAAGAGCGTGTACTTATCCTCTCGAATACGCCCAACTATACGATGATGTCGCGGAAGGGTCTGCCGGTGCGCATCCAACCAGCCGAGTCCGATCTATTCGTTTCGGATGGACCAAGAACGTGGGACGCCGACACTAATAAACTGTACGAGGAAACTGTACCCGTCGGGAGCAATGCCTGGAGTTATGGTGGCTCCTCAGAGCGAGATACGCATCGGGAAATTATCGATGTCTTCAAATCGGAAATCATAGACATTCCATTTGCGCGCTACATTAGCAGCAACAGCAGGAGCAAACGGCAGTCGGAAGGGCAGACAGGAAGAGGCATGGGGCTACACCGGAAGAACGAACATAAGTCGTCAGACTTATTCGCCCTCGAGGGCGACAATGAGAGCAGCAATAACGACGCAGACTTGACAAAACTGCAGCAAACATTTAATAAAAAGCGTCGCATGTTTAATAATACTTACAACATAAAAGGGCCCGGCGGCGGCATAGAAGGCGCGGCGACGGCATCAGTTACCGCAGCCAAGAAATCAAAATTGTACGACGGCGAAGGGGTTGCATTTGTTCAGCCGGAAGTTAAGAAAGAAGCAGCAGCAGCCGCACTAACGCAGCCCGGCGAGCAGCCTGAAATGGTAGCAGCGGCTGCCACTATTGTGACGGCGGGTAGACTTTCAACGCTCGACAGCGACTGCCGTGAGGTCGATATGGAGCTCGAGCCAGCCAATCGCTTAGCCAACGGCTACCCCTCATCATCTCTTGCCAGCAGCAGCAGCAGCAGCAAGGCGTTCGACCCGAGGACGACTTTGCGCGATCCCGCTTTCATACTGCAACGCCGCCGCGACTCCAGCTACGAGGATGAATGCTATACACGCGACGAGGCCAGCTTGTTTCTGGTAAACGAAAGTCAAGACGCATTGGCGCGGCGTTGCATTTGTCTCTCGAATATATTCCGGAACCTAACATTCGTGCCCGGCAATGAAACCATACTCGCCAAATCGTCGCGCTTCCTGGCCATTCTCGGGCGTTTACTTCTGCTCAACCACGAGCATCTGCAGCGCACGCCCAAAACCCGCAACTACGATCGTGAGGAGGACACTGATTTCTCCGATTCGTGCAGTTCACTGCAAGGGGAGCGCGAATGGTGGTGGGACTATTTGATCAGCATCAGGGAGAATATGCTGGTGGCCATGGCGAACATAGCAGGCCACTTGGAGCTGTCGCGCTACGAGGAGCTGATCGCAAGACCGCTAATCGACGGTCTGCTGCATTGGGCAGTGTGTCCCAGTGCACATGGCCAGGATCCGTTCCCGTCGTGCGGCCCGAATACAGCGCTGTCACCGCAACGTTTAGCGCTCGAGTCACTGTGCAAGCTCTGCGTAACCGATGCCAATGTGGACTTGGTCATAGCGACACCGCCACATTCACGACTGGAAAAACTTTGTGCCGTTCTGACGCGGCACCTTTGCCGCAACGAAGATCAGGTGCTGCGCGAATTCAGTGTGAATTTATTGCACTATTTAGCGGCCGCTGACAGCGCCATGGCCAGGACAGTCGCTCTGCAGAGCCCCTGCATCTCCTACCTGGTGGCGTTCATCGAGCAGGCCGAGCAGACTGCACTCGGTGTAGCCAATCAACATGGCATCAACTACTTGCGCGAGAACCCCGATTCGATGGGTACCAGCCTGGACATGTTGCGACGTGCCGCCGGCACGCTGTTGCACCTCGCCAAACATCCTGACAACAGATCGCTATTCATGCAGCAAGAGCAGCGCCTGCTCGGACTCGTTATGTCTCACATACTGGACCAACAGGTTGCACTGATCATATCGCGCGTGTTGTTCCAGGTGTCGCGCGGCGTCGGACCTGTCCTCTCTATGGAGTATCGCATGCAGCAGCGCCAACATCAACATCAGAATGACGCCGATAAGAAATCTCCGCCGCCGGCCACAACATCATTCGGGGAGAAACACAGCGAGGCGATAAAGAGTGCGGAACTGCAGCAAGCGGCAACGGCAAGTGCTAGCGGCGGCGGCACTCATCAGCATCATCATCAGCAGCAGCAACAGCAGCAGCAACAGCAGCAGCAGCAGCAACAACAACATGAGCTCACCAACAACAGCAATAGTAATTGCAGCACGAGCAGCAATGCGAGCAGCAGCAAACCGGCAGCAACAGCCAGCAACGATGAGAACAGCAACAGCAATTTGCCGCCCGTTGCTACGCTCAATGATGTCAGCAATAGCAGCACGAACAGCAGCAGTTGCGGAGCAGCGAGCAGCACAAGCAGCCATTACGGAGGCGCAATGGCCAATAATGGCAACAACAGCACAGCGATAACAGCAACCATTTCGAGTGCACGTGAGCGTGAGCGTGAGCAACAGCAGCAACAACAACAACAGCAACATCTAATGAGTGGCAATAAGAGTAATATTAGTACAACAACAGCAACAATAACAGGAAACCTTAGCAGCAGCAGTAGTAGTAATAGTAGTAACAATAGTAGTAATTTTAGTAGTAGTAGTTGTAGCAATAGTAGTAACGTTACCAATAATATTAGTAGCAATAACAATAGCAGTAGTTTATTAACTGTTACCGCCGCCGCAGCCGCAACAAATGACACACCAAACTCGGCAGCCAATCATAACGCCGTCGGTGCTGCTGCTGCTGTCGCCGTCGCCACCCAACAATTGCCGGCAGCAGTGGCATCAGGAACACCAGCCGCCTCGGCCACCGCCTCCGCCTCCGCCTCTACAGCCACACCCACTCCAGCGCCAGCGACTGCAACGAACACAACGACCGCAGCCATCGCGTAGTATACGATGTTGCAAGGCTACGACTACCATCATCATCAGCAGCAGCAGCAGCAGCAGCTGCAAGAGAAACAGCAGCAGCAGCAGAAAAAGCAAGACCATATGTCAGCTGTTGATAATAATACGCAAAATTAAAGGAAGCGAACGCAGGGAGGGAACAGCTATTAAAGCTCCTTCGAGGAAAACGTAAAGGTGAAAACGTTTAAGCGGCTTTAGTGGTGAAATAATATTTTCTATATGTTGCTAAATCATCGCATTGTTGTTTTTTTTTTTTATTCTTATTGACCGCTATGTGATGATAATTAAACAAGACAAAAAGTTGAGAGGAAAAAAAAACACAGCACAAGATAATGAATGAATGCTGGCTGGCTGGCCGCTACTCTCTGATGTTGCTCTTGCTGACGTTGTGGCAAGAATATGAGACTTTTTCCGTCAGTCAATCAGTCTGTAATGTTCGATTTATGTAGTTTAATTTTGATTATACGCAACATGAAAGTGGCAATGACAATGGCGGCGGCAATGAAAGAAGGGAAAAAAGTTACTTTCAACAAAAGGAAAAACAACTGCTGAAGCAAATTATGTATACCAAACGCGCGAGACGTTCAGAGGTAGACGTAGATGTTCATAATTACACGGTTTTACTTAACAACATCAGCCGAGATGTTCTTTCACTGAGAAATGTACTTTGTATAGTGTAAATTATCCTAAAAGCGTAATAGTAAAATAGAAACAAACAAGAATCTAACAAACAACGTACGTAGGCGAGAGCGTCGCGTCGCATCGCGTCGCGTCACGTAACGTAACGTAACGTAAGAAAAAATAATGTAGAATATTTGCTTAATTATTCCTATTTAGTATTAAGAAACATATATACATGCATGCGTGCATGTTGCTTGTGCAGAAAGCAGCCAGCATTGAGTAAGTAAATTGCACAAATCATAACGCGTCGTGTACATTCTTTTATTCAAAAGGTTGGTGTTCGTTCTTTGTATTCTATTGTATGTACTAATGAAAACCAAAAAAAAATTAAAAAATTGAAAACAAGAAGCATAAATACTCGAAATACATAATTAATAAGAGACAACGAGAGCAGATAGAGAGAGAGAGAGACAGCGAGAGAGCTGTTAAATCTACACTATATTTTCAGTTTGTGAAGATTAGAAAATTACATACATTAATTGTAATAATGTCTGTGTCGTTTTTGGTCATTTATAGCCGTTATTATTAAAGAAAAAATAATAAAAATATTGATTGTGAAAATAATAGAGTAAAACTTTTTATTTTTTGACCGCTACAAAACAGTATTTGCTCCATGAATGCTCCATTTATGAAAAATCAAAGGCAGAAGATATTAAAAAAGTCAACAAGGTGGTCAAGACAAAACAACAGAAGAGAAATTTAAGAAAAATCTAAATATCATAAACTTCATGTTTATAAAGAGACTAAATAAACTACAATCCTAAATGAAAACTTGCGAGAAATGTATTAATATTTTTATTATTTCAACTGCATACTTTTTCTCAACTCTTTCCAGCTTTATGTGATTGATTATGTGTGATTACTCGAGTGATTACTCGAGAGTTGTAAAGAAATAGAAAGAGAGAGAAAGAAAAGTTTCGTAACAATGGGCAGTATACATATTGTATATACTCATAAGAGCTCTTGCAAACAATTTGTATGTAACTAGATGTAAAAAAGCATGTGCAAATAACCAACCAACCGTTCAGTAATCGTTAAATTTTTAATCATTCATTAATATCAATACGAAAAAAAGAAACACATTTTTTCGATTAACAAAAAAGAACTCCTTTGATGAAAACGACGAACCTAGATTTTTGAAAAGGAAATATTGTTAGGAGAGAGAAGGCAGCGTCACGTAAACACTCGGACGCATGCCTAATATATATACACACACACACGCACACGCCTGCCATTCTCGGTCCCCGAAATACAAGGTGGCGATTTGATGAGATGCAATCATCACTATGCAAATTAGACTATCTAGACTAGCTAGACTATCAGCGTTTTGTACTGCTGGCGATTTCTACCGCTGAGAAATTACTTTTTAAATTAAATTTTTTCTTGTTTCCCATAAGAATGCCTACGGCGCCTTGGTTCTGTTTACAGAATTAATCTGACCTGACCTGGCCGATTTGCAAAATGGCAATGGAAACCTAATGAGAGAAATATTCTCTCAATAAAGCTGTATTTAATTTTCCTGAATGCGCTCTTCTCTCGAATTGTTGCCGTATTGAAATGCTATTTTTTTAATCCATTGCGCCGCCAAAAGTAAAAAAGAGACAAATAATTGGTGCAGCTGGTACTCTGCAGTCAAAAAAGCCACGCTCACGCAAGCCACTTCTCTGACGTAGAGTCCAATTCAAGCTCAATCGACCGCGATTTCGATTGTCGATTTCTTTCGCCCAGAATTCTTAGTTGTTTTCGTTTTCATATTGGAATTTTGCTGTAAAGTAAATTGTATCAACTCTGTTTTTTTTTTCTGCTTTTTTGTCGAAAAGAAACTTCTCTTCAGTATGGCAACGGATTTTTGAGAGCGAAAATCGTCACCGCCTGCATAGGATTTAAAAAAAAAACCGTTTCCATCCATTTTGGCTTTGTTTTAGGTGATTTTTTGCAAATGGTTTATGTATGTAGCTTTTATGTTTCAAGTGTTGAACAAAACTAAAGGAGAAATACAAATGAAGAATAAATAATTGAAAATAAAAATACAACTACTACTACTACTATTTACTTTGCTATACTATATATAAATAAAAATTTAATTAAAGTGAAAAAGCAAACAAAAACAAAGAAGCATTTTCAAAAAAAGATGGCAAATTTATATACAAAATCATCCTCCATACTACGTGACATCGCCATCGCCGCCACGATTTAAATAATTACTTACATAAGTCGTATGCTAGAGTAATCATTACATTTTATTACATTCATAATTACATACGAAACGCTGAAATTTGGTTAATTTATTATTATAAAAATTTGCAATTTGCAAAGAAAAATACAAGAAGAAGACGGGACGGACGGACACATGTTTCTTTCTTCTGCTTCGAAGACAGATTTCGAAATGTATAAAAGCGCTTAACGTTGAATGATTAAAGATTATACAAAAATAATGTATTTGTATAATGTATAATACACTTATCAAATAACGAATACACACACGCACTTTTTCTGCATATATACATTAATATATTTAGTGTACACTTGCGAGCGTTTTTGCTTTTCCTTTGTTTTCTATTTATCTTTTAATAAATAATTACACGAACTACTAACGCAAACGGCAACAAAAGAGAAAAAAAGATAATTTAATAAAATGCATACGTTTTTTCTATCCACACTTTTAAGCTTTTAGCATTTAGTGAGTTGGTAAGAAAAGTTTTAATAGACTTTTTCTCGGGTCTCTTTATTATATAATAAATACCTATAAAAAAAGAAAAAAAATATGTACGATAAATATTTATTAGCTAAAATATTTATATACATAAGCACACACACACACGCAACTAGTTTATAGATGATATATTCATATAGTTTTATTATGTATATGCCACTCTGTATATTAATTGTATTTGCATTGTTTAATTTTATTGCTGTTGTTGTTTGTTGTACTACTAGTGAGAAAGGAGCTTGTTCATCATCAATAAAACAAAAAAGTATAAAAAATTATACTATAAAATCCTCAAAGCCCTTTCGTCGCTCTATGACGTTTATTATTTCTTACATATTTTTTTTTTAATTAAATCTTAAGTAAATATTATTTAAAGCAAAAATTTTTTTTAGAATTTATAATTAAATGATTAATTAATATTATTTTAAATTTTTTTTTTATGCCTCAGCTATGGCCTGAGAGAGATATATATGTATGTAGAAAAAACAAAAACAATTAAAATTAGTATAAAGATGATGATGTTGTTATATTTAAATTTTTTTTAAAAATTGGTTTTAATTTGCAAACAATTAAATTCTTCTTTTACTCAAAAAAAATGTAAACTTAGCCGGAAAAGGAAAGGAAGAAAAAAAAACAACAAAAGGTAGTGGTGCTGCTGTTGAAACCAGCCAACAACAACAACAACAATAACCACTCTCGTAATTATCATTAATGTATGTATTTTATTATGATACGCGACACTACACTCTAATGACATAATAATACATAAATACTTTAAAAAAAAACACAAACATAGAACAAAAAGGAAAAAATACTGCGCTTATTTTTAAAATTTTTATAAATGTATACTTAAAAACTTTAATAATAAAAAAGGCAAATTTAAAAGATTCAATCTAACTAACTTTAACTCATTATGTGTAAAAAAAAAACAAAAAAAAAAAAACAACGGAAAACTAGTAATAAAGCATTGCATATTTAATAAAATATTACATATTTAAGAAAATTAATTTTTAAAATTTAAAAAAAAAATCCATACTAAAAACAAGAAGTTGGTATATTGTAGAATTTATTTTTTACCCTTTGGCGAAGAGGGCTTAGTTCCTCCTCCTCTGTATTTTCGTTTACTTCTATTTCTCCAACCATCATACACCTTCCTTAGCGCCAAGCAAGCTTCTTCTTCTCTCATTGTGGCCCCCAAACCAGCTTATTATGTTGTAATTATCATTGCCCCCACTCGCTCCTTTCCCTCTCCTCCTTTAAAACAAAATCTCTTGGCAAAAAACATTAAAAATTTCGTAATCGCTGCAAGGCTAAATATTTGAAAATACATGCATATGTATGTATATGTTTTGTGTAAGCATGTGCAGACATGTGTATGCGTGTGCAGGCATCATAAATGTATTTACTGTATGCTATCTATTGTTATTCTTCCGCAAACTTAATAATCTCTAAAGAATGTAATACATAACGATTTTAATAATTTTTTTAAAGTTTGCTCATAAAAAAATGAAGCCTTGCAGCAGGCAGCAGCAGTATGTAATTGATGGTAAAAATAAAAAATTTTAATATATATATATCTACATACATATAAAAAGTTAAATAAAAATTATATAAAAGAAATACGACGATATGAGAAATAAAATGCTATGAATTATAGATATTAAAAAAATTAATAAAATACATATATACAACTATATATATACATATATATATATATTTAGTATATGAAAAAATTATATATTCATTAATTTAAAATTATTATTGTAGTTATTAGTGTCTCTAGCGTGTAAATGTATGTCCCCAGCCCCATACTAATTTAATTATTATGATTACAACAAATACACACACATATACATATATAAAACCTACAAAAATAAAAAATTTAAATTAAGAAATGATGACGAAAACCAACTTAATATGAAAATAAACTTAATTATAAATATTAAAACAAAAAAAAAACGTCCGTGTTTTATGTTTTTTTTTTCATCCATGTTGGGCCGGCAATTGTATGATGCAAAAAAGGCGCAGAAATCTGATTTCTGCAGTATTCGCAAAATAATGGGTTCAGTCTTTCTAGCGTGGAGCCAAGTCCTGTTTCCGCTGAATTAATGCGCATGAATACATATTTCCAAAGGCAAAACAATATACATAACATTGCGTAGCATATCTTAATATATGGTAGAATTAACAATTATGTACAATTTTCAGTGTATCTTATTTGTTAGTGTTTCGCCGGATATCTAAATTAATAAAAGTGCACCATGATGAAAATAAGAATGAGAATCGACGGTGTGAATTAACTTCCAGGAAACGGCTCCCAAAGAACTAACATCGTCCCAACAAATATAAAACAACTCGGAACAAACACTTGGAATTTTTTAAGAGTTTTGGACTTATTACAAAGCTTATTACAATTACAAGCTTTGGACTTATTACAATGCCTGTGTAATTCCCAACACTTCCTAGCGCCCTGAGAATAACGTTTTCTGGTCGGACTTGCGCAACCCTCATCTTTAGGATGCCTTGTAAGCTTCCTTCGTCGATAATTTCTTACCAGAATTATATGATTTATGGCTCATCGTGGACCGAAATATATATGCTTTTCTTACGCTATAATATTTTTTTTTAATTTAAAAAATTATCTTATTTTTTTTCAATCTATATATTGTTTCTGAAATTTTTTCTAATTAGTCAATAGAACATTTCCAAATGGTCGACTTGTTAAAAAATTAAATATATATTTTTAAAGTTCTCGCGGACTGGTAAGTCCAGCAGTGCTTTATAGAATACAAGCCGAAATTACGTTTCTGTATGACCTGCTATAGCTAACATAGCTTATACATACATAGTTGAATAAATGTATAAATTATGATTTTAAATTTTAAATAAACATTTTATGAGTATTGCCAGCTGTTACATCAGTTACAAGCTGTTATTTATATTGGAGTTAACAACCGCTATTTCTTGGGGCATTATCGGACAGCTGTCGGGGAAGTTTCCAGAAATGTTTTCTTCATAGAAATAGTTTAACGATCGTCCGAAATAATAAAACTGTATAAAATTTTCAAAAGATGTTACTTTTATTTAAAGATATGACGTTATTAGACAGATCAGAGCCGACGGTAAACAGATAAGACGGCTTTTCTTGTTTTAAGAGCAACAAGGTAACCGAGGCCACAAAGAAGTGACTAACGTTCAAAATCGGACAGTGGTCTTTACAATTAGACAATGAATGTTTAGATCGTAATAATAAATTTTAATTATTGGAACGATGGTCGAGGGTATGGGTTGGTCGAATTACTTATGCTTTTTTCCACTACTTTTACGATGGTTCACAACTTGAAATTCTGTTGCTGTGGCTCCTCCTTTGCTGTGATACTCTGTGGAGATTCGCTGAACAAAGTATAAGGCCACAATAGAGAACAAAATACTGTAAAATTATGTGATGTGATATATGTGTGTGACCGCTTTAAATCATCCTTTTCATTTCTAAATTGTACTCACCAAGTAGTCGCACAGACACGATGTACTGAACCACAAGCAATAATAGCAATTAGAAGGCAGAGAAAAATTTCTGGTATAAACAGCGCTTGGAAATCTTCACCGAATACAACCATTTCAATATTAGAGACAGATGTAAGACTGAATACAAACAACCATGATCCAGCCAAACCACCTGCTATAGTGTTCATGGGCGACTCCGTGAACCAGGCATTAAAAAAACGTAGCGATGCAAAGATAACAATGCCTAGGATTGAGGAGATTATAGCCGACACTAGAGAATTGCTCGCCACCGCTGCAATAAATATGTATGAATTTAAACATTAATTGATGGTATTTTAATTTAAGCTTATAGCATTTACCCATTTGAGTTGCAATTTTTAGAAAGCCACAGTCAATAATCTATTAAACTAATACACGGCAACAACAAAATCAGCCATTAAAAAAATCAGAATGTCAAAAACCGGCATGTTGATTTCGTGTTGTCAGTGTTGCTGATATTCAAATAGTACTTGCGAAATTTAAGTTGTTTCACACGAACGCTTTTTTGCTACGCTCTGCGAGGTGATTTTATCGTGGTGTTCACGTAGAACGCAAATCATTCGCGAGTCGATACGAAAGTAAACAAATCAACTGGGTGTATATATAAATGGGAAGATGCCATATGTGCAGAAAATGGTAATTTTTTGGCAAATTTTTTCTTTAAACTTTTAACTGTCCAACGATAACTGATAATCTCAACTCTGGCAACTCTAAAAATTGTAAAACTGAACCCACAAACTCACAAAACACTAACCCCAGTAGGACATTTCGTAAATTTTCAAAACGCACCACGGCGCAAAAATCTATACTCCGCGAAAGTAAACAAAAATTTTTCTTTGTCTGCACAGCTTATGCGAGTTCCGTGTATTACAATCAGGCGAAAAAATCGCAGCGCGTAGCGAAGAAGGATAAAGTCGTAATTCTCTTTTCGCTTCCTTTTCTTCGAAAACTCTAGCATCGGTCTTTAAAACATGAATGTATGTACTGCTGAAATAAGAGATGAAATTAGTGCACAAATAGAGATAGAAAACTTGTGCAAAATCCGATAATCATTGAATTCTAGAAAGCCATTAATAGTGCTAAAAGCTGATGCTTGTTTTCAATATCTTTCGAAAATTTTATATATTAAATATTTCGGTGATCATTTCGGCAGATAACATATATAATAGGCATATAACAAATATTCAAAAACAAAAATAAACAAATACATACTTAAATTTTTTGGGTACACTTTTCTGATAGAAAACAGTGCAGTTTCACCGTCGCCATAAATTGGTGAGCTGTTTCGGAAAAAATTCCAATTAATTTGCTCTGCAGTTGTTTTTCTCTGTTGCAAAAAAATTCTGTCCGTGGTCAAAGGTTTGGTCGTGTAAATTTTAGGGTTACTTCAAAAGAGCTGGTAACCTTATCTGATTATTTTGATTGATAAGCTTGACATTTGAGTTTGTTCTTCGACTCATGTGAAATATTATAATTTTAATAAAATTACATAGTTGAAAAAGAAAGGCTAAATTTTAAGTGAATTTTGTAAAAAATGACCCAATTGACATCAGCGGTACTCAAAGAGGCATTTGAGACTGAAGAAGCTCTCCACAAAACAGCCACACAAATTGCAAATGGTAGGTAAGCAGAAATCTTTATGGAATGAATACGAATTCTCCAGAGCTTCTAATTCTATAGATATCGATGCACACAAATATGATATAGCGCATTTGGTGGAAACACTGGGATTTGCACTAACTTCAACGAATGTCGAGGTTCGCGTAAACGGCACGAAGCTACTATCTAGTACCTTGGCAAAAGTGCCTAAGAATATTCTGAATAAGGCACAGCTAGAGTTCCTTACGGAGTTCTATGCGGATCGATTGAAGGACCAACACAACGTAATGCCGTCAATAATTGATGGTATTGATGCACTTATCACAATGCATCATCTGCCAAGGCAGAGTGTGCCGAAGATGCTGCAGAGCTTCTTTCAACAAAGCAGTTGCCAATCGCAAGTGCGCGATGATCGGGCGAAACTGTTTAAGATATTTAAATATCTTACGGAACAGTATGAACCTGGTATGTAGGAATGCTCGCAATTAGACAAAATTTAACAAGCCATCGCATAAACTTGCTTTAACTCACAGAATTGAAATCGATGTCCGGCGATTTTATATACGGTTTAATTAACTCTATTGATGGTGAACGTGACCCACGTAATTTGGATTTCATTTTCTCTTTCATGCCCAACTTCATTGCACGCTATCCTTTATTGCATTTGAGCGAAGAAATGTTTGAAATTTTTGCCTGTTATTTTCCTATTGATTTTAATCCATCTAAAACTGATCCGGAATCTATAACGCGTGACTCTTTGGCTGATAAACTGACCGACTGCTTGATTGCCTCGCCGGATTTTGTTGAATGGACCGTTGCACTGACCTTGGAGAAGCTGGAAAGTGATTTAGTGGTAGCGAAATTAGACTCCCTGGACGTTTTGGTAGGTTCGAACAAGAGGACAACATTCATCATTACTTAACATTTTTTTTTCTTACTCAATTATAATCAGTATCGAGCAGCCTTGAAATTCTCTCCTCAATTGCTGCAGCCACATTTTGAAGAAATCTGGTCGGCTTTAAAAAGAGAAACATTTCCGGGCCACGACAACGCAGATGTGATACGCGCGGCTCTTAAGACCTTATCTGCAATACTCGAGAAAGCGTCGACCTCTACTGACCCATCTCTGAGTCAGAGTTATCAAACGTCTGTGTTGGGCGCCATCTTACCTCATCTGATTGATGTCAATCATAGACTCTTCAACCCTTCCGCAGCAATAGCTTTAGTTTGTGTGTCCGGGGATGCGTCATTCGCGACAGAGCGCATACTTAACGCTTTGCTTCTAAAACTTCAAACCAAGGATGAAAGTTCTATAAACGACGAGCAGCGTATTAAAATTTACGCGAAAATAGCAGAGGTCTTTAAAATTGCTGCACTCCGCAACTCCTTAACTCTACCAGTTGCGAATTCTGTGTGCACATCAATACACGAAGATTTGATTAGCTGTCTACGGCGTGATGACAGTGCGGCCAGTTTGGACGTGAAGCGTGCTGCTTTAGGTGTTCTCAATGAATGCGTGCCCACAATAAACGAAGTAAATCGCGCTCTCATTTACCAAGTTCTGGTGGCACTTCTGACTAGCGATACGACAGATTTGGAATTTAATTTCTTGCTGGAGCAACTGGGCGCCTTGCACCCGATTGAACTTCAGGCTCATTGCATTGACATTTGCATTGAAAACTTCGACACGTTCAGTAATTTCGTCCAAAGGAAGGTCTACAGAAACTTGCTGCCATTAATTAAGCAGCTGGCATTCTCCCAGAGAGTGCTCAATTTAATTCTAAGCCATATTTTCGCGGCCACAAATGACGAGGCATGTACGCGGGCGTTAGAAGCGTTAAATGAATTGTTAAACAGCGGAGATAAATCTCTTGTCGAGGATTTGCAGAATAACAATTCCTTGATTGATAAATTGGTCTCATTGATGCGACGCGGTCAGGTCGATAGCAACACACTGGAGAATGCGTCTGAGGCTATGAGTCTCATTGTGAAGCAATTGCCATTAGCAGAACAATACGTTATCGCCACAGAGTATTTGCCAAAGTTGCAGTTGCAGCTCGAGTGTGATCTTTACGTGGCCAAAGGACTGCTGGGATTTCTACATCCGGAGCTGAGTCTAGACGACCATTTCGAGCGTTTAGTTGACGATTTGACCCAGCTCTCTTTGAACAGCGAGAATACGCAGTTGCGGCAAGTGGCACATCATTTACTCTGCAGTATAGTCAACAAAGCCGATGAGAATGAGCAGAACTGCAATGTTATCAAGAATTTGATAAAAAGACTAAAGCAGGAGCTTGAGTATGGCAAAGAAAGAGCTGTTGAGGCGTTATCTTGGCTGGGTAAAGCCTTAATAGTAAGAGACAACACTGAGGCAGCGGAAATCGTCGAAACCGTAAGTATCACTCTCAAAGGAAGGCCGCCCATTCTAAGACTTGGTCAAATTTGAAATTGTTTGCTTACAGCTCGCCGAACTACTTGACCATCCGACGTTGTCCACTGCAGCCCAGCTGGCGTTTGAAATCATTTCGACCGAGTATACACAACTGCATTTACCTATTGTTAAAGTCCTGTACAAGCAGAAATATTTCCATATGCTGTTGTCCAAGATGGGACATCGCTTGCAGTCTTGCTGCGACCACCATTTGAATGCTTTTATTTATGTCGTAGAAGCTACACCGCATATAGTTCTTAAGTTGAATTTAGATCGTGTCGGTCCTATTCTCTTCAAGTGCCTTGAGTCGACCCGGATGCAGACGCTATGTATCTCTCTGAAGATCTGTGCGAAATTTGTACAGCAACGCGATGAATACTTCCAGAGTCATCTAAGTCATATTATACCGTGCTGTGTGCGTTTATCACAATACAAGCAATCAATGGTACGTACCACTCGCGTCCATTTTTCGCAATCATGCTATTTATGGCATTGTTTTATTTTACTGTTTTTAGCAAGTACGTATCGCTTCCCTGCACCTACTAAATGGCATAACGAAATATCCAACCTACGTATTGTTGCCGTTCAAAATGGACACAGTGCTGGAGTTGGCTCCTGCAGTGGATGACCCGAAGCGGTTGGTACGCAACGCAGCGGTCGAGGCGAGAAATTCGTGGTTTTTAGTCGGAGCGCCGAGTACCGAAGAATAGCAGCAGTAAACGAAGAAGCACTGAAGAGATTTTCTACAATATTTTTTCGCAGCACAGTGTTATTCGAAAATTTGTTTAGTTAGCCATAGTATTTTAAATTAATTTTAGTTTTTAATAAAAATATAGCTTAAGTGTGAAAGAGGCGTAGTAGCATAATTTAAACGCAAGCTTTTTACTCCGATAGAAAATGTTGCTTGTTTAATGCGGCTTCCGAGACTAATAAGGATGGTCACACTGCGATCTCGCCATTAGGGCGCATTTTTGGGCTTTCTGCACAATCTCCGGGCAACGCCGTTTACGCAGCAGGCGACAATCTTGGAAAAAGCCTTCGTTGCGCGGAAAACCGTGAGTGAAGTCGTGAAATGTTATCAGTCCAAGACCCCAGATTTTACCGCCGCGAAATTCACCTTCGAACTTCATGCCATCGGAACGCCAAAAGATACCAAAACCATGAAACCAACCCTGCATAAATTCGCCCTCGTATCTGTTACGGCAAATGCAATACGAAAAATTACATTATAAGAAGTGGGAGTATTTTGGGCATATTATTATATCGCTATATTATCGTACTTAGCGCCATCCGAGAACCACAAGCAACCCAAGCCATGGCTTAAGCCCTCATTGAATTGTCCATCGTAGCGTGTGCCATCGGGGAACATTAAGTGCCCGAGACCATGCTTCTGACCACGTTGATTCCATTCGCCAATGTAGCGCGTTGAGTCCTCATAACGCCAGCCACCCACCTTGACAGCACCCGACGAATGGGTTGGCATCACGCTACGCGGTTCGCCGCTCGTGCCTGAGGTGTTCCAAAATACTTGAATTAACTCTTCGAATATGAAATGTATAAGGAATAAAAATACTAGAATGCTCTTCGTAATCATCCATGACGTTAAAGTATATTCAGGAAAAAGTTAACCAGGACCGAATAGTTTGCAGTTGGACAGTTTTAACGCAACTGACTGGCATTTTCAATGATTTCCATTGATTTGTTTGGCTTCTTCGGTGCGCCTTCTAAATCTAATTAGTACGCACATACTTCTGGAATTGATTGCACGAGATGACATTAAGTTGTGGGCGAATGCGAACGACTTATATTCAATGGAAAAATTATGATTTTCATTAATAAGTGAGAGTAATTAGTTTGTGTACCAACGAGTTATCTATCATTAAAAATGTACGTTTATTCTTATATTTATATAAGTCTCCGTCAGACCTTTAGACAACACATTCTCTACGATTTGGGCGCCCTTGCCCTGCTTTATTTTGTCGGTTTTATGCTGGCAAAAACAATTGAAACAACACAAAGCAGGATAAGAATAAGAATGTAATAAATCAAATTTAAATCTCTTAACATTTGTTTGCTTAAAATCGTCGAAAGAAGAACATGTTAAATTTGTTTTAAGGAGTTATTGCCTTATGTTTACTTTTATTATGGATTCCTTGGAAAACACCTTTATTTAAACGCTTTTACAACCCCGAATTAGTTCAAACGGAAACGGCTAATAAAATGTGAACGAACAAAATTTATTTTAAAATTCGTGTCCTTCTAAAAACATACTTCTCAGATGGAAAAGTATATATCGATTTAACAAGATTCTTCTTTTTAATCCATGGAATTTTATTAGAGGCAAACATTTACTTTTCGAAGCCACCAATAATTTACTATAAAGTGTTTAAAAAATGGATTAAAAATCAAATTCTTAATAACGGGACCGCGTAACAGGATCATAATCATAATAATCAATAAACAAACCGTGTTATGGAATGAAAACAATTAGTTAAATTGATTATGTTATTTTTATTGAAATAACTCCACTTCTATGATAGATACATATACATATATGTACGTACATGGGGAGAACTCTTAATTAATTAATTTTCCATACATTGTAAATAATCTTGACTACATTACTTCTTTATAAAATTACACACACATATTATTGAGAATATTCTTTAAAAAAAAAAAAAAACTAAACACGAGCACTTAATGCCAGAATTGAAATATTTTAACATCATCATATGCGGCGCGCTCATGGCGTTACCTGCTTGATTTTAGTATAATTAATGGTGGTAAATTAGTTTACACCGTCTCATACTAACATACTTTCGTTAAAGATCGAATGAATAATATAAGCTTATTAGTGAATTTATGTATCTTTTAGTATACAGTAAAAATAAGTAGATAAGTAATTAATAAAACAATACATGAATGAATGAATGATCAAGCCTTAAAGGCAATTTTTCTTTGTGATATGATACTTTTGATTAAGGAAAAAGGTTACAATTTAATACCGTCGTAGAGTGTGTATAAAGATTGCATAACAATAAAGTAGCCTTTTAGCTTTTTTAAAAGAAATTCATTTAAATAATATGAATTAAAGGTACTTAATTTAAACGAGAAAAGCATACGCAATAAAATGTTTGGTGTTCACTTAAACTCAAACATGCTCAATTTAATCAATATTCTTTCCTATGATAAATTCTTTTGTTCGGCCTATGTTATATGCAGAAAAATAAAATTAAAATGGAAGTAGAATATCTTGCAAAAAGCGTGCAAAAATCAAACGGCTGGCTACCGCATTTGAAGCACTCTGTTGTTGGTTTGGTTAACCCGACTTTAACACCATGATTAGAAGCTGATCCAAGTCTCTCTTATCTGTTCGGGTGAAAATATTACTTTTCAGTAGACATTATTTTAAGTAAATTGGTAATTGCTTCTCTTACCAGATCGATTAACTTCATAAAACAAAAGGTAAAGCAAAGTAACAAAGTATTAAACTACGATATATAAAATTATAAATAAAAAATTGAGTTTCCGCTCGGTCAAATTAATCGATTTGGCAAATGAATCATCTTCACGCAATTATTTGATGGCCACGATTAGAATAGTACCAATATGTACGTACTTTCAAAGACAAAAATCCTTTGTCAACTCTATACAGGTGCTGTGTCCTCCTTCCTCTCGTTTCCGTTTTCCGCTCTATCAACAACTTGGCAATTTCTACAACTTCTTCAGATAAGCTGCACACTTGACAGCGCTACTCACTTGCCCGGTATTGATAAGGTTCAATTTCTTGTGTTTGGCTCGGAATTTCTTCACGTACGCCTCGATGAGGATCTTTATTTTATTTGGATTAATTTCACCCGATCGGCTGTGACATATCTGTGTTAAAAATATTAAAGGGACGTCGTTAACGTTTAGCTTCTCAGTGCATAAAAACGCAAAATCAATAGCAGCGTTGTTATTATATGTACCTTGGGAACGGCACGTCGCATGATCTCCTTGTAATCATCTTTTGATATCTGTTTCTTATTAAAGCGTGGTTTCAGTACCATTTTGACTTCTTCGACCACTCGCTCTTGACGATTTAACTTGCGCAAAAACTAAGAAATTTACGAAGTAATTTTTTTGTGTCTTTAATGATAATCTTAACAGAGCAAATTACATCGAAATAACACAAAATAACAGAAATGCCAAAAGATATCGGTTTTTACACAATACTCAAAGCAGGAAATTCAAAAAAATTTTTTTTTATGCGAATCAGAAATATTTGTAAATATACAGGGTGAGATTTTTATCTTGAGACAACGGAATATCTCTTGAGTTCACAGTTCTACAAAAAATTGTATGAATTTGTAAAAATTTTTTTTACTAAAAAACGAAAAATTTTGCTCCGAAAAGAAAAAAGCCATTATTTCTTAATATCAGAGGGCTCGGCTTTACACGGTTTTGGACCTAAGCGACCAAAAGTTGTTCCTAACTTAATTTGGGGCGCCGAAACATATTTATTTCGATTTATTAAAGTAGTTCTAGTTTTCAAAAAATTAAAAAAATTTTTTTTTTTTTAAATTTTGCCAATCAAAGGCCATTATACTCTATTAAGAGCGATAGATTAGAAAGGGAGCGCGCTTGATCTGAGTCGTTTGTATTGTTTGAGATCCGTTTTACTCTTTAAACTCTCACAGCAATCGCGAAATCTTTGGTATTGTCTTTCAATTCTCGATGTATGTTGGTGTAGCCGCTCTCCTCGCTCGTCGCTCGTATCGGCCAAGTTTTCAGGGAAAAAAATCAAAAAAAGGGGGGCGGGGATGGGGGAAGCAGGAAATAAATCTTAAGAGTCATTCGAGCTCCAATCTTGTGGTAATTTTTCAACAAATTGCCGTTACGAAGAAAACTGCGAACAACACTTTGAAATAATGCCCATGCTGGGCTTCATCGGGCGTTAAAACATTTTGTATAGATTCCGTTGGCCCTTAATTTCGAATATCAGGTCCTACGAATATTCCTTTTAAATACCAAACAGCCTAGGATAACGAAGAATATTCGTACCGAATTCTATGACGATATTTTTCGTACCAAATTTTCTATTCGTTTTCCTGTAATCGTGATTTTCACGGACGGACGGACAGACAGACGAATGGATAGGACTAAATCGACATTACATTTTTCTATGTTAATGAAATTTTGTATCTATCTTGCAAGAAAAGCAAATTTTTCAAGGCTACAAATGACTTAGTCCACTCTGATAATTAACAGAATGTGAAAACATAGAATGAGACGTATGACGACTTAGATAAAATTTCAATGAAATTTAATAAAAATTTTTATTTTAACTTCGCTTAATAATAAATATTAGAGCCCTCTGATCTTAGGAAATATGCATGTTTCAACATCTTCTATTATTGGCTTCTTTCTTTTCAGAAAAGAATTTTTGGTTTTTTTTTAAAAAACACCAGTTCTTAGTGAAAACGATGTCACTTTAATGGTTCAATTTTTACAAATTTATTTCAGATTATAACAATTTACACATTAATTCACTGTTTTCTTTTGGTTTATTGACTTAGGCCACTCTGATAATTAAGGGCACATATGTACATATATACTGAATTATTAAAAGGTACTCTTTATAAAAAATACTTGTTCTTACCTTGTCTTTCACTTGTAGTTCCACAGCCGAATTGGGTACCTCATCGTAGACCTTAATATGTTCTTCACCTGATTTTCCAACTGTGAAAAATTTTTAAATATTGTAAAATCTCATAATAAATAAATAAAATATTTTTGAAAACATTTTTGGCACAACTTTTTGTAAATTTGGCGATTTGGCAATTAAACTTTTATAATTTTATTTCCTTTTTTAAGAAAATCATTTCTATACCCTAACATAGTTTTTACATTTTAATTAGTTTAATAACTCAAAAGGTGAAGTCAGTATAGATGTTTCTAGCACAAATCATACGCCAGGAACTCGAGTTTTTAATGTCAAGCTTCATTAATTGCATATGATTTCGTGAAACGCCATTACGACAAAACGACACTAAAAGGAGATGTACTCTAATGGAATTAAATTTAACTGACGCCTTATAACTGGCAGTTAAATTTAATCAAGTGTGAAAAAATACAATTTTTAACTGGGAATTTTAATCCCGAAGTTATTTTTAACATACAATTAAAATGAATTGAGAGTTGAGTGGATTCCTGACGGATACGCACGCAAACGGAGTTTATGCAACTGAGCCTTTAAAATCAATCGCAGCAAAATTGTCGAAAGCCCAGTTTTTTTCAAAACAAAATTTACCCAAAAACTTTAATGGTCTAATATCATATTATTAATATAACGATGGGTAAAGCGCAATCGATTGCGCAAATAACGTAGTAAAATCTAAAATATTTTGCATAAATTATTAAAAATAAATACAGATAAAATGCTTTTTCATAGAGAAACCCTATTAATTTTATATAGAAAATCCTATTGTCTTGAAAAGTTAACCTTATTCGTGTTTAAGTTAATTTATTATTTTAATAAGAAGTTTATATTTCCCCCCAAGTAAATCATAAAATCAATAACTCTGTATCAAAGTATAAAGAATTCTTATTTTATACTTCTTTTAATAAGAAAAACTTCTTATGTACGATATAATATCGTCGGTTTGGCCGGAACTTTGATAGTAATATTTTTGCTGTCAGGTTATATTAAGATCTATAATTCATATTAATTTCTTTTACATTGGCATTGGTTATAATGGACGATCTTTGCTTCTGAGTTGTGAGTACTTCCCGCCTTTATACATATATGTTACGGGGAATTTGATTAATCCAGTAATTATTCAAATAAAAATTACTGGTTATTATGCATAATCACCAAATCAAACCGAGCGATAAATGTAATAAATTCTTGCAAAAAGACTACATTGCCGAGAGGATTTTGTTGATTTAGGGTTATAATCCTTGCCGCGGCTGAAGGCCGCCACGTACGAAGACACTCTGTATGCAAAAAGATTTTACAATCAAGACTTTACGTTGATTGAGGGTTTTACTCTTTGCCACGGCCAAAGGCTGCCACGCCGAAAGACTGCCCTGTATTCCACTGCCTCAATTGGTCAACATTCGTTATTTCCGAATCGGAAATTCCGATATTTATTACATTAGTCCTTACGAGTTGGGAATTAAATAAAATCACCGTTTAATTTGATAAATATGTAAGACATTTATCACATTTACCAATCCGAGCGGTGATTATGTATAATAGCTGGTAATTCTGAATAATTACTGGATTAATCAAACTCCCCGTAACATATAAATAACAATTCTTTTTATTTTGTTAAGACTATGGAAAACAATAAGATTTTCTCATTGAACTTGTATTTTAATATGACTGTTTTTTTTTGAAATTTCAATCAGATTTTCCTTATGAATTAATTAGACTTTCTACTTAGATGAAAATATAGAAATCTAATTGTTCTTCTTCTATATCATGTGGTGTTTCGGCTCTGTGTACTCGAAAGATATATGGTAAAAGGTATATTATTTTCTTAAATTCTAAACTAAGCTCTGAGTTTTTCAAACAGATGACTTGTAAATAATAAATTAGAGAGACTCCCTAGAGTTAGAATTTTAGAATACGATACTAATATTCCACCAAAACTGGGTATAGTCCACCCCATTAAAATCGTAAATTTAAATAAATAATTAATAGGTAAGATTTAAAATGGATCACTCTGCCATTTTCTTCCCCGAAACTCTAATCAATCGTGTCAATGTTTCATATTGGGATTAATGGAACATATAGTATTGCAATTTTGTACTACTCTGGAGCTCTAATTCGAGTCGGCCAATAGTCTGTCAATTTTGTTTGCCACTAGTTAGTTTTTGTTTTCGCTTTCTAACATATTGATTTTTGTTTGCCAGTAGATAGAAGTAGGTACAAAGGAGGTTAAAGTCCCTCTTGATGACGTAGCCTAGTAAATACAATCGACAGTAATTTTAAGGTGATGTTTTCTTAAATTACAGTTAAGAAGTTAAGTTCAAAAAAATGGCTTGTCGTCCCTGAAAAGTCACTTTCTGGCAGACGTCATATTCACAAGCTCACTTGTTGTAAAAGTGACTTTTGTTATGTTACCCTCACATCATTTGTAATGTGCTAAAAGGTTTGTGTACTAGATAAAATTTTCAGTGCTAGCATACACAAATTGCATTGGCACGACTAGGTTACTTTGAGGTGACTAAAAGCTAATGACGAATTAAATAGATATTAAATGTAAATAGATCTAAATGTAAATTAAATAGATTATGCATTGATTATAAATTATCTCAACGAAAATAAAACCTGTTTCTGAATATGAATATGAATATACATATACATACGATACATATACGCATAAATATTATAGATATGTACATACCGATATATAATTTTTGGCGCTAATATTGTGAAAATATGAAAATATCACACATAAGAAATATATACTCGTATGTAAAAATAGGAACGAAACGGAACGACTTCCCGAAACAGCAATTTCAATATTGTACATAACATAAGAAACATTTCAAGGGGGGGCTATGCAAATCAGAGGGGGAGTGCCAAAAACCGTACCGTGTATAAAAAACGAACCCACCTTTGGCAACTTTTAGCTTTCGACTGGCAGTTCCGGGGAGCATCGGTTGTGGTTTGTACTTTTTAGTCGAAGGTACATATGAAGGTAATCGTACATGACCGATGGGTGAAGAACTGCCGAATAAATTATCGAATTTTTCGCGGCCGCTAGATTTGGTGCGACGTTTCGAATTGCTGGTATTGTCCGGCGGAGGCTCGAAAAGGTCCTCATAATCTGCTGAGCCCGGCGAGTACGGACTCTCGATGTCATTGAACGAGTCATCAGCAGCAGCTCCGCCATTGCGAAGGCTATTCGGCAAGCCCGATCCACCACTACCACCGCTGCCACCACCTCCACTGCTGCCGGTTACAACCTTAGGCAGGGGCAATTTCGATATCATATTATGCGAGCTCTTTGTTGTGGGCATGGGTGGAGTTGGGCTAGATATGGTCGGTATGTGCTGCGAATGCTTGGCGGATGAGATGAGGAGGTTGGAGAGTACAGTTATGCCGGCGCTGCTGCCGCCAGTCGCAATATCATCGGAATTGTCCTGAATGCCGCTGCCGCTTCCGCCCGCATGCGTTTCATCGAGACTAACACTACTGTTGGACAATAGATGTGAGGACGAGCTAGTATATTGCGAATCCATGGTCTTATTTGACAAATCTTGAGTGGCACTTGCTTGCTGTTTAGAGTTCATCAGAGCCATAACCAATTCTACCGGATTCAGTGTAGTGGCAGCGGAGCTCTGAGACGCAGCGCCGGTGTTGCCCGCAGATATTTGTTGCTGTGTGATGCGTTCAACTGCTTGGCGATTCATTTCATCCGCACTATGTTTCTCAGCGCCATCTGAACCGCTATCGTCGGCCAAAGAGCTTTGTGACTTATCTAGAAGTAACGGTGGCGGCGTTGGAGAACGTGGCGACAGTGAAGGCGACTTCGTCGGATCGAATGGATCGTAAACGTCCGGAGAACAGGGACCAGACTCCGGTGGTGTATTCGGACCGATTTTCTGCGTAGATTGCCCGATCTCCATATCCTGATGATGATGCTGCTGCTGCTGCAGCTGCTCCTCCTCCATTTCTTCTTCTTCCATTTCCAACAGATCCTCGGTACTGTGACTCACATGTTCCGTGGCATCGTGCAGTACATTGCGCAACTTACTTTTCTGCTTGTTGAGCAGTGTGAACTTAATGACGGGTGGTTCGGGTGGAGTCTTCGGGCCAGTTTGCTGCAGCTCGTATGACGATTCCTCCTCTATGATCGCACCGAGCAAGGGCGGTGTTTGTTGGTCTTGATGGGAACCTGTCTGACCGCCACAGCCGCCGCCACTGCTACTCCCTACACGTGCCCGGTGATGATGCTCCACATCGTTCTCCTTCGGCTCACTGAGCCGATGTTCGTGTTCGCTGTGATGATGCTCGATACGATCGTCCTGTTCATCGTCTCCGCCATTCGCACCATCACTATCGGTTAGAACAATGATATCGGCTGGTTCCTGATGTACCTGGAACGGGGATCGCTCCAGATCGATTATTGCTACTGGCTTAGTATCGAGTTTTTTCCGCTTGTGATTTCTGTCTCTCTTTCTCTTCGGTCCTATTGCCGTCACTTGCCGTTCGGTTGAGCCGCGTCGTATGGCCGAGACCACATCCTCGCGAGTCGGTGGCAGAGTGACAACGGTAGTCTGTTGTGGGACATGGCCCGCTGCCGCCGCATTGACATCTTTGTTGAAGCTTACGCTTACTAAGATATTATTACCGGATGCAAACACTTCTTTGGAAGCCGTCAGTTCGGGCGTTTCCGTTCCTCTAAACGCGCGTCGCTTATCCTTTCGAGACCCGCCGTCTCGTCGCTTTTCACTCTTCTTCTTCTTTTTCTCCCGCTTTCGCTTATCCTTCTTACCACCGGCGGGCTTTAATACCTCATGCCTACTGTCCGGTGGTGCCGTGTACATGTCGGGGAATATCGAGTCTTCACCGAGCTCCGCTTGCGACGACATTAAAGGCGGCGTCCAGGAGACATTGTTGTCGTACTCTCGTATGGGCGGTGGACTGGGCGAGGGCGACCAAGCCGTTTCATCAACGCGCGGCGAAGTACTGATAATGTTCGATAGCGATAGCGCTTCTGGCGGCGAGTGTCGACGCTTCCGTTTCGAAGACGTTGCTGCTGCTGCAGTTAGCAAATCGTGTTCGAATTGGTCGCGTTGCCGTGAAGATCGACACATCGGTTCTGGACTCTTGCTCGCAATTATACGCTTCTTGGTTTTCTTCTTTTTACGATCCTTGAGTTTTTTCCTTTTATTTTTGGGTTTCGAACGCGGGCTTTGTGAGCGACTTTGACTCAGGCGTGGCGTATATCTTGGTGAACCGGAAAGCGGCGAAAGCGACTTTCTCTGCATTATTTGCGGGGAGCATTCAGCAGCGGCTGGCGCATGACGTTTTACTGCGCGGCTTTTTCGGGGCAAAGGTGAAACAGTACGCGATCTCCTAGCCCTTGGGGGAGTTCTAGAGGGTGACTTTCGTCTGTATACGTTACCAGCGGGCGAGCGACGTATACTTACTGCGGGCTGAGGCCGCGGAGGTGAAAAGGAGCCGCGTCTAAGTGGACGGCGTAGACGCTGCGGCGATGAAGGGGAGGGCGATATGCTGAAACTACTGCGGCGTAAGCGTTTGGGGGACACTGAAAAGGAACGGGACCGCGATACAGCAGAGTACGATCGGCGCCTACGCGTTCGGCTCAGGGAACGACTGTTGCGGTGTGGCGGTCGAGAAGTGTCTCGGCCGTAGCGATCTTTTGCGTTAAAGCCGCGCACGTTTCCCACCACGTTGCGCACATCGTAACGCGGCAACTCGCGCCTTCTGGGACGCTGATTGAACTTGCTGTTAAATCTATTATTATTATTGTTATTATTATTATTATAGACACGATTGTTGGAATTGCCCCGATTAAAGCGACCCTGATTGTAACCTTGATTATAACCGTGGGCGTTGAAATGGTTTTCCTTATCGTTTGATCGACTGCGTGACGGCCGAAGGACGGGCGAGCGGGAGAGTCTACGTCTGCGATTGCGATAAGTTGGTTCTTCTCGCTGTAATCTTGCGCGTGACAAAGAACGCACCCGGGAGGGTGAACGCGAACGCGATCGTAAACGCGACCGTGTTCGTGTTCGTGACCGGGAATGCGAGACTGAACGAGAGTGAGACCGAGAACGAGAACGCGACCGTGTTAGCGAGCGAGACAATGGAGACCTTTCCTCACGTGTGCGGTTCTTTTGCTTGTCAGCTTTTTCTGTTCGATAGTTGCGTTCCTTGCGCCGACTGCTGACTTTTTTGAAAGTTTCAGCGCGCTCCGGTCCGCGTTTTGTATGTCTGTCTTTGCGCCGACGGCCGATTTCATGGCGTTCCATATTTTCATCGTCCGATACGATTTCCCTTTCCACTATATTAACAACTTCAGGTGGCTCATTTAGCAAGCCTACCTCTTCATTGGTTACAGAGGAGTTCTTTGCATTATCTTCGGGGATTTTCGCGAAATCTGCAATTGGTATCTCTGGCGTACCACCACCATCACCACCACCACCACCGCTCGCATTATCGTTTGTCGTCGCTTCGGGCTCATCTTCGGGATCATTTTTCTCGTCTAAGCACGGTGTATACGATCGATCCTGCTCCTCCTCCTCCTCCTCCTTGCCTGTTTGCTGCTCATTCTCGGCCTCTTTACTTCGGTTGGATTTATTCTTAACGGTTTCTTCAGTCCGTCCCCGGATAACCCCATCCATTCTTTCCGTTGATCTCGGCCTATCAATATCCAATTCATCCCAGTCACTATCGTCGTACAATTCTAGTACGCCTTTACGATTTGCAGAAGCAATATCGGCATCTGCTTGCGCCTTTTTCGTCCGTGCCGGCGTCCGTATCGGACTCGGAGTGCAAACATCACCGCTATCGCTATTTTTCGAGTGCTTTTCGGTCATGTTCGGTCGTTCATTTTGTTCATTTTCGTCATCAAGAGTAGTTCTATTTGTATTTTCCACCGACTCTGTACCTCTCGTCATATTTACTACATCGGTTTCCCCAAGTTTCTCTTTCTCTTCCTTTTTATCTCTTTTAGAGCCATCCTCCTCATCTCTTTCGTCATCATGCTTTTCGTTTTGCCTCCTCTCTGCCTCTTTTTCCTTCTCCTGCTTCTGCTTCTCCTCCACTTCTGCTTCTTCCTGTATACCTATCTGCTCATCTAACTGTTTCTCATCAATTGGCGACACATTTTCTTTTTCCGGTGTGTTATCGCTAAGAGCATCATCCTCCTCAAGATCTTTCTCTCCTGTACTTATACTATCAATGGTGCCTGTTTCTTGTTCAGGATCATATTGATCATCATCATCGTCATCATTTACTTTAGTCTCATCATCAGCCGTCGTTTTTTGTTTTTCGTATACGTTTTTACCCGCAAGTTCAGTTGTTTTGCTATTTAAAATATTACTTTCACTGACATTATCGTTACCGATCTCATTTTCAACTTCATCTGTTGGATTTTCAGGTTCATACAACTCTGAATTTTGACTCCTATTATTTTGCGGCGGCATTGTAATATCATCATCATCATCTAATTGCACTAAATCTTCATTCTCATCGTCTTCCTAAGAATAATAATTTGTAAAATAGGAAAAGAGAAGAATGATATTGAATGGTTAGTATACCATCATTTTATAACGTCTGCATTTATATGTCTTTATTTTCTATCTATTTTCTATCGGCCTGCTCGAAAACATTCTGAAATGTGGGAGGTATTGACCTAGGAACGTAGACGGTTATGGCTATAAAGCGAGCTATTTTTCAAGCCTAATTTTATAATATCTACTATTTATAGAGATTTCTCGATTAACGAAGAATTCATTTTCTTTTTGTGAATGATTCACCACAGAGAAAATTACATAATTGATTTAAATGACTTTAGGTTTGTTCTTATGCGAGCTTATGCAGCGACTTCAGATCTAGAATGCATACAAAAAAATAGAAATAGTGTAATTTCCTTCTAAGCCTTTCTTCTCTTTTGTACCCGGATTTATTTATACCAAAAGTTTACTGAAGAAAAAAAAAATGGAATAAAAACAAATACTACGCAAGTTGTGAGCTAAAAAGTTCTTAATTTTAAAATAGTCAGTTTTATATTTTAAAATGTAGATTCAAATAGAGTTTAATATGACAGCTGTAGAACCATTGTCATTTTGGGTCCAATTGTTAATAAGAAATCAGCCCTAAACATAAATTTAAAAACAAAAACATCATATTTCATTTTGTTTGTTCCTATTAAATTATCGTATAAATACAAGAATGGTAGAAAAGAAGACTACGACATGCGCATGTATTTGGTGAAGATTGCAAGGGTTACCAGCTTCTATGTATTATTGATATAGTTAATTAATTTTTGTAAATAGTGATTTTTTAGTAAGATTTTTTCACCTTCCACTTTTTTAAGCATAAAAAAAATAAAAAATTAATTATTTTTCAAAATAAAATCTGACAATGTAGGAAAAAAACAATGTAGGAAAAAACTTTTAGGTTCGAAGAAAAGAAGTGTGCAATCGATAGTTGTAAGCAAAATAATCCTAAAAAATATTCTTTTGTGCCAGGATGTATTTCAGGATAAGATCACTAAATACGGTAGTATATTTGACGATTTTGGTAAAACCTGCGCAGTATATTTAAATATTTTTGTCTGAGGGCGTAATCTTCTTCGCTATCATTCTTAGTATAATTAAATAGTCTGTCTTAAAACCTTTAAGACAATAAATAGTATTCCAATATCATTGTGTAATGCGGCGCATTTCTTCTCAGCATAATTTAAGATTAAAAACGTTATCATATAACATAAAAAATCTAAGTAAACTTATTCACGATTTTCAATTTAATTTAACTTCAAACAAATCAAGGATTTCATTGTAAAGTTATCAGTAGCGAAGGAATATTCTCACTTAATGACTCTACACCTTTCCTCACGTACTTCAGATTATTATAGAATAATTTTGAAATATTTCAAACGGATTTTCAGATTAGCCAAATGAAATCCGTTATGTCAAGCAATTTGATACCATAATTATTCTGCCTATTAATTGAACAAGAGCTGCTGGACAACGATTGAAGTATGCAATAAAGTAAACAGATGGAACTACGATATTATGGCAAAAGGTAGCATTACGGCGGTATAATAGAAACTCTCAATAGTAGTGAATCTTAAAAATGTTTGTCATTAAAATCAAATTTTTTGAAGTCCATAAAAAAACTGAAGTACATATAATGAACATTTTGTAAAATAGTTAAACTAATTTATATAAAAAATGATACTATGATAAGTATTACACGAAGGTTATTGATGCATGTGACTTGCCGTGATTTTATTACTATTTAAAAATATTACCAATTTGTAGTTTAATTTTTCGAACTTTTTTCGAAATACAGATAGGCCTCCTACAACGCTTCTTTGCGCCAATGCGCTTTAGGAAATGTATATGAATATAACACATTCAATATTCATTTAAATATATGAATTTTTTTTTATTGGAATGGACGAAATTTTGATAATTTGTATAACCGAAACATTGTACCCCGATTGTAGATAATTCTGAAGATCGTTTCAAAGAAGAAACCGAAGGTACTGAAAGGTACTGAAAGGTATAGAAAAATGTTTGAAAACAGATGGTAAAACAGTTGGAATCTTACTTTTTCTAAAATTATCCTCTGCCGGAGAGAGTAAATATTTAAAAGAAACCTTAAAAATTGCTTATCTGCCTAACACAAGAAATTTATTTGGAAGAGCAAATTTTGTTTGGCAAAGTAAGGGCAAACAATCTCTAATGACCTCTAATAAGGTTTTTCAAAACCTAAAATTACCGTAAGTGCAGGCAAACTTGTCGCTGAAGCAAACTCAGAACTTGAAATATGTAAGGCCAGTCAAACGTTCTCGAACAATTATAATAAGTGACGAACGCTGAGGCATAAATTTGTTGGCATAACATTATGTTTCTTTTTTGGTTATTAAACCATTATTTTGGTTATTAAATTTGAAATCATGACCTTCGTTTTTAGTTTTTATATGATGGAAAATTTTATTTAAGTTTGTTATGAAATGTTTTTCCGCACGAATTAATTAAAAAACTGATAAAAGTATCCTCCCAGCTTCGTAGGAGGCCTACTGCTATATGAAGACAGTTGGCCGGCCGACTTAGCGCATCATTACAAATAAAATACATAACAACATCCTCAAAAGTGGAAATAATCTTTATAACTTTAAACGCAAGTTTTACTTTCCTGTAAACTAAACGGGAGAAAAGTATGAGCCTTCACTGAATTCCATTCCGTTAAAAAATATTGAACATTTGTGAAATTGAATTCGAAAATATATTTTCAGTTTCTGTTAAAAGTCTATGACGCGTCGTGACGCATTCGTCAATTGGAAAAAGGACAACTGATTATTACTCTGAAGTCCATGGAAAAGGTGTAGAAATTGAGACTAGCGCTGGTAATTTGAGGCAAAAGAGAATCAATCATAATTATAAAATGTTTGAAATCTCGCCATTTACAAAAAGTTGTCATTGTTTCTCATTGATATGGAAAGCAAGCTCGTTTCCGTGTAAAAAAAATTATTTGTGCATACCTTTGGCAGATCATCTTCATTTGTATTCTTTTTAGTTTCTGACGCTTTGGCCACTTCCTGTGACTCAACTGAATATACTGAAAAGTTGGGACAATTAGAATCATCATCATCATCATCGTCTTGAGCGTAGGAGAATAAAGAACTGTTCCAATTTGTAAGAGCCGCGGGTGGAGCTGGAGGCGGTGGCACTGCGGTCCTTGCAACGGGGCCTACTATGGGCGGTGGGACACTCATGTTTGGTAATGAGGATGATTGCAATTGCTGTTGTTGTTGTTGTGGTTGTTTTTGTTGTTGCTGCTGCTGCTGATGGGAATGTGTTTGTGGCAATTGAGGACCAAAATTAGCTTGTGGTGGTGGCAAAGCAAAAATTTGTTGTTGCTCGTTTGTAGATATTGGCGGCGGCGGCGGCGGAATATGACGCTGCTGCATTACTGGTGGCGGCAGAGTGCCGAATAAATGTTGCTCAGTTGACGGCGCCAACGATGCAGATATCGGCGGTGGCAACTGTGTAGCTACGGGCGGTGGTAACCCACTAAACAATGCACGGTCATTATTCGTTTGCGGTAGTGGGCATTGCTGCATAGATTGGCTGTGTTGAGACTGGCCTGAGACTGGTGGCGGTAGGCCGGCGAAAAGCTGAGCAACCTCTTCACGTGGTTGATGCTGCGGTGGCCTGGTGTTAAATGGAAATGAGTTACGGTGATTAGTGTTGTTAACTCCTTGTTGTCGGTTTCTTTGATTAAGAAACCGCTCTCGCTCTCGTTCGCGTTCACGATCGAGATTATTAAATGGCGCAAAGCTCGAGTTTTGATTTGGATTATAGTCTGGGTTACTGAAACTGAAATTACCGCGCCCCACCATGCTAAAGTTACCGGCAAGACCGCCGCCCATACCTCCACCCGTCGAATGTCTGTACTGATTGCTGCCACCTCCGGCGCGCTGATTATTTTGGCTATTGTAGCCGCTATTGCCATAACGATTTCCGCCGGCATTAAAGCTTTGATTTCCGCCACTTCCCTGCGAGTACCTCGGCGCTTGTGTCACCTCAATTTCACTTGTAGTTTGCACACGTTGCTCCGGTGCCGCGGACTGAGTCGGAGCGTTCGCCTTACTTTCTCCCGCCGGCAGTTGTAATGTACCGTCTGTATTTATACGTACCGATTCCAAATTGCGACTTGCCGAATGCCAGCGGTCTTGCATATCCAGTATATTGGACAAGATATCTAGAGGCGCTGATGATACATCAGCAGCAGGAGCGTTAGATTCAGTGGCGCTTGATGAGCTCTTATTTCCCAGCAAACGGCCCAATAGCAAGCCCTTGCGTGAACGCAACGAACCGAGATTAGAAAGGCGCACCGATGTTTGTACGGCGGTACCTAGGCCCGCTTCGAACCGCACTTCTTCATCACCCATACCACCGCCATCATCATCAGAGAAATATTCCAAATCATTAGCGTTTCCGAAAAGCGAAAGCGCACTGGTGCCGGCAGTATGTGTGGGCTTGATGTAGGTACGTTCCCGCCTGACACCCATTTGTTCGGCTAAACGTTGGCTTGCGCTCCGGCGGCCGGTCGCCGAGGAATTCTGCGGTGTGGCTTTTTGTACAGATCGCCGCTTTCGTCTGCGTCGTCGACGAATCACTTTCTTCGTGGTTTTAATAGCAAACTTTTTATCAAAATTATTAAGATCGTATTCGACGACATAAGTGCGTTGTCGCACACGACGGCTGCGTCGCCGTCTACCGCGCTGAGGTTTACGAGCAGATTTTCTTTTAATTTTTCGTGTAACATTTGCAGAGAATGCTGCTGTTGTTGTTGTTGCCGCTGTTGTTCTCCTCGAACTAACTCGGCGCCTTGATGTTCCTGCTGCTGCTGCTGCTGTTCCCGTTGTTGTTGTAGTGATAGTCGAGTTGGCTCGCGCAGCAGCTGAACGCGTATGCCTCAGAATCGCGGCCCGAATGCGTTCATTTTGACGCGTGCGCAGAATTCTCGGCTGACGCACTTCCGTAACACGAAGCTGGGCTGGAGGGATACCCATACCGCGTATATCCTCATAAAGCAAATGCAGATCCTCCTCCACTTCATCCGTGTCGCTCGGATCCTCCGAGTCGAAGCAATTGTCGCAATACCAGGAACCTTCGGGAATGGAAGGAAGTGGTGGAATCAGACAGTCAATGTGATATCCTTGATTGCAACTATCGCACAATAACATAACGTCCTCGCGTTCGGGACTATTGCAAATTTCACAATTGGTCGCATCTTCTTCGTCATCAACTGTTATTACTTCATTATAATCGCCGTCGCCCGAGTGCAGATTATCTTTGCAATTTTTGTCTTTCTCAACGTGTATTTCGCGTAAAATATTGCGCTTTTCGTACGATTCACGTACGATGATCTTCTCGAATTCAATACGATCTATCGGACAGGTCTGAACATTCTTCGACCACGCTTCAATGCAGTTAGCACAGAAAATGTGGGCACATGTTGAGGGCGAGCCGATTTCCTGTTGACGAAATGTAAGCAAACAAATCGGACACTTTTCGAGCAGTTCATTGCTGCTGCTGTCCGAGGTGAAGCCTTCTGCTTCATCCTCTTTCGATGGACTCTTTGAATGCTTCTGCGGGCTCTGTGTGGTGCCAATTGTGCAGACATCCTCCGAAACTATTCTCTTTTTCCGCGAAACGTTTCTGTGCAATTTTAACGGCTGATTTATCTGAAAAAAACCAAGAGAGAAAAATTATTAAACTAAAGGCAAATTATTTTAATATAATATGTATATATAAAAGGTTAAGTTAGTTTCTAGTGACAGCATCGATGGACTTACTTCTCACCACTTTTTACGATTATTATATTACATTGGATGGATCTTATTATTCCTACTTAATTAAACCAAAAGACATCAATGGTTGTGTGTACCTTCTCATGACCAAGAGAGGAGAAGACAGTCACTTTGTGATACTGCCACTGAAAGGCACTGACAAATTTTCTAATTCTCTTTTCTATACGGTACATGAGTACAAAACTTTAGAGTTTGCGCAGTTTGTTCGATTTTTTTAAGAGGACCACGCACATCTAGCGTGGAATCTTCGGACCCTTTATGTATAGCTCTCCTGGCAGAGTATACAGCCCTGACCTTATTTAAACTTTTCATAAAGTTTAGCTTCTATCTTAATTTCCTAGTTGAGCTTAATTCTATCTAACTTTCGAGTTCAATTGAGGAAGCATATGCTTCTTTATAAGGAGGACAAGTTTCCTTCTTCTGAGGAGTAGCCAACCCACCACTGGGATTTGTCTATCTAGTGTAGTTACGACGTTTAGATCATTCTGGAACAAAAAGAGCTCCGAACAAAATATATTTGTTTAACAAAAGAGGATCAACCTACATACTTAAGAATTGCGGTGTTGTAGGTTAGGCTAGAAAAGCTTGGGATAATGGTTCCCGTCAATTTAGGTTAGGTGGGTTTGGCCCATTGTGAGTGTCTTTAAGACTTGGTGGATTATCTAACAGATTATCAGTCGTACATCTACGCCCTGACATTGATCATCTAGGAAATGCAATCGAAGTCGATAAACGCCGACCTGACGCTCAGCATAAAGACTCGATACCGAAAACTTTGCCACATCCGTGAGCTCAGAGCAGAACCCAGTTCGCAATGACTGGAAACGGCGGTTTGCTAGCGCTGGACAACGACAGAGTAGTAAATAGTGTATAGCCTCTGTCTCATTACCATCGTGGCAGGATCTACAGTAATCTACCCTGGCACCCGTCTTAGAGTAAGATAATTAAAAAAGGAATCGGAAATGGGTACTTAGGTTACGACCATACAGTACGGCCTTATCGCTCTATCGCTTGCGGCTCGGTGTATAACTGTATTCTCAGAAGAGTTTAATTTTCACGGTTTTTCAATAAGTTCTCGGGCTTTACAGTGAAAGAAGAAACTTTCTTGTAATTTTTCATAAAGATTTATCAAATTTACAATACCATCATTCTAATGATCATTTTTTATCTTGATGTTTGATTCATCAGTATTATTACATTTAAAATTTGTTAGTCTTACATAGTATAAGCATTGGTTTAAAATTCTATACTATCATAAACTATATACAGGTGTTCCGCCGGCGTGCCCTTTGGCGGGGCCAGGAAACACTCAAATCCTATACTTAAATTCCACAATATATTTTTTGTGAGCTGAATATTGCATAATTTTTCTCGCCTCAAAATCTTTGATTATGTCATCCAAAATGGATTGAGTTTGCTACTTCGCTTTCTATTGAAGGAAAAACCAGAGATGAAAATCGGTCCTGGATCATTATCAATGATCGAAGATACATTTTTATTACTTTCATTAATTAATATTATTTGTAACACAATAAATTTGGGTATGCTTCCGAAGGATTGTTTTTAGAATGCATTTTAACGCATCAAGAGACGAATAATTGGCTTGCGTTTGGGCTCCTTTTCGAAAAAATTCGTAAGTACCTTTTTAAAAAATATTCCGAAAACTTTAGATTAATTACATATTTTGAATATATGTACATATTATAATTTCTTAATGTATATTTTTTAGGTATTTATCATCTTAAGAACGCACTAAATAAAATCTTTAAAAAAGCTAAGGAACAAATTATGGATTTTAAGTTAAGATAATTTTTACCGTTACAATTTACCATTAAGACCGGAAGTAGCCTTTTCTCCGGAAGACAGCCATCTGGGATTTAGAAGCATTTAAATGGGAAATAGATGCACCTAGTAAAAGCTTTATATCTCCGCACACAAGTAAGTTATCGAGACGGGTATTATACCGTTCGAAAGGTATTTTTACTGCCTACCATATATATGTGGTAAAGAGTTATACCAATTTTTGTGAAAATATGTCTATCTTTCCTCGAAACAATATAATTTTTCTCCTAAACGATTCTATTAAGATACAAAATAAATTCTGTTTATAAAAAGCCTGTTATTTTACCTTTCAAACGGTATATAATATGATAAACCATATAATATGATAAATAATATGATAAACTACTTTAGTTTATGTAGCTTTAATTATTCAAGAGATGTTAGCAGAATCCTCTCGGTAATGTGGTTTTTTGCATTCAGGTTTTTTCGCGTATTGGAGGCCTATAACTCCTAAACTACACCAGAGTGGCAAAAATGTTCATCACCTTTGGACTAGAGGTAGTAAGAATTATCCCAGAAATTTTTTATTTTAAATCGGAGGTAGGCACCTATTCCTTACTAATACCAAATCTACATTTAGATACAATTTGCAATTTTTATATATGTTCTGATTTTAAACAGAACAGATTCTCTAGATTGCAGAAGGATAATACAAAAAAGGTGCCCACTTCCATCCAAAAAATTTAAGTATGTAATAAATTATTACTATACAAAAGATATAAATCCAACAATAAGAAATTCCATTAACAACTTAGTATATAGCCGTACTTATGTAACTACATAGTATAAAATTTCCTTTACCTCACTAACACTTAAATCATCTGTAGTGTCGTCCTCAAGGGACAGAGCATGATCGACACCATTACTTTGCATATTAGCAGTAGGTTTGATCTTAGATGATGGCTCTTTTTTGGCAACACAAGCCGATCGTTGTCGATTGCGGTTAGAGCACGATGGCCGTTCATCATCACTGCTGGAACTGGATGTAGTTGTTGTTGTCTCCTCGTCGGAGTCATCGAATTCGATTCGCATAACTATGCGACGTTTCTTTTTTTGTTGGTCCGACCGTAGACGGCAGATTTTGCCTGATGGACGCTGATTGACGGAATCACTTGAGTCACCGGAATCAGACATTCTAAATCATTACAATATATGATACTTATGGAATATATAAATGATATACATAGGATTGATATATGAATACATATATATGGCTATGTAGAACTCAAGGGAACAGCAGTTGTAAGTTCATAATAGTTGAAATTTCACAGAAGTAGTTCTTTTTCTGCAACTGGTAGCTTTCGAACAGTCGTTTATTGATTAATCATTAAAAGTTATTTTCTTTCATTTTCTGAGGATTTTGCCAACTAATTGGTTCTATAAAAGTTTGTCTTGTCCCAGCTTCAAGAAAAGTTTTCACGCACTTAGATAAAATTATTTCAGATTTTTATATGCAGAACACCAAGGGTTATCCCCTGGCGATTTAATTGATATAGATTCAATTACTATATACGATTTTTTCCAATTTTAAACTATTTTATTTTTCTCTCACTATATATCTTTGCTATATAAACGCCATTTTAAAATATTTTCCCTGGTTTTGCAAGATTGGAGACTTTGGCAATTGACTTCTGTTTGGATACCTACACATAAATGCAAAAATAAACCGATTTATCATTGTGTGCGTAGAAGACCAACTTTGAAGAAAATTTGATGGTTGATTTCATTTAATTTTCAACAGTTGGTGGCACTAGTTTGCAAGTTGAGGCCAGTTCACACAAATAGATGTAATAAATCTATTTATTTACTTGAGTCAATCAATGCAACAAACTAAGATGCAGAAACTTTCGTTTATTTTGTTAAATAATTATATTATAAAATTTTGGAATATATTACGTACAATGTATTGTTTTGTTTCTTTATTTTGACAAAATATTTTTATTTTTATTTATCTCTTTCTACTATATTAACTATATACATATATATAGTGAGAGATAAAGCTATAGCGTCTAGTATTTCAAATTTTCAAACAGGGTTGAAAACTTCTAGAAGTTCAACCAAGGACCACGGACCAAGGACCAAGTTCCTTTATAAAAAACAATTGTTAAATGCTTATTGGAAATGGTTTGCCTATATGTATTTTCCAAAAAATGCTTGAAAAGAAGTATATTTTTCAAGAAGACTCCATAGAACTCATTATAATTACCTATTATATAATGCAAATATCTGTAATTTTTGTTTGTTTGATTAAAACACATGGTATTATTTAAAATTAAATTTAAAAATATTTAATTAAATAATTTAAAAAGTTTTAAAAATAAATAAGCATAACTTGGCTATTGCAATATTGTAATTATTATAATAAATACTATTATGTATTATTAAAAATATTATCAAAAAATTATAACACTGTACTATCTATTTTCCTCTTCTAACAGTTGGTAGCTATGATCGCTGTCATTATACAAAAACTCTCCACATCCGTTCCTTCCTTTTCGGTGTAAAATAAAAATCTGTAAAGATGGGTCGAATGCACGCTCCCGGGTAAAAATTTATTTAACTTTTTAATAAGCTATTTAGTGTAGTTATTAGGCCACAATGGGCACAATAATCAAAGCCCTGATCTGATATGATTTGTCTATTGATTCTGTTTGTGGTTTTGTTTTGAAAACAAGCTTATGTGCCCATGCGGTGGCCTTTGTAGTGTTTGTATCTCATCAATTCAAACAATTTTCTTTTTTGACCAGTAAGGGTATATCCCAGTCAGCTTTGCCGTACAGAAGAACTGTGCCGTCTTGGTTAAAATTGAATGCTGAAGATGTGAAAGAGCAGATTAAGCTTTTGGGCAGGAAAGGATTGACTCCATCGAAGATTGGTAAACTTGCATATGAAGAAGCTAGAGATTGAGCTGAATTTACTTGTAATTATTTCAGGTATAATTCTTCGTGATTCCCATGGTGTAGCTCAAGTGCGTTTTGTAAATGGCAATAAAATCCTGCGCATAATGAAATCTGTCGGCTTGAAGCCCGACATCCCAGAGGATTTATACCATATGATTAAAAAGGCAGTTGCTATTCGCAAGCATTTGGAGCGTAATCGCAAGGATAAGGATGGTAAATTTCGGCTTATTTTGGTGGAGTCGAGAATCCACAGATTGGCCCGCTACTATAAGACAAAGAGTGTTCTACCACCAAATTGGAAATATGAATCAAGCACTGCTTCCGCGTTGGTTGCTTAAATTAGATTTGGTGTTTCTCTGTACACGATGTAAAGTATAGAAATAAATACATAATTAGAATTTTTATAAATAAAAATTCGTTATTATATATATCGTTATGTATAAGTACGGGTGTAAGTTTCTGGCTCCATATTCTACACTTTTGTTTCTTGCGAACGTTATTTCATAAATATAAAATTCTGAATTATAAGCTGCGCCATATTCAGATGAGCTATAAAAAACTATTAATAAATGAAGTTTATAGAAAATAAAAGAATACAATGCAGTAAAATATGCCTATATATACTCAGATATATGTACTTTATTATACTGTTTACATTAATATAAATGTGGAATTTATAAAATTCGTCGTCACTTTGACTTTGCACTGCGCTTTGATTTACATTTGTATTCATCTGCTTTGATCCTATCCTAAAAAACTGGACAATTTTTTTAAAATGTGCATTAAATGATGTTCCCGACAACGGCAACACTTGTGCTCTCCACTGCTAATGAGCTTTTTTGTTGTACATTTTGACATTTGAATTTTTGCGGTTTATGCCAAAATAGACTTCAGTTCATTGGTGCCCTTCGATCCGTTTGGTTAATTTTGGTGCTTTATTTGGCGGGGGATGAATTGATTTGAATTAATGTGCTAATAGGTTTTAAAACAAAATTTTACATATAACTAATGTTCACGAACGGTTAAATACCTAAAATATTTTCAAAACTGAAATCAAATTCATAACAAATATATATATATGCGTGAAGTGTGAGTTCTATAAAATTTTCTGTCAGCCGGAAGTAGTGGATGACGAATAAAATCCCAATACTTGTGAACCTTATATGCAGACACTAATGGTTTTTGCGAAAATTTATTAAGAAAAATGTTTCTATATTTAGAAACTGTTTGAAAAAACTGAATAAAAACAACAATGATTAGATAATTTAATGCATCAAAAATTAAGAAAAAGCTACAAGTGAAAAACGATTTATTGAAATTCTGCAGCTTACAAATTACGGTAATTTTGCATTAACAGTAGTTTGATTGTGTTTGGCTTTATTTCGGAACCAAAAGTAAGACTCTACAAGTAAAAATGAGAAAATGAAATAATTTTAACACATTGTTAGAAGAGACAAAAAACACAGCAAAAAACTAGTTGCAATGAGTGGAATTTTTGTTAATCTACGAAATTGTTTCATTTGTGAGTAGAAATTTGTTTTCTATGAACGAAAGCGTTGCCAACTTCAAGGCCGTTGATGTTTATGTTGAAGGACTTTGTAGAGTTGAAAGCATCCCTGTAGAAAATGTGGGCCTCATGGTTGGTCTATGCAGATATCTGCTCAACCGTTCGTATAGAGAAAATGCATTTAAAACATAAATTTAATTGAACCTTTGAAGCTGGTTTAATAAAAAAGAATTTGTGAAAGAAGCAAATTTCTAAAATCGTTGAATATTCTAAAAGTTACGCCAAAAGAATTCACCGGTTGAAAAACTTGTTGGTTTTTCTTGTTTTTTAAAAGAAAAACATATGCTACACAAATGCAAGTGTACATGCATATGTACATATGCATATTCTTCAATTCTTAAATAATAAATTTAAATTTATTTTGTTTAAACGAATGCAACGAACGCTGCTCTGTTACACTTTTTATGCGCAATTTTTTGAATCGAAAATATTTACTATAATTATATTAATATTTATACTATAATATAATATTATTATTATTAGATTTTCATTGCTAATTCGATTAACTTTTGAATTGTTTTATTTTGAATTTTTTTAAAATTTCGAATTATTTTAAAATATTTGTGCCAAAGCTCTCCAAAGGCTGCTAACGATTCATTATTTGTTTGCGAATAAGTGTTGTTGCAAACGGTAAATGACACAATTTGTTTGACCACATTGATCATTATCTGACATAATACTTAGTGCATTCCATGATAATGGTCAATTTTTCTCCATTGATCATTTGATTTAATGAAGTTAATCGATTTCGCAAATAAACAATGTATATATATATAATTCTCTAAACAATTATAACGTGATTTTAAAAGAGAAATGATTTAAAAAATTAAAACTATTACAAAAACAAAGCTATTAACATACTATAACTGATAATAGCACAAAACAAGAAAATAATTCCTTCATCATTAAAATATACTACGATATATACACGATCCTACTTACATCAGATCATTTCTTGTTTTCCAGAATTACCTCCATTCACTCAGGATGCAGTCAGTTAAAACGACAGACCTGCCAGAAAATCCACGACAAAGTGCGAATATAATTTCGCGTTTATGTTTTTGGTAAGATTCGATTATTTACATAACTATAGAGAAGAAAAGTGTTTGCAATTTTTGGACATATTTATATTTTAACATTTTTGAAAATGCACAAATATCGTTTATTGATTAAGAATTTGTAAAAATAAGGAATGTAAGGTTTAATTTATGACAGGAGAGTTTTTTTTGGTAATTTCATAAAAACCTTATACGGTGCACTCGTGATTTCATATATGTAAATATCGTATGTATGCTTATCGCTTGATATATTATTTATTTACAATTGTTAGTTTTCGTTAATAAAATTTACATTTTATTTACAAAATGTTTATAAAATATGCCTAAAAAGTCTTATTTTTTAGGACATAAATGGATACAATTTATATATTGAAACTCTCTGTCTTCCAATATAATTTTCAGTAGTAGCAAACTTGAAAATTTTTGGTTTTGGGTTTGGTCACAAAACCGCTTGCGGCGATGTGCCGTCTTCAGTGTGGCCCAACTTGATCCGTTCCGAAACCCATCATCATTCAACCCTATCGGAAAACTTTACGAACATCAAGAAACAAATTAAAACAAAAATATAATTAACTTTACATTGCATTACTTTACTTTACGTTATCGCGAGTGCACTGTTTTAATAACATGGACGTTTTCTATGAAGTATAATCAATATCGCAACGTGCGCAATTTCGCAAAAACATAGTCGCATGCAAAAAAGTAGAAAAGCAAAAATATTATTAATTAGTAAAAGGGAATATGGTCGGTTATACAATACGAGTGGTATCACATGGTATTAGACTTATGGATAAATTAATGATAAATTACGCGACTCAAAAATTATGGGCGAAAAATAAATAAACTAATATTTATCGATGAGTCATGGAGATGAAGATAAATGGAGATAAAGAATGAAGAATGAATAGCAAACTTTTTATTTAAACGATATAATTAATTATAATTATGAGGAATTAGGAAAACAAAGGCGTTCTTTATTTAATGCCTCTCTGCAATAATAAAAATATGAATTATGAACTTTTCGATTCAGTCACAACTCAGTCACTTTCAGAATTGAATACACATGAAGTGGTCTGATGTTTAATGCGTATGACACTCTTAAAAAATTACAAATTTTGAATATAAAAAAATGTTTAAGCAAAACATTACATTATGATTAAATTAATTGATTTTATCGATTTAGTATAAAAACTTTTAAATGTTGCCAAAAAAGGGGTTATGGGTTTTTTCACAAAAAAATACACAAATCTACAAATTTTACTAACAAAAAACCTACTTCATATAGTATAAATTATGTATATACTGAGATCGATATTGATATTATGTTATACGAGCACGAGAAGACATAATTCTTCATAAAATACTATTAAATCAATATACATACCATAAAATATGATAAATATAAAGTTAAACAGAAAAAATGTATCGCTTATTTCGAAGAACTAACTAAAATGCCGGACGTTGTTGTTGTAAAAAGCCTTTATTTCATTCTTTTAACTTAGAGATTTTTCTCTTCTATTTCTACGAATTACGCGACTCTGAGTTGTTTTCGACTGAATGACTGTATAATTTTTATAGCAAAATTATAGATTTTTATAGTATTCAAATAAAAAGCTATTCTTATTTTAATATTACGAAAAAAAGTTGTCTACTAAGTAAATCAATAAAATTATTAAATTATTGTAAATCGTTTCATATCAAAAAGCCATATAAAAAAATGCGTTTGTTACTCAATTTTTATTATAGAAAATTTTTATTTTATTTTAGGTATACGTTGCCGATATTTTTTAAGGGGCGTAAAAAGACTCTGGATCATAAAGACCTTTATCAAGCATTAAAAGCGCATAAATCTGGTAAGTTAAGGTATATTATCTTTCTTTTTTTTTTTTTGAGGTATACTCGTATGTATGTACCTACTTCCAATTTTATACAAAAGAACTTGACATTCTGATCTAATTAATTAATTACTTGTTTTAGCATTGATTATGTTTTAGCATTCTATCGATGAGGATTTTGCGAGAGAATCAATGAATATTTTCAGTGATTATTTCTTATCAATTGACATTATAATTATATTCATTGTGTAGATAAAAGTGGGTTGTTTGATGATTCGTTGCGCACATTTTTTTTTTCAAAATAACAGCAAAACATTGAGAGACGTACGTTTATTTACATGGTAACTAAGCAACCATCCGTTTGTAGTTGACGATTAACGAACTATCGGTCCATTGTTATTAACAATAGCTATATGTACATTGTACGAGTACATACGCACATGCTTATACATACATATTTAATCTTGTGTGATTACCTTGTAATTATTGTATGACAAATTCATTGTTTATTTGAAAACGATAAATTTTCCACATTTTCCTTTAAACGTAAAGCAAAGCGTTAATTGCAAATTGTGCAGCACGAACAAAATTATTATGTATGTATGTACTCTGTTGCAGTTAACCCTCCTGTAATACAGTTTTTGTAAAGCGTGATAAAAATGTGCCAACACTAAATGACGCAGCTTTTTAAGGCTTTGCATATTAAACTAATATGTACGTAAACATTGTTTCATACTTTGTTACTTTTCTCGATTTGTTTTTTTATGGAGTTAATCGTTTTAAGCGAACGTAATGTAAACGGCTCAGATTTTAATGATTTTCGGAACCAAGGGCTTCAATAAACATACTGGCCTATCAATAACAATCCTCAAATGAACCTATTAAAAAATAAAGCTTATTTACTTACTCGAAAGAAAGGATAGAAGGAAAGAAGGAAAGAAGGAAAGAAGGAAGGAAGGAAGGAAGGAAGGAAGGAAGGAAGGATTTGTGCTTTCTCATTTTATTAGTGTTTATTTTAGTATATTTTTAAATTTAGGTTTTTTGGATTAATTTTAATCGTAGAGTTTTTAAGTTTGATTGAAATAAAAATACTAAAATTTTTCATCATAAAATATACTCAACTTTCGACGTTTTAAAATGTCAGTTTTCTGTGGATAACTCTAATAAAATAGAGGATAACAATTAATAAAATAATGTAATTTTCTGGATAACAATAAAATAAAATCTCACAACTCTTAAGTGTTATTATTCGTAATTCCTTTTTCTATATAACTTAACTAAAATTTATAAACATATTTTTTTTTTTTAATTTTTATTTTAAAAAATGAGGAATAGAGGGGTTTACTGTTTTATAGATAAGCAATAAAAAATGCCATAATACAAAAAAATTCCACATATGTATGTCTGTATGTACTACATACGTGTTGATCTTTGTACTTCCCTAACTTTTTAAAAGTATGTACTCTCAGTATTTATTTATTTTATTAGTAACAAAACGAAAAAATTTCTAGTGAATTACGCTTTCTATGAAATTCCTTCTAATTCTTGTTTTGCTTTTTTCATTTAGTGTTTATAGTCTGTTAAAAAGTGTTCATTATCAGCACGTGCATGATGCGGCTGATGCTATGAAATGTTGCTGAGACAACGCTTTTAACGCTTTTTATCGCTTTCAAATTGATGAGGAGATTTTTAATTAAAAAATATTAAACTGCAAAATCATTGAAATAGTTATATATCGTATAAATAATTGACTGCAGTAAGTCTGTTCGATCAACGTTTATCGAATTGTTTAAATCATAAATGATTTATTCTGAAATTTTAGGTTGTATACTTGTACAACGAACAACACTGATGAATACTGCAATGACTGTTTTGTCTTTTTTCTCGCCATAAAAACCTTATGCTGACGAATTTTGCTTAAAAAATGTATGATATCAACTCTACTGATCGACCGATAAACATAAAGCAACTGCTGACAGTATAGTTTCTAATTGTTTTGTTCTCCTTAATTGCAGTTAATAAAAGTGCTCAATATACTATTGTTGGTGAAATTGCTATCAATTTAAAAGTATTGTTGTTAAATTGCACGATACCATCAAATCACATTTACTGATACAAAGAAATTATGTATCAGTACGCGATGTTGTACGCTATATCGTATTATCATTCAAATATACATATATGAAAATTCTTGAACCGAAATAGACAATTAATTGAGTATATTATATTATTTAATGATACTAAAGCCATCAATTTTTCTATTTGTTTTGATATATGATAAATTTAAATATGTCTTCTGTCTTTATAATAAAAAAAAAATTCAGTCAATTATACTCGTAATTTAAAACAAAAAAAAAGTCAGTCTATAAATTATGTACGTCTAAAAACTTTGTCTCAGTGGTCGATTATGTACAGCGAAACTTTTCGGTGCTTTTTGATTTTTACTGAAACGTGTTTTTTTTTTTGGGCTGAAAGTAGAAACGTCCAGACGCGTCAGCAGATTTTCATTTACATTCTGTCTTACCTTCGTTATTTATATGACGTCTTATATTTTATAAACTTATTTTGATTTTCTTTCTGTTTTTTCTTTATACATATTTTGAGGATTGACTAAAATTAATGCAAGTACCATCGACAAATTGACAACAAAATTACTATATGTATATTTTTCATGATTTTAACTTTGTTAATCAAAAACAGTTTGAACTTATTATTTTATTTATCAATAACTTTTTAATACCTAAAGCTTATCAATCAATAAAAATTATTTAATAAATATATTTATTGTACATGCTTCTTCTGCCGGTAAATCTATGTACGTTAAATTCGGTAAAATTCTGTTGTACGAGTATTATTTCAATCGATCTTAAATATGTAATAATAACAGACATTGTTTAAAAAAAAACCTTGAATAATCAATCTTCGGTGTGTGTGCGTGTGTGTGTTTGTGGCTTGTGTTTATAAAAATTTACTCATTTAGTCATTCAACTTTTAAATGACAATTACATTTTCTTTATGAAATCATATTGAATTTTACACATAGCGCCGCGATAAAGAACAGAAATAAAAGTCAGCAGGATGCATACGAATATTCACAAAACTTATGTATGTACATACATATGTATTTGGTATTTAATACGAGTACCTAGAAAGAAATCTAAATCCTCCGAAAGCAGGTGTAATGTCTCAAGTTAGTAAAAAAACGCGAAATGTTTATAAGAAGCCAATATAACTTTAAACTTTTAATATTAAATTACGACAAGTTGGATTTTTTAGCAATTCTTTTTTTCGCCATTATATGAGCTTTTTTCTTTGAAAGTGGTGTAAGTACATTTCATGAAAAAATGAAGTTAATGATTAGAAAACTTTTATTACGGTTATGATCTTTATAATGTCATACAATTTAGAGACGAATCCTTTCAAAATCTAGACAATTTTCACAAAAATAAAACATCCTTTGTCCATAAGAATTGCATTGCATTCGAAGTGCGCAAATCTGTAACTATTTTGAAATAAAAAGGCATGGACTTACATACACCGCTTTCAGTGAAAACAGCTCATATGTATGTATGTATTTATGATGAATATGAACAGATATAGCTACAGATATCAGAAAACGAAATACTAATATAGTTCCTTCTAAAAGTCCGAAAAGTCCTAAATTGATAACCATGTCCGAAGGTTTGTCCGAATTTATATAAAAAATTAGTGTATTTAACTCGAATATATTTATTTAAATTTGTCGAGCAATTTTGAGCATTTTTTTAACTATAATTCTTAACAGCGCTGACGCGATTTAAAAAAAAAATCTGATAAAAACGTTCTTTTTAACCCTTATAATTTATGATCGCGATTTTTTCCTTGTCTCAACCTAAACGTCCGCATAGGACGCACCCTGTATATTCGCTCAGTTAATGTGATTAATATACGTTTATTACGTACAGCTAATGTAAAAAAAAAAAAATGTTATAATAGCAAGAATTTTTGCTTTTTTTATGGTAGACTTTATAAATCTAAATCTAAAAGAATTTTTGTTTTTTTTGGTTTGTTTTCAGAAATTCTGGGAAATGCTATGTGCCAATCTTGGCAAAAGGAACTGGAACACAAAGAAGGCGCGAAAAAGAGGCCGAGTCTCATGAGGGCAACAATACGTGTCTTTCGTTGGCAATTCGCTTTTCTTGGCTTGGTGCTTTTTCTGCTCGAGCTTGGCTTACGGTGAGATTTTATGCTTTTGGGATTGAAAAAAACATAGAAATATTGTATAGTACGAGTGTACATACTATGTCATTTATACCCATATACTTCTTTCTTTCGCACAGATCATTGCAACCATTATTCCTACTCGGTCTCATCTCATACTATTCCGACGCGAACCAAGATCTCAATAAAGCGTACTTTTATGCGGCCGGCGTCATCGTTTGCAGTGCACTTAATGTCTTCATAATTCATCCGTACATGCTCGGCACCATGCATGTGGGCATGAAGATGCGCGTTGCCATGTGCAGCATGATCTATCGAAAGGCTTTGCGTTTGAGCAATAACGCTCTGGGCGACACCACTGCTGGTCAGGTGGTCAATCTCATTTCGAACGATGTTGGACGCTTGGATTTGACAATGATATTCGTGCATTATCTGTGGATTGGGCCGATCGAAACGTTCTTCATAACATTTCTAATGTACTGCGAGGTATAGAATGCGAAAAAATGTGCAAATTGTTTTGTGGTAATGCGTCACACATCTGTCATTTCTCCGGTAGATTGGTATTTCGGCGCTGTTTGGCGTTGCATTTATGTTAATGTTCATACCGCTGCAAGGCTGGCTGGGTAAGAAAACCTCTGTGCTGCGCTTGCGCACCGCGTTGCGAACCGATGAGCGCGTGCGCATGATGAACGAAATCGTGCAGGGCATACGCGTCATCAAGATGTACGCCTGGGAATACCCTTTCGGCAAAATGGTTGACTATGCCCGCAAAAAGGAAATCAATGCCATACGTCACGTGTCCTACATACGCGGAATACTCTTATCTTTCATCATGTTTCTGACGCGAGTGTCTATATTCTTGAGTCTAGTGGGCTACGTGCTGCTGCAGCAGATTCTGACGCCAGAAAAGGCGTTCGTGATCACGGCATATTATAACATATTGCGTACGACAATGACCGTTTTCTTTCCACAAGGTAACGTATTATAGTAAACGTACTTTAAAATACACTTTTCTCTTGTGCCTAATGTAACAACATGGACAACATTATTATTGTTCACACCTATCAAATCATTTTACAACTATTTTTCATTCAATTTGTAATGAAATTATAAAAAGTAAACGAAATAAACCACAAATACTTTGTATAAGATACTATTCCACTTTTTATCGGATTAAGCATCACCCTCAATAGCGCATATTCCACGAATTGGAACTGGATTCACGTATTCAGAGTCTTCAACAAAACATTATTCTCCCAAAGTTTCTTACACTTTAATGTATTGCAAATTGCAGGCATTTCGCAATTCGCAGAAGCGTTAGTCTCTGTCAGACGCATTCAGAAGTACATGCAGTACGAGGAGACAACGGTGCGCGACAAATCATTGGACATTCCTCCCACCGATTACGACGACAGCAACCAGTCGACATATGTGAAAGACGACGAACGCGAACCGCTCAACGTGCCCGAAAAACAACTGCTGGCAGAAAATCATGCGACACTCTCCGAAGCCGGAATCATGATTAGAAATCTCAAGGCCAAATGGGATCCTACCAGCTTGGATTACACACTGGACGACGTTAATTTGCGCGTTCAACCTGGCACCCTGGTGGCGATTATTGGACCAGTTGGTGCTGGCAAATCAAGGTAATGTAATAGCAGCAATGTTATAGAAGATGGTTAATCGTCCTTATTTAGTTTGATACAAAGCATATTAGGCGAACTGCGTCCAGAATCGGGTGAGATCAAAGTGAATGGTAACTTTTCATATGCCTCGCAGGAGCCCTGGCTCTTTACCGGCACCGTGCGCCAGAACATACTCTTCGGCCAACCCATGAATAGACGACGTTATCAGACAGTCATCAAGAAATGCGCGCTCGAACGTGACTTCGATTTGCTGCCGCACGGCGACAAAACAATAGTGGGCGAACGTGGCGCTTCGCTGTCCGGCGGCCAGAAGGCTCGCATCAGTCTGGCACGCGCCGTCTATCGTCAGACTTCCATCTACCTGCTGGATGATCCGCTGAGCGCAGTGGACACCCATGTGGGTCGCCATCTGTTCGATCAGTGCATGCGTGGTTTTCTGCGCAACAATATCGTCATCCTGGTCACGCACCAGCTTCAGTTCCTGCAACATGCCGATCAGATTATTATCATGGAGAAGGGACGCGTGAGTGCGGTGGGAAGTTATGATTTCCTGCGCGAAAGTGGCTTGGACTTTGCTCAGCTGTTGGCCGATCCTGCCGACGAGAGTGTAGATGAGAAAATGCGGCCGCGGTCTACCAGTCGCGGACCGCAGCGCCAGAATAGTGAAATATCTATCAATTCGACGACAGAGTCGTTCTTCGAAGACACGCCCACGCAAATTCAGGAGACGCAAGAGGAGGGCGATATCGGTTTGGGCTTGTACGAGAAATACTTTAAGGCTGGCGGTGGTTTTCTGGTGTTCACCATCATGATGTTATTTTGTGCTGTATCTCAAGGTCTGGCTTCGGCAGGAGATTATTTCTTGTCATACTGGTACGTTCTACATAGTGGTCAAAAGAACAAGGAAACTTTATACATTCCTTCTCCCTCTCTCTCTCTCTCTCTCTTCGGTAGGGTGACTAAGAAGGGTAAAGTTGAATCGGAGCTTTCTGCAGTTGACGCCTCGAAATCTTCAGATTCATCATTATCGGAACAACTTTTGGTGCTCTTGCGTGACTGGAACATACATTTCGATGGTGAAATGCTGGACATTTATATTTTTACTATAATCACGGTGGCCACAATAATTGTGACCTTGGCACGCAGCTTTCTTTTTTTCAATGTCGCCATGAAGGCTTCAATCAGATTGCACAATGCCATGTTTCGCGGCATTACGCGTGCTTCTATGTACTTCTTCAATACCAATCCTTCGGGACGAATTCTGAATAGATTCTCCAAGGACATGGGTCAGGTCGACGAGCTCTTGCCTGCGGTCATGATGGATGTCATCCAGATCTTTCTGTCACTCTTGGGCATTGTGGTTGTGATCGCAGTGGTCAATCCTTACTTCCTTTTGCCTACGTTGGTGCTAGCCGTCCTTTTCTACTACCTGCGGACATTCTATTTGAAGACGTCGCGCAATGTAAAACGTTTGGAAGCGATAAGTGAGTGTTTGTTCGGAGTATTGTTGTTATTTTTTTATATATACTCGGTTGTTCATTCGCACTTGTAGCCCGTTCTCCGATCTACTCTCATATGGCTGCTTCTCTCACCGGCCTATCTACGATACGTGCCTTCGGTGCTCAATACGTACTCATCACCGAGTTTGATAATTTTCAAGATTTGCACAGTTCTGCATTTTATATGTTTATCTCAACGTCCCGCGCGTTTGGCTATTGGCTGGATTGCTTCTGTGTGCTTTATATTGCTATCATCACACTCAGTTTCTTCATATTCCCGCCCGTCAATGGCGGCGCTGTTGGTTTGGCCATAACGCAAGCGATGGGCATGACTGGCATGGTGCAGTGGGGCATGCGTCAGTCGGCCGAGCTGGAAAACACGATGACGGCTGTGGAGCGCATTGTGGAATACGACACCATTGAAACGGAGGGTGAATTGGATTCGAAAGTGGACAAAAAACCACCCAAGGAGTGGCCGGAGGAAGGTCAAATTGTTTTTGAAGATCTAAGTTTGCGCTATAATCCGGATCCTAAGTCGGAGTGTGTTCTGAAATCACTCAATTTGATTATAAAAGCACGCGAAAAGGTTGGCATCGTTGGGCGTACCGGCGCAGGAAAATCATCGCTTATAAATGCCCTCTTCCGTCTCTCCTACAATGAGGGCTCCGTGATTATTGATGGCCGCGATACCAAAGACCTTGGTTTGCATGATTTACGTAGCAAGATTTCCATTATACCTCAGGAACCGGTACTATTCTCGGGTACCATGCGCTACAATCTGGATCCATTCGATGAGTATATTGATGCTAAACTGTGGGAAGCCTTGGACCAGGTTTGTGATTACAACGTGCTAATGTATGTATGTTGGCTGGAAACTGATTTATACTTATTCTTCTGCACACAGGTAAAGCTAAAAACTGTTGTGGCGGAGCTTCCGAGCGGCCTTCAAAGTAAAATCTCCGAAGGCGGTACCAATTTCAGTGTTGGTCAACGTCAACTAGTCTGCTTGGCGCGTGCTATTTTGCGCGAGAATAAGATACTGGTAATGGACGAGGCCACCGCAAATGTTGATCCACAAACCGATGCGCTGATACAGGCCACAATACGGGAGAAATTTCAAAACTGCACCGTCCTCACAATTGCCCATCGCCTGCACACAGTCATGGATTCGGACAAGGTGGTCGTGATGGATGCCGGACAAGTTGTCGAATTCGGTTCTCCGTACGAGTTGTTGCTGCAGACGAATATTTTCTATAGCATGGTTAAACAGACCGGCCGAGCCTCATTCGAGGCTTTATTGAAAATTGCTGAAAAAGTAAGATTTCTTTCTTGGCAAGGAAAGTGATATTTTTAACCTTCCACTTATTTATTGTAGGTTCATTTGGAGCGTATGAAATCTAAAAGGGAATAAGCAAGGGCCAACGATAAACTTAAAATTCCTTCCTATAAGTTTCTAGTGTCAAGATACTATTTAATATTTATAGTATAGCATCTACTCGTGCATCATGTGAAAGACTAATTTTACGGGCGGATAGTCCGCTTAGCAAAAACCTATTTATTATTAAGTATAAAATAATTTCTAAGTAAATGCGAAATTTGTGTATAGTATTATGTTTGAATTTGATTTTAAAAAAATAATAATTTATTACGCCGATTTAAAGCGATTCATTAAGAAATACATATAGGAGTAAAACAATTGCTAAATGTGCCTTTAAAGTACCAAACATTGTATAATTGTATAATAAAAGTATAAACATTGTGTAAGCTTAATAACAAAACAAATAATGATTAATAATATAAAGACATAAGTAGAGTGAAAGAAAATATCGTAGGTGGTTTTTAAAATATGTATGTACATACATTACCATAGAAACTTAATGAAAATCGATTGCTTCTTCATACTCTTAAATTGTGTTGAATATTGTGGCATTAATTCTAAATCTAGTATTGTTTATTTATATTTTTCTACCTTCAGGCGATAGATGGTATTTATTAGAGTTTATATGAGTTAATCGTCGCAAAAAATCTATTGCCACCAATTCTTGCCCGCGGACAATAACTTTAATACCGAAATAATATCGCAAAATATAAATGCCTGGCAAAATTTATTATAGATTTTTGATATTTTTATAACTTTTTAATTGTCTGGTGGTTTCTGTATATTGGAAAATATTACAAAAGTCAATTGTACACTTTTATATATAAATATATACACAAAATTCCTTAATAATCACTTGATTTTTATTCAAATCTAAAACGATCTAAAATCTTTTAGAATTTAAAATCTTTAGAAATTTTCAAAAAGTTCTAGATTTTTATTTAAGCAAAAGCAACGTTTTATATTCACTTTCGGAAAAAGAAAGGAACTCTTAAATTTAAATAAAATTTAACATTAGAAAATGGCATGTATTAAGTGATATTATTCTCATTTATATTAAAGTATTTATGTACGTAAAACATCCAAAAAGAGTAACAGAGAACATATAAATCCTACACAAAATTTATTATTATATATATATGTATATTTATGTACGCGCACTTTCAAATGTAGTTATCTATTATAAAATACTCTTATTTAAAATAAAACTCCGTTTACAAATTGAATGCACACAGAACAATGAATGAATTTATCAAACAAATTAGCTCAGTTTAGGTTCGGTTTTAATGGCTCTGAAATACTTATTGAGAGCACTTCTTGGGTTCATTATGCTAACACATGAGATAAATTACATTACAGTATTAAATTAAATCAAGTAGACTGCACTGAATGAGTTAACCCATACCAAGGGACCTTATTACCGCACAGGCATCATCGCCATACGTCTTTAGAGGAAGCTATACTTCTCAGGAAGGAAGAAAAGGGCACGTTTATTCTTGGCCTGGGAAGGAGAGTCGTATAGCAGTTGCGGGGTGGTCTACTATTCCTATTAATCGCTGCAGGTTCTTTGAAAATAGCTCCAGCCGTGTTGCAAAATCACTAATAGCCAGTCCGCAGTTATGACTCTTATCAGCCGCTGAATACACACTCTACCGGAGAAAGCAGATTCTGCAACCATTTAAGGTTAAGCTGAGAACAAATTTTGCCACTTTTTATCTGTAATTTTAGTAGGATCTTTGATCGCGAATGGCCTTATCGTCTCCCTTCTATATGATACTGTATTCTTGAAACCAGTAGCGCATACATTTTATCCCATTTATTCACATCTTATGAGTACAATCTAATCTGTCTACTGCAATTGCACTGCCACCTCCAACACCGAGCACCCTTTCCCCACCAGAAATTCAAAAGCTATGAACGCCCACCACCATTCGATATTATAGTATAATTTAATCACAAATTATCCTAGTTTTCTCTCCAGATGTTATATAAATTTATTTTTCCCAAACTGTTATCGTTAATTCATAATTATTGGTAGTATGTACTTATGTAGGTGTGTTCGGTTTGGTTGGAGTGTGTGTGTGTGTGTGTTTGATTAATAAATGCATAAAAAATTACAAGTATGTATACCTAATTTCTGCTTATATCTGGATTGATAAGATTTGTTCTGTTGTTTTTTCCTTTGGGTGTATAAAATTGTCGTTCGATTCAGCTGGAGAGAAGAGTTATACTTGGTCTGTCCGGACGTAATGAACGTTGGCAGAATCTTTTGGAGCTACAATCGTAATACGAGTGGAGCGAGCGTCAAGTCAGAAATAACGCTGAACTTATTGCTATTGGAATTAAGCTGTTGTTGCTGATGAATGTGATGAAGTGTTGCCTGTGAACGAACAATCAGTTGCTCTGAAATAGCTGTAGCTGTTGCTGTTGCTATCGCTTTTACATGAAGTGCAGTTTTGTTTTTGTTTGAGCAGTTTATCTCGATTACTTTAGAAAATATTTGGTAAAATTTGTTAATTTGTTTAAACATGAACAACAAAAAAATACCAACTTTAAAATATCGATATTATGAAAGTGATTTTAATAAAAAGTAAAATGAATGAAACAAAAATCAATAAAAATTAGATTAAAGCAAAAATTCAATTAAATCTCGTTCAATTGAAATTTAATTTAAATTATTAAATTACTGGATTTTAACGGTTAAAACTTCACTTAAGACGGTTAAAGTATCAGCTGACTTGTTGATGTTGTTGTTGTGAACACTAAAATAGGATTACATTTTTTACTTAAAAAAAACTTATAACTTAATTTATTTAAAAAAAAATAAGTTTAAATTTTAAACACGTACACATTAAAATGTACAATTTTTTATTATTAATTTCTTTGTATCGAAAAACAATTTTTTTCGTAAATTTTATAAAAATACAAATGCTCAACGTTGTTCATAATAACTTCTAATGGAATTTTGATGTACCGGCTGACATTGCACGACAACGACATCGACATCGTAACACTGATGAAATCAGTGGTCACACTTGTTTTTCACTTGTTGTTGTTGTTGATGTTTATGATCGTGTGATCTCAATTAGTTGTTGATTGAACACATCACTTGAACTCTTCGCATAACAGATACTCGTAGTGGCCAGATTATTGTACATTGAGTACATCACCATCACAGCACCATGCAGTCGGTAAAAGCAGATGAACTGCCTGAAAATCCTCGTGAGCGAGCAAATCCGCTCTCTTTATTAATGTTTTGGTAAGTGACATGATAATTTCATTTTAATTTGCTCTACACGTAAAATGAATGTATAAAATTTGTGCACATCGGATGACTTTGCATAAAAACCAAAGCAAAATTTAGTTGTACGACTGAGTATCGTAGTTTACTTACTCGTAGTTACGAGTATTTATTATACGAGTCTCGACGGAAGAGATTTATTCCGCCTAATCTTAATTTAAATATTTTCCTAACTTAATTGTAAGAGTTTGTATAAATAACATGGCTCGGAAAATGTATTACATATTACGTACTTGTTTATGACTTTTAGAAATATCAGTTCTAGGAATTTACTCGTAGTTTTTAAAATTTGTAATAAAAAGGATTTGCTTGAGTGGGTGACATAAAACGAAAATTATACCAACTTTTTCCTTGTAGGCTAAATTTTTTTATTTTCGGGAATTTTCACTAACCATAATATATCGAAAATTAGAAGATTTAACAATAAATTAACTTCTTTAATCTAATCTAACATAATGCATAATGCATACGAATATTCGCGATTTTTTTTTATACTGATAAAGTTAACGTTTATCATCAAAATAAATAAATTCGAAATAATTTTTCGGCCTCAGAAAGAATAGAACAATAGAAAAAAAAAATATATTTTTTAATATTTCAAAATCAGCTTAAATAATTTCCTGAATTTCTTGACTAAAAACTGACAGATTTACTGCTATTCGGGGTTCGGAAAGCGGTTCTTTTCGGCTTTTCCTTGACCTTTGATCGAGTTTTTTGTTGGCTTCACACTCGAGCAAGAACCAAACAGAAAAAGAGAAACCATTTTCTCTGGCTCATTCTCGCTCACTCGTGAATTAGAATGATTGCTCTTAATTCTTAAATGGGGGAAGTCACCCTAGAATGGGTGCCGAAAACAATTTTCCCAAGGATTACCGCTGGCAAGCGATAAATATTGATTTAAGGTATAATCTGGTGAGCGACCAATATTGGTTTAAGGAATAAACTTTTATTTTTTATTCTTTTTTTATATACATATATTATGTATATAGTCTAATAATTAAAATAATATGCTCCTATAATTCTTTTACAGTTTTGCGATGCCAACATTTTTTAAAGGTCGTAAAAGGACTCTAGACGAACATGATCTTTATCGAGCACTAAAAGAACATAAATCAGGTAAAGAAAATTCCATGAATTTCAACAGACAAATACATTTTTGGTTTCATCAGTGTTTATTTTAAAGTAATTAAGAATTTAGGAGGTCCTTGGAATTTTTTTGGGGGTGTTGAAAACCCTTTCAATTGACAACATTTTGGATGTTTGTATAATTAATGCAAATAAATGGAAAAGTTAATGATTATACATATGTATAAGAAAATCATAGTAAGAAGAGTAAAAAAGCGAAACCTATTTAAGGAAATCCTAAATGGGACCCGTGCACCATCCCCCCCTCAATACGCCACTGCAACAATTAGGTTTTAGGTAGTTATAAGATTAGAAGTCAAGCCAAAAAATCAAGGCCAAGAACAAAATTTTACTTTTATTAATAGATAGAGAGAAAGAAATAGAGAGGTTATATTTTTTTGTTAGATTAAAGGTTAAGAGATGTTTTACTTTTATATTTATTCTTTTCATTTTTCGATAATTTATTGCTTATGCTTAACCATAATTTTTTAAAACAAATTGGTTTTGCTTTGCAGAAAAAGAATTTTCCAAAAGCAAATTTGAAAATAAAAGCTAGATGAAATATAATTTTTTATTTATTAAAATTCCTTTTCCATTTTTAAATATTGAATTAATTTTCTAAATTGATTCCGAATTAAAATATCTACGAGGAATATTGATACTTAAGTAAATAGATCGAACGATCAAACAGAGTACTTGAAACGTTATCGCCGCTTCGAATGCTCTGTGAATTTCCGCATTAGTTTTCTATAGATCGTTATTAAAATCAAATATTGCCGTGTACATTATTATACAATGAATACATCTATTATTTTATAAACATAATGCAATGTTATTTAAGACTGTATTATAATGCTAATAAATTTGCTTGAGGCCAGCATATTTAACCCTGCATTGAACCCACTTTAACTGTTATTAATACCAAGGTTTATTGAAAATAATTAATTAACTCATTAATTAATAACAGCATCAAAATTTAAATAAAGAATAAATCGTTTTTCACACTTGTTAAAACGTAGACATGCTGGGTAACAGACTTTGTAAGGCCTGGGAAAATGAAGTGCACAGGAAACAGGGTGCAAACAAGAGACCCAGCCTTTTGACGGCGACTGTGAAAGCTTTTGGGGGTCATTTTGCATTGCTCGGTTTGGTTTTGCTTATAATGGAAATCGGTTTTCGGTAAATATCGATAAAAATCGCTTCAGGCCAAAGCGATTATCGCCAGCGGTAATGAGGATTCATGTGGCTAAAATCCAACTTTTATTTTACACTGTTACAGTGTTACTCAACCATTATTTCTGGGCGCTCTCGTCTCATTCTACACATCAACCGAATGGAGCAGCGATACCGATATGTCCAAAGGCTATATCTACGCAGCCGGGTTCATAATTTGCACCGCCATGTCGGTAATTTTAACGCATCCCTACATGTTGGGTATTCTACATTTGGGCATGAAGATCCGCATTGCCATGTGCAGCATGATTTATCGTAAGACATTGCGACTGAGTCGGACGGCGTTAGGTGATACCACTTCCGGCCAGGCGGTCAATCTGATTTCAAACGATGTGGGACGCTTAGACTTGTCCATTCTTCACATGCACTATTTATGGCTGGGGCCTGTCCAGACCGTCATAGTAACATATCTGATGTACATGGAGGTGAGTCGTTACTTTAAATTAAAATTCTAACGGATAACCTTTTTCTTTGACTGATCCTTTTAGATTGGCATCTCTTCACTTTTCGGTGTTGCTATTATGTTGCTCTTTCTGCCACTCCAAGGCTACATGGGTAAAATGACTTCGGTGTTGCGTCTGCGTACAGCGCTGCGTACCGACCAGCGTGTGCGCATGATGAACGAAATCATTTCCGGCATTCAAGTAATCAAGATGTACGCCTGGGAGATACCATTCGGCAAGATGGTGCAATATGCACGGATCAAAGAAATGAATGCCGTCCGTTATGTAAACTATATTCGCGGCACACTTCAATCGTTCATCATGTTTTCCACCCGTACCTCGGTGTTCGCCAGTTTGGTCGGCTTTGTGCTGTTGGGTCACTTTTTGACAGCCGAAAAAGCGTTTGTTATAACCGCCTACTTCACCATACTGCGCACCTCAATGACTGTCTACTTCCCGTTGGGTATATCGCAGGCTGCCGAAACTCTGGTCTCGGTCCGGCGCATACAGGACTATATGCTGCGCGATGAGACCTTAGTGTGTGATAAATCCGGTGATAATGATGTCGAATATGACAAAATTAAACAGAATGACATCATACGCGAGAATGAGAAGACTACGGATACCGTTCATATTGAAGAATTGGCTGATAAACCTGCGTCATATGCGAATGGTAGTCGTACAACGAACGAAATCGTCATAAAAGATTTGAAAGCAAAATGGAATCCTCTCTCCACCGAGTATACCTTGGATGGTATTAATTTGACTATAAAACCACGTACTTTGGTAGCTGTTATTGGCCCCGTGGGCTCAGGAAAATCCAGGTAAAGATTGGTTTTTATATTTGTGCCATCATTTTGCTTCTGTCTCCATAACTTCCAGCTTAATACAGGCTATTCTTGGTGAGCTGCCAGCCGAATCGGGTACGATTACTACGAGCGGCTCACTTTCGTATGCTTCGCAGGAACCTTGGCTCTTTACCGGCACCGTGCGGCAGAATATACTCTTTGGCTTGCCTCTGGACAGACAACGATATCGGACCGTGGTGAAGAAATGTGCTCTCGAGAGAGACTTTGAGTTGCTGCCACACGGTGATCGCACTGTTGTCGGTGAACGGGGCGCTTCTCTGTCTGGCGGTCAGAAGGCACGCATCAGTTTGGCGCGCGCTGTCTACCGTAAAACGAGCACTTACCTGCTGGACGATCCGCTCAGTGCTGTGGACACACACGTCGGTCGGCACCTCTTCGATCAGTGTATGAGAGGCTTCCTGCGTGAAGACATTGTCATTTTGGTGACGCATCAGCTGCAGTTTTTGGAGCAGGCAGATCTCATTGTCATCATGGACAAGGGCAGAGCAAGCGCTGTTGGCACTTATGCTTCGATGCGCAACAGTGGGCTCGATTTTGCGAAGCTGCTAACTGATTCGGATAATCCGGCAGAAGCCGCCGATGAAGGTGGCGGAGAAAGAACCTACTCACGCCAGAGCAGCAAACGTCGTGAACGGCTCAATAGTGTCTCCTCAATGAACTCCTTAGCTGATTCGACAGTAGAGGAGTCGGAAATGCAAACACAGGAAACGCGTGTGGAGGGCGATGTCGGTCTGAAACTGTACCGGAAATACTTTAGCGCTAGCGGTGGCACATTTATGATCATCCTGATAGCATTCTTTTGTATAGCCGCACAATTGCTGGCCTCAAGTGGCGATTATTTCCTCTCCTTTTGGTAAGAATAAGACTTGAATCAGTTCGTAGTCACTATAGTTAGTTATTAATGGCTTCTTTCCATGAACAGGGTTAACAAAAATGGCAGAATTATAGAAGACGGGTCGGAGACTCTTTCGGCAACTTACATTCCAAATTCCACTGCCGCTGATGCGTCACAAGAGCAATCAGCAGCGCTGGGTGTAAATACAAATAATGACCCTGTCGATATATACATCTTCACCGCCATTACCTTGTCTACGATACTATTCGCGCTTGTCCGAAGCATGCTCTTCTTCAATCTGGCTAAAAAATCGTCAACCAGTTTGCACAACTCCATGTTTCGAGGCGTGACACGTGCAGCCATGCATTTCTTTAACACCAATCCTTCAGGTCGTATTCTGAATAGATTCTCCAAGGATTTGGGTCAAGTAGATGAAATATTGCCAACCGTAATGATGGATGTTATACAGATTTTTCTGTCACTTTTCGGCATAGTTGTCGTCATATCGATGGTGAATCAGTGGTATCTCTTGGCCACAGCCATTTTGGGTATAGCTTTCTACGGTTTACGAGTATTTTACTTAAAAACTTCGCGCGATGTGAAGCGATTAGAAGCCATCAGTGAGTAGTATTCGTAAATTTCAAAGCCATTTAACACAAAACCTTAAATATCTTTAATTACAGCTCGTTCGCCCATATATTCGCATTTGGGCGCCTCTCTAAACGGACTTGCTACCATACGGGCTTTTGGTGCCCAAAAAGTGCTAATCGCTGAATTCGACAATTACCAAGATTTGCACAGTTCCGGTTATTACATGTTCTTGGCGACCAGTCGGGCGTTTGCCTATTGGTTGGACTGCTCCTGCGTCATCTATATAGCCATCATTACGTTCAGCTTCTTTTTCTTTACACCCAAGAACGGTGGCGATGTTGGTTTAGCCATAACTCAAGCAATGGGCATGACTGGCATGGTGCAGTGGGGCATGCGTCAGTCGGCCGAATTGGAGAATACAATGACTGCTGTGGAACGTGTTGTGGAATATGAATCTATTGAATCGGAAGGCGATTTAGAATCGAAGCCTAGTATGAGGCCACCTAAGGACTGGCCGCAAGAAGGCGAAATATTATTCGACGACCTAAGTTTACGTTACTTCCCCGATCCGAAATCGGAATATGTCCTCAAATCCCTAAATTTCAAGATTAAGTCATGCGAGAAAGTCGGCATTGTAGGGCGCACGGGAGCAGGCAAATCATCACTAATAAATGCAATATTCCGCTTGTCGTACAACGAAGGATCCGTGATTATTGATGGGCGCGATACCCAAGAACTAGGTTTACATGATTTACGTAGTAAGATTTCCATTATACCTCAAGAACCGGTGTTATTCTCGGGTACAATGCGCTACAATCTGGATCCATTCGATGAGTATTCGGATGCTAAGTTGTGGGAATCCTTGGAAGAGGTACATTTTTACAACATACATACATACATATTTTGTTTGGAATGAAACAAAATGATTGCTTTTGAAACCTAATACTAATTTTTTCAATTTCTAGGTTAAATTGAAAACGGTTGTAACCGATTTACCAAACGGTCTACAAAGTAAAATCTCCGAAGGCGGTACTAATTTTAGTGTTGGTCAACGTCAGCTGGTCTGCTTGGCGCGTGCTATTTTGCGCGAGAATAAAATACTTGTCATGGATGAGGCCACGGCAAATGTTGATCCACAAACCGATGCACTGATACAGGCCACAATACGAGAGAAATTTGAAAATTGCACCGTCCTTACCATTGCTCATCGCTTACATACCGTTATGGATTCGGATAAGGTACTGGTAATGGATGCCGGACGCGTCGTTGAATTTGGAACACCTTATACACTTCTGACCGAAAGCGAAACCGAAGTCTTTCTCAGCATGGTTAAACAGACTGGCAGCACAACTTTCGAGAACCTTCGTTTAGTAGCCAAAAGGGTACGACGGTATACAGAAAATATAAATATATATTTTCATGCTTGCGGTAGTTATCTATTAATATTTTTCCTCTTTAATTTTTACAGGCGCACGACAAGGGCACGGGCAATAATGTCGCGTTATAGTTTAAAAGTTATCATGCATTTTTCAGCTTGTACTTAATAGGTTAATAGGTTTGTAAATATAAAATAAAACAAAAAATGTCAACTGCCAATGCTGGTAAACTTCCAATATGGCTTTAATTTTCCTCCGACGGTTTTTATAAACAGCAAGAATGTTATAATTATGTTAATTATGTAATATTATATATGTTTATATATAACTAGCATGTAATTTATATATAACTAGCATGTAAGGATAATTACATATTAGGTTAAGTAATTATTGAGGCATTTACCCCGACTTTTATAAATAACAAATTCGTTCATTATATCTAAGAGTATAAGCCACAAAATAAATAATCTTTGAAAAATCAATTTTTCAGCAAACATTACAAAATAAGTGTAAACCAAGCCGCAATTAAACAAAACCCGCCACAAGTTGCTACATGGATGTATTTCCTGTCGCCGGTTATTGCACGATAATACAGAGGGCCACTGAAAAGTAAGGTACCAATAGCCAACATAGAGCCAGTCTAAAATAAAAATATGTCTTTAAACACTGTATGTAATATCTAAGCCGTGTTTTTTTTGTTTGAAGTGGTATAAGCCACTTTCCACAAAAAATGGAGTTGTTGACAAGAAAAGGTTTATGATGTTCCGATCTTATGCGATTTTTAGAGACCGTTTGCTTTAAAAATTTTGTGATTTCCTCAAAAAAAATGTCCCTGTCAACAAACCTTTATCGCGATTAAATAATTCTCGAAATAAAAAAGGTTAACTTTTACAAAAACAATAGTTCATATCTCGATAATTCCATAGTTTGACTAGGAATATATACTTAGTTATACTTATAATCGAACTTCTAAACTTCTAATCGAGCTTCTAAAACATCAATGAAGGAAGGAAGGAAGCTGAAATCTAATTTCGGAAAAAAGGAACTTGAGAAATATCAACTAAGAAAAACTTCCTCGAGTTTGTCCTTCTGTTTTATCATGAGGTATGGATGGATGTAGGTTCTTTAACACCAAAAGATGGCAAAAAATTCATATATTAAAAAAATACCCAAATAACCAATGGCGGTTGTAGAAAATCGCAACTTTTTTCCCCCCAAAATTAAAAGAATAAATGCTTACGAGTGCTGGCTTCCGCGTCATAGGTACTGCCATTAAGGCAAGTGTATGCAGGAAGTGGTAATGGTTAGCTCTTTTAAATATTGCTTCGGTTTCTGTCTCTGTTTTATCATTGGCCTCAGTCGTGTGTTCTAGGATTTGATTTCCATAGAAGCTCATGTACATGGCTACAGCGCCGCTAAGTCCAGCCAAACGTACAAAGTTATAGTTGCGACTAGTTAGATTCCACAACGAAATGTTCGAGTAATTTGTACCAAGCATGGTGCTGGATTTAAGTTCCTAGAACAGTGGAAACACACTTAAAGTCTCTTCAAATTTTAGGGAACTTAAACTATTTCTAAACTTACGGCATTTTGAAGTACTGCAGAGGCAGTAGAGATCAAAGCCTGGCTGACTGGATTATCTAGCACTAAATAGCCAACGATGTCACCTAAATTCATTGTAGAGCAGGCTTTAAGAGTTTATAAATTTTCCGCAAAGATATCTCCGGTCTCCTGCGTTTATTCTAATTGGAACTAAAAAATTCCAAAACGCCACCAGAAATAAAACAGAAAAACCTAAAGCTGCCTACAGATAGATCGCGTTTTTCGCTACACGCTGCGGGGCGATTTTTTCTAGCAGTTGTGATACACGGAACTTCCATAAGCTGTTCAGACAGAGAAGAAGCGTTGTTTATTTTCGCGGCCTATAGGTTTTCACGCGACCAAATTATCAGTTATCGTTAGACAGTTGGAAGTTTAAAGAAAAAATTTGCTAAAACATTACTATTTTTTGCACATATAGCATCTTCCTGTCTATATATACTCCCAGTCGATTTGTTTAATTTCATATCGATTCGCGCTTTGCGTGAACACCAAGGCGAAATCGCCCCGTAGCGCGTAGCGAATAAAGCGTTCTGTCTGGATTCAGCTTTAAATAGACAGCCAAATAATTCTTTTAGAAGCTGTCAGATTATGTTGACTTGATTTTTACCGCAGGCTTTTTGTTTACGGTAAACAACTGTTTGGCTTGTCACTGTCATATGTTTGGAGAAAGTATAGTTAGGTGCTCCGACAGACCAAGTAAAAACCTTATCCTAGTCCATTTTAACTTTTAAATTTATCTTTAATGTGAAAACATATCTCATGTTTCCACAAAAAATTCTACGGCGCTGTATAAGTTCGCATCACTGCCTTAACTTTGCTAAAAAAATTCCTCGCAATTTGAAGGGTAAAAGCACGAGTTCTCAGGAATGGTTAAAACGACAACTAGCTGACCCCTTTGTGGAAAAGGCCAAAATGCACAACTATCGCTGTCGCAGCGCTTTCAAATTATTAGAAATTGATGAACGGTTTAAAATAATGAAGCCAGGTGATGTTGTGATTGACTGCGGTGCTGCCCCCGGCGCTTGGACGCAGGTTGCAGTAAATGCCACGAATGCTCTTGGGACAGATATTAGCCAACCAAAAGGCTCTGTAATTAGTACAGATCTGTCGTATTTTGCTGATGTTAATGTATTTAAACCGAATATTACTTACTCAACACTTATACAATTAAAAATATTTTACTGTCTACAGGGTGCTAAAATCTTGGGAGGAATGGATTTTAGACAGCCCATAACGCGGCTAAAATTAAAGGAAGCACTCGAGGGTCGAACAGTAAATTGTATGCTCTCTGATATGGCACCTAATGCGACGGGAATACGCATGATCGATCAAGAGGGTATAATGAACTTATGTTACACGGTTCTTGGCTTCGCGCTGACTATTTCTTCCAAAGGAGCAAATTTGGTGATGAAATTCTGGGATAATGGCGATGTGTCCCAGTTGGAAAGACAACTGCAGTTTTTCTATGAGAAAATTAAACGGTGCAAACCAGTTGCCAGTCGTTCCGATTCGGCAGAGCATTTTTTGGTTGCTCGGAACTATGTAGGTTTAGAGACTGTTTTAAAAACACAAGAGGAACAAAATCCCTTAACGAAAGAGTTATTTTAATAGTGGAGGAAATGAATATTTATTGTTTTTTGGTTAAGTTTGCAAATTTGACTTCATATTTTTCCAATTAATTTTATCCAAAAGATAAAAATCTTCACTCGCAACCGATTCTTCGATAACAGATTACTTATTTTTGAGAGTGTGTAATATTATATATTAGATTGTACATCCATTTGGGTTGGTCGGATGGCGCCATATGTCCAGCATTACGTACCATTACCTCTATCAGTTTTCCCGCCTTTTTTATATAACCAGCAAGCTCGCCATCCACGATCCACTTCTCACGTTTGGCTAATTTGTACATGTCCGAACCCTCAAACTTCAAATTATGCAGGTAATTTCGGGTTAACGGGTACGCCACGATTATATCCAACTGTCCATTGTAAGTACAAACAGTATACTGTTTAAGCAGTTCGGCTATCCACGGGGCTACGGTATCCATGACGTCATTTTTTAAAAACTCTTCCACTTTGTTTTCAGTATCCAGGTCGTGGAATGTTTTGCTTCCGACGTGAATTGCGCGACGTGTTGCAGACGACTGCAGGAATTGGCCTAGAACTTGTCCAATGCCATCATCTTTTGTCTTCAAATAGTTATAGTAAAACTCAAATCCAGTTAAATTTAAAAAAAGGGAGCCATTCGAAACATCGCCATTTATAAGACTGTCGAATACCTCAAAGGCTTTGTCCAGTTTATGATCCTTGATGTACTTAACTCCCTGAGCTTCGGCGATATGAAATTCTTTCAAACCATTTTCATCGATTAGCCCCAACTGAAATAGATAGTCGCCATATTTTAGTTGGTGAAGGGGATCCGATAAACCATTTCCGATAAAGAGTCCTGTGAGCGGTATGTGCACTCTGGTGTTTACAGAGTTCTGGACCATATGAATATGGTAAGCTAGCGCGGGCACATACTTGCCGGCATAAGATTCGCCTGCGACCCAGAAGTCCAGCGAATTGTGCCAATCAAAGAGCTCATATAATTGCTGCATAGCTTCGTGTAAATTATGTCCCACATCCTTCTCATTTCGAGCATAGCCAGCTTCATTATCTGCAAAGCTGAAACCAGTGCCTACGGGGTTATCAATGAAGATCAAATTATGACTACGACTCCAAGAGTATTCGCGTTTGATCAAATTTCCATTGGAGGTAATTTCGAGCGGTCCATTTTCGGCAAATAGACCGAACATAGACGAAGCACCGGGGCCACCTTGCAGCCAGAGGACAACGGGAGCATATGCGGCATCTTCCTCAGCTGGGAAATACCAGAAAAACATGTTGGAATTATAATTCTTATCCACGGTCAAGTAGCCGGCATAGCTTTCAACACCACGAAATTGATTTTTCGGGACTGCGGCCATCTTCCGAATATTTTCTCTAGGTACACTTTGATCCTCTATAAGTGGTGTAAGAAACATGGGTTCACCAGGATCCTCATTATCATTATAGAGCGAATATCTTGGGTAAGGGTTAATAAAGCTGCGGCGATATTTTTTGGAATGATCGTTATTTTCTGCTTTGGCACCGACAACCGTCATTCCAAGCAAAATTAGTACAATCGTGGCTCCGATATAAAACAGTGTCCGATCTATGCACTGTGGAGTGCTACATGGATGAGTTGCACTTTTCATATCTGTGCAGTCTAAAAATAACTAAAGGGAAAAAACGGAAAATATTTTTTGCGAATTTCAGTTATCCCCTAGGAAATAAATAAATAAATGTCCAGAATTAACAATACATACTCAACGGAAAACCTTTACTCACATCCAAAGAAATACTATCTCAACTAAAAAATCCACTGATCTTAGAGCAGTTCTTACCGGCTTCTTAAACTGTCTTGTAATTTTATGTTTTATTATTTTCTTCGTATATTTTTCTTTGTATTCATTTTGTTCCACTCTTAGTTCGGACATAAACCAGAAATAGAATTTCAGCTGGTCGGTAAAATTTTAACAACTCAACTCGAGGTGTCGGAAATTTTGTTTCATTGGGGGTGAGGTCAATTCTTGTCGATGATTGTACAGAAAATATTGTATAAGTACTATTTTCACAATAAGTACATTTTCTTCGGCACTTTCTGGCATAAATCGTAAAACGAAGAAAATCGTATTTTGCACTATATTTGAAATTAAAAATTCTACATATACATTAAAAATTCTTTGCAGCAAATATAATTTAGGCTTATAATTTTCAGAAGCATTTTTAATATTTGTCCTTGTTTATTTATATAATACTTTTATTGAGCCTGTTTACACGTGTATATCGTGTATATATATATATGTAAATGTACAATATGTCAATTATTTTATTTCTAAAGAAATTTTATATTAAACTGTCAAAACGATGAGTATGTAGAGTATTGTTATGTTGAACTTAACATGTTAAGCAGTTAATATTCTGCAACCGTGATATTTGTGGAATGTAAGTAGAGTATATAATATATGTCAAAGCAAACAATATGTCACTTGCCTATATATATTGTATATCTAATTCCATTTACTCCGTCTAATAATTATTGTAACAGAATGTCTTCATGTTTTTAGTTCGTCATAAACATTTGTTACGGAAATAAGAAAACAAAAAAAAAATTACTTGGAAAGTGAAAAGAGTGAATAGCATAAGGTATTGTGAAGGATGTGATAGATTCTGTCTAGATCCTAAAAAGTTAAAAAGAAAATCATTGGATTGATAGCAGCATAGAAATGAATAAGACCATAATAGTGAATTGCTTAGTTTGCATTTTAATTACATCAGCCGCTACAATAAAAGCAAAAGCGGCGACGACAGCAACAACCGACGAGGTTACTCGCGGTAGCAATGACAATAAAACATATACCAATGGAGTCGGTAGTAAGCCAGGCGTGAACCCAAATGCTGATGCAGGCGAAACGAAGGAGGTAGCGAATATCGTTCATTGGCTTTGGCAATAATTTGATTTTATACTAATTGGTTTTTGCTCATTTTATTACTATTAATCAATCGTCAATAAATCTTTAATTTAGGACTGCACGGACCTGGCGAGAGATGAAGAGACCTTGATGGTGTTTTCCACTTTAGGGGGCGGACTGACTGCGATCGATCCAATCACAAGTGAAATTCGTTGGACAATAGACGATGGTATGATTGCACAGTTGTTGGTATTATCGTCATAGCAGATAGAAATAATTGTTGGAAAGCCTTGAGATCATGAAGGCATATTCAAATATTGACTTATATTGGCCGAAAACAAGCAATGTTTACTCTAATTTTGATCTCGTTCGATGTTTTTATGTTTTTCTCTTCTGTGTGGGTTCCGCCTACATACGCCGCTTATCAGTAGTTTTCCGTTTCCGACAATTTAACACATTCGCGCAAGTTTTGTAGACGTGGACTTTTCGGCATGTGTTCCAAACTCTAATACTCGTTCAGTTTTAGTGTATTTTTCGGGTATGATCATCGCGTGGGCGTGGGTTGTTGCCGCCGGCGTTTTTAGATCGTTCTAAAATCGTATGTGTATTGTATACTTCGGAAAATGGAAATAATACATCATTTGTTATGATTAGAAGAGTTTATCTGGACGCTTTTATGATGTTTCTGTTTCTGCTTTTGTGAGGTACAAGGTGCCTACGAGAGTGTGTAGAATATTTGTTGTAAATGATTCTAAACTTTGTACGTACCATACACGTACATATGTACATATATGTATGTACACAAATAAATAATTTAGCAATAATTTTTATTGCTTGAACACTGACCTAAAAACACAAGCAAAGAGTATTAACCTGGCACAGTACTTAACATAAGCTCGTTTTCGACCAATCTCGACGGTTCTCCGGCTTAATAATTTCGCGAATCATTACCAACATTTTTCAAAGGACACATTTTTCGTGTGGTACGGGTGCGCGGTAAGCGTGCGTAACAATAGATAAATAACTTGCTCTAGAGACAGAATAATTTAAACATGCTTTAGCGGAAAAAGAGCAAAGCAAACGTCTCTGTTGCGTTTTTCTAGTAGTAAGAGGCTTAAATAGTAGCTTCGTCGGGTCATTTCCGACGCATGGATTGAGCCGGGTTAAGAAAAAAACATTAATTTAAAAAAAAAAAAAGTTAATTTTTATAAAAAACTCGCAAAACTCAGATTACATCGTTTAGAGAAAAAATAGTCCGTATAGAATTCAATATATTGTAATTCTATCTAATTTTTTGTTTCTGGAACAAATTCAATTATGTCAAGGAAAAATGCAATTAATTGTTGCAAATTTTTCTCAGCTAAATTTCTGATGAAGTGTGCTGAACATTCCTTTGTTTTGCTTTGTTTTGTTTTGTTTTAGATCCGCCTATAGTCGCTGAACAGCAACAGCAGCAGAATGTTCAAGTTCCTCAGTACTTGCCTGATCCCAGGGACGGTAGCATTTACCAACTCGGCAATATGGGCGACTTGAAGAAGCTACCGTATACCATACCGCAGTTGGTGGCCAGCGCTCCGTGCCGTTCGTCCGATGGCATTTTATATTCTGGCAAGAAGAGCGATACTTGGTTTCTAATCGATCCCAAGTCGGGTCGCCGCGAGAAAGTGATGGGCTTTGGCGAAGCAGTCGACAGCAAACAGGCAACAGACTCAGCAGGAGCGAATTCTGAGAAAATTGGTTGGGCTACCTCGCGTTCCATTTACTTGGGACGCACCCAATACACGGTCATGATGTATGACAGCTTGACGCGCACTGAAAATTCGAAACCGTGGAATATAACCTTCTACGATTACAATGCACACACAATGGCGCCGGATATAACGAAAGAATATGAGTACATACATTTGACTACCACGTCGAATGGCAATATGGTCACGTTGGATCGCAATACGGGCAAGTTCTTGTGGAAGAAGGATCTCGGTAGTCCCGTGGTCGCCGCTTTTCTGCTGGGAGCGGAGGGTTTGTTTAGTATACCGTTCACGACGGTGTCGGAAGAGGCTTTCAATGCCATACTAGAAGAATCGCAGGACGGCAACGTCAACACTGTGCGTCTGTTGTAAGTTCAAAATGAAATTGAATCGCTTCATAGAAATATTATTATAATTCTTAAATTCAAAAAGTCAATCACTTTACATTGGCGAACATCAATACGGTCTATACGCCTTCCCGTCGCTGGTGGACAAGGACACGCCTCGCATCTCGACAGATCCACCCATAAAATTAATTGATGGTCCCGATCGGGCTGCGAATAATGAGCCCAATATTGTCTACGTCAATCAGTTGTTGCACAAAAATCATAATGCTATTATCTTCGGCTATTACGACCTGCCACCGAAGGCCACAACTGATCAGCATAACCTGCGAATAACTCCAACACCTGCCAAGGATGTCAGCGATCATGATTTGGCTACCATAAACGGTGCAGCCGGTGGCGACGTGGGTGTAATTAAGTCCAGAGCAGGCACTAAAGAATTCACCGTTCCCGAGGAGTCGGCTACTTCGGCCGATGTTGGCGTGCAGACGGACGCCGAGCAGCCGCCGGCAGAGCGAAAAGTGGAAAGTGATGCTTTCAATCGCACCAAAAAAATCATACTCGTTAATAGCGATAAATTGAATCAATTCATAAACGACTGGTTCACGGAGCATCCCAGTGGCCGTGTCCATCAGATACTTATACTCATTGTATTGGCCATGGTTGCCATGTTTTGGTATATGTGCAGCACTATGCGAGAGTTGAAAAACCAAAGTGAGAATGGGTCGAAAACGTATGCTGCGGCAGGCAGCAGTGGCAAAGGCAGCGGAGATAGTAGTGCCGGTGGCGGTGGCGGCAGTGTGAGTGCCGAGGAGCTTATCGATCTGGGTGACGGTTGCGTGCGTGTTGGTAAGATTTCATTCAATTCGAATGCAGTGCTCGGCAAAGGTTGCGAGGGCACGTTTGTCTTCAGGGGCACCTTCGAGGAGCGCTTTGTTGCTGTCAAACGCCTGCTGCCCGAATGCTTCACGTTCGCCGATCGTGAGGTGGCCTTGTTGCGTGAAAGCGACGCGCACGAGAATGTCGTGCGGTATTTCTGCACCGAACAGGATCGTCAGTTTCGGTACATTGCGGTGGAATTGTGTGCCGCTACTTTACAGGACTACTCTGAGGGCGAGCAGAGCGGGCAGCTGCGTGCGCAAATCGGAGTTTGGGAAGTTCTGCGTCAAGCGGCGGCGGGCTTGAATCATTTACATTCACTCAATATTGGTGAGTGTCAGAGCGATTGAGTTCTGAGAACAATTACGATTGGCAGCTAACTTGAGCTAACCCCTTCGCTCTTTCTCCTTTCTCTCTTACTGCGTAATCCGCCAAGTTCATCGCGATATTAAGCCTCAGAATGTGCTCTTGTCGCTGCCTGACATTGGCGGTGTGGTGCGCGTGATGATTTCGGACTTTGGACTCTGTAAGAAACTAAATTTTGGCAAAAATAGTTTTTCACGTCGGTCTGGTGTGACGGGTACCGACGGTTGGATAGCACCAGAAATGATGCGCGGCCAACGCACGGTACGTATCAAGTTAAGTAAATGCATTTGAATCCAGGAATTTATTAGACTTTTCATCTTTAATTCAGACGACTTCGGTTGATATCTTCTCGTTGGGCTGCGTTTATTATTATGTTTTGAGCTCTGGTCAGCATCCCTTCGGTGATGCGCTAAAGCGTCAGGCCAATATTTTGGCCAATGAATATAATTTAACAAAATTAGCAGAAGAAGGCAACGATGTTGAAGCCTGCAAAATGGTATTTTAAAAACTCATCGATACAAACGCTAATCGAACGATAAAAAATGTATATTTCTGTTTTGTAGATCTTAGCGGAACAGCTCATATCGGACATGATTCATACGGATGCACAGTGTCGACCCACAGCTCGTTGCGTTGGCAATCATCCGGTTTTCTGGAATAATCAGAAGGTTTTGGCTTTCCTACAGGATGTCAGTGATCGTGTCGAGAAGTTGAATTTCAACGTCGAGCCCTTGAAGTCGTTGGAAAAGAATGGTCGCAAAATAGTTTTAGACGATTGGAATCTACATCTGGATCCTCTGATTACCGAGGATTTGCGCAAGTATCGTGGCTACATGGGCGCCAGTGTGCGCGATCTCTTACGCGCGCTGCGTAACAAGGTGCGCAAGTTTGGCTCGTTTTGCAACGCAAGGGCAGAAATTAATTTAGTTGTTTGCTCAATGTTCTTATAGAAACATCATTATCACGAACTGCAGCCGGAAGTACGCTCTATTTTAGGAAGCATTCCACACGATTTCACTAATTATTGGATTGAACGGTTTCCTCAATTGATCTCGCATGTTTACCACGCCTTCAGTATATGCGCCAATGAGCCAATTTTTCAATTATACTACAGTAAGGATTATCACTTCACGCGTCCGGAATACTTCAGTGCAGATGACGATGATACATCCTTGCTATTATTTTATAGAGATGCAAAATCTCTCTTACGGTTATCTGCTGGTTGTGGTGGTGGTGGTGGAGGAAGTCCCAAGAAACTGGGTACCCCCGAAAAGCAGTCACAACAACAAAAGTCATTGCAACGCAAAGGTTCCTATAATTTTCGCAAACTAACAGTTGCCGAGAATGGCCCGGAGCAAACAACAGCCACAGCAGCCATTGGTTGGAAACGCAATTTGGAAGCATTCAATGTTGCTGGGGATGATAGTGTTTCTGCTACTACTACTACTACTACTACTAGCACAACTGTGTGTGATGGCGGTGGTGGTAATAAACGCGATGCGTATGCAAATTTTAAATTTCGACGTTATTCGAAGTCAATAAATCGGAATAATTTTGCCAATAAAGATAAAGGCGTCACTTGGACGCTACCGCCAAAGGATAATGACTGAGGCTACAAGGTTTATTTTTTGTCGTTTTCGCAATAATTTTGAATTAATTATTCCCAATTCCTTTTAGTAATTTAACATATATTCATGCGTCTTTTATTTCTATTACACTATTTAAAATTTGTTATAATCATATTGTAATTGAATAGTTAATAATTTTGATACATATATAAGAGAGAATTTTAATTAAAATTCTTAGTTTTAGAAGCACGAAAATGTCTGTGATAAAATAATTAATAATTTTAAGAGCTATAAAGAGGGATTTTCTCCGAACCATTTTTTGTGTACGCATTTTTGTGTATGTTTAGTGAATTATTTCTAGTTTTTACACACTTGTGCACTTGCGCACATAGTCCGTACAGCACAATACATACAACAGCAGTTACACAGGTTTATTTTCGCTATTATAAAAATGTTTATAAGCATTATTTTTATACTAAATATTTAAACCATAAGCTCTTCGGCTCTGTTCATTTGAAATACATAATTTCTTGGTTCTGAGAACTTTTCTAGATAATATAATTTTTTCTCGCCGTGTTCTTTTAAGGAACTTCTATATTTTTAAGAAATTCATTGCAGTAATGAAGCCTTCAACCAAATCAACACTATGTACACTATGTAATTAAAAAAAATTCTTTTAATAATGTATATTTTAAAATGTATTTTTAATTACATAAAATATTAATAAAATCGAGTGTTATTGGTTTAGCAACAATTTATTAGATTTTGTGTCTAAAACTATCAATAACTTCAACAGGAAATTTGGTAAGCACTGGTACTATAAGTATGTACTATAGTTAACACAGAAAGCGAAGAAAATTAAAGGCGAAGATCCAAGAACGACGCAAGAAGTGACAAATGATGATGAACTGGACTAGAATGCCACGCCAAACCTTTTATTACATTAATTTGTTTTAATTTTTTACACTTTCTTATTGTAAAAAGTATTAACAATAAATAAAAAAATAGCACAACCAGTATTAACAGTTAAAAATAAGGCAAATAGCAACGAAAGAAGTGTAAAATAATAAGCAGAAAGCCTAAAAATACAATAATGAACTTTTTAACCTATTTATGAACAATTAAGATTATCAAAAGGAAACAGTTAACATTAAAAAATACTGTATTATTATGAAAAATATTATACGAGTACTCGTAATTTTTATTTGGCCTTTGATATTATTTGTAGTTAGTATTTGTGTGCGCAAAAATTTACTTAATTTTTCTTCTTTAAATATGAAGAAAGTGATGCCTTAGTAGGAGGGCATATAGCCATAGCCCGTTTCGAATATATTGCCGTTGTAGGAAGTGGATGAAAGTATGAAGGAGCCACCATTCTGTCCTCTATTTCCTTTATTGCAAAAGACGGCCATTAAGTTTAATTTTTTAAAGATTGCTTCATTTCGTGTTGAACACAATGTTTGAAAGCTTCCCATCCTTCCGATTTGGCAACAGACTGTGAAGAAAATAAATTAATTAAAAAAATTGTAATATTAAAATTTGAATTTTTCCTGCAGGTGTTAAAATTTTCAATTTTCTGACTTTCGCAAAAAGGAGAAAGAATCTCGGTCAACACCGCGAAAACCGCGATTATCTGCATCATTGCGGCTTTACATGTTTCGAATTTGTGAATCATTATGGTATAAGGATTTCAAGTAAGGATTTTAAAGCCAATTACAATATTTATGGATACTACTGAATTCAGGAATTAAGATGAGATCAATCAAGCCGAGAAACCAGACAGGATGAAGTATGTAATTCTTTCGTTATGCAGGACAAAAAAAGACACTTACAAACTGGCACATCGCCGAAACCGGTTTGTTTCGAAAACAAACTTGACGATAAACCCATCCGCATCGAAACCTGTCGGAAAACTTAACGAACATTAAGAAAAAAGTAATTCTGTAATACCACGGACCAGAAAACGAAATTTTCGAGTACAAAAATTGAATCTCTATATTCGGTGGCACAATTTGAATTTTCTTCTCCTGGCTTCAAGTACACTATCAGTGTCCTGTGAAAAATAGAGGAGCTCTAGAAATTTAGGTATTTAAAATCTGATTCTTCTTTTTTTTAACTTTTTCTGAAGCCAAACTGATCAATTTTCACAGATGATCTCTCAGAACGGAAAGGTGATATTTATTAATACGAAACCTTTTTTTTAAGGAAGCAAGCAGAAATTCTTAAACCTTGAAAATGCTAATAAAGAAAAAAACAAAGCCAATTAGTTTGCCAATTAATATACAGAAATTTATTAAATTGAAGTTTTTTAAATTATAAATAAATCGGAAAATAAAATGGAAAACAATAATTGTTTTTATTATATAAAAAAGCATAAAAAATATAATTAATGATTCTAGCAAATTAGAATATACTCGTAATTAATTTATTTAAAATTATAAAAGGAATTAATGTTTAAAACTTACCAGTGCTAGAGCTTAAAGCTTACAGTAATGGAAATGATTAGTTTTAAATTGCCTTAAAACTTACTTAAAATTAATTTAATTTTAGCAACAAAATGAACATAAACAATTTACAAATAAAGCATAATTTAGTTCAAAGCATGGAATGAGAAATAAATACGCCGCTGGCAACAGCAACAGCAACATTTATAAAATAGAAAGCAAAAAAATTATCACAAATTAAGAAATTCAATCATTCATTAAATAATAATCTAATTGACGACAAAGGCGCGTACGGTACAGGGTCAGCAATGGGAACCTCGGCTCTTCGTAATCATCGAGGTCTTCATTGTATTCGAGTGTTGTGTAAGCACTTACTTTGAAACCGCGATGTAGGCGATCCTTCATGATGGCTATGAATTCTTTGTACGACAATAGACCGTCACCATCTTCATCGAAGATGGCAAAAACGGTATCGATCAGATGCTTGGTCAATGTATAGCCTGTACAAATTTTAACCGCACGTGAGAATTCATCTGAGGAGTAAGTGAGAAGATATGAAAGTAAATGTCTCCTGTAAGTCGTCCATCTATTCTTTACCGCCCCCGCGGGTGGGGCGGAGCGAACACCCTCATGCATGCATACCTTTTGAGATCGCCCGATCGGCCAGAGTGTACATGCGCATTGCTATAGAGAAATCATCGAGATTGTTGAGGAAACGGCAAAAATCACGAAACTCATTGAACGTAATGCCACGCTCATCCTTTACGCGATCGAGCAGACGCTCCAAAAACATGTCATACTCATCCGTATCCAAATACGTGTAACGAAGTAGAATTTTGGCAAAATCCACCTCAGTGATGGCCGTATTGCCTTTGGCGAATTCACTGAATTCTAATTCCAGCACTTCTGTTTGCAAATTGTCCATGAATTTGTAGAAGCCTTCGTAGTGCAGATCTTGATTGCCCTTTTTGCCGAAGAAGTGTGTTTGAAGCGTGGTGGCAACCTTGTGTTTGCGCTGTAAGCCTTCTTCGTCGTCGATATAAATGTCCTTTAAATGCATGCATTTTGAGAGAAGAACAGAAAAAGTAATGGAAAAAATTGCAATAAAGATGAATTTAAGATGAAAAGGAGAAATGTAGAGGAAAAATTTATCAGCTTTTATTATAAAAAGTGGTCTTCTGTTTCTATAATTAATTCAACAACTGACCTCTTCATTTTTTGTTTTCTCCTTATTTTCTTCATTGGATTGTGAATCTTCTTCGGTGGCTTGGCCACGCCTATCACGCCAGGCCCCGCTAAAAATACGCTCCATCTGAATGCAATTTCAAAATTTTAGAAATAAAGTAAAGACACATGTAGGGTTTAATTAACTTTAAGATTATCAATACTTGTTAATTTTGTTATTTCATTTTTTGTATTTAAAAATACAAAAATAGTTTTCAAAAATTAATTAAATTTTCATATACATAATTCAAAAATATTCAATTCGATACGATGTTTTTTGTTCATCATTTGAATAAAATATATTAATAAAAATAATTTGGACCCCGAACTTCCTACAACTGGCGATCCTGCGAGACGAATTCTTATCATAATCCTACTTAAGAATCCTGCAGAATTCTACGATTCTTTTCGTGTCAACACAATCAAAACGCCGCACCAATTGTTAATCCCTAAGACGTCGATCCATATACACTCTACATTAGCAATTTGTCGACGACAGCTTCATCGCACACCGTTAAAGAATACTTCCCCAATGCACATCGCAGCGATATTGGATTCACACTGTATTTGAAACACACCAGATACGCGTTTGTGCTCCATCAGTCATTTGAGGAGGCATTAGAAACATTCCAGAACTCGATAAACACATCGATAGATTCGTGTTCTCTTATTGTACACGATCAATTCTAGAGAGAGCAATCTGAAAAAGAACCTATACCAGAAAAAGAAGCGACATCCACAATCGAAGAAGAAAGACAAAGAAAAAACACAACTACTGTCTACTACTGTATCAACAATAGCTACAAATCAAACCGCAGAGAAGAGACGACAAATCAGCAACAAACTAAACATCTACCATAAACAACAAAGATAAGTCATATATATACTTATTTAAACTTACTTATATAATACTTATATATTAATAATTATACTAATAATAATACTTAACTAATTTAACTTACTTAACTTAACTTACATAATAATCTTAATTCAATATAATCTCTACTTTTATATTTCAATAAATACATATATAATATACACATATAACGGTATATTACATACAATAAAATACGTCAAAACGAATTGTATTGTAAATTGAATTGTATTCCTGTCGTTAGTTTTTGCCCAGTTTCCAATTTCTGTAAACTTCTTCTCCAACGGCAAAATGTTTCACTCTCCACAACACAATACATACACATCTACACAAAATTTGAGCGATCTAATTGAACTTCCAATAGAAACAATCACCAATAATAACATATCTTCGAACATGACTTCAAACCAAATTCCAAACGAAATTTTCGCAACAGCAGTAAAATTGCCACAGTTTTGGACGAATTGTCCTGAAGCTTGGTTTGCACATGCAGAAATACAATTTTCTTCTAAAGGAATTACACAAGATGTAACTAAATATGAATACATCGTAACAGCCTTACCGCAAGAAGTTATTGTAACGATTATGGATTTGATCCAAAATCCTCCACAAAATAATAAATATACTGAACTCAAGAAAATATTAATTGAAAGACATACACTCAGCGAAAACGCGAAATTTGAAAAAATTTTAGGTGATTCAGAAATAGGAGATCGCAAACCGTCGGAATTTTACCGGACATTGGTATTATTATCAGGCTCTAGTTTTAACGAAAACATTCTACAGAAACTTTGGTTAAGAAAACTACCAAAAAATCTGAGAGTAATTTTGACTAGCACCAACAACAATAACATAAACGAACTTACCAGATTAGCTGATAACATCTGGGAGACAATGAATAAAAGTGAAATTTCCGCAATTAATAATTTTCAAAATCCTAAAATGGAAGATTCAATACTTTCAAATTTAGTTAAAACGACAACATTAATGTGCGAAAATTTCCAAAAACTTTCACTGGAAATAAACTCCATCAAACAACAATTAAACCAAAGACAACCACGAACAAGATCGATATCAAGGAATCGTTTTCGAAATTCTTCGCGACACAATTCGAATACACGAAATAATCCAAATTGGGTATGCAAATACCACTACAAATTTGGCGACAAAGCTATAAAATGCGAACAACCATGTAATTATACCAGAAAACAAAATCAGTCAACAAACTAAGGTCGCCCGTTGTTGCAGCGACAAACAACGGCGACTTAGACACACAAACTCGTCGCCTTTTTATTTATGACAAAGACAATCACTTGAAATTTTTAATAGACAGTGGAGCTGAAATTTCAGTTCTCCCAACGTCAAAATTCACCAACACTAAACGCTCTTCAGACATAATTTTAACCGCCGCAAATGGAACAACCATTTCAACTTACGGAAAAAAACTTTTAAATATCAACCTAGGACTAAGACGAGAATTTCCGTTTATATTCCAAATTGCAGATATCGCAAAGCCAATAATAGGTGCCGATTTCTTAGACCGATATGGACTATTAATAGACATTAAACATAAAAGCCTAATCGATCCATTAACAAAATTCTTCGTTAATGCAATTTCACATTATTGTAACGTATCACTACCAAAATTATTCGCGATAGATACAAAATATACTAAATTACTAAAAGAATTTCCTTCACTCATCGCAGAGCCAGACTATACGAAACCAATTAAACATTCGACAGTTCACCGACTTGTCACGGAAGGAACTCTACCATTTTCGAAACCAAGGCGTTTAGACCCAATAAAATATAAAATTGCTAAGTCCGAATTTGAATTTTTAATCAAATCAGGCATTTGTAGACCGTCAAACTCACCAGTGGCATCTCCGCTCCACCTAGTTCCAAAGAAAGAACTTAACGATTGGCGACCTTGTGGTGATTTTCGTAGATTAAACACAGTGACAGTACCAGACCGTTACCCATTACCTCACATTCATGACTTTAATATAAATATAAGAGACAAGAAAATATTTTCGAAACTGGACTTGATCAGAGCATACCACCAAATCCCTATGGCACAAGAAGATATTCATAAAACGGCAATCACGACACCATTTGGAATGTTTGAATTTACGCGGATGCCTTTTGGTCTAAGAAATGCCGCACAAACATTCCAAAGATTTGTTAACGAAATAGTTAACGATTTAGATTTCGTTTTCGTTTATATCGACGATATACTCGTCGCGAGCACAAATGAAGAAGAGCATATAAAACACCTCTATAAATTATTTGAAAGACTCGCAAACTACGGTATTAATATTAAACCAACTAAATGTATTTTCGGTGTGACAAATATTGACTTTTTAGGAAACAATATTTCAAGTGTAGGAATTCGGCCAACCGAAGAAAGAGTGACAGCTATTCGCAATTTCGAACAACCGAAATCAATCAAACAAGCGCAAAAATTTATCGGTATGGTAAATTATTACCACCGATATATACCGAAATTAGCAGAACTAACAAGCAAAATCTATGACTTAATAGGTAAAACAACAAAATCACGACAAAAAACTTTAATTTGGGACGAAACAACAAGTAAAGCCTTCGAAAGCATTAAAGATAAATTCGCTTCTACGATATTATTAAACCACTTTAATAAAGAAGCCAAATTATCTTTAAACGTAGATGCGTCAAATACGGCAATTGGTGGTGTCATACAACAAAATTATAAGAATAAATATGAACCACTCGCATTCTTCTCTAAAAAACTTTCCTCAGCCGAAATGAAGTATAGCACTTTCGACCGAGAGTTGCTAGCGATTTACTTAAATATTAAACATTTTCGGTACCTTTTAGAAGGACGACAATTTACGGTATATACAGACCACAAACCACTAACTTTCGCATTAAATTCAAAAACTGAACGTAGTCCAAGACAAACAAGACATTTAGAGTTCATAGCACAATTCACTAACGACATACAGTACATTAAAGGAGAAACTAACATCGTAGCAGACACACTATCTCGAACTTTCGACATTAACATAATAAACAACACAGAAATAAATTTCAAAATTTTAAAGAACGAACAACAACAAGACCCTGAACTGAATACATTAGTTTCTGGACAAGTTGAATCACAGAACTTAAAACTTATCCAAATTCATATACTAAATTTTGATATCTGGTGCGAAATGTCGGGAGAAAACCCAAGACCGTTCCTACCTAATAACTTACGCAAGACAGCATTCGACATGCTACACAACATTGCACATCCAGGAACCAAGGCTACACGCCGTCTCATCATCAGACGTTACTATTGGCCTAATATGACGAAACAAATTAATAACTGGTCTAAAGAATGTATAGAATGCCAAAAATCAAAAATATACCGCCACACAAAATTACCCATTCAAAAGATCCCAATACCTAAAGGGAGATTTGAACATATACACATCGACATTGTAGGACCGCTACCTCCATCACAAGGACATCGTTATATACTGACAATCATTGACAGATTTACACGTTGGCCAGAAGCTTATGCACTGAGAGACATAACGACACCCACTATTGCCAGAAAATTCTATGAAAACTACATATCGAGATTTGGAATACCGTTAAAAATAACGACCGACCAAGGAACGCAATTTATGTCTAAACTATTCTCAGAATTAACTAAATTACTTGGTAGCCACAAAATAAATACTTCGGCATACCACCCACAAGCCAACGGAATGGTAGAACGTTTTCACCGTCAATTAAAAGCCTCACTTATGTCCAAAAATAAAAATACCAAATGGTACGAAGAATTACCGATAACGCTCTTAGGTTTACGATCTATTCACAAAGAAGACCTCGCAGCTACACCAGCAGAAATGGTCTTCGGCCAAAATTTAAGACTACCAGGTGAACTTATTGTTCCATCTAAGGAAAACCACACAACTTCAGAAATAGTAAATAATTTACGTGAACACTTCAGGAACGTACACACAAATCTGCGACATCATAATGACCCTAATACAGGTATATATGTTCCAAAAGAGTTAAAAAACTGTAAATACGTTTTCGTAAGAAGAACCAACAAACACGCGTTACAACAACCATATGAAGGACCATACCAAATCATCGGGAAAGAAAAACAATACTTTACACTAAAAATTAACGGTGAAAATAAACACATCCCAATAGACAGATTAAAACCAGCAACAATTGAAACACCAGAAACAAACAAGATTAACAACCACACTAACACTACAATACCAATAAAAAAACAAGTTACATTTAATTTATACAATCTTAATTCTGTTGGAGGGGGAGTATTGTAGGGTTTAATTAACTTTAAGATTATCAATACTTGTTAATTTTGTTATTTCATTTTTTGTATTTAAAAATACAAAAATAGTTTTCAAAAATTAATTAAATTTTCATATACATAATTCAAAAATATTCAATTCGATACGATGTTTTTTGTTCATCATTTGAATAAAATATATTAATAAAAATAATTTGGACCCCGAACTTCCTACAACACAAAAAGAGATAATTGTTAATATGTGCAGTTTTTCTAGAAAATTAAATAAGATTTAAACAAAAGAGCTCTTTACACTAAAATCAAAAGGCTGCAAAAGGATACTTTGAAACATAAAACCTTGTATAAAAACCAATAACAGCCAAATAAACGACGAACTACGAAAACGAGAGAACTAAACAGAAAATGTTAAATAAAAGAGAATTGAATTGAATTAAAAAGAACAGAATTGAAATAATGCAACAAAAAGATTGAAGAACAAATAAACAAACTCGGAATTAAATTAGGAAGAAGATTGCATCGACGATCCGTCAGTTTCTTTCGTTGTCATTTATAAGATCAAAGCAGTTCAGAGTAATTTAAAATCAAAAACATAAAGAATAATAAAAAACATCAAGAATTATATAAAAATACGAAACAATTTAAAAGTTTTCAAAAAGTCATGCTCGCAAATACTCGGAAGCTATGTATATTTTTCTGAAAAATATTAGGAGAAGAAGAGCAGAGTAGTACGAAGAAGTTCAGGAAAAGGAACTTTTTTTAGAAGTAGCAGAGATTTTTCTATTTCCAGAAAATTTGTTAAACATTTTTGTAATACATATAATGCGGAAGCCAAAATCCGTTACTGTCAAATTACATTAGTTAGCGTTAAACAGTATTTAAAAAAAACTTACAAAATGCTTTCCTTCTTTCTTCGGGCTTTTTAAAACTAAATTCTTAGCTTGTTCATTGGTGGAAACTAATCGTAGAAGCTATAAAATAATTTTGAAATCAGTTTAATAAAATCCGGAAATCAATTTAAGAAATACAGTCAAATATTCGAAATTTAAGCAGTACTAAGTTCTCTGAAAATATTTTAAAGAGTAGTAAAAAGAAGGGCGGATTTTCTTTTATTCCTACATACAATTTTTTATGAGCTGCAAATGTATATATTCTGTTAATTTTTATAAAATTAATTAATACATTAAAAAATTACAGAACAGTTATAAAAAATAATAATATAACTTTTTGATTTTTTCAAAGAAATAAGGTAGTAAATACCTACTTTTAAATTATCTAAAAAATAAATTTAAAAAAATCACCTTTTTTTATCACTAAACAAAAAATTGCACCAAAATAATTATTACTAAAAAAAAAAATTATAAATGACTAAAAAATTATATAAACTAGAAACGTTTCGTAAGTACTGAAATTACTTAATTACTATTATTATATTTAGTATTAATATGACTAAAGTTGTTAAGCTTATAAATTTTTAAACTTGACTGAATAACTGCAGATTGCGATGCACATTTAAATTTTTTTTTTGGAATTTTAATTAGGTGCTAATTGGTTCTAAGATAATGTACAAAGCGAGACTCTAGAGCCGAAAGCCGGTCTCAAGAATCGACCTCCCGGAGGAGACTGTTTGAGCCAGCAGGGCTCGTTCAATGAGGCAGCCAGAACCAAAAAAGCCACCCCAGAGCTATTCTGAAACCTAAATAACTTAATAATTAACAAATTTTAAATAATTTTAAAATAATTTGTAAAATAAAATCACACAAAGAAATATATTTATTTAAATAAAGCAAACTAAATACTAATGCTTACAACTTTACGAGTTTCTTGGTCTATTTCCTGATTTCGAAGAGAGCCGCCCAAAATTTTTTGTATCTATGAAAAAAATAAAGTAAAATCAAATAAATAAAAATTAAGAAAAATGACTGAAAATAATAAAATTATTGTAAATCATTACATTTAAAAATAAAAAACAAATAATTGGCCATAATTAAATAAGTAATGATTTAATAAGTAATTGAATTTAATTGAATGGTTTAAAATAAGTAATTTTTTGAAAATGTTATTACTACTAAAATATAAAATCTTTACTTACAACCAGAAATTCCGATTTGTCGACGCGTTGATTGCCATCGGTATCGAACATATTGAAAGCTATACGAAATCCAGATTGTGGTTCTAAAAAAATGATTGTGGTTAATTATATCAAATTTGTAATTATATCAGACGCTAGGCGATGTTTCTTGTGCTTCCATCAAACTTACTTGTCAATACCGATAAAAGAAAAAGGTATTCAGTATACGAAATAATTCCTAGTTTAAACGATAGAAGTTTTAAAATTGGTATAGAAAGCAACCGATATAGATTCTTACCTTTATCTCTGAGACTTCTAAACATCTTTATCGAACCTTTCTTTAGCGAAGGAGTCCGATCTTTAACACTATTGACCTCTTGAAGTGTTAGAGAACGACGTTTCAGTCGAGCTGTTTGAAGAAAGAAAATTGTTTCGTTAAAATTGAAACAACTACAGAAATTATAGAAATTGAAAGGATTATTTTTTGTGTACATACGTCTGGGTTCTTGTTCCACCACGGAATCGAGAAAGTCTTGCGGAGTCATATAGAGCTGGCCATCAAATTCAACTGAAGAAAATTTTATGAAGCGTCGTTCACGTGCTGTCAATTTAATAGCTTTTTCTTCCTCAGCCTGAAAGTTTAACGAAAGAAAGTTTAAACGAAAGTTTATCTTATGAGCTGAAGTCCGTTGTTCGTGAAACGAAAATTTTAAGTAAATTCTTTCATAATTCTGAAGAAACAATATCCGGGCTGATATATCGTTAGTTGGAGAAGTTATTATGGTTGGGAGCTCTTGCAGATTTTCGGTGTAGCACAAAGTGATTTATTGTGAAGAGTTTTCTTTCAACCAAGATTTACAACATTAATTGGCAAAGCAGAGAAGACGGAAATAAGAATTCTACAACAATAACCAAATGAATCAACTTGAAATGATAAAGTGATATAACAAATGTGCAGTAACGTTAAATCATGTTTAACAAAGTGTTCAATTTTCGCCAAAACCGAAAAACCAAAAAAGAAAAAAAAAAGGAATTCAAGGGTAAGAAGAAGGTGTAAAATTAAACGTCTAAATGTCTTTTTTACCATGTAACTTTTCGGCCAAATCAGAATTTCCGATCAACTGTTAATAAATTCCATTGCTGGCCAAATAAATAAAAACGAAACCAAGAAAAGGGTATATAGGAAATGATGAATTTCTGAGGAAAACATTATTAAACAATACTAAAAGCCTTCGGTTGCGTTAACGACTCCTGTAAAGCAAGGAGGGTTTAGGAAAAGGGCCAACGCTTGTAAAATAATATGTGTGTAGGTATATAAAATGTGAGGCAGCTTGATCCAGCTACTCACACAGAGAGAAAGAGACGACCTTCTGGAACTGCGTTTGCGTGCGATTAAATCAGGATTTGATTTTTTTCTTACTCGCATTCGAAAAATGAAATGCCCAAAGGAATCGGCCTCTCGAAGGGACAGCAGTAAGTGCAACCGCAACCGCAGCGGCAACAATAACAACAACAACAACAACTACAACAATAACAGCGCCAAAATAACAACAATGTCACCACTACTACCACAGTTTGGGAATTGCTTGAGATCTTGATAAGATTTCGCCGTTGGTCTGCATTTTGATTTACGAGGCGTTAGTTTAATTTATTAACTTCGTCTTCGATTTCGATTGAGTTGGATTTCTTGAGTTCTTTTTATTCTGTTGTTATTGTTCTTTTCCGGCCATTGTTTGCGTATTTCGTGTAGCCAAACACCACCGGCGGGCACAACGCACAACGCACAACGGCAGCCTGTTGTTACGTAAGTGAATACTTTCTCCATTTAAAGGTTTTCATTTACCGAGTGATTAATGATGGCACAATTTGGCGGTTGATTCTTGTGATCTGGGGACAAGATCATCCTCCTTGTGGTCAATGAAATAAATTAACCATATATTTGAGTTCTCCTTTTCGAAGGTCTAGGTCGAAATGGTTCAGTAAAAGAATGTCACCATCGTTGAAGGGAAAAGTACAATTGAAAATTTGTTTTTTCAAACGTTCACGTATTTTTTTTGGATATGTTTTGCTGAATACTTGTATTTTCAAATCGTAAAGGCATTTTAAAGAAAATTAATGGACCGTAACATAAGTTTATTACGTATATACAATTCCATGACGTTTCGTTTATAAATATTAAAAAGTCTCTATAACTTTATTTTTCATCTTTCTCTATGATTTTATGTTCGAACCGTTAATGTGTTTCTAAGAAAGGGTTAAATAAATATACATATCTTATAATACTATATGCCATCCAGCTCTTGGATGTTCTAAATCTTCTTGGACCATTGTATCACGAATGCTCCTAAATCCGGCTAAATTCTAACGAAAAATACTCGTATTTCTGAAAATTACATGTAATTAAAATTCTCAAGAGCATTTATAAAAAAAATGTTAAATCATTGTCATTGAAAATGCAGCATAAAACGTCACGATTCGAAATTTATTTGAATTTGAAAAAACTGACAAAATTGAAGTCATTTAATGCTATTGTTAGCATGTCAAGCATGACACTAACGCGCGGCATGGCGCTAAAAGTCTGTCATATTTAAATATAACAATAGACACTTGCACGAACTCAGACATAACACAATACAGACAGATCATGAATCGGGTAGACAGTGGGCCAGACAAACCGAGAGGCATTCGAAGACAAGCAACCAATCAACCAAACCAACCAACCAACCAACTAACCGACCACCATAGAAGCAATAACAATCAGAGGCTTGAGGCAGATTCCGATTTTTATCTGATATCACTTACACTTTAGTGACACCTACACGCTCTGCAACTGATATAAAATAATCAAATATCAGATTTTAAATCAAGAAATCATTGGTGTTGCTGCAACAATCTATGCAGTTATCGGTTTGACAAGGTGGAGCCTTACGTTATTGTTCGGCTGTCCTTCAAACAATGCAGTCAGTCGCTGCTTCGGATGATGGATGACTAAAAATTTTCATTACTAACGACATAAACGGAGTTGAGTATGAGTTGTCAGTAGGAGAGCCACATCCACAGAATATAATAATACAGATGATGTCAGTAAAATATCGTATGAAGAATTATAGTATAATCAAATTAAAAAAGATAAAAACGAAACTTTAAAAGCATGAAAAATAAAATATGCAATAAATTGTGAACATATTAAAAAAGACTTTAAAAAAGAAGAACGTAAAAAATAACATAACATAAAAATTTTAGTAGTAATTAATTAATTTAATATCCTGCCTGCGCCCTAAGAAATTTTTATAGATAAACCAATTTTTAAGCTTTTGAACACTTTCAGAACACTTTTCAGAAGAGACACTGAGAAACGATCTTGTTTTTTTGCTGTTGTTTTTGTTTTTGCGCCATTGCCAACAACAACAATAATTTTGGTCACTCTCGTCTGGTTTAGGAGTTATAGCCCTTTAAAGGTTGATTTACCGTCGTCTATATCTTCTAATCTGTAAAAGATATCCAAATGATATATGTACGTACCATTGTGAAGGTATTCAATATATCTTTCATTTAAATGAAAATGTAATATTTTATAATAAAAAAAATATGTCTGCAAAGCTAGGAACCTCGGCTTTCTTAATATTGAAATAATTATATGGGTTAATTAAACATTTTACAGAGAAAAAAATGAATTAATAGAAAAATAGTATTAAAAATTAAAATTTTCTTTAAATAATTATACATTTTACACAGGAAAAAAATGAATGAATGAAAAAAAATTGTATTACAAATTTGTAATTGAAGTTTTCTTTAAAAGTACAAGATTTTTTATAAAATGTTATTTTATATAAATAAAAGATATTTTTAATACCTTTACAACGGTGCCTATATCTCTAAACAAGACGAGAGCGACCAATAATTTTGTTGTTGTTGTGATCAGAGCAAAAAACAAATAGAAAAACTACAACAAAGTTGGAGAGAGCACATTTGTACTGTGCTCAATCTGTTCCAAATACGTATTACTTTTTGCAAGATGGTGTAAATTGCACCATCCATCCATCTATGTACTTTTTAATTTTGAAGTTTCTATTTAGCCGATGACCTTGTTAGAAAGAAGGTATCAAAACAAAAAACTAGCAGAAAGCGCATATAGAGAGAATTATACAAAACGTAGGGAACTGTCATTTCTATAGGAAAAAATTACTAAAGCAAGCAGTACAGAAATTTTTACTTATAAATAGAAATAACTCTTTTCAACGAATAAAAATATTTACGGATATTATCGTTTTCATTGAATTGTGGAAATCAATACTCAGGAATACCTCTTACCCAGTAACTGGTCGATTGTTGCTCTTACCTTAATCTTTTTGAGATTGAAAGCTTGCACGGAATTGTATTTAAGGTTCGCATACGTAAATGCAGCGACGCCACCACCAACAGCCAAAAACAATTTCATTGAATCATAGCGCTTTTGGCGAAAATTGCTTAAATTTCTTTTGATAGGAACTGCATTTTTATTGTAAGCTAAAAGCCGATTTACCAATCTACCAACCGAAACCATGACTAGCTGAGCGAAACTGACAGCTTGAACAAAGCAAAGGCAAAGCAAAAACAAAGCACGCATGTATATTATTAGCATGACGTAATGGAAGTTTACGTTAATCCTATGTATGGAAAGTATTACCAGCGCAAAATGAAATTTTATGAAAATATTGGAAAGGTTTTTTCCTTTAGTCTTTAAAATGTGCGGAGGTTTTAGCTAATTAAATTCGGTATGTTTTGAAAAAACTTGAGTTTCTTTGGAAAAAGTCCTTGGAAAAAGATTTACTATATTAAATGAACGTTTTTAATTTTTTAAAATATAACAGATCTCACATTTTTTTGCTTCTTCTCTTGACACGAACGGAAATTCGTCTTGACCCTTACATATTAGGCTGAACTATGTATATATCGTATATCCTATCGTAAAACGTATACAAAACGATTTTGTTTTAATCAAAATATATAATACTAGCTGTTGCCCGCAACTTCGTTCGCGCGAAATAGTGCTCGCTCTAAGTTAGTTTGATTGAATGATATACATATGTACACATCACAGTCGTTTGCTTGCAGTATGTATATGTACATATGATATACACGACACTTTTTTATTTGGATAGGAGCGGCCCGTTATAGGGTTTCCTTGATAACTCGAGGGTCCCAGAGATACTTCTTGCTTGTTTGTGTCTTACCACGATATAAATTCATTTATTATTAACATTTATTCTGTCCAGCACAATGTTAACTTAATTTAAAATTGAGACTAAATTCCCCTACAATCCTTTATCCCCTATTTCGAGGTTGACTTTTTATAAAATAGGTACCCTATGTCCCTCGTCAGGGTTCCAGCTATCTGCACACCAAATTTCACCAAAATCGGTGCAGCGGTTTAGCCGTGAAAAGGTAACAGACAGACAGGCTTACTTTCGCATTTATAATATTAGTATAGATATAGATATATATATATCATATTTATCAAAATATGACAATTTTGATAAATGTTTACAATCAAATTTCGAATGAATTCGTGTCCAGTGTGCCAGCAGCCTAAAATGAATTTCCGGTTGTTGTGTTTTTAATGAGAACCAATCATTGTTTGAGTGCGGTGAAATGTCTGTCTGCCTTTACTACTTAAATCGTTTAAGTATTACTACTTAAATCGGTTTCACTAATCACTTCATTAAGCCATTGCTGCGATCAATACAGAATGTACGATTCTTGTGCCGGCTCACAAATGTTCCGGCCCAAGCGGCAAAAGCCTTTTCTATAATAAAGACATTATTCTTGTTAACATGGCTTATAACCATAAGCATAGTTTTGCAAATGATGTGATCATCATTGATCGTCTCCTTCGTTTGAGATTGCGAATATAAACTCAGTTTCCACACGGTTAGCCAAGGCCGTCTTTTTAGCTTCATTTTATACGGTACGCCATAGATACTCGAAGAAAGGTGCATATATTAAAATTATACTTGTAATGTCTTTGTTCGTTTAGTTAGTCCCTTCACTTGATTGTTGTTGTTATTGTATATTTGTGTACTCAGGATGAATTCACAGGAGCCGATGCATATTTTGCAATTTGGTTTGGTTGTGCGTAAGTAAATATGAGCTTGCTTGAGGTGGTGCGAGAAGTTATTGCTTATTGCTACAAACGTATTAGCCTTGGATAATATGTTACCTTTAAAAGAGGATTCCTAAGTTAGTTTATATACAATAGTTTATTTTAGTTTTTAAATAAGATGTGTTAAATTTGAAATCTTACATAAGTAAATAAATAAAATCATTAAGAAATGCTTTACCCTTCTTTATAATGACTAAGAATATTATTAGTTCTATTCAAATTTACAAAATTCAGAAATTAACCGTATTGGCCTCTGAGTGACTCATGTATTGACATTTAGAAGGATATATGCACAAATGTACAAATGACATTTAGACATTTAATACCTATGTACATACATATTATCAATCGATATCGGAAATATTGTAAGTGGAGCGAAATCTGCTTCCCAAATTTTCAACCCTGAAAAACGGAAACAATATAAAATTCAAATGGCACAATACAATTTAAAAAAAAGAACTACTAATAATTTAGAAGAGAGGCTAGAGACCAAAGCTTAAAAAATTTTAGAATTAAAAAATTTGTGTGTACTATTAACTTATGTATACACCATAACTGTACACGTTGCTGTACAAAAGATTTTCCCAAAAAATTTTCCTCAGTGCAGTTTCCACATCAATGACCAATAATATGGCAGTATGATAAAAACAAACGCAACAACTTCACGATGATGTTCATGTTATTAGTGAATTTTCATTAGCCCAGCACCGCGCATCAGCATGCTTCCGCAGACGGCTAATTTTTATTTCTCCTTTTCTTTGGCCTCTCTAATGCAAGATATAAAGAACAACAACAACAATAACGGCACCACCAAGAAAATCTATCGTAGAAAGCGCCAATGTATTTTCTGCTTCAGCTTCGCTGCTGTGCTAGCGCTATTCATTGTCGACTGGCCTGCTGTAGCTGTAGCTTTTAACACCTTGCAATTTATGCGTCGGCGAGCCACAGGACTACCGCAGAATTTAATTGCCTTCGATTGAAAGAGGCGCGACAGACTTTGAACTTGAGGTGTCGTAGCCGTTGTCGCCGTCTTCTTCGTCGTCGTAGTCGTCGTCGTCAGCGGTCAGACTGAAGTTATTAACAACACGCTGTCCGGCCTCATTGCTAATTTAGTTGATCGCTGCGGACCCAGTCAAGATTGAGGTTGCTCCGGCACCAAAGTTGACGTTGGTGCAGAAGAAGTTGAAGTAAGACAGGCGTAGTTAATTTGTTAACCACAGCTTTTGTGGGAGTTTTGAACCGTACCACGCCCACACACACACACACACACACACACACAGATTTTCATTTTGTTTACGTTGCCGCATGTATACATACATATATAATATATATGCGTTATTTTACGCATCATGGATCCAAGTAGCTTTGACTTATTTAGCTCTGTATGTTAGTACTTCTTTGCATAAATACTTTATGACCTAAACACATTGACAGCTGCTTTACATGCTGCACGCGAAGCATTGAATCGACGACGCGTCGGTAGGCAATGGAATTAAACTGCTTGGTTAAGCGTATGACACCATAACATAGTGTACATATACACTACCTATACATAAGTGTATGTATGTATATGTATGAGGTCCATGCCATCGTCGAACATGATCAATCGATGAGCGCGGGGCCACCCAAGAGACATTTAATATATTGTGCAGCCTTTATTGTCGCCTGTCGCCTGTGTTTGAATGTGTGAATTTATGCGTGCAAAGATTACTCTTTAAAGAATACTCCAGGGTTTAACGTACTATATCGCAAATATTCTATTTATATTTGTAGTTGTTGTTATTATTGTGGGTTTATTTGCGCCGTTAAAATATTACCTATAAACTTATCAATGTAAAAATTAATCGTCAGAAGTTCAAAAAGGCATTGAAAATAGAAAATTTATATTGACAGCTTATTAAAAATCAATCGTTTTAGATTAAATACATACAAGCTTTAGAAGATAGTTGCAGTTCACATGAAATAGTTTGGTTATAATTTGAAATTTTCAAATCAACGAAATATTTTTCGGCAATTCTTGAATTCTTTCCTTCTTATGAATCCATTTAACTCCCGGGCTTATGGCTCCGGCCCATAGAGTCCGTCAGACTTCGACTTTGACTTCAACGTCAACGTATTGCTAACTTCGACTTCATTCAATTTACTGTACTAAAATGTAAACAAACTGCTGTCAAATGGGCTGACGCAGTAGAAAAGTTAAAAGTTCAGCAACTTGCGACTTCGACTTTGACGGATGCGTTGCTTAGGGGCCGATGTTCGTAAGAACATAGCATACATTGAACTCGATTTGAGAGTTCAGAACTTCAAAGTCGATGTCTGACGGACTCTATGGGCCGGAGCCATTAGGCAGGGCTATTGACTAGAGGCTCTTATACAAAAAAAGTAAAGATTTAGCTTGGGTTGTGCAATAACAATCTAAAAAAAGGATATTTAATAATGTAAAAGAATATTTATCGGGAATATTACATAATGGGTGCCTGTAAACTTATGGGTGGTAATTTTGGAAATATCGTATCTCTTGCATCTGCAAATGCGAGGGAGAAATAACGTACGAGAGCATCTACTATTTGCTCGGTTCTCATTCAAAGAGAAAAGAGCTTCGGTTGTATTGTCCGGGACGGTAAAGAAAATTCTTGGATGTGATTTCACGTCCTATTATTCAAAGGACTAATCAGGCTATGATGTTCTTAAATATCGAAGAAAAAAACGGCTCAAATTTCATTAGATAACTTTCTTTGATTTTATGGAGAAGAACAAAAGCTAGTTTAAAAATGCAATAAACTTATGAAAATATCTTTATTTCAGTTCTTGACATTGAAGTCAAGTCTTCGAATGAAATGAGCATCTCTATCTCGAATCTATGCGTGTATCAATTTCACTCGATATGTTCATGATATTGTAACGACACACAGAGGCTTCAATATCCAGATGAAACAAGTTAACAAGTAATAAAATTTGTCGTCAATCGTATACAGTTGACGAGCACTAAATGTAGTATGTAGGTACAGGCAGTGACGGCACCTCGATCGAGGATCGAACGCTTCATCGCCTGATCGGTTTTGGGCAGCACTCGTACTCGTACATACATATATACTCGTATGTGTGTAGTACGTATATGGATTAGTATTAAAATATGTATGTTTGTGGTTGGTGTACGAATGTGTTCGTAAAAAAATAGGAAAACTACTAGAAAAAAGACGAACACTGTCTGTCGCCCACTCCTTTTTTTGGTCAACAGAGTACTTGCTTAAGGCAGCTGAGTCGACTCCTGACTGACTGGTTGCCGCCGCCGTGGCCATGCCGCGTGGCTCAAGGTTTTCCATTGAAAATTAGTTAAATTGTGATCTTGACATTTCATAGGATTTCAGTGGAAAACGTCGGTGGCCAATGTCTGGCAGGTACATATCGGCAGTCTCTCCTTACTGCAGTTGCTCGAAATAGTCTCCCGCCGTGAAGACTCGTTTTTAAGAATCACAGTTCATTCATTTTTTTAAATAAATTTTATGCGTTTTTTGGGTTTGGATTTTTGGCACAAGCGGTTTTTTTTTTAATTGGCAACTAATGATTTCGTTTCTTTAAATCCTCCACAATGTTTTTGAGAACGAAAGAAGAAGGAGACTAAAAACAAACCGAAAAATTTTGCTTCATCGACGTTGTTCACGCCTTTTGCAAGATTTTTAATTATTTCGTTGAAGGACGTACCTACTGTGTAGCAGCAGCCGGGTCGCTCGTGGCCCGAGGAAAAATATTTAATTGATTTTATTGATTTTATTATAGGCGGTTTTGTTATTTCGACAAGCTGCTCGATTTAAATCATGAGCATGAACAAACATTTATTTGTATAGACTTCAGCTAAAATTAAGTTATTGAGGTTAACGTACAATACGCAGTATGATACCGCGTATTGTGTACTCGTAAGCCCACCTTCTGAGGTCTTAATTTGAACCCTTTTAGGCCAACATTAACAACGCCTTAAGTAAAAAGATATCACTGCTCTTGTTATTGTTATTGTTAATTTGGAAAAGGATGGAGAAATTTTTTGGAAGAACTCCATAAATCATTCTAAAACAATAGTAATAATGGCAATAAAATTATAAACTTCAAAATATCATGTATATTAAGGTTTGAATGAGGCCTTTCTGCGGAAGTCTTAAGAAGATAAAGAACTCTTTTCCTTTTGTTGGTAAACGTCTTGTTTCTGGCAATCAACAACCTCAGGCTAGTCCTACAAGGAGGTCTTTTTTAGGGAGGGTTCTATTTCGGTTTTAAATACGCAGTTGAGCAGTTATAATTATAGCAAATACATATTTGTATATTATTTTTGAAATATTACAGCGACCTCTTATTATCTGAACGAACATTTTAATTCACAAAATTTAATTCACGAATTCTGAAATATAAAACGTTAAAAAAAAATAAGTTAAGCGTAAATTTAGTTGTGGATTAGTTAGCAATATTTTATAAATGAATACTAAAAATAGAAAAAATGGAATGGTTATTATTAATCTCTTGAAGAGACCTGAATAAGTTGAGCACAAAATGCAAAAAGTAGTTACAAACTAGAGAGGAGACTTTCAGGTGGATTTAAAAAAAAAAATACTACTGCAACATTTTAGTAATACGTTAGAAATAAAGACGCTTATCATCATAAAGATTTCATTGTGATAATATTTTCAAAATGTTGGCAAATTAACGTAGACATTGGTCGCTATAAATAACAAAACGCGAATATGCATCGATGGATGGAATAATAAATAGACTAGACGCATTGAAATCGAAATAATGTTACCAGTTTTTCGATTACAAATTATCGATTTGTCGCTGGACTACTTTCTGCTTTCCTTTTTCTTGCTTTTAACAGACTATTTTTGTGTGTGTTTAGTTGGTAAATTAAAGAAGATATTATCTTGAGTGTATATCAATTGATATACGAGAATACTCGTACTCGTATTCAGAAGGTTTTATCTCAATCCAGAAATTTACGATAATGAGAGAAATTTGAATTTGAATTTAAAATATACAGCATCCAAAGTGACCGAATGAAAAGCTGCTCAATTAACTTGCAGCTCAAAGTCAGTCAGAAACCGTTTAAGCCTGCTTGTGTATCAATGAATTTCGCGGTTTGAATTAACCACGCTTTTCTGTTAGTTATTTCCTCAACACGTTAATCGCTTGTTTAGCCAAGTTCTTGCTGCCAGTTAACTCAATGTACCGCGAGTATCTCGCATGCTAGAAAAATAAAAGAAAAGAGTCACACAAAACCACCAACCAACCAACCAATCAACCAACCCGTAACAAAAAAAACAAACAACTTTTGGAAAAAAGGGTGTTAGAGCAACATCGAAAATGTATTGTAATGATGCTGGTATCGCGCGACGATCAGATCGAAATCTTGAAGGATTACCGGTCGCCGGGGACGTGAAAAGAATGGTTTTAAATGCTTCTGGGAAGATCGGTCGGTCGGCTGAAGCTTGATTCAGTTCATGTTGGCTGGCGGTAGCTCGCGCTCATACATACACATACCAATTTAACAATTTATCTTTGAATATATGTACATATGTATACGCATTTTATACTATCGCCTAAGGATGGCGCTTCTGCTCTACGAATGCCTTTCTTAATCCCTCCGATCTTAGTTAGGCTGAGGCTTTATTTAATCTTCTAAAATATTTTGATTTTTTTTATAGGTTGTGACAATTCGTTTTTAAAGCTTACGCATTTACGGTTTACGGTTTTACGGCTTTGGTAACTTAAGTCTGGAATTTTGGGTTTTGTTATTAAGTTTTCGTCGTTAATTGCTTTAGACACATTTAATGGGCATTTTCTAGGTTTTTTCTTTTTGTGGGTTATCTTCTTTATTTCGTATGTAATTGTTTTCGATTTTTGTAAATGAGATTGACTTAATTGATATTTGATCTTTTCCTTTTAGATTTAGATCTAGATTTAGTGACATTTGTTAAATGTTTGTTCGTTTATAAAACCAAAATCCATAACCTTTGGAATCTCTCAAATTTTTTGACATCTCAAAAGGGTCAAAATATCTCAAAGCGTATAAACTTTTAGAACTTTTAGGATTAATGAATTTTTGTATAAGAATATATCGATTTTAGCTTTAGCGCTATAACTTTTTTATAACTTTCATAGAAAGGAGGTTACTAAATTTCGCGTTATGACAGTGTACAAACAGCTGTCACTTTATTAATGATATTTTGAATAATGTCGGTGCTTCTTTAAGAAACATAATCGGTTGGTGCTTCTTTCAAATTGATTTAGCAGACAGAAGGTTCACTGAGGTTGGTATAGAATTGAGAATTAATTGTTTATAGTGATAATACGATATAAAAATACGTATTAATTGCAAAAGCTTAGCGTTATTTTTTGACCGAGTTTATAAGAAATCACTTCGGTATTTCTCATAGAGATGTCACCATCAGATACTGGAATGTCCAGTCACCATCGGATACTGCTGACATCTCTATGAGAAATACCGAAGTGATTTCTCTTATAAACTTGGTCAAAAAATACCGTTAAATAAGAGTTTAACTGTTTAGTTAAATATAGTTTTTTATATATTTTTGTTTTATTAAATATTTTATGAGCCATTATAGTTTGGTACATTGAAAATGGCGTATGTTGATTTTCTCTGGAATGACTAATAAATTTTCATTAATATAACCATTTTCTATACCATTAACATAAACATAATTATTATACTCTTAACATAAACATCAACTTAAGAGTAACAAACACCAAGCAGACACAATAAATGCACACTGTCTCCTTTCACCAAACAACAAACAGAGTCTGCGATCAACTTTTTTTGAAGCTAATAAAATTCCAAAAACAACAACAAAGATAGGAACTACTGGAAGCTGGGAGGTAATGTGAACTTCTTGAGTCACCGTGAGCGAACTGAGCCAAATCGACTACAGCTCTCAGTAAACCACTGAGCCAGTGAGACACCGAACCACTGCGCCATCAACGAGCTAACGAGCCATTCACGGATTCACCAACTAACCGTCTCATACATTTACTTATCAAAATATTAGATCGCACTAATGTTTCTTCAGCTTTTTCTAATTCAATGCGCCGCCACGATTAACCCGTCTGCATCGCCCTGTCCGCCGTCAGACGGCCGTCCCCATTGACAGAATTGATATTGCAGTTTCTCAGGTTTGTTCGTTCGGCCATTGAGTGGACAACAGTTAAAGCAATAAACAACAATAACAACAACAACAACAACAACAACGAGAACATGACAAAAATTCTGCGGTTATAATCTAATAGGCGTAATATTTTTTTAATCATTCATTAACTTTGTTTTGGCTTTTAGAATTAGTTTATAATTCTTAACTCAACATTAATAGATTTATAAGACGATTTTGTTGTAAATGGTTGTTTATGTGATCGTCGTTATCAGGTTTAAATGATTTGTAGTCGTGTTCAATTAGAATCAAAGCTTTCAGAAAGACTACTGCGGTATTTCTTGTTTGTGGAAAAATTAGAATAAAAAGGAGATATTTATTTCGTTATAAAGTCGAATAAGAACAAAGTGTTGTTCGAGTTAATAGAGAAAACATGAATTTTTTATGGGTTTTTAAAATATTTTCAGTTTTAAACTATGTCAAATTAAACTCGAAAGGCTCTCTAATGACTTCTGCAGCTTTATCTTTTACTTTATGCGCTATACGAGTATAATTTAAGTGCTCCAGAAGCCAGAATGCGGTTCTGAGGTGCAGAAGATGAAAATTGAGAAAACTGACATATCTCTTTTTAAAGCAACAAATATCTGTCATCTATTGTTGAAAAATAAAAAAGAGTAGCTGAGTTTTTAGTGATCGTGTAATAAATGAGGTCAAGGCTTAAAACGCATATAAAAGGTTGCAAGGAGAAATTGCCACAAAAACAAAAAAAAAAAAAAAAACTACCAAATCGAGTTGTGCCAATTTAGTGGCATTCCCTTCCTCCTACCTTCACCCATTACCCTGCAAAATATTCGTATAGTGGTAAAGTTATGCCCACTCATTCGCGAGTGAAAATGGTTATTCCAGTTAATCTGCATTCTATTGGAAAAATATTGTTTGTATATCAAAATGCTAGAGGTGTTGTAATAATATCAAGTAAATCAAGTCCGGGATTACAAATTTTATACCTAAATGTTGTTAAATCGTTTCAGTTTTAATTGAACATAGCTAAGCTTTCTTCTTACAAATCGTTTCATCCGTCTTTCCGTCTTTCCGTCTTTTGAGTCCGGCGAGCTCATTTATCGAGCCACACTTCGATTGACAAATGCTAAAATATTAGCAATTTTAAAATTCTTTTCACACAAAAAAAAGGAAGGAAAAAAGAGACCGTCATCTGCAGCTCCTTTAGAAAAAGAAAATTTAATTTCATCCTAAACACTTTTCGTTTGAATTCATCTCAGATGCTCGAAAATGTGAGGAAAATCCATGCGGCGAACGAGTTTTGGATTTTAATCCAACCTAATAGAGACAGCTTTTCACGTCGAGATCGAAAATACTATTACGACTTAACTACGCGCGCGTACCATGTTAATATAAACAATATTTCAAATTTTTGTAGGCCGAAAATAATAACCATGAAATCCATGAACCGTGATGATGGGGCTCCGGTTTTCCGGTTTGGCATTGCCTACAGAGAGGTTCTGGTTTGGGTTGGTTTTTTCTTTGTTTTATTGTAGTTTTCCTTTTTTTTTTTATTAGGTATATGCTTCTAATGCATGCGTTACGTTATTGGCGTTTGCTTGTAAAAAGCTTAAAGATTTATAACATTTCTAATAGTTGAATCCTTTCCTTAAACCATTCGAGTTTGGCATATTTTTATTACGTCCTCAAACGCTTTTAATAATTTTTTTGTGAACTTTCTATGGATTGGATCCCGCATAAATCCGGTACAATGGCAGCAGCAGCGAAAACAACAACAATAACAACAAATACGATAACACGCAAAGCGCGCGGCAGCGACAAAACAACAACAACAACAACAACAACAACAACAACAACAGAAGCAGCAGCAGCAGCAGCAACAACAACAACAACAACAGCAACAACAACAACAGCAGCAGCAACAACAACAACAACAACAACAACAACATCAACAACAACAACAACAGCAACACTAACAACAACAACAACAACAACACCAACAACAACAATAGCAACAACAACAACAACAGCAACATCATCATCATCAACAACAACAACAACAATAACAACAACAACAACAACAACAGCAACAACAACAACAACAACAACAAAAACACTAACACTAACAACAACAACAACAACAACATCATCATCATCATCAATAATGCGAACAACAACAACACTAACAACAACAACAACAACAAAATAAAAACAACAACAACAAAACAACAACAACAAAACAACGACAACAACAACAACAAAAACTTGTTATTTAATATACTATCAAAACCGTTTGGCAAGTGCAAATTTTAGCCACAAAAAAAAATTGCTTTGCATGAAAGCCATAACAAAAAGAAGCAGCGAGCCCAAGTAAAGTGCAATTGCAACAAATTGCCACAAAAAAGCAGCACAACCAACAACAACAACCACCAACAATCTCCAACCAACCAACCAACCAACCAGGCAGAATATCGTTTGGGCCTAAAATGTTGCTTCGGTTGAGACTATAAAATTTATTACGCCTCACGCGCGTGCGTGGCCAATAAGTTCCTCCCTTCCTTCCTTCCTTCCTTCCTTCCTTCGGTCACTTGCCGGTTTCTATGCCTCGCGGGGGGACACTTTTTTTTGTGCTAACAGACATGACTTCGCACTTGCGTATACAGTTAATAGGAATAACTACCAGCTAACAATAATAATAACCATAAAACCATAACAATAAAAAACAACAACAACAACAACCGCAACACCAACAACACCAACGACACTGATTATGATGACTTTACCAAACCGATAAGAAATTTTCTTTGTCGATTATCGAAAATTGATACTACCACGCCTACAATAATTTAAAGCCGATCAAGTACAAATGAATTTTATAAAGTTATTTTATGCATTTAAGTCCTTTTCAATTGTCACTAAATTCTTCTTGTGTATATAAATATTGACAATATTGTAAATACAATAGTTTGTAGGCACGCATGTAACGCACGTAACGCACGTAACGCACGCACGCACGCCGGCATTATTCCAAATTCAAATTCAAATAGACATGCTTGTCTAAATGCTTGTTCTTCTATGTGTGTTCTTCAATAGGTTTAGTGTGTTTGGCGGTCAACCTTTGGTACGTTGTTACAACAATCTGGACTTGTCCTTCGCTTGATTGTCTTTCTTGGTTTGAAACATGGCAACAACAACCACAAAAGCACCAAAAGAATGGTCTTCTTCTGTGCCTTGTGCCTGGTTTGTTGCTTTTCTCCTCTGGCTGTGCAGCTTTTAGCGTGCCTGACGCGCTGACTTGACGCCTGTTCGAACATTTTCAGACTTATGTATATACGACTACACTGATCAAGCGGCCACTTTTCGAGGTTATGTAATTCGATAGCGGTGCCTAAAGAGACGCCACCGCACCGGTCTTCTTTTTGTGGTCAATAGCTATGGAAGATTCCTGATGCTGGAGTCGTTAGCTGTTGGCTGTTGGCTGTTGGCGCGTTTGCGCGTTTGCGCATTTGATTGCGTTTGTGTCGGTGTCTGTGAATGCACAATCTTCCAGCTTAAGACGTTGGAAGAACGGAAGAAAGGAAAAAGTGACGTCGCTTGAAAAATGCGGAAAAGATTTATGAAGTCAGTCTTCTTTCTGCTCACCATGTGGTCACTCTGAGTATCAATGAAATTCCACCATTTCATTGGAGCCTGGAAGGTGCTGGGTGGTGGGTGTGTGGTGTTGGCGTTTAAAATAATTGTGGATTTTTCCACGAACGGACAGACGGACATTGGCCACTGAATTCGGTATAAAGGAATTGACTTATGGTCTCAGTTTTTTGGAGATTTTTCAATATCGGTATACGTATAGCATTCAATCAGTTTTATTTTGCTCTCTTCTTGCCGGACGTACATATTTCTGGAGAAGGAATGACCCTGTCGGAAAATAAAATTAAACGAATAGGTCTTTTTCCGAGATCTCAAGCATCAAATTTGGGAGATGAGCTTGAACTTTAATGTCAAAATTGTAGAAAAGGGAGAAAAGCACAGAGAAGTATAGAAACGCGTTTGTAATTTTCTTTTCTTTTCTTCTGTCAAAAGGTGGCTGTCAAAGAAAAAGTTGGAGCTGTTTTTTGACAGATTTCATGCTTGGACTTCTTCCTTTCTTTCTGTCTTGAATTTAAAAGTTCTTTCTTTATGGTTCCGGCCCATAGAGTCCGTCAGACTTCGACTTCAACGTTAACGTATTGCTATGGTCCAATGAGAACTTCAACTGTTTCAATTCAATTTACTGTATTAAAGTGTAAACAAACTGCTGTCAAAAAGGCTAACGCCGTCGAAAAGTTAAAAGTTTGGCAACTTTCGTCTTCGACTTTGACGGATGCGTTGCTTATGGGCCGATGTTCTTAAGAAAGCATACATTGAACTCAATTTGACAGTTCATAACTTCAAAGTCGAAGTCTGACGGACTCTATGGGCCGGAGCCATTACTTTCAAGCAGCTCGAAGCCATTTAAAGTACGATAATTCAATCTGAGTTAAAAAGAGACCTAATATCAAGACAAGAGGTTTTCCTCTTAAAACGGAATGTCAATCTGACTTACTTCAAAAGTTTAATTATAATTGAATTTATTTAGATTTTAGTTCAAGCAACCCTGGTAAACTGACATATTCTCTAGTACCGTAACATTTAACGTATGCCACGTAGCACCTTAACGTAATAATAATTTAATATATTTGTTTAGTTCAGCATTTAATTGTATAATTAATCCTTTAATGCACTTGAAGATCTTTTATATTTCAAATTTCGTTAAATTTTCTCTTCTTTTTGTTTGTATGTGACCCACAGGTGGTCCCTACTATGCACACATAAGAGCACATTTCAATCCTCCAGCAAGCAATACACATTCTTGTGTCACATCGATTCGTCGCTGTAACGCACTTGACACAGCTCGGTTGGTGCTCTTTACAAGTTACGTCCACGAAGCGGCCAAGCTGAGGGTCGAAAAGGATCGCAAAGAAAGACGAACAGAAAGATAAAATTGGTTTGGTCGGTTGGTGTGGTTGGTTCCTCGGCTTGATTCTTCGTTTAGAGAAAGTATCGCGCTGTACAAGCATTAAACGTAATTCAACAATACGATACGATGTTGACTTTGACATTGAATTTGAATGTTTTTGCCGTGACGTTGTGACGTTGTGTCGTCGTGTCGTGGCCGCTGCTCGAGTAAGAGTGAGTGGATTTCATGTGGTTTTTTGCATTGATTAAAATTACCTCATCCTTCCGATGATCCGATGCTGAGGTAACTTGATGGAGATGATAAGGACGTTGGCTGTTGGTGACGTTAAAGATCTGCCGTTGAATTGTCAAATGAACGTCATAAATGTTGAGCAATCATTTATCATTTTTGATTTAACCGTTGCACGGATTTCCATAAGCGCCAGTTTCGTTCCTTTCGTTTCTGTCATTTCTCCGGTACCGTATCTTGTCTGTGTTCTTTCTTCGTAAAAGATTGTGAAGTCATAACGTTCCTTCTTCTTTTTTTTGGTGTTGTCAGATTTTTTTGATTTCGGGTTTTTTTTGTGATGGTGATGCTTTTTCGAAAGAACTCGAGGTTTTAAAGTTTAAATTGAATCCAATGGTTGTTGTTATTGTATATTGATAACGTCCTTTGAAATTGCATTGTTTGAATTGACAAGATTTTCAGATTCCGAAAAAGGCTTAGCAGAGAGTTAAGTTTACGGATAAGATAAGAGCTATAGAAGCACAATTTACATGTGATGTTATGCTGATAAACCAGCAACAATTGACGCCTTGGAGGCCACCATTATCCGTGTTATTTGTGACATACGGCAGTACTCGAAAAAGTGACTCAAAATTGGACGAAATCATTTTCAAATGTTAATGCCATGTCTTGATCTTTCGAGTGAATAAAACAATTTTATTAAAATTAAATTTTTTGTGTTATTTTGTACCATTTGAAGTTCTATCGGGGTTAAAAAAACACCCTTTATTTAGGTTTTATGACATGATATACAAATTTTTAGAGCCATGAGATAATGAATTGTTTAAATGTGGTATATGCACTGATAAATGCATATGTACATATGTATGTATGTGCTTATACATATATCTCATTCAAGAATCTGACAAAAGAATTCAAGAGGAATTGCCTAAAGTGTGAAAAACCATCCGGGATTAGCCTTTTCTAGCTAAGCCCCGGCTATACAGCTATAGATATGATTGTTTGTGCTCGTATAAAGTACAAAACTATTATACTATTACTCAAGTTTTATAAAAAATGCAATTCTTACGCTTTATTGTCTGCTCGATCACTTCGAGTGAGTGATCTTGTTACTATACTAACTCGAATACAACATGTTATGCATACAATTTATACGATTCTATTGTAGGTACATTAATTGCTTTGAAAACTTTAATAATTCTATGATTTATGGCGATATTTTATGAGTTGAGAGATATTCGTTATTATAACGAGACAGTTTATTTGATTTATGATGACAATTTGTGAAAACAAAAAACTCTCTGTTTGCGATAAAGACAATGTAAAAAGGAGTACGGCGAAGATAGGTGGAAGGTGGTGGGTGGAGCAGAGCAGAGCAGAGCGAAACTGGGCGAGGCGAGAAAAAAAAAATCTTATTTAGTAGGTTATTTGTTAATAATTTTCATAAACAACGAACAGAACGAATGATCAACAAATTGATCAACAGAGAATCTCTGATAAGTTTTGAATAAAAAAAAGTTTTTTTCTGTCAGCAAAGAAATTGCCATTTCCTTGATTTCACACTAAGCTTAATGAATTTTGTGTTAAAATTTGAAATGTTCAGACTTGACATAATTGAACACTTGAATGAATTTAAGACAGTGTCCATCCATCCATCAAACACACCCGAACTTGTTAAAAGGAGCGATAGACATCAAGACAAGATAGACAGAGAGAGAAGGTTTTTTTGCCATTTTTTCCCAAGTTAGTATTGAGTGAGTACGCTGCTGTCTATTAAGGACAAATCTCTAAATCTTTAAGGTGTTAAAGTACAAATAATTGTGCACATGCCTCAAAGAGTAAGAAAAAGGGTATCTTTTTGTATCAAGCATTTTAAAAAAAACTAATAAATTGCAAAAATAATAAATGCTCACTATTAACCTTGAATGCATATACATACATACATCCTCACCTACAAGACGATATCTTCAACCTTCTCTACTCATTCCCAACTTTTAAGAGGACAAATTTTCATTCGAAGTTTAAGTTTCACGCCTTTTTGAACTTAATAGTTAACAACAAAATTAGGGAATATTCCAACCCAAAGAAAGTTAAAAAAATGAAAAATTATACTATAATTTTGACCGTGTGAAGTGATCTTTACGGTGCGTTAGTTTTGGTCTGACTTTGATAACAGTTGCGTAAGAATTATGCGACATTACAGCGACATTTTTTCCAGGCGCCTCGGTTATGTCTCTTGTTGGTGTTGTTGTTGTTGTTAAATATTAACCAAATTCACTTGGGTGGTGCTTGTTGTTGTTGTTGTTGCTGCTGTAGAGTTAGACTTTTTCAGGATGCAAAAGACAAGATTGATGCTTCTGCGCAGAAAGAAGCAATTTATGATAATAGATAATAAATTTTTTGCTACTGGTAGAATAACCGGTAATTATTAAAGAGGTGGCAGCTCTGAAGAGCGTAGAAATTTTATTGCCCAAGTAATGCAGATGAAGATTTATACCACAAGCATTAAAGTGTACAAGTTGTTGCTTTTCTTGAAAGATTTTAAAGTCAACTGTGTAGGTTTTCTCTTCATCGTATCGTTTTTCGTATCATTTTAAAGTCTTTAGTCCGGCTGTTTGTCTGTCTGTCTGTCTATCTGTCTGTCAGTCGGTTCATATGTGGCCGTTTGTCTGCCTGCTGCGTTTAGAAAATTCATAAAGAAGGAAAAATCCGTGTTTTTTTTTCTCTCATCACTGCCTTACGTCTCTTGCGACGCCTCAAAGTAGGCAACATTTTAATTGCTCTATTCTTTAATACGAAGACGACGACGACGACGACGACGACGACTCGTAGAGAGAGTGAGTGCTGTTGATTGCTGGCTCGCGTTGATTACGGTGGGCGCACACGCTTAAGCAATGCAATGAATGGTAAGTCTAGCCCCGAAGTGATGCTGCTCTCTCTCTCTCTCTCTCTCTACCTCTCCCGCTCTGTCTTTCTCAGCCCAGCAGGTGCAGTGGCATGTTGTGAATGGATGATATGTCATCATACATGGCTAAAGCTGTTAAGAAGTTGTTGGTGAAATGTATTAGATCAGTTACATATTTTTAAGGCGTTGCCACAATAAATAATATTATTACTAACATTCCTTGAAGAAGACGTAGCGCAGATGGAGAGTGAAGTTGGTGCAGTTTGGTGTACTGAAGAGTGTTGAAGAGTGTTGCTGTACAGGAAATAAGGAATAAAATTTGTGTACGCGAGTATGTCGTGTAAAAAAAAATTAAACAAATTGATTGATGTGCCTTAACCACTTGTTACTAACTGGTTAACAGCTACGCAAACATTACAAATAAGTTATATTTAGAGTTTAAAACACTGACAGAAATTATCAGTGACAATTTTTAATTTTTTTATTTTTATGTATTTATTAAAAATGTATAAAAATTTGTCAAAATTTATGCTGTATACTACGATGTGTGTATATATTTCTTATATCTGATAAATGATCATTATCATTTACTTATTTAACACGCCATTTATTGGTTTTTTCCACTGTATCTTGAGACCTTTTTGTAATTTTGCTCTTTGGAAAGTGTATAAGAAGTAAACTGCTGCAGCTTGAAGCTACTTTATATTACGTATGTCATTGATGTATAGCCAAACATATGTGTTTTTTTTTTATTATAAGATAATTTTTCTTTTCTTTACAAAAATTTTTATTACTTCATAACGGTTTCGCACATAATCGTTAAGAAAAAAAAAAAATAAGAGAAAAGGACATATACAAGTTAAAAAAAAATTTATTGCATTTTAACACGCAAAAGTTATTCTTTCTGTGGCCACACACACACTCGTACACATAAAAATACATACATACTCGTATATCTGTAAATGGATATTTGATATGAATGAATTGTAGTCTGTCTGCGGCGTACTCTATTGTCCACACTAATATAAAACATTTATAGTATACAACTAAAAAAGTGCAAGAGAGATACCAGACCATCTCATCATCATCTTATGCTATACAATGCAGTATACCATACTACTATATATCATACTCGTACCATAGAAAATGACAGCTAAAAGTGACTGACCAACATGAGTTTAGTTAACTGTCAACTGTAGGCGTAATTTTTTTCTTTATTTGTATAGAAATAAATACACTTGGCATCACTTCAGCTGCACTCACTTACTTCAGTTCTTTCGTCCTAGTCGTATTCTTCTTCCTCTTCTGCTGCTTTTCTACACTTGCATTTTTGTATGCGTTCGGAAGAATTTGGCCTAGTTTTTGTTGGTGCGAAAGTTTTCTCATAATTTTTTTTTCGGTCAAGAAAAGTAAGTACCTACGAGTATTTGGGAAGAGAAGCCAAAAGAGTCAGAGAGCCAGAGTTTGCCTTTCAGCAAATCCATTGTATTCGCATGAGAAAATTCGCGAGTCTTCAGAGCGTAGTTATGGGTCCAGTGGCGTCAGATCTACTGTGTAGTATTGCAAGTGCTTTCTGGTTGGCAGTGGGTTAATTGATTGATTGTTTGTTTGGCTTGGCTTGGTTGGCTTGGGTTGTTGGGTTGTTTGGTTGGCTTGTGGTTGTGGGACGATGAATCAAATTGCTTTTTGTGTAGAGAATTCAAATTGAAAATGAGATTTTAAGGAAGTTGCAAAAAAAAAAGAAAACTGTTAGTGGCCTTTAAGTGTGCTGGGTGGGATAGTTTGAGAGGTGAAAAAGGGTGAAGGATTGGAAGGGGTGCGGGTAAAGTGTTTATATAGTTTAAATTCTGAAGCCCTTTGATATGCCTCTTGAACCGAGCGAGTAAATCTTGCAATAAATATAAAAAGGGAGGCTTAATCATTTTGAAAAAGCCCGGAAACATAAAGGTTAAGTTTTCGAATTAATTTTTGGGGCGCTTTGATAAAGTGTCTTTAAGAAATCTGGATAAAAAAAACGTGTGGTAACTCGCTGATTTACAATATTTTATATTTTAACACTTGAGTTTTTTAAAATTTGATTAAATTAATTAAGAAGACGCAGACGCGCTACTATTGAAAGTCAGAAGCAATCAATCTTATGTACAATAGATAAGATAACCTTTTCCCTTTTCTAAATTATAGACACTTAAACAAATGAATTGTCAATAAATCAAATGAATCAAATGAATTGAATAGAAACTGAAAAATCTATAAAAAACCATAAAAGACCATAGACAATAAAGCAGAGCAGAAAAAGCGATGATCAAAGAGGTTTTTCGTTTGTGAATGGACAAATATTGAAAGCATAAACTAAAATATACTTAATTAATATAAATTGTTTCTACCCAAAGTATCCTATCTCATGCCGACAGCGATGACGTGCGGTAGACGCTTCAGAATGGTCTCAAAATTTATTAAGCACGGAATTCTTTTTTGCTGTTGCTGAATTTCTGTAGTTGCAATAAAGTTATGACACTAGAAGAAAAAACAGCAGACTTAGGACTTATGAACATGGTACCTTGCCAGCATGTTGATTAATTCAATGCATGTTCTTGAATTGAGATTTTGGGTAACTAACTGGGTACAAATGAGTCTCAAATCAGGTCAAAAACGGTTTTTCTTATTGCCAAACTTTAATTTTAAATTCATGAAAATACAAAAGCATAGCATTCAAAGAGTTTGTAGTGTATTTAATTAAATTAAAACGTATTTAATATGTGTATTTCTTTAAAAAAAATTATAAATTAAATTAACGAGTATGTTTTTAAATTTGAAAGTTTGCTTCATCGTATTTTCTTGATATATGATTACCTTTAAGACCTTTAATAATAACATGAATAATGTTGACACGCTCTGCAAGATCTCTATCCAGTTTTTTTTTCAGTGTGGCCATTAATTATGTTGCAAATTAAATATGGCGCCGCCCGATGCTGTGTGTTGAAATTTTTATGGGCGAATTTGAAACTCACACAAATTCAAATGCGTCGTATCAAGATCCTAATTTATCAAAAACGAATCTGCTGATTAACCTGCAGACATTTTGCAGGCCATAAAAATATCACTGTGCGTGTGTGTGTGTGTGTGTATGTGATTGCATGTGCTGGTGTGTGGTATTTGTATGATATATTTATTAATTTTCTGTCAACATTTCGAAATTTATTTTGAACAAAAATGAAATAAGATTTGAGTTTTTAAAACAAAAAAAGAAAAAACCACAACTTGAAACTTAATCTGAATCCTTTTCTGAGTATTATGAAGATCTAATAAATTTAATTTTTATTGCAATTTTTAATATCTGCAATGTGCACCATAATTCATTTGATTAGACAACCTTTAGACTGACAGACGCACCAGTTGTTTTGTTGCCCACTTTGAGGGAGAGGCGTAAGGATTAACCATGAAATGCTGCTCCTGCATTCAACATTTTTAAAAAGCTGAAGCTAAATGTACGAATGGGGCCGCCGACGTCCATGGTTGTTTGTGGGAAGATGTTTATTTGTGCTGTTCTGGTAGATTTGGATCTATTTTAGTCCTCAAGTACTGAATGTAAGAAAATTGAAAAAGTGTACTATCGCCTTTTGCGCTTATAAAATGGAAAATTTGTGAATTTATAGCGCGTGGAAAAAAATTGCGGGGGCAATTTTTAAATTTAAATGTTGCACAGTGACGGTGCTGATGCTATCGACGTAAAAATACAATACAATACAATACATGAAATTCTTCTTTGCCCTCAGCATAAATATTGTTCCAAATATTCGCATAAGACTGAAATATGAAAATATGCTTTTATCACAATTTTTCCGAGTGAATTCTTGGCTTTTATTGCGCCTTTTCCTCATAAAAATGATAAATTAAAATCTGCTTTGTTACTAATAATTATAATAATAATTATTTTGTAATTTTGTACAACAGTGTAAATTATCAAACAACATACCCTTTATTAATTACCGTTTAATTCTAATTAGTTCACTGTCTATAAAATTGGAATTAACAGAAGGCATTAATGTTAAACTTAACAGCACTAACAAGATGTTACACAAGACAGAGAGAGAGAGAGAGGAAAATTTAAAACGATAAAGTGCTAAAGTGAAAAATGAGAGAAGACAGCGCGCGTTTTAGTGGGTGGTTTTGTGTGCGTGTGTAAGCGTGGTGAATTTAGTCGTACAGTTAGCAGTTAACAGTTAACATAACATAAATGTTTATTATATTCTCTCTGTTATCGTGCACTGCTCGATTTTTATGTAAAACCGCTTTCAGCACACAAAACCATTTTTTGGTGATATTTTAAAGAAATGTCGTTTTTTATTGATTTATAAAATTAAAGAAAATTTTATTGATTTATAAAATTTCAAAATTCTTTCCAAATTTTCCAAATGTTTTGTACAAATAAATTAATTTCAGTCTCTTTGTTTAAATTTATTTGCAATTTATTTTTTTTCAAATTAATTAAAATTACTTAAGAGTTTAAGAAAAGATGAAATTAAATTTAAATTGATTTTTTAAAATAAAATTCTGTCGTTTTTATTCGTTATTATTTTTTGTTGTTAAGAAAGCGTTACATAAAACTTCAACATTTGTATGCTTTTATAAGAAAATACTTTTTTAGAACTCTGATAGTACAAGAATATGAAAGTAATTGCAAATACACAATTCAAGATAATGACGCAAGATCATAATTCAAGATAATGACGCAAGATCATAATTCAAGATAATGACGCAAGAAATGTCAAACAAAAAACTACAAAAATTGTTTTTTAATCCTTGCAGTACACGAAATAGACTTTGAAATAAAAATAAAAACAAAAACCACAATTAAAAAATCTCTGGTCAAATACTTTTTATGCTCATTCGTATCAAAAATTGAAAAGAAGGCAAACAAATTTGTATATACGAGAGAGTAACAAAGAAAAAGCATAGAGTACCATAGTAATAATAGCAATAACAACGACAACAACAACAGCAATCATCGTCATCATGAACTAAACTAAATAACTGAACTAACTCAAAACTCAAAACTCAAAATGAATACAGTTTCTTTGAACTCTTTGGGACTTACTCTGTCTGTATCTTATCAGTAACCACGTCTGGTCGACTGACGAGGAGTTCGGTGCTAAGTTGATTTCACGCTTGCTTGTTGTTGTTAGTATGATCCAGAAAAATTTTTTGGTTAACGCAGTGAGCACATGCGTAAAAAGAACAACAAAAAAAAAGCCAACATTTGCAAAAGAATTTCAAGTTTCTTGTTAGAGGCATTTTTTGTTGTTGTTGTTGTTGTAGTCGTAGGTATTTCAGGTGTATATTTTTTGTAAGTTTTTCATTCATTCTGTCTTATACTCGTATTTAAATTTAATTGATAGCGTATGCATGAAAAGACGTGGTCTAAATTTGGTGAGTTTTTTGTTGTGTTTTTTTTTTTAATATTTTTATTTAACTTCAATTTGTTTTCCAAAAAAAAAAAAAAAATGTTTTCAAATAAATGTAAATTTTATGAGACACGCTTTTGCTATCGTAAATATACTACAGAGAGAAATCTTTTTATATTTTTTTTGACATCTTTTTACAAAAAAGTGTAACAGAAAAAAATAAAATGCCAACAACAATAACAACAACAATTTATAGTATGTAGTCTAAACTAGTCAGTCTAAACTTGGCAGTAAAAGCGTATGAATGCTGAGCTCACTCAGGTTTAAGGTTACCACAATGTAAGCGGTAGCGGAGCTAAAGCAAAAAAGCCATATAAAAAAACCAAAAAAAAAAAACTTCCGAAAAAAATTCAAATAAAATTTTTCAAACGCAGTGGAAAACTTAAAGTAGGGCATTGATGTTGTAAATATATGTGTGTATGTATATGTATCTCCATCTCACTTTCACTCTCACGCAAACTTAGAGACGAGTATCTTAAATATCTTGTATATAAAATAAAAATGCTGAATGCAAACGTTTTTGTTTTATTTGTTTAGAGCAGAATGTAAGAAACTTCAGAACGAGAAAATTAGTGTAACGGCAAGGTGAAGAAGAAGAAGAAGAAGAAGAAGATGAAGAAGCATAGTTATTTGCTTCACACTTTTTTTTTCTATTTGTTTTAAAACTTTTTCATTTGCTTAGATTGTGTAAGATTACGTAAATGCTATGCGCTACGTAACATAATCTGCTCGCCTCGCCTTGAGTTGTTAGGAACGAGAGAGATTGAGAGACGGAGAGAGAGAAAGATACTATAAGAATTAAAGTAAGAGAATTAGTGATAGCTAATGGTAGCATTTTTGTAGCTTTAACTTTCGTTTGTTCTTATACTTCTTTTAATATGAATTTTAATTTGAATTAAATAAACTATTCGAGATAAGATAACGTCTGTTTTATACTATTTAACTAACATAATACTAACAAGAAATTAAATTAAAATTTTTAACAGAATTAAAGAAAATAACTTATAAAACAATTTATTATTATTTTCTGAAAGCAAGGTTTAATTATGACTTTGTTAAAAATGCTAACAAAAAAAAAGCCCAAAAATGTCTGGGTCAAAAAATGTATTATATAACAAAAAGGTTAAAAACATTCAAAATGAATGTTTGAAGTCGTTCTAACATTCTGTAAACTCTGGCACAATCCCAAACTCAATTCCTCTCACTGTTACTCTACACTTCTCAGTAGAAAACTGTATTCCTTTCTCTTTTACTGTTAAAATTACTCATTTCTACATACTTACTGTACACATAAATAAAGCGGAAACGGAAGCTTTTTACAATAGTAATCCATTAACATCTATTCATCAACATCTCAATGTAAATGTAATACAAAGATCCGGAGTTTGTGGTGAAATAAAAAACCACCCTCAGAAACAACAGACAGAGGAATGTTGCTACAGAGAGAGCAAGAGTCACAGAGAGAGAGAGAGTGCCCCTGTACAACTGTAACATTTCAACTGTAACATTGAAACAACAAATGTTACGACGATTATTACTGCTGCTGTGTGTTTAACAGCGTTTTGCTTTTCACTCGCTCGCTACTACTTCGTTTTAGAGCTGTTAATTTTAGAGCTGTTACCGTAACAGCACTACGCTGTTATTGTTCATTTTTGGTTCAATTAACATTTGTGTGTTGTGTGTGTGTGTTTTTTCTGTACGCTGTTCCCACAACATTTTTCAATTTCGGCAGAGCAACTAACACTGTTCGTGGGCCAGCTCTTCGGTGAGCGATGATGCCGATGCCGATGCGATGTAATCGAAGGTAGAGTGCGCCCAACGAAATCAACACACACACACACACACACCGGAGTGGTGATGTTAGCGCTACTGCTGCACCGGCACTTTTCTTACAGCATTCATTTCTCATGGGCACTGACGAGCTACGACTGCGACGGAGACTGCAGCTGCGGCAAACGAAACTGAATGAAATTGAATGAAAAACTTTAATCAGTTAGTCAGTGACTGGGCAGCACGCACTCGAATGACAACGTTTTGCGGATAACGCGAAACAAACGCCACTTGACCACCTTGTTTGTGAACACGAAAAAGGAAGAAGAGGCAGCAGCATTTAAATCTAAGAATTTTTTATACGTGCGCTATAAAGAAAATGCTTTTTTTCTAGTGTTTTTATCTCACTGAAGAATTTGTAACAATTTTTGATTTTCTTCTTTAAAGTTGTTTGTGTATTTTTTTTTTTTTTTTTTGGTGAACGTGCCAGAGAGCGAGCGATTTTAAGGGTTTTTATTTGGTTGTTTTTGGAATTTTTTGATGCCGGCGTGATGATCGTGTGAACAGCGACAACGACAACGACAGTGGCGACAACGATGTCAACAACGAGAGCAACCGCTACAGCACGATCGAGACGTTCAAGCATCGATCAGTCAGTCAGTCGGTGCTCGGACGCGTTTTCATTGATTTGGTCTGGTCGGTGGTTGCCGGTGCGGTGCGCGTCCGTTATGTAGAAAATCGTTACGCAGTCGTTCGTCAATTTTCGAGCTAACAAAAATTCGATTGATTAAAAAAATAATTTTTACACAAAATGTAGAATACAAAAAAAAAAAAATCGAAATAAAAATTGCTGTGAAATAATTATGTTTGTCCAATGTGTTCATGTGACGACAACGACGACACGACGACGTCTCTGACGATAAAATAAAATATTTGTAAAATGTCTTCTGGAGAAAAGCTAAAATCAATTAAGCGTTAAAGTTCTCGGTGACTTTTTTCCGTTTTTATGCTATGCATTAACAAAGAAAAATTAAGAGAAGAAGAGTGTGCGAAAAATTGGTGAAAAGTGTAAGAAAATAAATTGTAATTTGCGAGCAAAGAAAAAAAAAAATGGGAATAAAATTTTTTAAAGAAAAATTTTCTTAGCTCCGGAGAGAAAATCTTTGCAAAGTTAAACCTAATAAGAAAAAATACTTTGCTATAAATACCATAACAACGTTAAGAGTGAAACCAACAACAACAACAGCAACAACGACGACGACGACGATGATAAGAATTTGTAATAAAAGGTAAAAGAATTGTGTTAACAGCAAGAGAATATTTTAGTTAAGAGTATTATGTAAAAAAGTTGTTATATAACTTTTTTTTTTGGTGAATTTCAGCAGTTTTTCATTCAAAAACTTTAAAACCTTCATTAAACATAAATTGGCAAATTCATATTTTAAAAAAGTTTTTTTGGATTTTTCGGAATTATCTTAGAGATTATTTTTTGAACTGTAAGTACGCATATTTAAGATTCTAACAAAAAATTAAATTTTAAATTAAATTAGGCATTGAATTTTAATAAATAAATAAAATTTTAATAAAAATAGCGCAGTTTTTTTCACGAATTAATTATAAATAAATTTATTGAAAAATTAAATGAAAAAATTGTAAATAAATGTAATGATTATATTAAATTATAAATGTTAATGTTAATTCTAAAATTTCGTAATTAAATGAAATACGAAATAGAATGAAAATTAAATAAATGCAACAAAAATAATGATATGTTCTTATATATATGTATATATGTATATATAATAGCATACCATAATAATAATAACAATAATAAATAAAATACTTCTGGATAAGATAATATTATAATTTTTTAATAAAAAAAAAAAATTTGAAATTATTGACTACAAAATTAAAATTTTGCTTAGTTTTTAAAAAATGCTAAATAAAAAAATTACAAACTTTCAACAAAAATTTCATTAAGCAAATACAATATACAAAAAGAATAATTAAAATCATAAAATTTATACATAATAATTTTGATTTTGATTAAAATAAAAAAATTTATTAAGAAATAAATTTTCAATAAATTAAAATTCATTCAATTTATTAAATTAAAATTTATTATAAAATTTGTATTTTCTTACAATATTTAAATAGTAATTAGTATCTTTTCTATATTAATGTGTGATAATCTATAAAATGTGTATAAGATAGTTATAATCTATTAAAATTAAAAATATGTATTAAAAGAGGAAATCAAATTTCATAAAAAAAATTAATAAATAAAAATAAAATACAGAATTTAGTGGGTCTCGAAAGTGAAAGTGACTGAAATAAAAATTTGAAAATGTAAAATAATTTTTAAAACAGATTATTTTGTGGTCATAATTCTTCAACGTTTTTTTGGAAAAAAATAAGATTTTCGCCTGTTTTGTCAAGATTTTCAATTAAAGCAAACGAATTTTTTTTCGGGGAAACGCTTTATAATTTTATTGTTTTTTTTTGGTTAAAGTAAAAGATAATAGTTTTTTTATGCCTCAAACTACGCGTTCATTCTTCTTCGGTTCAAATGAAGATGAACTTGCGCTGATCTTTCCCAAATAGACTCCATCAGTCGTGAGACAATGACGACAGGTGGGTTAAGAGGTGATCGAAAGAGGGAGGGGGGGGGGGGGGGTAAAGAGAAGGGTAGTTAAATGACGTTAACGTTGAAAACATTTCATTTATTATTTTGTAGGAATTACAATGGTTGATATAACAATTTTAATTTCAATTCTTAAAATATTTTAAGAATTTATTTTTAAAATAAATAAATATAATTTTATATTATTTATTTAGAAAATATTAAAATACTTTAAAATACTAAAAGCATAAAAAAGCAAACTGAAAACAAATTAAATAAGATATATGTTAAAATATTCAGTAAACTTGAAATATTTTTTGGTTAACAATAAAAAATATCAGAAAACTCTCAGTTGTCCACGCCGTAAATATTTAGGGCAATGACATTATTTATGGCTAATATTTACTGAAACGTGAAAAAAGTGTTCAAAAATATTTTAATATTATTTCGGTCTTCAGTATTTCGGACTGAGTAAAGTCGACAATATCGTTAATCTAGCACCGGACTTAAACCATTTGCTAATGTGACATAAAAGCATAAAACTTTTCTTTTCTCTAAAATTTTCATAAATTTTATGAGTATTTCGATATATAGATTGGTACGTATACATATATTCGTATATATGTAAGCACGTATACGTATATTGAAAAAAAAAAAAATTGAATAGTATAGAAATTTTTAATCCACGTGGATAAATAGAAAAAATTTAGCATCGGAATTATAAACATAAAACAATTTTAAAAGCAAAACCTCAATATCATGCGAGGAGATGGAGATAGAAAATGTGTTTTGATGAATGTTTTTGATGAATGGTTTCGTAGAATGTATCTATGTATGTAAATTTATTTTTATTTTTAGGAAAATGTTTTCCGAACGGAAATCAAATAGATTTATAAAAAGAAATGATCAATGAAAGGGGTTTTGTAACATTTACGTAACTTTTGTCAAACAACAGTCAAGATAAATATATACATATGTATATACATACATGAATTACATGCAATTTTATTCCGTAAATAATTGTATTTACTTTTTTAGGTCAGTGTAGAAATAGACAAGCTGATGGTCTAACAAGAAAAAAAAGGAGATTCTCTTTTTGTTATTAATTTTCAGGAAATAGAAAGGATAATTAATTGCTAATTTTTATTAAAGTTTTTAAATATTTTTTTAAAAATTTAATTAAATAATGTTTAAATAAAAATAATTGATATTTTTCTAATATTATGCAGTTTTTTAAATTCATATTTTTTTAAGTAATAATATTTTTTTATAATTTATTTAAAAACCCATTCAAAGAACGTGGTAAAAATTCAAATTTTGTACTTTGAAATTTACGTAATAATTTCGTAAAAATTTCGTAATAATTTATTAAAATAGTTCTCTATTGCGTAACGATTGATAGAAGAGAGATTAGACAAATTTCTAAAAATTTGGTAACAATCTAAGAATATTTTTTTTTAATTTCATCAAATTTTGTTTTTATTCATTCTACATACTTACATCTGTTTTGTTTTATGTCTTTGTTTTTATTCGTGTTTTTTTTGGTGTGTTTTTAATAAAAAAACACCACACAATTAAAAAATTTCATACGCACGTTTTGCATATAAAAAAAACCTGTTACATACTATACGCATACAATACGCAAACAAAAACAAAATACCACACAAAACTCACACAGTTTCCAACTAATTTTAATTTGACTTATTTTGTTTTTTTGCTTTTCAAAATTTTTTTACACGACTTCTTACGCGTACAAAACCAATGCGTAGAGCAAAAAAACTAACAATTTGTCGCCAACCCAAAAAAAAATCCCAAAAATTAGAGAGTATCTTTCTAAAAGCAAGCATTAAAAACGAAATCACTAAAAGAAGGAAGAGAGAAGAGATTGAGTTAGGAAGAGAGAGAGAGATAAGGAATAAGAAAAATGTTGGTCCAACGAAAAAGTGACAATTTTCTTTTAAATTGTCTAAAGTTTGAACTACTTTTGTCATGACAAACGCTTCAAGTGAGAAAAGAATAAACGTGGTTTTTTTTTGTTTGGGAAAAAAATTTAATTTCCTTTTTGGGAATTTTTCTGAGTATTGCCAGGTGTTGGGCAGAACATTAGAAATTAAAAGTATTAAGTAAATGGTAATAATATTTCATAAGGATATTTTTAGATGCCAGAAAAATTTTTTTATTTAGTTAATTTTTAATGGTTCGTATCGAATTGTTTAAAAATAATGCTTTAATCATAATAAATTCTAATGAACTAATAACTAACTAACTTTAGTTCCAATGAACACACAATTACATCGAATGAATTATTATTGGGCGAAGATAATGAATTAAATTACAGCAACTTAAATCATTATGCATGAATTTGTCAAATGAATCAAAAGAATTAAATAAATCAAATGAATCAAATGAATAAACTAACAACGAGTGAATTCAACTATTGTTTATTGAATGAATGAACGTGTTCATTCAATGAATTTAATAACGTAAAATTATTACATTATAAACGTTTTAACAATAAATTAGTGAAACATAAACAATTAATTAAGAATGAATGAATTTTGTACATCAAATCGGTTTGAATAATTAATAAATTTATATTCATACATTGAATTAAACAATACTTAATTATTATTAAAGTATTGAATTACAAGAAAAAACTCATGAACAATGATCGAGTTTAATTAAATGAAATAAATTAATATTTACTGAAATGGTTCGTGAATTAATTTAATCTATGAATCTGTTAACTAATGAACTTTTCTTCTTCTTTTTAAATTATTAAAAGAAAAATTTATTATTAAAAAATTAAAAAATTATTTCAAAATTCATAAAAAAAATGCATTTCTATAATAACGAAAATTATTCCAATTTATAAAAAGAATGAAAAGAATAAAATCTTTTAATTTATTGTATTATAAAATAAATATGTTATATGAAAATAATTTATTTTATAAAAAAATGAAAAGAATTTGGTACTTTAAAAGGCTTTATTATATTATATTCGAGTTATTTTCAAATTAATATAAATAATTTTTTCATTCATTCAATCGTATTTCAAAAAGTTGGCATCTAAATTTTTTTTGCTTTCGTGTTAATTAAAATGGTTCAGAATTTATTGAACTCGTCCGCGAAGAGGTGGCAACAATGTTTGCCAACATGCTGACAATATTGTTGTTTTTTTTTTCGAAAAAACCGAAGCATAGAAAATTGATAAGAATTCCTTTTTTTTTTTTGTGATTGTGGATGTTGTCTTTGTTGTTGTTTTTGTTGCTGTTGCCTTTGTTGTGAATGTAATGAATGCTTAGACGAAATCATTCCCAATTCTGACAGTAATAAAAACAAAAAGTAATGAATGAAAAAGCAACAAAAACAAAAAATTAGACAAAGAAACGAACCTGCCAAAAAAGAATACTCGTCTATGAAAAAACAATGGAAAAAAAAATCGATTTATGATCATTTTTGATAAAAACTAAAAAAAAAAAACAAAAAAAAAAAAAAAACAAATGTTTTTTTTGACAATTTTTGACAATTTTTGACAATTTTTTTTGAACAGAAGAGCGCGCTTTGAGCGATACTCGTGGTATTTACTCGTATTCAAATGCTCGATCGCCATGACGAGATACGATCGCGACTAAAAGTGTTAAAATTCGTTTGCTTTTTTGTGGTTTTTTCGTGCTTTTTATATAGAAAATGTAGAGTATGTATTATTTGATGAACGATATTTATGCACTTTTCTCATTGATTGGACAAAAGACGGAATCGTTTTCTGTTACCGGGTGATGAAGGTTTTGTTTTTCTCGAATCTTTGCAAATTATAACTGTATTTCTTGATAACTGTATATATCCCCGATCGGTTATAAATCGAATCTTGATAATAGTCCTCGATCTGTCTCTCGATTAGTCGTCGATCGGTTCTCAATTATTGTTCGATCGGTTATCGATTAGTCCTTGATTTGTTCTCGAACAGTACTCGATCAGTTCTCGTTCACTCCGCGAAAGAGGCTCTATCAGTCCTCGATACATATACGAAATAGTTTTGCTACAATCATTACTTCTTATGAGTTTAAATTTCAATGATCGTTTGACGATCAGCAGCGTGTGTTTTGGCTTCTTGAGCAGGCAGACACTAAACGAATAAAAAAGTGTGAGTTTGATTATTTGTGTACGGCTTTTTGTGGTCGTTTTTTTGTTGTTGTTGTTGTTGTTGATGTTCTTCTTGTGAACTTGTAGAGGTTTTTGGAATGGAATTAAGCGAAAATGAATATTTTTCTTTGAACTTTTTTGTAATAAAGTCGAAAATGTTTTAATTTTTTTTTTTTTCAAGAGCTGCTCATAGTTCTGGCTGTTCTTTGTTGTTGTTGTTACTCTTGTGAACTAAAATAGCTTTAAAATAGTTGAACGTTTTTTTTTTCCTCGACGGTGATGCTCAGAAAGTTTATTCAAATGAGTCGAGAATTGTTTTATATTCTCTTGTATTTTCATAAGCTTTTGATCCTACGAAACATTGTTATTTTTCGACTACTTACAATTTCTATTTCATTAAATATTTGATGATTGACAGATAAAACAGCCCCGACAACAATACATACATACGAGTACCTTCATACATTATTATGTCTGCTCAAACAAAACTCACCGAGACAATACACTTGAGACAAAAGTCTTCAGAAATCCTGCCAACGAATGCAAGTATTTTCGGAAATTTTCTTTTTCCAAAATCCACAAAATAAACAAACAATTAAGCAGACAAACAAACAATCAAATGGTGTTTTTTTTTTATTGAAAAAATTCACAATGCAATGTGCCTGTTGTTGTTTCTGTTCTTGCTGTTGCTATTGCTGTTGTTGTCTTATGTTGCAAATGTTTACAGTAGCGCTTAACCGTGGCCCAGCCACGGATCCGACTGCTGCTGACAATCTGTATCAAACCGAAAAAGAACCAAAAAAAAAAAAACCCCCGAAAAAGGCGATATATTTTCGGTACTGTTTTCGGAATGGCAAAGCTTCAAGTCTGTCAAGCTGTTCGTAAAATATTTGCCTAAATATTATTCATATTATGCATATTTTTAAATTCGCTTAAATGTTTTTGTAAACATTCTTTTTTAGGCTTTAAGCGTTAATTTTTAATGGTTTAATGTTTTTAAAGATAAATTTTCTTGAAGAGAAAGGAAACGACTGAATATCAAATAATAATAATCCAATGCGAATTGATTGATGTTGTACGAATAATATATAATATAGAGCAGTGTCTAAAAATTAGATGACTGCTTTTTGTGGCCTGTCGCTGACACTAAACTTCGATGGTGTTTGTTATGTCGTATATCCAAAAGTACCTTTAGCATGTTAAATAAGAATATCTCCACAAACGCCATGTTTCTTTTTTGTCACTTTCTTTTATATCTAACCCACAATTATTTTATTTGTTTTGAAGTTATTAAAATTTTTTTATTTTAAAAATCGAATTTAATATATATTCGAATATATATTCAATGGAATTTGTATAGACTTTCAAGCCGACATTTCGCCGAATATTCATCAGTATTTCCAGTGCATTTTCGGTTAGGTTGTACTTCCAGTGGAACTTGTATAGACTTTCAGGACGACAACATTTCGCCGAGTATTCATCAGTATTTCCAGGCGACTTTCAATTTTAGCAGACTTTTTTCGGACTATTTTCTAATGAGTTGAATTTCCAGTCAAAGTAAATTTTTCCAGTGTTTTTTTTTTTTCGAGCACTTTTCGAGCAGATATTTTATTAGATTTTTTAGACTTTCCAGTTGGCTTCTCAGCCCACCGTCCACCGTCCACATTACGATGGATGTGATAAGTTTAGAATAGATTTAGTATTTTTGAAAATATTTTTTTGAAGTGTTTCTAATGAATTACGTAAAAATTTGTAATTAAAGAAAGTACTGCAAACATTTTGAAAAAAAAAGCACGAGCCGCACGAAGTGGTTCGAGTGGAAAAATGTACGCACAATTAAACAAGAAAATAATTATCTACTTTAATTTAGTCAACTAACAACGAGTCACAAAACATGTTGACATTTTGAGAGATTTGCTGCTTTTATTTGCTGCTATTGTTTTTGGTGTTGTTGTTGTTGTCGGCTTTGTTGGCCAACTGCCAAAATGTTCTCTTAAGAATTTAGAGGGATTCCCTCTGCCCGGCGACAAATCGTCCCATTGGCGGTGGTCAGTTGTTGTCTTTACTTGAGTTTAGTCTAACTAATTTCTTTCACTTTATTTTTTAATTATTTTTTTTATTTTTTCTTTATTTTCTATGGTCAGCCACAGTCTGTTGGTTGCTTGATGCGATTTTTTGATAGATTTTTTTAATGGTTTTGGATTATGTTTTTTTTTTTTTTTGGCTTTTACTTAATTTTTTTGTTTGTTTTGTGTTTTTGTTGATTTTGCTGTGAGTGTTTTTGTGGTCGCATGAGTTGTAATTTTATCACCGTCACTGTGTCGTGTGTTTTGCACCCACTGTAGCAGTGGGTGTGTGTGTGTGTGTGTGTGTGTTTGAGTGTGTGTGTGTGTGTTGTATAGCATTCTCGCGAATGTGCAGCGTGACAGTTGTATGCGTTTGGTGTTTATTAGCGAGAGTGCAAGACCATCTGTTTGAATGTGTTTTTGTATGTGTTTGTGTATGTGTGTGTGTGTGTTTGCAATGCTCTTGCATAAAATTCATTGCATTTATCTAATACTAGCAGTGCTCATTTTAACATAAAAAAGAACGAAAAAAGAAACTGGCCAAAGACAAAAAGAGCGCATAAACAAAAGAAAATAAAAAAAAACAAGCGCAAATTATTTTCGCATTAGTTGAAGTTTTGAGTTTCCTTCCTCAACATTTATTTTATTTTTATTTTTATTTTTACCCTTCTTATTTCGCGCTTGCTTATTTTTGTTTCTATTTACGATTTCTATTTTTGTTAATTTCTTTTTTAAATGCATTTGATTTTGCATTGTATTTCATTTCAGTTCATTTTATTTAATTTATTTTAAAAGTTTTTGTTTTTTTTTTTCTTTTGGACTTCCTCAAATTATTTTTGGGTACCAAGTATTTGTACCGAAATTTGTTCTAAATTTGTTTTGATTCTTTTTAACCTAGAGAACTAATTAAAATGTTAAATTTAAATAATTAAAGCTGTCATGCGTACAAACGCCGAAGAGATAGATAGATAGTTGGCAAAGACGAACGGAGGAAGGGAAGAATGACGACGAAGATGGTGATGGTGATGGTGATGGTGATGGTGATGGTGATGGTGATGTGCAGACACTAAAGAAGCGTCTGGCAGGCGTTAAAAGAACTATAAAAAAAAATACATACGATTTAAAAAAATACAAGAGTTCTCAACTCTTTATCACTCGAATTGAGAACAGAGAACTCTAAATTCTCGGAATATCTTGATTGCTGTACCCTTCGTACAAAAAAGAGCTTTGAAAAAGCTCTAAAGTAGACAAAATCGAGCGAAGAAGATCATTTATAAAATTGGAATAAAATTCCTTCTTTTATAACTTTTCCGTTTAAAGGTATTTTGGTTTTTTTGCATCACTTTTTTAAAATTTAGAGATGAATTGACTCTATAAACCTTTAATATATACATAAATAATAATAATTATCGTATATAGAGATAGGAGTGACAATCTGAGTCTATTTTACTTTCGGCCTGATATTCCTTCACGATAATTAGACCATAAAAACTTAGATGTAGAACTTAAATATAGAACCTCCATCGAAATTCCAATTTTAAAAATTTTTTTCAGTGCCTTCAGAATTTTAGAATATGTAACTACAAAATCTTATTTTGTTTGTATGAGAATCTCTATGAAAATCGGTATGAAAATCGGTATGAAAATTGGTATGAAAATCGGTACGAAAAAAATGTTTCCAATTGTTTTTGATCTGTTTTAGTTGAAGAAAGTAAAGGAAAATTCATAAAAATTAAAAGCAAAAAACAAAAAAAAAAAAACAAACAAAAATCAGAAACACGTTGGTAATTAAATCGAAATCATAAAATATTTATTTAATGGCAATTTACAAGAAGACTTTGTTAAGGCCTGATGATGGAAAAGGAACATAAATAAGACTTTGCTCTCGATTTATGTGAACAGGTTCTTTTCTTCTGCTTGCTTAGAAATGTTCAAATAAACACGAAAAGAGAGATAAAAATAATCAACAGAGTACAAAAGTACAAAAAAACAGAAATTTTGGCAAATGGAAAATCATACTAAAATGAATTTTTTACCGTAACAGATATTTTTTGTTACTATTTTTTCTTTAAATCATGTCGTTTAAAATTAACCACAAAATTAACCACAGTTTTATGCGATATATAACTTTTTTTATACATAACTTTTTTTATGAAAAAGATGAGCAAAAATGGAACACTTTTTTGCTGTTATGTAATAAAAAATAGAGCACTTTTTTTTTAAGAACCAAAAGTTACAAGTAGGTACTTCTCTCTATGGTCAGCCATAATGCAGCCAAATTATATTAAAGATAAAAATTAAAAACAAAAAAAAAAGAGAAAAAACCGTAATAACAACAACTACAAGAACTAATTACATAAACTGATGCAGTTTTTGGCGCAGGTTTTAGGAAATTATTTTCTAATCGTGTAAACGTACGAGACGCAAGGGCGTAAGGTAGAAGGAGCGCAAGGGGGAGACCCCTTTTATCATCGACCAAGACGACGACATTTCCACCTGGTGACCGAAAAACAGAATGAGATTATTATATAAGAAAAATTTGAAAATGAAAATGCTTCAAATAACAAAAAAAAAAAATAAGAACCAAAATAGAAAAAAAAAACCGCAAATTTGCACAATTTTCATGAGTTTTATGAGCGCTCTTACGTAAAAAGCGGCTCCTTAGCGGCGCGACAGAAAGATTTTGAAATGCATGAGCAAAAGAGAGAGAAAGAGAGTCAATGCGTGAATGGTACGAAATAATTTTGAGGAAATAAAAAAGATTTTTGGTTGAGAGCAAAATTTCGCGCACTGTTTATTTATGTGTATATCGCGCCAGCGTATGTGCGTATGCGTATTTTTGTATCTGTATACATGTATGTATTTTAGGCGTTTTCGTGTGTGTGTGTGTGTGTGAGAGATATCTAAAATTTACGTAACATTCGCCAGATCTAGAAATAATTATAGATTCATTTTTCGTTTTCTGCGAAAACGGAAGCAAAAAAAGTAAATTCATATAATTTTTGTCAGTATGAGTTCATTGACTGCTGCTGCTTACACCCACCCTCCCCCCCCCCGCACTCTCCCCCCAGAGGGAGATTCAGATTTACATAAATATTTTACCAACACAATTATTTTCACATAACTCAAAGTTCTGAAAGCATGAAATATTCTCGGCGAAAATAATTAGGTAAAAAAACAAAATATATTTTGTACACGTTTTTTAAATAATTTTTTCTTGATAAAATCATATCCAAGCCCTTTTAAAGAGATTTTTGTTGAAAAAGTTTTTGAGAAAGCAAAAGACAATTTATAATTAATTTTAATGAATTAAAGAAGATATCAAGAAAATTAAAAAACCAAAAATTATTGCTAAACGTATAACATTTCTGAATGAATTAAAATTTCTTTAAGGGTTTAGTTTTAGACAATCAAAGATAAATTATATGTAAAAAACTAATAACAAGTAAGTAAATAATAATAAAAAATAAATAATATTAAAAAGGAATATTCCGAAAAAAATATTAGATAATATTTAAAATATTTGGCCACTCCTGAATATAATAAAATATGGTTCTCAGCCTTTTGGGATATATTTCGTTGGAGAAACGAACACTTACTTTAATAAAAATCAAATAAACAGCAACAAAAAAAATTTCAAATTCCAATGATTTTGCGTTGTAGCTGTGCGTATAGTACGATAAAATCGTATGATAATATAACAAAATTTTCCAAATCGTATAAAATCCTTAACTAAATCGTTGTAAAAATATTCAAATATTTGTCGTCATAAACAAATAAATATAAATATTTAATTATGTAAGTCATTTCGAACCTTCTAAATGTTAACAATGAAAAAAAAAGGCTGAAAACGGCATGTCGACAAAATCGGTTTTCGTTCACGAAATCAAATTTGACAAAGAAAGACGAAAATTTGTTCAAAAAAAGATCATCATTTAAAGATCATCATCGTATGTAGACTATGGCGGAAGTGTGTAGTGGCTTTTATAAGCCACATTAAGAAAAAAATTTGCATTTTCGTAACTAAATTACTAAAAAACAATTAGATATGAATATTAAAGATTTTTATCGACATTAAAAGAACTTTGATACTAATAGAAAAAACCTTAATTATGCCTTAGTTTATGCCAAAATAATTTTAAGGTAACTTTAAAAAGATCCTCGGTTAGCTTTTAAAAAATGCCGTGTTAATTCAACTCGAGAAATACGACTAACAAACTTGCATATACGGCTAAAAGTTAAGACAATAATAAGCGATATACGACAAATCCAGTTCAGTACAAAAAAGATGAAAATTTTTAAATTTTTACGCTTAAAATAAAAATGAAAAAAAAACAATAAAAAATATAAATTTTTATTTAAAAATGGTATGAGTTTAAAACTGGAAATTGTTAAAGTTTTTTCCATCTTTAAAGAAAAATCGAGGCTGGCTATCATAATATCTCTTGAGTTCTTTAAGCTCTTTTTTTTAGTTTTTCTTTAACTGTTTTTGATTGAGCAAGATATTTGTAAAAACTTTAGCGAAAAAAAAGGAATACTAAAATAGTAAAGAATATCAAGATATCAAGAATAACGAATAACAAGAAACAAATAAAGAATATCACTTTAATCAATGAATATAAATTAATATACTTTCACAAATTTCGAAATTCGTTTTTTTTTTATTCAAATTATGATAACAGTTTAAAATGAATGAACAACGTTTATGTTTTTTTTTTTTTTTGAAAGATTAGGGTAAAAGATATAGAAAAGAGGGTTAAAAAAAGGTTTTCCTTTAAGCACGTGTTTATTTATTTTGATTTAAACAAGAACGAGTATGTTTTTTAGAGTGTTGGTCGGTATATGTCTTTTTAATAAATGGTAAAAATTAATATTTTTATTAGTTGTTGTTGATTTTTAAAATTTTATATATTATATTTATAATTATACCAATTTTTTTGTAGAATTTTTTACGGAATTTATTCTTTTATTTGTTAGAATTTTCCAAAATTTCAGAAAAATTAATTGTTACAATAATAAACAGTTTTTAAAAAATTAAATTTACTAAAGTACATAAAAAATATAGTATAAAAAGAAGGACAAAAAATGAAATCCTATTAAATAAAATCGTTCTAAACAATCTTCTTATAATTTTACGATGTTTTTCTGCTTATTTTCTGGCAATAAAAGAAGTTATTTTCAACGAAATTAGCTTTGGCCAAAAGAATCAAGAATTAATTAACATAATAACAATAACAACAACAACAACCGAATTATTGAAAAACGAATTGATAAAGTGATAAGAAAATAGTTGTTGTTGTCGTTGCTGTTTGTTGTTTTGTCGTATTGCTGTATTATTTCTAATGTTAATACTCGTTGTTTGATGAAATGACGACAGATTATTAGTAAAAAACTGTCGACATGAAACTAATGATAATTATGGTTTGCTGATAATTGCACTAACGTTAAATTAATCTGCAGTAATTATTTAAATTATTAATTAAGCGAAATTAATTGATAAACTTTTCTCGTTTTTCGTGAGTGGATAAAATTTATAATAATTTCTAAAAGTGTGGAAAATTAAAACGTGTTAAATATGTTTAAATGTTAGTTTAGTTGAAAATTTGTAATAAATTTCCATACAAACAAGCTTTGTTTATAAGCTAACGAAAGTTGTTAAACTTTTAGCAACGTGAAAACGAAAAACGGGGCAAATTTTAAGGGATCCTTACGATTATGGCTACGATATCGTTTGTTACGATAAGTTAACAAACGCATCACTAAACAACCGCCCGGCCACACAATATTTGAATTGAAACAAACCATAAAATTATCAAATTAACTCGTGTACCTACGGCCAAAAGCGGTCGCCAGATCTTAACATCTTACTCTGGCGGTCCCTTAAAAAGGCCGCGTACTTTCGCAGTTTCCTTCTTGTAACGTGAATCATGAAACCAGTGGCCGAACGGCCGGCCGGCCGGCAAATCTGGTCCAGAACCACCTACTGCAACTTAATAATGGTCTCGCATTCATTTTATCTTAATTATAGTAATCATATGCAATTCGTACAAATTTCCAGTAAAATCTTGTTGGACAAACGCGAGCTCCAGCAACGAAAACTGTAAGCAAGCAAAAACACTAAGAAGAATAAGAGGGGGGAAAAGAAGAATAAGAAAACATGAACTAAAAAGGACCCCCAAAAAAAAAAAAAATAATCACGAGACTTGTTCATTATGCGTACGTTCGTGGTGCGTTCGTGCATGGTGCATTCACTTATTGACCAAGTTATGTACGTACTGTTGGCCACATTTTCGCCAATTCAGTTAATCTGTTAGTTATTCGGTTGTCGAGACCGAGACAAGGGCAATGATGAAGTCCGAAACCTCGCAAACGCACCACAACAATCGCACCATTCTTAAAACAATACAATTAAAAAACAAAAACAACAAGAAAACCTAAGCAAAAAACCAACAAAAAACCCAGCGAAGAACGTAAGCTACTAAATGCCTAAGTAAAATACAGAAGTGCTAAACCTGTTTAACCTAAATTTGCCATGACGTTAATAAATGACAGCAACAAGAACAGCCGATACAGCAACAAGAGCAATAACAACAATAATACACGTAACAATAACAGTATTGTTAGGTTGAAACAGAGAAAGAAAATGAAATACATTTTGTGCTTGAGTTTTTTTATTGAAATAAGTTTTTGTTTGTTTAGCAAATAAGAGTTCTATGAAATGCAGTGAAAAAAATTCATTACATATTAGTAGCTTTTTGCTAGATAAAACTATAAATTTTACTGGAAAAACTAAATGAATTTTTCAATTTTGTTGCTACTTTTCGATGCTACTAAATCGCTTCATTGCTTCATTGTATTTCATAAAAATCACTTTATTCGTAATGGTCCTATGATTTTAAGTGATCACTTAATTCATTTCAGTTCATTCCATTCACTTAATTTTTTTCCGATTCATTATGTATAATTATTTAACACTTATTACTGATAACACATTCAAATGAACTGCAGAACAAAAAAAGACTGTAAAGAGGGCACATAAATTCATTTTCAACCGCATCAACAGAGATAAATTTTATTTGTTCATTCAAATTCTTTTACACTAATTCATTTAATTTATTTCAGTTCAATTTCTATGCATTCATTTTTCTCTAGAGTTCATTTACTGCGTTTTATTCATCGCAATTATCTCATCGATTCATCGTTTCGTTTTTATACAGTTAATTTTTATTCTCGCTCCTTTGCTGGATGCTCCATTTAAATTACTACATTAAACCACTTTCAGTATTATCTCTCATCATGCTCTGCAGTTCATTCAAATTACTTTATTCATTATAGGCATTCATTTAAGGCATTTAGTTCATTTATATACTTGCTCCTGGATGGATATATATACTGGATTCCATTCAAATCACTTATTATAATGCTTTTACATTGGAGTTCATTCAAATTACAAGACTTTATTTATTAAATTCATTTTATTTATCTCAGGCAGTTCATTTAAATATGAATATTACTTTTTGTTGTTATTGGAAATTCATTGAAATCACTTTGTTAGTTTAATTCATGTCATAAGTTCATTTGATGGTTGCTGCTATATACATATTACAAATTCTACGCTTTAGAGCGAATTCATTGTAGTTTATTTTTTGGAGTTTATTTAATTGCTTTTTGTTTATTTTTATGAGTTTAAAATATTATTTTATCTCATTGAATTAAGTTTATTTTTTGTATAAAATTCTATTAACTAATCAGTTCATTTTTTCAGTTTAAACTTTTTTTCCTCATTTTCAATTTATTCACTTTAACTAAATGAATTCCATTAAATTTTTTTTTTTGTGTTCAGTTCACTCTGATTCATAAGATTTAAATTTATTCTATTAAATTCATTCTCTTAAATTAATTAGCTCTTATAGAATTTAAATTTATTTATAAAACGATTTAAATTCATTCTTTTAAAATCATTCTATTAAATTCATTGGCTCTCATAGAATTAATTGTTCATCAAGTTTGAATCATTACAGTTCATTCAAGTCATTTCCTTCATAGTGAAGTTCTTGTTCGGTTCATTCATTCATTCAAATCCACTTCAGTTTACTCAAATTAGTTTATCAGTTTATGAGATTGCGTTCAATTTCTTATTTCTATAATTTTATATAAAATATTTTTTCTTTCTTCTGCTTTCAGATACTTCATCATCAAGCCGTTTTAAATGAATATTTCCGATAACGAATTTGATAACCGAAAGAATTTATTACTTAATCTGGCATTAGAAAAAATTAGACGAAATTCAATCAAGTCAATTTGATTTTTTTGGTTTTAATTCAAAAAAAAAAAGGGAAATAGTGACGATGGCGCAACAATCTAAAAATTTTTTCAAAATGTTTTCGTTAAGCGACGACGACGATGATGAAAAACAGCGATTACAAATAAAATGTTTTAAATATTCAAATGATATGATAGTCACTTAACTTAGTTCGATTGAATTATGTTTAAACACAGAAAAAGTACAACAAAACGAAATAACAATAAATGAGAAGATCATAGAAAGAGAACGAACGGTACGGTACGTTTTTAGAACAAGAATTGAGAGAAATTCAAAGACGCAAAGACGAACTTAAAAAACAATTCAATGCATCTGGCAACTCGGGCTCAAAGCAGTAGCGGAGTGGCGGCGATACATAGAAAGCGAAATAATTTGTGGACTTGAAAAGGCCGGAAAGGCCGGTGGCACACGACGATCATTTGTACGCATGCGAAGGAGACAAAGTTTTGACTGGAGGGCTCTGGCGCTGCTGGCTGCCCTCCTGGGGATACTGGTTGAATGGCGTATGGTTTATGCGATGCCCATGATGAGGGCAACTCCAAGGGGAACGCATCCTGAAACGGGTACGTCGTCAATAGAAGCAGAAACAGAAGCCGAAACAAAAAGATCCGAGGCGAAATTGTATTTAGAAAAGGATTTGAAGGATCAAGCAACAGAAACAGTAGCATGGATATCCATGAGATCATCATCATTACCTACATCTTCACCTTCGCCAACGTTTAATAGTCGTAATAATAGTTATTTATTAAAAGAAGATCAACGAGACGATGATCAGGGCAGGAGCCCATGGCGGAGTGTATTTTCGGAGAAGGCAGCTGTATATAATAAGGCGGAATTTGTACAAATTAAAAGTGACAATAATACCAACAACCATCATTATAATGACATCGATAATAATAGCCATAATCATTATAGTAATAAAAGTAGTTCTAGTGATGAAAGCATGAGCATAAAGAAAAATAATCGAAATACTAAGTATAGATCTAAGGCTGGGGAGGAGGAAGAACAACAACAACAGCATCAGCAACAAAAACAACAACAACAACAACAACAGCAACAACGAGAGCGACAGCAACAACAGCAGCAACAACGAGAGCAACAAAATAACAGCTATTTTACTTATATAAAAAGTAATAATAAACTCATTAATAGCGATAGCAATAACTTAAGCAATATTAATGGCAGCGATGGTCGAAGTTCTCAGACCATGTTGGGCGTGGCTTCCAGTGAAGAAAAGATCTACAACTCAAGACGTATTAAAAAATCGAACTTAAGTAATTTGAAACGTAAGCGTAAAAAAACGCCAAACAATCATGATCATGATCACATGAAAGAAATGGAAGAAGAAATGGAAGAGGAGGGGCGAGAGGAAGGGCGAGAGGAAGTTACAGTGACATTTACAAATGCAAAAATTAGTAATAATCAAAATAGTATTAGCTTTAATAATAGCAGAAGCCAACTAAGTTATAATGGCAATAGCAATAGCAATAGCGACGATAATAACGGCAACGATTCGCAAAAAGTGGGCTGCAGATCGAGTGGGCCAACAGCAATAGCACTTGCATCTTATGATAATAACAGTTATTTAATAAGAAATGTTAATAACAGTGATAATAAGAATGTAGCAATAATAACAGCAGACAGGCAGCTGCAGCCGCCGCCGCCGCCGTCATCACAATCAGTATCTCAATTATTAGCGTTATTGCCTTTAAAAATTAGCACTTCATCCGCAACAACAACAACAACAACAATAGCACCAACAACAACATCTTCTTCAGTTGGTGAAAGTTTGATATCAGCAGTTTCTTCATCAGCATCATCTTCATCCTCGGCAATCTCATCCTCATCCTTATTCTCTTCTTCTTCCTCGTTAAGATCAATACACAATGTTGCCATATTATCACGTACGGAACGTAGTATACGTAGCCTTGATTCGGTACATTCAATACGCAATCGTAATTCCGGTAGCATCGTGCGAAGATCCTCGGCGGATATGATGCAAGGTAATAGCAGCAGCAGCGGTGGCCATCAATACCATCATCATCATCATCATCATCATGGTGGCTTGAAAACAAGGAGACTGAATAATTCTAGAAATACAACAATAAATAGCAATAATCATAATCACAATCAGAGCAGCAATCATAATCACAGTTATCATCATCATCATCAGAACGCGTACAACAACAATCGCAGTAATTTAGACCGCAATGAACGGTCGGCAATATCACTGCTATCAGGTCCGACGCGTAAGATTCAATTGTACATCAAGAATCGCTTCATACAATTATTGCCCGATGGCACGATCAACGGCACGCAGGACGACCAAAGTGAATACAGTGAGTAGTACCAGTTTTCATTATACATCTATGGTAGTTGCTATACTATATAGTATTTTATATAAAAAAATTTTTTAAAATAAGTATTAATATAATAGAAGATAAAACGCCGATAACCGGGATGGTTTTCGAGAAAAATTAAAATAGAAAAAATTCGGAAGGAATTAATGATCGTGTCGATTTTCTTCAGTAAAAAGGGTGCGCCAGCTTTTATGTCGGTATGTAAATATAGATTAACTTAAACAGTTATCAATCGCTTAACTTAAGTAAACAAAGGTTTTTGAAACGTCGATTCAGTACAATTTTAACCATGAATCGCCTCACATCGAAACAAGGCGCCGAAATAGTAATGCTGGAAAATCTAATGGAAAACGCAGCTAAAAATGCGCAGAGCACATTTTGCTTTGGCCTATAGAGGCGGCCACTTGATTTATGTTGTATTAAAAAAACAAGTCCAAATAAATTGCAAAAGACCAAGTTAATTAAAAATACCTCATATATATATGAAAATCGATTTTTTTTTATTCAAACCGACAACAGTCACATACCGACATGAAAGATGGCGCACCCTGTACATATTCGCCGCTTGTATTGTAATTTTGTGAACCTCTATGATTATCTTAAGATCGCATTGAAATATTATGCAAAGGGCAATTTACTACGAGTATAACAATTTAGAACTTTCTTTAACAAATGACTTTTAAAAAATTCATCATTTTTTATGAACCTTTCTTTGATCTTGGCGTTATTTTCTGGTAAAAACCTCCTTAATCGTGATAATTTCCACTTCTCTTCACTTTAATTAGATTTTAAAAAATATTACTTCATTATGCGTGATATTATCACGTATCACGTGGATGTGTGTGATTATCATTGACTGAACTGTAGTGTGATTATGATTAACTGATTTCATAGCAGCAGCAGCAGCACGATTTAAGAGCTTATGCCACTTTGATATTCGGCAATCTTGGTAAAAAAATTACTAACATCATCACCACCACCACCACCACCACCATTCACGTCATCATGATCTTCATTCTTTTTGAGTTATCGAAACCTGTTGATCTGTTGTAATAATTCAATCAACAGGAGAAGACAAACGCGGCGGTGGCAGCAGCATCAACGCATGAGATTCCAATCTGCCGTTTGCTGCTCCTTCCTGTTGTTACACTTTGACTTGCATTCGCAAATAAATTTATTTTTGAATCAAGTTTCGGACAAGGTTATGTGTGTGTGTGTGTGTGTAGGTACCTGCCAAACAGAGTAACGAATCTGGTTTCGAAGGTGCCTTTTTTCAGCCATCGTTCAAATTGCAAATGCTACAAGGCTGCTCTGCTCTTATGATATTCTACTTATCATAAGTTAAGGCAAGGCTACCGCCATTCAGCACTTACCGTTAGTGACTGTCGAAGACGTATACGAGTATATACTATATGACGAATAATAAAGAGTCTCCAAGAGTCAGCCAACGCTGAGCTGACTGGACTCGTTGAAATTCATTCAGTGATTGACAAAAACCGAACCAAACGGAGCCGGCCGGCAAAGAACAGGTGATCACATCGGTGCAGCATCTCAACGTTTCCGCATGAAACCGCACGAATGGTGGCATGGAAACGTTTGGCAGCAGGGAAGAAGATTTTACATGGGCGGTCGATCGGTCGGTCGGTCGGTCGGTATGCCTCATCACTGACTGAGAGGTTCCCAATTTGGCAATATAATTAATATTGCTTCATTGCTTCTGCGATAACGAGTGTGAATTTTATAAATTTGAGTTATTAAGTTAATGAACGTGATTGCAAAAAATTGGTTCATGATCGTTAAAAATTTACAGCGAACATGCTGTAAGCAATTAAAAGATTGTTAAGCGAGTGTTGATGCTTTCTTAAGCATATTCGTGTAACAGAGAAAAGATATGATATATTGAGAGAAAAGATTAAATAAAAAGTTTAGTGATCGTTGTATAAAAAAAAAACGAAGAAACAGGCGAAGAAAAAGGGATAGAAAGGTACAAACTTACACAAAAAACCATAAATGATATATTGAAATATTTATATAGTAATATTATTTGCACTAAAAGCCTGACTTTGTAATAAAAAGAGCCCCAGTCTGTAGTATTATTAATATTTAAATGGGCTTAAAATTTAAGTTTATTGTATAATTAATTAAAAATAAATTTTATTAATAAATAAATAAGTTTTTCATTTAATTTTTGAATGATGCCGGACAAAAATTAGTTTTTTAATTGGGTTGAAAGTAATTAAAATTAACCAAAAATTTTCCAAATTCTCATTAAAACTCTTCTTCTTCTTCTTCTTCTTCTTCTTCTTGTTCTTCTTAAAGAAGGAAAGTGTGTCAAGGCACAGTGGGACATTTCTATGACTTGTTAAGCATAAAGAGATGTTTTCCTTTTGTCGACATTAGTGTCTAACAATTATATGAAGAGGCTGAAGAAGAATAAAAAAGAGAAGAATAAGAAAAAGAGAAAGAAGAAGAAGAAGAAGAGAAAAAAGATGAGCAACACAGCAGCAGGTGTCAAATTGTTAGCCTTTTTATGTCTCAAATCGTAAAACAAAAACTTATTGACAAGAAGTCGACATAGTCGACATGACAAAAAAAAAAACCTATGGAATGTTGACCAAAGTAGGCTTCACGGGACATCACCGAAGGAAGGGAAAGTTTGGAAGCTACGAAAGGGTTTGTTATGTTTCGATTACTTCGCTTTGGTTTTTTTATGGATATTTTTGATTTTTCGATGAGTTAACGCCCTTCAAATATCGAAGAATTCCGAAGAAGTTTTGTTCTTATCGCACTCAAACTAATCAAACAGGTTACGCCTCTTACGATTCACTATGTTAATTTATGTTTTTTTGTTTTTGGATTTTCTAGAGCAAAAAAAAAAAATACGAATTTTTGAATTTAGGAAAAGTCATTATTTTTTTTTTATTATCGTATTTTTGTGGAATATTTTTGAATTTGTAACCATGTCGATCAGCATTCATCAGAGTACGAAGTTGCTGGAGGAACAGGAGCATCATTATTATTATTAATATTATTATTATTATTATTATTAATAGGAAAAAATATTACCATTTATATAATAATAAAAAATATTTCCAAAAATGTTAACCTCATACGAGAAACATACGAGTAGCGCTCACATAAATTTAAAATCTTTATATGTTTAGCCCTAAAAAAAAACAAGAAAAAAAATCATCACCACAAAAGTAGATGCTACGATGACAGACCAAAAGAGAGTAAGAGTATAAGAGAGTCTCTTCAAGTACATGATGTAATTGCAGTGTACTCTTTTACTTTATTATAATAAAGTAATTGTAAATATTTATTATCAATTATATACATACATTAAAGTGATTATGTATTTAGCATTTACTTTATTAGATTACAAATGATTCAAGCAATCATTATTTTTTAAAATTTCTGTATGTTTAATTAATTGTAATGACAATTAATTGTTGATATTTAATTTGAAATGATGTAATGTAATGTAATGTAATGTAATTTAATGTATTGTAATGTAATGTAATGTAATGTAATTTAATGTTATTAGAGTGTACTCTTTATCATAATAAAGTAATATTAAATATTTATTATCAATTATATACATACATATGTACATACATACAAGCATACATACATTATCTTGATTATGTACTTCGCATTAACTTTATTAGATTACAAACTTCAAGCAATCATTATTGTTTTTGATTCCTGTACGTTTAATTACTAGTAATTGCAATTAATTGTTGATAATTAATTTGAAATGATAGTCATTATTGATGCTAACATTAAAAATTAATTACTCGCGGAATTAAACCACTAAAGAATGTGGAGGCAGTAATTGCTTGAGAATGTATGACAGTCGAAGAGCGTGTAAGAGAGAGATAGCAACACATGCAGAATGAATGACACTTTGAAAGGGCAATAGAGAAAATGCAATGCATGTTGGCCAATTCAGTTGAATTGCAATAAACGGCAAGCGGCAGATTTCAAGATAAACCGAAATATAATAAATTTTAATTTTTATGCGGAGGATCGACGACGATCGATCGAGCCTGAATCGAGCCAGTGAGAATGAACTAATTAGTGGCGTTCATAACATGCCGGCAACATATTTTTTTTCAAGATTTTATCTCATAAAATTTCTATGCTCTAATTTTCTTCCGCTTTTAATATTTTTTTTTCTTTTCCTTGTAATCAGTTTTATCAAATAGTACTTATATATTACTATTCTATTACATGAAATGACATGATCCAGTTTTTCATTTAATTTTTTTTAAACAAAAAAACCTTTTAGTTTTAAGGTTTTCTTTTGGACGGTTCGCGGTCTGATTAAAGAATCGTGTCATATGCTTTTGTGTGTGCTATTGTTTTCTATTGTATTTATCTGGCACTTCTGAACTTTATCACTTTGTGTATTAAACGCATCTCAAAAGATACGACGGGAATGGTTTTTTTTTCTATTGCTTCTCAATACAATGCATGTTGATGCATTACAATATCATAAAACGGGTCATTTGTTTTTTATTTGTTTATCATTACGCTTGGTTCACATTACAATGTCATAAAAACCTTAACATTTTCTGTTATCAAGAACTTGTTGAGCTTTAATATTTATTTAGTACAGTATTTATTCGTAGTATTCCAGAATGTGAGCAAAATTGGAAAGCTCTTAAACGTGTATCAGCTTTGAAGTCTTAAAACGGTTCTAGCAAAAGCTAAGCTAAAAGAGTTACTAAAAGGCTATAGCAAAAAGCTATAGAAAATTTCAAGTTTCTGCGATTGATTAAGATTACGTTAGATATTGATAAGCACACAATAGTGACTGTGGTATATTTTCTAAAAAACTTTCTTTCTGCGGCAGAATAATTAATTTTTTTTTTCATCGCAAACTTGAGCGATTTCGCAAACATTATCATTTTTTCCCGCTTTTTGTGGCTGACGTTATCATGGGCTCACTGTATTTCTTTAATCTGTTTTAATTTTTTGGTTTTTTTTTTAATAAAACAAAAATAAAAGATTATTAATCTTGTCCTTATTACTACTTGTTTTTTTATGTTGTTGTTTTGATTTTATTTCTATATTATTCGTGCTATATTTGACACACATTCACCGGGACCAATTCCATTGTTATTGTTGTACGTACCTACGTTGCGTTATCGTTTGAAAACGTCATGCCAGCAAAATGTCATAAATGTTGAAATTTTAAATTGACAATTTAACAAGCCGTTAAGTTAAACGAACGAACTATAAATGATTTATACGCAGGCGCTTTGGCAGCAATAAAAATAAATATGATCAAATATAAAGCGATAATAGTCGTAATAATAATAATAATAATATCAGTTTAAAAAAAATTAACAATCAACTACAAAAAAAAAAAAAAAATGATATGATTTAATTTAGGTGCAAGCGAGTATTTAAACGGTGGATTTCGTAAACCGTAGGAGATCCACTGATTTGATTACTTCTTGACCATTAGATTAAAAGTAATTAAATTTTTTTTGGAATTTTGTTTGCTCAGAGTGACCAATAAGCAGATCTTTAGGTTATCTTTAGTTTAAGTAACTGAAATAGTTACGAAAATATGGTTTCTGTTAATGATCTTTAAAACTTTAAAATTTAATAATCTGTGAAGTTCGTAAATTTAATGTTCACTAAAGCTTTTGGTCCCTCGATATCGAGAAGGTTAATGACCTATTATGATCGGTGAAGCAATTTTGTAAAAACTTTCTGATCAAGTTTTTTTCAAGTTTGCGATCTTTAAAGCCTTTATGCTCGTATGTAAGGATCCTTAGAGTCTTTTATATCTAATACAGCAAGATCTTAAGATTTTTTATCAAACTAAAATACAAAATACAAAATCTTCATTTCAAAGTGATTTTTTTAAGATTTTTTTCTAAGATCAAAGAAATTCTAAGAGTTGTGTAAGCCTTTCTTACAAATTATGGCGGAACAAACTATTCGCAAACACACAATTTTTTAATATTTTAATTTTTTTATATTTATTATTAGTAAACGTCGCGGTTCGTTTTAAATACCATTTTCTCCTGTTAAGTCTCAGAAGTCAATGACCTCCTCCTCGGTGTTAATAATGTTTTTGATAACTTCAAACCATTTTAATTCGATCGATCATGTAGTTTTGTAACCAATATATTCTTCAATTTTGAATGCATTTCAATTTATGTTAATTTAAAATTATTCCCTTTCAACAATCTTCGATCTTCGTGACATATGTATATATCGTGTACGTACTTTTGTAACTCTACACAAAACCCAAACCGCGATCATTGCTGCTCTCTCACTCGGTATTCTCGGCATCGAAAACTGCCGTTCTTGCGCTTTTCATTGTTGTCATTGTCATTACGAAATTGTGTAGAGAGATACGAACGTATACGTGTACGTGGACCATGAAGTATGTTATAGGCGGCATGTATTTGGGGTAATTTATTGGAAATTCGTTACGATCATTGAAACTTCCTTCGGTCGCCTTCGGTCGCCGAAAAATGGCCGACAAGCGAAGGCAAAATATATTTGGGTTTTACAATATGGTTATATGTATGTACGTACACACACGCCACATTTCAGCGGCACTCAAGAGTAATTAAATTTTACAAAATTTCTCCAATTTTATGTAACGGTATGTGATCGTTGCGATCGGTGCTCGATCCTGTGAGCTCGGCGGCGGCCCACGCAACAAAGAAAGTCTTTTAGAGTGTGAGACATGACAAAATTTATGACAACAACTAATGAGGTATGCATATTTCTGCAGTCGGTAAAACGATACAAGAAGAAGAAATTTCCACTCAAGCAACAGCAAGAGTAACAACAACAACAACAACAACAACAACAACAACAAAAGCAGCCAGCGGTGAGCGGTAGGCGGTCATCATACAAGAGAAGAAACAAAAAATGAAAAGTACAAAGTGACAACAAGCAAGTACATACAGGCAATCATTTAAAATGACAACAACAACAACAACAACAACAACAACAATACAACAATTACAGAAATTGTTGTAGTCGGTTAATATGAAAATAATGAAACAGCGTTCATGCGATCGACGCACGAACGCATGAACGCACGACGCACGTTTGTTGCGTGCTGACCCAATAATGAGCCGGTCACAAGGCTAATCGTATGCGATATAATATACATATACTATTCTATATACACGTACATATATCTACAAATGTATACCATACCTTCGTGTATTTGGTGTAGAAGAAAAAAATGTAAAAATCAATAAAAAGCTTAAGCACTAAATAAAAAAAAAAATAGAAAAATACGAGCATAAAAGAAACACTTAAGTATTGAATAATGAATGGTAAATTTTACGATGATTGTTGTTCGTTTGATACGACTATCATAAAGTTTTTCTTGCCTTTCGTTTCTCTATGCACACTTTATCTATGCACACTGTCACTCTTCTCTTGTTCTTCACGCATAGACTGCTCTAGTCTGTGAACAGCTGATGTCAGAGCTACTAACTAGTAGTAGTTTGTCATACTGATCGCACGAAGCAGTAGCACTAAATTGCTACGAGGTCAGCAGCAAAATTTTATTTGAAAATTTAGTGCAACATTATTTCTGCCTGAAGCCGCTTTTGTCACGTTTTATTGTCAAAGTCTGTCCGTTGTTTGTCCATTGTCCGTTGTCTAGAGCTTGTCTGTCGGTCTGTCTGGAGAGATAGACATCCTGCTGATTGACCTATTTTTTTTTGGTTTTTGCTACCTTTTTCCCGTCGATCTCGTCGTCATTGTTGTCTGTTGCGTTTGTCTATTTATTTATTCGTAAAACAGTTTCATGTCTATGTCTACCGTGCCCGATCGTACGTAACGATCACGAGAGAAGAAGATCACCTCTACCTCGGTTTGTCATTCTTTTCGCGGATCGCGTGAATCTCGTTGCATTGCTTTACGATCACGATCAGTACGATCATTTGATGTCATGATGAAGTGGGTTGGTACAACGTTGTAACATGTACCATCCTTCCTCACCATTACCGTCTTACCGCTTTTTGCACAGGTGCTAAAAAGCTTCCTGCTCCAACTTTGTGATTTAGCGCGATCATTATGTACCGATCATGATTGTATATGGGTCAGTGGCGGATGATCGCGAGAATTTGATCGATTGAGCTGCCCGTTTAGGATGGATACTTTAATGTGGAGATTTTAATGTGAATACTTTAATGTATATATATATATTCGTAATTTGCCAATGTTTGACAAGATCAATCAAGTCATCCGGTGATCGTCATGCTGTCTGTTTGTGCGAAACTCGTTACGCCTCATTGAGCAGAGGACGAGAAATATTGCCGCTGTTGAAGTATGTTAACGGCGGTGTAGTATACCACCGTCCTTTCGAAAGTCGATCAAATGAAGTCGCAGCGGCCAATTTCGGCCCACTTTCACTGAAGAAATGGAGACGGCAATGGCGATGATGCTACACTTTATTGTTGGCCGACAATATCTTTATCATTTGTACATCATGCGCCATCACTTTTCTGATGATATTGTTTTTTGTTAACTGGTGTTGTTGTTGTTGCTGTTGTTGTTGTTGTTGTTGTTGTTGTTGTTGTTGTTCTTATTTTGCTTGTAATTGTGATTATTTTTGATTTTTCTGCGGTTGTTTTGCGGTCAGCTCAATTGGCAAAACGTCTTGAAGGGGGCGCTGCCGTAATCAACAGCATTGCCAGCCCACAATTTTTCATGTTGGCGCAACTTGGCTGGCAGGCAGCAGTAAGGCATTAATTAACGCTTGACGGTCGGTCGGTCGGTCGGTCGGTATTGTTTCATTTTCTGCTTCAACTCTTCAACTCTTGTTAACGCTTGCATTTAACTTGTTTTTACGCAAATATTTTTTCCTACATTTCGGAAGACTTTTTTCCGGTTTTTTTTAAAATAAATAAATTTTCTTATATCTCGCTATTTTTTTGGTATTTCAAAAATTTCATTTTTTTTACTCTTATTACATTTGATTAGCCTCCAACCGACCGGAAACTCCTGTCAAGTCTTTATCTGGGATTTGTTTATAAGCATTACATAAGTTTAAGGCAATTTTTTGTTAGAAAATGCCATAAACTAACACCGGTTATATTTTTCTTTTTTTTTGTATTTTTCATAATCTTATTTAAATCTGATTTCAAGCCTTGCCTTCTACTACAATATAATTAACTCTATTGCAGTAATCATCGTCAAAAGCAGATCAGTGCAACAATCTAAATGGGACCGAATGAACGGTTGCTGAAGAGTTGTTGCTGTTGTGGTTGGTGTTGTTGTTACTGTTGTTGTTGTATCATATACTTTAGTCATGCTTATTAAGTGCTAAATACGTGGTGAAAACATGGCTGGCCGGAAATATTTCTTGTTTTCTAAACATTCCGAAGTCTTAGACAGTCTAATTCATACGGACAATAATCTTCTTTATAGGTCTAAAGTTGTGTAAAATTGTCTAAAGTAGATTACTGACCTTCACTGCTTATTTCTTCAACTTTATCTTCATCTTCATCAACATTGTATTAAATAGTACTAGTAGAAGACATGGCTGGCCGGAAATATTTCTTGTTTTCTAAACATTCCGAATTAGACTTGTCTGTCTAATTCATACAGACAATAATCTTCTTTATTGGTCTAAAGTTGTTTAAAGTTGTCTAAAGTAGATCCTTCACTGCTTATTTCTTCAACTTTATCTTCATCTTAATCAACATTGTATTAAATAGTACTAGCAGACGGTTTGCAGAGAAACAGGCCAGGCCTATAAAGAGACATAGACACATGGAGAGTGTTTAGACCTGGTTAATTTTAATATCATAAAAATGACGGCGTATGAAACGAAGAGGCGTATTCTGTCTGCTCTTTTATGGTATTCCCAAAAAATGCTATTCCTGGAAAAGGTATACATATGTATGTGGTGAATATATCTAAGCCAAGTGTGTTAGGTTATAGCTTTCAAAACAATAATAATAAAAAAGATGATGTTAATTTTTTATTTAAGCAAAAGCAAACAAACGCAATGAGTTGGTTGTTGCGAACCGTAGCGCAATAAAATCCATATAAATTACGATATATAGCCGTAGTGTACCTGTAGACACTACACATTTGTGCCAAAAATAAAAGAAGGCGGTCCGCTATGAACCGCTCTTTTACTTTCAATCTGAAGCTATTCATCAGCTACCGTCTGTCGAAATTCCATTCAAAGCTTTCGAGGGCGAATAGGTTTTGCGATTTATTGCTGCAGTGTTCGGTCATTATAGAATCGATAATGAAATCGATCTCAATTGGTTTGATGATTTTGTGTTTTAACAGGGCCACACTGAAGAAAATACTGGCCGTTGTTCAATATCTTGAATGAACACAAATCTGATGATAATTTGTGAAATGATTTTTGTGGTTTTTTTTCCTTGGCAGGCAGGAAGGCATGGCATCTACCTGGTCATTAAAAATAATTTTTTGAATTTTCGCAAAAAAAGCATTTACTAAATCTCTTTTTTTTGTTCGGTTTAAGAGACTACAATGGAATTATTTAAGTTCTTCGGTGCATTGGTACACAGTTTGACAGTTTGAGAAATAGCTACGTGAAGTTGACTCATTGCCGAACAAAGATCAACGTCGCTTCAGTGGACGACTTATAGCTTTGCGTTGTCGTTTTACTTCACAGATCAATCAGTTTGACCAGATTTCGGTGACTTTGTTGCTTTCAAATACAGTTCTTTTTCTTGTAGCAGAGAAGAGTGAAGAAACAAACAGAAGCAAAGGAAAAATTGAAATTGAGCAACTGACGAGAAGTCGACCGCCCGCTGTTCAGCCGAAACAGAAGATAATCACAAGTAATAACTCTCGAGCTAGAGAGACTTGTATTTCATTACGTTTTCTTGTTAGTCGAAATCTATGGAAAATGCTTAAATCAATAACACAAAGAAACAAAGAAACAGAAAAAAAAATGGGAGGTATTTAAGCAATCTGTCGTGCAGACATGGGTTAAATATGCCACGGATTAGTCAAATCGTTATCAACTTTTGGTCTCGTTACTTTTGTGAGTACGTACCTTTTTCATAATACAAATACATATTTATTTTTAAACGCCTATTTTTTCTTTTTGTTATGATTGAGTTTTTCGGCTTGTAAAACGCCCCAAAAATTCCAAATTTTTTTTTTTTTTTGGAATTTAGAAAAAGTTGAAAATTGAAATAGAAGTTATCTGCCAGAAAACAATAAAAGTAGAGAAAATAAGCCCTTTAACAAAAGCAAAAATTTCACAAAATTTAAAAAATTATAAAAACAGAAAATGAAAGGAAAAGCGTTAAAAAATGTTTAAGTCTTAAAAGGCGGTTTTTTTTCTAAAAATTATCAATTTTAATATGGAAAAGTTAAAGGGCTGAAAAGTTTTTTGTATCCATATGAAAATGTCGTGTATGAAAATTTGTTAAGATTTTTAGATTTTAAAACAAAATTTATAATTACATAAAAAAACGTTATAATACTGTTTTTTAATGATCAGGCGAGAATTATTTTAAAAAATCCCTGACATTATTCTATTTAAAAAGCTTTAATCTTTATGGCTGAATTAAGATGCATTAATATTAACGATAAAAAGCTGGTTAAAAAAAGCTGTTAAGCAAATGTTTCTTAATGGAAAAAAGTGTGTACTTTCCATAAAAGTTGGTACATGCAACGAGACCAAAACGGTACGTGGTACCTACTCGTAAATGGTCTTAAGAAAGTTTAAGTATTAAGAGAGCATTAAGAGCAATTGTTGGCCTTACTTCTTTGTTAGACACGCATGTCAATAGCTTTACCAGAGCAATTATTTCAAAACGAATAGCGGTGAAGAGAGTTGAGAGAAAGAGGAGGAAGGAAGAGGAGCTGCTCGCAATGGTCGTGACGATGGACATGACGCTTTGGCTTTGGTACACCCACAACCGCCATTAAATTGTTTGCATAGACGCGGCTGCTTCTTGATCAGCTGCTTCACTCTGCTTCACACCGCCGCAAATGTGGCTGCTAACCGCGCCCGCCCACACGCACTGAACGAAAAGCAATCTAATATCGCGTATGCTGCCACCGTTTCATCCGTCTTCCAACAACCACTCGCTTTTGGCTCTTTCACGATCATTGTCTACATTGCTGCAGCGAAGCATACTCTTAGGAGCGGGGAAGGAGGGGGGCAAAAGATCGTCGTCGGTTGTATCGCCGGCATTTACCAGAGTATCGTAAGTCTTCTGTTCTGCAAGATCGTTAAGATGGTTGCGATTTTTTGCTTCCACTTCGTTTTGTTTGATTGTTATTTGCATTTTGTTATTGCGGTTAGCAGTTTACAACAAGTTTATTTAGGAAATTATAAGTTGTTTATGACTCTACGCTGTTACAAATCGTATTTTCTGTTGTGTTGCTTGCAGCGTGTAGCGTGTAGCGTTTAGCCGTTTGCGCTTAATTAACACTTTGGAGTGTTGTTTGTGGTGGCTTAAGTGTTGTTTTTGCCATCAAATATAATTTTTATCGTCACTTTTACTTACGAATGGACGAGATATTATTTCTTTCTCTGCATCGAGCATACTCGTTGAGACATCTCTTGCGTCGTTGGCTTTAATCGGGTGATTAAGAATTTAACTAAGCGTGATAAACAGTGCGTGACAAGCAGTGTATTTACGATGTGATATCGATAACAGACAGATCATTGAATATGTCTGCATAAAGTGTTAAGTGCAACAAGTCGGTCTGTGTGCGTGTCAGTTAAATAATAGCTAATCATGGGTTAGTTTTTAATTGATAGTTTAATAGTTAATAGTTTTTAATTGGACGAAAACGCATTTTTTTTTGTAATTCTTTTTTTATAACAGAAATTAATTCTATTTAAAACGTGTTAATACAATTTAGTGGTAAACAGAAAAACGTGGTAAAAATTTAACAACATTTCATTTCATTTCGTTTTTTTCGGTGTTTTTAAACACTCATGAGATCATTATAAACGCTTTAACGAGTTAACTACTAACTTACTAACTGACTGACAAACTGACTGAAATAACTGACACTCTTAATTGTGTAAAATTGTGTAAAATTTCTTAAGCTTTTAAGGCAAATCATTGTTTTTGTGGAAAAGCGCGTAAAAATAATTCCACAAGAAGTCACAAGACACGTTATAGTTTTTTAAGCTTTGTAATCACCGTCCCCGCCACCGTCATTATCTCTCACACAGCATCATCGTAATAATTGCTCCAGGTAATTTTATGATTTTTTTAAACTGTTGTTAAATGAAACAGGCCTGCGTTTCATGTAACGCGTTTCAGTAACTATTTTATTATTACTTCAGAGAAGTATGACACGTGTTTTTTTCCATTGAAATGAGTACACGCTCGCATTTGAAAGTGTTAAAATGTGCGTAGATATATAATGTGTTAATAGAATATATACGGCCATAATTTCATGATAGCTACTCGTATATACATAAACATCTTAATAATAATGTACATACGTAAGCGTCTACCCCTTTTTATGTATGTCCGAAGGTACGTAAGTACATCGAATTGTACATTTTCAAAAGTATCACGTCAGTCATGCAAATATCATAAATACGTTACAACAACAACAACAACAACAGCACAGCCACACTTGGATGGATTAGCTCAATTTGGATCACTTCCTACTTGAGAGCTGCTTTTTTCCGGCTTTGACTTTAGCCCACCCCGATCAATTTGGCAGCAATATAGCTACATATGTCTCTCTTTCCCTCTCTCTCTGTCCCGCTCTCTCTCTCTCTTTTTCTTTCTCTGCTCGTTCATATGCGTTGTTATAGAAAATTGAAAAAAAGCTCAAACTAAAACTAAAAGCAAAACTGTTGAATTTAATTGAAAAAGATTTAAATTTATGCTTAGACACAGAAAGATAGCGCGAGAGAGAGAGAGACAAAGAGAGAGACAAAAAAGCGGGCTCTTTTTTTAGATAGAAAATCTTATGCTTTGTACGTATTTACTACGTTGTAATCACGTTTGTTCATCTATGTTTAGTGCGAGTACGCGACGATCATCAATGCCGCGCACATTCGGACGAACCTCGAGGTCAGTGATTATCACAGAGATTTCAAAAGCTCGTCCAGCGTTTTTTCAGCGCTTTAGAAAAGTACTTAAGATGCAGGAATAATTATGTCTATGGTGTATGTTGGTTAATTGTATTGTATGGTATTTAGTATTTATTTACCAAATAAATTCATTCCGCTTTAAACCAATCTGATGCCATTCTTATGATAATATGAAAATTTCCATTTTCGAAGACAATTGTGGTCCATATAATTTACCCCCTTCCCCCTCCCTTCCCCTTTCTGTTGGACTTGGCACTGTTGGCTGGTGTTACTGAATCTTTTGAAAGTATTAATCCGGCTTCTGTTTTTTTACGTACGAATAATGCCCGCCTTTTTCAAGCAGTTATTTCTGGTACTAATTTTTACTGCCATCACTGTGCCACTCAAGAGCGGTAGACGATCATGTTAACTACACACTTGCCAATGTGCAAACTCATTACAATGAGTTGTGGCCGCAAGTGGCCACTTTGTGTTAATCATACTTCAACACACAATCTTCGCAATGTGTCTGTTCTCCTATCTTCTCTTTTCATTTTAGCGATCTTCTGTCTATTTCTTTCTTTTGGGTCTGCTATCTGTCTATTCGCACGTTCTTTTTCTGTGTGTGTTCATCCATCCAACGTCCATCCATGCTTCGTCTATCAAGTGTTCGCTCATACCGCTTGACCGTTTGTTGGTGCGCTCTTGAAGTCGTTTATCGGCGGAAGTCATCTTCGTATGTACGAGTACATTTTTCAATGCAAGCGAGTGTATAAATCTCTATCAGAAAATTGTATCAGTGGGCCACTCTACGACTGACTACTCGTCGCTGCTGCATTGTGTCGCTGCTGCTGACACAACCCGTTTTTGATGGTGCCACATTGCGGCAATTATGAATTGACTAAAAACAACAAAGAGTCAGTCAGAGCCACTGGAAAAAGGCAAAAGATAGAAAGGGAGAGAGAGAGGGGTGGCGCAATAGAGCATTTAGTGTTGTGCTCAGGTGGTTCTTTGTTGTTGTATGCCTTAATTTCTGTTTGCAGTGTAGATCATTATTCCGCAACGTTACAGCAAATCAGTTGTATGCATTCAATACCAGCCAACACCAACAAAAATAACAAAAACAACCACAGTTTATCAACAATTTTTAACCACGCATTCTGCAATCTCAACAGGGTTAATCGCTGTTCAGACAGTCACCGGGTTGCGATGATCCTCGAAAGGAGTAATTGATAAGATCGAATTATGTATTGCCAATAAAAGATTTGAGTCTTACGAAAGTGATTTACGTAAAATGATAATTATTATTTTTCTATAAGGCTTTTTTATACTTTAAATCAGAAATAAAATGGCCATAAGCATTTTCTTCTTCGATTTTAACAAGAAGAAATTATTTTGTCATTACTGAGAAGCTAAAAATATCTAAAAATAAAAAAAAAAATAAATTAAAAACGAAATACAGTAAAAAAAAAATTTAAAAAATAATTCAAAATTAAAAGATTTTTTAAAAATTAAAAAATTAAAAAAAAAAATTAATTATTAAATTAATTTTATAAATTGATAATTAAAAGAATCGGTTAATGAAATTTAAAAAATTTTTATTTAATTTGAATGCAGAATTGAACTCGGAAAAATGCTAAAAAAAACAACTAAAAATAAAAAAAACTAAATTAAAAAAATAAATTAAATTAAAATAAAAAAAAAATTAAAAAACAAAAAAAAAAATTAATAATTACTTATTACATTAATTTTATAAATTGATAACTAAAAGAATCGGTTAATGAAATTTAAAAATTTTTGATTTAATTTGAATGCAGAATTGAACTCTGAAAAATGCTTGAATTAAGGTTTTTCTTAAGCTCTTTTATTAGCATAAAAGTGAATAAAAATCGCATAAAATTGAAAATGTCGCCGCTTTTTTCTTTAGTAAAAAAACAACTGGACGATAATAGAATTTTGTTTTAAAGAACTTAGTAACGAATTCGTTTACTAAAGGATGTTGTGAATTTTGCAATAGAGAAGAAATAAACTTTTCGGTTTCGTGAGAAAGTACAATTTGAGGTTGGATTTTTATTAATTTTAGTTAGTGACAAGTTTATATTTTGTAAGAAATTTTCCATTTAAAAAAAAATACACTACTTTCGAAGTAGTTAATTATTAACAACAAAGTTGTAATATTTTTTTATATTTCTCCAAGTTTTTAATATACACAAATAGTTAGAAGAATAATAGAGAAAAAGTGGAATAAGTAGAAAAGTTACACATAATGATATTCATATAAAATTCGGCCTACTCCAAAAAATAGGCGTTAGCAGCACTTTCACTTCTTCTTCCTTTAGTCAAATTCGAACTCAATTGTGAACTACAAACAGACAATCAACCGACCAAACAACCAACGAACAAAATTATCATTTAGCCCTGAAGAACGAATGTTTATACGATCGTACGTGTAAGTATTTAAGTGGTACATATATATTCTATAGTAAGCTGAGGCTGAGGCTGTTGCTACAGCTTTCGATTTGTGCCTTTTAACTCTGTCTGAATTGTCTTCGGTTACACGCAATTGATGAGATCGCGTTTCCTTGCCAACCACGAGACCCACAGAGGCCCCAGAAGGTTACGCAGATCACTTGCCGCAGAATGCCGCAGAATTTGTAATTGCTGTGCCGCGAATGGTACATGATATCTGTCAACATTATGTCACATTTAATGCAAGCGCGTTTAAAAACAAAAAGGTTGCTTTTGCTCTCTTTCGGTAAATGCAAGCAAGCGCGCATTCAAATGATATGACATTTAAAATTTACACTAGTGCCGGGAGCCGTCGGTAATAAAATACGAAAAAAAATGCGAAAAGAAAAATTTTAATTCGCATTTTAAAAGCATTTTATAAAAAAAGTATCTCCATGGCATTTGAAAACGAGTAATGAAATATGTACCATATGTATAGGATAGCCCGCAGCGTCGTAGCCATTCAGTCCAAAACGGCAATCGGCAATCGACAATCGACAACCGGCAGCCACCACAAAATCGGCCAAGTAGTCAATGCAAGAGACAGTGAACGGAACAAATAACGAGACAGCCAGCAAGCCTTCCAATGAGCCAACCAAATGTTGCCAGACCAAATAAAATCGAATCAATGGCGGCGGCGGCGGCGTGGGCGTTTAGAGGCGTTTAATATTTTATTAAATTGTTTACACAATACAACGGCTCAGTTGGTGGCTGCTTAAGTAGCCGTAAAATTTGAAATTATCATAATATGAATACAAAAAAAAAATTGTTTAATGCAATAAACAATAAAAATGAAATAAAAAAACTCATGACAAAATGAAAGTGAAAAAATTGAGCAATTAAAAATGAATTTAAACGACAAAAGCGACATGTTAAAAAATAATAAAGTAATAAAGGGTAAAAATTATCATAAAAATGTATTTAAAATTACGGCATTAAACCGTAATGAAGCCACAAATTTGCAAAATAAAATTTAACAAACGAGTTGAGAGAATGCTTAAAATTGAACATTTAACCCACAAGATGCATTTGATCACACAGCAGCAGACTGTCATATGACAAAGTGTGCTAATTAACAATGACAGCTGCTGTCAACGAGACTAGTAAAAGTTACGATATGCGAGTGATATTGACAGTAACAATATATTTTTTTATGCATTATTTAATAAAGGGAAAGGGAAGGGCATTTTTTTTGGATAATCGGTTACAAATTACTATAAGACAACGGAATTTTTGTCTTATAGTAATTTGTATATAGTATTTTTTCAGTTTTTATTTGGTTTTTTATGGTTTCTTAGTTTTTTTTTTATTTAAAAAACTTTCTAAAGTCTCTTTTAGATAACCCTTTACCTACAGCTCGGTGATTTTTGCATACACCACGTAATTTTTTGTTGCTATTTTTAACTATTACTTAAATCATTATTTAAACGCTGATAAAAAAACGACGCCTGGTTATAATAATAGCACTCTTTAAGAGCTTTAACTTGTCAGCGATACTGCTTTAATAAGACTTTGCTAGATATTATTTATATTATTTAATGTCGCATCATATTTTAATAATAAATTATACATTGAATATTTCATTTTTCCCATTTTAACTAAAGATTCAACCAGCCGCTCACTTCTATTTAGCTTATTTTAGCTTTTAATCTCATAATTAGGGATCGCTTCGTTTTTTCCCCCCCGTTAATTGTCACATAATATTAATTTAAAGCTTCCTTCTTTACTGCTGTATGGCATTCAATATCTTTATTTTTATCCGTGTACTTAGTTGTTTTTGGCATAAATTTTTCAAACTTTTTTCCTGCTTCTCACATTCATTACACACACGATAATAGTAAAATATGAAAAATAAAACCGGCTTGGGATCATGGAAAATTTCCCAAGCTTTTTCGAAGGCGACAATATTGTGTTACTGTAAAGGAGAAAAAGAAAAAGGAAAAGCAATTACAAAAAACAAAAAAAAAATTAACTAACGAAAAGAAGAAAACCAATTTTCGCTTTCAGCAGGCAGCATCAAAGTTTCAAGCTGCGAGTGCATTACCAAGCATTACCACGACTGCCTTCACCACCAGCGCAGAAGCTGTCAAAAGCGGCAAAATGAAGCTGTCAAAGAGTGACAATATGAAGTGTTCAACAGAGCGTGAAGCTCTGAAAAAATGACGAAAAAATTTATGTCGGTCACTTTTTTTTTTTGTTTTCGATTCTTGTTTTTTTTTTTTAAATTACGAGTGCTTTAATTTATTACAATTGAATATTTTTTAAAATAAAATTTAAATTTTTTTTTAGATCTTAATATTTTTAAATGCAATGAAAATTGCATTTGTTTGTTTTATTTGGTTTTTTTGGGGTCCTTTCAAATTTTTATTTCGAAAAAGTTTAATTTGGGAGCTTTTTGAAAACTGAATTTATTCATATTTTCCAACAATTCATTTTCAAAATTTTTTTAAAAGAGGGCAGAAGAAAATAAAACCACTGCAGCAATGGAAAAATTGGATCCCATGAAAATTAAATTAATCAAAGCAAAAAATAAAACTAATCTAAATAGTAAAATAATAATAATGATATTAATATTATTGCTTAACCGCATAAACTGAGTGATCTGGTTGCTCACTGATTTGTATTTTGTAATAATAATAATATTTTTGTAGCTTAACAAGGTCATAACAAATGAAAAAACAAAAAGAAATCAAGCAATAATTGTTTCTCAGTTTCTGTGCCTGTGATTTATTACTTGAAAGCCAGCAATCAAAGTTGATAACTTTTAAATGAAAAAAAAAGTTAAAAAATTACGTCGGTTTTTACCTCCTAGAGAATAAATCAACTGGTATCAAAAGCAAATGTAATATTTAACAGAAAATTTGAAAATTCAAAACTTCTTATTGAAATAATTTCTTTTCTTAGTGAAAAAATTTCCACTTGTCTAAAAGATTTCATTTCAGAGGATGATTAGATTAATCTGACAAACAATTTCTCTTATTAATCATTGATCTTTTATATTGATCATCTGTGATTCCCGGAAAATTTTGCCAATATTGTCGATAAATTATATACCTCTCCCTCTTAGAACATCTGAGCTTTAATTTGATCTATTCTTATTTACATTTCAAATCTAAAATATTAGTATTTCTTAAAAATGATACGATATGATACGATATTATTCTAAAAACTGGTTAATATTGTATAATGATATTAATAGACAAAATATTAAATCTTTTTTGTCGATCATTGTTTTTTTAGACTTATTTTCTTTAATTGTCGGGCAACAAGGTCCATCATAAGCAGAAAATATATTTTTTTATTAACGATTTTTCTAGAAAATGGAAAAGATGGTCGGTATGACTGATCTCATAGATTGTTCGTTGTCTTTTCTTCTTAGAAGATTTGATATTTAAGAATAATTTAAATATCAAATTTTCTTAAAGAATATTTAAGAAAAATTTTCTTTTATTCGAAATTTTACGAAATTTTGGTATTATCGTACTTAATAATGATGTTTCTTTAGAACATTTCTTTTAGAAAATTAAACAAAGTCTTTATTGCTTTTTAAACATGCGGTAACATGATTTTTCTTCAGAAGATCTTCTCAGAAACAACGTGTGAAGATCATTAAGCATTATAATTTTTTTTCAAGAGCTTTTCGGGGAAAAAGTTGATCAAGAGCGTAACACCATTAACACCATGTTCCGTAATTCCGTCAATGTACGAGTACAATAATTATGATCCAAAAAAAAAGAAAAAGAAAAGAAAGAAAAGAAAAAAAGAAAGAAAGAAAAAGAAAAAAAGAAAGAAGAAAAAGAAATATTTGTATATTAAGAGGAAAACAGAGAGAAGTACTTTTTGATCTTATCGATCTCGAAAACGATCAATATGAATTTTCAGTTGATCGCAAAACTTTTCCATTAAACGTTACGTTAACAAAATCAAAAATAAATTAAGAAAGCAAGAAGTATTTTATCCAAAAATATACGAAAAACCAAAATGAAAAGAAAAAAACAAACGCACACAAATGAAAAATTACCAGAAAATATTTACGCACGCAGAAAGAAAAATTGTTTGTTAATAAATAATTTTTAACAAGATCGTTGGCGTTAGACTGCGTACGTGATAACGAACGCTTCATGCGTTCGTTAGCGTTTGCGTTTTCTAATCGAAAGTAATAAAGGAAAGAAAAAATTTAACAAAAATCATACCGAGAATATAAAAGTGCAAATTGAATCAGTGAAAGTGAGACAAGTAGAAAGCATGTGTGGCAACTATCTGGAACGGGCACGATCAACGCCTGGTGTCGGCAGGTCGATCGTTTGGCTGCGGCCGGCACAAGCGGCTCGATGCACAGCTGGACCAAAATTTGTGCGGATCCTTAATCATATTTAATGCAATTTAAAATGTTTAATATTTTCGTTTTTTCCTTACCCCCCTGCACCTCCCCCTTCTCTCTTTCTCTCTCTCTCTCGCTGGATGTTAGTTTGTAATGTGTTGGCATTAGATGGGGGCGTTATTGTTGTTGTTGTAGCTTTCAACGTGTTTAGTCGTTGTCCACCCACGATCACTAAAAGCGCCATTTCCAAAAAAAAAAAAAATAATAATAAATAAAAATGGGGAGAAATTTTGAGTTTTAATGGATCAATTGAAAATTTAACATAAATTAAATAAAATGGTTTTTTTAAGTTATTTAATTTTGAGGGCATTAGTTTATTTATTTATATTTTTTTTTTAATTCCTACGAAGTTTATATATTTATAAATATAAATATAAAATTGTCTATCATTGAAGGTTAAAAATAAATGAAAGTGATAAAGAACAAACATGACGTTTGTTAGAGATTCTCTGTCAACATCCTAAAGGTACTTCTGGATAAACCTTTAGTAAGAATAAATGATGCAAAATTAATGATATAAAACAAATTAATGACTATACCTAAAAAAAAAACACAAAAAAGAATACATTTCGTACTATCAATATACATTTCATTTTCAATTCCAATAACTTTCAATGAAGCAACTAAAAAACTCGAGACGCCGATGCCTACGCCTACGCCTTGCCTTCATCAGCGTCTACGTCTTCGCCACGTGACGCCTTTCATGCAGTATAGTATATTTTACAATTTCATTTCATTTTCACATTTTTTCGCGCCATTATTGAAAATTATCGTACACTTGATTACGAAAATACGATCGTTTCGTACGAAATGAACACTTTCTTTCAGCCATTAAAGAGTTAATGTAGAAGGAACAAAACAAAAAAATGAATGCATAAAATAGGAAATATGTTTGTAATTAAAAAAAATAATTACATGCTTTAGAACAAAGAAAAAATTCAAAGTTATTGCTGATATGATTGCTTCATTTTGGGCCATGAGCAGCGAGCATATGATTTTTCATCATGAATAACGATCGCGCTTTGAACGCTGACGGCTAATTGCAAGATTTCTAGACCGACACAAAATTCTTTTCCTTTTTTCACATTTCGTTACAGCGAATTCTCCAGTTTGTATATTGTTTATTTTTCTTGCAGAGAAACTACTGAGGATCATTTCATTATTGTTTATATCGTGTGAAGAAAATTTCGTAGCTATTTGAAGAATCATAAAATGAAGAAAATATTTAGTGTTCTCATTTTTTTTTTTAATTGGTTAGTTGTTTTTGTTATTTCGCTGAGGTGATCAATTTTGGCGATGAGATTTTCTAGTTTTTTGTTGAGTGAAAGATTTGGAGAGAATTCTTTTTAAAAGTATAGAAAATAAGATCGATCTCGACCGTTTCGATCGTTTTGTTTCGAGCGACAATTAGTTAATTGTTAACTAATATAAAACATTAACCTTGTGTTAGTCAATGATCATTATAATATCAAGATCAATCAAATCAATCGATTACCTCAAGATCGAATAAAGTTAAGGATGAAATGTCTTGTTTCTAGCGACAATTGATGAATTAATCGATCAGTTTATGCTCGCGTCCACTATTGAATGCTTTTCGCTTCTGGCAACGATTTGTTGCTGACTGATCTTGTGATAGATCAATAAATTGATCCGTTCATGATCGCAGGTACTCGTATTGTATGGTATTAATTCTGGCCATGATCAGTAGTCGATCATTGTGATCGCTTGTTCGTTTCTTGATAGAATCACAAGAAATAATAGCTTCCGCAACAAATGAGCTTATAGCTTTGCGAGTTAAAGTTATTTTGGTTATTTCGGTGATCAAATATTTTATGTCTTTCAGCTAAAATCAATAAAATTTAAGGTTTATTTTTTTTTATTTTTTATTTTTTTTAATAATATTTTTTTTATTTTTTTTTAAGAGAATGTAACTTGTTTTTAACAGACCGATTAATCTGATTTTAAGTTCAAAATACTTGAATATAGCCAGTCCAAAATGTACTTTTTGAACCAACTAAGTATCACGACAAGTTGATAAGATAAGATAAAACTCGGATAAAAGTCTGACGACGACAAATCTCACAACAAGTTTTTCTTTTCTGTTCAATTTATCGCCTTGAACACCTTGAGAATACCTTGAGAATTTAACTCAAGCAACAGCTTGTCAAGTCTCTCCTAATGACATGTTAATTACTCAATATAAGTACGCCATGATGAGGTTCTTCTGCCGCTTTTTTATTTGTAGAGAAAAGAGAAAAAGTGTGCCTAACTTAAGTCTAGTCAATGTAAGATGAGAAGAAGATAAATCATCGCGAAGCCATCGCGAAGAAAAAAACTAGACGAAAAAAGGTTCCTTTAGAAGTAAAGCGTAGTACCTAATTTCAACAAGAAACTTCCATTTAAATTGGATTGGTAGAAAACAACGATCTCTCAAAAGTTATCCAAATCCAAAAAAAAGTAGGTGTAAAAAAGGGAAACAAAGACTCATTCGCGAACTAGACCAAGATCGCGAAAGGGGTAAAAAATTTAGACTGCAAAAGAATTAGATCAGATCAGTTTACAAAACAAAAAAAGAGCACCACTAGGTGCATCCTGGCAACTGAATGAAATTGAAACTTCAAACGAAGCACGAACCGTCTGCCAAACCCACTCGAAAAATCAGTACCGCCGAGCAGCTGAAGCCACTGAAGCCGTGCGCATTAGCCGTACTTGCCGCGCGATAATCGCTTTGGTGGAAATCAAGTGCGCGCCGCGGTGATCGTGGCTCCCTGCCTTGCATATTCATTGGCCAAATGATAAATCTTTCTATTAACCTCGTTATGAAAGGCCGAAGCACGTTTTTTTGCCATTACAGAGGATAAGAGCAGCGACAAGGGCAGCGACAGCAACAGCGACAGCGGCAGGGAGTAAAGATTGGTCAAAAAAACGAATGGAGATACCAAAAAAAGGCAGGTACGCACCAGAAGGAGGCCCACGGCTAACGCCACCATCAACAACTCTACTTGCTCTACTTGAGAGTCGAGAAGTAGTCAACAAATAAATTCACTTTTGTTGTTGTTGTTGTTGCTGCTGAAATCCTTTTGCGGGAGTACGTTTTAGATGCCGCTGACAACGCCGCAGCCGCAGCCGCCGCCGCCGCCGCCGCCGCCGCTGTGGACGCATCATCAGACTGCGCCTAGAATTATTTAATTATTTTCTTTTATTTTTTCCATAATATTACTATAAAAGCGGCGTTTTTTTTTGTTCTTGTGATGTCATACTAATGCATTTCAGTGATAATTTATAAATCTTCTATAATCAGTGATCTTTTTTTTGCCACTAAAAGAGCCATGTGGGCATGTGGATCGTCGCGCCGCGGTGCGCGCTGAAAAAAACGCCGCTCGCTCAATTGCGCCGCGTGCGTAGCTGGCACTTACACAAGGTTCTGTCTTGGTGGTTATGGCCGGTTGGTTGGTAAATCGGCGGCGGCAAGTATAATCGTTATCTTGGAATACATGCCGCGAATGAACTGATTACCATTCGTACTTGTTGCTGGGCAGGCAAGCAGGCACGCAGGCACGCAGGCTAGACACTTATGGAGTAAGCTTCAGCGCTGTATTAATCTTGTTGTTATTGTCACTCAAAGGCGCAATTGTTCCATAAAGCCAAAGAAAGAAAAGAAAAGAAAAGTCATGTTATTATTATAGTAAAATATTTTGTTAATGATTGATTAAAAGTTACCGACGAATTAATATTTATTCGTTCCTGTTGATAGTAATTTTTTTTTATTACCTTCCAAAGAATTTAATACAAAGAAAAAGAGGGAAAAAAATGTCCTTCAACTTTATAGATTTTCCTTTCAATCAAAGATTTAATGATTTTAAAAATTGTTCAACTTAAAAAACACAAAAAAATTATCGTTATGAGTTTGAGGATTGATTATTTGTGACTAACTTGGTGCAGTTTTTTTTTCAAAGCAATAAGAAAATCGCACGATTTCGTCCCTCACACCTTCCAAAACCAATCGTCATTATAAAGTCAACTCAGGGTCAGACTTGATAATGAACCGTACAAGCCGTCGTCTCATAAAGCATTTTAACGGCTTTACATGAAAACAATGTTTTGAAGAAACGCAGTTTACTCTGAATTGTACTAAGAAAAAGACAGAAAGAGAAAAAGAGAGAAGAGAGAACAAGAGAGAAAGGTATACTGCGCTGCGTAGACGACGATGGCGTTAATTATATCAATGTTAAAGCCGCATCTGACAACCCTTCGCTTCTGAGTGCTCATTAGTCAAGAACACTCATCACAATGGCCGCCGTCTACTCCGGCCAGCCTCTTTGTCTTTAACACTCTAGACATGAATGCTGGACATACTGCTGAACTTAAAAACCTAACTCAACTACTCTTAACGGCTCTACAACTACATTCCAGTCGCTGCGATCCGTTTTCCGGCGACTGCAAGATCAGTAGGAGTAACAATCGACGCGCAAAACATTTAAATTAGTTACAAACTGTTTTAAGTGTCTACACAATTTCTTCTACAGCGGCATTAATTATTTAGACATCAGTAGACAGAGAAGGAGAGTAAGAGATAGATGGGTAAAATGAACTATGCTAAAAGTCTTACCAACACTTTAGTATAAACACAAACCATCTCAAAGAATTGTAGGTGTAAACGACAAGCAACCTCTAGAGCTCTGCAAAGCGTTGCAAGAGCGCTGTTGCAAGTGATCGTGTAGTCCACGAAGCTGAGATCAGTCGGTCTTGGTGGTGGTGGTGGTGGCCGTGGTGGTCTTCTGCACAGCGTCAATTGAACTGACTGCTGCTACATTTTGTTGTATTTTGTTTAACAGAATGCTAGATGGCGCAAAAAAAAGTAATGACCAAAAAAGACCATAAAAGTGAAACTTAATCAACTGCCTGCAGATAACTTCAATGCGTCTCTTGCTGGAGTCGATGCAGTGAAACCGAAAAGGAATTTCAACTGATCTTGTTTTCTGTCTGAACTGTTTGTAATCATTCTCATTGTTGTTTTTGTTGTTTTAGTAGGGTATCTCTTCCACCATCTTCTGCTGCCTTCTTGCTTCTATAGGTTTTGTAAGTTTTTTTTTTGCAACGCATCGTTTCATTTCTGTAGAAGTGATCGCGCCTAACTTATCGCCTGTAATCATCTGCAATTCTTAGCTTCTTCGTATCTACTCTTAGATACTCATCGGATACTCATCTGCTTTGAATTTGAGCTTGGTGACTTCATAGCATTTCAGCCCTTTAATATGATAACGCTACAAATATTGTGCGTTTACTTCGAGCCATGTCAGGCTAACAAATTCCCCTTCTTTGGTGCGCTATTATTGGCTTGCATCCTTGCCAATGCCTGTGTGCTTTTCAATCTTGATTATTGTTATTTGTCGGCATTGTTTTATTGACTGCTGGATCCTCTGAGACGTCAATAGAGACGTGTGAAAACGTATGCTATTTCTATCGCTGAACGCTGAAGTTAGCGCGAACGAAGCAATGCAACGATCGATCAGATCTTCAGCGAGGATGGTTGGTCAGTGTTGATGATGATGATGATGATAATGTCGAACGGTGTTGAACACATGGCAGGACATGACATGACATGACATGAACGGCGTGATTGAACCACAAGAAAGTTAGCACAAAAGCAGTGCAAACATGATAAAACCACATCAAAGCAAGGCGTTTGTGGCAAATAGTAGGTTAAGAATAGCAATAGCATCCTTTAAGAAGACTATTTGATGACAGACAAAGTGGAAGAGATCCAGTTACGGATGTATGATCAATTTTTTTAACAATTCTTGTAGGAATTGGCAGTTATTGATCTTGTACGCAGCAGATCAATATGATCTATGTGATCTTGTAAACTCGCAGAATTCTATAAAGACTTAATGTAAGAGCATCAATGAATTTCGACGTCATCACTATTTTTTGTAATATAAATTCTCTTCAAATAATCGACAATAATAAATGGAGAACGCTATGATTATAGGTACGATTGATCAATATGATTGATCATTGAATAAACAAGATAACCAGAAGAATTCAATACATTCAATAGATTTTAATTTCGTTATGGCTTGAAAAATTGCCACAATTAATGGCACTTTTCTTCGATTTTCGAACCATAAAAGTTACCAGAAAAAAAATAGCATTTCCATCGATAAACGAATCACTGACGTATAACATTTCAATTAATTGCACAAAGGACACAAATTGAAAACTTCCGCATTCCCAAAACCTGAAGCATGGAGCAGGCTTACGTTCCAAGCAAATGCACACACAGCTGGAACATTTGCAAGCGATTTCCAGCGTCATCGTGAAATTAATCAAACAACATCTATTCAAACTCATTCAGACTTGACCTTACTCAAGTGTAATCAAGTTATTACGAGTACTATACTGTTCCAGCTTATCATAGAACACGTGCGCTTACTCGCTGCGCATTCTTAAAAGGAAAACTTTTCGCAAAAACGAGCGAAAAAGAAATCTATTTCATGTCTTCTTTGAGACATGATGATCGACCGAGATCGTTGAATGGCAAATGATTTTTACTGATCAATCACATCGACATGGACACGATATTGATCACTTCTTCACTTCTTCACTGAGAGATCAAGAGTGACAGTGTTGAAATTGTTTTGCATTTTTCCGATTCCGAAGTTTTGACCGATCGACATACAGACACAGAAAACTGTTCAGATATGGTATATCTTATAAAGTGATCCAGCAACGATTGCGGAAAGTGATCGCATTCCATTTTCTTGTACTTCAGTGATTGAAAAAATGTAACTATTATTCCTTTGTTTTTATTTCTTGCATGATCTTTCTGATCTTTCTTCTTGTTTTTACTATTTTACTATACAACTGACTTTAACGCAAGAATTTAACTTACAACGATCAACGATCCTCTGTTGTCCATTGCGATCGCGAACGATCTTCATCTTCATCATTTGATGGACATGCATCAATTTAACATTCGTTTAACAAACATGTTTACGCGTTACGATGACGATCGTGAACAGCGTCAACAGTTGATCGTTGAGTAATAAATTAGAGTAAGAACTTTACTTAAGAATTTATGTACATACGAGTACACATTGTTGCTGTTGTTGTGATCATGTCAAGATATAACCATGAGAATTCATAAGAAGATCGGTTTAAGAATTTGCTATATTTATTGCAACATCTTCGCGTTGCGTCGATCAGTCAGTGGGTCAATTTTATTGCTTTATGTAAAGAGTTGAGAAGCGAAAAATGGCTTTTATTTGTAAAACTAATGACCTATTTTTATATAGTGTGAGCAAGAAGTAGATCACAAAGAGTTAAGGCTATGACAAGCCCGAAGTTGGCGCTTTTTTGATTTTTATAAAAAGAGTGATCGAGAAAGATCGTTTCACCAGCAGGTACAGTTTTAACCTGCCCACAAATATTTACCTCAGTTTTGTAACAACTAGTAGTAGATTTCAAAACTATTGTTTTTCTATTAATTATTTTTCTTTTAAGTTGATCTTTCGAGAAAGTCTTTTGAACTTCTAGCTTTTCTTTCTACATAAATAGCTACAGTTTCAACATTAGTTTAAAGCATAAGAGAAGTATAAAAAAAGACCTTGTCACCCATTTCTTTGAATTAAAACTTGTCACTTATTATTCAAAAGAGTAATAATTAAAAGCTAAAAAAAAACACAAAAACCGTCGCTTTTATTCATTTGACGTCTGTAAGTTTAACTGATTTAAAAACTGCGTCGATCATGCTCGACTGTCGATCACTTTAGCTTTATTGCAATCAACGCTTATAGTTAGTGATCTTCGTTGAAAAATTCTTTCAATTGCGTAAGAGTTTCCGCAACTGCGTACATACATATATCGATCATGGTTTACCAGCGTTTTCAAGATTGATCATCGATGATCGAGATAGACAGAGAGAGACGGACAAAGCGACGGGCGGGCGGACAATCTTGTCAATGAATTAACTGAACATGTTTAAAAGAACCAAAAACAAAAAAAAAAAACAACTGTTAAGTAAAACAAAAAACTTGTGCGATTTTTAATTGATTTGATCTAACCAAGTGAATGCGTAACGAGTTTCTTCCTTGTTTGTTGTCGCTGTTGAGGTTGTTGTTGTTGTTGTTGTTGTTGAGGTTGTTGTTGTTGTTGCTGTTGTTGTTGTTGTTGTTGTTGTTGTGCGCGTACTACGAGCACTGCTCGAATGGTCATAGATAATAATGATGGTGACGTTGTAGGCAGGATCACTCTCTATTGACGTAACATTGATTCTTGCAATCAATATAATGGAATGGTTGCTTGTTGTTGTTGTTTTTGTTGTTGTTGTTGTTGTTGTTGTTGCTTGTTGTTGTTGTTGTTGTAGCTTTGGTTGTTGTATCTAAGGCACGATGTCACAATAAATTTTCATCTATTATGCAAATTACAAAAAAAAAAAAATACGATATAAAAAACAAAAACAAATACAACAACAACAAGAGCAAGAAGAAGATGTGTGGTGAGACTCTGTAGATGGAAAGAAAGAAGGAAGGAAGGAACGAACAAGGGAAAGGGTAGGTTAGTATAGATCTGGCAAAAAAAAATGCAGAGTGATCAGTTAGTATTAAAGCTTGTGGAAGGTCATTAACCAAGAACGCAAAAATACTTCATGCATATTCATGCCTTCTCATTCCTAAAGAGTAATCAATTCTGAGACCTTGTTAGATGGTGTGGGTCATTTGTGGGCCGATGTAGCCTTATAAACGCATATACGAGTATGTCTTAGATGGCATTTTCCTAAGGTACGACGATACTATTTCTGGCCGGCCGTTTTTCTGCCTCATATCCGTTCATTGTATTGAATGTAGAGGTACATACTCGTATATTGAATGGCGGTCAACTTCATAAATCAACGCATCGTTTAAATTTAAAGCTTGCAGTTTTTTGAGAAAAAGAAGAAAAAGAAGGCCTTAAGGGGTGGGTGGTGATGGGAGGGGAGGGGAGTAAGTGGCTGTGGCTGGAGTGTAGGGATGTTAGGAAAGAAATGGTAAAACGCAAAAATTGTTTAAGACCTCTCAGCCTATAAAAGGGCAGGCAGGCAGAAGATAAACGCAACAAAGCCAGCGTAAACAGAAACAGCAAAATTTACTTATCGATGGCAGCATTTAAAATTTATAGCATTCTTGGAATGCATAACACTGTTTTTTTGGCTTTTTTGCTTGTTTCTTTCCATATAATTTTTCCTTTACCATCCTTTACCTTTTCAAAAAACTAAAAAAAAACGCATGAAATGGTTTTCTTTTTGCGCGAATAACAATGGTTTTGTTGCAGGATCGTTTGAAATGATACACACTCGTACGTATTTGCCATGTCGCGTTCAATTTAATAATGCTATAAAATACCAAAACCACCAACCACACTCACCAGACGACTCACCGACTGATCGACAATTGTCTGACCGCCGGTCAGACTACGTAAAATAATTTACTTACTGCGCTGCACTTCGGTATATGTACATATATTAATCAAATGAGATTAATTATGTGCTGACTTGGCGAGAGGGCCTGGAAAATGTACTTCACGTGGTCGCTGTTGTTGTGGCTCGGATAAACAGTGAGTCTGGTAGTTGAAAAATTATGCTAGATTCTAGCAATTGATAAGTTGCTTTAGTATTTTGTTGCTTTAGACAACTTCACGAAGGAACATTAATTAATTTATAGACAGACCGATAGACAGGAAATGCTTTGAAAGAATACTTAAGAGAATGAATTTGAATGAATTGAGTTGAGAATTAAGCCGTTGTGAGGATGAAGGGCTGATCAAAAAATACACGGACTCATTTAAAATTTTATGTCTTTTATTGATACACCAATAATTTCTTTTTCGAACTCAAGGTAGTCACCATAAGATGGCATATCATTCGTTGTAGTCTTTTTCTGTGGTCCTTAAAATACAAAAATTGCTTTAATGTTTCCGTTTTTTGTAGTGAATTTAATTTATTCTTGCCGAAAGTTCTTGTTACAATGTCGGAGCGAAAAAGACGCGAAGAAGAAGAAAAATACTAGACCTTCTTCGGATTGAAATTCAACAATTTCTAACGGAAAATCAGTACACAAAATTCTTATGGCATAAAATTCTTTAACAAAATTCTTATGCTATAATGAATAAACGTGTTTTTTTTTGGGCTTTCCTTTTTAAATTGTTGGATTTTAAATGTTTTTTAGTATTTTTAGGCTGTTGTTATAGTAGTTCAATAAATTCAAATGAATTTATAGTTCATTTATAATGAACTGTTAAAAGTTTAAAAGTTCATTAAATGAGATTAAAAAAATCCGGTCTTATTTTCAACAAAAATCATCCAGTAGGCCAACAAAAACAACAACAACAACAACAACATCCAACCACAAGTTAATAATTTAATATTAATTTAATATGATAGAAAACCAGAAAAAGCCATTGCCCAGACGTCGAAGAGAAATTTATTTTAAAAATTCCGCGTATTTTTTGATCAGGTATTATGGCTTGCCCTCACAGACTTTTGAAAATTATGTAAGAAAGTGCGTGAAAATTAAAAAATTATATTTCTCTGTGGCACTAAACACCGCAGTAGGTCGGTCGGTAGAGTCTTTGGCTACAAAACAACAACCTCTGCCGTGAGAATTATTGATTTATTATTGTTACAGAAGCTGCTGGTGCTCTAACCTCTAAACATGCTGCATTGTATCAATAAGTAGCGAAAATGAGAAAAACTTTTTTCCAATTTATCTTAAAATAAACAATTAAAAAATTCCAGAAATTTCTGGAATATTTCAAGTTTTTCTCTTGCTTCTTATCAAAATTTAAATCAATGAAAAATAAAAAAAATCAAAAATCAAAAAAAAATTAAAAAAAAAAATTAAAAAAAAAAAAATTAAAAAAAAAAAAATTAAAAAAAAAAAAAATTAAAAAAAAAAAAATAAAAAAAATTAAAAATGTTTCTTGAGTTTTTCTTATTGCTTAGGTTTTTCTTTTTTTTTCTGTATATTTTTCTTTTTTTGTGCTTGTTGTTTTTCCTTCCATTTTAAGTCGCAACACTTTTGCCTCGTCGCCTTCTCAATAATTGGTCAATAAGTAAATTTTCTTGTCTACACGTAAGTATAGATTCAAAAGCATTGAAGTGTGGAAAAGCGCTTGTACTATTTCATGCTATACATTTTCGATCCGCTAAATTTTCCTCTCTTCATTTTTTAGCACTTATCGTCTTTTGCCTAGTTTGCTTGTGTCTGCTTCATGCTTCGTGTTCCAACTGGACCCACCCATGTACCGACTGTGACCACCCGCCCACCCACAAACCACGCACACAATCATTGTAGTAAAAGAGAAAAGAGAATTGTTTAACAGAGATTGCGGTTGACGTGCTCTTGTTAGAAAAATATGCATGTACTTCCTTATTTTTTTAAACACTTAAGCCTCTAACCTTTCAGTCAACACTTCATCATTGTTTGTTGTCTCGGCCTTCTCCTCTTTCCGCCCTCTCTTTCACTCTCTCTCTCTCTCTCTCTACCTGCCTGTTTCTCTGTCTGCTCGTAAGTCTAACAGTCTCTATTGTCGTCGTCTATTGTCTGATTTTCTCTTTGTCTGTTGGCCTCACCGTTTAGTAGTCGGCCCAGTTTTGTCTTGTTCATCTTTTTTAACGGTTGTTTGTCCATCAGCGCTTGCTGTAGTGTTGTTGTTTTCAGTGATTTACAAGTAAATCAAATCGGTTTTTTTCACCAAAAACTTGTCGCTCCAACTCGTCGTTGTTTTTTGTTTTTTATGAGATACAAACTTCACGCTTTAACCCTCAAGCTGCATTTCTTTACTACCATGACAAACTTTTTATTTAATTTTAAGCTATAAATAAGAAAAAAAAATTCTTTGCATAGCATTTTTGTTACAGTTTCTTAAGATTTAAAAAATTTTGACAATTTTTAGCCTTAGAAAATTTAGCGGTGATCTCTGCAAGAGCTTACCTCACCTTTTAAGGATTATCACGGAAGGCATCAAGGTTTAGTAGCCGGTAGAGTGTATACAAAATTGAAGGTTGGTTTCCTAAGCCTAAGGCTTTAAGGATTTAAGAGGTCATCTTGATAGGCATAAAAAATAGACTGTAATGAAATAAAATTGAGATTTTGTTAAGGTTTTCGAGGTGAAGGCTTTAAAGAACAATAAAAGTTAGTTAAAAGAAATTTGCAAAACTCATTGGGACCGTTTGGTACGTATAAACAAATATTGAAAATAATGCTATCAATTTACTTTAATAAAATATTGCTACTCTTTGTTTAAAATAATTTCGAAAGCATTTCTTTTATATTTTCTAAGACTAATTGAAAGTCCGCCAAAGTTAAAAGGATTCAAAACGAAAAATTTATTAACTATTCTTTTATTGATAATTTTTTTAAAATTAATTTTCTTTAATTGTCTTGTTTTCATCTTTCTCTTGCGCAAAAATGATAAACAAAAATTGCTAAAGACTTTCAATTGAAAGACCTTCGCAAAAGACCTTAAGAACTCTCGACTCTCGACTCTCGACAGCAGAATGATAATTTATCCACCGCTAACGTCATTGATTCTTTTTTAGAAAACTTCAACGATCTCCAGGCTGATTGGCCTAACAAACGGCACGCACATCTGCTGCCACTATCTTCTTAACCTTTTTTTCGTGTTTTAATTTTGTTAGATCTACGCAAAGGCAACGAAAGGAAAGTAGACGGAAAAATGATGCAACTTCTTCTTCGTCCTTCATCCTCACTGCTTTTTTGGCCGCTTCGTCTCCATTAAATGGTGTCGTTGCTCGTTTGGTTTTGGTTTTGGTGATTGCATGGCACCAGAAGTGAATTTCTTGGTTCACGATAGCGTCAGAAGTCATGAGAAGTCAAAGAATGAATCGTTTGTAAGATTTTTATTTTATTGCGAAGAAATAAAAAAATCAATAGCAAAATATGCCAAAGTCTAAGAAGGATCAGAAGGACAGTGTGACTAACAGACTGTTCGGACTGGTTCAGACTGTGTCGTTTTTTCAATGACTCTAAAAATTTGTCAAACAAGCTTCGATATTGTAAACTACATTAACACACAAGTTATGAACGAGAACGATTCGATGAAGGCAACGCTGAAGAAGAGGCCGTAGAACGCCGTAGTAGCCGCAGAACAAGGAAGTTGTAGTTTATTAAGATTCTTGTATCTACATTGGTTTTTTTCCTACATTTTTCTTTTGGATTTTTCTCTTTCACACTTTGGAAAAATAGTGGAAAAAAGAAGGAAATGTTAGCTTTTTAACGAATATGTTTAACGCAGAGTTGTCGCCGCCGGCGACAATTTTTAACATCAACGGTTTTTCACTGCTCTCTTTTATGATCAGTTGATGATTTGATGGTAGACGAGTTTTTACGAGCTTGATTATTACTTTTAATACAATAAAATTGAGAAAAAGTCTAAGAACACGGAGATAAAACTAAAAATAGTCAGTATAAAAGTAACAAGAAATATTGGTGAGGAGTAAGGAGAAATTTAATCGATATGCACTAGTTGTGATTATTCTTATGGACCTCACAAGTTGGTTAAAAAAGTGCCTATTTTTTTGTTGAACTCTCTCTTTCTCTCTCTCTATACGAGAATATCTTTTATGTTACAATTATTACACCAACTTTTCGCTTTTCTATAGATGAAATAGTTCTTTTTACGCGTATATACGATATGCATAAAACCGTTTTTAAATTCAACAAATTAAATTTTGTATTCAATATTTAATAATCTTTCAGGAAATTTCCTTATTATTATATTATTATAAATTTAATGGAGCGTGTAAAAAGCTCCATACATAATTTTTATTTAACAGTTTCGTAAAAAGTTCGCACTAATAAATTATCGTAAAGCAGCTAACATTCAGTTTCTTAAATCAAATTTAAAAAAAAAATCCAACAAGTCAGTAACGAAAAAGTAAAGAAAAACCGTAAAGAAAAGTCAGGCCCGGCCGTTGAAATTGAAAATTACAAAATCCATAAAATTTTAAAAAATACCAACAAAAACAGCAGCAGAGCAATTAATCCAAAACAAAAACAACCACAACAAAGTCATATACAGGACTAACAACAACAAAAACAACAACAAAAACAACAACAACAGCTTCCAAACTATAAGTTAAAAGTACGATAATTTACACTGAACAAATATTTTTCTTATGTTTTCGGTGTCCGGGGACTTTTTTTTTTTGGCGGCGCTGAGCTTTTTTACCATTTATTATGCTTTTTTACCAGCAATTTTGCTTTTTTACAAGAAATTTTGCTTCTTTTTTGCTCATTTTAACTTTTAATCCGAGTTTAACTCAAACATTCATTATCACTGTTAAAGTTTTAACTAAAGTTTAATCACGCCAGATTTTTTTTTTGGTTAACGCATGGTCAGCAAACAGCTGTGTTTTGTCTAATTGTCTAGTTGTCAGTTGTTGACTTGTGTGTTTGTTGGCGAACGAAAAATTTTTATATTGTTTGTATGGCGTTATCGTCGTATTGGCTAAAAGATGCACTGTGAAATTGAAACAAAGTTAAATTGGGCTTAACTCAAAGTAATTGGTTTGTTAACCAATTGGTTAACTCGGCACTGTGCAACCGGCCCTTAAAGAATTGTTGATTTAACCAAATGTTTATGGAATATAATAATCGCATAAAAAAGTCAGCTAAAATAAACCGTTCACATTATTTTCACATTATATTTGTTAATTTTTCTCTTTTATATCTTTTCATTATAAAAAACTTCGTTCTTGACTCTATCTTCGTTTATCTTCTGTTGTCGCATAATAATTATTTAAACATGATATAATTTTTAAATTATATTTTTGTTTGTTAGATCCATACTTTTTTTCTCTCTCGCTTTTAACAATTTATATCGTAGTTGCTGTGTTTTGTTTTTTTTTGTTTTGTTCCGCTAGAGAGCCCTGGGGCGACTGTGCTACTTACGGTGTGCTTATGGAGCAACATACTTGCATTAATTGTTGCTCAGATTGTTGTTGTTTTTTGTATACTTCGATTATTGTTGTAGTTGCTGTTGTCGTTGTTGTCTTTGTGTTGTTTATTAAAACGCACCAACTTCAAGCATGAAGTTCGAGATTTTTAATCGTTCGGTCAAGCTACCGCAAAACAACAAAAACAACAAATTGAGTAGCTGTAAGTTTCATTAGCATGCAATCGATCGATCGTTGCTGGCGATGTAGAAGATGTTATTCTTGTTGTTGTTGTAGTCGGCAAAATAATTTAAAAAAAATAATATCAAAGAAAACGTAATGAAAGAAATGTAAGCAGGGGGGCGAGGAGGAGGCATGCGACAACAACAACAACAACAACAACAACAATAACAACTACTGAAAGCTGATTAGCTTAACGATTTTTAATTTGACCTTAGGCGTAAATAATTGGCTGATAAAAAACAAAAACAACCAAAAAAGTGGCAACGCGTTAACACGTCTTAATGTCGAATTTAATTATGGCGAGTGGGCGTTTACAATGTTATCGATGTTCGTCTTCTTCTGCTTCTTCTTCTTCTTCTTTCGTCTTTTATTGCTTTTTTGCAGTGGTAGCAATAGTTGTTGTTGTTGTTGTTTTGTTAAGAAAATAACAAGCTTGCCGCTGTTTCTTGCTGAATATTGAATATTGTTCAGCCTGAAGCTTCATTAAATAAAACAACAAAAAAGCCAAACATTGCAATCATTTTATAAAATAGACAAGATGTCGTTGTTGTTGTTGTTTTTTTAGGTTCAACATTTTTGGTTGGCTTTAGTTGGTTGGCCGAACTAAAACAAAGCAAAAAGTAGTGATGATGATAAAAAAATAAAACAAAAAATACTAGGAGTACTTAATTTATTAAATGAACAAAGAATAACAAAATAAAAATTGATATCGATTTAAGAAGACTTTTGATTTTAATTGAAAAAACCAAAAATAATCAGGTGTCTTTTTTTTTTTAAACTTTTACTTTTTCTCACTTCTACGCTCTCTGCGAAATTTTACCGATCGTTAAGCAAATTTTTTTAAAGTATCAGCAACATGCGATCAACGATAAAAATTTTTCATTAAAATATACAAGACTTTCGCGAGCGTGATGACTTCCGTGATGATACGTAACATCATCATCATCATCATCATCATCATCGTCGTCGTCAATCTACTCGTAATGAAGGCATGCCTCACACAATGAGGTTTTCTCGACCTCAGTTGACCCAACTTTGCCTGAATTCTCTTCGGCGACGCTGCTCGGACTCAGTGAAAAATCCATAAATTATTTATTGGTCTCTACCGAATGGTTTCTACCACGAAATTTTGATTTCTGATGATACGACATCGATATTTATTTTCGTAATTTACGTTTATGATTACGACTTTATTGACGATTTTACTAAAGACTTTCACAATCAATTACATCAATATATGTATTGTTATATCAATATAATATGATCTGAGAAATTTTATTGATTTTATATTGATTATTTCTAAAATAATATTAGACATTTTTAGACAATATTAGACAATATTAGACATAATGAATAAAATAGTTTTTTAAACAAATATTATAGCAATCTCAAAGATATATGAAATCGGCAATTTAAATTTTTAAAAATTTGATATTTTCTTTAATATTTTCTTAAAAATTTGAATATTAATGAGTTTATTTTTTTCGTTGTTCGAATTTCTAGACTTTCTCTTATTTTTTGATTACTTTTTTATCGTTTTATTATTGCTTTTTAAATAAGCATTATACTTTTTCTAATACTTTTTGAGAAATACAAAATTTTCATTATCTACTGCTTTCATTATAATCGAGCATTTGATCCAGTTGCGACTACTACTCTTTAGTCTTTTATCGATAATATGCAAATATATTTTCTTATACTTTTATGATAATATTTTGAATAGAAAAATTAAAAATCTATATAAAACAATATACACATGATTGTCTCTTGAGTATCTCTTTGGTTTTCTTTTTTTTTCTTTATTCGTAAATTTTTCACTTTTAAATTTGGAATCTGAAAATATGGAAATATTCCTAGAAGTACCGCAGTATTGAAAGTATTTAACTCACAAAAATAGGCATGATTTATTGTCTGCTACTATAGTATATATAATATCGGGTCTTCTTTTCTTTTTTTTTCTAATTAAAGAAAAGTTTAAAAATATTAGAGAAAAAATTGAAAGAGTCTATAAATTTCATTTCGTAGATATTAGAAAGGCAAATTGAAGGCTCGTGGTGTCCTTTAATTGAGATCAGTAGATACATTTATATAAGATTATTGACAAATAGTTCAAAATAGTTATAAAAAGTTATGTATTTTGCTTCTGGTTTTTCGCTGGCATTAACTTTTTGTTGAAATAATTTTTACAAGATTTAAATACTTTTTAATCTTTTTTTAATACTTTAATCAGTCCAAATCTAATTCCATGAAAAGTGACATTATCTCGAGATATTTTAAATATTTCAATTATGAATTTTTGTTGGTTTTGAACCTTCCAAATAAAATAATAATATTTGTACACGCTAGTCTGGAATTTTTTTAATATTTAATTTGCATTATGTTTTTGTTTTTTTGCCTTTTTTCTTTATACAATCAACTTTTCAGAAATTCACGCTTAACAGAACACAGTAGCTATAAAATTAGATTAAATTTAAAAAAAAAATCCATGTATGTATGTATTACACTTAGAATATAATAATTTTTGCAAACAAAGTGTACATAAACAAAAAAAAGAAAAACTGGGTCGATGTCAACTCAAACAACTTGACAAAGAGTAATAAAAAAAAACAAAAAATAAAACAACACAATTAAATAAAAAACTCAATAAAAAATTTAATAATAAATAAAACTTATTAGCCGGTATAGTATCATAGTATCATCTATTTCTTGTATATCTACGAGTATGATCTATTCATGTTTCTTTATGTCATTTTAAAGTCAGTAAGAATGACTAATTTTCTGGCGGAAAAATATATATTTGAAAAAACATACATATATATGTATATGTATGTATATACTTTCAAGGAATTCAAATTTCAAAAATCATTCTAATTTAATAGAAATTTAAAAATGAACTAAGTAAATTTTCTCTCTTCTGGTGCTTGTTAATATGAAATAAAAACATATGGCAGCCAAAGATCAGTGGCAAAAGTTCAAGTTGTTCAACAACAACAACAACAACAACAACAACAACAACAACAACAACAACATTGTAACAATAATTAATTTTATGACAACACATTAAATGTTGGCGGGAAAGTCGTGAACAAACCAACCAACCAACAACAGCAACAGCAACAACTCCAGCCTCTACAGCAACGCAAATAGTATTAACTAATTTTGATTATTTTGTACAAAACAAGCTATAAAATTATAAAGCTATTAATAATTACTCCGTATTTTATTATTTTATGGTGAATATTGTTATTGTCATTAGAAATTTAATAGCTCTGCCTTCAGAGCAGCTTCAACGAAATGACAAAATAACCATTAGATTAATTGAAATGAGTATACTCAGCTCATAAGAACTAATTTTAATTGGTTCCAAGCCATTAAAACGTATATGCTTCGGTTCATTGATCGTACCATGGATCGTGCATAAAATTTCTTTGGCATTTTTTCCTACTCTGTAAATGTAACGGTTTTGTCTACATCCACGATCGTCTATTATGACGACGATCTTTGAATTCTCAAGTGCAATTTGCTAAGTTGTCTTTTTTGTAGTATTTTGAAAGACCTCTGTTGGAAATTTCTCTTTGCTAAAAAGAGACTCTCGAGATATTATAGAAATTATAAGTTTAATTAATTTAGCGTACAAAATTTTGTTATCTTCATAATTATCCAAATTTTAATAAAGATTATTTTTAAAAATTTTCCCTCAAAAGGGTTAACGCGCCCTCTAAAGGCTATAACAACTAATTAACCTCACGATGACGACAAGATCTTTGTGCTGTTTAACAAAGTGATTATAAATGTTATTGTCTCGTTTAATCTTTAATTGAGATTGTTAATTAATATTTTGTTGTGTTTTTTTTTGGGGTTTTTTTGATGTTTTTTATTGTACGATTTTGTTAGATTTTATAAACTTGTTTTTTATAATAAGTTTTTATATGGTTTTATATGTTTTGACAAAATTTAATTCTTTGTCGGAAAAAATTCGATGCTTAAGGTTTGAAATTTTATAGCCATTAGCTAAAATGAAGATAATGATGGTTATTATTATCACGTTAATTTGTTTTTAGGGTATTAAAATACTTGTGGTATTTTCTCAGAGCGATTTGTAAGGTTTTGTACGTATTTATTTCAATCAATCTGTTTACAATCTATTAGAGTTTTTTTTTTATTAGACTAAAAACATTATAGTGTAATGATGGTTACAGCATAAACCATTGAAGAGTCTAAAATTTCTGTTTTTTATGCTTGAACGTATATAGAATTGTTATTAGAACGTTGTATGTATTAATTAGCAGAATAACTTTTATGGTTAATATGGTCTCCTTCAACAATCAATGATTACTGAAATTATTTCTAAGGTCAATATTTAAATTTCTATATTATTATTCTTAACTGCTTAGACGCTCGTTATTCTATCGACAATAAAAGTATAAGTTCTTAAAGTTCATTGACTTGGCCTAGTAAGAATTTTAATGTCAATACTATAGTATGTATAGTATGTATGTACTTCATTCTATTCTGTCATTTGTTTTCGTTTTCGTTTTTTATTTGGAATTTTTTTTTTGTTTTGTCTTTTGTGCAAATTGCAGTCGGTAGATGCGTACATACATATGTACATACATACTTATAGATAGACAAAAATGGATGTCACTGCATGCGCTCTAATTGTCACGTGGATTAAAAGTGCGCTTAAGCCGGCATGATGTAAATTGATATACGCTGAACTGAGTATGCCGTGTTTTTGTTTTTTTTGTTTCATTTTTTGGTATCATTTTGTGTTTATAGTGTTTTGTGTTCTTTCCTCATTTCTCTGCGTTTTCTGCTGCTTCAGTTTTTGTGTTTTCTCTGCGTCTTCTGCACACCCGCAGTCATGGGCGCCTCACTCAAGGGACACACGACGTCACATTATGTTATGACTGTTTGTACAACGAGCGAGTGACAGAGTGACGCGATGCGTTTAAAAAAAAATGGTATAAAAAAGCGATAACAATGCAATAAAGAGTAGATATTCACAGCTAGCAGCAACTACGCCAACAACAATAATGTGTACATTTTTTTCTATAAACGCATTGTCGGTAAACCAACTGTAAAAACGTTATTGCAAAAAATATGTGTAAAAAATATTATAACCAAAAAAACCGAATGAACATATAAAATTAACAAGAATAAAAAGGTGGCAGTTGTCGGGATGATTTGACTCTGGCTGATAAAAGTAATGGAAGTATTTTTAATTCTTTCGTTTTTCCCTTCATCAATTTCATTGCACAAAAGTCATGTTGAGAAACACAGTTTTTTCAAAATAACCTAAAGTTATTATTATCTAACGGTAACGTAAGCAAAAGTTAGCAATTTAATTGATCACTATCGCAGCAATCACAGCGACAACGTTACAGAAACGACAGAGGCACCTGCTGGCCTGAAAATAAAGGTAATACTCGTAAAAAAAATGAAATAATAAATAAAATAAAGTAATAGAGAGCGAGATAGGATAACAATAAGACATTAATGACACTGTCAAACGGTTATTGACAGTAATATTGAAAGCTTTTTTGGAAAATTTAAATATTATAAAGAAAGAAAAATAATAAAAAACTGAAAACTACTAGAGATAAATACTAAAACACAGACAAATAAAGCAAGTAAGAGAGAAGAAAGCAAAATCTACCGACAGATTGACAAAATGATAAATAAACTGACAAAAAAACTGACGTACAAATTCAACTGACGTTCAATAAAAAAAGAAAAACAATATTAACTGGTCCAGCTGTAAAACGGTAAAGATGAAAAAATGCCTATAGACTGTTAAATAGATAGTTAAATTGACTGCTGGGAAAAAATAGATAAATCGATTGACATAATAGATCGATGACATAACAATGAAAGTTACAGATAAATACAGCTAGCGGTAAACAATTTAATAAAAACGTTAATTAAGAAATATAATTCGGTGAACATTTAAAATCGAAAAATTAAGAACTTTTTGACAAATATGAAAATAAATACAAATTCCGTATTAAAATTTTTTAAAATTCAATTTTCAATTCAATTTTGATTCAATACCATGATGGTCTGAATATTTTTTGAGAAATTTTTTAACAAAACTAAAATTTAAATTAAGTCATTAAGTCATTAATCACTTTTACCAATTTTTGGTTGACTTAATTAAATGTTTCACGGCGATTAACAAATTAAGTGTGAAATTTTCTAAATGATTCATTAAAAGTAACACAAAAGATTATTCATTAAATAACAAAAGAAGAAGAAAAAAAAAAAGTACTGCATTTTGAACCACAAAAAGGTGTGGTTATTAATAACTGACACTAAGAACATTCTTAAAAAAAATGAAGTCATTAAACAAAAAAAAAAAACAACTTATAACATTTCTGGTAGCTGAGAGAAAATCATTCACAGTTCATGAAAAAATTGGTTTCTGGGGAGAGATTAATGTTGTAGTTTTTCTATAAATTCCAAGAATGGACGGAATTTTTCTTTGAAAAGTTTGGTAAATTGATGGTGGGAGAGGAAGAAAGTGAAAATAAAAAAGAAGAAGAATAAGAAGTAGGCGGCGGCGGCATCTTTTGAAAGTTCGACACCGGCTACTATCATTCTCTTAGTTTCGTTGGCAATAGAACAATAGAACTTGAATTATATTGTTCTATGTATTGTATATTGAAACAGTCACTTTTTACACGATTACAATAATGGAGGGCTTGCGTTATTTGATTTATGCGCGCTTCAGACAACCTGTCGTTAAGAAATTTCACTTTCATTATAAGTTTTAGACAGAATTTTCTCAGGATGTTATAAGAAACGTTATTCTATACGTTGAAATATTTCAAGTCATGTAAGAGTATTTTACAAGAGCACAATTTTTATATAATAAAATATTAATTGCGGATGAGCGGACATGGCTAAATCGATTCAGATTTAGATACCAGATGACAACTTTCAAAAAATATTCCGGTGTCTTTTATATTTGAAATAATTCTTTGAATTTTGAAACCGATTTTTGACAACGATTTTACATTCTTATTCGTATGATCTTTTATCAGTATTCTTTTCATTCTTATTTTTATTCTTAATCCTTGTTGCGAATTTTAGACTGCTTTTTAATATTAGCCACGAATACTCGATTCCGCCTTAACATCGTCCAAATTGTATCGCATTTGTCTCACATGGCAGAAAACTGTCATTACTGTCATGTTGCGACAATTTCTCTTCAACTTGTTTCAGAACAACTAAGAAAATAAAACCTAAAATCCAAAATTAAACTTCGGTCTAAAGACTCTGGTCGATAAATTTACCAGCGACAAATTAAATTGAAGTGAAAAACAGCGAAACGGTTGAAAAATTAGTTTCGCAATTGAAATTTTTCAGCAAGTTTGACTGGATTTTTCCCATAAAAATTATTTTTATTACTCACATTTAATGAATGAAATTATGTTGGAAATGGAGCAACTTAACGGTGCACTTAGCTGATGACAGAGTGTGTGTGTGTGTGTGTGTGTGTGTGTGTGTGCGCTTACGCGGCTGACGAGTTACTCGTAGTCCGTTCATACGTCTGGATGCTCATAGCTTGAGACTTAAGATTGGCTGATGATAATCGGCGTGATGTCCGGCGACTGAGGTGCGAGCAACTTAACCGGATTTCATATAAAATTGATGCTGATACTAATAGCGATAAGTTTTAAATGAATTTACAAGCAATATCAAAGTTCATTAGTGAAATTAAAGGAGTTACTTTCGTTAGTTGGATGCACTTTATGTTATTCGCATTCGCATTTTATGAATTTATTGTTACTCGCATGATACAATATTTTCATTTACAACATCTTTGTATCATACATAGATTGCAATTAATTTTCATTTGGTTTGGAAGAGAAACCAATTTATTTTATTTCATTAAATCATGCTTATCTTCATAGCAAATCTTTTTATTTATTACAATGAAATTTTTTAATTAATATTTATTGTACAGGCGTCTTCGTATAACTTATTACAATTTTCTATTTGGTAAAAAAAAAATATGATTTCTTTTTCATTATTTTCTCTAACGATGCGGCAGATTAGCTTTGATAGTTCCGAGAGTACAAACGATATAATATTGTAGATTTTCTAAAAAATAACTCATTCATTTCTTTCATTTTGAACTCAATTTTCAAGGAAATTGCTTTTTCTTTCTCCGAATCACATTCGATGAATTTGATAATTTCTTATGATTTGCGAGAGATTGTTTTTAATCGATTTGAAACTCATTCGATGCCGTTTGATTTTTAAATAAATTCTATTATAATTGTGTCACGAGGTGTATGCACTTGAACACCGCCACATAAAACATACGTTCAGCTCTTTTTCGACAGTTTGTCGTCAGTGGCTCTCGAGAGATTGCTTCGGCACAACGTTTGGACGGCATCATAAATAAATTTTTGTAATTTCAATGAATTAACTTTTATTACTTTAATAAAGAATTCTTAGTGATTTCAGTAAAATGAACACCGTGCGGCAATTGATAAGAATTTTTGATAATTTCATATGATTTCAATGGCTCCGGGAAATAACGCCCAAATGAAATAAGGCCCAATTTTTTTTTTATATGAAGATTTGAAATCGTAAAATTTGGGCCTTATTTCATTTTTTTTGGGCTTTATTTCATTTTCAACAAAAACTGAAAATGAAATAAGGCCCAACGTTGGGCCTTATTTCATTTTCTGTGGGCTTTATTTCATTTTTTTGTAAAAATTTTAAAATTTCTGAAAATGAAATAACGCCCAAAATTACGGCGTCGACTGAACTTTAATGCAGAAATGCAGAACTTTAATGCATGCAGAAAGACCCTGGATAGAGGAAGGCTTTTCAACAAGGAGATGGTTTTGTTGGCTGAGGGTTTTAATCCCTGCCACGGCCGAAGGCCGGCACGCAGAAGGAACCTCGATAGAGAAAAACTTTTCAGCAAAGAAGATGGTTTTGTTGGCTGAAGGTTTTAATCCCTGCCACGGCCGAAGGCCGGCATGCAGAAGGACACCTGCGCAGAAGGACCCTGGATAGAGGAAGGCTTTTCAACAAGGAGATGGTTTTGTTGGCTGAGGGTTTTAATCCCTGCCACGGCTGAAGGCCGGCATGCAAAAAGACACTTTGCCTGCGCAGAAGGACCCTGGATAGAGGAAGACTTTTCAACAAGGAGATGGTTTTGTTGGCTGACGGTTTTAATCCCTGCCACGGCCGAAGGCCGGCACGCAGAAGGAACCTCGGTAGAGAAAAACTTTTCAGCAAAGAAGATGGTTTTGTTGGCTGAAGGTTTTAATCCCTGCCACGGCCGAAGGCCGGCATGCAGAAGGACACTTTGCCTGCTCAGAAGGACCCTGGATAGAGGAAGGCTTTTCAACAAGGAGATGGTTTTGTTGGCTGAGGGTTTTAATCCCTGCCACGGCCGAAGGCCGGCATGCAGAAGGACAATTTGCCTGCGCAGAATGACCCTGGATAGAGGAAGACTTTTCAACAAGGAGATGGCTTCGTTGGCTGAGGGTTTTAATCCCTGCCACGGCCGAAGGCCGGCACGCAGAAGGACTCTTTGCCTGCGCAGAATGACCCTGGATAGAGGAAGGCTTTTCAACAAGGAGATGGTTTTGTTGGCTGAGGGTTTTAATCCCTGCCACGGCCGAAGGCCGGCACGCAGAAGGAACCTCGATAGAGAAAAACTTTTCAGCAAAGAAGATGGTTTTGTTGGCTGAAGGTTTTAATCCCTGCCACGGCCGAAGGCCGGCATGCAGAAGGACACTTTGCCTGCGCAGAAGGACCCTGGATGGAGGAAGACTTTTCAACAAGGAGATGGTTTTGTTGGCTGAGGGTTTTAATCCCTGCCACGGCCGAAGGCCGGCATGCAGAAGGACTCTTTGCCTGCGCAGAATGACCCTGAATAGAGGAAGGCTTTTCAACAAGGAGATGGTTTTGTTGGCTGAGGGTTTTAATCCCTACCACGGCCGATTGCCGGCATGCAGAAAGACTCTTTGCCTGCGCAGAATGACCCTGGATAGAGGAAGGCTTTTCAACAAGGAGATGGTTTTGTTGGCTGAGGGTTTTAATCCCTGCCACGGCCGAAGGCCGGCACGCAGAAGGAACCTCGATAGAGAAAAACTTTTCAGCAAAGAAGATGGTTTTGTTGGCTGAAGGTTTTAATCCCTGCCACGGCCGAAGGCCGGCATGCAGAAGGACACTTTGCCTGCGCAGAAGGACCCTGGATGGAGGAAGACTTTTCAACAAGGAGATGGTTTTGTTGGCTGAGGGTTTTAATCCCTGCCACGGCCGAAGGCCGGCATGCAGAAGGACTCTTTGCCTGCGCAGAATGACCCTGAATAGAGGAAGGCTTTTCAACAAGGAGATGGTTTTGTTGGCTGAGGGTTTTAATCCCTGCCACGGCCGAAGGCCGGCATGCAGAAGGACAATTTGCCTGCGCAGAATGACCCTGGATAGAGGAAGGCTTTTCAACAAGGAGATGGTTTTGATGGCAAAGTGTTCTTCTGCGTGACGGCCTTCGGCCGTGGCAGGGATTAAAACCCTCAGCCAGAAAAAGCGTCCCCTTGCTGAATAGTATTTGTATATTAACCAGTCCAGTAAGTCCAACAGCTGCTTCGTAGCTAACCCATTTCAGCATTTATCGCAAAATTGGGCCTTATTTCATTTTTTTTGGGCTTTATTTCATTTTTTGATAAAAATTTCAAAATTTCTTAAAATGAAATAAGGCCCACGTTGGGCCTTATTTCATTTTTTTATGAAATAACGCCCAATTTGGCAAAATGAAATAAGGCCCGCATTGGGCCTTATTTCATTTGGGCGTTATTTCCCGGAGCCGATTTCAATATATTAGTTTTAATAAAGTAAATTCGAATTTCTTCTGATGAAGTATAATTTAATAATAAATTCTGTTATAATTGTTTGTTGTTATGATTTATTGGATTTTTAAAAGTTTGATTCGAAATTTGTTGGTTTTATTGTAACTTTCTATAAATTCTATTATGATTTGTTTATAGTACAATATATTAATTTTGTTATGATTCAGATCAATTTATTTTTGTTGATTGGAAACTATAAGGATTCGATTCGTTTAAATTTTTCGGTCTAAAATTACGTCTAATTGTTTACGACTTAATTTGATTTTTTTCAAATTCTAAATTAACCTTAAATTTTGTTAAATTTCTTAACTTGTTCATTTACTAAATGTATTAAAATTCGTGTAAACTCGTTACGATTTACGATTTTGTTTTCAAAAAACTAATTACAATTGTTTGAAACTTGTTGAGAAGTTTGTTAAACAAAATAATTACATCATTTAAGTCGAATCCATAATTAAGTCGTATTTAAGTTGATACGAATGTTTTCAATTAAGAAGAAAAACTTTTTCATGACGAAAGATTTCATAATTATTTGTTGGCAAAAAGTTCGAATTGAGAAAAATTTGTTTGTAAATTGTTGTGAAATTTCTTTTGATTTTCTGGACATCTTCAAAATTAGTGATTGGCTTGAATGATTCAAATCAATTATGAATTTGATTTTTAGAAATTGATTGTAATTGATTTGAACTTTTTAATGACTTGATTGCGATTGATTGCGTTGAAAATTGTTTGATTGAATTGAGAGCTTTGATTGATTGATTCTCGCCAACACAGGACACATCAATGAGTATCGCTCACTGATACTCATTGATACTCATTGATACTCATTGATACTCATTGATACTCATTAGAGTGCTGCTCTACACGATTTCACACCGGCTTAGATTGAACTGTGCCTCATTTCCTTACTTTTTTATGAACATTTTTAATCACTTTAAATCTGTTTAATGACTTCTGGTAAAACTTTCTTTCGTTTTCGGTGTTTTTTTTTTTGTGCTTTTGCTTCTGTTGCTTGTAGCGCCGCCGACCACGTTTCGAAAGATCATCAACACTTGTAACAATTTTTTTTTAAACGCTTGCTGTTTTTTCTATTTTTTCCCCGGTTTTCTCGTATTTTCTCTTTTTGGTGGCTTTTGTGTTGTAAATGATCGTATATCAAGTTTCTTGAAATCGAAACAATTTCTTATATTCCATAATTTCCGGTTACGCTCCAGCCAGCTGCGGCGGCTGCTTTTGATTAAATGGTTCAACACCTCGTTTGTGTGGCTGCGAGGTGTCGAACCGGCCCAAAGTCCGTTTAAGCCCACTTGCTTGCACATTAAAACGATATAAATCGTTAGAGCTGATGTTGGCAACACTTGTCAGTCTGTGCATCGCATGTTGTTGCTGCAGCCGCAGCGGCACATGCTGCGAATGTGTCTGCAGTGTCTTTCTGCAAACGTCAACAATAGCAACAAGCTAACGTGCAACGTACAACGTGCAACATGCAAGACTTTGCATGCGCTGCGCACAAAAAAAAACACGTCTCATGATTTCTAGTTTTTAAAAATTATTGTTGTTCTCGTTGCGATTGCATTCCAATTAAAAAGAAAAAAAATTTCTTTTTATTAAAAAATTTATTTTATACAATAGATCTCTTATTATCTTTTTCTTCTTATTTTTTTTTTCTATTTCGAATACAAAACGGTTTTTTTTTACCCAAAACATTTCGATTTTGTATTTAATTCTTTCGCTCTTTCGTCTTTCTTTCATTTTTCTTTATTCGTTTCTTGTTTCATCGTCTTTTTTTTCATTTAGAAAACAAAAGACTTTCTTTGGTGTTTTTTGTTAACTTTGTGTAAAATCAGTCACGTCCCTTTTGCTCCATTTCCACCAACTTCATTATACGCGATTTTATATTTAAAAAATTTTTCGAATTTGCTTTTATTTCATGGACGTTAAAGAGATGCATTTTTCAGGGCTTTGCTTTCAAATTTAAAGCATCATTACTGCGTTATTCATTAAAACTTTCACTCTTTAAGATTGTGTTATTATATGTTTTGATGTTTGTCATTGTTGTTTTTTTCTGTTTGGTTTTTTGTCATCAATTTTGTCATAAAGATTGTTTTTCAATGATATCGTGTTTAATTAGTTGAGACAATGGAATTAGTTAAGACGAAATGAGATCAATTATAAACTCGTTAAACTTTAAAATTCAATATCGTAACTTTTTACCTCAAAGTTTTTATAAAATTTTTATTGTTTGCTGCCAAGAATGGTATAAAAAATCGTTAATTTGATCAACAATTTTCTGGAATAATTTTTTTCTCAAACATCGATTCGATAATAATCTACATAAGATCACTAAAAACCATATGGTTTTAAGAGCGAATCCAGCGACATGCTGTCTTTGTCGTAAGGTGTCCCATTCAAGACAATATTGGTAACTTCTGGGTTAAAGATCAAATTGTTTTCGGATCAGTTGTCATTAATACAATTATACTCAATTGTATTCAACAGTTCCAGAGTCTCAGAGGAATACAACAACAATTTTCTTAAGCACAAATTGAAAAAGCATTGATAAATAGAAATATTGAATATTGAATGATCAATATTGTTTTTTTTTTTTTTTTTGTTTTTTGTACACAAGACTAAACGTCTAAAAACTATAATGAAATGATAAATTGTTAGAAAAGTTAACTTTGACATTTATTTGACAGAAGAGATTTGCCAGAAAAACGCAATCCTAGTAACCAAGTGTCAGGCTGGTAGAAGAATTTGATGATGTCAAAAACGTATGGTGATTTTTTTCAATGAATTGAAGTCAAAAGAAATCAGAAGACGTCAGTCTAGTCATGAATTGAACTCTAATGAATGAATGAATGAATGAATGAATGTAGGAATGCAAAACCAACAATTGATTTAAATGACATGCTGTTTCTTTTTCGAGTTTTTTCTTACTAATTGTTAACAATTTTCTGGGGCTGATTGGACAAAAGACTGACAGTTATTATCGAGTGTTGAAATTGAGCAAATGAGGAAAGAAATGCCAAACATCATTATGACGATGGAGAGCAAAAAAAGAAAAAACCAAAAACCAAAAATCAAAAATCACCGGCGTTTCGAATTCCTCAAACCGATTCAAACAAAATAAATCCAAAAAGTTGTAAGCTTTATGTAAATGACCCATTAGCAAACTCATTAAAGAAAGGTAAATAAGGAAAATAAGAGGAAGAAGAAGTTGAAGCAAAGCAGAAAAAACCGAAAGGCTATAGCAAAAAAGTTAACTCATCATCAGTAGCGCTAACGTTGAAAAAGTTAATAAAAAGCTTTGGCTTTTTAACGTGTCGCAAGGTGTGTCGTCTTGCCAAACAAAAGAATTTTTATTCAATCTGATGCTGACGCTGACGATGACGATGTTCACTGCCGAGACTGCGTTGACGACATCGTGCCATCGCGCTGACAAAGTTGCTTATTTGATTTATTAGAAGATAATTAAATCATCGCGTATGCTGGCGAGCATCACTTTCAATCGATCACTCAATAAATCAATCAATTGTCAAACAAACGGACACACAGAAGCGTTGACAATAATCGCCAAACATTTGCGCGCGCACGCGGGTGACTTCGTAATTATTGTGCGACAACTCGATTGTCGCGAGGCAATCATTTATCAATGACAAAGCGACGGAGCGGCAACGGTACGATCAGCAACGAATCTTTAAAGATTTGTTACTCTTATGTTGATTGGTCAGACGATTACTACGTGAGCATAGCTAAAAAATGAAGCAAAGAGTATAAGAGAGAGAGAGCGGCAGGAGAGTAATTAGCCCGCGGGCGCCGTGAGGTGGAAAAAGGGGTCAGTTTGGGACGCTTCTTAAACTACTACGAGTATAAACGATTATTTATGTTCACGTTTGCAATTTAAAGAAGTACAAACGTGCAGAGTATTTTTAATTGAAAATTCATCTTTCACACACTTTCGGTGTTTTATGGTCGTTATTGGGTGGGTTAATTCAACCGTCAGAGAAGTAGATAAATCTTATTTTTATTTGTTGGCTTTTATTGGATTTTAAAATTGCTTTTGGCTTTTGATAATTGTCTTAGAAAACCTTAAAAACTGAGGTACTTACATATACTTATTTGAATAAAAATTACTGACATTTTTTAATATTAGAAAATAAATTAGAAAAAACATAGCTATTCATTTTCTAATATTAAAAAATATGAGTATTTTTTATTCATTTAAGGATGAGTAGCTCAGTTTTTAAGGTTTTGAGGATCACAATTAAAATCAAGATCAAAAGAAAGATCATGCTCATGTTCATCCTAAAAATAATTAAGATTGAGTTCAAAATTAATATTAATGAGATTGATATGAAAAAGAAAAGATCGAGATTAATATACAGATAAAAATTAAGGATATAAACCTTGAGATTAAGATCAACATCGTTACTTATTTAAACTCACATTAACTCAGAGACTAAAAGTCACATAGAAAAAAGTATGAATATCAAGCTCTTCAACAGCCAAGAGGTGAAGGCGACCTTCCCAAAAATCTGTACGAAGAAAGAGCTCTTAATGTAGCAATGTTTGGTTTAGTACGTTTAGGCCGTAAACGAAGTACGAAGTAAAAACAAAAAACTAAAACATACTCAGAAACAAATCAACCAATCGACAAATTAAGTTACCGCTGAAGAAATATTTACATACGATACTACCAGAATTGTAGCATAAATCATGAATCATAAAAGATATCATGGATTTTAAACTCTGCGGGCGGTATACTACGTCTACTACGTCTAGCACTTAACTCGAGGTTCAAGAAACTATGAAAAATGCTTGGGGAAGAGTTCAGTGAAGCGAGAGCGACAAGTAGTAAAGGCGTGAAGGGGTTAAGAGAGAGCATAGTAATAAGAAGAGTAGTAAGGAAAGAGAGAGTATAGTAGTAAGAAGAGTAGTAAGCAGAGAGAGAGTATGATGGTGGAGTAGATTTTTTGGAGGAATTTTTTATTTTGAAATGTTGTGATGGTTATTGCTTTTAGTAGTCCGTTGTTGTTGTTATTTTTCTTCTTTTCAAGTTTTCCGTTGTTGTAACTACACGTAATAAGTCGCGCCATCACCTGCTGAGGTGTTGACAAATTTATGAACATTTTATGCACTTTAAAGGTTAACAATGTCAGTGTTGTAAAGAGAACAAAAGGTATTGAAAACTATTTCTTTTGAAAATTTCTTTTCTTCTTTTAAGTTCTAACAAAATATGAATTTATAATCAAAATCGAAATAATTAAAATTTAATTGGAGACGGTAAGATTTTTAAAGATTTCTTTGTAGTGATTAAAAAATAGGTCCTATATTTTAGAGGTTAAAACCAAGCATAAAGAACTTCGTACTAATTTGGAGATTTTTAAAATTTCAAATTAAAAAAATTATCGTTGAATAATTTCTATTGTTATGTTTTTTCTTTCTTCTTTTTTTTTTGGGGGGGATTATCTCTGGTGGGTTTTGCTCTTAAATAATGTTATTTCTTAAACTGGTGGAAAATTAAAAGGTTTTGTAGTATATGTATGAAGTAGTTTAAAAATTACATGATTTTATAGGGCTTAAAAACGACAGTAAGAAATAGAGATATAGAAAAATAAACAATCTCTCTCTCTCTCTCTCTCTCTGTGTTTCCCTCTTTTTTCATCTGCCTTAAAAAGAGGGTGGTTTTGTGGTTTTAAATATTGAGTGTAATAAAATCACATGCGATATCTTCCAATCGTTGAAAATTCGTTGCACAAAATTATGATTTATACGATTTTTTCGGCATTACCGAACATTGTATAACAATAACAGATATCCTGTCGATCGATAAAAAAAAAAAATTATGCGCTAATAAAGAAACGTATTCAATTTTCTATTAACAATTGAAACGGACGACGAATGGTCATCACTATCAACGACTACAACAACAACAAAGTCATGGCAAATAAAGTGCTTACAAAAGCAGAACGTGCAACACGTGTTAATGTTACAATACATCAGGGTGAAAGTTGCGCTGAAATGTTACAAATCGATGAATTATTATTAAATGCCACAAATCGATGAGTTATAATTGTTGTTGGTGTTGTTGTTACTAGATTAAAACACGGTACAATTGTTTTACGGTACTACGTATTTTCACAAACAACAATGAAGCCACAAGAACAACGATAGAGAACGAAATAATGACGCGAAAATAGCGTTAGCGATTGGACGAAATATGGTCTGATGGAAGGAAACAGCGGGAGTATTCTCTCGGTAGCAAGAAGAAAATATATGTACATACATATATTCAACAAGGGTTCGGAGGTGGTTCGCATATTGGCTAAGTTGAAAGTGACACCTTATGTTGAGATTAACCATTTATTTTAAGTACGATTATAAAAATCTAAAAAAAATTTTGAAAATGATAATTGATAAATTGATGTTATGCTTTTATATGAATATAAAAATCTGTTAATATATCAAATATAACGTTCACATGATCTTAAATCTACGTCATCTCAAACACAAGCGCTAAAACATATCACTTTTGTAATGCTACATTAGAATCGTTACGATAATCCTGCCATAATGGGTACTATATTCTTAATAATGTTCAAATAAATTGTATTATATATATGTATATACATACGAGTAACTTCTGTAATGGATCGGTTTTTAAATGATGTGGAAATAGAACAAAAGCCAACAAGTAACCAAGAAGTAGGTACCATAGAGTACATCTTTCTAAAGCGATGATACCACTCGCTCAATTCCGAGAAAAAGTCTCATGGGTATATGTATGTACGATACTTTGAAGACTGTAACGGAATCTGTGTTGCGTTTGGTTTTTTTTTTTTAAATTTGTTCTCAGTGCTCTTGTAACTTTAATAATGACATGACATGACTTGACATTTATAATAATAGACACAAAAGAGCAACATGTCAAGCATGTAAATGACGGTTAAAGTACTTACTTCTCGCTAACACTTGTAGAATCTCGACTGCAGTACGTGACTCTTACTCATCCTCTCTCTCTCTCTGTCACCGATGCCCTATTTTGTTTCTATATAATTCATTTGACACCACAGAAAATATGCCTGAGATTATAATTTCTAAAGTGGAATATTTTCAAAAATATGTGCATTATACGACAATGTCAAAATGGGCCTGATAATTGATGATTGAATGAAACATTGAACGGAGTTCTGCGTCATTTGTCATAAGACTGAGCGGAACAAACACTGTCTGGGCTTTTTTGAATTTGCTTCATTTTTCGAGATAGTTACTCCAAAAGTTTAATAGAGCTGTTCCGGTGTTTGTTACAACACAGCTTCTGAATTCCGTTACGGAAGTGATCATTTGGAAAGTTTGGTGGCCTTAAAAAATGCAGTCTTAGGTCGAAATTATTTTCCTCAGAGATATGTATTTTATATATCGAATATTCCATTATAAATCTTGTAAGTTTAATTTCAATTAGAGTACAAAAAAAAATTTCATTAGAGCTGTGTGTACTTTCAACTCTTTCAAAAATATGCCGAATTTTAATTTTTAATATAAAATCTGTATAACTTTTGATGAACATTTTTGATATTGAAATTTTTTTTGGGTTTTCTCCTTATAAAAATCCAGAAAAAGGCCATAAATTCATCATAAATACTTTTAAAAAAAAGCAGGTTGCAGAATAAAAGTTTTAAGAGTTTTATAGACACAACCAAAAAGGGTTCATGGTATTGAAAACAGTTATGTTGTCAAATGTGGTTTTTTGTATGGAAAATAAAATTTCAATGTATAAATTTCCAACCGACAACGACCGATTGTCATCCGGTTATATAACAAACGGTATTTTTTTCTGTGTAATACAAAAACCGTGAAACGATGAAGAAACAATAAGTTTTAAACTAATATCGTACATGACTTAAAAATTATAATACGAGTACCATACTCAAGGTTACCACATGAACCGTTAAAGTCTCTTTAATGGAAATAAAGTGATTGAGTTTTTTAAAGAATTCTTTTGAATTCATTGAAATTAAATGAGAATACATTTACGTTAGATTTTTCGTAATGAATGAGTAAAAAATAATTTTAAAATAACAGCTTAATTTATTTTTAGGTGGTTTCAAAAAAAAGACACAGTTAAGATTGTTGAGAGAAAAGTTTCGCTTTCGGGCACATTGCATGGCAACTATTGTTGGCCTTATTTTTATTGGCGTGATCGACACTGCCCGTCAATTAGTTTTATTTTTAGTACTAATTAAAAAAAGTGAATTTATTGTTTTAGGTTTACTGCGAATGCAGTTTTAAGACTTAGAACAATAACTTATTTCCCAAAAGAGACTCTAAAAAATGTTCTAAATTTGTTTGTGGCTTCTCCGGAATGACAAAATTTTTCAATATTTTTCAATAATTTTTCAAATTTTCAATATAGTCTGCTTGTTTAATGTGCGAAAACTGGTTTTTACTCTGTTTTTGAGGTTATTACGATATATTTGTAGCACAATTTTTATCATTCATAGAGTCCTATTGCAGCTCTTTTTGATCTCTTGATTTCTAAGAAATATTTGCTTTTACTGAAAATAAACAGCAGCTAGTCGTAGTAAATAAATACTGCGAGTATGTCGTTAGACTGCATTTTGTTATTTTTAACAACGAGACGCGCGATAAAACTAAATCAGAGAAGATCCCTAAAACTGCACTAAAGGCGATGCTAATCCTTCTTTTTCTACAAACAAATTTCAAGCCCTCAAAACGTTTTTTCGAGCGATCTTTATTTAATTTTGAAAAAAAATACCGAGCGATCGAGCTGCCGAAGTGTTTGTTAGTTATTGTTTGGAAAAATATTTGTTTAACTTCTTTAATGAGTATTCGTCTCATCAGGTCGTAAATACGTATGTATGTATATAGATAGCACTTGAGATGGGTCCTAAAATAGCTTGCTTGGTGTTGGCGGCGCACTTGACTTTGTTCGATGATCGGTATACGCGCCGCGCTTGTATAAAAGCAAGGACGGTGGTCTTGTGTATATGCCTCTCCTTCCTCTTTTTGTGTCTCTTTATGTTGTATTTGCTGAAATAACAAATAAGAATAGATTTAATGACAAACATGTTTTATGAAAGTCATAAAATTCGTGGTAGAGTGGCCAACCTTTGAAATAGTTCAGAGAAGAGAATGTCGCTCGTGAAGAGAAGAGGTGACAAGAGGAAGGAGTGTATATTCTAGGAGTGAAATATTAAGTTTCCTAAAAATTTTCAAAAAAAAAATTGGTCTGAAAATATTACAGTAAAAAATAATAAAAAAAATAAAAAAAAAATAAAAAAAAAAAAAATTACATTAAAAAATTAAAAAATAAATTAAAAAATTTTTTTTTTAAATTTTATGAAAATATGTATTTAAAATTTATATTTAAAATAACTTTTGCAATTTAAAAGTAATTCATACTCAAAACTAAGAGATTGTACCAACATTTATGTATAACTTTGGCTTAAGGTCGAAATTCTACGCCGAAATTCATTTATTTACGAATTTATTGATGAGTGAAAATTATATTAGATAAAAAAAATTAAATTAAATGCAAAAATCATTAAGATTTATTAAATTTAATTTTTGTCGTTGGCAACTCGACCGGAAAAAAGAGGCGATGGATCTCGTAAAAAATGTTTTTTTTCTAATAAAAAATTTTTCTTCGCTAGAAATCATCTTTTTATGATACCAACAACCCTGTCCTCCTCTTTTCCTCCTCGTCCTCATATTTCTGATAAGGTCACTTCACCAATACTTAATGTAATTCTTCAGCTTCTCAATTTTTTTATTATTCCAAAAAAAAAGCAATAGAATTTTACATTTATTTTAATTTTTTTTACCATTTTTATTTTACCAGAATTTTTATTTCATTTTATCAGAATTTATTGAGTTTTTATGCGTCAATAAATGAAAATAATGCTACGTCGATTGTCATGAAAAGGACCAAATGGTCTCTTAAAATAGTTCTCATTGTTCAACTTGTTTCTCGACAAATTTCCAACACAACGCCCACGAGCGTACAGCTGAGTGTATGTGTGTGTTGTGCGCTGTGAAACTGCTCAAAATGTGAATGACCTTTGCTTCGACCTTTTGGCATACGTTCCGATTTACGGACCGCTTGAATTTGTTTGTTGTTTGCGGCTACGGATACGTTGAAGAAAATTAAGTGGAAAATTGGGAAAAGAAAACATCACACACACACACACACACACACACCTTCTTCAAGGGGAAAATCTTCTTTTCAGTTATATTTACACAAAAAAATCGATCGAAAGATTTTTCTTTTTTCGATTTTTTTTTTGTGTAAATATAACTGAAAACAAGATTTTCCTCTCAATAATACCAATTTTTTTCCTCAAAAATACCAATAATAAAATCAACAAAAAGGTTCGAAAATAAGCTACCTTTAAAAACCGATAAAATCTATTATTCTCTAGACAGTATTTTGGTAAAGTGTTATTTAAAGAATTCTATTATTGGATTTGATTTTTTTTCATTCTTAACCCTTGTGTGCACAACACACAACTTACCCGAATAAGTTTTTGAAATTGGACGCTTGGTTGTGTCAACTCGGTTGTGCTCGAAGCAACTTGAAGTTGCGACTTGAGTCTGCGTTAAGAAACAGACCTATTGTGTATCAAATTCAATACTCTATGAACCTGATATAATATAATGCCTCAGGTTAAAACTACTGTAATAAATGATATTTTAGGCAGCAAAAAACTTTAAGGTATTAGATCAATACTCGTATTTATTTGTAGAAAGTACACTCTGCTTGCTTTTTAAGGTATCATAAATATACAATATAAAAACCGCACAGTACAGTGTCGAATGCGGCAGAGAGCTTACTTATGCCAAATTGTAATAAGGTGTCATAAGTCGCACAAAAGGTGCAACAATAATACAGTCTGCCAAACAATTACCAAATGCGAAAGTGTTAATTGATTACGAATTTCACACAAAATTTCTAATCCCAGACTAAGTAATCTGTTTTCTGCCGGTTTTTCATACGAACTGATCTGTTTGTAAATTGGTCCACATAAAAACAAATTATCTTATCTCCGTTTGCCGTTCAAACATCGCCAAATATCAGCCGACCAGCCGGCCGAACGATACAGTCGCCAGCACAATAATACAAATGTGAGCAATCACAGAATATCGAAGGAATTAAAAACAACACCTGCCCGGACTAGACTAACTTGTCGGGGGGGTCGTTACTACCCAATACCTCTTCCCGCCACCCTCCACCAGAACCAGCGGTACTTCTTTCCTCACCTGCCCGTGCCCCTGCCCCTACCGCTGTCTCCTCAAAACCAACCCACAAACTTGATGGAGAGACGTTCGCCGTAGTCTAATAAAAACGAATGTCGTACATGGACATTGTGGATTATATGTAAGTCTCCACAACAACAACAACAATAACAAATGGTGTGAGAAAAAAATGACACCAAATGCACGAAAAGTCATTCATTTTTTGCCATTCGTTGACGCTAAATCCATAAATTTTCGGAAGCAAAACACAAATTTCAAGACAGAAAAAACGAACGCACACACGATTTTCTCGAAGTAACATTTGAAAATATTTGCATGCGAGCGAGAGTTGCTTGAGGTAAAAAATGTCTGCCTGCCAGCGGCGTTTGCCATTGCATGGAAAAAGAAGCACAAAGCCGAAAAGGTGTAAGAGCAAGAGGAAGAAGAGCAAAGAAAATTTTAAAACAGCTTCAATTTTTTTAAAATTAAAGCAATTAACGATTTGCTTAATTTTCTTCTGGACAAAAGTCTAGTAAGCGAAGATTGAGAGAGCTAGATTTGAAAGACCTCTCTTGAGGAGAAAGAGGGTGGAGTATGAAGGGGGGGGGGGGGGGGTTTGTCGGTGAAGACGACAGCAGCTAATTGTTGATGACAGAAACCGAAAATACGTAGGTGCGCATCGTTTTTGCAAAGAGTTGCAACAAATTGTTTTCTGTCTTCTTAAATTTTCACAATTTTTTTCAATTTCTGCTTTTATATTTTAATAATAATTCAAAAAAATTATAATTTTTAAAATAATTACAACAATATTTAAAAAAAGAGTTGATTTATTTTCTATTTCGTTAAATTAAAAGTGTACGAATTTATGAGTTTTTTTTCAAAATTTATAGTGAATATTTTTTTAAATGTTAGAATTCAGAAAATTTGCAATTTTGCAATTTTTATTTTAATATTTCATTTGAACTTTAAAAATTTTATGAAATCTGACAGATGCACGCACACAGAATTTTTTAGAATTATTTTTAGAAAGTGTCGCAAATTTATAGTAAATAACTAAAAAATTAAATCAAATCAAAGCAGAATACAAGAAAATAATTTTTCAAATTTACTCAAATTTTAAATGCCTTTGAAAATCTTTGCTTTAGAGAAGCAAACTTAAGTTAAGACAAAAAGTTCTTAACTAAAAAATATGACCGCATTTCGTATTTGACGAAATATAAAGAAATGCTTCAATTTAGGTTTTTTTTTTTTTTAACATTGGTCTATTCCTGATGATAGAATAAAATAATTATGTTTAAAAACCTTTAGCATACAGTATATACACTCTAAAGGTTGAATAAGCTGTCTTACATCATTTCCATAAAAAACCATGAATTGAAGAATTACGCTACAATATGAGAACATATTCCGAAGAAGACGTGAAGTACCTGCCTGTCCATCGGTGATATGCTTCCCCTTTACGCGTTGTTAGAAACCAACCCACAAAACTTCACAACCTTTTTTTCAATGCGTCCGCTTTTCAGTCTGAGCTCGCTGACTAAGAAACGCTGTCAAAAGAATTACTTTGCTCCGTCGTACGTTATGAAAGAACTTAATGAAAGTATGCTTAATTAAGGTCAACTCAATCAACTTAAGGCATTATAATGAAATTTGGATATTTTTGTTTTATTCGCCGCATCTTCGTTTTTCATTATTGTTGACAACAAACAATAAAGCAATCAGACAGATTCTGTTAAAACCATACCCTTCATCATACAGTCCTGCTCTTTCGCCGTTGTAATGAAGATGATGATGATGATGGTGATGCTGATGATGGTGATCATGAACATAAGAGTAACCTGGACTAAGAAGGTGTTAACAAGAGCACAAAATGCCTCGCTTTCAGAACTTATTAACATGTTAATTATTTGGCCGCAACAATGGGCAGAAGCGGTCCTTTGCAAGTACGAGACGCGTAAAAAACGGACGACCTCGGCTGCGCGCCAGCTCTTTTCACAAGAATTACGCTCTTGCTCTTGCTCTTACGTGGAGCCGCATAAAGTGTTAAGCCATAAATCATGAGCAGCAACCGCTTGTAGCAAGCGGACTTAAATGCAAGTCGCATCGCATCGCATCGCATCGGTTCGGTTCGGTTCGGTTCGAATCGATCGGATAGCTTGGCTAACGGTCTGACTGAGCGCTTGAATGACTAACCGGACGCGGACTGAATGAGACTGACTGGTTGCCAAACGTCTAAAGGTGGCTTAATGCTCTTGACGGCGGCATGCACCACTCGTAGGTACCACTGCGTGAAATTGAGTCATGCCGAAAATTGAGTTAATAAAAATTTTAAATTTAATCGTCATGGTTTTTTGCCCCGCCTCCTCTTTTTTTATATCGTATTTCATTTAATTTGCATTCAGCCGATGGCTACAAAGAATATTCGAACTTTTCTGCGTGATGCCAAAAACTGGCACCAACAACAGCACCGTCATCGCCGTCATCGCCGTCGTCTTCGTCGTCACTGTCATCGTCATTGCACCGGCTGCAGGCCGCGCGCTGCACCGCGTTCAACAAATTATTTCAGCATGGTAACCAACCGAACGTCGTCGGTGTTCGGTCATCATCAGCTGGCCAATTATGTTCGGGACGGCATTGATTTCTCGAACAGTACCCAAAAAAAAAAAAAAAAATGTACCAACAATACGTACACAATCAGAATAAAACCAAAGTCATAAAATCCAAAAAAAAAAAAAAACAGAAAAAATCAAAAAGTGATTAACAAGAGTCAAAGTACTCGAAACAGGCAACAAAGCACAAAAACAACATGCTTGTTAAACATTTGCTAACTTATTGTGTGTACGTCATAATAGCCATGTTTCTTTTTTTCGAATTTATTTATGCCCATTTCGGCAAACTTTTTTTATGCTGCAGCAACTTTTTTCATTTCGTCAGTTACTCTTCCTGCAACACTCGATGACTGTTTTTTCTCTCTTCTTCTCTTTTGGCAATTTTGCCGTTAACATTTTATAAACAGCTTGTTAACTTGTTAGTTCATCTTTTCCGCTCCTCTTCACTTCTCTTCTTGTTGTATTTAATTTTGACTTAATCAGTTGTGTTGGTGGTATTGGCCTTACTGCCCCTCCCCCTCTCCACCAAGCCCCCTTCACTGCGACGACTGCCACACAGTCGACATGATTCAAGTTCAATGTTTCAACGTGGTTAAGGTCGCTCTTACGGTACGTCGCCGTTAATACATACATACCATACAAACATACAAACGCACAAAATCATGATCATGATCGTGATCGATCAGAGATAATTTTTTTGTCGACTATCAGAAATTTTTTATGGCAAAAAATGCTCACCAGAATAAAGTAATTACATAAAGGATTTTTTCAAAAATTCACCTGATTTTTTTGAACGTTAATATGTCTATGAAGATTTAGTTGTATAATTAGTAGATTAACCCTTATACGATCCTCAAAAAATATCATATTTATTTTCATAAATACTTTAATTTATTTTTAATTTAATTTTCGAATTATGGTAAAAATTGTGTCCAAGATAATATTTGAAAAAAATATTTGAATAAAATGAAATGCTTAAATTGTTATAAAAATAATTTTATTAAATTGAAATTTTTCGAATTTATTTTTCAGCTATACTGCAGCGATCGACGGTCGATGTTGGGCGTATCAAGGTGCAAAGTGTTGCCACATGCCTTTACTTATGCATGGATCAGTGTGGAAGCGTCTACGGCTCGGTAAGTAAGAATAACAACAGCCACAAAAAAAGAAATATTAAAAGTAAAAATATTAAGTATCAAATAAAAAACCCATTGTAAAGCCATTTCATAGAGATCTTAAAAGGATGTGAATTAATTCATGATCAAAATGATCTAGAAATTATTTTAAATTGTCTTAAAACAGAATAGAAAAAAAAATGCTAGCAGGAAATTCTTCTTACACTTTAAGTATAAGACTCTTACGATAATACTAAATACAAATCACAAATAATATCAGCAACAGCTCAAGTCCGTATCTCGCTTATTTATCACAATAAAAAAAAAAGAAAAAACCATTTGAGAAAGTATCAGTTCGTATTCACAGAAATCAGGATGCCACAAAAAATAAAACCTACGAAAAAATTAGGAAAAACTACGCTTGTGTAACATTTTTTTTTATTAAATGCACATTTTTTCACACAATCTCCGGTGACCGACCGTGCTCAAGCTCATGACAGAGCTCTTCTTCATGGAAGAAGAAAAAGAAAATTGATCGAAAAGTAAGGGTCGGAAACGATCTGAACTGATGACGATAGACGTACTCTTCGGTCTCTCGGGCATACTCAAATTGTTACTAGTATTGTTTTTGTTGCTGTTCGAAGGATACAGTCCACGCGCGCAAAACAAACGCAGATGCTACGAGTATATTAAAAAAGTACCGATGGACAAAAAAAGATACTGACAAAAGCAAGGTCAGCAAAGGGGGAATGTGAGGCCACTCCAGAGGCGGCCGCTTTCATCGTCGATATTGTGAACTGGATAATGGATAGTTTTAACAAAAACAAACCCGGAATGAACTAAACTAAAGCATAAAAATATCCTGCTGAGAGAGAAAAACCATTATCCCTCAACAAATTTGTGTGATAATAATGATGATGATGACGAAGTGAAGAGGATAATTTTTATTTATGGTATTTTCTTTTACTCGAAACCATCCCAGAAACCATAATAAATTCTGTGGTCTACTTTTTCCAGGGACATTTTTTTTTTATAAGAGCTAAACTCTGTTTTCTTTTACACTTGAAAAGGATCAAGTGCTCTTAAGCTGCAGGACCTTTATTTATGTTTTTACAAGAAAATCATCGGCAGCATCGAGGAAAGGCTTTCATGCAGTCAGTACAAGCGCCATGCTATAACGATCCTTTTATTGAGCAGGATCAGTGAACGTGACCAATTTTTGAAGGATATCGGTTAGGCTTGGTTGAAATATGTGTTGAGACTGTAGAGAAAACAAAGATAACGAGGACTATATACAAATAAAATAAAACAAAAAGGACAAAAATTACAATGAGGTGAGAACATATTTCTCTTCAATTTAAAAAAGAAAATTTTTCAAAAGAACTGACTCTTTTTTAATGATTGTTTAATTTTTGAGTTACCGAAATTTTAAAAAATTGTAGGAGCTTACTTGTAGAACTCACATTTAAATCTGGATTTAGTAGAAGTTACCACTCTCTGACAGTTCTCTTTCTCTCTGACAGTTGAAAGCGCCACAAAATTTTTTTTTTTTTTTTTGGAAAGCACATTTTGTTGCTCCAATTTGAGCGCCTGATTAAAATTCGTTGAGTCTTCAGCACCTGCTTCATCAGCCTAACGCGACCTCAATGGGGGGCGATCCCGTAGAGACTTCTCCTCGAAAGCAACCTTTGATCAAACAAAAAATTCCTTTACTTTTAACATTGATCGCAGTCGAGTCGAGTCTAGGCCCCCCACAGACTGTCAGACATGCCGAACCAATCAAGTGTCGGCCGACGATCGTCGTGTCATTATCAACGTAATTGCGGTGCGTTATTGTTATTATCCTGGCGCGTTCGTTCTCCGACGTCAGTGTAGGATGGACGATAAGCCTGCGGCATGGCGACAAAATTGTCTCTTCTACTTAATTAATTCGTGCCTCTTCATCCAGACCATTCTTTAGTTTTTTTTGGTCCAAACAGCCATTTCCAAAATCTATCGAATTCATATGGTCCTCAAGGCAATTTAAGCCGATTACTGATCATCAATTCTGTCATCAGCAGCGTCCTCATCATCATCATCATCATCATCATTAGTGTTAGCGCTTTTAGTGTGATGTGCCATTAATTTTCCTTTTTTTGTTGAAGAAATAGTCGCTCGGAAATAGTATTTCATTTTCTTATTCAGCTCTTTACCTCTATTCTCACTCTATTCTCAGTTTTCTTTTCCAACTTCTTCTTCTTCTTCTTTTTCTACTTTTCCAATTTTATCAGATAATTATTATTTGAATTATGTGAGTTCTTTGAAATTCTTTTCGTATTAATCTTGTTATTGCTTTCGATAATGTCTTGTGGTATCTTGTAAACCACAAACCTCAAAGCATCTGGCGCCTAGAAACAGACTGAAACGAATTGTTTTAACGAATCTATATAACAGAAAAAGGATTTCGACAAATAATGAAAAAATCGTCTATTTATGGAAAATTGATTTTCCTCCCCTTTTTTTTCCCCTGTTATTTATTATGTAAGATTTTATTGAGTTTTAAAAAGAAATTTTTTCCCTTTTCGACAGCAACGGGCTTGTGCTTTCTGTCTTTTTTTAAACATTTCTTCGAAGGGTATATAAGGGTATATATACTGCCAACTGGTTTATGTACCGCATTGTCTGCTCATGTCATCAAAATTCAATTATTTCTACGTACTCATTATTTAAAAATGGCTGCTATTGTATAATTTCCTTTAATACTACATAATTTCATAATGATACTTCATTAATTCGAACTCTTGCCAGTCTAGACATCAGACACTATTTACTCAATTAGCTCTTTGTTAAGAAATAGCAAGTACGGAAAGAGCTATTTCTTACTTAAATAAAGACTAATTTAGTAAGACTTACTTCAAAAAAATTCCAGAACACATGCTAAATGCCAAAAGTGAAATGAAATGACAAAGTTATGGTTAACTTAAGATATTTCTTTTTTTAAACGAGCCCTTCCCTCATTTTTCCTTCTTGAACAATTTTCTTTTAATCGAGAGCAAACAGCCACAGAACCTGTGCTCAACACAATAACAACTAAATGGAAGAATGGGCACAAAAATAGTGCAGTGTAAAAAGAGAATTGAATTTTCCAATTAATCTCAGAAATGTTCTCGTCACGTCATTTAGGAAAATTTGCAGGAAGGGCGAATGTTGAGGAGAAGGGCAGGGGAAGAGGGAAAGGGGCAGGGAAAGGAGGACGATAGACTTCAATAGATTTTTCTGATGTTTGCGCACGGGGAAAAGTGAGACAGACGGTGCGTTGTGCGGTGTGCGTTAATAAAACTCAAATGTTTTCAAAATTGAAAATGAAAATGTTCATTACATGCATCATTATCATTACAATTAATTGCAGTCCATACAAAAAATCAACACTGAAAAAAATTAAAAAACACCAAAATTCCTTACGGAAGTATTTTTTGGAAAGAACTTAAGCTTTTTCATTAAAATCTAAGCTATTTCGTTAACAGATTTAATGAAAATTGTGGCAGATGACAAACGAAAAAAAAAAAAAAAAAACACACAAAATATAGTCCTTAAAAAAGTCAAAATTTTTAGTAAAAAATATTGAAATTATTATTTTAAACTTCGATGTGTTTTCAGAAGTTAAATAATCATTTGTTCAGGGCAAAGACGTTAGTGCAAATTGATAATAAAAATCGTTTGTTTATATAAAAAAATTTACTGCTAATAAATAACGTCCTAAAACGATGGTTTTTGGAAAGACTTTATTGAAAATTCAAGCCTATTTGGACACTTAACAATCAGAGACTGCATTTCCAGTGCATTTCTATGGCTCGCTGCTCCCAAACCGTTTCACTAATTTATTAACCACTGAAACGCTCACTGCGGTAAATCGGCGGACCGTGCTGAAGTTGGTTGTTAATTTCCGTTACTTTTCTGTTTCTTTTTCATTCCTTTAGTTTTGCGTACTCTTTTACTGCTGGCGAAAAGCAATTTTAATTACTTGACAACGAAATTAGTTCAATGTTGTTAATTGCTTTTGATTTTGATTTTGATTTTGTTGGCTACACTGAACTTGAAACTTCTTCCCTGCGCACTTGAGGAACGTGGATGGGAAGGAACGTGGCTGGGGCTGTGTGAATTTCCAATGATTTATTTGCTGCAGCAAGCTATTTTTTGTTTTTGCTTGCTTCATTTAACCGGCAAATGTCTATTCTGTCCAACTGTCTACAGTATGGTCATGCTAAAAATAGAAAATAGAGTATTTGCCGAGATAAATAGAAATTTTCTTTTGAAGGAAGAAAAGTGTTTTGTTGTTGCTTCTTTGATGCGATGAATCAGTCTCAGCTGATTTCGTCAAAATCAAAAGAAAGTCACAAATGAAGAATTTCTAAGAAATACGAGTGAGTACTATGTTGTTTCGTTTTTCTCATTTTCCAGCGAGACTTAATTTAAATTTTTCTATATGAATAGAATTTTTCAACTCTTTAAAGGCGGCGTGGTCGCGTCCTACTTACGTGAATTTCTATTTCTTTGATCTGTTTTCTTTGTAGTTTTGATCTTCACTAACGCTATAGTCCTGCATAGAGTGTGCCTCTCTCTCTCTCTCTCTATTCCGTCCTCAGCGCCGAACGGTGGTAAATGTTAGAGGACACAACATTTAGCATTTAATGTACAGAATTTTGTAAGCTGACATTTTTCTTATGGTAATAAAATTAAATAGTTTATGAGTTACTCACACTTGTTTTGTCATTATCGATAGTTTTGTCGGCGATAATGTCGGCCTTCTTCGCCGCCGATAAAAGCGATGATTGCTTTCTTTTGTTCAATTGTAGATGTTGTTGTTGTTGTTGTTTGCTGATAGTAGAGTTAGTAAGAGCTAAGAAAAAGGATTCTCTATCTAAGATACGAGCATACTCAGAATACAATCCGTGATAATGTGCTCGCTTATCTAAGATTGCCTTTTGATTCGAGCACTGATCCGATCCGATTCCAGGTACTAAATCTTTCACCTTCTGATCCTGGGTCTATCTTGTGATCTTCAGCCGATACCTTTGAAATAAAATCTATGCATCATTTGTCCTCATTCTCTGTGGTTTGTGAGAGTATAATCGTATATTGAGAGTTTGTTTTAGCTCTAATTTTGTTCGAAATTCAGTGAGCGCATTATTTTTATTTTATTATTATTATTGTTATATCAGACAATAATTCTGTTTCCTAATGGTAAACAAAAGAAAGTAATTAAATTTGAAATATTTTTGTGAGTGGCTTTTTTTAGCTCACGTTGCGTTATTTAGAAGGAAAATTACGAGGACTTTTACACCGCCTGAATGAGAAAAAATGGGCAATTTTCCAATGCTTCCAATGTGAAGCAATAAATTTTATTTTTTTTTTTTTTTTTTTGGCAAAACGCGAATGAGTGTTAAATACGAGTATGTTACGATTCGCATATAAATTCTCTGCAGTGTATGATATTTAAACGTACCCCAAAATTATTCATGAAGTCGTATTTTGACATAGAGAAAGACATTGTCTACTAAAAGCTGACCTGATTTGCAAAGTTTTGAAAAGGAAACGGCATTGAGGAAAAAACACTTTATTGATGAGCCTTCCTTTTTTCTTTTATCATTTTGGATAACTGTAAATGATTTATATGCACCAGAAAACCTACTCACCACCGTTTTCCAATGCTTCCAGTTCCGCAAAATATTTCTCAAGTCATTTCTGCCTCAACAGCAACAACAACAAAATACTTAACAGACATGTTGTACGTTGTTCAACTGTTGCTAAAATGTAAATTCAGGACACCCACCGATTGGTGTTTGAGACCATTTCTTTTCATTTTTGCAACACGATGGCGCTGCTGTCTCCTCGCTCGATTCAGTTGTCATAGACCATTCGCAATCAAGTGAAGCATTTGACTAAACGACTTTGCAAATATTGTCAATTCGTAGGAGAAATCAGCGGTGGTTGGCATTGTGTCATAAATTTCGGGCGCAGCCGGCTCACACTAATCCCATGCAGCCATTCGTCTGCTGCAGTGTCAACCGGCAAAAGGAAGTGTCAAAAAGTAATGCCATAACGCCACCTACCAGGGCTTAGCTGGCAGTCTGGCTAACGGAAAATGGAAACATTAGCAAAACAAGCCAACAAGAGACACTGATGAGATTATACACTGGATTAGTTGGCGGCATGGTGGATGTGGTGGATGAGCTCTTCGTTCGTATCTGGTCTATTCGTCGTCAATTCGTCGCTTTGTATTCTTTCTGAGCTGCAGAAAAAGTTATATGTCCGCACCGAAATTGCATGAATGGAAATGCAGGTCGTGATCCCATTGTCATGAAGTTAGTTATTTAATGGGTCAATAAGTTGGTCTGTTAATAAGTCTGTCGCCGCGTTATAGTCACTCTGTATGAATGAGTACATAACCGTGAGCCTGTATGAATACCACTGTAAGAGTTGGTCTGTAAGAATGGCTCTGTAAAAGACATTCTGTAAGAGAGACACTGTAAAAGACAGTCTGTAAAAGAGACACTGTAAAAGACATTCTGTAAGAGACGCTCTGTAAAAGACGTTCGGTACGAGAGACACTGTAAAAGACGCTCTTTAAAAGACGTTCTGTAAAAGACGTTCTGTATGAGAGACACTGTAAAAGACAGTCTGTAAGAGACGCTCTGTAAAAGACGTTCTGTAAGAGAAACACTGTAAAAGACAGTCTGTAAGAGACGTTCTGTAAAAGACGTTCTGTAAGAGAAACACTGTAAAAGACAGTCTGTAAGAGACGTTCTGTAAAAGACGTTCGGTACGAGAGACACTGTAAAAGACGCTCTTTAAAAGACGTTCTGTAAAAGACGTTCTGTATGAGAGACACTGTAAAAGACAGTCTGTAAGAGACGCTCTGTAAAAGACGTTCTGTAAGAGAAACACTGTAAAAGACAGTCTGTAAGAGACGTTCTGTAAAAGACGTTCTGTAAGAGAAACACTGTAAAAGACAGTCTGTAAGAGACGTTCTGTAAAAGACGTTCTGTAAGAGAAACACTGTAAAAGACAGTCTGTAAGATATAGTCTATTAAAGACGCTGTGTAAAAGTCAGTCAGTAAGAATCAGTAATTGAGAATCATCATTTCAGAATCATCCGTTTGCAAAAATGAATCTATAAGAATCATGCTACAATCAGTCTGAATCAGTCTCATCAGACTCATTCTGTAAAAGGTCTGTACAGTGTCTGAGTGGATTTTTATGAACTCAATCTTACAGACTCTCTCTTAAAGTCTGTAGGAAACAGTAAGTCATCAGTAAAAGACGTTCGGTAAGAGAGACACTGTAAAAGACGCTCTGCAAGATATAGTCTGTTAAAGACGCTGTGTAAAAGTCAATCACGAGTCCTTTAGCCAATCACTCGAACATATCTGGCCAAAGATGACAGCTGCTGAAGGCAAAATACGTAATACAGATTTTGACAGTTATTGTTTGACAGATGATGCTAAGACATAATGCACAGATTCAATATTGTCAATCAAAATATGTTTGGATAAAAGATATTCATGAGAAAAATTAAGAAAATACCATAGAATAAATAACCCTTCGTTTCCACACAAAGCAAAATTATTGTATATTTTTGCCAATGCGCTACTTTCGCGCCTTCAAAGAAATTTCATTAAGAATAATATTATTTCAAATATGGGTGCCAGTGAAGACAAAATCAAAGACATGAACAACCAAAGAAAGAGAAGAAAAATCGCGAAAAAATAGTAGTGTAGTAGTTGCCTACACAGCAACAAAAAAAAAAAAGAAAAAATCCAAGCACAAAAACTCTTCACAGCCATGAGCACTGCACTCAGTAAAACTGACCGACCGACCGACCGGCTAAGTAAGTCGTCAAAGACGAAAGACGTGGGATCCATTCGTCGCGGTAAATATTGTTGTCTCTTTGTTGTTTGTTTGTTGTTCTTTTATATCGCTCACGTCAAAGGAGACCAAAGCCAATCGCAGGAATTCAATTTTTAGTAGGTCCATCCAAAACAAACAAACAAACCGTTTTCTTATTTTAGTAAAGTTTTTGGCTAAAATACTTTAGCCGACAATTTGTCGCATTAATGATTGTCAGTGAGAAGCGACAGAATTGGAACGATTTGGGCGTATTTTTAGATGCTTTGAGAATTACGCAAAGGTTAAAATCGTTTATTTTTCTTAAACCTTTGATTTATGATGCGTTTTTAGATAGTTTTCATACAAAAATAATGATCAAAACACTTCTCATTTAAACAAAAATAGTAAAGTGTCAAGAGAAATTGTATGGTCGTGAAATTCATCGCGATTATTATAAAACTCATCGACGAAAATGGATCGAAAAAAAAAGTAAAATATAATAAAAAAAATATTTCAAAATTACAACGAACGTTAATAATAACGAATATTGTTAATAATAACTTAACAGAAGAGTCGAAAATTGTTAATAATAACGTGAAGTGTCAAAAGAGATTGTCGTGAAATTCATCGCGATTATTATAAAATTCATCGACAAAAATGGATCGAAAAAAAAAGTAAAATATAATAAAAAAAATATTTCAAAATTACAACGAACGTTAATAATAACGAATATTGTTAATAATAACTTAACAGAAGAGTCGAAAATTGTTAATAATAACGTGAAGTGTCAAAAGAGATTGTCGTGAAATTCATCGCGATTATTATAAAACTCATCGACGAAAATGGATCGAAAAAAAAAGTAAAATATTGAAAAAATATTTCAAAATTACAACGAACGTTAGTAATAACGAATATTGTTAATAAAAACTTAACAGAAGAGTCGAAAATTGTTAATAATAACGTGAAGTGTCAAGAGAGATTGTCGTGAAATTCATTGCGCTTTTCAAAAAATTCATCGACAAAAATAGATTGAAAAAAAATGTAAAATATTAAAAATAATTCAAAATTACAACGAATATATTGTCAATAATAACTTAACAGAACATCTTAAAAAAGGCAATCTAAGTAAGGAGTCTTTTGAGCTTCTTTTAAAAGGAAGAGCCATTAATGTTAGGAAATTAATCATCATCATTTGGTAGACCAGAAACTGATCCTAGTTAGTGGACAACTAAAATTAATTTCGAATCTCGTTTTATTTCATTTCATTTGAGCAACGATCAGTTGCGATCGTTGACTGAAAGACCCAGAATAACCAATTACGGAAACAACCTTTACCACCTTCTGAACCTAAACTATTCTTCTTAATCTGCTGCCTCTCATCTACTGCTTTCTAAATACGATACTTTAACTGTTGATTAGAAAAACAAATAAAAAAATAACCGAATAACTTATTGTAGCTTTCTGTTGCAGAAAGACTTCAGCGACGACTGTGTCTTCAACGAGAATATGGAGCAGCACAACTACAACACGTACTCCTCCACGTACAACTCGAACGCGCGGCGGACCTACTACCTGGCCCTAAATCGGCACGGCGAGCCGCGCAAGCTGCAGATACCGCCTACGCGCTCGCTCGGCAAGCTGGCGACGTATACGAACGCGATCACCGAGACGGTGCCGCAGGAGCGGGTCGAGCAGTTGATAGCGAAAAACTTTGGCGCAAATCGCATCAAGCACGGACTGCGCCAACTCTGTGATACTGGCAAGCCATTGATCGACTTGATCGATAGTGAGAATTTCAAAAGGCGGCCGCAGTGCAACGCGCACGGCAACGGAAGCGGCAGCGGCAGCGGCAGCAGTACTAGTAGCAATAGCAATAGTAATAGCAACAACAGTAGTAGTAGTAGTAGTAGTAGTAGGAATAGCAGTAAAAATAGTAGTAGTAGTAGTAATAGTGGCCAATTAACGAACAATGTTCCTGCTGCCAATGATAGGAGTAGATTAGTTAATACATTTAGTAGTAGCAATAGTAGTAGTGGTAGTAGCAATAGTAGTAGTAGTAGTAGTAGCAGTATCAATAGTAGTCAAAATAGTAACATTGGCCATATTAGCGTTAGCGATAGTAGTGATAATGATAGTAAGAATAATGTTAGTAGTAATAGTAGTAGTAGTAGTAGAAATAGTAGTAGTATTAGTAGTAGTGGTAGTGGCTCAAAAAAAAAGAAGAAGCGACGGAAATGCCGCCCGCACGAAAACGAAGAAGAGCACAACTGCCATAGAGGACCGCAAGCGCTCAGAAAAAGGCTCAAACAGAATATGGACAACAATAAAAATAATAATAACAACAACAACCACAACAAAAAACATCAGAAAAAGCGAAAATGTACCAACCAGCAACTGCAACAACAACAACAACAACTACAGGCGAACGCTACCGCAGCGGTAGCGGCCGACTGCGTTCCGAAGCAGAAAGCGAAGAAAAAGGGCGTCAACAACAACAACAACAACAACAAGGGAGCGCATGGCGGTGGAGGAGGCCGTCAAAATAACAACAACAACAACAACAACAACAACAACAACAAGAATAAGAGAATTATGAATGCTTTGAGCGACGATAATGGTGGCAATGCCGCAATGTCGAAAAAGCGACGCGGCAAAAAGATGCCACTGAAAGGCCGGCGGCAACAACAACAACAACAACAACAACAACAACGTGGCAATAGGAATGCAGGTAGTGGCGGTCAAAGTGGCAGCGACAGTGACGGCAGCGGCAGCGGTAGTGGTGGTGGTGGGGGTGCGAGGGGAGGAAGTGCTGAAGGAAGCGCTGGTGGTGGCCGCGGCAGCGGTAAAGCGGGCGCTAGTAGTAGAAAACGCAACCAAGGCTACAAAAATACGCAAAATCGGTCAAGAATTAAACAGAAAAAGTCACCGAAAACAACCACAACAACAACAACAACGATACCAACAACGACACTATACGAAATGTTGCAGCTAGAAACGACCACAACAGCGTTACCGGAACCGACGAGCTCGATATACGAGAGTTTATCGCTGTACGGACAAACCACAAGCGACCGCGGCGACCGAGAGCAGCGCAACGTACACGTCACCAACTCCATGGAGGAGCAGGAGCAGGTGCCAGAGGATGGAACGGGCGGTGCTGGTGACTCAATAGAGATTTCGTCTTCGGGTGAAGATGATGACATGGAGCCTGAACTCCATCTTAACAGTCGTAGCGTTGAGGAGGCAGAAGCTGCAGAAACGGAGGATGAAGTTCCGGCGGCGGAGGAGGGCGAGGAGGGCGAGGAGGGGGAGGAGGAGGAGGACGAGGAGAATGAGCATGAGGAGGAGCCAGATGACGACGAGAACGAGCACGAGCACGAGCCCGTCGACAGTTACGAAGATGATGATGGCCAGGGCCCACAGGTGCCGCCGCATGCGCCGCCAGATGACGCTTCGCGGCAGTTGACGGGCGGCGCAGATGATTTTCTCTACTACGATCAAACGGATCTGTGAGTTTTCCAAAAAATTCTAAAGAAAAAATTACGTTAGATTTTTTTTTTGTTTTTGGTTTTTCATTATTTACTTAGTTGTAAAAAAATTGTTTTTTTCTGTTGTTGAGATGGAAAAATGTTTTGCGAAATTTTTTTAATCTTCATCTTCTCTAACTAATTAATAATTTTTTCTAAATTCACACACATTTATTGTAAAAAAGAATTTGGCCGTAATTAGTTTTTGTTTTTGGTTTTTGTATTTGGTTTTTTGTAACAATTTGGTTTCGAACAGAAAATGCATTTTGGTAAAATTTTATTTGTTTTAATTTTATTTATTTAAAACTAAAAACTTAATACAATTAAGAACAAACGGACACACTAGAATTAAGTTCATACAAATTTGAAATGAGCAGAGAAACGACGGCAGAGAAAAAAGTAAGAGAAAATAGGGGCAATTTGTGTCGTCTTGCAAGGCGTCAATGTACGTATGTCATCATCACACTTCATGGTATCTCATCTGTACCTACACACGTACACACACATCTCTAATGCCTTCATCTGTTCATCCATCACCTGTTCATTTATCATCCCGTTTATCATTCGGTCTGGTTTCTGTGATATCTTAAAAAATTGCAAACGGGTTGGTCAGTGTTGTTTTAAAGGGCTCCGCTCAGCTTGTTACTAAAACTAAATGGTTATTTAATGGTTATTTTAAATAACTAAATGGTTATTTTTGCTGTACTTTTTTGTACCTAAAAACGTTTTTGCTTTGAATTTTAATTTTGTGTGTCATTTAAATTATTTTTCCATGATAATGAATTACATAAATTTTATAAATTTCTTTTAAATAAATTGCAACGCTTAAATAACGAGTTGCGTTATTTATGCTTAACGATGAATAACGTAAAGAAAAACAAAATACTCCCAAAGAGAAATTAATGTATGAAATGAACAATGTGTTCATTGAATGACTGAATGGAATCGGTTGAATGAACTTTAAATGAATTGAGCGTCGGTTGATCTCTTTGCTGAACTAAGAATAAAGCAATTGAACCAACAAAAATTTTGAATTTATTGTATTGACGGTAAATTATGTAAATGCATCTTGAATGAATTCACTACGGTGAATGAATCATCCGGAAACTAATGAATTGTTTGCTTAAAAATCAATCGAAAACTTATTAATTCGAATTCGGTGGACAATGAACCGAAAGCCAATGAAACAATTGAGCGTACAATGAACTAGCTGAATAAATCATAAATGAACACTTAATTCATTCTTGCAGTATATTATGCATGAAATTAATTGAATAAAGAGCTTTGAATAAATGGAATGACTTATGACAATGAATGTGTACAAATATATTGAGAAAGCATCATTTGAATGAATAAAGAGTGATACAGTTGAGTGGAAAATGAATCGAGTGAACAGAAGCAATGAATTTTGAACGTTTCAAGGTCAATGTTATACAACAGAATTTAGAATTTAGATCTAAATCAAAAATTATTAATTATTTTTGATGAACTTCTAATAATTAAAGTTAATTTAACAAAAATGTAGCAAAAAAAACACATTAAAATTCCAAAAATTAAATAAAAATGTTCAATAAAAGTTATGAACACAAAAGAGTAGAGAGTCTTTTCGAATACGATCTTTTCTTGTTAATAAAGATAGCACAGACACCAACCGCCTCCGCCAAATACTCAAACTCCGGACACAAACCGTTCACTTCCACGATAGACACAAGCCCAAGCTGAAGTGTAAAAATCAAGTGCAAATGCAAAAATATTTAAAAAAAAGAAAGAAAAAACTAAAAATGTTGCATGTTAATAGAAAATTTTCGACATTTCATTCGATTAGTGTCCGATCGATCATATTATGTTTAATTGTATAAATACGATAATACTATGCATGACTATATACGACGATATAGCCATTAAAGCATTCTAATCAAAAGAACAAAAAAAAAAACAATTATTCTTATCTCGTTTTAACTGAAAAAACTGAATATGTCTGTTTTTCTTTTTGTTTTCGTAAGATCTTGTAAAAAAAAACCAACGAAATGAAACGATAAAAGAGAAAAAATCGAATATTGTAATTTTGTAAATAACTATTGTATAATTAGTTCTATAGTATAATTCATTTAACAATTAAATAAAACAAAAAACATGTATTTAAAAAACCTCGCTGCCTCTCAGTTCATTATAACTTTATATCGAATCATATTAAACTAAATAAATTATTTTTATTTAAGAGCAAATAAAGATGTTCAGTGTAAAAATAACGATACCTAACCTTAAAAATTCATTCATTTCTGAAAACGTCATGATGAACTGCATCCATTAAGTACTAATTATAATTATTATAATTATTATAATTATGTTGTATTTAGTTATATCTATTTTAATTATCATTATTAATATTATTCTTAATTTTTTATTATTTATTGATTGATGAATTGACAACACGTTGACAACGAAAATACTGTAATTACTAACAATGCAAATAGTAACAACAACAACTACAGATTAAGTTTGTACTATTTATATTTTTAATAAATTAAAAAGGAAATTTAACTTGGTATTTTTTTATTTATGGGTACCGAAAAAATTTTCAGAGTAGATACAGAATTATGGAATATTATACATAATAAATCAGCCCGATTCAAATTAAATCAAACTCGATTAAATCAAATAAAATGAATAATTTAAATCAAAAATAATACAAGTAAAATAGTAAATTAAATAAGTTTAAACTACATAAAATAAGAATTATAATCAATAAATAAATAATAAGAATAATTATTAATTCAATAAAAATTTAATTATAATTAATTGATAAGGAATAAAAAGAATAAATATAAGGAAAAAAATATATGAATTAAATGTAAAATAATAAATAAAAAACCGACTTAAATAATAATACATAAATAAAGAAATAATTCATTAATTAGAAATTACTCGTAAGAAACTTAGAAAAATAGTAGAAATATGACAGTCACTATAATAACAGTCATAATGATAAGACAATCATAATGATAAGACAATCATAATGATAAAACAATCATAATGATAAGAGAATCATAATGATAACAAAAACTTAGGAAATATTTGGAAAAATATTTTACAAATAAATTCAAATAATCCTTGAAATTGCTTCGTACGACAAAATGACATAAATTCAAGACGAGAAAGAAGAAGAGGAGCAGAAAAAGGAAATGGAATGAATAGAAATCTATTGATTCGAGGAAAAATCAAATGCAAATTCAGCGGCTGTGAAATCTTGGTAGAAACCATTTATATATATAAATTATCTCTTTCGATATTAATAGTTGCATATTGTTATTATTATTATTATTATTATTTGTATTCGTAGTCATCATTTGCATTTTGTATTGTTTTCTTATGAATTCTTAACACAAAATTTCCTTTCTGTTTGTTTTTTATTTAATGTTTTGAGCATGTCTTTTTTATGTGCATGTTAACTGTTATGCAAATAGATCTTAATTTAGCCTTAATTTGTAGCCACATTTTCGTGGATTCGTTTTCAAAATTTTGCTCGATTTTTGGCATGACGAATAATGACGTATGAATATGAATACCTTTTGGATAGTTTGGTTGTGGTTTTACTTCTTGATTTGTTCTTTTGCTAAAATGCAAGAAGAGTCTTCTAAGAATACGAATTGATGCCATGATTTTTTTTTTTGTTGAAGAATTTTTCACTAATTTTTAATATATGTACTTCAAAATAATATTTTTCATCTAATTTTTTATCGTACCCATTGTTAATATCTTTTATTGTTTACACTAATGCCAAAGCTAACTGGCTTACTTGCTAAATGGCTTAAATTCACTTTTTTAATGTTTCAAATTACTTAAAGTCAAACTAGGAATGGTTCTAACTATTTATATTTTTTAACCAAGTTTTCTTTTAACAACGATTAACGTAGAACATTACAGAGTTTACATTGTAGACAGTCTGTTCTCTATTTTAAGTTTTTTTTTTTTTAATTTGGGAAGAGAACTATCCAATGCTTGCCTTGACTCTCTCTCTCTCTCTTTCTCTCTCCGCAATCGCCTCATGCCCCTACACATAATGCCTCAAACTACGCCACGCTGTTACGCAAGTTTCTTACTCATAAAGACCTTCGTTTTTTGTTTTCTTCTTTATATCTTTTCAGTTTATCGGGAGCCCTCTGGCAACTCATGATAGTGTTCTGGTTAATTCTGTGGTCGCAACAATTATGGCACTAAACAGCAGCATCACGGGCGGAATCGAAACAAGCGAAAGCTTCGTTTTAAGAAAATATTTTTTAAAATGTTTTTAATGCATGGCTACTTTATTTGGTACCTTTGGAGAAAAAAAAACGACACAAAAGAAAAATACCCCAAAAACTGTAGAGTACGAGTATATACATAAATAATATTTTTAATTTATATTTAATTATAAATTTAAAAAACTATTAACTAATAATACAAAAAAATTAAAACATTGCACTTAGGCGCTTTTGTTGTTTATTTATTTTGTCGTAAAACTTACTTCACTTTGTGGTAAAGTATGCTTTAGAGGCTTTCAATGCAAAATGCGTCTGCAATGAAAAAAGCTATTATTTTTTCTGTTTCTGGTTCAGCTCCGAATGTGTTTGAAAGTGTTCCTAATGTTAAAATAATTTTTTCACACAAATTAAAATTAATAAATTATGAAACTCAAAAAATTAAATCGATTATTAAAAGTTATTGTATTAATAATATAATTTGTTTAAATTGTAAATACTATTTGTATTTATATATTTTTAGTAATGTATTATAGATCAAGATTTTTCCTATTTATTTATCCTTTACCTCGTAGTTCATTTGAACTAAATTTCTATACTAATTTTAAAATTTAATTTTAGAATTTATACTGTTTGATATTAAAGAATTATATTAAGAATTTTAATAGAGTCAAAAAACAAAACAACAAAAAATTAAATTAAGACTGAAAAGAGAAATAAACTAAAATAAATTGAAATAATAAAGAAGGTTTTTGCATTTTAATGTTTTTGATTTCTGCAAGCATTACGCCCGTTTTTTTTATAACAACATTTTCTACTAAGAATATATGTTAAAAATAAATTTACTCTTCTTCTTATGATAATATATTCTTACAAAAGGTAAGTTTTCCAATGATTGAGTAATATTATATAAATATAAATTGTATTATATATCATTTGAAAAATCATTTAAAAATACGAGAACGCCAAGAAACATTATAAAAATGTATTGCTTCAATTTTTCTACACGTTCCCATTTTTTTTGCCACGACTGTGGCATTTCAGCAACTCATTTATTTATTTTTTCTAACAACCGCGTGTCGAACTTTTTCTCTCTCCTTGACTTTCACGTGATGCTTTTCTTTATCCGCTGCTGTCTAAATGTTCTGCATCACGTACGCCAAGAAAGTCTAAGGTACAAAACTATATGGTGCAAAAATATTAATGACTTAATTTTGTAAAACTGTTGCGTAACTGAAAGTTAATGACAACGTTTAACGTGAGAGAGCAATACGTGTTAGTTTTATATTGACTGACTCTGATTTCTCTGCTCTGTAAGTTTTTAAAACATTATATGGTTTATGATTTTTTGGCATTAAAACAGATTTTGGGGTAATTTAAATGTTCAAGTATAGCCTTATTATTGCTTTGCAATTTTGGAATTGTAAGATAATTAAGAGACTCTCTTCTCTTCATGAGATAAAAATGTCATTACTCACACAACGAGAGAAGAGAGTTTTTTAATAAAAATCTTATACCACTCTAACATATCAAACGGTACGTTATTTATCCATTAGAAAATAAGTGTCCTCTTTTTTTATTAATTTTATATGAATTTCTGTCAGACTAGTTGCTTTAAATTGAAGATAAATGTTATAATTTCAGAGCTCAAATCATTTTATTAAAAACATTTCACAAATTTTTTACTACGTTTTTTGAGAATTTAACAATATTCTTTTCATTTCTTCGGTTTTTATAATTAAAAGTGCGTTTTCTTTTACGGGCTAAAATTCAAAAAACTTTATTTATATATGATTAGGACATCATAACCATTTAAATTGGCAGAATATCATTTCATTGCACTATTAGGTTAACAATGACGCCTAAATGGTTACGGTTAGATTTGCGAAATCTCTTTAAGAAAGAAAAGATTTTAAAAAATTTAGTTATTTTAACATACATATTTTGGCCATTTCCATTTTGGTCTCACTCTTCTTCAGAATTTTAAATGTATAATTTAGCTTCTCTACGATACAAGTGCATTATGGCCATAACCATCATTACAGTCAGCTTTCTCCAAGTTCATTGTAGGTGATTTTTGCCTCCCCCGACTCCCTTCCAGTACCACAATCGCTGAGCTTGTAGCGCAATTTGCGTACGTGACCGGACGCAGGCAAGTTCTGCGTCTGTGAGACGACGGACTAGCAGCCGGCCGGCCGGCCGACCAGTCGATGCGCTACAATGCAGACTTCTAGGCCGCTTGCTATGAATTTTTGCAATGTGTGAGTAATCATTTACAACAATATTAATTTTTATCAACGCGAAAATCAGAAATTTTTAAATTTAAACTATTGAGCATCTCCGCTTTGCCTCGCGCTGCCTCATCGTCGTCGTATAATCAAAAGAGAGAAGTTTTTGTGGCTTTTTAATTTCGACTGATTAATTCTCTCAATAACGTTTGATTTTGAGGAATGTGACGGATTTTTTTTCAGCAGAAGAGTGTTTCTGTGTGTGTGTGTGTGGGAAACACTTGACCGTTGAAGTGTGACGTGTGTGCACGTGCTTTTATTTTAAAGATAACAGAGTTACCATTGTCAATAAATAAATGCATATAGATGTTATTATAACCATATTCATTTATTTATTGAATAAAAAAATCGTTTAAATTTTGTTAATACACGAAATAAAAGTGGTTAAATAATCCAAATTGGAAACACCATAAAAAGTAACTTTTTAAAATATTTTAACTGATAAATTCGCCTCAGATAATATTATACATAAAAAGCTCTAAATAATAGCAACAAATTTTTTACTCACTTAAAATCATTATTTATTGTACAAAAGTTGTTAAAAGATTAAAGATTAATTTTGCTAATACTCGTATATGCTCGTTCTTTTGGTCTGTAGTCTCTCTCTCTCTCTCTCTTGTTCTCTGTGCCATCATTATACGATACAATAGTTTAGTGTATTTTTTCTCTAATCGCTCTTCAGCAACCGAACACCTTTAAAACTCTCGCTCTCTCTAATCAAAGTGACGCTTCAAAATGATACCTCTGAAAAATTACTCTCTTTCTCTCTGTTCAACATTGCGTATGACCGATTTTTTTCAAGTTCAAAGCCACGCGGTGAGTGATGCGCCGCTCTATTTGCAATTAGTAAACCGAAGTGACCATACAAACTGCTTGATTCAACTAAAAATTCAATAAAAAAACCATAGACATTATTTTTGCTCACACCAAAATTTCACATGAAAATGTTTGTGCAGCGTAGACAGTGTGTGTGTGTGTGTGTGGTGTTAATCAATGTTATTCTATTGTTAATAGAATTCTTCTCCTAAAAAAAATTGTTTTCTTTTGTTTTTGTTGTTGTTACATTAGTTAAACAATTCGCTGAGCATTATTAATATTATGATTGTGATGGTATTTCGAAATTCTTCTCTGCTCACAGAATATTCGAGTGTTTCTGGTTCGCGTTTAGAAGTCAACGAACTTTGACGCGATTCGGTTGCTGATTATTTTTTGAGCTTAGTGTTGTTGTTGTTTTTGTTTTTGTCGTTATTTTTCTGCTTTATTTTTTTCTTATTTAATAAGAACTTTTCTCTTTCTTGAATATTTTGTGCCGAAGGCATACCAGAAATTGTTTTAATTTATGCCTCTCGTATCTATTTCATTCAGGCCGGAAACAATTGTCAAAATGCGTTATTATTTTTAGCATATTCAAATTTTGCATTAAATACGTTTACGTCAAGAAAAACGAATGATTATTAAAAGTTTCAATTCGAAAAAGTTTTCGAAGATTATTAAAAATATTTTAAATATAAATTTTACAAACGGTTTACAAACCTTTTGCTCGCTTTTCTTTTATTTAAATGCTATATTTACAAAATTTGTAACCATTAAAAAATAATAGTTCATTGTAATAAATATATCTCACAATTTGTTGGTCCTCCACTCACAAGAAACGGCAAAATGCTCTTTAGTTAAATCATTGCAAAAGTAAAGAATTCATTTTAATTTTATATTTTTTAATAGAGCTTTACATTTGAACATAAAAGTATTAACACCGAAGCAAAGACTATAGAATATGTTAGTATGTATTCTAAAGTCTTTGACAGATTTCGGTTTCGAAAGCTTTCGGTTCACAGCTGTCACAACTTTCGGCGAAGCTTTATCCTTGCATACTCTGAGGAGGATCGACAAACTGAAGGGAAATATATTATCTGGATAGCATTTTTTTAATGCAGAATATTATACAGAATGAGAAGACATTTACGAGTATATCGTATATAAGCCGATTTGGACCAGATTTGATAACGCAGACCGCTTTTAAAGTTCTTGAGGAGCATACTGAGCATCGGGACAGTCATATAATCCAATTCTGTCTTTAGTTTAACTTTTTCGCTCTTCTTTTTTAACTAATTAAGTAATCATAATATGATTAAGTAATCATAATATAAAAATAATTTATTATTCAGTGCGGCCACAATAAATATCAATATATACATATATGTATACTCGTGTGTATAGAATGATCTCTATCAATCAATCGATGGTAGAAAATCACAAAAAAGAATTATGATGATTGAGAAGGTGTAAACATTTTTACTACAATTTTTTTTTAAATTTCAAGCCTTTTATTTCACCAAAAATACGAAAGTGTAAAGAAAACATACGAGTAGTGTACAAGATCAAAGCATTTTAGCGGGAGAAGATTTTTTTTTGGTGAAAAACTACCAACTATTACCAACATCAGCACAAAATTGAAATTTCGGCAGCATTTGAACAAATTCATTTAAATTAAAGAACTGTTTAGAGGAGGATTGGAGGCGATGATGATTGCTGTTGTTGTTGTTGTTGTTGTTGTTGTTGTTGTTGTTGTTGTTGTTGGCCCATCTAAGCTTTTATAATATATTCTAGTATCATTTGTCTGTCGGATTGAACGAGTTTATATAAGAGTTCTGCAACAAAATCTTACAAAATATAACAGATAATGTTGGACATTTGTTCATCATCGACTCCAAAAGTTATGATGATGATGATGATGATGCTGATGTTGTCTATCATGAGAAAATACGATAATAAGTTTTGCGATTTTCGTTAGCTGTGTGTGATGTCTGTCTGTGCGTCGCCGCCGTCATGTCTTTCGTTGGTACGCATTTTTGGCGATTATCGAGGAAACAACAACAACAACAACAGCAACAACATTGTATGTTATTTTCGAAATGGAAAGAAAGAAAGAAATTAATAATTAAAATGAAGCCAACATTGCTGGATGTGGCTGCGCATGTGGGCGCAACAACAACAAGAGCAGCGCCGCAGCGCCGCAGCGCAGCATGCCAGAATGACTGTCAATTCTGGCTGCCTTGACTGATGGACACTGACAACTTGTATGAGTTGTCAACAACATGCTTGCCACTCATATTGGTTGCGGCGAGGCGTCAGGCGGCAGGCGGCAGGCGGCAGGCAGCAGGCACTCAACCAACAACATCAGCCGCAAGATCACCGCAAGATCAGCATTCGACCGTCCGATGATGATGATGATGATGATCTGGTTCTTGCGCTTCCAACAGTAATAATATTATGCAATCCTCAATCTGCGTTCATTCCTCCCTGCCGCCGTCTAATGCGTTGCGTCGTACGTACAGACACAACAGCTTAACAGCTACAAGTGCTGTTGTTGCTGTTGTTGCTGTTGTTGTTGCTGTGGCGGTTAGCGGTTGGTGGTTGACAGCTTACACATGAGAACGGCTAATCCAATTAAGTAAGGCCTCCTCTGACGAATGCTGCGGTTGCTCGTCGAGGTCTTTGTCCGTCTGCGGTCTTCTCAGTCTTCTCAATCTTCTAAGACAATATTTTGCATTAATTTCCTTGAATCGTCCATGCTGCATAGTCTCTCATCTTGCATCCTTACACTTACCGTCGCCATCGCCACCGCCTGCGTTTGCTTTTATACCCATTCATTGTGAATCCTTGCCGTCACCGGCACCGGCACCGTCACCGCCACCGTCACCCTCAACGTCGTGCGCTGAGTACGCGATCAAAATACTTGGAATTAGATCGTTTGATGCGCGGCGGCTTAGTACGCGCGCGTCTATAACTCGAAATACTAATGAGTGAGCTCAGCTCAGCTCAGCGGTAGCACCGCTGTTGGTTGGTTGGCTGTTTGGTGGCTGCGGGGCCTTGGGCGCCAAGGCGGTGACCCGGTTGAAAAATAGGCGCAACGAATTGTTGACATTTCCGACATAAATTCTGATTGAAATGTGGTAAATTGAATTCAACGGCGTCTGCGGCCTGCGTCCAGTTGTGCGCAGCCTCAGTGTTTTGATGCTGCAGATCGCCGGCTGTCCGCTGTCCGCTGTCCGCTGGCCTGTCTAGCTATCTGTGTGTGTGTGTGTGTAAGAAGTCCTCTGTGCGTCCAGGAGGTTTGTGAGAAGGAACCTCTCGCTCGCATCCTCTGCCTGCGCAGATCTTTTTAGCTTCATTTTAACGACGTGCTTTTGATTTAGCGCAACTTGGCAGCACTTGATTAATTTGATTGCCAGTCTTGTTGTCGTCGTCAGCGTCAGCGTCGTCATTGCGGTTGTTGTTGTTGTTGTTGTTGTTGTTTTTGTTTTTGTTGTTGTTGTTGTTTTCATCATTGTCGTCGTCGTCGTCGTCGTCGTCGTCGTCGTTGTTGTTGTTATGATTGTTGTTGTTGTTGTTGTTGTTGTTGTCGTCGTCGTTGTTGTTGTTATTGTTGTTGTTTTTGTTATTGTTGTTGTTGTTGTTGTTGTTATGATTGTTGTGATTGTTGTTGTTGTTGTTGTTTTCGTCGTCGTCGTCGTTGTTGTTGTTGTTATGATTGTTGTGATTGTTGTTGTTGTTGTTGTTGTTGTTGTTGTTATGATTGTTGTTGTTGTTGTTGTTATGATTGTTGTTGTTGTTGTTGTTGTTGTTGTTATGATTGTTGTTGTTGTTATTGTGTTACTCTGCTTTATTGACTACATCGCCAACGGTAGATTTTGAAGCATCATCGCGTCGTCGCGACAAGTTTGAGCCGCTTCTCGCGCGCTTCTGCGCGGTTTAATGAACAACTACAGCAACTTTTAGTGAGATGTACATACGCACGCACGCACACACGCACGCACACACGCACGCACTTCATCTTTAACTACTGGTTTTTTTCTCTC